>JAESUZ010002979.1:0-1229482 GCA_017311185.1 Proteles cristata cristata
TAGGAGAGAGAGAGGGACAGCGTGAGCAGGGGAGGGTCAGAGAGAGAGAGGGAGTCACAGACTCTGAAACAGGCCCAGGCTCTGAGCTGGCAGTCAGCACAGAGCCCGACGCGGGGCTCGAACCCACGAACCGTGAGATCATGACCCAAGCGAAAGTCGGACGCTTAACCGACTAAGCCACCCAGGCGCCCCTGAAATAAATTATGATTTTATTAAAGAAGCTAGATAAGGGACACTATGGCTATAACTCTAGTTAAAAGTGCTAGAGTCTGGGGGTGGGAAAGTAAGTTTGAAACTTGTATTGCATTTTCTCGAACTGCCATTAGTTACTTTTAAAAAGGGTGATATGTGATTATAACTTATGAAGCTTGGTTTTGTTTGGGCAGATTTTTTTAAAAATATTTTTTATTTATTTCTAGGAGAGAGAGAGAGAGCGTGAGCAGGGGAGGGTCAGAGAGAGAGGGAGACACAGACTCTGAAATAGGCTCCAGGCACTGAGCTGGCAGTCAGCAAAGAGCCCGACGCGGGGCTCGAACCCACAAACCGCAAGATCATGACCTAAGCGAAAGTCGGACGCTTAACCGACTAAGCCACCCAGGCGCCCCTGTTTGGGCAGATTTTTAATTTTAGTCCCTTGCTGGAAAATTTTGTGGACAGGATTCCCTTTGCTGTGTAACAGATGCTTTTACTGTTTAGTTAAGGTTTGCTACCAGTGGCTCAGAGGCTAAGATGAAAAGTGAAATGGCTGTTGTTTCCCATCTAATACCAGATTTTATTTTTATTTCCACTACCCAGTGTTAAAAAAAGAAATGAAATGAAAGCGAAGATCAAGACCCAAAAGCTCAAACTAAAATTTAATTTCCTAACTTGAATAAGGCTGGCTTTGCCGTGATGTGAACAGTCACATGTAGGAAACATTTGTTCATAGCTATACAGTTGGCCATGCTAATTGCTGGGATTAGTAGTTGGATTGGCATGTATTCCCGTCTTCAGACACTCAGGCACGTAAAAACCAATGAAGGCTAAGCAGTTGGGATTGACTCAACTTTTTTACCTCCCTACTGAGAAATGTTTCAACTGCGCTTCTTGAGAGAATGGAACAAAAATGTAAGTGATAGCGGGTTGGAGAGCAAGGTGTTATCCACCACTTGTTACCCAGGACTTTAATGATAGAGTAATTGCCAGAGCTTTGTCTTTGTTTCTTTTTTGATTCTGTCATTTCTATATTGTCTTGGAGCTTCTTATCTATGGGATCTAAAGTTGTATGGAATAGATTCTGACAGCAAACAGCTTTTGTCCCAAGTCATTTATTGTTTCATTTTTCATATGGAGTTCTTGTTTTGACTGAAAATCACAGCATGATCAATGAAAAATTCTTGACTAGCTAAGAAAAATAGATTTTTTTTATTTGAAAGATTATTTATTTGAGAGAGACAGCACGAGCAGGGAAGGGGCAGAGAGAGGAGAGAGAGGAGAGAGAGAGAGGAGAGAGAATCCCAAACAGGCTCTGCGCTAATAGCGCAGAGCCTGACATGGGACTCAAACTCCTGAAACTGTGAGATCATGACCCGAGCCGAAACCAAGAGTCAAATGCTTAACCAACTGAGCCACCAAGGTGCCCCCTTACAGGATCTTTTAAAAAATTATTCGGAAAAGAGACTATATTTGGAGAATCATTTTTGTTATTATTTCTGAAAGACCCAGTACCACAGAAAATTTTAGGGCCGTGAGTCCATTTTGCCCGACTGAGCATGATGCCATTCAATTTATACATCTTCAGCTATATGCTGTGTGACTAAGTCACGAAGTTATTTGGTGATACTGGTCAACTTAGTTTTGAGAAGTAAATTTTTTAAAAATTATGCAGCTGGACAAAAGCACAGGGTCATTTGAGAGTATTATTGGAATTGTGTTATGGCTGAAAAAGCTTGATTGTCAGAAAATTTGTAACCAGCCATATATTTAGTTTCACTGTGGGCTGAGTCACGGACCCTGCGGGTGACACAGCGCGTCTTTCTTGCAGCTGAGCACGGAAACCTGGTAGTATGGGGATATGCCTGTCTTCTCAGCATTGTCAGGTTTCGCCGTGGCTTCTTTCACATGTTATTGCTAACACACTATGAAGTGGTGAGTGTGCTACACTGACGTGGGTCACGAATTTTTGGTTTTGTCCTTTTCATTACTTATGCACTATAAGAGCATTATGATGACAACAGAAGCATTTCTTTTTGGTCTGATTTAGGATCCCCAATAGACGCATAAAGGCATTTGACTGCTTTTTTAAATTAAAATTAAAAAATGTTTAAATGTTTTATTTATTTATTTATTTTTAAATATTTTTATTTATTTCTAGGAGAGAGAGAGAGAGACAGCATGAGCAGGGGAGGGTCAGAGAGAGAGGGAGATACAGACTCTGAAGTAGGCTCCAGGCTCTGAGCCGGCAGTCAGCACAGAGCCTGACGCGGGGCTCGAACCCACAAACCGCGAGATCATGACCTAAGTGAAAGTCGGACGCTTAACTGACTAAGCCACCCAGGTGCCCCAATGTTTTATTTATTTTTAAGAGCGAGCACGAGCGGGGGAAGGACAGAAAGAGAGAGACAGAAGATCCGAAGCGGGCTATGTGCTGACAGCAGCGAGCCTGATGTGGGGCTCGAATTCAGGAACTGCAAGATCATGACCTGAGCCGAAGTCAGATTCTCAGCTGACTGAGCCACCCAGGCTCCCCCCTGCCACTTTTTTTTTTTTTTCCTCGATGTTTTGCTCTCAAGTGATGACTGGACAGGGAGATGGGCAAAGCCTCTCTGTCGGGGTGGTGGAGGAGAGTTGCTTGTGGCCACCACCACTTTTTGTTGGTGTGATCTACTAATTGTTTCATACGGCCTCTGGCACCTGTTCTGGTGACCTGGGTTTCACTTCCTTCGCAGAAACTGTGACTTATATTTTTGAATAATTGTATGAATAAGAAAGTGTTTTTTAAAAATGGATTTGCCATTTCCTGAAATAAAGTGGAAGCCTTTTGTTTGTTTATTCTGCTTTATCTTTTACTAGTCATTTGCACACTTACAGGCATTGTTGGTGTGAGAATTCCTCTTTTCGAAAGTTTTCTTTTTTCTTTTTTTTTAATGTTTTTTATTTATTTCTGAGAGAGAAAGAGAGAGAGAGAGAGAGAGAGAGAGAGAGGAGGGTCAGAGAGAGAGGGAGACCCAGAATCTGAAGCAGGTTCCAGGGTCTCAGCTAGCTGTCAGCACAGAGCGCAACGTAGGGCTCGAACCCACGAACTGTGAGATCATGACCTGAGCCAAAGTTGGATGCTTAACCGACTGAGCCACCCAGGTGCCCCTTTTTGAAAGTTTTCAAGTTGGTTTTTGTTCCAAGTGATGACATTCCAGCTAGCAGTATCCCTCCTTTGAACCTGAGGATACAAAATGAGATGCACTTCAGAATATTTATTCTTTTGAG
The DNA here is from genome assembly GCA_017311185.1 of Proteles cristata cristata. Classification (NCBI taxonomy): domain Eukaryota; kingdom Metazoa; phylum Chordata; class Mammalia; order Carnivora; family Hyaenidae; genus Proteles; species Proteles cristata. The sequence goes on from JAESUZ010002979.1 coordinate 3,463, forward strand.
TATTGGATGCAGGTATTAGTATAAACTCAGCACACCATTACATGATGGGAAGAAAAGAGACATGTTTATGACTAGTGAGAACTTCTTGGCAAAGAGAAGTTCTGTCCCGTTCGGTCAGTTACTGAGATGAAACTGATGAGTTTCCTTTTATTAGATGTGTCTTTGAAGTTGAAATGATTCAGTAGTAACCTGTGAACATTAGTGTATCCAGTTCTTGGAATGCATTGTACTCCCAATGAGGCAGTTTATGAAGCAAGTGTATGGCAAGCAAGTATATTTTGACTTTTCTAAATCCACAGAGCAGATGATGTTTTGGGAACTGGTGTGTAGCAGTTACAACATGGCGTGTCAAGTGGAAACTCAGGCACTTGGTCAATCCAGTGATAACTGTCTATTCCTCCTATGCCCTCGTTTTCTCAGTGTGCATTTATAATTGCTTCATAGTGACTCTACCAATGTGACAACCAGAAAGAGTAACAAAAGTAAATCCCAAACGGTTGACTTTAGAATTTTTAAGTAAGTTGGATAGGGGAAAATATTAAGTACGAGGATTACTGTCAATTTGGTCTCTCTTACTGGTTGCCTTTTCCTGGTTTCCTTATCAGTTGACTGGTTTACTTTATGTGGAGTTTTATTTCTTTTAAAAATAAAGTTCTTGAATTTTGTACTGATTCAGGATGTGTGAAGCTTCTGCTGTAATCACTGTTCTGTTCAGTCAGTAAAATTCCTGTAATGTAAAACATCTGTGACTGTTAGACTCTTAATGTTCTTGTGTGCCACCATTTGATCATTGTTTTACATCATCATTGACTTGTGTGTTTAGGTCTTCTTCACTACATGAGGAAATGAAGCTGGTAATAGCCATTGTCTTTCTTTCTTTCTTTTTTTTTTTTAAACATTTACTTATGTCAGAGAGACAGCACAAATGGGGGAGGGGTAGAGAGAGAAGGAGACACAGAATCCGGAGCAGGCTCCAGGCTCTGAGCTGTCAGCACAGAGCCCAGTGTGGGGCTTGCACCCACGAACTGTGAGATCATGACCTGAACAGAAGTAGGACACTCAACTGACTGAACCACCCATGCACCCCTGGTAATAGCCATTTTTAAGTGTAATTTAAGCCTGCTTCTGTGGTTTTCTATGGAAAACTTTCTTTATTCTGTGTATGTATATATATACCTTTTTTTTTTTTTTTTTTTAATCATTCATGTTAGGGATTAGCCCAGAGATAGCCTTTCAGGTTTCTTGATGTATATAAGAATATATGGCCAATGTTACTTGCTGGAACTGGCCCTAAAAAGGTTGAACTGGTGCCATATTTTTCATGCTACTGTTATGTCTAACTCTAAAATGAAAGAAGTGCTAATAACACTTCCTACTTGTTTAGCACGTTTTCCTCCCCAGCTCTCAAAGGAGTTGGCCAATATCAGGCTGGATTCCCAGACCATGTTTCTATTATTTTCTAATTCCTGTAATGTAACGTAATGTTACATAAGGTTTTCACTGGTTAGCTTCTTTTTTCTTATGTTTTCCTAAAAATTGGAAACTAATTATTTGCTATCACCCCCATTTCTCAGATACTGAGGATAAGGCTCACGTTGGCTGTTTGACCTAGTGTTATACTATAATCAGTTTCAGAGCCACCAAAAACAGAACTCAGAATTCGTCCTCAGTCTTCAACCTCATTTGTTACTGGGCTGTAGTTTCTCTTCTTTTCCACTACACTTAACAACAGGACCAAAGAAAATACATTTTCAGGTACCAAAAATATTTCCCACGTTTCTTCTTCAGTGTTCAAATACTAGGATATACACTAGGTTTATTGTCTGAAGTCAAGTTTCAGTGCCAGTTATAAACATGATCTGTTGCTATATTATTCCTGATTTGACTGCTGTCCCAGAAGGTGATGGATAGTTGAAGAAAGAATATAATGAATGCAGCCCCTATTTTCTTTTGCCTTTCTAAATTTGATTTAATATAAATTTACTTTCTGCCAGGAATTTTCATGAATGGGCATATGTTAATAAGCCAGACCTTTTTTCCCCTTTATAGTAATGAACCTAACAGAGTATCTCCCCGAAGTGGATTCAGTTGGTGTATGCTAATACTTGAGTGAATACTTCCGGAACTTATAGGAGGAAGTACCAGCCACTCTGAAAATAAAGTCGCTCCTATAAAACTTGGTTAGTGCAGTCTGAACATAGTTTGTGCTTTGAAATAGATCTTCCCTAGTTCTTTCTGTTAGTGGCTGTTTATTGAACTCGAGGAGAATTGACTGTTCTGCTTATAAAAATAAAATTTACTTTAGAAAATTAAATGATGAAGTTTCTGGGAGTGGCATTTTTTTTCTTCGGAGTGACAAAAGTGAAAGCTGCATTTTCATCAGTTTTGATGAGTTGTCTTAGTGTAAACATAAGACCCAAAGCGTGTGCTGGTATGCACATACAAAGCAGTTTTCATGTTTCAGGGTCCCCCCCACCGCAGTGAACCATCGCATGTACACACATGCCACACATAAAGAGTCCATTCTTGCTCACAAGCAGCTGAAGGCGGCTGGCCACTGCGGTCTTCTGCCCAGTGGAAATTGGCCGCCTTTCTTCTCCTGTAAACAACAGCCTGACGTCACCCCATGCAGCGGTGATAGCGGACCCACTTTAGAGATTCTCAGTTGGCAGAACAGTTGAAGGGCTGTCCCTGGCTTTGGTCATCTTCAGCCACACTCGAGCAATGCGGGGAAATTCATTAGTGTCCGGGATACTGGCTAGCCCTTTAAAAGTGTCTGTCAAGTATTTATCCTTGAACTGGCACATAGAATCCTCACAAGAAACCTGTGTGATGAGCAGGAGAATTGGAGTTGTTCCTGTTTTAGAAACGAGCTGACTCAAGTCCAGAGAATTAAAAAGTGAGCAAGTTTTGGAATGACGGCTATTCAGGCTTTCTAAACATGGTTTTGTCTGTCTTTCCACTATATGAAATAGCTTCTTTAGTAATTGTTAACTGTTCTATTCTGTTACTTCCCCTCCCGTCTAAAATGTGTGGAGATGATGATTTATGAGGTTTTTTTTTTCCCAGTCAAGACATCTGTGCATGAAAATCATATATAGTCTTGATGCAGTTCTTGATGAACTCCTTTGACATTCAGGTAACCCACTGCCTTGCCTCCAAGAGAGCCTTTTGAAAAAACCTAGTGTAAGTCTACACTCTCCAGTGTACTTGGAAAGATTTAACAAGATGATCCTGTTTTTCATTTGGGCTCTGAAAGCGACATAAAATTGAGAGAATGAATGATTACAGTTCTTTTGTGTTATTAACTGGGAGAGACAAAACCAACATGAAAGAACTGTTCTATTAGTTAGAAGTCAGATTTTTATTGGGAAAGAGGGGAGTGTTGAGCCACTGGTAAAAATATAATTTATTTGTTATGTAAAATAGTTGTCTTTCTCACGTGCCCGCTTCTAGTGTATTTTCAGACAGTTACAAAAAGTGAAAGAACAGTTTTACCTTCCATGACTTATAGTTGCATATGGGGCTTGGGGATACTTTAGATTTGTAGATAACTCCTGGTTTTCAGTTTGTGACTCTGAGTTGGTTTTTCAGTGTGACAATAAGAATAAATAGGCAGGGGGCCACTGGCTTAGTTGGTTAAGCGTCTGACTCTTGGTTTTGGCTCAGGTCAGGATCTCATGACTCACGAGTTCGAGCCCCATATTGGGCTCTGGACTCTGCACTGAAAGTACAGAGACCATCTTGGGATTCTCTGTCTCCCACTCTTTCTCCCTCCCTCACTCTCTCTCTGTCTCTCTCTCTCAAAACTAAACATTAAAAAAAAAAAAGAATCAGTAGGGAGGGTGTTTAAATATGTGTGGCCTATCCACAAGAGATTATTTGTACTTGAACTTCTCTGCTGCCTGCCCCATCTTGAGCCAGCCCCTCTGATTGTGAGGTGTATGTTTAGAGAATGCAAATTGATACTGATTTTAGCTTAGCCCTGACAGAAAAATGGTTACAACTCTATGTATTAAAAAGGCAAATACAATCTTTAGAAAAGCCGCTATCTAAAACTATACTTTGGTACATAGTAGGCACTCAAAAATGAATTTTTAAAAGAGTTCTTATTTTTAAGTAGTCTCTACACCCAGCATGGGGCTCGAACTCACAGCCCCAAGGTCCAGAGTCGCATGCTCCACTGATGGGGCCAGTCTGGCGCCCCTCAAAAATGAATTTAAAATGAAGTGGTGACAATCAGAAGTTAACTATGTTGGCGACCTTTCTAAGCTAGCATCTGTACAGTAGTTGGCTAAAATATACCCAAGAAAAAAAAGTACAGCTGGGGCGGAAGAAATACATTTTATTGCATCACATAAAAACGAACCAAAAGAGCTGTTTATTTTGCATTTTATTTTATCAAACGGGAAAAAATAGTTTTGCCTTTAAAAACCAACACCACTGGCTTTCAATATTAGGGAAGGCCGAAGGAATAGAGAAGTCCTCAAAATCTGCTTTAACAGAGAGAACAAGTGACGACCTTTTCCCCTGTCTTTCCCTTTTTCCTGTGGGTGATAGAGAATAAGGAGTCAGTAACAGCTTCCAGGCCAAGCCTCTCACTTCTGCTGTGCAGAGAGCTCTCCAAGTCTGGGTCTGCGGCCGGGTGGCCCAGCGCAGGGTGGCACGGGCGGGCTTCCCCAGCAGTGCCCTGGGGAAGCCCGCGCCCACGGCCTACGGGAATGGCCGCAGGGGGTCTGCCCAGCCGACTTGAAGTTTAGAAAGTGGGCCTGAAGTGTCCCAGTTTAGCAGTGAGCAGCAGTGCGGTTTCACATCGCTGCAAGAAGCTGTTTGTAATTGTAGACAAATAGTAGGAGGGGCAGAGACAGATGTTCGATAACTGAAGTCAGTGGTGGGGAGCAGCGGGAGAGCCAGGTGGGGCTCAGCGTTTAACTCCTACGTGATGATCCTGCTGTCTGTTCCACGGTGGATATGATGCGAACAGAAACCAAAGGAGCATTTTAATTTTAACCTTTTGTAAAAGCATTCGCTTTTTATTTTCACACTTCAGAGTTTGTTGAAAACTAGTATTTTGGCACATTTGTTACAGATAATGATACCACGTAGGTGTGTGTGGTGCATTGCAGTTGGTAAGCACTCTCAGGGGCAGTGTCCTAGGCCACGGCCACAGCCACCGCGTGAGTCATGCTCTTTCCTCTTCTAAATGAGGAGCAGAATTCTGAGTGTTTATGGCTTGTCCAGGGCACATAGGAGTAAGTGCTAGAGCCGAGACTGGAATCGGGAATCCCTACCTTTTGACCTCCTGCTCCAATATTCCCTTCACCAGACCAGGAACGAGCAGCAGAGAAAAGCCAGCTTCCTGGTCCCCCCCACCTCTCACTCTCGTTTCTGCACAGAAAACCACAGTCAGCAAATCCAGGTTAGTGACCAGTTCGTGTTCCTCTGAGGACGAGCACCTGCATCATCAATAGGCAGCTTCTGGACTGACGGTGAAGTTAATACTCCGATAAAAAAGATGGAGTCTTTTAAATTCTTACTTAGAATCAGAATGGTAGTGCAGAATGAACCTTAGGTACTGTTCAGTTTATGTATATACATATGTATATATATTTTTTATCTAGAGGAAAGCTCTTCCATAAGGAAAGTGCAACTTTAGTGAATCGCAGAGACTAAGAGTTAGGGCTCATTCCCCAGACTCAGACCAGTGTGCTCATTCTTTAAAAAAAAAAAAAAAATAAGGACACCTCCCCAAGCAGAGGCTACTGTCCCCATTCCATTCCCATTGAGGGAAGCTCAATTGGAGTTGAGCTTCCCGCAGGCACTCCTGAGCACCTGCCCTGTTCCGGACCCACACCTGCAGGAGTGTGGGAGTACGGAGGGCGGGGGGCGACTCCATCCAAGGTAAGGTGCGCCCAGCGCTAAGTGTTCAAACATTAAAAAAAAGATTAGGAATGTCACAGATAGATTCACGGATAACCCAGATTTGGCCTCAGTCTTTTGGAAACATTTATGAAGAAGCTCTTTCTTATTTAACCTTCTAGCTGTATGAAAAAAAGGACAATTGTGACCACTTTGGAACATTTCAGAAACCTGCTGCTCATCCCTGAGAAGCTGAAGTATAAACATTAAAAGTAAATAAAAAGCAAATGAAATTGAGATCGTTGGCACCAGAATTTTCTTTAGGTGTTGTCCTACAAGTTTTTTAAAAAATTTATTTCCATTTTGTGAGAGTGGGTGAGCATGAGTGGGAGAGGAGCAGAGAGAGAGAGAGACAGGGGAGGACAGAGGATCCTAAGCGGGCTCTGTGATGACAGGGTGATAGCAGCGAGCCCAGTGCAGCGCTTGAACTCAAGAACAGCAAGATCATGACCTGAGCTGAAGTTGGACACTCAAACGAATGAGCCACTCAGGCGCCCCAGGTGTTGTCACTACAAATTGTGACTGAGAACATTCTATATTACTTTTCCCATGTTGTAAAAGCTCTGCTGATAAGTTTTCATTCCTTAGCATACATTTTCAGAGAGCTAAAGGCAAGCAAGTCACACGCTTGCTAGCCCTCCATGAGTGTTGTTCAGCTGAGAATCCGGAGAGCCTTTTTGAAACCTCTGGTAATTTGGGCAGTCTCCAAGTCAAGCCGAATTGATAGGGAATGCAGAAAATGATCAGAATAATTACAAGTCCCATTATATAAGAGATCACTTTGCCAACCAAAACACTCATGGAATGCCTTTATAGACCTTACTTGCACCAGAATTAAACTTGTCTTTCTCAGTAGCTGTTTCCAAAGCTGAACAAACTGCATTATGTAAATGGGTCAGTTTGTGCAGTATTCTGCATGAGATGTTCAGGTATACTCAAAGGAAGTTGGATTATAAATGTCAAGGGCAAACTAGCCTCCAGTAAAGCAGATATACGAGGAAGCTATCTTATATTCTGAGAGGAAGAGAAATTTCCCATTAATTTAAAAGCTGCATCAATTTCCCATTCTCTTGGCTTGGATTGTACTCACCTCAGCTCTAGGTTCTACTCTTCAGCCAGTCTCTCCCCTCATTCTCCCATGGTTCTGCCTCTAAAGGCAGTGAGAATCACTGTTAGTGACTCACACTAGCAGTACTTGGTTATAATCAGGCGATTCTGCCCTCCCTCTGTTCTCCAGGGCCCAAGAACTTGATAGAATGATTTGAACTGACTTTTGAAAAATAAAAGGATATCCCATTGACTAAAATGTGTGCAGTACCTTTCTACTGTAATGCTTCTGATGGCCAAAAACAGAGGCAAAATATTACAAATGGTGCATTTGTGAACTTTGCTTAAGAGGCTTTGAGGGTCCTACCCCCATTTACCATGTTTATCCCAAAGTGTTCTTTATTTCATTTTGGTAGTGAAGACCAAAGTTGAAATTCAATAACAGCCTTTTTATATTTATATAAAATATATTTATATATTTTATGACTTGTGCCAGTTTTTCCTCTTAGGTGATAAATGGTGAAGTGGGCGGGGGAGAGTCGCATAGATTTTTAGGGCAAGAACCCAGTTCATCATTCATTGGGATTTAAATTTTCAATTCATTTCTTCAGCCCCCAAGACTTGAGGAGGAGAAACAGGCATTGCACACCTCCTTGTTTGACAGAACGTGTCAGAAACCTATCAAACCAATTTAGAAAACAGAGACTTGACTTACAAAATCTAAGAGAGGGTTGGGTCACCAAACTGTGGAAGGGCAGTATTGAAGCTGGCCTGAACGTGGCCAGAAATCTTCTTCTTTCACCTCTTTCTGCATGTTTGTTTCATTCCTTCTTATGGCAGACCATTTTCCCACATGGTTGGAAACCTGGCCACTAGCAGTTTATTTTATGGTTTCTGTCACTGAAAGGTTCTCTGGAGGCCAAGTTAAAAAAAAAAATCATAGGGAACTCATCAGATCAATATAGATCACATGTGCATCCTTGGAGCACTCAGCAGGACTGAGGGAGGTGGGGGTCATGTAGAGACATGGTGACACGTGTGTTTACCCGTACGACTAGAGTGGGTGGGTGGATGAGTGTTTCCCCGGATAAGAGATGGTTGTCGGGAAGAAAATTCCCCAGCACGTATGCTCATTACAACATGTTAAGCTAGTGCCTTTCAAGTGTTTTGACAGAAACAGTAAAAAATGCATTTTACATTGTGGCACACAACATATACACATGTTTAATTGAGATACATTTCATGAAACAATATTCACCCTCACCATAATTTAAGACATTCTGATGTTTTCTATTACATTCCATTGTAGTTCACTAAAAAAATACTGATTATAATCTACCTAATCGATTTCATGACTCACTAATGGATAACGATCCATAGTTTGAAAAATACTGTGCTATACATAAAAGCAGGTAGTTCATGTGCAAACAGGTATTTGGACATGAATATTTACTGAGTCTCGTTGAAGAAATAACTTACATTTTAGAAAGATGCTGGAGTCTCAGAGGGTGACAAATATGTGACATGAATGCCCTGTCCCATTCCCAAGGTGGCTATGGTTGGTGCTTTTCCTGCTGAGGAACCTCCTGGAGCCACTACCCAGCCCTTTGTAAATTAAACAAAACAAGCGCTATATGCAAGCAGCTGCACCTCACTCTGTTTTGGGTTTACCTTATGCTGAGAAATACTGAAATCTGTGGACCTAGAAAATTTCCCAAAGTGCTTTCAGTTCTCTCTCAAAACAAAACATCAACACAACTTTCTTGAAAACTTCATTGTGGCAGCATGAAGGGCACTATAACGAGATGGATGCTACATTTACTAACCCAAGAGCCAGTTAAAAAACCAAGGTCTCTTATTTTTTATCTTCTAACTGAGACATTTGAATCGACAGGCTTCTCTTAAGTTGAATTGAGATATTCAGATGGAAAGTTAAAGCAGTTGTACATATAGAATGACTCTTGAAATGCTCCTTTCTGCAAGCCGTCTGCAGCCCGTAGAGGCCCTAAATAACCTATAAGCATGCAGTGCCATGAATCTCACTGTGAAATACCAAGCAGTAAAATGTTTAGAAGAATGTATTGGAGAATACAAAGTTAGGAATATGGAGAGATTTTGTAAACAAGACGCAAAAAGTACTGACCATAAAGAAAAAGACTGATAAATTTGACTATGGTTGATCAACTTCTCTTCACTAAAAAGATGGGACAAAACAGATTGAGAAAAGTCTTTAGAACATGTACAACAGACAGAGGACTCATGTTGAGAATAGAAAGAGCTGTTGTGAGAGTGTAAATTGGTACAACCGCATTAGGAAAAAGTCTGGTGGTATCTAATGGAGCCGAAGTTAAGATGCCCTGTGGTCCATCAGCTTCACTCCCAGTTTCCACTGTAAAACAGCAGCTCCTCAAACCTTCTAATCTCACTTTGTACACTTATTTATTTGTTTATTTATTTATTTAAGAAAGACAGAGAATGAGTGGGGTAGAGGGAGACAGAGAGAAGATCCTAAGTGGGCTCCATGCTCTGTGCTGAGCCCAACGTGGGACTTGATCGTATGACCCTGGGATAATGACCTGAGCCCAAATCAAGAGTCAGATGCTCAACTGACCCAGCCACCCAGGTGCCCCAACTTACTTTATACTTTAAAAAATTATTGAGGACCTCAGAGAACTTTTGTTTATGGGTTGTATCTGTTAATATCAACTGCCATATTAGAAAACAGAGAAATTTTTAAACCATTTATTCATTGAAAAGCCCATTACATGTTAACAAAAATAACATTTTCAATGAAAAATAACTGAATTTTACCAAGAAAAATTAGAAGAGTGGCATCGTTTTACAGTTCTGCAAATCTCTTTAATGTCTAGCTTAATAGAAGACAGCTGGATCCTCATATCTGCACTTTTGCATTCATCTAGTGTGGCATGTTGTTTTGGTTGAAGTATATGAAGAAAATGTGGCCTTACACAGGTATGTAGTCAGAAAAAGGAGGAGTACTTTAATAACCTTTTCAAAAAATTGTAGGTATTTGTCTTCGATATTCAGCTAAAACTGCAAATGGTAGTTTCTTAAAGGTTAGTGGCAGTGTGAAACCTGCAGACATACCAGTACGCTTGTAATTACTTATTAATTACGTTATTTTAGTTTATCTTGCATGTTGCATAGATTTTTACTCATGCACGGTCTTGTAACACCAACCACTGATTATTTGAAAATCTTGGCTTACTGAATTATGCAGGTCTTCTCATTGCCAACATGTTTCATTATACAATATTAGGATGTCACATTCTTTAACTTCACGTCTGATCTCATCAGAAAAGTGTTTAAGTATCGGGAAGCTGTTGAGCACATAGTGGCAGATACAAGTTTTCCAAAAATCTAATTTTCTCTTGAAAGCCCGAATTTTATCAGTGGCACCAAAACTGTCAGTTGTTTTTCTGAAGTGATAGGCTCACGTGTCTACCAGATGCTCAAGTCTGAATAAGTATAGTTTGTCTGACTGTCATTCCTTCAGTAAAAGTGGTGTCCCATGAAAAAAGCAGCTACTGTCAGCTCAAAGGCACATAGTTGCCCAAGTGTCTTTCTCCAGGCAACCTTCGAACCTTGGTATGCAGCAAAAGCACTTTATGTGGACTCTCCCGTTTCATCACACAGAAGATTAAAAAGACATGTACTCAAGGGTAGAGATTGAATACAATTAATATCTTTACTACTCCACCAACGACATTTTAATGTGAACCTGGCATGTTTTCTTTAGTGTGTGGATGTGAGGATTAGTGATTAGCTAGTACGGTATGGTGCTGCTGCCTTTGTTCATGTCATCTTGAACCCATCCCAATTTTTCACTGGTTTTCAATAGTGAAGGAGTCTGGGACCCCAAGGGGTCCTAGAACCCCTCTCCACCCCAGAAGTTAATTGGACCACACCTGAGAACTGCCCTAGAGAAAGCACAGCTCTCCTGTACCAGGGTGTATGCATGTCAGTGGGAGTGGGGGGAGTGGGGATGGAGGAGGGGTGCACACTGGGGAGGGTGCTCCTGGCATGCTGACAGTGCTTTGTTTCTCCACCTGGTTGGGGATGTCGTTCTATAATATGCATATCTGCCCATTTATATTTAGGCACTTATCTCTGTTTGTTACTTAAAAGCCCAGTTCTCTGACTTATACTACTGTTGCTGGGCTCTGGTTTAGCAATATGGGGTGTTGAGAAGGGAGGAACCACCCTTCAGTGCTCCTTTCTTTGTACTGGACGCCGGATGTTTTTGTCCCACCTTTTCTGCTTTTGGGGCCGTGGTTCCTTTGGTTCCTTCACAGTGAAGGCAGGGATTCAAATACTTCAAGGTGTTTTCCCCTTCAGTTACAGATGTGGCCAAGGCAGTAAAAATTATGATGAGGAAACTTTTTTAATTCAAGATTTATATAGTGCTTAGTTATTTGAGACTTAGAAACCTTTCTGTAGAAGCTATTCCCATATCCTTATTTTCTGGAAGGGGAACAAAGTGAAGGTGACTTGAGTAAGTACTTGAGTAAGTGGAGACTAAAACCATTTCTAACTCCTGCTGCTATTAAATCATAAAACTCTGGTGACTATAAATGAAATAAGAAATAGTAATGAGATTTCAGCATTACTGTATTACCTTACTTTTTGGTCATGCTATTATTAGTGGTCAAATTTTATCTCCGTAGTGCTGAAATAAGCCCACCAGGCCCTAGGGCTTGCATTTCATAGGTAAGATAACTGAGGCACAGAAAAGATCAGTAATTAACTCTGTAGCAAAGCCAGGACTGTTCTTGATTTCATGACTGCTAGAATTTGCTTTTCCCACGAAGCCGCTTGAATTATCAGGAATTGAAGATAGTTATCAAAATGTGGACTCTTTTATCTTTACCTCTTTGGCCCTCTCGCTGCAAGCCTGGCTCAGGCTCTCCCACTTTTGATCAGGAACATCAGTCAGTGTTCTGTATGTACATCAGCACCATCTACTGTGCTTCCTTACGTTCTGAGACTTGGAATGAGACCATTTAGAAAACCACAAAGACCAAAATAATTTCAGTGTTGTCTGTTAGAAACTGCGTCCATGGAGGTGTGCATTCTCTGCTACTAATCATAGCCTTCAACCCAAACCCCTGCGCCGTAAGCAAGGGGAGTGTTTACTCTCTGCTTTTTAGACGTCGGGATGACTGGAGAGTGGTGGAGCTGGACTGCGGATAAAACCGGTTAACTTTTGGCTATGCTAGATCTCCCAACAGGACTAGCCCCTTGTTCCGTGGCAGGGGTTCATACACTCTGGGTTTGTGTGTGCAAGAATGTGTGCACGAAGAGAACAGAATTACGCAGCATGGTTGCGGCAGATTAGGCAAAGACTGCTAGACCCTGGAGGCTGTGTGGAATGGCATGCCCGCAGAACGAGCTCTGATTTCAATGGGCATGTGAAGCCTTTACAAAAGTGGCTGAGAATATCTGGCAGCAGAAAATAAATTAAGGCTCTTTTTATAGTTTGCCTAGGCTAATGTTTTTTTTTTTTTTTTAAGTAATATTTACCTTTGTTAAGGGTTAAGTGTCCCTGGATAAATAAAAACATTTTTGGATATTATCAGCCTTGTGTTTCACATCCAGGACCCACAATCAGTACATATATTTCTCATCAGTTCCTACCAGGATATTATTTCTAAGATTTAGGTCTTAATCCAAGTCTTTCATAAGTGAGATATAACAGAAATCTAAGAAATGAATCTACTAATTGCATTTTTACTGATGCATTTCAAATAGGGCAGTCTAATTATAAGCAACCCCACACACGAATGGCTGCCGCCCTTGCCCCAGTTTTCCCCTTCTAACCAGGCCCAGGTGCTGCTGCCACGGAAAGTGTTGTCCATGCTCAGAGACTCAAAGGGTCGGAGTAGAGGAAGGCGGGGACGTCATGGAAACCGTGGCCAGGGGAGTGGACCCCAGGGACAGAGCCAGTCTGGTCGTACCGTGGCTGCTGCCTGCCTTCTTGCTGGCTACTGGAGTGCGTGTTATCCACTTATCCTTGTCAAGTGCCAGTGACCAGAGTAACAGGTGTGGGGTAGCAAGAGTCTTCTTTAACATACAGCAAAGACAAGAAGAGCGTGAGTTTGGATTCTGAGACTTCAGACTTGAAATTGGGTGTTAATCACTTTCCGGCTGTGTAACCTTTGGGCAGGTTGTTTTACTTCACCTTCCAAGTCTATTTTATCTTCTGTGAGCGGGAATAATTGCAGCTACCTCCCAAGGTTACTCTAGGATCAAAGTAAGACGTGTGCACATATGCTCGACATGATCCCATGCCTAGGATGTAGTAAGCTCTCAGCAGATGGTAGCTCTTATCATATATGCAAAAAAAAATAAATGGTTCATTCATGATCCCTGCAGCGTATCTGATCTTTATGACAGTGCTTTGTTGCAAATATCTAACTGAACTCTACTCCCTGGAGGAACTGACATTTCAAGAGGGACAGGACAGGAGGAACCTTTTAACATAGAGATGCTTGGAAAGGGACAGGTCAAGGTGGGAAACTCCAGAGGTTCAGAGCATCATAAGGTCCTGTTAACTGGGGAGAAGAAGATTAAGAGATGGGACTGGGTGGATTCTTGCCCTGGAAAATGGAGAGAATTCTTCCCTTTTGAACCACATACACATTGTTGCCAGGACCCCAAACTCAGGTTGGGACTGTTACTATTACATCTGCCCTCTGGCTGCACGTTCAGTCACAGAGCTTACAACAAAGTGCCCTGTTTCGGTTCTGTCCCGGTCCCTCAAATCTGAATCTCTGAGATGGTGAGACCCGGCAGCACCTCAGGGAACTGATGTGCGGCCAGGGTTTAGAAGCACTCGAGCTGCTTGTGGGCTGAGTATACTTGTGAAACCTGCCCATCCCAAGCTCTAAACTAGTCAGAGCTTCTTACACACACATATGCGTATGTGCTTATAAACAGTCTTAACTTCACCAAAAGTTAGTTCTTGGCTGATTCTACACTCAATGAGGAGTGTAGAGGAGATGTTATTGTCAATGCTTTTAAGGTAGAGAAGTAAGCTTTATTTACAAATAACTATAAAATTTCCAAGATATCATGAGTGCCTTAATAGAGGCATAAATTAGGATGCAAGTTCAGAGGAAGGACAGAGTGCTCATGAGTGCTAGCAGGGAAGGCTTTTTAGAGGAAGTGCAATTTGACTTGAATCTTAAAGGATGGGTAGGGTTTTGGATGGTGAGGATGAAAAGGGAAAGGCCTTTCAGAGAGAGGGAATGTTGTGAGCCAAGATGCAGAGATGGAAAAGCCCAAGGCATGTATGGGAACAATAGATGGACCAGCTAGGGAGTGAGTTGAAGTTTATGCTGAGGAATTTGGCAAGTTAATGCGGATTTTGAAGGGGAGGGTAATTTGGAGAGAGCTGTGTTTTAAGGAAGGTGTATCTTCCTGATGGTTCTGAGGATAGAGGACTGGAAAGGAGATGCATTTTCATACACATATGTCTCTTCTGAGGACCAGAAGCTGCGTGATGGAGTGAGGGAACAGCATGTGGTGGACAGTGGACAGTGGTGGTGGGGTGACATGGAGAGAATGGGAAGTAGGAGGGGAGGCGGCTGGATCAGAAGAGAGGAAATTCATTCTTTGACTCGACCTGTTGTTGCCTGATACATGTTATTCTGCAAGATCTGCATCGGCCCATTTCAAACCACTGTGAGGGTTATTCCTCAAGATCCAAAGGTGCAGAAAAAAGCTGGAAAATGTTTTTGAAAACTACCTTTTTTCCCCTGAAAATTTTTCCCCCTGAAATTGAGTATAGAACATTGGGAAAATTGTTTAAGATAAGGTGTTCCTATTGCAACCTGCTCATGACTGCTGATCCCCTCCCCACCCCCAAATTATTTCTGAAAACCTGGCAGTAGAAAGACTTCTCTGGAAAACCATCTGCAGCTCTCACTTCCCTGAATCTCATTCTCCCTTTGTCAGGCATTCTTTATCTAATGGCCCAGATAAAATGAACTCTGCTAGAGTCTGAGTGCATTTCCACTTATGAGCACAGAGAAATACTTTATTTAGAAATAGGAGGGTTTTGTTGCAAGCCAACCCGTGTGGCTGCTGATCTCTGCTATCCAAAAATTCAGGAACGCTTGTGGGTGTGGGGGCATCTCTCCTGGATTTGCTGGGATTTGCCCTGGACTCGGAATCTCTTGAGAAAGGACAGCAATTTATGTTATTTCTTGTTAATATAAATATTAAGAATGAGAAGAAAGGCTATTGTTACTGCTGCCTTAGAAAAGAGACTAATTAGGCAAATCCATTCATGGGAGAAGTTATCATCCGGGATTAGGGTGAGAGGTGGCCTTGCCTTAGGAGGTTTCTTCCACCTTAAAGAAACTGAAAAATTGATACAGATATAAAGACAATAGGGCAATATTAAAAGTTATGATTTTGGAAAGACACCTTATCATGGCCATTGAACTGCTGTTTTTACTTTTTGACATTTGCCTTCTTCCATGAATGTGTGCATATATATAGGTAGATAATATCCATGCAATGATGTATTCTGGAATATGCACTAAAATATAACAGCCATTATCTTGTGTCTTTATGTCATTTGTATATACGATATATATACAATACATATATCATACATATTCTATTGGGTTTATAAATCATGATTTATCAGGCAGCTCTTTAATACTGGCTTCTTTGACTGTGTCTTGTGTTTAAGCACTAGAGACACACCGCATTGTGAATCTTTCCCACGTGCTGTTTGCCGTCTATTCCATTGTTTCCCTGGAGTAGATTCCTAAGAGTAGATTTATTTAGTCAAAGGGCTTAATATCTTTATGGTGTTTGTCACAGTTCCTTTCTGAAAAATGA
Source organism: Proteles cristata cristata (assembly GCA_017311185.1). NCBI lineage: Eukaryota > Metazoa > Chordata > Mammalia > Carnivora > Hyaenidae > Proteles > Proteles cristata. Next base: position 19,306 of record JAESUZ010002979.1, read on the forward strand.
GTACTTTCTGTATCTTCTCAATGCCCTGTTGGTAATGAAACGAGAAACTATAAAATTCTTATTTTACCAAAATTTTGATTTTAGTTTTCTGATCTCAAATTGACAACTATTATTTCCTTAAATTTAGGATCCCATAGGTATATTTATAGCTGTAATATAAACTAAAAATAAATTCAGCTGATGAGCTTCTAAGTATCTAAATAACTTATATCCTTTATTGTATAAAATAAACGCCATACATTATCTTCTCAGAAAGTTTATGTGACTAATATTTTAAAAGTATAAATCCCTTTAAAATCCTCCTTTTTCTTTTCTTCATAATATGCTAGATCAGTTCAACCATATTTATATACCCAGTGTGTCTCAGTGTTTCCTTTAAACATTGTTTGTGCATACACTTGTGTATTTTTTGGTTAATTTTAAAAAGGAAAACCCAAGCTTTATCTGAGCTATTATATATTGATCTGGTATATTAAAATACATTTTTCTGCAAGTTGCAAGTCATTTTGTGTTTAGGTGGGTCTTTTTCCAAGGACTTATTTTCTGTGTGTCTGATATATAGCCATGTTAAGACTAAAATAAGCTTTGTGGCTCAGAATAGTCTCCTCGCCAGTTGGTTTCTGCCACGCTTTTCTTTCCCCTCCAGTCCATCCTATTCATTACTCCCAGATTAATTTTCCTAAAACACTGCTTACTGAAAAACCTCACTGAAAAACCTTAATTGACTCCCCGTTTCTAGATGAGTTGAGTATAAACTCTTCACCTTAGCATTTAAGGCCTAGGACAAAACATGTTTTTGCAGGTTCATGAGAACCACTGGTGGAGAGATTTGCATGCTCCCACAGTTCCCTACTCCGGAAACCTCCTGGGGCAGGACCCTCTGAAATCTGCCTCTCTTGAAACTCCACAGTTGAAGCACCACAGGACAGGGGTGACCAACTGTGGTACTGGAAAAGGGCAGACACGGACTTACAGCCTGGCTTTGCCACATACCAGCTTAATGATTTCCAGTGTGGGTGCAGGGCTCTCTGCCTAGGCTTTCTTCTTCTCTCTGTAAAATGGGGTCAAATGGTATCTTGTGAGGATAATTGCAGTTCTGCATACGATAACTGATACAGGGTAAGGACTCAACAAATATTGGCTGCTACTGTTTCGTAGTAGTAGTGGTAGAGTAGTAATAAAAATTGCAAGTTTTGCATTCAGGCGAAGCCCATATGAGATGTGGGCTCCTATCACAACTCAGGTCTTCTTTCTAAATCTTATCTAAATAAACGACTTCTCTGACCCTGAGTTACCTCACCTATAAACAGGGCTAATAATGCCTCCCTTTTTAAAAAATAGATAAGATATAAACTTTTAAAAATATATATAAGATATAAAATATTAGCACATTGCTGCATAGTGGGCACACAATTACATGCCAGGTGCTTATGTTTTAACTACCATTCCCATTAACCCTATGAGGTGCTACCACTACTACCATTATTCTACAGATAAAGAAACTAAGACACAGAGAAGTTAAGCGACTTGCTCAAGGTCACACAGCTGGGAAACCATGGATTTAGACTCAGTTCTCTGACTCCAGAGCCCATTCTCACCCATTGTGCAGTGTTCATTCTCATTTTTGTAATGCATTATTATTGGCTTACTTTATTCTCCGCCCCCCCAACATGTGTCAATGCTAGCTCCCTTAGGAAGGTGAGTAATTTTCCTTCATACCCCCTGCAGCACCTAGCAAGTACCTCATCTGTAGAAGACACTTAACAGTATGTGTTCAGTGGAGTATAATAAACATCCCCATTTTTCACATTTGATCACAAGTACACTACTTTTGGCTTTAGGCAGCTGTCTCCTGGAAGACTGTCTTCCAGCCTCAAATCAGAGGACTCTTAATTCATGCCCTTAGCTGCTGTCCCAGCCTCTTCTTTCTGAGCTTTAAAAATGTCTGAGTCCTGAAGGGGAGCGGATGGGAGTCTGGGTCACAGGGACTCTGGGAGGACCAGGCACCTGAAGGCACCCCAGTTGGGGGTGGGGGTGGGAGTGGGGGTGTGCTGGAAGGTAAGAGTCCAGCCTGGGAAACCGCTGCCTCAGGGGAAGGCAGGGTTAGCTGCCTCCCATTTTGCCCTTCCCCCATGACCACGCCAAGAAGCAGCTCCCTCCTGCCCTGTACACCTCGTCGGGTTCAGAGAGGGGTTGCATCCATTTCCCAAAAGTCTGATCCTGTTTTGACTTGCTGTTTTAAAGGGGTCGATTTGGAAGTGATCGTCTTCTCTGACTTCTTTCCAGTCTACCAGCATAGTGAGAGTATCAGCTACATCTTTTCATGCTGTTACACTTATTTATGGATTTCACACTTCTTCCCTAAAAGACCCTTTTATTTTAGCTCTCTCCAAAGGAGAAATTTAGGTGTACCTCTTCTTTTATTACTTATACTCTAAAAATTTGGAGATTTAATCAGAATACCTATCTTCCTAAGTAATCCAAAATTTTGTGTTACAGTTGTGGTTATTTTTCTTTGATATTAAAATTTTATCTGAATCTTTGATTTCTGGTTTTTTTTTTTACAACATCTATTTTTTTTAAGTTACAAAATCAGCATATATTCATTGTAGAGAACTATGTAAAAATGCAGAAAAGAATAAGTTAAAAAAATAAAACTATGCTGCATTGTGGTATTTAGTGATATTGACTTTTAAATTTGACAAATGCTCTTCTACTGTTTTTTCAATGAATACACACGCAATATGAACATACATAGTGTATACATACACAGAAACCTTTCTTTCATAAAATTAGCATTTGGCTGTACATACTGTATCTTAATTTTCTTTCATTGTGTGATTGATAAGTACCATCCATTGACTTGTTGGGAAAAATAACGGAAATGAATGTAAAGGCACTTTGTGTACATTGCCGACAATCAACATTGGGCATTTATTACTTACACATTTCTGAGGAGCTAGGCAACCTTTTGTCTGAGCTCCATTTGGAAGTCTGTCTCAGTAGTAAGAGTGACTAAAAGAAAACAAGCTTGACAGGGAATTTTGAGGTGGTTCCCTCTTTGGATCAGAGGTGGTGGCCTTCCCCCTGCCATTTGAGTCCTGTTAGGAAAACAAAGCTGCCTTTGGACTGTGCACTACTGTATGTGGTACTTGATTCTATATGTGCTGGTTTTCCACATACCTTGCCAAATTGGTTTCCTGACCATGACCTTGTAGTTCAGCATTTCCCCTTCCCTCCACCCGTTTCCTGCCTTTGCTTTTGATCATCAGGACTTTTTTTCACAAGAATCCCATGGTAGTAATGTAATAGTCAGGCCCACCATTGGAAGACCCCACCCTTGGTCTCCTGAAATTCTTTTTAGAAAAGTACATTTTACAGGTCTGTACACAGTAATTGTACTATGAAACTACGATACAATGAAAAAAAATGTCATTTTTATTTTATTTTTTATAGCAGATTTTTCAATAGACAAACATTTTTTCTTCATTAAACTTGGCATCAACATTACCTTTAGGAGTGTTTTCAACTGTTACCTATATGCATGTGACTCCTATATCTTGTTCAGTCATCACCTCTCCTCTCTGTTCCAATTTTGTATTTCTGTACACTTTTAGGACATCTCCAGTTAAGTATAACACTGTCACTTTAAACTCAACCTGTCTTATATGAACCTCATTATGTTGCATACAAACCTTCTTCAGCTACCTGTCTTTTTTCTTTCCTGTGGAATCTAATACTCTTTCACTTTCCTGGAATAAATATTAGTAGTTATAACTACAGTTACTATTAGTAGTAACTAGCTACTATTAGAATTAGTAAGAAAAACAGTGAGGTGGCCAGATGCAAAGAAAATATGCAGAATTCAATAGCCTTCCTATACATCATCAGTGATCAGAAATAGAGGTGCCTGGGTGGCTCAGTCAGTTAAGCATCTGACTTCGGCTCAGGTCATGATCTCACAGTTTGTGTGTTTGAGCCCCGTGTTGGGTTCTGTGCTGACAGCTCAGAGCCTGGAGCCTGCTTCAGATTCTGTGTCTCCCTCTGTCTCTGTCCCTCTTCTGCTAGCACTCTGTCTGTCTGTATCTCTCAAAAATAAATAAATGTTAAAAAAAAGAGAGAAGAAAATATAATGAAATAATTAGCCTGAATCACCATAGCAATTAATGCCCAGGAAAAAATTCTAGTAATAATTTTGTTAAGGTATATATCATAACAAAATTTTGCTGAAGAACTGAATCTTTGAGGGAGACATATTCCTAGATAAGAAGATGCCAGTTCTCCCCTAAAGTGATCTGTAGATTCAATGCAATTTCAACCAAAAGTCCTAATAAAATTTAATAGAATTTTGTAAGCTGATTCTATTGCTTAAAGTTTGAATGAAGAAGAATGAAAGGAATAATCCTACCAGGTATACTTCTACCTTAAGTCTAACATAATTAAAACATTAAAGAAAAAAAAAAGTATGGCATTGAGACAGGGAGGAACCAACAGATCAATGGAACTGAACAGAATCCATAAAAAATAAAAAGAAAGAAAGACATAGAACCAAGTTTAATATATGATAAATACAGCTTTTGAAATCAGAGGGAAGAGAATGGGCTGTTCATTAAATTAGAAGGAGAACAAAGAGAATGTCGCAGAGGCCCTGAAATGGGAGAGTGTGCGTGGTGCATCTCTTGAAGCAAGAAACTCCCATGACTGGAGAGGAAGTATAGGGGAAGCAGGGAGAGATGATGTTAAGGAGGTGAGCAAGGGTCCTTATACACCCTTCTAAAGAGTTTGGGGCCTTTTATTCAAGTGACTTAGTCATCTCCAGATTAGGAAAAATATTCTCATTTATTTTCTTTTATGATTTCTTTTTACATTTAGATCTTTACTTGGAGCTTATACCCATTCATTACATGAGGTAAGGCTGCAACTTTCATCTTTCCTAACTAAATAGACATTTATCCCTACTCTATTAATTGAATCTTCTCGCACTGATTTTAAATGCTGTTTTATTTATTATTTTATGTTTATTTTTGAGAGAGAGAGAGAGAGCAGAGGAGGGGCAGAGAGAGAGGGAGACACAGAATCCAAAGCAGGTTCCAGGCTCTGAGCTGTCAGCACAGAGCCTGATGTGGGGCTCAAACTCATGAGCAGTGGGATCATGACCCGAGCTGAAGCTGGGTGCTTAACCAACTGAGCCACGCAGGTACCCGTTAAATGCTGCTTTAAATGTCTTCACATATAAAATTATTTTTCTTAGGTTGTTTCTGAACTCTATTCCATCCCATAAACCTGTTTTCGATATAAATGTACCACCTTGAATAGTCTTAAGCAGCAGAGTGACATGATAGGGTTTGCATTGTAGAGAGATTGCACTGGCCAGTTAGGATTCTGTCCTGATAAAATTCAAGCAGGAGAGTCCCAGCCAGAACTGAACTGGAGCAGTTGGAGTGGAATGGGCAGAGCTTGGTGTTTGCTGGAGTGTTGTGGGCTTAGAAAGAGGAGGGGATGAGAATGGTGCCCAGATTTCTGGCTTAGGAAACTGGATGGATGAAGATGATGCCTTACATTGAGAAACAGCAAGAGCAGCAGATTGGAGGAGAGGCTTGAGAAGAGAATGAGTTCAGTTTTGGATGTATTGAATTTGAAATACCAAGAAGACAGACTTCTCAGAAGAGAAGTAGAGTTAGGCCTTTGAGTTTGTAAGTCCAAATCTCATTAAAGATCTGGGTGAAGAAATATTGGTGTGTGGGAGTAGATGCGGGTATACAGGGAAAGGACATAAGTGAGCAGGTGAGGACAGCATCCTCAGGAATACATGAGGGAGAGGAGCCTCCAAGAGAGACTGAGACCTAGTGGGGAGAAGTGGGGAGAAATTTCGGTGAAGTGTTTTGGAATCCAGGGGAAGAGCTCATTTAAAAAGAATAGAATGTAGACCAGTAGTATACGGTCTTGCAAGGAGATCAGGATAGCTAAGCTCTGAAACATTTCCATGTACTTAGTAACCAGGAGGCCCTCGCTGACTATGACAAAAACCAGTTGGTGGAGTGGTGGTGTGGAAACTTGTAGTGAGTTGAGCACCAAGTGGGAAGGGGAAAAAGTGGATATAGGCACTTCTTAAGAATTTTGACTGCAAAGAGAAGAGAGATGGTGGTACCTAAGAGGTGAACGGTCAGCTGGAGTTGAACAGTTTTTAGAGTTTCTGTTTTGAAAATGGAAAAGGTTTCAGTATACTTAGATGCTGGTGGAAAGGATCCAGAAGAGGGGAAGGAAATAATGGACAGGTCCTGTTCTCTAGGGTGGCTGAAAACTATAGAGCCCCAAGGGGTTGGGGTGCAGAGACAGAGTACATGTGTAGATGACCTTGTCAGGTTGTGGTCAAGCTAAGAGAGTATGAAGGCTTCTATTTTCCCTGTGAAGTAGGAGCAAGGTTTTCTGCTGTGAACAAGGAGAGGTGTGGTAGAATGAACGGTTTAAGAAAAATGCAGAAAGTTTGAAATAGCTACTGTGTAGAATGGAGAGGGGCAACTAGCACAGTATTATGCTTTGGACATGGGGAGTTTGCATTCATAGGGACAACATCTATGTGAGCTGATGGTCTGGAGCTGAAGCTTCAGTTCAAGATTAGATACAAGATTTGGGATTGTTAGGAACCTTAAGTACTGAGAGGAAAATTAACAGTTGGCAGAGCAGAGAGTTCAGAGGAAGAGACCCCAGAAAAAGATACTGAAGAGGAGCAACAGGAGAAATAGAAGTGCCCGGCGAGTGTGATGTCACAGTGACTGACAATTTCAAGCACAAGGGGTGAGTTGAGGAATAGAGTCAGTGTAGAGCTGGGGCTCTTGAAGCTGGCTGCACATTACAATCACCTGGGGAACTTTACCCAAGGACCCAGCTCTCTGCCAACCCAAGACCAATTCGACTGCAGTCTGCGGGTGGGGCCTGGGCGTCAATATTTTCTTTGTACTATACTGTAGCAGGGCTGAGAATCACTGCTGTAGGGAGAGAATGATGAAGACTGAGATGTGATTGGACTTGGCAACCAAGTTATCAGGGTCCTTTGAAGAGCAGTTTCCGTAAAGTGGGGAGACAAGATTCCGATCTGTTAGGAGGAGGGGCTGGCTGAAGATGCAGCCAGTGTGGGAAAAGTAAAGTAAATGAAGAGAACTGAGGCTGCACGGCTCCCATCTTCTTATAAGGTAGGTGGTGTTGTCAGCCACTAACCGTAAGTGGGGTGTGGATCTATTTGAGACTTGTGGACAGTGGGGAAGAAATGGAGCAGATGCTATGAGGAATTGTAAGAAACTGTAAAGCCACAGTAATAGAGAAGATGAGCATGAACTGCATTCTGTAATTATCTGGTCTCTGTCCCTCACTGTTACTGAAGTAGCGCACGCAGTGCTGATGCATATGGTGGAGTGGCATCTAAGGCAGGAGACAAGTTTTGAAGATAGCATGTAAGGCCAAAATTGCATTTGGTCAGAATTGCTCTTGTAAATCCCCGAGTAAGGTGCACAGTGGGGACCGCCATTCCATCTCCCCAGACAGCTAGTTTTCCCTGGCAGCAGTGGAATAATCACTGTTTCTTCAGTGGAGCACAGATAAAATAGTTGACTTGCATATAACTAATGTTCTATGAAAAAATGTGTCTTTATACTAAAACCACACTCAGCCTAATTACTCTCTTGAGTCATTAAGGAGGGGTACTTGAATACTGAAATGGACTAACAGTACAAAATTAGTTTCTCTTCTTCTGTCCAGAGCATACAGTGAATAAGACAGGAGGAGTTGCCTTTACTAGCTAAATTGTTATTTTCCAGTTTCCTTTTTTAAAAAAATGTTTGTTTTTTTACTTTTGAGACAGAGAGAGAGTGCGCACGTGCACATGCACATGCAAGTGAGGGAGGGACAGAGAGGGCGAGAGAGAGAGAGAGAACCCCAAGCAGGCCCTGCGTTGTCAGTACAGAGCCCAACATGGGGCTCGATCTCACAAACTGTAAGATCATAACCTGTGCCAAAATCATTTGTCGGAGGCATAAGTGACTGAGTCACCCAGGCGCCCCCGGTTTCCCTTTTTAAATTGAGCACATGTAGTTGAATTTCAGTGAATTAAATGCATGGTAATTCAGCTCACACTACTGTATTTATTGCTTGCTTGTCCCAAACTATCTTTGAGAGAATTTAATACAGTAGTTACGAGCATGGGTTGGGTTCACAACACATCACTGTCACTTAGAACATGTGTGACTTTGGACATGTTACTTAATCTCTTTTCCTCATGTGTCTCATCTGTAAAGTCAGCACGAAAATACTATCTACTTCATTGATTTATTGTGAGGACCAAGTGGATACATGGGAAGCACTCAATACTGGCAGAAATTATTATTGTTTGTTGTAGTAACAATGAATGGCACGTGCTGCTTCCTAAGTGTGATCTGACTACAGCTTACATCACAAGGTCAGACTTTTCCCAGACCTTAGATTTATGGCCCAGTTGACAGTCTTTGCCTTTCACATCCAGGACTTGGTGAAAGAGCCGCTGGCAAAGTTCAGATGTTTTACTACCAAAAAAGGAGCCATATTTATGACTTTTAAAGCATCGAACCTGCTGCCTTGGGGTCTTCCTCAAGTCTCAGAACAAAACAGATCACCAGTCATCATACCAACTCACTGTCTGAACACGAAGATAAATGGTACATATGCTGGGAGGTAGTAGATTTTCTAGTACCGTATGTTTTACAGATCATCTCTACCAAAACCGCGCTATGTGTTGAGGCACTCTTGTAAATGAAACGATACGATCAGATGCCCAGATTTGAGGCCTCATGATTTTTTGCTAAAATAGACATTTATTTTAAAAGAGCACCCCTCTTGTAAAGGGACAATGAAGTCTAATGATGTGATAATGAAGTTAAGGGATGGCTCAAAACGGAGTGATAAAGACATAAAAAGAAAGAAGCTTCATTTTAAAAGAATGGGGAGGGGCAAGTACATCTAAGATTCGAGCATTTTTTAGTTCTAGGCTTTTCAGATAGCTGGATTTTGCAATGGTACCTTTCAAATTTGTGGTAATTGCTGGCGTAAACTCATTTCCAGTTCTCTGAACAAGTACGCATGTCACATTGGCAGAGATTTTTTTTTTTTTTTTCAGAATAAAACCTGCAACCGATAAACATACTCACTTTTACAAACTGTCTATTTGAACAAAAATTGCCACATTTTGGCTCAGAAAATTAATTAGATTAAGCCTCTGAACTCTTTGAAACAATTGTACTATATAAGGTGCTTTAAAAGCACCTCAATGAAAATTAATTATTCACCACTTTTTTAAAAAGTCAGAACCATAGTGAGTTGAATTATAAATGCCTTAAAAGTTAAATTTAGCTTGGTTAGTTCTAAGGCTATTCCGCAGCAATAGAGTACTAGACTCATTTATGCCCCATAATCATATAATAGCTAAAACATTGGTTGAGCATTCTCTGTGTGAGGAACTGTTGTAAGTGCTTTATATGTAGTAACTCAGTTAATCATTACAGCTCTGAAGCAGGTCTTATTTTTGCCCAGGATTTCATAGCTAGTATGTGGGCAGAGCCGAGACTTGTACTCATACTATCTGGCCCCAAGGCTTTAACTATTAGGGTACTCTGCTGTACTTGAACATGTAAATTCTGAGATAGACTTTAACACACTAGAATTCCCCATATATTTTATTTTTTAAAGAAATGGAGAGAGTTTACAATATTAACTTGGAATTATTGTACAGGTTATGGTACCCTGCAAAGAAGTTTCTGTTTCAAGGGCAGAATTCTTGAGATTTTAAGTACTTCAGGATATTACAGGCCTTTTCAGATGTGCTCATTGTGCTATTTGCTATATTAGCCTGACAGCTTGTCTTACATTACCTCTTCCTGAATCAGTCTTGCTTTCCATATTACATGCCAAACAATTTACTTACTACTTTTTGAATTGATTTTATGTTTGAGGATTTTGGAATAAATAGTGAGTGACTGTGTTTGAGTTTGCAGCAAAATAGGAGACATTTTTGTGGCGTCAGACAAAAGAACTCCATTGCATTTTGGATGTGTTCTCAAGTGTAGGTTTTCTGACTGGTTGAAACTGATGCGGGACCGATGGCCTTGGTCTGTTCCTTGTAGTTCCTCAGTTTACCTGCTTCTTGTGTTAATTTAGGATAGCATCATTTGTAAGATAAAACAAGTTCTTTCCTCAGGATGCTTTACCTGGGTAGCTTCTCTAGCATCTGTCTTTCCCTTGGGCTTCATGTCACTAGCATGAAGGAGGGGTCAGGGGAGGGTTCTATTCCGTAGGAAGCCAACTTAGCCCGTTTTAGGCTTCATTGCCATATGACTAAGAGTCTGTCATATCTTACCTGACTATATACTGAATTTAATTCCTTTGGATTTAAAGGAAGTAATTCTGTTTGTATGCATATATGTGTCATTGTTATTATTATTTTGTATGTTTATAAAGATAATATATGTTTGTTCAAGAAATCCAAACCATAAAAGTATAAATCCCCTTAAGCCATCCACTCAGAATTCACTGGCACCATTTTGTTGAATTATCTTCTGGACCCACCCCTAGAGGATACATAGAAATTAATAACTTTCTTTAAATGAAGTCATACTATAGATGCCATTTAGCTTTATGTTATTTTCAGGCAGGGAATCCTTTCCATGTCAATACAGATTATCTTTTTAAATAGCAGCATTGTATTCCAATGTGAATGGGTGTATAATAACTTACTCACTAAACCATTATTGCCAGACATTTGTATTGTTTTTCATTTGTTCTCTTAGAAGCAGTGTACTGCTGGGAATATCACTTACACTTACATCTTTGCACACTTTTCCATTTTTCAAAGTAAGATAAATTTGTTATAGGTTTGCTGAGTCTAGTAGAATGTACATTAAAACACTTTATAATATTGCCAATTTGTTTTCCACTGTCTTACAGTGTGCTCCTACTAACAGTACATGAGAGATCTGTTTTATTATTCCCAAGGGCTTCTTTACTAAGCGGATTCATTTGTGTAATCAATATCTGAGTGCCTACTACGTGCCAGGGTGGGCTAGGGCTTCAATAATAAACAACACAGAAATCGTTTTTGCCTTCCCAGGATTTGTGTTTTGGGAGACCTAATTTAATTAATTCTTAATTTCTTCTCATTAATTTGAAATTTTTAAACTGTTTGTGTTGACTAGGATTCTTTTATGAATTGCATATTCACATACTTGTTTTTCATAACTTATTTTTTCTTAGTGATTACTATTTTTAGATTTCTATATAGTCATATCTATCTCTTTAGGCAGGCCTTTTCCACCATGAGATCATAAAATTGTTTGCCTGTTGGACTAGCTAGAGTTCTTGGTTGCAAAAACAGAAACTGACTTTGTTCTTCTACTTAAGCTGTAAATGGTATCAGGTGCTCTCCTGAATTGCCAGAAATTGCCTGGAAGGCTAGAAACAAGGGGTCAAGAGAAGCTGGGTGGTCTGTAGCAGAATAAGGCCACATGACAGGGGTAGATTCTTAACACCAGTCTTCCCATTCTGAACCTGCTACTGTTCAAAAATACCATCAGGAATATGTAATCTTTTCTTACTTTTCTTCACTGTTTTCTCCTGTAGTGTCTTCATTCTTAGGTATATTGTCCCCATGTGGTAGTGGGACAGCCAGAAGCCATGGTCTTACGTTTTTGGCATTGTTAGCAGAAAGAGGGCTCTTCATTCCCAGTAGTTTGTGCAAAGATCTTGGCATTAAGATCTCATTGGTCTGTTTTGGGACATGTATGCCTCTGTGAACCAATCACTGTGGCAAGGGAGATGGAATGCTTTGACTGGCCAGGCCTAGGTCATGTGCCCCATATCTGGTACTAAGAGTAGAATCAGCTGGACTGAGAAAAAAGGGAGGGGTGGCTCACAAGAAAAAGTGGGAGCACTGTTATGGAAGAAGGGGAATAGATGCAACAAAAGCAACAGATGTCCTCTGTAATGATGGTATTTGACATTTTTAATAATGCTGAATTCTGCATTCCTTCAGTAGAGCAGAATCCCACTTTGTAATTTATTGTTTCAGAAAATTAAAATGTCTTTTTATTAAGTAAGTTCTTTTTTACTGTACATCAGTCACTAGGTAGAGGAAATATTAAAATCCTAATAAGAAAAGTAAGTTTCATCCTTCATTTTGAATCAATTATACTGAATGAAAGACAGCTGTGTGGAGGAACAAAGAACTTTTTCATTGTATCTATAGAACATGGGTTCTTGGGGCACCTGGGTGGATAAGTCAGTTAAGCGTCTGACTTCAGCTCAGATCATGATTTCACGGTTCATGGGTTCGAGCCCCACGTCGGGCTCTGTGCTGACAGCTATCTCAGAGCTTGGAGGCTGCCTCGGATTCTGTGTCTCCCTCTCTCTCTGACCCTCCCTTGCTCACTTTGCCTCTCTCTGTCTCAAAAATAAATAAAACATAAAAAAAAATGAGTTCTTAAAGATGCAAGATTCATACAAGGTGGAGATGTGTATTTTACTAAAAACTCATGTAGTATTAAAATATGATAACATGCTATATACATGTTTAGGAAAGTCAAAAATAAAACTGAAAAGAAAAGTACCTATACTCTCAATTACATGGCATGAAAAGTCACTGTTGTGTGTTACAAGGTATTTCTGTAGTCGTTCAAAACTGTTTCCACATTTGAGTCAGTAGTTGCTCAGTGTATTTTCTACCAAGAGTGCTGGCAACAAACAGAAAAACATCAAGAAATAGTGAAGTATAGTGAAACCATCATGAGTTTTGGAGTCAGTCAAACTTGAGTTTCAATTTGATCTTAAATGATGTGACCATGAGCATGCATCCCCCTCTGAAAAATGATGTAATGCATACCTCATGAGTTTAAGAATGAAATGACGTTGTTTATATAGTAACTAGTATCATTGCTATTACAGTTTGGAATTATTATTATTATTTTATTTCTAGGAGAGAGAGAGAGAGAGACAGCGTGAGCAGGGGAGGGTCAGAGAGAGAGGGAGATATAGATTCTGAAACAGGCTCCAGGCTCTGAGCTGCCAGTCAGCACAGAGCCCCGACATGGGGCCCGAACCCACGAACTGCGAGATCATGACCTAAGCGAAAGTTGGACGCTTAACCAACTAAGCCACCCAGGCGCCCCACAGTTTGGAATTATTATTTGGGGTGAAATGACACTGATTTGGAAAGTCAGTTGTGTCAGCATATTCAGAGACAGCGTGTGTATGAAAGAAATATAATGCATATTCCCAATTGTGTACTGGGATTTGCTTTTGATACCTGTAGTTTGAATATAGCTGTGGCGAGCCTTTGAGGTGAAAAGGTTGATTTACCAAGATAGGGCATAACGTGCTGACTTGGATTATTTTAGTGTTTGACGATCTGTGAGAAACTTTCTGTACATTTTCAGGTCTAGGAGAAAACAGCAGGAGCCTGATGTTCCTGGTAACTGCACTGTAGTCCAGCACCCTAGGAATCGAAGGGACTGTCTGGGGAGTTAGACTAATCTGGCCTAGCAGCATTTGAACTTGGGGCCACACTTTAATTTGATTAACACCGTCACTTATTAGTGGCCTTGCTGTTTTGGCATTCTGCAATTGAATGGCTTACACAAAGCCTTTATCCTTTGGGCAAAGCATGTATCTGTTGTCTAACTACAGAGTTTAGCATCAAATAATTTTATGACAGACCACATTTGGCATGCCTAGTTATTCAGGGAATTTTCAAAGAACTGTAGTGGGACTTTTTAGTCACACATCCTCTCCGTTCTTAGTCATCCATTCCTTTTATGGTAGTCATTAGCAAATATCTCTCAACCTCTTCTGTAATGGTTAACAGTCAGTGTAAGCACTCTGTAGCGTTGGCTGTTTTGAGCTCTGTGTACTTCATTATGAGACAGTGAGCATGTACTTGTGAAAACATAAACTAAATGTTGGTATCTTCTCCACATGGTTTCTTTCTACAGAACTACTGCTGCGAATACACATACTGAACTATTTCAAAATCACTAATTAAAAGATTTTTCCCGTGTATACTTTTTTGGGTATTATCTTTTCTGTCCTTTGGTTGCACCACTTGCCTAACTGTGTTGATTACTTTCAGAATTAAGGAAAAACTGAACTGAAAGTCAGTATGATTAGAAATTTTGTTTTGATTCATAAGATAGCAGGCGTTTTTACATTCTAGGCAATCAGAAGCACCTTTTACTTTTAACTACTTGACCCCAATGGTCTGGTCAAATTCCAGTGTTGCACAATTGCATTCTACCTTCCCTAATACCTGGTAAATCCAATTGTTTGGTTACCACCTGTTTACTTAACTTTTAAAAACTGCTTGTTGACTGTGCTTATTGTAAGGGCATAGCAGAAGCTGTACTTGTCACTTTTTCTAAAAATTTGGAAAGTTTCATTCCAACCCTTTTTCTCAGCCGTCCATTTTTTCCCCAAACTCATAGACTGTTTCTCCAAACATATTCAGTAGTGTTCTTTTTCATACATCCAGAAGACTTTGAACATGTGAGTTGAAAAAAACACTAAAGGTAATTAATTAAGGTAAGAAAAGGAGATAATGGGTAAGACCATCCATCCAATCTCCAGTAAGGTCTTGCAAAGTACTCTTTTGTTTTGTACTCTGTGAGTACTATGTGAGTACTCTGACTCACCATATCTGGAGTTAAATTTATTATCTCTCCCCAGACTCCAGTTTACCCTGCTAAATGCTCTATCTCCTCTTAGGGCATCTCTCTCCATGCTTTTGTCATCTCAACTGGAACCCCAGCTCTCCTCCTCACGCTCCATATCCAATCCTCTCAGCTCTTGAGTGGAGAAGGGGGTCAGTGGTGGCCACGGGTACCCACAGTCTCCAGTGGTCTCATCTAGCAACCAGTAAGTGCATCCTTTAACTGTGGCATGCTGTACAAATCCCTGCTGTATAGCAGCTGTATGACCTTGGATGATGAGGTAAACCTTCAAGTACTCAGTTTCCTTCTTTGTAAAATGGGCATCATAATCTGTAACTTGCTGAGCTGCTGTGAAGATTAAGTGGAAGATAAAATTATTTAGCGCTCAGTAAATGTTGCCTTACAATAACTATTTGAACTACTGAAATATTATTACATTATTTCTTGTTGTGTGCCCTCTGATGGGTTCTAAACTCCTTGTACAAAAGGGGCTTTGTCTTACTTTTGTCCAACATCTGCGAAAATGCTTGACATTAGTAATAGTGGTAGTAGCAGCAGCAGCAGCAGCAGTAACAGTAAGTGCTTTGTAGATATTCCTAAGTGCCAGGGACAGTTCTAAAAACTTTGTTAACAGTGTCTCCCACATAAGGTTGTTGAAAGGGTCACATGCCCTCATAACAACCCTATCGTGGGAGATACTATTGTATCCATTTGACTGATGAGGACACTTGAGGCACAGAGAGGTTAAGCACTTGGTCCAAGGCTACATAGCTGTTAAGGGGAGGAAAGAGAATTTGAACCCAGACATCCTGGTTATAGATTCCATGTTCTTAACCACCACACTAATAGTGTGCATAATAGTAGGTGCATAATAAATATCTCCCTTATAGTAGATACATAATAAATATCTGTTGAATAAATAAATATGATTCAGATGAAGAAGCATGTGGGACAGAGTGCTGGAAATGGTCTTATTCAGTAGGATGTGGGTAAGAAGTAAAAAAATTATCAAAAAGTAGATAAAATGAATAAAAGAAAGCATTGATAAATAGCGAGCAGGGAATATAATCAGTATTAGTAACCATGGATAGCTGGTTCTTTGCAGATGCATAACTGGTCAGTAGGCAGTGTAGGACTGTGATTTCTGAAAGAGGAAAGTGGAGTAAGCCCTGAAATCATCACAGGATTCTGCCTGGAGCACTCTTTGTCCACATTGTAGCTGAGCTGAGGAGAGAGAGAGACTAGAGTTCAATGAGGCTGAAGAGACTGGAATTTGTGAGGCCAAGTACTGGAGGGGGGAGCTATGCAGACATCTGCATAGGTGTCCCTGGAGTCTATTGCTGGATACTAAGCTATTCATGTCTGTGGTTAAACTCCATAAAGCTGGTTGTGTTGGTGGTCCCAAGATCTCTGTCAGTTTGCTGACTCTCTAGGAGGACTCACAGGACTTGGCATATAGTCAAACTCCTGGCTAAGATCTATTACAATGAAAGAATACAAAGCAAAAGTCAGTAGAGGGAAAAGGTGCATGGGTTGAAGTCCGGAAGAAACTAGGTGTGAGCTTCCAAGAGTCCATTCCCAGTGGAGTCGGATAGGACACAGTTTCTCTGTAAATCATCTATCTCAACATGTGTGCAATGTTGTCTACAGGAGAAGCTCAATAGAGGCTTAGTACCAAGGTTTTTATTAGGAGCTTGTCACGTAGGCATGTTCTACCTGACACATACCAAAATCCCAGATTTTCACAAAGAAAGCAGATGTTCAGCATAAACCATATTGTTTGTACAAACATTGTAGGCCCAGTGAGCCACTCTTATCAGTTAGTATGTTGGGAACACTTCTGAAGTCCAAGTTTCCAGGAGGCCTTTCAAAAGATAGCAATCTGGCCTGCTATGTTAACTGTTTTCTGCACACCAGACAAAGAACTGGGAGGGCCTATAAGCTAATGATTCCCAGACCTCACCTATGGCATTATGTTGTTTGAGTTCTGAGTAGCCAGGGGTCATTTCGGAGAAGTACCAGACAGGTCACATCTTGGAAATAGGTCTAAACCAGCCCTAGAGTAAAAGCTGCCCTACACCAGTGGTTCTCAACAGGGAAAACTTTATCCCCCCAGAAGACATTTGGCAATATCTTGAGACATTTTGTATCATCATAACTTGGAGGTGCTAATGAGTAGAGGCCAGGAATGTTGCTAACCAACCTGTAATCCACAAAGCAGGCTCCCTACAACCAAGAATTATATGGCTCAAGATATCAGTAGAGCCAAGGTTGAGAAAGCCTGCAATCCTAACAAAACTTTAAAACAGGCCTAGAAGGGATCAAGTTGATCTGCAAGTAATTTGAATGCTGGTCAAAACAAAATGACAGGTTTTAAAGGAAGGCAATAAAATCCAGACACTTAACAATGCAACATTTATAATGTCCAGTGTTCAATAAAAAATGACTAGACGTGCAGTAGAGAGTATGATTCATCACCAGGAGAAAAAAATTAGGGTAAGGGGGGTAGAAATGATGAAGATGATGAATTAGTAGACAGTTATTATCAGTATGACCAAAGACTTAAAATAAAACATAACCATATAAATAAGGATAGAAATGGAAAATACTTAGAACCTTCTAGAGCTGAAAAATACAATGTCTGAAAAAAATTTTTTACTGGGTGGGATTCTTGGCAGTTTAGAATTGCAGAATAAAAAGGTCAGTGAACTGGAAGACATATTCAATATGAAGCATGGAGAAAAATGACTCCAAAAAAAAAAGAAAAGAAAAGAAAAGATAAAAAGAAAGAAAAGAAAAATGAACAGCATTTCAGTGACCTGTGGGACAGTATCACTGGTCTAATAGACATGTAATTTTGAAGTTATAAGGATGGAGGGAGAAAAAAATTAGAAAATAAAGCACAAAAATAGCCAAATTTGATGAAAACTGAACCTACAGACTCAAGAAGCTAAATGAATCTGAAGCAAAGCAAACACGAAACCACACCAAGGTACATCATAACCAAATTGTTGAAAACCAATGTGAAGATAAAAATCTTAAAAGAAGCCAGAAGGAAAAAAGACATATAAAGAGACATTTATATACAGGGAATTTCTTTTAAGTATCATAAACTACTCATCAGAAACTACATAATCAGAAGACAGTGAAATAACATCTTTTAATTGCTGAAGGAAATGCAGCCAATATAAAATTGCATACTAGGTGAAAATATCCTTCAAAAATGAAGACAAAGTAAATGTTTGAAACAACAAAAGTGAGAGAATTTATGGCCATCACATCTGTATGCCAAGAAATATAATAGGAAAAATTTCAGGCTGAAGGAAAAAGATTCTAGATGGACACTTAGATGTGTACAAAAGAATAAAGAGAATAGATGTGTTAAATATGTGGATAAATGGGAAAGAATTTTCCCCATGTAATACTAAAATATATATACTCGTGGCAATTGACTATTCAAAGCAAACAAATAGGTTATAGTGTGGGTCTTATTACTTATGTAGAAGAAAATTGAATGACATCAGTAGTACCAGGAATGGTTCTTACAATATATGTGAAGGTGTATAATATTATTTGAAGGTATATTTTGTTAAGTTTAAATGCATATTGCAAATACTAATAAAGAAATGAAATGAAATAGTAAAATATACATAGTCCAAAAGAAGGGAAGAAAAGAAGGAAAATGAACAACAAACAGATGAGATGCTAGATTTAGAGCCAACGTAGTTTAATAATTACATTAAGTGTAAGTGGTTTAAACAATCCAATTGAAAAGAGACTGGATTAAAAAACAAGAGTGAACTATATATACTATCTTTAAGAAGGGCCCGACTATATAATAACACCTGTAATTATATTTTATATATACACTTAAAATATAAAGACAGATAGATTAAAAGTAAAAGAATAGAGAAAATAAACTGTACAGCCTGTAATCAAAAGAAAGTTGTAGTGTCTGTATCATTATCAGACAAATTATATTGTAAAGTAAGAAATATCACTAGGGATTAAGAGAGACATTTCCTAATTATTGTGATAGTTTTAAATGTATATTCAACTTGTGTGATATACCTTTCTTTAAGGGGTGGAAGCTAATTCTCCCTTTGAGTAGGGGTTGGATTTTGTAACTCATGAATAGAATATGATGGAAAAGATAAAAGATATTGTAGCTTCCAACACAGTTTCTCTCTATAGAAAAGTTCATATGGTAAGGAACTGAGGCTGCCCCTGGATTTCTGACCCTCAGAACCTGTGTGAGATAATAAATGTTGTTTTAGGGAACCCTCTTGCACTGTTGGTGGGAATGCAAACTGGTGCAGCCACTCTGGAAAACAGTGTGGAGGTTCCTCAAAAAATTAAAAATAGAACTACCCTATGACCCAGCAATAGCACTACTAGGAATTTATCCAAGGGATACAGGAGTGCTCATGCGTAGGGGCACATGTACACCAATATTTATAGCAGCACTTACAACAATAGCCAAATTATGGAAAGAGCCTAAGTGTCCATCAACTGATGAATGGAGAAAAAAGACATGGTTTATATATACAATGGAATACTACTTGGCAATGAGAAAGAATGAAATCATGCTATTTGCAGCAACGTGGATGGAACTGGAAGGTATTATGCTGAGTGAAATAAGTCAGTCAGTAAAGGACATATGTTTTCACTCATATGTGGATCTTGAGAAACTTAACAGAAGACCAGGGGGGAAGAGAAGGGGAAATATAGTTACAGAGAGGGAGGGAGGCAAACCACAAGAGACCCTTAAATACAGAGGACACACTGAGGATTGGATGGGGAAGGGGAGAGGGGAAAATGGGTGATGGACATTGAGGAGGGCACTGTTGGGATGAGCATTGGGTGTTGTATTTAAGCTGATATGACAATAAGATATATTAAAAAACAAGTGTTTTAAGCTGCTAAATTTCAGGGTTATTTGTTATACAATAATAGACCTAATAGCATGATAAAAAGGGTTGCTTCATCAAGAAGACATTCAAATCTTAAATCTGTAGGTACTTACTAATCTAAGCTCGAATTATATAATGTGAAACTTGACAGCACTAAAAGCAGAAATAGACAAATCCTTATTTGAGTTAGAGACTTCAGCATCCTCTACTCAAAAGTTGATAGAAGAGGCAAAAAAATCAGAAAGGAATTGGATGTCTTGAGAAACACCATTGATCAACTTAATTGACTTTTACAGAATATTCCACCTAGTAGTAGCAGCAGAATTCACCTTCTTTTCAAGTGAACTAGAACATTCACCAAGATAGACCATATTCTTGGCTGTAGAAAAAGTCTCAGTAAATTTTTAAAGATTGAAATCATAGAGAATGTATTCTCTGACCACAAGTGGAGTCAAACTAGAAATCCACAACAGAAATACACCTGTGAAATTTCCCAAATATTTAGAAATTAAACTCTACACTTAGAAAAAATTTTTTTAATGCTTATTTGTTTTTGAGAGAGAGAAAGACACAGAGTGCAAGCAGGAGAGGGGCAGAGAGAAAGGGAGACGCAGAATCCAAAGCAGGCTCCAGGCTCTGAGCTGTCAGCCCAGAGCCCGATGTGGGGCTCCAACTCATAAACTGTGAGATCATGACCTGAGCCGAAGTCGGATGTATAACAGACTAAGCCACCCAGATGCCCCGAACTCTACACTTTTAAAACAACACTTGGTTTAAAGGAATCATAAGGGAAAGTAGAAAATATTTTGAACCGAAAGAAAATGAAATCACAGTGTATTAAAATTTGTGAGATGCAGGTAAAGCAGTGCTGAGGGAAATGTACAGTTTTAAATGCTTACACTAGAAAAGAAAACATAACAAAAGTCAATGGCTTAAATGTCTACCTGGATAAACTAGGAAAAGAAGAGCAAATGGAACCTAAAGTAAATACAACGAAGAAAATAATAAAGAGAAATCAATAACTAAAATAGGAAAAAGAGCAAAGGATATTTTAAAAACTGTGAAACAAAAATTTGTTCTTTGCAAAGAAGAATAAAATTGATTAAATGTATCATGAGTCTTATTCCTGTCTGCATCCTTAAAATACAGTATAGTACACTTTTAAAATGAAATTTTGAAAACTAAAAAGTTGACTCCTTAATTGTCTTTCATTTAAAATACATGACCTTATTTTGAGAGCTGGGTATTGAGCTACAATAAAGTTTATTTAAACAGGTCTCTGATACAAGTTTAGTTATGATCAATTTATTTCAGAAAGATTCCTTGGAAAGATAATTAGTTATACTTATGGAGAGTATTTGTAAAAAAAAAAAAAAAAAAAAAAGGATAAAAAGAAAAAGAAATTCTCCATAATTTCTAAGTTCTGCATTTTGTTTTCAGTTTGAACAAAAAAGGCATATAAAACAGACAGTAAAAAGTTTGAGATTAAGAGCAATAAGATAAGTTCCAGGAAAATCCAGTTAAAGATGTTGAAAAGTACATATTGAGCATTTGTAGATTTCATTTACAAGGAACATATTTTCATACTATACACATTGCAAAGTATTATTCACTACCATTGATTATAAACAAATACCTGCTGCAAGAAAACTAGAGACCAAACCATTTATGTGCCAAAGGATGATGCACAATCTTCATAGTTGATCTTTTCAGTTATCAGATCCCTTGATAAATAATCCGTGTCACAATTTGTAGTGTTACATGTGACAAAACACTTTTGCTAAAGCAAAAAAAATGAAGTGAGGTAAAAATGTATAAGGAGTCATTTTGTCCTTAATGAAAATGTTAAATATTCAGTTTTATCTGAATTGGAAGATAATAAATTACTTACTTGTAATAATGCTCAGCAAATAGTACAAGCCCAAGGAAAAAATAAAATCAGGTAAAATTCACTTGATCACTGGGATATTTGGTGAATATTTAAATCATTTCTTGATAATTCATTACCTGATCATTCTGTTCATGGATTATACAGGTTTTCTGTTAGAATCAAATTACATCATACAGCCCCCTCATTCAGTTTCCTTTTGCTCTTCATTTTTGAAACACCTCACTGATTATGAGCCTCCCAGATACAGGAAGAAATACTTAAAACCAAACCAGTCAGTTATGCTACATTCTAATGAGTTTTTTAAAGTGTCTTCATGTAGGGGGTAGGGGTGGAGGAAGGAAGGATACATGACAGTAAGACAACCAAAATTAGGAGTTAGGGTTATAGGTGGAATTCAGTTTCAAAATTCTGATTTTTAAGTTCATTTAATCATCTCATAGTGTTTGTAATATGCTTGTCCACCTGCCTCTCAAGAATAGTTTCTTTCTGGTTTTGATAATCACCCCTCTGAAGTATGATTTTTCACCCCAGGCAGAAGATTCACAGGTAACCAACTGCAAGGACAGACTAAAGGAAAACTTTATTAGGGTTCATTTTCTGGGGGAATTTTGATGCTTTGATTAGATGGGGCACCATGTTCACAATTAAAAGGAGAATTCTGGCTGGCCCAGAAAAGAGCCAGTCTTAAGGACAGGAATATCACTCACTCTTCCTGTTGTATAGATTCAGCTACCAGGAATTCCTTAAGTGCTTTGGATCCCAGGGATTAAGTGTGACAGAGTTATAGTTACACTTATTATTTGCACTCTTGTTTCCTATATGCATGTCCTCTTTCTACATTTTTTGAGTTTGCTATATATGACAGCTCTGCATCAGTGGTATTTTTTAATAGTTCAAAATAAATAGAATGTGCTATAGCCATCACTTTGGATTTTCTGTAATTTTCTTTTTTACTCTCTAGTAGGAGAGTTTGGTGTTGTTTGTCTGGAGATGTATTTAAAAAATAATGGGAATGGGGTGCCTAGGTGTTTTGATTGGTTGAGCGTCCGACTCTTGATTTCTGCTCAGGTCATGATCCCAGGATCATGGGATCAAGCCCTGCATCAGGCTCTGCACTGAGTATGGAGTCTGCTTGGGATTCATTCTCTCTCTCTCTCCCTGGCCCCTTTCACTCTTACTTTAAATTCAAAAAAAGTTAAAAGGTAATGGAAAATAAACACCAAGCAAACTTCTATTGTACATTGTTGCAGAGGATGAAGTCTAAAATCATCGCAAAGGGATATATAAAAATGAATGTGACCATTGCACTCAGTTTGCTTTTCTTTCTGATTTGTTGTGTTTCCCTGTTCTGAATTCAAGTTCTCTACGATGTTTTCCTCCTTTCTTAACATTCCTAGGTGTCTCCTCTTGGGCAAGGCAGTTCTTGTTTATTTCATGTCAGAAATTCTTCCTTACATTTAAAAAAAAGAAAGAAAGAAAAAGATAAAAAAAAAAAAAGGGCATGACTTTCCTAGAACCTAGTTTTTCTTACCAAGTTTATTTGGCAGATAGTGTTGTTTTTTTTGTTTTTTTTTTTAATGAGTGTTGTGAAATCTGTAAATTTTCCAGTAAAAGGCTTTCTATCATAGTGGACACTCATTAATTATTTCTTGAATTAAATTAAATGAATTCTTATGCTTACATTTAACAAAGAATTGAAAAATACCAGATCATAGAAGTCTCCCCAAAGGATCAATTAAACGCTACTAAAGACAAAGATCACATGTTCCAAAAGTTTTGTAATTCTGCAGAGTCTGGCAAAAGAGAACCCTTGGTTATTGGGTCACATTGCATAAGGCGTGTGAACTCTGTTCCTTCAGCCAAGTTGTTTACTACCTGGAATAAGCCCGGCCCTGTGCTGATGGTGGGACAGGGTGATAAGGTAAAGAAGGTGGCACTTAACCTTCCAGCTTCCCTGGGAAGGCAGTTCCTTAGCCAGAGGTAGCCATTTCTCATCCGTTTTTTTTTTTTTTTTCTTCTCTCCTCTCTTTTGCTTTGCAAACCAGTTCTAGGAGCTTTCTTTGTTCCATTCTGTGACACCATTACTCTGGAGCTCACATTAGTGTAATTACTTAATACGTCCCGTTTTCAGACTCTAAGGGACTGTCTTTTTATTTGTTGCCCCAGTACCTAGCAGCATAATGGAACCTGGTTGGTATCGATGCTCACCAAATAAGTCAAATTAGAATAATGCGTCGCATTCTTTTTCATGCTGTGACGCATAGAAAATACCGAAGAGAGGGTGAGCAGAGGCACTGGCCGAAGAGTTTCCATTACTTTGGGCCCTCTGGCTGCCCTACAGACTGAGGGATCAGCATCTCAGCAGACCTGTCGCCCCTTTGTGACATTTTGCACACTGTACGGGAGCTCTGCACTAGGGAGTACCTACCGTGTGCTTGCATCTGCAGCAGGAGGGAAGGGGAAAGAGTGGTGGCCGGGAGCAAATGTAGGGCTGCAGATGGAGGGCAGAGTAGTAAACTACAGACTGAAAAGGAATCTAGGAATTTGGGCCATGTGTCTGAAGGGGAATAAACTTTGGGAAAATTCCTGCAGTTTAGCTTTGGAAGATGGGACTTTAGCCTTTGAAAAGGGGAGATTGTATCCCTAGTTTCTATTTTCTTTCCATCCTGGCCTCTCAAAACACCAAGTGCAAAAAGCAGTTGTTGACTGTGTGACTCTGTGAATATACTAAAAGCCATTGAATTAGATGCTTTGTAGGGATGGGTTGTATAATATGTGAATTCTATCTCAGTAAACCTGTTAAAAAATTTCTCTGCTCCATTTGAGTTGAAAAAAATGACTCTGGAGAAAAAAAAAAAAGTTGATTGCTCTCTACTTACGGAGTTGGGATTACCAATATATAAATATTTAAATTACTAATCATTAAACATTTCCAAAGTTGAACATAGAGAAATATACTTGTTATTATTGATATCTCATGGATTTTATAACATTTTATAAATGTCACAACTAGAGTTTGATCCTAAATTATAATCAAGACACTATTTTATTTTGGTGGAAAGGCGTAAGAAACCTTTATAATTATGTAATATAGATCATTGTTTTGATGTGAAATCATTAGTTGTAAAATATTTAGTAAAATGAACTATTAGGTTACTTTCAAATTCTGATTTGCTAGTGTCCAACTGTATAATGATAAAGTTATTTTTCCTATACTCTAGTATAATATATTTCATTTTCACATAAGCACTACCTACAAATTTCTAGTATATATAAAAACAGCAAAACCATGAAATGAAATTTATGTATGACTTTTTGAAACTATGACCTCTTACCATTTATATTTTAGAAAAGCTGTATTAATTATCAATTGCTGTATAACACATTACCCCAAAACTTAGTTAAAACAATAAGTATTGATCATTTAAGTTTTTGTGAGTAAAGAATCTGGGTGCAACCGGGTTGAGTGCAGCTGTGTTTGGATCTCTCAGTGCCAAGCAGGGCTGTGGTCTCATGTGAAGACTTGGCTGAGGGAGGATCTACTTCTAAGCTCACTCACCTGGTGGAGGAGAGGATTTAGCTCCTCATAGGCAGTTAGAATGAAGGCCTCAGTCTCTCATGGGCTGTTGGAAGGAATTCCTTGATTTGTGGGCCTCTGTCTAGAATAGATCACAACATGGCATCTGGCTTCCATCAGAGCAATTGAGCAAGAAAGGGTGAGTAAGATGGAGGCCACAATCTTTTTATAAATCTAATCTTGAAAGCGACATCCCATCACATTTGCTGCGTCTGTTTGTTAGAAGTGCGTCACCAGGTCAGCCTATACTCAGGACAAGGGAATTTCACAAGGACCTGAATACCAGGAGGCAGGAGTCAATGGGGACCATGCTAGGGGCCGTCTACCACAACATTCCTCCCAGAAAGTTCTCCGTAATATGTATTTTAACTTAGAATTCATTTTTTATTAAGAATGTTATGGCATCTCTTAAAAATATTAGTGATACTCCAAGATGTAATAGATAAAAGGCCAGGGAACAGTGCGCTTGAACTGTTATCATATCACTCTTTATCTTTTCGCTTCACTACCCTGGAGCATTACCTTTGTCTAGGATGGCGCAACACCCGCTAAAACAGCCACTGGAAAGGGAAAACAGACTGGGGGGAAAGATGGGCACAACACATAAGTCACATAAGCTGTCATTTAAGCTCTCTATCCCATTTGCGAGAACATAATCACATGGCCACCACCACCCCTACCTGCTACAAAAGAGGCTAGGAAATTTAGTCTTTGGTTGAGCGGTCATGAGCTCAACTAAAAATTACATTACTGAAGAAAGGAAGACTATATATTGGGGCCCAAAGCCCAAAACTTTCAACAGCATTCAAATGGCAATCACGTGACCATACACTAATGCATTATACTTAGAGGTGAGTAAAATCATGTCCTCATTCAGAGCCTATAACTCTTAATTTAGACAGAATTCTTATTAGCGTAGTTACAGGGCTTCCCAAACCACTGCAGATTAGGAGGAAGTATAGTGAGAAGTAGGCATCATGACAGATGAGAGCAGAGAACAAAAACCGAGAGCAGAATGTCCAGTAACAAATAAGACATACAGAAGGCCGAGGCTAAAACGAATTGGCAGTTCAGAGGAATTGGATTTAAGGGCAGCCAGTTCTCTCACAGCCTCAAAGCTTTGCTCATTTAACAACATTACCACATAGTAAAATACTTAGATTTAGTAATGATGACCCAGAGTCTTCCATTGTGATGAAAAGAGAAAACATTTTGGTACTCTGAAAGAGGTAAGCTTCCTTAATTATCTAGAAAATTATGTAGAGTATTCTGTAAACATGATCCTGTCAAATAAAGGAGAAGCCCCTCTATTTACAGTACTCTTTAATTACCACCATGTTATATGTACAGAAAACTTTTCTCTGAGCTCTGAGTCCCATTTCTAGTATCTAGAATTGTGTATTGTCTCAGAGTGCTTGGCATTAGTAATTCCTTGTTTTTAAAGAAAGTGTCTATATTAGCCAAGCCCCAGATATTTGATATTATAAACACAGAGCTATTCCCATCCTCTTATAAAGAAGTTATACATATTGAGTACTATTGTAAGTATAAGATTGTCAGAGTGTTCTGCAGTTCTCAGATTTTTTAAGCCACTGGCATCATAGCTAGCACTGCCATTCTGATACATTAGCCCTGAATGTTTTCTTTCCCATTTCTCAGTCTGGCAAACTCTTACTCATTTAAGACTCTGATCCATTATAGAATAAATTGCATTGCACATGAAAAGCATAATCTGTGAAAGGAAGAAATGGCAGGTTAGAACATCGAAGTTAAAGTTTGCTCTATGAAAGACTATGTTAATAAGATGAAAAAAACAAGCTGCAGCCTAGGAGAAAATATCTGACAAAGGACTAGTGTCTAGAATGTGTAAAGAACTTTCAAAACCCAACAGTAAAAAAAACAAATAATACAATTTAAAAATGAGCAAAAGACATGAAGATACATTACACCAAAGGGGATATATAGATGACAAAAAAAAAAGTTGGGGCACCTGGGTGGCTCAGTTGGTTAAGTGTCTGACTTTGGCTCAGGTCATGATCTCACGGTTTGTGGGTTCGAGCCCTATTTTGGGCTCTGTGCTGACAGCTAGCTCAGAGCCTAGAGGCTGCCTTCAGATTCTGTATCTCTCTCTCTCTCTCTCTCTCTCTCTCTCTGACCCTCCCC
This sequence comes from Proteles cristata cristata, assembly GCA_017311185.1. Classification (NCBI taxonomy): domain Eukaryota; kingdom Metazoa; phylum Chordata; class Mammalia; order Carnivora; family Hyaenidae; genus Proteles; species Proteles cristata. The sequence continues at coordinate 46,567 of JAESUZ010002979.1, forward strand.
TGCTCACGCTGCCTCTATCTTTCTCTCAAAAAATTTTTTAAAAAATGTTGAACATCATTAGACTGGGGAAATGCAAATTAATACCACAAGGAGATACAAATGGATCTATCACAATGGCTAAAATAAAAAATGGTGACAACACTAAATGCTGGTGAGGATGCTGAGAAAGTAGGTTACAGATACGTTGCTGGTAGGAATGTAAAATATCGCAGACACTTTGGAAAACAGTTTGGCAGATTCTTCAGAGGCTAAACCTGCCACTACCACACAACCCAGCAGGTGCACACCTATGCAGTTATCCCAGAGAAATGAAAGCTTAGTTCATGCACAAACCTGTACGTGAATGTTTATAGCAGCTTTATTCATAGTAGTCCCAAACTGGAAACAACTGAGATCCTTCAATGAGTGAATGGTTAAACTAACCAATGTGTTCAGTACTACTCAGCAATGAAAAGGAACCAACTAATGATACATGCCATAACTTGGATGAACTGTGCTGAGTGAAAAAAGCCAGTCTAAAAGGTTGTATACTGTATGATTCCATGTATATAATGATCTTGGAGCGACAAAATTACAGAAATGGAGAACAGATTAGTGATTCCCAAGAGTTAAGGAAGGTGGACAGTAAAGAGAGGAAAGTGGATTGTGGCTATAAAAAGGCAACACGAGGGGCACTTGGGTGGCTCAGTCAGTTAAGCGCCTTACTTCAGCTCAGATCATGATCTCACAGTTCGTGGGTTTGAGCCCTGTGTCATGCTCTGTGCTGACAGCTAGCTCAGAGTCTGGAGCCTGTTTCAGGTTCTGTATCTCCCTCTCTCTCTGACCCTCCCCTACTCACACTGTCTGTCTCTCTCAGAAATAAATAAAACAAAAACAAAACAAACAAAAAAAGGCAATACGAAGGAAGGTGTGGTGATGGAAAGGTTCTGTATCCTGACTGTATCAATGCTAATATCCTGTGCTGTGGTTTTGTAAGATGCCACCCTTGGGGAAAACTGAGCAAAGGGTACATGGTATCTCTTGGTATTGTTTTTTTACAACTGCATGTGAAAAGATAATTATCTCAAAAAATTAAATTGAAATTTATGAACCCTTTAGAACTCTAGTGGACTGTGAACCCCATGAGGGAAGGGTTATCTGTATTCCACCAGCAGCTAGTACAGTGCCTGACTCATAGGAGGTGCTTTAAAGCTGTTTGTGGGTTGCCTTAAGGGAGAGAAGCTGAACATTTGAATGTAACCATATTTGGGATGTAGCCATATCCCAAAATGAAAGGGGTCTCTCTGCTGATCCCTTCATTTAAAAACTCTATATTGAACATCTACCTCAAGATAAACCCTCTTCTAAATGCCAGAAATACAATAATGAATAAAATCAGCAGGTAGGGGAGTGGATGGGATTCCTGCTTTCATGGAACTTACAGTTTAACTAGGACAAAAGACAACAAACATAATACATAAATTATATAGTATATGAGGAGATGCTAAGTGCTGTGAGAAAAAGTTTTAAAGGATTGTTCAGGTTTGGCATTTGGGGATACAGAAAAGACTGCAAGAGTGAGAAGGTCACAATTTGCAATTTTATACAGGATTTGAAAACAAAGGACAGTGTCACTTGAACAGTCTTGAAGGAATTAAGAGAAAAACCATGTAGATATGAGGGGAAGAGAGTTCCAGGCAGAAGGACCAGCCAGTGTAAAAGCTGTGGGACAGAAAGGTATGTAGCTTGTTCAAGGACTAGCAAGGAAGTGAAGCCAGTGTGGAAGGAAGAAGAATGAGTGAGGGAGAGTGGTTTGGTAATGAAGTTAGAGAAACAACGAGAGTGCAGTGCTTTCGGATCCTACTTCAAGTAAAGCCTTTAGATCCTACTTCAAGTAAAATGGGGAGGTACCGGAGGATTTTGAGTGGAGCAGTAACACAACCTGACTTCCCATTTTCAAAAGGGTCATTCTGGCTGCTGTATTGAGAATAGACAGTAGAGAAACAGGGTAAAAGCAAGAGTACTTCAAAAGCTATTTCAGTACTTTAGGCAAGATGTGAAGGTGGTTTGGACTGGGATGGTAGCAGTAGAGGTATGAGAAATGATCCATTTGTATTTAGATTTTGAGGACAGAGCCAACAGGATTTGCTGACAGATTGGATGTGGGGTATGAAGGAAAGAGGAATCAGTGATGACTCCAGGGTTTGGGAGCTGAGGACTTGACAAATGATGTTGCCAATAACAGAGATAGAAAAATCTGCAGGGGTGAGGGGCAGCATTGGGAGGAAGTCGAAGAGTGCATGTTGACTTGAGACATCCAAGTGGAGATGTTGAATGGGTAGTTGGGTATTCCAGTCTGGAACTCAGAGAAGAAGTATACAGACTGAGCATTCATGTTTGTAAGTTGCCAGCATTTATATGATATTTAAAGCCATGAAACTAGATGTGGTCTTCAGGAAGGTGAATAGTGAAGTCTAAAGATTGAGCCCTAGGAACCCTGTAGAGGTCAGGGAGAGGGAGAAGAGCCAGCCGAGAGAGGCTGAGATGATGTGGCCGGTGACAGAGCAAGATCAAGAGTGTAGGATCCTGAAAGCCAAGTGGACACCGTGTTTCTTAGAGGAGAAGGAACTGACTGGCCAATCAACTGTGAAGGTCAAGGAAGAGAAGAACAGAGAATGACCATTGGGTTTAGCAACGTGGAGGGAACTGGTAATCTCCACACATGAGAGAGGAAGAATTTCCGTCATGAAACTGATGTATGACTCACTGCAAGGACAAATTTAAGTTTTAGGAGCTTTGTTTTAAAAAGCTACTTTTCAGTTTCTCAAAAAGTTACAGAATTACCATATGATCCAGCAATTCCATTTCTAGGGCATACCCAAAAGATTTGAAAATAGGAACTCAGATACTTGTATGCCAATGTTCAGAGCAGCATTACTCACAGTAGCCAAAAGGTAGAAGCAACTGAAATGTCCGCCAACAGATGACTGGTTAAACAAGATGTGCTATATACATAGAACAGAATATTATTCATCCTTAAAAAGAAATGAAATTCTAATACATGCAAAAACATATATATAGGTGGACCTGGAAAACATACTAAGTGAAATAAGCCAGGCACAAACGAGCAAATATTGCATGACTCCGCTTACATAAGTCACCTAAAATGTCAAATTCATAAAGACAGAATGTAGAATAGAGGTTATCAGAGGCTGGGGCAGGAAGGAATGGAGCATTATTAAGTACAGACTTTGTTTGAGAGGATGAAAAAAAAGCTGTAGAGGGGCGCCTGGGTGGCTTAGTCGGTTAAGCGTCCGACTTTCGCTTAGGTCATGATCTCGCGGTTGTGGGTTCGAGCCCCGCGTCGGGCTCTGTGCTGACTGCCAGCTCAGAGCCTGGAGCCTGTTTCAGAGTCTGTGACTCCCTCTCTGTCTGACCCTCCCCTGCTCACGCTGTCTCTCTCTCTCTCCTAGAAATAAATAAAAATATTTAAAAAAAAAAAAAAGCTGTAGAAACGGATGAGAAGTGATGGTTATACAACAATATGAATGTACGTAATGCCACTGAACTGTACACCCAGAAAGTTTGGAATGGTAAGTGCATAATGAAAAGGAAGTATAGGATGCAGCCAGATTACTGTCTAAAGAGAAATTATATATATGTATGGTTCTAACATATATATTAGAATAAAATCAGTAAATGAGAAAAAAAAAAACCCTACTATTTTTTCACTTATTTCTGATCTAAGAACGAAGTTTCCATGAGGCATCACCTCAGATTGGGTTTCCTTGTAGATCTTTGACATAGAATGTACATGTTTGTCACACTTTTTTCTTTCTTTCTCTCTTTTTCTTTCTTTTCTTTCTCTCTCTCTCCTCCTCCCTCCCTTCCTTCCTTCCCTTTTTTTGGCTACACTCTTTTTAAAAATTTTTTAATATTTATTTCTGAGAGAGAGAGAGAAGAGAGACATTGGATGAACAGGGGTGGGCAGAGAGAGGGAGACACAGAATCTGTAGCAGACTCCAGGCTCTGTGCTGACAGCTCAGAGCCTGACGCGGGGCTCGAACTCTCGATCAGTGAGAGCATGACTAAGCCACCCAGGTGCCCCATTACATTCCTTTTTAATGGCACAAGCCTTAGGCATTGAAATGAAAGCAAATAGTATTCCGTTATAAAAGTCATTAGTATCAGGAGGGCAGGAGAAGAGTCAATTGTTTGAGATTGATCCAGCTAATTACTATTTTTGGAAAAAGGTTCAGCTTTAGAATATTTATATTTTATATATATTAAGTGAATGTATTATATATGTTATTAAATATATATTCATTCAGGAAAACCTTTCTCATATAATGGTCCTTGAAAATAATGTTCCTTGAAATCACATGTAAATATTTTCCTGCTGAAACCTGCATTTTGATAATTTAGCAGAGCTGATACAAAGAAAATTTTGAGTACTGGAAGGTTTTGTGGCGTAGCATATTTAATAACCGTGACAACTCAAGAATTTTAAGCAGACTCGCCTCCTTGTCTGGGATCTGTCGGCACCAGTGTGTCTCTACTGGCAAGCCCCTAAATGTACTGTTTCAGCCAAAACTGTGCTAATGATGGTCTACCAAATTTTTAACGGGATATTTTTAAGACTTGATAGTCTTATGATTAAAAAAAAAAACTTTACCGTCATTCCGTTCAAAAGCTGCCATTCTAACATATGTGGCAAATTGAAAAACTAAAAGGTCTAAAATTGCTTTACAGTGTTGATGAAACAAAGCCTGGTGTGTTGGTGCGGCTGCAGGGAGCTCTGCGCTGCTTCTGTATGATTTCAGAGGTGAATTTAGATGGCTGGAAGATAGATGGGTGCCAGATGCAGTTTGACATAGAGTCAGGCAGCTGCTCCAGGGCTAGGTTTCATTAGCTGGTAAGGGCGCCAACAGAAGCAGCGGAGCGAGGCCCCAAATGCCAAAATGACAGTGAGAACAGTGGAACAATACAATATTCACTAAGTGATTTTAATCTTGGAGATTAAATATCACCCAATCAGTTTCCAGGTTTTAAAAACCAACTCGTCTGAAGCCATTAGAGGGCCCAAGTCTTTGTCCATTGGAGGGAGGGCAGGAGACGTTTTAGTAAAAAAAATTTTATTAGTTTAAAAATAAAAAGTGGTGTAAACTCCTTTTGGTACTATCCAATTAAAATCCATGTCAACCTCCTAAGCACACACGCTGCGGTATAAGGAATATATCCGTTATTGCAACCAGGCAGTAAAGCGGGCCCAGCGTTGGTTTATCTGTCTTTTTCAAATGAAAGTCTTGGGTGAGCTTCCCGGGCCTCTTCGAGCTTTAAGGGCCCCCTCCCCCACCACTACCACACCCATTCCTCAAAGAAAGACCAAGGTCTCAAAATCCAGACACTGTACCTATTTGCTTTTGAGACCTTATGATCTGCATAGCTGGTGGTGGGTATGTACGTGGCCACATAACTGTGAATTAAAAAAAAATTTCCTATAAAGAATTTTTGTTCTAACTGCTTGTGGGGTCGTAAGTAATTATGAAACTGACTCCAGAAGTCCCCACACTTGATTTTAACTCACATGTTTTCTCAGATGTGAAAGGGAACCTTTATATAGTATATTATTTAAACTTACTAAACTTATCTTTGCTTTTCTGAAAAGAGTGTTATGATCTAATGTATCAGTGATGCAACCATTTCATGTGGGGTAATTTTTTAAGTTAAAATTAACACAAAATAAATAATTTGACTGGACATGTACATATTTGAAAACTGTAAATCTAACCAGTCTCTGCTTTTCTTGTTGAGTCGTAGGAAGCTAATGCATCACTTATAATAGCCCTGAGGCATTACAAGGTATTTCTTTCTTTTTTACCTCCAAATGAGTGTGTGCTTGGCTCTCTTAATAACAATGGGAGTTGTCTGTGTGCTCAAAGAAGAATAACTTCCATTGTGTTTTAGCATTTTTAGTATTTGCTTAGTAATAATGTTGTAATACTGCTTTTTGGGGAGATGTCTACAGAATGGTTAAAGACTTAGAAATAAGCTCTGATTGACTTAGAAACTTCAGGAGCAAATTCTTATGTTAACTAATGGCTACAGGATATCCTACCAAGTTTGAATATATTCTGGACTTGAGTTTGTTGCATACATGTTCTTTAAAGTTGAATTTCCTTGAGTCAAAGCTACCCATCTGTGAACTGATATTTGAATTAAAGGGAATAATGCCGTAGGTGACATGGTTTTAGTTCCTTAAGTCTTTGGTAGTTGTTTCATAGTGACCAAAGCTCTGCCTCTCTCTTGCTTCCTTCCCTCTTTTTTCCCCTCCCTTCTTCTACTGGTTTGGCATTGATGACTTCACCATGCTGACCTCAGTATTGAGACCTTTTTGTTTGTTTCACTGTACATACTGCTCACAAGGGCTGCTTTTGCAAACCTCTTTGATAAGGGGTGAGTACCGGGTTAGTGAAGAGTCTCCGGTTCAGCACACTCCATTTTAGTGAACCTGATGAGACTCAGTTTGCATTTCTCATGAACGGCCTTGAAAAGCTTACCTAACCTTTCTGAATCCCTCACAGGGTCTCTGGGAGAAAATGAGGCACATAAGTAACATATTTAGCATAGTACTTGGCACGCGGGTTCATTTGGTGGTTCTGTATTCTGTATTTCTTTCCTTTACCTTATGCAGATATCCTCTGGAAAATGTCTCATTTAACCTTGTGAGAAAAGTTAATACATGTAGAAAACATGGAGTTCCTCAGAGAAAAGGGTTATGTGAATAAGTCCAAGATGCCATTGTGGTCATTACTGACCGATACAAAGCCATTTCAATTGTTAATAGTCATTTGACATTTTAAATCATCTTTTCCCCACAAGGAAATCATAAATTTAAGCCCAGTCTTCTACCACTTATGGCAAATTTTGTTAATGATCAACGTTATATCTGTTCCCCCTGTTACTTCATCCTGTTTTTGTTGTTGTTGTTGCTATTGTTGTTTTCATTTTTGGTTTTGGTGGTAAAATACACATAACATAGACTGAACTTTGCCATTTTTAAGTGCACAGTTCAGGGGTATGAAATACATTCACACTGTTGTACAGTCATCACCACCATCCATTCCCAGAACACTTTTCATCTTGTAAAACTGAAACTTCATACCCATCAAACAATAACTTCCTATTCTCCCCTACCTCCAGCCCCTGGTAGCCACCCCTGTACTTTCTGTCTTTGATTTCTGACTCCCCACAGTAGTTGTTCAAATAAGTGGAATCAGATAGTATTTGTCTTTTTTGTGATAGGCTTATTTCACTTAGCATAATGTCCTCATTCATGCGTGAGATTCATTCATGTTGTAGTGTATTGCAGAATTTCTTTCAGGAAATTCACCCTTGTTAAGACTGAATAATATTCTGTTATATGTGTATGCCACATTTCACGTATCCACTCATCTGCTGATGGGCATTTGGGTTGCTTCTGCGTTTTAGTTACTGCGAATCAGGCTGCTATGAACATGGGCGTACAGATATCTCTCCAAGACCCTGCTTTTGATTATTTTTGATATACCCAGACGTGAAGAAATTGTTGGATCATATGATAATTCTATTTTTAATTTTTTGAAGAACTGTCATACTGTTTTCCACAATGGCCATACCCGTTTTACATTCCCACTAATGATGCCCACGGGTTCCAATTTCTCACATCCTTGTCAGCCCTGTTGCTTTCTGTTTTTTTGATAGGAGCCCTCCTAATGGGTGTGAGATGATATTTCATGGTAGTTTTGATTTGGATTACTCTAATGATTATTGATGTTGAGCATCTTTTCATGTGCTTACTAGTCATTCATATATCTTCTCTAGAGTAATGTCTTCAAATGTTTTGCCCATTTTGGGGCACCTGGGTGACTCAGTCGGTTAAACATCTGACTTTGGCTCAGGTCATGACCTCATGGTTGTGAGTTTGAGCCCCGTGTTGGGCTCTGTGCTGACAGCTCAGAGCCTGGAGCCTGCTTCAGATTCTGTGTCTCCCTCTCTCTCTCTGCCCCTCCCCTGCTCATGCTCTGTCTGTCTCTCTCAAAAATAAATAAACATTAAAGAATTTTTTTAAACAAAAAACAAAACAAAACAAATCCTTTGCCCATTTTTTAATCAGATTGGTTATTTTTGTTGTTGCTGACTTTTAGGAGTTCTCTATATATTCTGGATATCAATCCCTTATCAGGTATATGATTTGCAAATATTTTCTCCCATTCTGTGGGGTTGCCTTTTTACTCTGTTGACAGTGGGTTTTTTTTTTTTAAGTTTTTATTTATTTATTTTGTGAGAGAGAGAGAGAGAGAGAGAGAGAGAACGAACAAGCAGGGGAGGAGCAGAGAGAAGGAGAGACAGAATCCCAAGAGAGAGAACGAACAAGCAGGGGAGGAGCAGAGAGAAGGAGAGACAGAATCCCAAGCAGGCTCTGTGCCATCAGCAGAGCCCAATGCGGGGCTCGAACTCAGGAACTGTGATATCATGACCTGAGTCCAGATCAGGAGTTGGACATTTAACTGACTGCACCACCCGGGCACCCCTGTTGACAGTGTTTATTGATGCACAAAATTTGTACATTTTCTTAAAGTCCAATTTTTTATTTTTCCTTTTGTTACTGGTGCCTTTGGTGTTCTATCCAGTAAATCAGTGCCTAATTCAATGTCACGAGGCTTTTATCCTATGTTTTCATCTCGAGAGTTATTGTTTGAGGTCTTACATTTAGGCATTTAATCCATTTGGAGCTAATTTTTGTATATGGTGTTAGAGTTAGAGTGCAGCTTCATTTCTTGCATATAGATATCTGGTTTTCCCAACACCATTTGTTGAAAAGACTATCCTTTCCTATTGAAGGGTCTTGGCACCCTTGTCAAAAATCATTTGTCCATATAGCTGATGATTTGTGTCTGGGCTGTCTGTTCTATTCCATTCATCTATATGTCTGTTTTTGTGCCAATACCACACATTTGATTACTGTCACTTTGTAGTAAATTTTGAAATCAGGAAGTATAAGTCATCTAATTTTGTCCTTCTTTTTCAAGATTGCTTTGGGTATTCCGAGTCCCTTGAGATTGCATATGAATTTTAGGATGGTTTTTCTATTCCTGGAAAAAACAGCTTTGGGGTTTTGATAGGGATTGCGTTGAATCTGTAGATCATTTGGGTAGTATTGATATTTTAACAATATTGTCTTCTAGTGCATGAACATGAGATGTAGTTCCATTTATTTATGTCCTCTTTAATTTATTTAGCAATGTTTTGTTGTTTCCATTGTACACGTTTCATCTTCTTGATTAAGTTAATTTCTGTTTATTTTTTTTTTTGATGCTATTGTAAATTGAACTGTTTTTGTGATTTCTTTTTCATGTTGTTCATTGTTATGTATAGAAATGCAACTGATTTGAAGTGATTACTGATAAGGAGGGACTTACTTCTGCCATTGTGGCATTAGTTTTCTATATGACTTAATAGCTGTTTTTGTCTCTCATGTCCTGTATTAATGTCTTCTTTTGTGCTGAGACAATTTTGTATAGCAAAATGTTTAACTTTCTTTCTCATTTCTTTTTGTGTATATTCTATAACTGCTTTCTTTGTAGTTACCATACATTTAACATCCTAAAGTTATAACACTCTAATTTGAATTTATACCAGCCCAACTTCAATAATATACAAAACCTCTGCTCATTTATAGCTCCATCCCAACCCCTTTTGGTTGTTGATGTTATGCAGTAGTCTCTTAAATTGTAGGAAAAACAGATTTGGAGTACAAACCAAAGTTACAGTAATTCTAGCTTTTCCACTAATAATTGCTTTTTTTTCATTAAATCTATTTGTGTCTTGAATTATACTGAAAACAAAAAGTGCAGTTAAAAACCAATTTTGAAATAATAACCAGTTTTGCAATAATACTATCTTTTATAATTGTCCATGTATTTACCTTTATTGAGATCTTTATTTTCTCAGATGTCTTTAAGTTTCTGTTCAGAGTCTTTTCATTTAACCTTGCTGGGTTCCTGAGAACATTTCTTGCAGGATGGGGTTGTCATGAACTCCCCCAGCTTGTATTTATTTGGAAATGTCTGACTTTCTCCTTCTTTTTGAAGGACAGTTTTGGGAGATGAAGGATTCTTGGTTGATAGTTTCATTCTTTTAGCACTTTGAATATATCGGCTAACTGGTGGCCTCCAGAGTTTCTGATGAGAAAAGTATTGATAATCTGATTGAGGATTCCCTTATATATGACTATTGGCTTCTCTCTTCCTGCCTTCAAAATTCGCCCTGTCTTTGTCTTTTGAAAGTTTTATTATAATATGTCTCAGTGTGGATCTCTTTGAGTTCATCTTACTTGGAGTTTGGTGAGCTTTTTGGATGTTTACATTCATGTCTTTCATCAAATTTGGGAATTTTCAGCATTATTTCTTCAAATATTCTCTCTACCCTTTCCTCTCTCTCTCTTTTCTTCTGAGACCCCATGATGAGTTTATTGCTTCACTTGTCCCATAGCTCCCTTGGGCTCTGCTGGCTTTTCTTCAAATTTATTCTTTCTATTACTCAGACTCAATAATTCCCAGTGTCATATATTCAAATTTGCTGATTCTTTCTTCTGCTCAGATCTACTTTTAACTACTTCTAGTGAATTTTTCACTTCAGTTATTGTGCTTTTCAGCTCCAGAGCTTCTTTTTAGTTTTTTTTTTAAGGTTTTCTATCTCTTTGTTGATATTTTCATTTTGTTTCACACATCATTTTCTTAACTGTCTTAACATTTTCCTGTAGTTCTTTGAATGTCTTCAAAATAGTTGTCTTTGTCTAGAATATCTCCACTAGGTCTTTTTCAAGGACATTTTCCATTGATTTATTGGGCCATACTTTCCTGTTCTGTTTTGTTTAATGCCTTGTAATTTTTGTTGTTGTTGTTCAAAACTGGACATTGGTATCTAATGATGTGGCAACTCTGGAAATCAGATTCTCTCCCCCTCCTCAGGAGGAGGATATCCCTTCTTGGATAAAAAGACAAAACCTCATGAAGACAACACTTTTGACTTTACTCTTACCTGGGTTGTAGATGAAATAGCTGGTGGTTGTCTTCGGCCATACCACCCTGAACGCGCCCGATCTCGTCTGATCTCGGAAGCTAAGCAGGGTCGGGCCTGGTTAGTACTTGGATGGGAAATAGCTGGTAGGTAGCAGCCTTCAGGTGACCCTGAGGACCATAAGGGTGGTGGAAAGTTACCTTTAACCCATCCTTCCAGTCCTGGGCTACCTAACCCCACACTTCTAATTTTGTGAGAAAAAAGTAAACTCCTTGTTATTTCAACCACCGTTAGTCTTTCTTTTTTTTTTTTTAATTAAAAAAATTATTTATTTTGAGAGAGAGAGAGAGAGAACAGGGAGGGGCAGAAAAGGAGGGAGAAAGAATCTCAAGCAGACTTCACACTGCCAGCACAGAGCCTGATGTGGGACCTGAACTCATGAACCCCAAGTTTATGACCTGAACCGGAATTAAGAGTTGGACGCTCAACCAACTGAGGCATCCAGGAACCCCTGTTAGTATTTCTTTACTCACAGGCAAATGTAAATCCTGATATACCATTTAAGCCCATAACCCACAAACCCAGGGGTAGAAGTTTGAGCCAATGGAGATGAGCACCAATATTTTTCAGAGCAACTCAAGAGATTTGAGAATTTGGCTACTCAGAGGTATAGTGGATATTAAAGAAAAAGGAGTACATTTATTTCTAATGAGGCTTTCAAACTTTCTACATTTTTGGTATACATTCTCTGTTTCTTTGGGTTCACTTGCCAAATGTTACTGGCACTTTTTTAGGTGGAATAAGAAAGTATTGTAGCCCAGTTATAGCAATGAAAGTAGGAAGAGGCATCCTAGTTGCTCCCTGTTACTTATATTTTAAAGCCATTTTAGAAAGTAGCTGTTTTTTCTTAGTCTTTATTATAACTTGTTATGTACACATGATCACATCAGAATATAATTAAAGGGACAAGAAGGATGGAATTACAAATAATTAACAATCCAGACATCTAACATTCTCTCAGATATTTGTGAGAGAATCTTTTCTTAAGTTTAGACTAGGGCCTAGCATAGTGGGTAGTCAGTAAATGCTAGGCAAAGACAAAAAGTGGGGTTGGTTTTATATTGAACGACAGGTACAGAGGTACAGGTCAGATGATGAGATTTATTCAGTAAAGATACCTTTTTCTTATACTTCAATCTGACCTAATGCCTTACGTGTGAGGGTCTCCATCTAATGTCTAGAGTGCTGTAATGTGTATGTATCCCAACCCCATACGCAAGATTCATCATAGCAATGATAACTAGGCCTACTGGGGATGAGTGGAGTAGCTTTCCTTCCAACACCAGCGACCACAAGAGCAGTGCTGAGCTTACGTAATTATTGAAAACCAAGACAGCTACCTTTGTGTGTGGTTTTCAGGGGGCCGTGCTAACTTCTTTATGTGCATAATCTCACTGAAGCCTCACAGTAACACCTGCCTCAGGTCCTAGTCCCGTCCCCTTTCTACAGCTGAGAAAACTGAGGCTTAAGCAAGTTGCCGAGGGTCAGACAGCTAACAAATGCTCAGGCTGGAACTTGAAACCCTGTCTATTCCGGGACTTTTTGACTCCAGAGTTCGTGTTGTTAGGCATGTCAAAAAATGTTGACTACAGGGGCGCCTGGGTGGCTTAGTCGGTTAAGCGTCCGACTTTCGCTTAGGTCGTGATCTCGCGGTTCGTGGGTTCGAGCCCCGCGTCGGGCTCTGTGCTGACTGCCAGCTCAGAGCCTGGAGCCTGTTTCAGAGTCTGTGACTCCCTCTCTCTCTGACCCTCCCCTGCTCACGCTGTCTCTCTCTCTCTCTCTCCTAGAAATAAATAAAACATTAAAAAAATTTAAAAAAAATGTTGACTACAGTTTGCTTAGTTACATGGGAAATAATCTCTAAATACTGCGTATTTTGTACTTTTGTTTTAATGGCAAAGAACCAAAAGGTAATGGCACCAGAGGCCTAAGTCATAGTAATGACTTTACTATTGTTAACGAGGAAAAAGTGACTTCTGACGAAGGGTGCCTTTATATAATCCTTTTTTATTCAGTTTCATGGTTTGTCTCTCCCTCGAATGGGAGGGTGGGTCAGAGGTAGATAAATACGCTCTGCTGGGGTTACACACGAATGGGAGGGTGGGTCAGAGGTAGATAAATACACTCTGCTGGGGTTACACACGCTGTGCGGGGGGGAGGGGGTGCGGTGTGTGCAGGAGAGTATGCGCGTCTGTTTCGCATCCAGAGGGTATATCACTGAGCTGTGTGACTGTGGCAGCCTTGATGAATCATGGCATTTTAAGCTCTGCATGTGTCGTTGACGTACGTGGGATGGAATTGCACGGAAACGTAGTAGTCCACTAGAAATATAAATAAGAGTAAAACACACCACTGCATTTCTTATAGCAACCAAATATTTGTGAAATCAGTACATTTTGAGCTTTTTGGTTTTAGAACTAATGATTTTGTTTACTAGCATTGACCATCTCACCGTTTTGTTTATTTAAGTGTTTGAGATTCAGTCATAAAATTTCACTCTGAGCTAGAGGTGTTTATAGAAGCTTAGCCAGTGTGTGAGTATATTAAAAAGAGAGATAATGTATATATATTTCAAAAGATACTAAACTTTTTCCGATTCGTGCTGCTTTCTAAATAAGTAGATAGGTGTATCACCACACTTGAAGTGCCCATCTGAATTTGTTTTAGGAATGTGCTTTGACAGAGTCTTCATTAGATGGTTAAGGGAAGTGTTATTTACAATAATATAAATTTGAAAATGAAAATTGGATTTTGAATCAGATCTGGATTTCAGTCTGGGCTTTATTGCTTGGTCATTTGCTGTCTTTTTTATTTTTTTAAATATTTATTTATTTATTTATTTTGAGAGAGAAAGAGAGAATGGATGGGAGGGGCAAAAAGGGAGGGATAGAGAGAATCCCAGGCAGGCTCTACATTGTCATTGCAGAGCCCAACGTGGGGCTCTATACCACGAGCCATGAGACATGACCTGAGCCCACATCAAGAGTCAGATGCTTAACAGACCGAGCCACCCAGGCACCCCAGTCATTGTGGCATCTTGAGAAAGTTTTCTCTGAACCTCTGTTCCTCAAATCTAAAACCCAATAGTAGTAGCTGCTTCTTGGGGCTTTAGGGGGAGAGGAGCAAATAAGATGGTGATGTCAACATGCTTTATAATGTGTGAATAAGTAGTTACACAGATTTAAAGCTGTGGTATCATTACTGTATACTCTGTAGCCTTCAGATGGCCTGATCTAATGCCATCCTTCATCCATGAAGGTTGACAATGTCAGTTTTGGTCTCCCAAACAACATAGATTTATTGAGCTCTTATGATGCATGAGGACTTCTTCACATCAGCAGAACTTATGTACAGATTTATAACAGCTATGGTTTATACAGTGACGTACTATGTATACAACATACAGGCATTCTATATATGAGCATTTTATAGATATTTGAATTTTCTCGTTAAGCACCCAAATTTGTTTAATGTGAGCTTCTTTGATAAAAATCTTCCCCTGTACCGTTACTGTTCTTGTTATTACATTTTTCCCACAGAGAGCATTGAGGATAGTAGTACCTCTTATTCATGATTCAGGATCATTTAGTTTGCTAAGATATTTTGTGGAACAGTGTCTTTTGGGCAGGGCTATGGGAGGGGCATGGTGCTATTTACCACTACTTTGAATAATCCCACATCACTAAATTTTTTTAATTCTCTTTTTTCTTTAATGTTTTATTTATTTATTTTGAGAGCGAGAGCACGCACTAGCTGGGAACAGGCAGAGAGAGGGGGGGGGAGAGAGAATCCCAAGCAGGCTCTGTGCTGACAGCACCCCTGAATTGTATGATATCATCCAGTCGCCACTAAAGTATAATACCAGCATTTTAATTCCGCCTCCTATTTGAAATTGTTAGTTGTCTTTTTTTTTTTTCCTGTGGCTAGTATCATGTACAATCCATTTCCCCTCCTAATTTCTACTTACAATCTACGGTTTGAAAGATGAAAAAAATTAAAATCATCTTTAAGATTAAATAGACACTCAGAAAATACATGATAATGCATGAGGTTTGGTACATGAGCTTTGTGATTTCTTATTTTTTCTCAAAGATTTATTTTTGCCTGCTGCTTTTTGAGTTCCAAGTACCTGGAGTGTCTGTGTGAATGGTCTTGGCCACTACTGTCATTTGCAGTCTGTATCAGTTTCCTCTAATAATTACCAACGATACTTAGATAGCTCGTTACCAACGATCGATTGCACCCACACATTACCTTGCTTGCTCTTCATGTGACCACGGGGACAGGCAGGGCATGTGTTATTTTCGTGTTTTACAGAGAAAAGAGCTGCAGCGTGGTTGGAGGTTATTCGGTGTGTTTTAGCCAGAGGTTCCAGCTGCATCTCCCAGTGGGGGTTTGTTCAGCCAGACATGCTTGGTGCTTGTGCCTGGCTAGTGCCATTCCAGAGGTCCGAGCAGGACCCAGTTCCAATGCGCCTAGCTTTCCCCGACCCTTCTATCCATCCTCCACCCCACCTCCGCTCCCACTGAGGACCACTGGTTTAAGTTTTTATGACCAGTGAGGGATTTACTAAGATGCTTTCATGTGCAGGTTACAGAAAAGCCAACAAACGGTGGCTTAAACCTGTGATTTTTTAATGGTTCCATAATCAACTGAAGTGTGGTCAGAATAGTGCCCTTCATGCAACCCACCCCCCAAGCCCCACAGTTACTTTACTTGGTAAAAGGAACTTTGCAGATATGGTTATATTAAGGATCTTGAGATGGGGAGGCTATTCTGGGTTGTTTAGCTGGGCTCCATGTAACCGCAGGAGTCCATATTAGAGGGAGCAAGAAGGTCAAGGGCAAAAGAAGGAGATGGGGCGACAGAAGCAGAGGTTGGAATGATGTGTTTTGAAAATGGGAGAAGGGGCCACGAGTCAAAGAGTGCAGGTGGCCTCTAGATGCTGGAAGAGACAAGGAGACAGATTCTCCCTTGAAGCTTCCAGAAGGAAGAGAGCCCTGTCAAAACTGCAGTTTTAGACCTCCAGAACTGTCAGGGAATAAACTTACATCACTTTAAGCTACTAAGTCTATGGTAATTTGTTACAGCAGCAATAGGAAACCAATACCCCTGTGAGAAGTATAAAATGCAGCTTCTTTTAAGTTGACTTATGTATTTTGAGAGAGACAGCTCACATGGGGGAGGGGCAGAGAGAGAAGAGGACAGAGGATCTGAAGTGGGCTCTGTGCTGAGAGCAGAGAGCCTGATGTGGGGCTCAAACGCACGAACCGTGAGATCATGACCTGAGCCGAAGTCAGATGCTTAACCGACCTAGTCACCCAGGGGCCCCTAAAATGCAGATTCTTAAGCCTCTCCCACAGAGATAATATTTTAGCAGAGTTGGGTGGGGTCCAGGGATATGGGGTTAAACCAGTCCTTAGGTGATTCACTGGCCTGTGGTCCTTGGACCTCACCTACAGAGTTATAAACATACCTGTAAATCATTTATTATTTCCCTTGGAAGTTCAGAGATGGGCATTCCTAGGGTCAGTTGTTCTCTTAAAACTTTTTTTAAATGTTTATTTATTTTTGAGAGAGGGAGAGACAGAGCTCGAGCAGGGGAGGGGCAGAAAGAGAGAGAGACAGAATCAGAAGCAGGCTCTAGGCTCGGAGCTATCAGCACACAGCCCGATGCGGGGCTTGAACTCACAGGCCATGGGATCACAACTTGAGCCGAAGTCAAACGCTTAACTGACTGAGCTACCTGAGTGCCCCTCAGTTGTTCTCTTTAGTTCAGTGATGTCCATCAAGCACCCAGGCTCCACCTCCACCTCTACCCCACCACCCTCAGTGTGTTGGACTTTTGTCCGTAGCCTTCTTATACCATGTACGCTGGAGGGCACCACATCCCTACATGGCCAGGAAAGGGAGAGAGCGCTCTCTGCATGCCTGTGTGCCCCTCACTTTTTAGTCAGGGTGGTAAAATTCTTCCCCAGGGCTCCCAGCAGACTGACTTCCCCCTACATCCCACTAGCCAAAGCCACATCACTTGCCCACCTCCACCAACATGGGAGGCAGCAAGAATCCTTGAGTTCTCCTCCTCCTCGTACATCCCCTCACACAGCACTCCCCTCTCACCTCGCTATGACCTCTCTCTCCCACAGTGATCCTTTAGTGCCTGTTCCTTTTAAATCACCTCACGTACCATGGGTGGCACCTTTCCTTTGAAAAGTAAATGCATTATCTTATTTAATCTTCGTGACACCATGGGGTCGATATTTCCCCTTTTTTTACAGATAAGAATCAGAGATTGAGAAACATGCCTAAGGTTCATTGGTGGAAAGCTCCTAAGTGTCAGGTCTGTCTTAATTGTAAAGCTCAAGCCCTTAACCATCGCACCCACTGGTTACACAACTGCTTCTCAGTTGTTTGATGTTGATGGCACGTTCTTAACTGCTAGAGTTTCTGGCACACTTGAAGAGATTCAAAACCCAAAGCAACACTAAGCAAATCAGTCGTTACAACACAAATTGCCATCTTTGGAGGGTTTTGAGAGAGGCGTGACATGACCTGACTTTTGTTTTAAAAGGATCACTGGCCACTGTCTTGAGAATACTTAGTTAGGGGTCAAGAGTATTGCAATGATCACTTCCTCTCTGAGTGAGGGTAAAAGCCAAAGTCATTGCATTGGATTATTAAGGTCTTCCACAACCTCCCGATACCTCCTCTCCTTCCACTCTCCCCGGCACGTTCCTCCACTCCTCCTTTCCTTATGGAGGTGGAGCCGGCAGGCTGTTCCACACTGCTAGTATTTTCTGTTCCCTCTGTTGGGAAAACTCTTGTGCTTGGCTTCAGTTCTCCCCTCCTTCAGGTCTTTAGTTACTGTCACTTCCCAGCAGGCTCTCTTCACCACCTCTTCAAATCATCCCCCACTCTCCCCCCACACACCAGGCACACATTCCCCAGCCTCCTTTCCTGTTTTACTTTCCCATATAGCACTTAATTTCTAACATGTCATATAATTTATTAATTTATTCTGTTTTGTTCTCTTTCCTCTCACTAGCATGTAAGAGCCGTGAGAACAGGGATCGTTGTGGGTTTTGTTTGTTGTCACAATCCCAAGTCCCAGAACCTAGGGCACAGTAGGCATTCAGTTAAGTAGTTGTTGAATGAATATACTTTTCATGCATAGCTCTGATTAGTTCTAAGGAGTAAATTTCTAGAAATGAAAAGACCACATTACGGGATATGGATATTTTAAAAAGGTTCTTCATACACATGACCCAACCCCATCTTCTCAAGGTTGAATCCAGTCACACTTTTCACAAGCCCACTGTGCCCGCACATCTGGGGTTAACGCATCTGTAGTCAGCTTGAGATGTGGCAATCATCTATCCTTTTCATTTATATTGCTTTGATTATTAGGTCAATTGGTATTTATTTTTTTCATGCATTTCTTCTTTTGGTGACCATTATCTTATATCCTTTGCTCATTTTTCTAATTTAGTGTCAGTGTTTTTCGAATTTAGTATTGGTGTTTTTCTTTCTTCTCCTTTTTTTAATGTTTATTCATTTTTGAGAGAGAGCATGAGTGGGGGAGGGGCAGAGAGAGAATGGGGGACAGAGTATCTGAGGCAGGCTCTGCGCTCACAGCAGTGAGCCCAGTGCGGGGCTCAGAACCACAAACCACGAGATCATGACCTGAGCTGAAGTCGGATGTTCAACCGACTGAGCCACACAGCTGCCCTTCTTTTTTTTCTTTTTTAAAGTTTATTTGTTTTGAGAGAGAGAAGACCCAAGAGAACTTTAAAGAGCAAGGGAGGGACAGAAAGAGAGAGAGAGAGAGAGAGAGAGAGAATCCCAAGTAGGCCCTGAGCTGTCAGCACAGGACTCAATGTAGGGCTATACACAGGGCTCAATCCCACAAGCCTTGAGATCATGATCTGAGCCAAAATCAAGAGTCCGATGCTTAACCAGCTGAGCCACCCAGGCTTCCAATGCTGATGTTTTTCTAGTTGATTCATTAGAACTTGTTAGGTTATAAAGTTACTAAGTCTTTGTTAACTGTGTTACAGATATTTTTCCTAGTTTGTTGTTTTTCTTTTAATTTTGCTTGTGTTTTTTGGTGTATAGTTTTGTCATGTAATCATTTTAATTTCATGGTTCTTCTTTTGCTTTATGTTTGGAAAGGTCTGTTTTTAAGATTAATTATTCATCTGTAATTTCTTTTAGTTCTCACATTTTTTAAATGTTAGTTAATCTCTAGTGCTTTATCACATTGTTTGAGGCAAAAATCTAACATCCATTCTTTCTTCATAAATAGTAAACTACTGTACACACTGTCCTCTTCGCCCTAACAAGAATGCCATCTTGACTATATTAGAGCTTTATACTATGACCTGTTTCAAGTTTTTCTGTTTTTTTTATTTTATTTAATTTATTTTGAGAGAGATAGAGGGAGGGAGGGAGGGAGGAGGGAGAGAGAAAGCATAATTAGGGGAGGGGCAGAGAGAGGGAGAGAGACAATCCCAAGCAGTCTCCGCACTGTTACTGAGGAGCCTGATGCAGGGCTCGAACTCACAAACTGAGAGACCATGACCTGAGCCGAGATGAGAAGTCATATGGTCAACCGACTGAGCTACCCAGGCGCCCCTTAAGTTTTTCATTGCAGATCCGTTTGTATTTTTCTTTTGTCAGAATCCAACCCTATTAATTATTACAGCTTTTTAACATCTATAAAATTTGTTTTTCTTCATTTGTTGGTTATTATAAATAACTTTTAAGATTGTTCTGTCAAATTCAGGAATAGATGTAGAATTAACATCCAAAAATAAAAATCAGATGATGCCACTCTCCCATGGAAAATATTTTCATGATTGCTCACTGCCTTCAGAATATAAAGTCCGAACCCTTTAATGTGGCGCCCAAGGCCTTCCTGGACATGCCCAGCTGAACTCCTTACTCTTATATATAGCTGCTTCTTGCTTGCAATTTAAACTTCAGATCTGCACCCATATACAGTATTATTTCTCACCTCCCTGTCTCTACTGCTAATGACCTTGGCTAATCCCCATTTATCTCAAAACCAGCACCATGGCTTTCACACTGGCCAGGCTCCGTGGCCACTCATATGTGTCCATTGTCACCCTGCATATGTTTCTATCACCACACAGCCCGTTGCATCACATTGATGAGTTGGTTTTTTCTGTGAACTTGGTGGGAGCATCTCTTGTTCGTTTTGTATTTTTAGTACCTAGCATGCTACCAATCATGCAACGGGTGGTGTAGATGGATTAGAGGGGGAATATTCAAGACCAGAAGTAGGAAGATGGATTGTTGTGGTAATCAAAATTAATGATGATTAGGGTCTTGACTGGGGCAGTGGTGGGAAGAATGGAGAGGAAGGGGCAAATTTGTTAAATATTTAAGAGAGAAAATTGATAGGACTTTATATGTGGTTAAATGTGAGGGAAAGAAAGAGGGAAGATACTCTGAATCTTAGATTTCCAACCTAGACACCAGGGGTACCTTAACCATTCTTAGGCGTTCAAGAGGAGGTGCAGATTTAAGGAAGATACGATTAGGACAATTTTAGATGTGCTGTGAGTTGGAGGTGTGTTTATGATACCCAGTGGAGATGTCTGATAGGCAATGGGATAGAAATAGGCTAATTATATACTTTTATTGTTCAAACCAGGTCCGTTTTGAGATTGAAACAGGGTGCTATTAATAATTATGCCAGGACAATCATAAACTAGGAATGACCCTGACAAGCTGGGATATATGGTCTCGCTGTATATAAAGGTCAGATATGAAGCTCCAAGAGAAAGGTCTGGAATGTGGTTGATGATTTGTGAATCATTAGCATATAGATGCCCTGAGAGTGGGTGAGGTTGCCTGGGGAGAGTTTATAGGATGAGAAGAGAAGAAGGAGCAAAAAGAAAACCATAGGGAATACAAACATTTAGATAGTGATTATCAACTGGCAGAATGTTTTCAAAACACTAGTGTCTCCACATTTTCCTGAAGATTCTGATATCCTGACCAACCATCCCCATTCCCCACTCACCTCGATAACCCTCTGTGGTCCCAAATTGCAGCTGGAGGTGATTTTGAAAAAAAGTCAAGAACTCTCGGTTTCTAGGGAGGTCAGAGGAAAAGGAGCCAGCAAAGGAAACTTTAAGTGTCCAGAGAGATAAGAAGCAGCAGACTATAGTTTAACCAAACTCACTGAAAGAGATGGTTGGAGGAGGTGGTCAGTAATGTCAAATGCTACACAGAGGCTCAGTAATGTGAGAAACTGGGAAGTGTCCATTGGCCTCGGTGCTTCGAGGGCCTGGTGCTCTTTTCTAGGGGTGGTCAGTGTGGTCCTGCTGAGGTCCCAGGAAGGAGGAGGGGCTAAAGCAGTGAAGGGTAGAGACGGGAGCGGCCATGAGTGTCCCTGCAGCACGGAAACACAGGAAGATTCCTTCTTGTTTTAAAACTGAAGATAGAGAGTGTTGGGTCCATAATATATTGACTTCAGGAAGGAACCGGTAGAGAAGGCAAGGCTGGGTGTAGAGGAGAGGGAAGAGATAGCAGTTTGCGGTCATATCTAAGCTCTTCAGGATCTCGTCAGGAGCACCTGTGTTGTCCTAGAGTGCAGTCTGTTCCAGCAAGAGTCACTTTGACTTTGAAATGATCATTCAGATATCTTTTTATTTGGTTAGCTTGGGATCTGGATTTTTCTCCCAGATTTTCACTAAAGACTCAGAATGGAAACCTCCGAATACAATATAAATTCATCTTCCAGTTGCACCAATTTGCTGAAATGTCACTAACAAAGTGTTAGTAACCCATCAAGCTAGACTTCTGGGTTGATAGGATATATCCTTGTTGATAGATTTAGAAACACATGCTGCAGATGAACCTATTCCTTTAGCACACGGATGTGTGTGTTTATGCAGTACTATATGCCTTAGAAGGAAAAATGAGTTTTAAACTGAGAATTTCTTTTTCCATGAGAAGCTCCATTAAAAAAAAAAACATCAACAACTTTAAGTTTCAGAATAGAAACCGTTCCGTTTTCTGATCTGCTACCTCATAGTAAGAAGTTAGTTGTAAGGTTAACTTCCTCGGAGAGAAGAAGGCAAGGACATCAGCAAAAGGAAAAGAAAGGTTTAATTGCTCCGCAAAGGCCCAGACATGCTCTGAAAAGTAAAGATTTCAGGCTTAATGTGCACAGAACAAAAGGCCGTTGTGAACTGTGTACAAGAGTTGGTGAGAGTTTGTATTCTGCCCCTTTTTTCTGTGGGAGTTATTTCCTGTTGTTGACTAGAGTTCTTTATTTAGAACCACCTAGCTTCAGAATGCCTGCTAGCATGCAGAAAAGTGTGTATTTAAAACATAGGCTTATTTCAAGACAATCTCTGAAAAAAGTCACATTACCCAGGCACTGAGACAACATCATGTTCCCGAAGGTCAGGAGAGCTTAATTTCTATCCCTATATGGAGGGACACAAAATAAAAAAGAATCAAAATGCATTTGGTGTAGCAGCCAGTGGTCACCTCAAGACCAAGTGAGAGATGTCTATTTCATGGGGAAAGTGTGTTTCCGTTGTTTTAAAATGCACACATACGTGCACACAATTTCACTTTTTAGTGCTAAATGCATCATTTGGCATATTAAGGAAGTAACAAGCCTTCCATACTTTGTGAGGAAACTTTTATCTTTTCTAGCATGATAGAAGTTAGCCTGTTGGGTGAGAAATACATGGGCTTTGTCCCAGTTACTCTCTTACACTTGACCTGTCAGCTGGGCTTCCTATTAAGAACTTGAGGTTATTGTAGTGTTATCATTGGACTTTACAGTCTGTTATGAAGAGAAAGAGGAGGATAATATATCAGAATGAGTTTAAGGGATAAGTTATTACTGAAATAATGGGGAGTAAATAAATGCATTAAACATAAAATACTGCTCAGTGCTTTATTAGTAGATATTAGAAATAGTAGGAGAAAAAATTCTGAAGTTCTACTCCATGGGGACCATAAGGAAGAAAGAAAAGAAGTTGTATTTTTTTACCCTGATGAAATCAAAGTCAATAAATTCACGCTGCTTATTCCAACATACTTACTTGCTTTTCATGTTTTTAAAAAAGAAATTAAACATTATAGATAAAAGAGAAGCCCCCTGTGTGTCTCTCCCTGATTCCATTAACCTCCTCTGTTTACCAAGGTAACCACGTTCCTAAATGTTTTCTTATCTCTAATGTTTTTATTCTATCATTATATACCTATGTATTTGTAAACAATGTATAGCAATATTTTACATGTGTTAAAAGATTTTATATAATGTTATACTGTACATATTTAACAGCTTGCATTATTTTACTCCACATTATGCTTTTTTTAAGGTTTAGCCAAGATGATATATGGTACCTTTAGTACTTCTTAACCACTGTAGTTTTCAAGTGTATCAATTTACTCTTACCTTGATGAACATTAAGGTTGTTTCCAATGTTTAGCTGTTATAAGCAAAGCGGCTACGAATATTCTTCTATGTCTCCATGGGAGATAAAAACAAGAGTTTCTCTAAGATTCTAGAGTTAGCTCTTCTTATCCAGAAGATTTAGCTCTTCTCATCCAGAATTCCTCCAGAGAATTAAGCCCCAGTACCCTAAGACATCCATTGTATGTAGTAAATTAACTTCCTTCCTGTATATTTGGGATGATTCCTGTGTTTGGGCTGGAGCTAGAGACTGGCTGGCCCCTGTTCCTTGAGAGCGATCTGCTGAATCCCTTTCTAATTCTTGACTTCAGTTGGGGGCTTCAAATCAGCCGTCAGGGGAGTATTTGCACCACAGAAATCAGCACGTGCTACAAATAAAAGCTTCTTTCTGCATCCACCCAGCCAGTTGTTCAACATTTACCAGCACACTGCTGGTTTTTACCTGTATATCGTCCATGGAAGAATTGAGGAAATAGGCACTTGAATCATTTTCTGTAGGGAGTATTTTTTTCATGGAACCCCAGTAAGAAAGACTGCACACCTGTGGGTAGAGTGTATGCATCTCCAACTCACTAGATCATGCCAGATTATCTCCAAAATGGTCACTCTGCTAGCTGTGAACTGTCTTTTTATAATTTGTATTTTTCTGTTACCGATGAGGTTGAGTATCTTTTCACATGCTTGTTGGACATTTAAGTTTCTTTTCCTCTTTCACTCACTTTTCTGTTGGATTTTAGGACCTCTAAAATATTGATTCAGAAAAGTTGTTTATTCTGAATACTAATCTCTCGTCCATTATATGAATCACATATATCATTCCACAGCCTTTAGCTTCCCTTTATTTTGTTCATAATGTATTTTGTTTAAGAGATGTTTAATTTTAATGTAATCAAATTATTGATCTTTTTCTTTATGGTTTCTGCACTGGGTGTCTTGTTTCTGAAGTCAAAAGCTCAGCAGGAAACAGAATTTCATTCAAATGATACAACTTAGGAGACTTATTAAAGGCACTTTTTACAGGGATGTGACAAAAGTTGAGGTGTGGAAGGAAGACCAGCAACAGTAGGAAGCTGTTCCTGTCCTTAAGTCTAAGGGGGAAAGGGGAGGAAATGGTGTTGCGTGAATTCAGCAGAGTTGATACCCCGGAGAAGGGGGGCAACCCACACAAGCTGTGGATGTGGAGGGATGGATACCGCCATGATGAGCTCAAAGCAGGAAGGGTCATGAAGGAAACACCCCAGCCTCTTTCCCCTCTGACCCACTAGTCTCCTTCTGGTGCCTTGCTTTTGCTGACTCCAGCTGGCAGCTAGTTGGCAAAAGAGCTTCATCCCCAGAGGGACAACATTTCAAGGCACAGAGCAAAGCAGAGGCAAGTAGAGTCTGAATCTTAGGAAACAGACAGTAACCTCACATTCTTTATCCTGAGGCCATAAACATATTCTCCTATATTCTCTCCTTAAAAGTTTTATTTATTGGGGCACCTGGGTGGCTCAGTTGGTTAAGCATTCAACTCTCGATTTAGGCTCAGGTCATGGTCGTGAGTTTGAGCCCCACACCGGGCTCAGCACTGGCAATGCAGAGTCTGTTTGGGATTCTCGCTCCCTCTCTCTGCCCCTCTCCACTTGTGTTATCTCTGTCTCTCTCAAAATAGATAAATAAAAACTTTTTTAAATAAAATTTTTATTCTACTTAAAATATTTTATTTTATTAAAAAATGTTTGTTTGTTTATTTATTTAGAGAACTTGAGTGAGGTAGGAACAGCAAGAGAAGGAGAGAGAAAATCCCAAGCAGGCTTATGTGCTCTCTGTCACTGTGGAGCCTGTTGTGGGGCTTGATCTCACAAAGCATGAGATTGTGACCTGAGCCAAAATCAAGAATCATATGCTCAACCAGCTGAGCCGCCCAGACATCCCTCTCCTTAAAAGTTTTAAAGTTTTGTTTTACATATTTAGATGTACACCATCTGAAATGTATTTTTTGGAAGTATTTAGGTACTTAATTTTATTTTCCATGCAGTTAGCCAAGTGACCCTTAGCCATTCATTGATAATCTGTTCTTTCCCACTGATCTGTAATATTAGACCTGTCATATTTTACACTTCCATATATGTATGGGTCTATTTCTGCACTGGCAATTCTGTTCTGTTGATCTATTTATCTATCCCTATGACACACCACTATCTTAATTACTAGAAATTTATAATAAGCCTTGATATCTGACAGGACACATCCCTCATTTTGTTCTTTAAACTTATTACAGCTATCGTTTGCCCTTTCTATTCCAGATGATTTCTGGATTTGCTTACCAAGTTCCGTGAAAAAAAGGAGAGGGGGATTTAAATTGGAATTGCGTATAATTTATTGATGAGGGGAGAGAGAAGTGATATTTATACAGTATTAAGTATTCTTGTCTATAAATGGTATCATTCCCCATTAATTAATTAATTAATTAATTCTTTTCATCTGATGAACTCTTGGAAAGATTTCTATTTTCTTACTTTCATTTATGGCCAAATGTGAAAATAGTAAATCTGAAGTCTTTATAGCTGTTACTTTTTTATCACTAAAACTAGAAGTATGATGTTTAACAGTTCTAAAGTGGTAACAAATGAGAATGGATTGAAGATGAACATCTGATGCATTACAGTTTCTTGTCAACCTTTTTGTAATTTGGGCCTTAATTTCTTTTTTTTTTTTTTTAATATTTTTTTATTTATTTCTAGGAGAAAGGGAGACAGCCTGAACAGGGGAGGGTCAGAGAGAGAGGGAGACACAGACTCTGAAACAGGCTCCAGGCTCTGAGCTGGCAGTCAGCACAGAGCCCGACACGGGGCCTGAACCCACGAACCGCGAGATCATGACCTAAGCGAAAGTCGGATGCTTAACCGACTAAGCCACCCAGGCGCCCCAATTTGGGCCTTAATTTCTTAAATGAAGTTAAAAAGGAAATGTAAATGGTTCTGAAATTACCGATGTTGTTCCCACCAAAGCTAGTGTTAGGCTGGTCTGTGTGATGAGGCCGGATGAATGATTAGTGAAAGTCAAGGAAGCTGGCACTTTTTAAATGAGTTTTTTTTTTTATTTTATTTGATATAACCATTTCACGCGTATGTTTTCTTTTAAGAGAATCATTTTTAGGAACGATTAGATCTATGTATTGTTTGAGCAAACTCAAATTCGTAGAGTGTAATTTGTAACAGAACAGCACAGCAGTGGGCGTCTATGCTATAGACGATATTCTCTCATGCTCCTTTCTAAATTTGGGGTCACAGATTCAACTTCTGTTTTTAAAAAGGGAAGTTACATATAGCTCATTCACACTATTATTTTCTCCTTAAAAGCCAGTTTCTTTGATAATTGCCCATTTAAGGAGTTTCATATAACTCAAACAAGACTTCTCTAAGAAAACAGCTTTGAAACAAATGTTACTTAGCAAGATTAAATTTTTTGTTCAGTATTTAAAGCACGTTTAGCAAAAACAATTGGTTGGTCACACCGGGTATCTAATGTGTTAGAGTTTATCTGGATGCTTGCTTTACTTCTTCCTACTTGACTTCACTCTTTGTGTTTCTGACATTTTAAATTTTAAAAAAAAACCTGTAACTTAAAAATATAACCTTTTTTCAATTTAAAGCAAGGGACCTACGGTAAGATTGGACAATTGTATAATTTGAAAAAGTCTTATTGTTTATAATGGCAACAGAATAAACTTAAAAAAGAAAACCACTTTTACATTGGTGACTAAAAGAAAAGATAAAGTCTACCCCATTTTACCTAGGGTTGCCTGTCTTCCGGAAAACCCAATAAAAATTCAAAGGCCAAACAAGTGGATTCATGTTTAGTGTATACTATGTTTCCATTTAAGCTGGGTTCTCTGTCAACATGTTTATTTGCTAAGGACACCTCGTAGCCTGAACTTAGAGACATTTCCTGGGCATCTATGTATACACATTTAAGCTTGGACATTTTTTAACTTCTCAAAGTAGAATTTTCATAGCTGGGACTTCAAAAATGGCTTAAATGTATTATTTACATTCCCCAAATTGCCATAGTTTTCTTAAGTGACTTCTTTATTCATAGGTGATTTAAAGGCACACAATCCCAGATATTTTCTATAATAGATATGAGACCATGTACAGCAGAAAATAGAATTTAGTTTAGCCAGTCATATAAATGCTTGGTTTTCAAACATAAAAGATGGCCAGCTATAGAGTAATACTTTAAAAAATTATTTTTGCTGTCATCATTTTACCAAGTTTACTTGAAAGTTAATACTGGTTGATGATACTGTTGATTGGCATATTTTTTATATTCCATGACCAAGAGGGCATGAAGGTGCCAGTAGGAAGTGATCATTTGAACCATCTGGGTAATCAGTCACTTGAAAATTTGGATAGGTGAGTCTTTTTCTCCCCATAATTATGAAAAGCTGCTGTGGTTTTAAATATCATTTGACCAAGACTTTTAATTCTTTTTTTTAATGTTTTATCCATTTCTAGGAGAGAGAGAGAGAGAGACAGCGTGAGCAGGGGAGGGTCAGAGAGAGAGGGAGTCACAGACTCTGAAACAGGCGCCAGGCTCTGAGCTGGGAGTCAGCACAGAGCCCGACGCGGGGCTCGAACCCACAAACCGCGAAATCATGACCTAAGTGAAAGTCGGACACTTAACCAACTAAGCCACCCAGGCGCCCCCCAAGACTTTTAATTCTTAAAGTAAGTAGGAAGAGAAAATCTTTATAAAGAATACAGAATGGTGGAATTATGGCAATAATTTATCTGCAAGTTTACTTCCCCAATAGTGAGACTATATAGATTAATAGTACTATGTGAGTGCCCATTAGTCCTTTTAACTATGTTAAACCCAAATGCATATTTTAGAACTGCTGAAAAGCAGTTACAAGGACAATATTATATTGCTCGTAGCAGGAGTGGTTAACCCCTTGAGTTTATGAAGCTGCGTGTAAACTCTTCAGCATTCCTTAAATTATTCATTCAGTGAAAACTTAGAAATATCTGCCATGTCAGGTTCTAGACAAAGCGATAAACATGAATGAGAGAACTAAATGGTGTGATGAGATTCATTTCTTTTATGTTGTGTTGTTTATGGCATATTAATTTTGTGGGCTAAAAGGGGATGCTACCGGTGCCAACAAGCAGGGTTGGCGTTCTTTGTGTAAGAAGCAGAATTGTTATTTCATGACTCTAGTCTAGGGTCGAAGCAAAGTGGTGTCCAGATCCTGGGACAGCACCCCGCTCCTGGCGGCCTCTGCCTGTCAACTCTGTACTTCCTGACTATTAGCCACCTCCCTTCTTGAGCACTTCATACTCTTCCCAAGACACTCAGCTCAAGTCTCTCCTGGCTTCCCCAATTTCAGTGAATGTTAGAAATGAAAACAGCCTCCAGACCTCCTTTGTCCCTGGGAGTCAGTTTGATAAAGGAGTTCAATCAGCAGGTTCATCTCCAAGCCTCTGTTTACTCCTCTGTAAAACGTGGGATAGAGCACCTGTCCTGCCCGTGGCCCAGGGAAGGTGTTACGAAGAGTGAACAGGTAAATCTGTATGAAAATGCATTGTAGGGGCCCCTGGGTGGCTCAGTCAGTTAAGCGTCCGACCTCTGTTCAGGTCATGATCTCACGGTTTGTGGGTTCGAGCCCTGCGTCGGGCTCTGTGCTGACAGCCAGCTCAGAGCCTGGAGACTGTTTCAGATTCTGTGTCTCCCTCTCTCTCTGACCCTCCCCTGCTCACACTGTCTCCCTCTCTCTCTCTCTCTCTCTCTCTCTGTCTCTAAGAAATAAATAAAACATTTAAAATTTTTTTTGAAAAAAAGAAAATCCATTGTAGACCATCCTGCTTCTATCCAGACATTGGGTTGGGGGCGGGGTGACCTGAACCATAATAGGTAACAGATCCAGGAGAGTGTGGATAGATTGCTCGAATCTGCCTTCTAGAGATGAAAATAATTTCAAGAACATATCCTATTGAATATAGTATATTATCATTATTTGTACTTCTCCTTTCCGTTGGAAATTTGTGAATGTGAAGCTGGTTTTATAGTCTTCCAGTTTGAGCAGATTATCTCATTTGAGTCTAACATTCCCCCGTGGGGGTAGTCTACATTGTAATCACTTTTTTATAGACTCCTAGCTCTGGGAAGGGGCTGCAGAAATCTTTGAGCCTGAGCACCTCCTTTTGAAGGGTGTGAACAGGCCCCGTGGTGCTAGGGGTCTATTCAGTCTCACTGCTGGCTGTGGCTGAGGAACTAGACCCAAAGTCTCCTGACCGACAACCTGTGCTGTCTTCCCTGGAACCTGGGCTGACCCTAATTCTTGACATTGATTAAGAAGCTAAAAAGTCAACGATTAATCATAACTAAGTGGTTTATTTGTTCAGGATCTTCAAACTCCTACTCCAGGACTCATCATCTCCTCAAGCTAGTTCCCAAGGACAGGAAAGGTCTGGAGGCTGTGCGATCTCAAACGTTCATTGACGCTTTCTGTGGATACCAGGGTCTTGAGGAATATAAAGTGCTCAAGAAGGGAGAATGGTTTGTGGACAGGAAGTACAGAGTCGACATGCAGAGGCCACCGAGAGGGCAGTCCTGTGTGGAGAACTGAGGACAAGGAGAAATGCTTGTGAGAAGCCACCAGCAGTCCTTGTGAAGCAGCATCTAGCAGGAAGGGGACATAGAGGTGTTACCAGTAGTGTCCAGCTGAGGAGGGGCTGAGAGCCAAAGCTGTAGTCTCTAAGAAGGGCTGTTCCAAATTGAACCTCACAGTTTATCTGAAGATTTTTTTTAAAGTTTATTTGTTTATTTTGAGAGAGAAAGAGAGAGAGAAATAGAGGGGAGAGAGAGAACAAGCTGGGGAGGGGCAGACAGGGAGAAGGAGGGAATCCCAAGCAGGCCCCTCACTGTCAGCGTAGAGCCTGATGCCTCAAACCCATGGATTGTGACATCATGGCCTGAGATCAAGATTTTAATGCTCAGCTCAGCCAATGGATCCACCCAGGCGTCCCTATCTAAAGATTTTAATGGAAAATAGTGGCAAATGAAAAAGGAAGGAAACTAATGCCCGACAGAAGCCACTTTTTCTAGTAATGGTGACAAGGGACTAATGAACAATGTTAGAAAAAAAAAGGTTTTAAAAGCATTTTCTTCAAATATTACCACTGAGATATTTTAAATCTTAAAATATTGTCAGATTTTTTTTAAAGGGAAGAAGGCATATCTCTAACAGAAGAATAACCCTCTCTCAGAACATAAGGGGCTGTCAATGCAAAGCAGTCCAATAATAATTAAGGAAGCTTTGCAAAAGCAGCCCTTTGGGGGAGTTGAAGTTCTTCTTGTGTGAACCATGACTTCAGGGAGAAACGGGGAAAAAAACCCTGAAGAAAGTAGGTGAGGAAGAGATGGAGGGGGGTTTGCAGAAGTGGATGTGTTAACATGTTCTACTGGTGCAGCAAAGTTTTAAATTGCTAGTGGCTGCAAAGTGCTAAACCTGTCTGTGCCACCTTTTTGAGAGTGTTGAGTTTTCCAAATCATTGTGTCCAGTATCAACTGCTTGGTAATCAATTAGGTGATGGGACTCCCAGAAGTTTATTTTAAAGTTAACAGTTTTCAGTGATCGGTGAATTGGAAGTCCAGGTTCAGGAAGGATGTCTATATTTTCCATAAAAAGATATTTAACCCAGCTGGCCACATACACCATGTTTCAATAACTGAAATGCTTATTTTCTTCTTTTCCCTAAGACCCATATTTTCAAGGTGTATATGTGGATATTTATTACTAGTAGTTCAAGTGGAACCTGAAAGATAACATATAATAAGGGAGAAAGAAAAATTAAAGTTTAGAACTGTTTTTAAGTCTCTGTTTCTCTGTTTATATAACCAGCCTGTCCTGGTGTCGTTTCTTGGGTGCATGCTAATTAAGTGCTAAAAGTGGCCTTCAGTCAGTGAAGTCGTCTAGTATTTGCAAGATGTGAAGGTACAGAAACTTTCAAAGAGAAGCAGTGATGTGCAAACTAGTAGCCAGAACTACAAAACCATGTTGAGAAGTCCCTCTCTGAAACTAAACCAGGGAGTATTTTTATACACTACCATCATGGTTCTGTACTTACAAAAGCAATGTTTGTTTTCTCCCTAAACAGATATGTTCCTGATAGTTAAATGTGGATGACTGGCCTAATTTCTTATATGTGAAAGTGAGAAGGAGAAACTCTAAACCCTAAATCCTGAGGGTAGGATTATTTTAAATGGGCTTTTAAATGTCCCAAAGAGTGGGAGTGAAAACCACACTTACATGTTCACTAAACATTTCTTGTTCATGTGCTGGGAAGAAGCAATGATTTTTTTAAAAAAATCATGCCGGTGCCAACAGGAGGGAGTTGACTTCAAAAAGCTTGGGGAGAGCCTCTCCTTATCTGTGTGGAGTTGGGTTCCCAGGGCCGGGCAGGGATTGCAGTGCCGGCTCCGTGGGGGCTTGGCCTGGGGGAGGGGTGGTTAACCACCTTGTGTCTGACCACATCAGCAGCTGCTGAAGCTGCTGCTGCATGCTTTGATGAAAGATACCAGAATTGAAAAGTGGGGGAAGTGGAACTCCTGTATAATGTGTACACTGTTAAGATGTTATACCTTCCGAAGTGTGGAAAGGTGAAAACTCAGGTTGGTCTCCCAAGAATGCAGACCTTTCCTGAATAACGTGCCTTAGCAGAATCCCTGGACCACTCTGTGTCCGGAGACGCAGAGATCGTCACTTGCATCTTAGTTCTTTTTACAGGAACACTGCGTTTTGGTAATCCATTTGCTAGAAAATACTCAAGCGTCCCCAAAATCCTGCTGGTCTAACTTGCTGCTAACTTCAGTTCATGAATAAACAGTTTAAATTCATTTTAAATTCAACAGAGCCTCTGGCCTCTGCTACAAAGATATCACAGGAAGAGATTATTGCAGCTTCTATTTCAATGGCTTTTCCTTAAAGTGAGCGCTGAAAGTACAAGTGAGTGGTTGGGAAACTGCTAGTAGTTAGTGTTGTCTCTAAAAGGCAGAACTCTGGAGATGAAAAAGATCTTGACTTCACAGCAAAATGTTTGAAGGCTGTGCCACCAGGCACAGACTGAGCAGGACCTTCAGAGAGCCCCGAGCACTACTTACCAGCATGTGTCGTTTGGAGCGCCATCATAATGAGACTCTCCAAAGATATCCACAAACAATTAGCTTTTGGCACTGGTTATACTTAAAGAAAAATCTGTACGATTTTAATTATACTGAGGGTCAAGTAAAAACCTTTTTTATTCCCCTTAAAGATAACACAAGAAACACTGCCCCCTCTACCAACATTTTAACCTAAGTTTCATTTCAATAAGATCATCAATTTGATAACAAATCATTACAGAACAGTTCAAATAGGTCTAAACTTGTCTTGATGTCAGTGACTTCTAATCACCTTCATGTTAGGTCCTAAAGCCTTATTATTCTTAAATATAACTAGTAGAGTGGACCGTTAAACGCCAGATATCTGAGATGATATTGATTGGGGTGGCAGCCAAAATTTTAAGATGCCTGAATTACTTGTTGTAACATCTTTACACTGAACGCGCATTTAATTTTTAAAATAATCATTAATTTTCCGGGAGAGCTCTTTTCCTGGTGTTTTAAATTCGCACCACTTAGGCACACACACCTCTCCCAGTTAGTATAAATTTCCCTGCTAAATGAAAGTAATTCAAAGCAGAAGCGTCCCTGAGGAGAGGGAAAAGGGTACCCACATGAAACTTCTGGGCGGAGGACCGGGCCTCTGAGCCCGCTGCATCTCCAAGCCTGGCTTCCCTACCTGCGTGGGCTCTGCCAGCGCGGGCGGCCGGCTGCCGGCTCTGCACCGGGGCGCAGCCGGCCACGAAGGACGCAACTCGGCTCCGTCCTACTCCGAAAGTACTGTTGACTTGGTGACCCATTTCGAAGTGTTGGGCCGAGGCTGCCGCGCGCAAGGGGCATTTTCTGACCCCGGCTCCAGCTAGAGCCCCCGTCCTGCCACTCGGACATCTCTGCAGGCCACTCGTGTGTCCGGAGACTGGGCCGTCTGGGAGTGTCCCAGCTGCAGATGCTGCCGCCCTCCGCCCTCCCGGGACGGCTATCCCGAAAGCCAGGCAGGCGGCGTGGACGCCGTGCCTCGGGGTCAAATTTTTGCCCCTCACCTCCTATGCCCCCTCCCCCGCGGGACCCTGCCCGCCGTGCTGACCGGCCCCAAGTTGCCGAATAGCTCAGATGCTTGTCATATTTGCGGTCGCGCGACTCAGCGGGCTGTGCGCGCGCTGCACTCGCCGCCGCCTTTGTCACTAGCCGCTCGGTCATTTGCATGAGTATTTTCTGGAGTGTGAGGGGATTATTGGTGGTTAGTTGTGGTCCCTTGGCTGGAGTGTTTCTTTTCGTCTCGCCTTCTCTTTAAGCCTTTCCTTAAGAGAAAATAAAGGGCGCGCCGGCCGGGGAGGGAGCCGTGGGCGGCGCTGCCACCCGACGTCTCCCGTGCTCTGCCTGCCCCTTCCTGCTCCTGCAGCGGCCGGGGCCCGGCACGGCATTTATCTCGCCTCCCGGGACCGCCGGGGGAGGGGGCGGGGCCGGGGGAGGGGGCGGGGCCGGGAGAGGGGCGGGGCCTGCTGAGCCCGGGGCCCGGAGCTCGCGGGAGGCTCGCTGGCCGCACGTCACTCCTGCACGGCGAGTGCTGGAGCACGAGCTGCCGCTCGCTCGGTCAGGGCGCCCCCTCCGCCCGCCTCCCGCTTCCTCCTCCGCTGCCTGCCTGCCTGCCTGCCTGCCGCCGCCGCCGCCTCCTCCACCATTGTATAATGCTCCGAGCGCGCCGGCAGAGGACTGCGGAGTCTTAGCTTCGGTCTCGCCTCCTGCCCGCTCCCCAGCGCCACCCTCGGGCCCCCGGAGCGGGGACTCCGCATGGAGAGAGAGTAGCTTGAGGAGTGGGCAGAAACCCCTCCTGATGCGTTAGTTCCCAGGTGGAGCTGCATGTGGTAAGTTCTCCCGGCGCCAGGCTGGAGGGGATCCTCGGATGCGCCGGGCCCCCGAAGGGTGGGGGGCAGCGTTGGGACCCGGCCAGGGCTGGGAGAGCCCGGAGGGCGGAGGAGGGCCCGAGCGGCCGCAAGGGTCGCGGGCGCCGAGGCGAGAGGGACCTGGCCTGGAGCAGGTACCCGGACGAGCGTCCCCTCCCACTGCTTCCCGGCCCCGCGCCCTTAGATCCCCGGGGCGAGGGCCGGGGACCCCCCGGCGTACCCGGCCAGATCTGCTGGGGGAAGGGCAGGGGACGGGCAGTCACGGACCCAGGTCAGGAGGGGGTCGGGAGCTAACCGGAGCCCAGCAGTGGGGCGAAGGGAGCTTGGAGCTGTCGCTTTTACAGCTGGGATGTGTGTGCGTGTTGTGGCCGTTGTGTTGTTGTGAACGTACGAGACTTTTTTTTTTTTTTTTTAAGGCTCGGATTGCTGGAGCGAAGGCTGCTTCACTTTTGGGTTCCGTGACCGGGTCTGCATCCAACTTGCTATAGTGTGTTTTTATGAGTTTCTCTGTTGTTAGCTTGAAAACCTCCCTCTCTACCCTCCTTTCGCCTGTGACAAGTGAATTGATTTTGAATATATGTGTGTATTAAACTTAACGTCTCACTGGCTTTTAAGTTAGAAATCTACAAGTCATCTTGGTGGTAACCGCCTATGACTGAAAGGGAGGGGGCTGCGGGGAGCCAGCTGTCCCTGGCTCTGGACTTTGTACCATTAAGACAGAGGGTGCCGTCAGAGGGCCACTGCATCTAAAGAAAATCATAAATTGTTCTTGTTTTTATTCTTGGCCATCAATCATCCTACCTTTAGCAGAAGTAATAGTAATAGATTGAGAAAGGAGTGGGGTTTCGGGTTTAGTCTAAATTTCACAAAAAAAGATTAGGTAGAGTTTGTCTTAGGATAACTTTTTGCTTTCAAACTGGGTAGTTTCAGGATGTTTGGGGTGGTAGAAAGTAAGTTTTTACAGGCACTGAATAGGGAAGGGCAATCGGCGGGGTGAGACAGACAGCCTCAGACTGTAGCAGTTTTTATTTGAATCGCATTGGGCAGCCTCAGTCGTAAGGAAGATAGTAAATGTTTTCAAGCTTTGTTCATGAAATACGCTTTTTGATTTCCCAATGTATGTTAAGAAATGTCCATAATGTGTGTAAAGAACCTAGAAGTTGTAGTAGCCAATAGGATCCTTGAGGCCTTAAGTGTTCAAAGTAGCATTTTGTAATTAGGGACTAGTCTCTGACAGGATTGAAGTGGGCTCTTGGCTCCACTCAACCCCTGGAGGGCAGTCCACCTGAGAGTCTCTTCATTGTTGTGCTGAGGCGGGGGAAGGGGATAGTTGCTCAGCAAACCAGAAGGCATGCCTCTCTCCAAGAGCTCCTCCCATTGCCCCCACTTTTTATAGCAGTCTATTCTGATTTGAGTGAGCTGGAGTGAGCTGTGAGGATGAAAATACCCATCCGAAGACCCAGCTTCTGGCGTGAGCAGGAATAGCTTGTTCATGGATCTCCGCTTTCCTGTTAACCTCATCAGTTTCTTTGTGGGGAAAAAACAGACAAATGTTAGAAAGTTTTCTTTTAGCTTCATTGATTCACTTAGAGGAATTATATGGTGACGTAAAGTTGTTTATGTTGCTCATCAAGTTTGAAGAACCCTTGAAGATAATTTTTACTTTTTTCCTCTCCTCCTAATCAAAACGTACATAACCGTGTTGCTGTCAGACTGAGAAATCTTAGGAAATGGACTCGACAGCCTTTTTTTGTTTTCTTTTCTTTCTTGACACTCCGTGTGTTCCTTGCTTTATCACAACAGGTAGGAGAGAGGACTCCCATTTTATAATACCAGCCAAGTATACAACAAGATGTCCTAAGGAACAGTTTTATTGTCAGGCAAGTGTCACAGCTTCTTAGGTAACAGCTGTGCAGGTTTGTTTCCCTTTAAGAACTAAGAGAAGGATATTAATTGAGATTTTGAAATCCTTTAGACTCTTGTTTGCTGAACTGTCCCCCTTGAAAGCTTTTTCAGTGCAAAGGTGAAATATAAATTTTACCCAGTTGTCATGTTCTGAATTATCAACAATGAGCATAGAAAATAATAAAAGTGTTGATATTTTAAAACTCAAATTTGTGTAGCAACTGAGAGCTTTTTTGCATCCACTATTTTACATACTGCTCCAATGACAGAATAAAAGTACAACACTACTTGAGAAAGACACATACACAAAACATAAAGATAAGTATGGAGAAGGTAAAAAATATAGACAAATGCATATAGTGGTTTTTTGTCAAGTAAAGTAGCATACTACAGATTATCAGTATGAAATTTGACTACAAGGTTACTCTCCATCAAAATATTTTACACTTTATTTTTTTAATGTTTGTTTATTTTTGAGAGAGAGAGAGAGAGAGAGAGAGTGTGTGTGTGTGTGTGTGTGTGTGTGTGTGTGTGTGTGTGAATGGGGGAGGGGCAGAGAGAGAGGGAGACAGAATCCGAAGCAGGCTCCAGGCTCTGAGCTGTCAGTACAAGCCCAGCACAGGGCTCAGACCCGTGAGCGGTGAGATGACCTGAGCTAAAGTCGGACACTTAACCAACTGAGCCACCCAAGCGCCCCAATATTTTACACTTTAATTAACTAAGTGAAAGGTACAACAGAAACTTTTTGAGTTTGTTTTTTGCTGTGGTTCCTCATTAAAGAAAACTAGTAAAAGCATGGAGTTTTATTTTATATTTAATTTCTGTCAGAAAAATCAAGACCACTTTGTCAATATTATATGTAGGCTAAATACATGCAGAGATAAATTTGGTATTGAGGAGTGTGAACCTTAATTCACTTTTAGAATGTTTTAAAAACTTTGTTGCTACAGAAATTTCTTATTTAATGTTATGATCTATCCTATGGGAGATGGTTCTAGTTGCAGTAGCTTCTTGGCAAAGGACAGAAAGAGAAAGAGAGAGAGATCTCTGATTACTGAGTCCAAAGATCACATATATGCTAAAGGCACCAGAGGGCAAGCTTCAGTTTTAAGTGAAAAATGGCCTCACAGTAAGGGTAACACCTACCTTCATAGGTCTTCCCATGAATTAATACTGGCCAGCAGAACATGGAAATCTTAAGATTTGGCCACTGCATATGCATAAATCATAATTTTCTACCTGCTGCTACTATATATTACTCCAACAAATGGTAGAAACCCATAAGCTAGGACTCCTGCTTAAAAAGTATGTGGGTATTTACTTTAGTTTTAATATTCTTGAAGGAAACAGCTACTGAACCACGCTGGCGTGTCTTTAAAAAAAATTATTGTCTCCAATGGCTAGTGCAGTTGGTATGAAAAGCAGACTTCTGCCCTCTGTGCAGATGCTGGGAAACCCTGTG
Organism: Proteles cristata cristata; assembly: GCA_017311185.1. Classification (NCBI taxonomy): domain Eukaryota; kingdom Metazoa; phylum Chordata; class Mammalia; order Carnivora; family Hyaenidae; genus Proteles; species Proteles cristata. The sequence goes on from JAESUZ010002979.1 coordinate 84,551, forward strand.
AGCAGAACTGTCCCCCGGAGCGCCCATCACTCATTGTGTGGAGCAGTGTCTTTCTCCCTGAGCACTGTGTGGCAGTTCATTCTTTGTATGAATCTGTGAATGGCATATGTCAGGCCAATAAGACGACATTCCTATTCTGGGTAATAAATAGATGCCTTGTGTCACTGTTTTCTTTTTTTTCTTTTTTCTTGAAGATCATGAGACAAACAGAACATGCTTGGCTGTCTGAAAATGTTCATTGAAATACAAATAAAAATTTCAGAATAAAAACATCACAGTAGCTTTGCAGTCATGTGGCCTTTAATGGGACAAAACACATGCTTATCATTGAAACTAAGCACTTCATATAGACAATGCAAACTCCCTTTTGGAAATCCTGCTCCCTTTGCGGTCTGAGGGCTCCAGAAGCTGGAGAGGCTCATTCGTCTCCTCTCAAGGTCTTCTGTCCCTCATCTGAACTTAATTAGAAATACCTGCCAGGATTCACTGACACACACACACACAACCACAGTTTGAGTTATCCGTTCTAGAAACCTAGGACCACGTAAGCTTTCCAAGCTGTACTCCGTACCCGGGGCTGCTCTCTCGGTTCAGAATGGAGCGGGCCTCCGCTCGCCCGTCCGGCCTGTCCTGACACTTGCACGCTCTGTGTGGAGCGCTGGCCCTGGCTCTGAGCAGGGACGGCGGCGGGACGAGGGCTGAGTGTGGCCGAGTGGAGTGAGCTATGCGGATGCGTGGGGCGGGGGCTGGAGGGAGGAGAGCGGAGGGCAGATCTGGAGCCACCGTGCGACTGCTACAGCAGGTCTGACTAGTTTCAGGTGCCCAAAGGCAGCTTTGTTTCTCTAGTGACTCCAGGTAGCAGCAGACCTGTGTGCTTAAAACGAAGTCATGTCTGAATTACGGTCTTTTTGTCTCTCTGCAAAAGCCCTGTAACTTTGCAGAGTTATTAAGTAGTTCTAAGGTTTCTGCTTTAACAATCTGCATAGGCGGTTAATTGAGGAGAAACGCCAAACCAAGCGTGTTTTTGTGTGTGTGTGTGTGTGCTTCTAGGGAGTTTCGCGTGGAATGGTGAAGGGGCAGGGATTCTGGCTCTTAAGGGCGTTTTGTGTATGTACGCACGCGCACACACTCATGTACACACGTGCACACACTCATGTTTACAGCGGGCTGTGCGAATCTGCTGAACAAGAAGCGAAAAGAACCCCTTGGATAAGCCGTGGCTAGAAAATGACGTTCGGACGGCTCCGCCACTTGCCGCAGATCAACCTTTAGCTCCCTGCTCTCCTCTCCTGGCCGCCTGCCTGCTTATCATCCCCCGGCACGCCGCAGCTCCTGGGGCTCGCAGCAGGGCCGCTGGAGCACCCCACCCTGGTGTTGAGACGTGCTGCCTGAGTTCAGCTCAGGGAATCTCAAAGTCCCAAGGTCCTCTCTACACCAGAACGGGTTTGCGTAAAATTCTCGCCACGCTGAGGAGATAATGAAGTGGCACCTGTTTTAAACCGACCCTCCCTGAGTGGTTATCCCATTTGCTAATAATACGTGATTCAGATTTGCTCTCCACATTTCTCTCCGTTTTTGAGGAGGGAACCTCCTTGTGCGTGTGTATTTCCGTGTCTTCCCCGCTGTCAGAGAAGCGGCCCAGCAGAGGAATTTGAGTTTTGTGGTCTGCAGCTGAACAAGAAATTTCTGGGCTGCCTTTCTGCTCATCATGAACCTGGGGATGGTCCCTTCTGAATAGTTTTTAAAACAGGCCGCTTTTTTGAAACTATTTTTTTGCCAAATCCAGGAATGTAAAGTAAAATAGATTTGACCTGATGATGATTGTTAGCTGTCTGATGGTAGCTGGTCTCTAGATTCAAAATGTGGACTCCTCGAGTGGCACCTGTCTTCCTGCTTCTGAAACCCCTGAAGCTCGGCAGGATGGGTGGGATGTTAGGGGTAGCAAGTGTGGCAGACTGGAGGCAGGCTCTCCTTAGGGATCTCTGCAGATCATCGAAGGATTAAGAGGTGGGCTCCTTAGAAAATAAATATGGATCATATTCAGTGTGGTACGTTGATTATTTGCATTGTCTTTGACTAAGTGACTTTGTGTTCCGTGGGTCATTAATTATCAATACGCAGAAGTCCTCCGAAAGAAATACATTTCATCTCAACGTGGCCCCAAACGATTATTTGTAAAAATCAGGGGCTGCCATATGTATAAAGTATCATTCATGGCTCTCAAGTCCAGTCTGTATCCTCATTTTCTTTTTCTACTTCGTGCATTATCCAAGTGTATTATATAAAGATTAAATTGTCTTCGTAAGACCTTGTCACCAGCCTGCCTGCTTCTTAGGAGTAACTAACTCATTTGGAGTATGGATGTGGCTTACGTGGGACTGAGATTTACACAGTAAAATAGTTTCCTCCCTTTTACATGTGTCTCAAGTCTGTTTCTGTTACCCTGTCTACCTTCGGTTTGTATCCTCTTATGTCATGTTGTAGAGATTTTTTTGAAGGAATCCAGATTTGGACCATACAGTACAATGTTTAATTTTACTCAGTAAGTAAATTAAAAAACAATAGACTGCATGTGGAGGTTAAAAGATGAAATATTTTCGATATTTGTGAGTCATATTTTATAATGTGCCTTCTCTAAAGTGATCTTTCACAGTAATAAAGCATTCTGAATTTGAACACAAAGACTAAAACCTCCCCATAATGTTTAAGAAACACTTCCATAAAAACACTTCCTGATGTGGCATACTTAGTTTTTATTTCATCCAGTGGTAAGTAGTTGGCCAACAAAATGTGGAAGGCAGCCTTTTGTTTTAACTAAAGATGTAATTTCATTTTACACAGATTTATTTGAGCAAAGTATTGCTTCTTTTAGTGTGACTGTTTTATATATCTGATGGCCCTCTTAAAAACAAAACAAACCAAAAACCAAAAAAACAAACCTGTCACTTACTTTTGGCAGAGCACTAAGCCTTTTTATTCCCCCTGACATTGTTTATTAAGGGTCTCTAGTGTGAGGGGGAAAAACAAGGTATCTTTGGGGAAAAGATGCTATATAGGAGGGTTGAAACCAGAATCCCATCCAAGCAATTATAAATACAGGAGAAAAAAATATTTTCATTGTGCACGGGAATGGGGTGGGGCAAGGCTGGTTAGCCTTTATAGGCCCATTATCGTAAGAGAAAGAAATTCAAATCTAAGAATTTTTTTCCTTAATTATGAGTCTTTAGCTTCAGCATGCTAAAGATGTTCCTAACACCAAATTAGTATGAATTACCAACATAATTTATATGATTATAATAAATTATTATAAAAAACGTTTGTATTTACAAAGTTTCAAAGGGAAAGATTGGTGATAATAGTTAATTTCTTATGAACATTATTATGGAGCATACAACATCATAGAACATCAACTTGTAATTGAGTAGAAAAATATTTCAGCAAGTAGTTACACAGTAACTGGTGTCATTATCTCTCTGAGGTTTACTTTGTTACATTTTACAATTAAGTGGCTCCTCCAATATCCTTTTTGAAGTTTTCCCAAATAACTGACTGAAGCCTTATCTGTTCAGTGTGGAAATAATTTCCAGTTCTTAATAAGCCTTGTTGAAGGCTTTTCAATACTAGAAAAATTCTTAATGCTACCATTGAGACTAACTCGTGTGGTTGGGAGTCCACTGTGGTTAGGACCTCCACTGGAAATTTCAAACTGTTGGCTTCTCCAAGGTCTCATCTTATACTTGGGTTTGTATGTGTGTTGTTGTGTGTGTTCTCACTTCAGGACTCCTCCAGGGATTTTAACCATGGTTTTTGAAACATCAGTGTCACATATACAGGCAACAGCCTTTTTCTGCATACAATATTATTCATTGTGAACCATAGCATAATATAATTTAGTTTGGCCTTGGCAAGCCTCTTCACTTGCCTAGCAGTGTCTTGTGTAGATTGCAATTTGGGAACAATCTCGAAATCTGTATACTTTGAGAGAGGTCTGTAGGTAGAATTGCAGTGAATAATCAGACTTCAGGCGTGCCTTGTTGCTCTGCCGCGCCCCCTTGTGGCTGAACGTGATGTGCTGTCTTTCAGAGTTTGAAAGGAGTTGACCTGTACTGGGCGTGCTTCGTTTACATGGAGCATTAATAGCTGCCTTCTGTGTAAACTAACCTATCAAGTTAATAGAATAGTTCTCACTGAGGGTGTAAATAATTTATTGTGCTTATTTGATTTTTTTTTAATTTGTAGAATTTTGAACAGATGCATTGACGTGAGTGTGTGTTTAACTTTTTATTATGGAAAATTCCAAACACTCCCAAGTAAAGGGAAGAGTGTGTGCGTCCCCTCATACATGTTACCCAGTTTCAATAGTTGTCAACATTTTGTCAGTTTTGTTTCATCTACGCGGACAGTTTTCTCTTGAGGATTTATGAAGCAAATGTTGAGTATGTTTTTGTTAAACTTAAGTTCAGAAACCATATATTTCTGCTCAGTCTTTGCTTCAAGGGTGTGGTGCTTTTTTGGCCAGATCCTTAGGTAAAATAAAATAATTGCTGGCATTTCCACTGTCTTTGGAAGAAGGTGACCCGTGTCCCCAGCTTCGTAAGATTTAGCTGAATTTAAAACCTAAAATCCCCAGCTGGTGGAGGAACCAGTAAGACGGGATATTAGAAACATTTTATACTACTTAACAGTAACATTAGAAAAGCCTGTTTTTCTTTCCAGATGTTTATTAACAAGGCCATAATATATTCCAAAGAAATATGTACTTGAAACATTCTCTCCCAGAACTTGAGTCTGTTTTGCCCACTAAATGCAGTTCGTTGTCAACCTTTAAATTTTTCCTTTTCTTTTTCCAAAAGAAAAGATGATATTTGACAAACCAACAGTGTCTGAAACAGTCTTCCATTTACTAGAAGTATGTAAAAATCCCGAGAGGGAAAGCTAGAGTTTCTGAACTTGTGGACATTAAAAAGACATTCCCAAACAGTCAAGAGTTTTTTGAGGTTTGGTTTGGGTGTTTGGTTTTTTTTTTTTTTTACTTTCGTTAGGGGTTGACTTCCTGGCCGAATTTCGGTTTTCTCTGCAGGCTGTAGGGCGCTGTCAAGAAAGCAGCAGGGCCGTTCCCGGGTCTCGGTGGAAGTGCAGCGGCGGCCGCCTGGCCCCGCAGCCGGCAGCGCCCGGCCCCGAGCCCCCCGCGCTGCGGGCCGAGCCGGGAGGCGGCGCCGCGGCAAACAGTGGTGTCGGGTTACGGCTTCGGAATAGCGCGCGAGCGCGCCGGGCTGGCTGCGTCTAGCGACTGGCTTCGTAATTACATTGCTGATTTGTTAGGGAAGGCTTTGTCTTACTTACCAATTAGCATGGATGTTAGTGCAGGGACCTCGTCCTGGATGAGCTTCGGTGGTTGTTTTGTTTTGTTTTTGTTTCCGAAAAAGCTTTCCCGGCGCAGGCAGCGTTAGGGCTCGCGTTAGTAACACCCTCCCCTGCCTTCGGGGAGCCCTTCCCCCGTCCGTAAATAAGCAGCGAGGCTTTCTCCCCGTTGGAATTTTGCCCCTGCTTCCGCCATTCCCCGAGGCCAGAAGCAGTCACGGCGGGGCCTGAAGGCAGCCTTTGGGAGGGCCGGTCCCCCCCCCCACCCCGGAGGCTCAGCGCACCCCCGTCCCCAGCGCGGCGCGTGGCACGGCCGTGGGCGTGAGCCCTCGGAGGACTGGGCCTGTTTCTCTGAGCCGTGTCGCCAGCACCGCCACCTACTACGTCCCGTTCAGGGTGGCCTTTGTGTTCTCCGGGTGTGTTTTCTTGTTGCTTGGGCAAGGGAGGGTGTTAAACGTGCAGGCCTTATCAGATTTCTGAGTCCCGTGTGTTTTTTAAGGTGTAATATTTGAGCCGTGTGGAAAGTTGTCGAAGCAGATGTGGCTCCCCGCCCCCCACTGAAGTTGGATCAGGCTTTTCCTTCCTGCCTGGGACTTGCTGTGTGACACTCATGACGGTACAAGAACCGTGCCTCAGAGTTCTTTCTGCCCCTTGGCTAGTGGCTTAGGGCCAGAGGCTCTCCGTTTGGACCTCCTCAAAAACCGGTCCCGATGGCACCATAAGGCAGCTAGACGGGGTGAGGAGAAGGGAAGTGAGCCGGCCGCGTTTCAGAGGCGGTCTCAGAACCCTCCCGCGCCAGCCTCTCTCTGGGTCTGGGAAGTCTGTCACACACACAGTAATTTTGCCAGGGGCCCCGACTGCTACCGCTGCCAGAAACTGGAAGAATGTGTGTTTCCACTTAAAGGGCTGTGGGTTTGGGCAGCACAGGATGTCCGATGAGGAAATCGCCTCCGCTAGGCTCTTTGAAGACACTTGTCACACATCTTCTCTTAGCTTTTTTTTTTTTTCTTCCCCCAAATGAGGTTGATCCATGAGCACAAACGGTTGCTCTGAATTGTTAGCATCCCTGTAAATGCTTTTTCATTTTGAGGAGTTCAGTGCCAGCGCTGGTACTTCTGTGCCCTTCAGCAGCCAGTGGTCACATGGAAGACGGCGTCATAGAGATTAGGGAGATGGCCTCCTAAAGCTCCCCTTTGAATTGGGGGCCTTTTCCTTGACAGCTACTCACTAGTATTTTTAAAAAATATTTTTACTAAAAATAAATATATTTTTACTACGGGGCGCCGGGGTGGCTGAGTCGGTTAAGTGTCCGACTTCGGCTCAGGTCATGATCTCACGGTTTGCGGGTGTGAGCCCCGCGTCGGGCTCTGTGCTGGCCGCTTGGAGCCTGGAGCCTGCTTCGGATTCTGTCTCCCACCCTCTCTGCCCCTCTCCTGCTCTCCCTCTGCCTCTCTTTCTCTCTCTCAAAACATTAAAATTTTTTACAAAATTAAAAATATATGTTTAGTAAAGTAGAGCATGCATGCAGAAACATGCATAGGTCCTACGTGTGCAGGTCAGTGGCCACGCTCCCCAGAAGCCATGCCGCACTAGTAACTGCCCTTCCCTGACCACAGACGACACCGTGGCTTAGTTCTGCCTTGTTACTTGGCTTTTAAAACAATGTGTCGCTTAGTCGTGAAGCTACACTCCTGAATGGGTAAGACTGGACTTCCATTTTTTATTTACTAGTACAGAAGGAAATTAGAACAGGCTCTTAAAAATGTACAGTGTATGACCCAGTTGAGTGCTGAGGTATTTTGAAGTAATGATTTTCATCCTTTTTTCACCAGTACATAGTCAGAAAGCCGGAAAGGCAGCCCAGCCCACATGGTGGGCCGAGGAAGCTTCCCATTCAGGCCCCCAGGGGCCCCAGCACAGATGCTACCCACAGAGGGCTACGGAGACCCTGCAGGTTACAGTGACTGGTGGTAGTTTGCAAAAGCAGATTTAATATTCTTAACTTAAATATAATTATTTTTGACGGTTCAAATAGCATTAGAGTGGAGTTTTTGTTCATTTTAAGACATTGCCTTCAAAAGGTTGAAAACCATTGAGTTAAGGAGAACTTTTTGATTGTTTTCTAAGTTTGCATTTTTCCCCTTAATGCCTTAATAATCTAAAAGCTATGAAACGTTAGGCTTTTACCACATAGGTACTGTTTCAGTTCAGTTTTTGGACATTGGGCTTAAGGCCTCACTGCCCTGCACTCTAAGGTGACAGCAAGAAGAATCTGGGTCCTAGCCAGTGGGATCTGATGTCTCAGTCTGAGAGGCTGGACTTTACCACTAAATTGAGCTAAAGGCACCTTAATTCTGCATATAGTCTGTTTGCTTTTTTTAATGTCTGTTGTCTGTTGCCATCGCAAAAACACCATTCATTTCCTTTTTTCCTTACTTGCTTAGACACAAACAGGGAAGACCTTTGGGTTCCCTGTTGGATAAAACTATCCCCAGGCTCACACATGGAATGGCTGGGGGGGGGCGGGGAGAGCAAGTTGGGGGTCCCCAGAGCACCATAACCTGCAAGCATGCAAACGCAGATCCCCGGGCTCCACGCTAGACCTGCTGGGCGAGAATCCTGGGGGTGGGGGTCAGTGTTCTGTGTGGACAGGCCCCCAGGAGGGTGGGGTGCTCGCCTAGGCTGAAGACGTGTGACTGTCCCTAGACAGTTTTCTGAGCTAAGGCTTCCCTGCCCACCCCATGTGTCTCCGTCCCACCAAGTTTCCTGACTGGCGTCCCGCCCTGTACAGCTGTCACCTCGGAGGTCTGTTCAGTTCTCCGCTTTCTGAGACCCTCCCTCCCAGGCAGAGTTCGCTCTCGGGACAAAGACACACACGTTTCCCGGCTGTCCCATAGCCTTTCCTCATTCTTTCCGCTTACTGTTCTATTTGTGGGGCATCTTCTGTGTCCTGAGGATACAGAGGCAAATGAAACAGAGTGTGTATCGTCATGGGGCTTACCGTCTGGAGTAAGAAATAGGCATGAAGAGACAATCCCACCTTAAATATAAATCTCAAACCCTGTCTCTGGAAGTCTTCCCTGATCACCCCAGCCCAGAATGACGTCTCTGATGCCTTGCTATAGGAGTCACTCAGAATCTTACACTGCACACCCCCAGGTAGTCAGGGAATATCGGCCCCTGTATTTCTGGTCCTATGGAATGTCTTAGTGACCCATTGTTTGATCATCTGCCCAAACAGATTGTAGCTATTGAGGGCAGGGTCCCTTCTGATGAAAGCCGTGCCACTGAGAGCCAGGTTTGGAATACAGAGTTGTATTCAGTATTAAACTTCTTGGAAAACCCTGGAAGAGAGGTTTTCATTTATATTGCTACCCATGAGTTTTGTTCTTTATTTTCAAAACTTAGTTTGCTGTAGGTAACACTTGCTAAAGTTTATCTTAAGTAAAATGAGGATGCTAGGAGTTTGTTTCTAGCAAGTTTATTGGGAAGGGGGTGTTTTATCGTGAACCTTGTATTAGGAACCACCAAATATGCAGGAGAAGAGTGGGTATGGTTGGCTTTTAAAGGTTATTTTCTGCCCCCTGGAGGGGCAGAAACGGGAGGAAATGACCACCTCCCTCCTCCAGGCGGGAGTCTCTAACCAGCCCTGAAGTTCAAGGTCCCTTTTTGGACCCTCTTTTGGCCGAAAAATTGGGTAAAGGAATTGTGCATTAGGCTTATGTCTTCACAAGCCAAAGGAGGAGACAAAGAGGGGTGTCAGGTCTCTGGATGGCCTAGAAGCCACACTTGTCACAAGCCCCTCCTTTCTGTGAACTGCAGGTCCATTGTCCCAGTATAGGTGTCAGCCTTTCAGGCGGGAACAGCAGAACACCGCTTCTCTAGTGTTACCTTGAAGCCTTTAATGAGCCCCAGCTACTGCTTGTCTTCAGGCTGCAGCCCAGTGAGGCCTTTAAAAGGTCACGTGCTTCGCCGATACTGTGCTTAAGGAGCTATTGTTGTTTTCTTAGCGAGCTGAGGAGCGAGGCTTCTAAGGAGCGGCTGACCCTGGCTTTGGCCAGCCTGAGTCCCGGGTCCAGAGACACCATTTGGCTTTTTGCCCTCCGGTTCTTGAGTGGCTGTCTTTTCTTCTTTGAACTGTGCCCTGCTCCAGGAGGTGGTGGTTAACAGTTAACACTGCGCCGCTGGTGAACGGTCTCAAAACCTCCCCCTCTAGGAGCTGGAGGCCTCTTCTGAACGTGGTCACACTCAAACACTGTGTTAAGCAAACTCTGGAGAAACTTTAACTCTTAAAAAAAAAATTTTTTTTTTAATTTTTTTAAGAGTTAAAATTTCTAAGTGAAAATGCAGCCTCAATTTTATTACGTTGCATTTTATACCTTTCTAGCAAGATTGAGCTAGAATCAGGATTACAAATCGGGATTGTGTGTGTTTTGCAATCTCACTTGGGTGTGTGGAGCCAGTTCTGCCTCATAAAATGCTGTAGAGAAATGAAGGCAAACCTGCTTTGAGACATATCCTATCGTGGGTTATTTACACATTTGAAAAGCATCCAAGCTTCAATTTGTCTATCCTGCCCACAAATTTTGCTTACGAGGGTCCTTCCTCCTCCTTCCCTGTCCAGCATTGCTCCTGAAGCATTAGGATTGTCACACAGCTCTGACCAGCTGGATCATTCTAATTGGAAATTAAGTGCTTCTCACACTGAAATCTCATTGAAAACATCTCCACCGATCTCCTTCAGCTCTGGGAATTCTGCTAAATGCCTGTGGTGCCGCATGCTTGGTAGATATTCGAGTTTCACAGATACAGTGATTATTTCTAGAGAAATAATCCTTATTGAGAAAGTAATTGAAAAAGGCCTGTTGTTTATCCTGGCAACAACTCTTTAAAAGACATTCCTATATTAATGACTGAAAGAAAAGGAAAGTCTACACTGTTTTTACCTGTTACCTCTCCTGCAGAAAACCAATAAAAATTCCACGTGGCAGTGAGGTTACTGATTTGTTTCGAAGTATTTATTTGGTTTACATTTTGGGATAGCGCTTCTCAAACTTTCTGTGATGAAGGACCATCTTGTTTGTTTTTTTCTTTACTTTAGTAAAACATAAATATACTTACTAGAGAAATGGAATAAAAGTACTGAGCCTGGATGGTTCACTCGGTTAAGTGTCTGACTCTTGATTTCGGCTCAGATCATGATCTCATGGTTGTGAGATCAAGCCCCATGTCGGACCCCGTGCTGCACGTGGAGTCTGCTTGAGATCTTCTCTTTCCCTCTCTCTTTCTGCCCTTCTGCCCCTCTCCCCCACTCAAGCTGGTGCTCTCCCTCTCTCTTCTCAGAAAAAACCCAAAAAACAAAATAGAAGCCTTATTTTAGAAATTAGATTTACAGATATAAGAATATTAGAATACAGATATACAATTACTCTGTAAATTTGCTGTAAATGTTTCTAAGTAATACAGTATCTCTTTTTAACTCTTCTGGGCCAGTAACAGTTCTCAGACCGGCACCTTCTAAGACCACACTTTGAGAAAAACAGATTTAGAGTGTATTTGTATGATTTGTGTACTCTCACACAGATTTACATGTATTCGGTGCAATTACATTATAACCCATAATGTAGACCATCTAACAGCTTTATCTGAGAATTAAATGCACTCAGTGAGCTCTTTGGCAAAAATGGAATTTTTCTAGAAATGAATATTGAAATGCTTAAATTTTAAGCAGACACAAATAGTGTAACTGTCTCAAAACACAGCCATCCAGTAACACCTCTAAGGCATCAAGGAGAAAGTGTCTTCTAATGTGAAATGAAATCACCTCCTCTCTGATTCACACTCAAATTTAAGTAGCACAGATACTTTAGATAGGAAATATTCTATGCAAAGTATATATACAAATGAGACTTTTTAGCACTAAAGAGTGGGAAAAGTTTTTGTCATGTGGAGTATTCGATATAGAAGTCACATCTTCCTTCCCTCAGAGAACACTGTGGGACTGGTCTTTGGTCCTTGTGATTGACATCCCTTTTCTTCATGTTTATGATGGAAGGCGTTTCAGACAAGCAACTATACATTCTTTACGGACATTAACAAATTCTCAGGCTGATTCTGACATTGATGGGTGTGGCCGTCTTTCTCTCCCGGAGATCAAGGCATGTGAAGGCAGTCGCTCCGGGTGAAACTTGGTGCCAGCCTCTGTGACCACCTACGAGTTGTTCATCTGTCTTGGGGGGCAGTGTGGCCTTCCTAAGCAAAGTGTTGCAAGGAAGAGCTGTGCAGTTTCGTTAAGGTTAACTGTGTTCCTTTAGGACAAGGCTCAGTTCCAAATGATGAGGGGTAGGAGATGATACGCAGCCCCTTGAAGGCCAGGCCTTATTCATCTTTGGGACTCCCCACTTTCAGGCAGAGTGCCCAAGATGGCAGAGGTGCAGAAGAGTAAATCTAAAGGATGGATGGAATGAGGCTCTGTCAAAATCAGCCGAAGCAGTTCAGTAAAAGGCAAGTCGCTTTTAGACGAAAAATTGGGGAAGTCCAAAGTACTCATATATGAATTTATCAAAGAGTGAGTGGCACTGACGAGAGGGTGAACACCGGCCTGTGGGTGGGTGCTGCAGAGACGGTGGGCCGGCAAGCACAGGCCTGGCGTAGTTAGACCCACGTCTCCTGGTCTGGATGGCATGAGAATAACTTTCTCGATTAAATGGTTTGGAAGTAAGGTCTGTGAGGCAAAGACCAGTGGACTTGGCAATTGTTCTATTCAGATGGTAGAAGTTCTGAAAGGAAGTACCACTCTCCAGAAGACGCAGCCCACTGAGGGGGTCTTCACAAAGGGGGGAGTAGTTGTGGGGTGGGGGGCGCCGTAGGCTGTGAGCCTCAGGTGAGGCGGGGCAGCAGTTAAGAGTCAAGCCATTCCCAAATGCTCAAGGTATGAAGGGGTTGTCTGTCTGTTTGTTTGTTTTGAAATACGTATGTATCTCTGGAATCACAGTAGGTATTTTGTTATGAAATGTCTCACACGTACTCAAACAGCAATGCTTATAATCAGAACAAATTACTTTTAAACTCGTCCCAGTTGCATTCAGACTTAACTGTATGCAATCAAACTGAGCCATGGAACTTGGACTGGGAAAACCACATTCCTCCACTTTATTCTAGGTTGAAAAGCGGTGGCAGGCTCTATCGCTGTGGTCATTTCACACAGGCCAAGTGCCTCACCACATGTCACCAAACAGGCAGCGAGTCTCAATGCATAATGAGGAAGGAAGAGGCATTTTGAAAGCACACACGGTTCTACCAAAATTGTTCCTCCCCACCACCCCCCCCTTCCCCAGCGTGGTTCTTTCAGTCGCTCAAGATGTAATCTGTGACACCTTTATCAGTTAGGTCATAGCATTGTAAGTGTTTTCTTGGGCTTCAAAAATAAATCTGTTTGGGGGAGGGAAATTGAAACTGCATGGTAATGTTAGGCAAGCGAACGCAAGCGCACGAGCGGAGAAAGTCAAAATCATGGTTTCCATGGTAACGTTTAACTTGTCTGTGTCGTACACATTTCTCAAGAAATACATTCACCAGACTACCTAGTGATAAAAATTGCTCCACCAGCATACAAAGGCAGATCTCCCAGTTCTGTCGTATTCTGAGAGAGCTTCCCCCAGTTAATCCGCCCCTGCTAAGTCACCTTGGGCCAGGGACCCGAGTCCAAGTCCCGACCTCCGAATCAGCGCCATTTTTCGGGGCGAAATTAGTTTTCGTGTGATTCATTCCATTTCCTTCCTTTCTCCTTTGCAGATATATGTTGGGTAAAGGAGAAAAACGGAAGTTTGACGAGCATGAAGATGGGCTGGAAGGCAAAATCCTGTCTCCCTCCGATGGGCCATCCAAGGTGTCTTACACCTTACAGCGCCAGACTATCTTCAACATTTCCCTTATGAAACTCTATAACCACAGGCCCCTCACAGAGCCCAGCTTGCAAAAGACCGTTCTGATCAACAACATGTTGCGGCGGATCCAGGAGGAGCTCAAACAGGAAGGCAGCCTGAGGCCCGTGTTCGCCGCCGCAGCCGCCGCCGCCGCCGCCTCGCCCCCGCCCGACGCGCTGAGCGACAGCTACCGGGAGGCGCCGCCCCCCGCCCCCGGCGCCCCCGCGCCCCCTCCCGCGCTCGCCTGCGACCTCGGAAGCACTACGCCGCCGGATGCCTGCCTCACGCCCGCCTCGCTGCTCGAGGACGACGCCGACGACGCGTTTTGCACTTCCCCGGCCGCGCTGCCCGCGCCGCCGGCCAGACTCTCGGCGCCAGCGCCCCCGCCGGAGAAGGACAGCTTCTCCTCCGCCCTGGACGAGATCGAGGAGCTCTGTCCCACGTCTACCTCCCCCGGGGCCGCCCCGGCGGCGCCCGACAGCTCCCGAGGGGGCTCCGGCGCGCCGGGCGGCCCGAAACCCGAGGACCCGAAGCTGATGGACTCTCTGCCCGGGAACTTCGAGATCACGACGTCCACGGGGTTTCTGACAGACTTGACCCTGGACGACATCCTGTTTGCCGACATCGATACGTCTATGTACGACTTCGATCCCTGCACGTCGGCCTCGGGGACGGCCTCGAAGATGGCCCCGGTGTCGGCCGACGACCTCCTCAAGACTCTGGCCCCCTACAGCAGTCAGCCGGTCGCCCCGAGTCAGCCTTTCAAAATGGACCTCACGGAGCTGGACCACATCATGGAGGTGCTGGTCGGGTCCTAAGGGCCCCGGCCCGGCGCCCGCACCGCCCAGACCCTGCGAGTGTCCCCGCACCCCACAGCTCTCCGCACTGTGCATGCACCCTTGCTTGCCTTTTTCAGAGGAAAAGATCGTTTTACAAAAGGATCACACTAGTTTTTGCTTTGAGCAGAGTTGGAGTGCCTTCATCCACGTCTGACCACTTTTAATACGCTTTTCTGAGTGGTTCTCAGAGACCTGCTGCCCTGGAACAGGAAAGAATGCTTTTGAAGACAATGTTGCCATGCCGGATGACAAAAATAAACAGTTCAAGTGAAGCACAAGGAATACGTTGGAAAAGCTGTAAATTGCATGTGCATATTTGTCTATTTTTTCTATAAGTTTTATTGCAAGAGGTAAAAAGAGAAAAAATATATATATATATATTATTTAGATAATCTCAGTACCTTTTCTGGCATTTTCACCCTGTATAGGTTGACTTGGCAATTCAGCCTTTTTAGAGGCATTAACTACTCCTCCTAAGTGTTGCATTTACATGGCTGTTTAGAAACTGCTGCCCAAATTTATTTTATATTTTTGTACAGATTCTGCAGTTTATGATATTGTTTTTCTAAAAACAAATGCTGTTTATACATATGAGATAGCTATTTTGATAGGATTTGCTCACATAGTTCCTGCAAACTTCAGATGTACAAGTTGCACTTGTACTTTTATAGAGTTGTAATGTTTTATATGTGTTTGGTGCAAAGAGAAAATTGGGTCAAATTAATCCGCAGTTGATGTCCCCAGATGCAGGTGCGCGCACGTGTACACACACACACACACACACACACACACACACACACACTGCTTTAAGAAAGGGCCAGGCAATATCACACCCAAATTTCACAGGCACCAACCCCCTGGCATGAACACCCGCCAGCACTGTGACTTCCAAAGCCAGAGCCGCGTCTGCTCATCAAACGCATTAAGCAGTTGGCGGGAGATGGGGGTTGACGTGATGATGGTTCTCTTTAGCTCCCCTCTTGAGGGGAAGCCTACCGAATACTCACTGTATTTATGCCAAGTTTGTGCTTTTAATTGTTTTTATTTTTTTAAACAAAACCCCCAAATCTTTCCCTTTTGGCATAATTTTTATGATGACCCGAAATTTTACACGAGAACAAAATTTTCTGAAAAGTAACCAACCTCTTTGTGGAACTAAACCCTATTGCAAATGCTTAGGGCTCATAAGGAAGAAACCACCACCAGAAGACATCCACTGTGTTGCTTGGTTGTCTTTTCCAGGTTCCCTTCCCTAGAGCCTTCCTTCCTCTCTTGCTAAGCGCTTAAAATATCATCTTCGCGATCACCACAGCGAGCTCCGCTCACCTTGGCCCAGCCTGGGATGCTCTCCTGTAACATCCGTGGCTCTTGAACCTGGAGTCGGTACCATTATGTCACAACTTCCAATCTGGTTGCTTTCTTGAATCAACTGCTTTAACTACACTTAACGGGGCTGTTTTACCCAAATAACACAGACAGGACTTTCTATGCATGTTTCTCCTCCTTCCCTTTGCCTCCCCTCCACCCCCTCCCCGGCCCCCACCCAGGACACTTGAGAAGTCGCTCTTTATCCCTAGTGGTGTACATTTAATTTTTAAGACATTTGCAGTGTATCATGCTTGTTGCCGAAACTGTTGATGGCCTTTTCGTTTCAGTTTTTTTCTTTCTTCCAATGGTACTTTAGCTGGTTACAACCTATATTGCTGAAATGCAGATGGCTTCTTTAGGAATAACTTTTATATTTATTTAAGAATTTTTAAATTATGGGATTTGTGTTATTGTTGTTGTCTTTGTTGTTGGTCATTTGTCAATATTCAGCCACCAATTCTGCTCACTTCTTGCCATGGATAAAATTGAGTCCTTCTGGCCAATTAAAAAAGACAGCTTTATAAAATGGCACTTTAAACAAGCCATAGATAGTTTTATTTTTATAATGCACATGGCGAAGCAAATACATTTGTGATGAAGGAACTGCTCATCTAAGCAAAGGATTTGTGTATGATAGGATTAAATTTTCCTGTATTCGAATTTGCTTTTCCCCCAGTTGAATGTGTTTTTAAAGGCTAATTGTCAACTCAGTAGAGCGGTGAGAAACAGATCAAATTGCACTTGCTCTCCTACGAGCAACCTCTACCTGGATACCCCTTACTGCTGCAGCCGTGTCATCTCCTTTGATAGGACCGGGGACCGTAGCGCTCAGGTGAGGGTTGTTGTAGATGCTTCCGGTGTCACTGTGCCTGTCCGGTTTAAGAGCTTCCTTTTCCTGTGGAGAACAAGTCAGCCCAGACGCCATGCTTTCGATAACCGGAGGACCCGGAGAGCTCGCCACATGCCGCACACATACACATACGTATACAGACACAATAGTGTTGATTATTCTGAACAATAACAGGGGAAGGCGGTTGATTTGCCATTGTTAAAAACTGATTTACAGTAACTTAGAACAACTGTACTTTGGTTGGATTAGCAAATCGTGTGTTTAAACAAATCCCATATGTTGGGCAACAGTTCAAATAAGCACAGCAAAGTGTTGCCCAAACATGGTTCTCTGACTCTCTCATATGTGTGAGGCTGGGCTTCAAAATCACAGCAGAAAACCCCCAACAACAGCAGGCAAATGCTTTTTAACTCTGGACACCCTTGCCACGAATGCTTGACGTTCAAGGTCCGCTGAGGAGGACACGGGAAATCAGCGGCCCGTTTGTAAAAGAACAAAACCGTCAAGTGTTCAAGTGATCTTTGTCTTATTTTCGCAGAGCCATGTCCTGGCAGGGAAGCGCGTGCGGGCCCGGGGGTGACCTCCGCATCCCCGTCTTGAGTGGGGGATGTGCTTCTAGGTGCCACCTGGCAGCGGCGCCTTCCCCCTTGCTAAAGGACACCACGTGGCATCCCGAGTCAGGCAGGCAGTTTGAGGTGCCTTTACGGGAAGGACGTGCTGGGTGGGGCTGGGAGAGGAAAATTATTGACAGTGATGTGCAATGAAGTGACAAGATGAGAGCAGAATAATAAGAGCTTTGAATTTGAAGTGATTTTTTTCATAAGTTATTTATTCCTTTTTTTTCTGTGTAAATATATTTATTTTACTGTGGAGCTCTAACAACATCTGGATCGTAACATGTGCAGAATGTATGGTAGGAATGTATTCTCTTGTAGGAATGTCAGTCTGTATTCCGAGGGGGTCCGAGCCAGAGCCCCGGGTCTTGTCATCGTATGCTCAGTCCACATTCAGTTTTCTCCTCTAATCTAGGTCTGTTTGAAATATGCAAAAAGGTATGGATGAGGAATGTTTCAATACCTCCAAATTTTTTCAGAAAATCAAGCATCAAAGGGTTGAGATTTTTAAACTTTTTTTTAGCTACACTTCCTCTTTCTGACAGAAGGGGCAATCACACCAACACCCTCGTTCACATCAGAGGGTGAGAACTGGCCGGAGCCTCCACTACACCTCGAGTGTCTTTATCAATTGGGCTTTTATTGCCATATCCCCGTGGAATATCCCAACTGCCCTGAGGTCAATCAAGGAAAATTTCCTGAATAAATAAGCTCCAGAGAGCCAAAGTATCACCTTACAGATCCTTTTTAAAGCTTAAAATTATTAACCACCTTTGTGGTAAACAATGAATTATGAATACTGCAGGGCAGCCTTCTTAAATGACAGACGTTAAAAAAAAAAAAAAAGACTCTGTGCAGTGATTGTTAACCCTCTATATGAATTGTCTTAATTTCAAAACCTTGCTGTTACAAATTGGACCTTTCTACATTTTCTGAGAATATTGAAAAGTGTATTTAACCTGTTCTGGCTGCAAATAGTTAACTTCCTGTAACTGCCAAAGGCAGCGAGGTGTGTGCGTCCTGCTTGTATACAGTTGTTCTCAGTGCTTCTAAGAATGAGTCTCAGTGGTTCTCGAAAATTAGCCAGGATCAAATGCTATTGCAGACAGAGCCAATAAGAATTTTGGATGTCTTTTGGGGATAACACATTTGCAAGAGAAGTGCAGTCCATACAAGCAAACAAACAAGATTTTGGAAAAGCTGTACATAGTGACATGTTTGGTGCATGGTTTTTGAGGAAAGCTTTTGTCAAAATGGAGGTGTAACCTTTCCCCCACAGACCTGAGAGCTGTGCCTTTTCTATGCAATATTACAGACGTCACATCGGAACCCAGATAGCTGTATTCACATGTAGGTTTGGGCTGTAATCTAAACGATTGGACAGATTCAGTGTACATGGAAATAAGCAGTCTTACTTTTGTAGTTTTATATTATACAATAAACAGTTAAAAGACGAGAGAGGCGTATTCGCAGTTTTCCTTCTGACCGGAGCGCAACCAGCCCGTTCTTCACAATCTGCTTTGATAAGGAAGAGCCCCCCCTCGGTCTGCGCCCTCTGCGGGAGTTGGTGCCATTGACCTTCTCACACCAGACTTGGTTCCCTCCTGGTTCTCCCCCAGGCCTCTTCTCCACCTCCTTATTCTCACTTCTCTCCCCCAGCTCTCTCTCCCAGGGGGACCCTAATCCACTCAGAACTCTGAAAAGTTATTTCCAGCTCCTGTCTCTCTCCCAAGCTTTGGAGTTAAGTATCTTTGCCATCTCACACTCCCCATGTTTCCCCGCGGGGGCGCCAATACTTCCCTTCGGGGCCTCTCGGGTTCTGTTCCCCAAGGTCCTCCTCCCCTGCCACCTCCTCTCCATCCCTGCCATGGTTTCCCCAAACTCTGGCCCTCTTCTTCCCATGTAGCTTCCCATCTACTGTAGCCGCCGCGTTGGTTTCTCTAACACCCTGGATGCTACAGTTGACATTACAAAGCACCAGTGGTTCGGGAATGTGTTCCACATCCTCCAGGGCCACCCCTTCCTCCCCTCCCCAACTTCCACAATCTGGCCCTCCCTCATCTTCCAGAGGCTCAGGGAGGAGATCCTGTGCAAGCCCCTTGGGCCACCTTTGATGCAAGTCGTGGGGTCCAGCCTTGCCTGGTCCAGGCGATTCTGGGGCACCATACCAGCTAGTGAGGGCACCGAGCTAGATGCAAAGGGCCTGTATACCGAGGATTCCATCCAACCAGCCATGGAATATTTGGGGGGTTGGTGTTGGTGAGGTGATACGGGTTGAATTGTGTGCTCCAGAAAAATGTGAAGTCCTAACCCCTCAGTACCTCAGAGCATGACCTTAATTCGGAAATAGGGTCTTCACAGAGGTAATCAAATTAAAATGAGGCTATTAGGGTGGGCTCTAATCCAATTTGACTAGTGGCCTTATAAAAAGGGGAGATCTTGACACAGACAAGCACACAGGGAGAACACCATGTGAAGATGAAGGCGGAGATCGGCGTACAAGGAACACCAAAGCCTCCCAGCAAAGCGCGAGAAGCTAGGGGACAGGCACGGAGCACGTCCTCCCCCCCACCCCCGCCGCGCCCCCCTCCCCCCGCCACCAGCCCTCGGGAGGGACCAGCGCGGCCCACACCTGCATCTCAGACTTCCAGCCGCGCAACAATACATTTCTGCAGTTTAAGCCTCTCGGTTTGTGGTCCTTTGTTAGGGCAGCCCTAGCAAACTCATGCAGGGGAGAGGAACAGGCAGGGTGAGCTCTTTCCAGACATTCCGGTGGAGATACTCATTAGGCAGCTAGAAATAAGAATCTGTTGCTCGGTGGAATGGTTTGTCTCTGGAATACGAGCATCTGCTGTTAATTAGACATAGAACTTCGGCAAATCATTCACTCTCTCTGTGCTTGTGAGGGCAAGATAAAGTCGTAGCTCCTAAATCTTCGAAAACGTTCGCAGCGCAGTGAAAATGGCAATTACAAACATTGTCTATCCTCATGCCCACAGCTGCACCGTGCACACAGTAGGCACTCAAAATACCTGTTGAATTAAAAGAAGAGAAAAGCCCTGTTCTTCTCTGCCATGTGGGAGAAGCCCAGAACTCCGTCTTCTTTGTCTGGGTCCCGGGCCTGCTCCCATCTCAACCCTCGGGATGCCCCCATTCCCAGCACACCGCGTGCCCTTGCTTGTGTCCCTATTCTGCTTGTAGAAATTCTCCCCATCATTCCAAGGCTGAGCTCAGGTGCCTGTCCAGGAAGCTTTCTCTGCATCCCCTGAGTCAGAACCAACCTCTTCCTCTGCTAGAAGGCTCTGCAAACCTCTGTAAATGCTTTTAGCAAGTCTTGCCCTGTCTTAGGTTAGCTCTGTACAGTCTCTTCCCTCCACTACTTTCTGCTGTTCTGTGACCCTGTGATGTTCATCTTGGCCAGAGGTCAGCCACCCACGGCCCTTGGGCCAAATCCTGCCCACTGCCTGCTTGTTCAGGTAAAGTTTTGTTGGAAATCAACCACATTTATTTATTTGTGTATGTCTGTGGCTGCTGTCCTAATACGAGGCCACAGAGACCATACCATATGGCTCTCAAAATCTAATCTGGCCCTTAACAGAAAAAGTTTGCCAAACCCTGGTCTATGCAAACCGTGTAATGCTTATGACGGTGTCTGATCATAGCCGGGGCCCCATAGCGGGGCAGGACACTTCCTGTGCTCAAAGGCTTACGTGGACCAGATAAAGTATAGGTTTGGGGGCGGGGGGGGGAAGGCCTCTCAAGGGTACCAAGTGCTGGGGGGTGGGGCTGCAATGGCCAGAGAAGGCAGAACAGTCAGCAAAGTCACCCAAGAGTGGACATCTTCACAGAGCTTACAACCTGGGAGAAGGCTGAGACATGGCTCTTGTGGGGAGAAGTCCCCAAGTTACAGATACAAAAGCTGAGACGCAGAGGGAGAAGGTGATTATTGTCTAATGCAAGATACAGGTTACAGCGTTGGGGTTCAGAGTTTGGCTCAGCAACCAGACTGCCCGAGTTTGAATCCTGGCGCCACCATCGGTAGCCTGTAACCTTGGGCAAGCTCCCCAGTGTCTCTGTGCCTCAGCTTTCTCCTCTAGAAGATGAGAGTAATGATTGAGCTGATTTCATGCTGTGGCGGTGATTAAATGAGTCCATACACATAAAGCACTTAGTTCTAGGACATTAATAAAAGAAGTCCACAAACGTTAGCTGCGGCTTAGCACAACGGGGGACAAGGCTAACACCCTCGTCTCCACTCAGTGTGGTGTTTCAGGTTGAGCCAAGAGGCCAAGCTGGGGCATCTTAATGCTGAAGGCATGTTCTGCGGGGACACCGCCGTTTCCCAGCACCATTCTTGTCGTCATGGTGGTCAGCTGTTTGTTTACTGAGCACTGCGCTCTGAGCTCGTGTGGCAATCCGGGGTCCCAGAGTGCCTATTGCCTCTTTCATCTTTGCTTTTAATTTCCTTCTTGCTCCTCTTGGAAAGGAATCTTTGACTGAATCTTGAGTAACAGTCTCCAGGGTTACCACTTACTGAGTGTTCACATGTGCCAGACACCCGTGATCTCATGGACTCTTCGCTCCAGCCCTTTGGGGTTTATCTTACCACCGCAGCTTTACAGAGGAGCGAGTCCAGGCTCAGAGAGGGTAGGAAATTTCCCAAAGGCCACACAGCTGGCAGAGCTGGGACTGTGGGTTGGGCCTCTCAGACTCTTACAATCCCTTTAGCACCTTTTTCTATGACCCACCCTTGCTCCTGAGGTCATGGGGGATGAGGGGCAGGCCAATGCCCCGAGGCTGGGCGAGGTGAGGGAATCAGGAGACTCCATCCCAACCTGAGCTTTACCTCTTCCACTTGCCTGACCTCCAACAAGCCCCTTCGCCTCTCTTCTTCAAAGGGTGTGGATCCCTCCCACACCCTGAGGCACTGCCCCAAGGGACAGGGGAAGATGTCCCAGTGAGGCGGGCAGTGAACCAGGAGTTAGGACTGCTCTCTGCAGGGCCGAATGCCACCTACGTTCTCTCATCCTGGCTCTCAGTGATCTTGGACCAGCCCCTCCCCGTCTCGGGGGCTCAGTGGTAAAGGAAGGGGGCAGGACCACACACACGCCACATGCTGGGGCCTGTGGCTCTCCCTGGCTGCAAGTTAGAATCCTGGGGACCCCGCCAGCATCCCTGGACGACGGAGCCAGGCCTCGGATTCCGCAGAAACACTTGGTAGGAGGAGCCCGCCGCTCTCAGGGCACCAGTGCCGGCCTTCGGGGCTTCTGGGAAGGCGCCGCGTGTGCCTGACCGAGGAGGCGCACACGCTGGCATTGTCCCTGGAGCTGGGAACTCCGGCCCCACAGCCTGCTGGCGGCCTCCCTCCCTCCCCCCACGCCACTAGGCTGGGCGGCTGAGCTGCCAGCTGCTCGCAGGGCCTATTGTTCAGCAGTGACAGGCAATGGCCGCAGGAGCACAGGCCCGGGAGGCTGGAGAGGAAAGGGGGAGGGGTGGGGCTAGCGGGGGAAATGTCTCCCCCCTGCTCCCTGGCCCGCTTGGCGAAAACACACCTGCCCCACCGTCCCCTTTGCTTGTCTTCTTGGGATGTGGCCTCCGTGACAGTGTGCGGCCCTGCTCTGGGGGGTTCGTGTACAGTCGGGGGCGGCCTCTAGGAAAGGAATTTTGGTCACTGCTCTCCCAGCCGAGTGCCCGAACACAGTGCCAGGTGGCTAAGTGGTTTTGAAACTGTGTCGCTGGAAGTCAATCCAGTCCGCACGCGAGGCGTAGGGAACGCGACCTGGGCCTGGAGAGGTTCCAGCGACGGCGATAATCATCCTGGACATTTGTGTACAGCTCAGAGCTCTGGTACATTCGCTGTATTCGATCCTCATGACGATTCTGAAGGGGGTGGCGATGGGGAAGGCTGAGCAGGCCGGGGGAGACTGAGGTACACAGTGAGACCCATGGGGGTTAGTGGGTGAGGCAACCTTTTTTACCTTCTGGTATTTCAGAGTTTAAAGAAACTGGCCCAAAACGTAGTTATAGAAGGAATAATGGGTTAGCACAAAGGCTTGGAGCTAGAAGCCCCACATCGTCTTGGAGCTTTGTGACAGATTCAGGGGGAAATGAAGTCGTTGAGAGCTCCATCGTTCTCTCTCTGAGAGCCTCCCTCTTCTTTCTGCCCTGGAGTTGAGGGGGGCTGTGGCAGCTCTGCTGAGGGGGCAGCCAGAGGCCTTCCCCAGTTCAAGCTGTCAGGCCCAGGCCCGACCGTGACGCACGTCGCCACCCCAAACAACCTCAAGGAAAGCTCATCACAGCTATTTTCTCCCAGCTTGGGGACAAATTCCGAGTCCCCCCCAAATCAGATTGCTGCCCCTAAGCCTTGCCAGTGCTGAGCTTCTCCAACCTGCCTAAAGGCTAGCTGCCAGTCTCTTTGTCTCTCTGTCTCTCCATCTCATTCTCTGTCTCACTCCCTCCTTCAGTCTCTGACTCTCAGTCTCTCTGCCTCCATCCTTCCATCCCCGACCTTAGGACTTGAAAGCAAGCTTTGCAGCCACAGAGTCTGCTGATGGCCCAGGTCTCCCTGCCCTTGGATCTGGGGAGCTGGCCTTCAGCCCCTAAACAGTCCTGGTGGGACTGGGGTGGCTCTTGAGGGGGGCTCACCTGCTCATCAGGGGCCTGGGTGCTGCCCGCTCCGTCCCCGGCTTCCCATCTGGGGCCGCCCAGCCAGCTAGCTGTGGCGGGGAAGGGGTTTTTGCGCTCTGTTTTCCAGGTGGGCCTGCCACAGCTCTGACTGGAGGAGGCACAGCCAGCCTCCAGGCAGGGAGGGGATTCTAAGCAGAGGGGAAGGCTGGCTGAGCTGGTGGGGGCTCAGTGCTGGGCGACGGAAGCTCTGCTGAGAGGTGAGACATCTGCCTGCGTGGGACAGGAGCCAGCGGTGCTGGCAGGGAATGGACGTCGGAAGACTCGCGGCTCGCTCTGTTCTAAGTGGTCTGCAAACAGACTGCACAGCTTGGGTAGGGGCTGCGCAGGACCGAGGGAGAGCTGATGGGTGAGGCTGAGGGCCTGTGCCCTCAGGGAGCTAAGGGAGA
Source organism: Proteles cristata cristata (assembly GCA_017311185.1). Lineage (NCBI taxonomy): Eukaryota > Metazoa > Chordata > Mammalia > Carnivora > Hyaenidae > Proteles > Proteles cristata. The sequence continues at coordinate 108,581 of JAESUZ010002979.1, forward strand.
GGACACTACCTTCTTTAAAGCAACTTCGTTCTGCTGGACACGGAATGGGCCTCTCTGGCCACCCTCTCACTAATCCATTCAAGGAAACTGAGGCCCAGAAAAGTTAGGCAAGTTGTCCAAGGTGGCATAGCTGGTAACTAGAGTCTTGGGGTGGGGGTGGGGGTCGGGGGGTGGGGGGTGTCCGTGTGTGCCTGTAGGGCTCTGTTCTGCACAGGGGCACCATGTCACACTGCTGTGAAGTGGGCCCCGGGCCACACGGTGGGCCATTGTGGAGATGGTGCCGTGCGATGCTGGGACATGGCCTCTGGCTGCTGCAGGGCCGGCTCAGGAGAATGAGGGGCCACAAGTACGTTCTGGTCCCCAAGTCTTAGCAGTCTGCATCCCTGGCCCGCCAACCTCCTCATCTGGGCTACAAGGAAGAATAGGCCACAAAGAAACTCTGGAGGCCAGAAGTGCTCTCACCCAATGAGACTGATCCCTGGGGGTCATAACAAACCAGGGGCAGACCTCTTTCCAGCTAGAAACAACCCATGAGCTTATCTGATGGCCGGTAGCAGCAGGGAAGACCGACAGGGACAGGTCAGGTCAGGGGACCCTCGTGGTGTCTCATTTGTTCTTTCCTTCAGTTAGCCTTGTTGGCTCCTCACCCCCGGTGTCCCCAGTAAACCAGATGCACCACCACTCACCTAACTGACGAGACCCAAATCCTCAGGGTCCTTCTTGACCTTCCCCTTTCCCCCTCCCCCACCACCCCCGCCATTAGGAGACCCTATAGACTCTGCCTTCCAGAAAGAGGTAGGCCCCACTGGCTCTGTCACCTTTCACCAGGATCATCACACAGCCTCCTAGTTCCTCTCCGCTCTCAGCCTCGTCTGCATCGTCTGTCAACAGAGCAGCAGAATGATCCTTTAGATATAAGAATCACTGCTGTGCTCCCCAAAATGTACATGTGGATCACCTGGGGAATCTTGCGGAAATGTGGATTCTCTCTCAGCAGGTCTGGGATGGGGCCGAGCCCCTGCATTTCTAACAGGCTTCCGGGAGACACGTGTCCACGCACCACGCCTCAAGGTGCCAAGTGTTGGATCATGCTACTCCTGGGCTCCAAGTGCTCCACTGGCTTTCCCAGAATGGAATCCAAAGTTCTCACAGCCTTTGTGGCCCCCGCCACTTCCCTGACCCCACATGTCCCCTGTCCTCACTCACTCTGATCTAGCCCCACCCGCCTTCTGATGCTCCCAGCATGCGCTGCTCCTAATAGAAACTCTCGCTGTGTTTGTGTGATGGCGTCTCCCTCACTGAACTACACAGTGCACGGGGGCTGGTGTTCGTGTTGCCGTGGCCGTATCTCCAGTGCCTGGCAGAGGGGACCGACCCTCAGTAACTACCTGCTGCTGATGGAAGGGATAGACTAGATCCCGTTAGATGCCACGGCTCCAGGACTGAGCAAAGGCACCCGGCCCTGTGCCATCCGCAGCCTTGTTCCCAGCCAGGAGGACAGGCATGGGGTTGAGTAACCCAAGGGCTGTGGTCCGTGAATACTTCCCAGCCTCTCTTCCTGCACCTGCCCTGTGCTAAATGTTTTTCGTTCTTTCTTTTTTTTTTTAAATATTTTTTATTTATTTCTAGGAGACAGAGAGAGACAGCGTGAGCAGGGGAGGGTCAGAGAGAGAGAGGGAGTCACAGACTGAAACAGGCTCCAGGCTCCGAGCTGGTAGTCAGCACAGAGCCCGACGCGGGGCTCGAACCCACGAACCGTGGGATCATGACCTAAGCGAAAGTCGGACGCTTAACCGACTAAGCCACCCAGGTGCCCCTAAATGTTTTTCATGAAGCGTCTCTTTTGACCCCACGACAGCCCAGTAAGGTAGGCACTGTCATTACCACCTACTTCCCATTTCAGGGCAGCCGTCTGCTTGCCCTGTAAGGATCCACTTTTTCTCCCCTGGACCAGTGACCTGACTTCCTCACCCTGTGCTCCCTCGAGGGCAAAGCTGGGGACAACCTGCAGAAAGGAGAAGAGGCTGGCCCTGCATCGCCTCCACTCCCTTGTGCTCTTAAGCTGGGAGACCGCACCCTGGCCCCAGCCAAGTGTACAATCTCCCCCCACACTGCCCCCACCCCCACCACACATTGGTGAGGGTTGGGGTGGTGGGGTCACAATGGTTCCAGCCTGGAGGGAAGAGCTATGCTCAAGGGACGTCACCGGAGGCCCGAGAACTGATTGGGAGAATAATGTGTGTGCTCCTCTTGCTTGCCAGGTGAGAGAGAGGTCCCTTTCCCAACTGAGGAAGTTCTGTGCATTTAGCCTCAGCCTTCCACCCTCCCCCTCCCCCAAGGGCATTAGCTGGGGAGGGGAGAGCATCTGCTGGCAGGTGCTGCTAAGGGAGAGGGCTTGCCCAGCCCTGCCCTGAAGGAGAGAGGAGTGGGTAGCAGAAATCTTTTTTAAATTACTTTTGAAGACTTTTTTTTATCAATAGACCTTTTAGAGCATTTTTAGGTTTATAGAAAAATGGTGAAAAAGTACAGAGTTCCCATATATCCCTTCTCCCTGCCCCACTAAAGTTTCCTTCATTATAACGTTTTGTATTAGAGTGTTACATTTGTTACAGTTGGTGAGCCCGAATCGGATGCATTATTATTATGTAAAGTCCACAGTTGACATTAGGGTTCACTTTTCTCTTGTATAGTCTATAGATTTTGACACACGCGTAATGTCATGGGTCCACAATCACAGTATCATACAGAGTAGTGTCTCTACCCTGAAATCCCCCACGCTCCACCTGTTCGTCCCCTCCTTCTCCCCCTGGGCCCCTGGCAACCCCTAGTCTTTTTTCTGTCTCCGTAGTTTGGCCTATTCCAGAATGTCATATAATTGGAATGTTAGAATACGTAGACTTCTCAGACTGGATTCTTTCACTCAGCAGTACACATTTCAGTTTCCTCCGTGTCCTTTCATGGCTTGATAGCTCATTTCTTTTTATCATTGAATAATATTCTGTCTGGGTGTACCACAATTTGTTTACCCATTCACCTATTAATGATTGCTTCTGAGTTTTGGCAGTTATGAATAAAGCTGCTGTAAACATAGGTGTGCAGGCTTTTGTGTGGACAAATGATTTTGATTCCTTTGGAGAAATAGCTATGCGCATGATTGCTGGATCATCTGGTAAGAGTATTCTTTGCAAGAAACTGCCAAACTTGTCTTCCAAAGTGGCTGTACCACCAGCAGTGAATGAGAGTCCCTGTTGCTTCACAAGCCCATCAGCATTTGGTGTTGTCAGTGTTTTGGGACTTTACCCATTCTAATAGATGTGTAGTGTTACCTCACTGTTGTTTTAATTTGCAAATCCCTAATGACATATGATGTTGATGATCTTTTCATATGCTTATCTGTCATCTGTATATCTTCATTGATGTAGTTCAGATCTTTTGCCCATTTTTAATTGGGTTGTTTCTTTTCCTATTGTTGAAAAGTTCTTTGTGTATTTGGGATACCAGTTCTTTTATCGCTTTTGTGTTTCGCTACGATTTTTCTACCAGTCCGTGGCTTCCCTTCATTCTCTTGACTGTGCCTTTTGTAGAGCCGAAATGCCAAACTTCTATGAAGTCCAACTTATTAATTTATTTTTTAAATGTTTGTTTATTTTTGAGAGACAGAGTGTGGTCAGTGGAGGGGCAGAGACAGAGAGGGAGACACAGAATCTGAAGCAGGCTCCAGGCTCTGAACTGTCAGCACGGAGCCTGACATAGGACTGGATCCCATGAGCCATGAGATCATGACCTGAGCTGAAGTCAGACACTCAACTGACTGAGCCACCCAGGCACCCCTAATTTTCACTCTCATGGATCATCATACTTTCGGTGTTTTATCAAAAAAGTAATTACCAAATTACCAAGGTTACCTAGATATTCTCCAAGAGTATCTTGTAGATGTTTAAGTAGTTTTTCATTTTACACTTAAGCCCATGAGATTTATTTTGAGTTGATTTTTGTGATGAGTGCAACGTCTATGTTTAGATTTGGTGTGCTGTGAATGCTCAGTTGTTGCAGCACCTTTTGTTGAGAAGACTATCATTTCTCCTTTGAATTGCTTTGCTATTTTATCAAGGATTAGTTACTATATTTGTGTGGGTCTGTTTGCAGGTATTCTGTTCTCTTCTATTCATTTGTGTTTATTCTTCTTCCTCTACTATGCTGTCTTAATTAGTATAGCTTTATTGTAAGTCATGAGGCCAGGTGGTCAGACCTTAAACTTTGTTTTTCTACTTCAATATTGTGTTGGCTGTTCTGGGTCTTTGGCCTTTCCATATAACTTTAGAATAGGGTATATGGGTCAGGGCACCTAAGCAGACCCTGACTGGGATTCTGTTGGATCTATAGGTTAAGTTTGGAAGACGAGGCATCTGAACAATATTGAGTCTTCCTCTTCATGAACATGGAATACCTCTCCATTTATTTCGATCTTCTTTGATTTCTTTCATCAGCATTTTTTATTCCTTCCTTATCTATATCTATTTTGCACATATATTTTGTTAGATTTTTACCTAAGTATAAAAAGTGTTAATACAAATCATGTTATTTTTTTTTAAGTTTATTTATTTTGAGAGAGACCGAGACAGTGTGAGTTGAGGAGGAGCAGAGAGGGAGGGAGACACAGAATCCCAAGCAGGTTCCACACTGTCAGTGCAGAGTCCAGTGTGGGGCTCAAACTCACAAAACCGTGAGATCATGACCTGAGCCGAAGCCAAGAGTTAGATGCTTAACTGACTGAGCCACCCAGGTGCCCTGGTGTTGTTTTTAATTTCAAATTCTGAAACATTCCATACCTCAGCATTCCAACCAAGAATCAGGCTACATCCCAGCCTTCCGATAACTTCTCACTGGACTTAAATTCCCAACTCCTTTGCTGACTAGTCCTCTCCCCCAACCTTATTTTTCCTAAGTGTTAGCCCTTGCTTGGTGCTCTGCCACTCCATTAGACTTTCCCAAGTTGGACCACCACTCCAACCGTGGGTTTGCCTCAGGATCTTTGCATTTGCTGTGCCTTTCCCCTCTATTTTTGTATTTTGTTGGACCCCATGAAATTAGTATTTTTGTAGACCACAAAAAAAGTAAGTATCTGTGATTACATGGGGTTCTACCTAATATATCCCACTGTTTCCAAAAACTCAGCTCAAATGTTACCTCCTCAGAGAACAGCCATCCCTGACCACCCAACCCCACCCCAGCCAGACACACACATCACTGTTTTATTTTCTTCATAACGTTTATCACCATGTAAGGTCATCTCATTTACTTGTTTCCTTGTTTATTACCCATTCATTTCCTATAGTATATAAACCTCGTAACAGTAGGGACCTTCTCCTGGCCAATAAATTCTTCAGAGACTACATGGGCTGAGAACCCTCGATATGTGTACCACTGTAGGGAAGGGGAAGCCTCTCCCACTCCAAAACTTGACTGATGTCATATTTCTTGTTGGGAATGGAGCCTGATTTACTTGACATAGAACAACGAGGGAAACATGATATTTTCCCCATAAGTGTTGAGGACTGAACTGAAAATCGTGTGGATTGTTCAGAAAAGGAATTCTACTGGAGGCAGACAGCACCAGGTAAGAACCACCTCAGTCCCAGCAACACTCCTTTGTTTCCTTGGCCACCACCCCTACCAGCCTATCCCTCTACTCAACGACAGAAGAGCTTTCCTTACACCACCACCCTCCCCTACCCACCTACCCCGCCACTCCCATCCCCACCCCCCACCCCCTACCCCCGGCCAGTGTTCCTCCAGATCTATAACTTGGTGGTTCCATTGCCAGCCCCTTCTCTCTCCTGCCCCGTGGACTCTTTCTGGAATCCTTCCCCCACTGGTACCTAACCAGATCCTGCCGGTCCTTGGGAGCCCAGAGAAAGCCCCGCTTCTTCCAAGAGGCTTTCCTGTCTGCCTGACAGTGCCGGTCACCGGGACCTGTTATCTTGCTCCGCTCACAGGATTTCTTTGAGGATTGCCAGGGCCTGTTTCAGGGCTCAGGCTCCAGAAGAATAGGGACCCAGTCCAAAGACTGAGCGCCAGCCGGCCGCCTCCGAATGTGACTTGCTGGAAGAAGGAGGAGGACTCAGGGGGCTCCCATCAAGGGGGGACCTTTGTGTTCTCCTTGGTGGGGCCAGACCCCCAAGAACACACCAGCTCAGAGAGGTGGGGCATGGTCTCCCCCTCCCCAGAGAGGCCACGCAGCAGCCCCTCCTTCCCCCCAGTGTGGAGCCCGGCTGACTCAAGTGGCAAGAAAAGCGCCCCCCCCTCCAAGCTGCTGCACATCTGTGCCCAGACAAAGCCAGCTATTAATCCTAGCTTTTGTGTGAGTGTTTGGGTGTTGAATTCCACTTGGATCTGCTGGCTTTTGGAAAGGGAGATTGGAGGGGATTTAGTGACAACAAAAGGAACCCACTGAGGGGAACGGGAGGGGCCAGGGGAGCCAAGAAGCCCAAGTGCATTCACTCTGAGCCTGGTGGGGGCTCCTGGGAGCCCAGCTTCAGCCAGAGTCTAGCAAGGCTCCCAAATTCCCAGGGTCTGAGTCACAAAAAGGGGCCACTCTCCAAGAGAAAAACACCCGCTTCGTGGGCCTGCCTTGCACTCCAGATGCTGCCTGGGGCTGAGGTCCCAGTTTGACAGGGTCCGGGCACTGCCTAGGGGAGTCCAAGGGTTGGGAGACTGGAGATAGGGACCAGGCAGAAGGCTGGAGTCCCGGGAGGGGGTAATCTAGATCAGGGAGAGCTTCAAAGCCACCCTAGGGAGCCAACACCACAGCAATAAGGCCAGAAGCCTTGAGGCAATAGGTTCCCTAGTGGTCTGGGTTGGGTTCTCCCTAGAAGTTCTCAGGCACCTGGTCCCAGCCAGAAGCTCCACCTCCAGGGAATCCAGTCCACACAAACCCTAACTCTGGCTCAAGCATCAAACACTCAGAACAGCCCAGGACAGGGTCGGTGTGTGTGCGTAGAGAGGGGTTGGGGGTGCGTCTTAGAGTGTCAGGCAATTCTGCCGGGGAAGACCTACAGCCTGGACAGGTGATATGTGATTCTTTTACTCACCCGAAGCTCTGGTCCAGTGACCACTTTGCTAGCAGAGCAGCCTGGAGTGTGAATGGAAACCCCCTCATCTGCCCCTGCCCCTCCTGCTTTGTTCATTTCATTGTTTGAAATGAACTTCCCATCTGTGGGTGCTTGACTCCAAATGTTCACGGAGTTTTCAGATAACAACCAAGAAGTACAGGGGTTTTTAACTCTGTGTGGTGTGGAGACGGACGTAGACCTTCCTCTGCTTTCGCCGACCTTATCGGAGAGGGCTGCGAATGTCATCCATTCGGTAGCTGACTGAACTGTGCTCTGCAGGCCAAGTTCAGGTTTAGCTGCTGAGCAACACATGCAAAATGTTATTCCCTATGGACACTTGTGTGCCCACCTAAGTGTCTGGGTTTGCTTAACTATTTTCTAATGGTCGTGCACGCTTATGTATTTTTAAAAAACATTTTTGGGGCACCTGGGTGGCTCGGTCAGTTAAGCGTTCGACTCTTGGTTTCGGCTCAGGTCATGATCTCACAGTTTGTGAGATCAAGCCCTGCTTTGGGCTCTGTACGGACAGCATGGAGTCTGCTTGGGATTCTCTCTCTTCCTCTCCCTCTCTCTGCCCCTCCCTTGCTCACCCTCTCTTTCTCTCAAAAACAAAACAAAACAACAACAACAAAAAAACCCAAGAATTTTGGGGCACCTGGGTGGCTCAGTCAGTTAAGCATCCAACTTCAGCACAGGTCATGATCTCCTGGTTTGTGCATTCAAGCCCCGCTTTGGACTCTGCGCTGACAGCTCACAAGCATTATTATTTGACACACAGTGTTACATTAGTTTCAGGTGTACAACACAGTGATTCAGCTCCTTATACCTTATGCCATGTTCCCCACAAGTGTAGCTGCCATCTGTCACCACACAAGACTATTACACTACCACTGACTGTAGTCTCTGTGTTGTATCTTTTATTCCCATGACTTATTTATTTCATAACTGGAAACCTCTATGTCCCACTCCCCTTCCCCAGTTTTGCTCATCCCCACTCCCCACCCCTCTGGCAACTGTCAGTTTGTTCTCTGTGTTTATAGGTCTGATTCTGCTTTTCGTTTTTTGATTTGCACTGTTTTTCAATTCCACATATGGTATTTGTCTTTCTCAGTCTGAATTGTTTCACTTCACATGATACTCCTCATGTTCATCCATGTTGTTCTAAATGGCAAGATCTCATGCTTTTTTATGGCCGAATAGTATTCCTCTGTGTGTGTGTGTGGGTGTGTGTGTGTCACATCTTCTTTACATGAATGTTTTCTTCTATCTTAATTAACTCTGGAAATAAAAAAATAAACTCAAATCATTCATTTATTCATCTGCTCATCCATTCAGCACAGGTAAAGTCAGGGTGACCCACCAGGTCCTTTGTACTAAAAGCCTCCAATTTTCCCCCAGCTCTCCCTGGCCTTTGTGGAAGATGGCCTCACAGGCAGTCTGTGATGCTGGAAAGGCACCCGCCCCCGCCCCGCACTGTGTCTGAGGCCTGGTCACATGCAGCCATGTTCTGGACAGGGACTACAGCCTCCTCTGGGTCAGGGAGTGGGGAACAGCTTCTATAGCTCCCAGATGGAACCTTCTAGAAGACCACAGAACCACTCTATTCCCGATTCTGTCAGAGAGCATCTGCACTGTTGTCGGGGAAACTCCCCAAGCCTGGGTGAAGGTCCCCGCCGCTTCCCTGACAGGAGAACTCTGTACCGGTGGACACGCCACTCTGTATTAGAGAGCTGGGTCACCTTGATGGGAGCTTCCTTCCGGGTTGCCAGTGAGGGGCTTGGCAGCATGGACATGGTCATGGGGGTTGAGAGGACGAGTCAGTGGAGGTGACCATGGGACTAATCCCTTAGCCCCACAATGCAAGTGTTGGGGCGAGGGTAGGTAAGGTCACAGGCCATGGGTGGCCCTGAGGCACCCCCGAGCAGGCTGTGATGAATGGAGCTACTGTGGAAGAACGGTCAAGATGAGGGACCAGGTTCTGGGGACATTTATAGAAAGAAGGGACAGGGCATGTGGAGAAGGGACTCCGGTTAAGAGCCCCTTACATGGGTGACCTCCTAGGTCCTGTACGGAGTCGCAGAGGCCCTCTGGAGTCTCTGGGTCAGGGGTTTGGCTTTTGTCTCCAGTTTTCTTCCTGAGATGCTCAGAAGGGCCTCAATGAGTGTCAGGACCCTCAGAGGCTCTTTCACCTCTTGGGCAGGGAAGGGTCTGGCTTCCCAAATCAGAAATGATCTGAAGTGTCATCGGTTGAGTGCTTTGTGCCAGGTATGTGGTCAGCACTATTATTATTCCCATTTTACAGCTGCACGCAGAGTTTAAGGGCATAGCCCAAGGTCACATAGCTAAATAGAAGTTCAAATCCTGGGTTCTTCTCCCTGATGGGGATTCTTCTTCCCCAGATGCATCTCCCACAGCCATTTCATGGTTCAGCAATGTAGGGGGGAAGGCCTGGAAGGAGAGGGAAAATCCAATTTGAGCCTCTTTTGGCTTCTTGGTCAAAGATGAGATGCAGAGGGAGATGAGTGGTCAGGGGGTTATTTGGAGAGTGTGCTTCAAGATGTTAACCCACCCCTCGCAGAAGAAAACAGAGTAGCAGATTTTGCTCTGGAAAGTAAATTTTAAGATTAAAAATAATTTTTTCCTTTAGACCCAAACAATCATGTCCTTTGTAGGGCAAAGCTAGAAAATACAGAGCAGCAAAATAAAAATGTCATTTTTGTACTAGAGGTGATGACTTCTAAAACCTTACATATATTTACGTGTATTTTTATGAATTCCTTTCTAAGTACAGACACATACACACATACATGTTGTTAGACTACTTTTCTAACAAAGCAAAATGTTACCGTTATTATTTGGAATCTTTTTTTCACTCAATAATTTATCAACATTTTCCCAAGCAGGGACATATTTATTCATCTACTATATCGTATTCATTGGCCGTGTGGCATTTCTGTTCTAGGACTACACCATAATTCATTGAACTAATTTCCTAATGTTAAATATTTAGGAATTTCCCATTTTTTGTTCTTGCTATGATTAACAACGCTAGTTAAAATCTCAGTATATCCTTATCTAGAATCTCAAAGTGAAATTGATGGGGCAAAAGGTGTGCCCAACAGCCCTCAGGGCAGACTGTAGCCATTTATTCTCATAAAACAGTGTTGGAGGGCCAGCCCACCTCCCAAACACACCCCCAATACACTGTTGCCATTCCTAGGAATATTCTTTCATTAAAAAAAAAAAGGTTGACAATTTGATACATGAAATGCTATCTCATTATTGTTTTATTTAGCATTTCTTTAATTATTAATTAAGGTCAACAGTTTTTCATGTGCCTATTAGCCATTTTTATTTCTTCTCTGAATTACCCATCCACATCCTGTGTCCATTTTTCTCTTGCGTAATCTTTTGAACACAGTTGTTCTATTTAGGTGAGTAGTTCTCAACCTTGGCATGTTAGAATCACCTGGAAGATGTTTTAAATAAAGAAAGAAAGGAAGAGTGGAAGGAAGGAAGGAAGGTAGGGACGAAGGGAGGGAGGAAGGAAGGAACAAAGCCTCATCCCAGAGTAAATATTTGGTGAAGCCTGGCTATCAGTATTTTTTTTTTAATTTTTAATGTTTTATTTATTTCTAGGAGAGAGAGAGAGAGAGACAGCGCGAGCAGGGGAGGGTCAGAGAGAGAGAGGGAGTCACAGACTGAACAGGCTCCAGGCTCTGAGCTGGCAGTCAGCACAGAGCCCGACGTGGGGCTCGAACCCACGAACCGCGAGATCATGACCTAAGCGAAAGTCGGATGCTTAACCGACTAAGCCACCCAGGCGCCCCTGGCTATCAGTATTTTTTAAAGTGTCCTGGTGCTTCTAATTTGCAGCTATGGCTGAGAACCCTCGTTATAAATTACATTTCTTCCTGTCTGGCTCCAAATGCTTTTATTGCAGAATCTATTCTCTTTTCTTTGACACCAGTCTTCTCTTGTGAAAAATGGGCGGCAGAACTGGGAAGCCACATAGCATGCCCTCCTAAATTCTATAAATCCCACCAAGGAGGCCACGGCTTCAGGAAAAAGAGTGAGGCAGATGCTGTGGTCAGGCTCTGTGCCAGGTGGATTGGAAAAAATTCAAAATGCTTGCTCAGGCAATAAGGTTTTCCCTGAAGACGGCCTGAGCTCTGAGTGGAGGGGGATAAAATTGAGTTTCTGTGCAACGTGTTTGCTTCTCTATGGCACCTTCAGATGCACAGCAACCTTGTCCTCTCTGGGCTTTGGAGGTTTAGAATGAAAGTCTTCTCTGGGGCATTTGTTCCCTTTTCAGTTGTCAGTATGAGAAAGGACTGCAGGTCCAAGGAACCACCCCCCTGGCTCACAGGTCTGGGAGGGGTCCCTCTGGAGGAGGGGGTGTTGAGGGCTGCCATCACTGCGTCCTCTGAAGAGGTTATGACATTGTCAAAGCCAACTTATTTGAATTCTGTTAAAACCGAAGGACCTGCCCCACGCCCACCGCTCCACCCTGGTGCAGGCTGTACGGATCCCACCTGGTGCATAGGATGGGATGAAAGGGCCTTTCTGGTGACTCACTCAGGAAGTTCCCTGGAAACCCCCAGGCTGGCTGGCTGCCACTCCAGGTCATGTGGCTGAAGCCCTGCAGGGGACAGCAACCTTGGGTCTTCCAGGTGCTACTGCCCCAGAGGCAGGCGGAAGTCATATATGAATCCTACTCCATCTTGTGCTGGTATGCGACCCTGAGCCTCAGTTTCTTCATCTGTAAAACGGAAGTCGAATTGCCTAGAGCACCCAAAAAGGAGTATGTAGCACACTGTGGATCCCGAGTAAATGCCAGGGGTGCTCCGTGTATGCCCCTCCATGCCCTTTCCCTACCCTCACCAGTCAAACCTGAAGAGTCCAGCTGGAATCCCCACCCTCTTTCTCATTTTGCTGGGAGGCAAAGAAGGCAGCTCCCGCAAAGCCCCGCCCCCAGCACTGAGCCCCGCCTGCACCAGAAGCTGTACCCCTCCGCCTGCCTGAGCCGCCTGCCTCATCTTCCCCGCTCTCCATGAGAACCCCACTCCCTGTCACTTCCTCACAGCCTTGGCGCTTTCCCACCCAGACTTGACTAAAGCATTTACAGTAAATCTAATTTCTGTTGCATTTATGTTGTGCCGGGGACCATGCTTCATCTCCATAACCTCATTAACTATTCGCAGGAACCTTTCATTATCCCATTTTACGGAGGAGGAAAGTTAGACTAATTCTGCATAGCTTGCCCAAAGTCGCAGGGCACTAGGGAGCAGAGCGGAATTCTCACGCCACCATGCTCTGAGCTCTGTATCGTATACACTGACCTCCTGTGTGCCTGGCCCCAAGGAGCTTAAATTCCAGTAGGAATTCCTCCCCTCCCCCCACCTGTTCCCCCTGCCCTGTGCTCATCACTTTGGGATTTATCCTACCCTGCCTTGAATTGGTATTTTGGGGGTACGACTATGAGTTTTCCCAGGGCAGGAAACATGCTTTTGTTATCCAATTTATCTTTGAATCTGGTGCAATGCTTAGAACATTCTACGTTCTTAAATTATTTTTCTAATTTTCTAATTCTAAAGTAAAAAGTGCTCATTCTTTGGGGAAAAAAAAGGAAAACAAAAAGTGAAACAGTAAACATATCACCTGTGAATCCACCACCCAGAGAAAACCTTTGCTAATATTTTGGTGAATTTCTTTCTAATCCTATAATTTAGACTAATAATATGCACTTTGCATAAAGTGGAACAACATACTAGACCTCCTTTTTAAAAAACATTTTTATTTATTTTTGAGAGACACAGCATGAGCAGGGGAGGAACAAAGAGAGAGGGAGAACACAGAATCTTAAGCAGGCTCTAGGCTCTGAGCTGTCAGCACAGAGCCTGACATAGGGCTTGAACCCACCAACCGTGAGATCATGGCCTGAGCTGAAGTTGGACACTTACCTGACTGAGCCACCCAGGTGTCCCCAAAACCATTTTTAAGAAAGATTTTATCCCCAAGTAACCTCTATATCTAACATGGGGCTTGAGCCCACAACCCTGAGATCAGGAGTCATAAGCTCCACTGACTAAGACAGCCAGGTGCCCCTACAATATTATTTTTTATGCTGCTTTTCAACCTTATAAGGAAGTCCCAGATCATTAGCAATTCTTTGAATGGGGTTTTTGATGGCTGAAGATTGTTTTCTCATGTGACAGGGGCCCCTCCTGTTTCTAAACCACTCTTGTAGTGTTGTGGCTCGTTTTACAGTCTCTCTGATTATTCCCAGAGGAGAAGTAGCTGAAATGGAATTGTTGGGACAAAGAGAAGGGATATTTGCAAGGCTCCTGATATCTCACAGTTGGCTCTGAACAAACCCCTGTTCTCTCAAACCCTGTCTTGTCTCCCCTACTCAGGTGCAGCCATTGACCAGCCAGAGGCCCCAACTCTCTAGAGGGCCCTCTCGTTCTGAACCCAGCTGCTCAGAAGCAGGTGGGAGGGTCACGTGGGATGTGACTGCAGAGGGGTCTGGCCCACCTATGCCCAAATCTCCCCCTCTCTGTTTGTTTGTTTTTAATTTTTTTTATTTATTTCTAGGAGAGAGAGAGAGACAGCGTGAGCAGGGGAGGGTCAGAGAGAGAGGGAGTCACAGACTGAAACAGGCTCCAGGCTTTGAGCTGGCAGTCAGCACAGAGCCGGACGCGGGGCTCGAACCAACGAACCGTGAGATCATGACCTAAGCGAGAGTCCTACGCTTAACCGACTAAGCCACCCAGGCGCCCCCCTTCCCCCCCTCTCCCAGACTGGGATCCATCATCAGAATTACTCCTCGGGTTAAGGGCAGTGTGGCTCAGCTGCTTATAAAATGTCTCCAGTTAGAGACGCTCGCACTAAACCAGGGCTACTAGGCTACCCTTCTTTGTCACTAGGTTAACAGCCAAGGCTTGAGCCTCAGGGATTGGGATACATTATAGAGCTGTATGCGTGTTTAAAATTTTATTGAAAACATTATATGAAAATATTAAAGATTATTCTGGGGGGAAAAAGATAAAATATGGCCATATCTTTTTAATTTTTCCATATTTTCTCTTTTTGTGAAATGGGAATAACCTTCAGTGAGCTTTTATTTAATTTAAAAATAATTATTTAATTTAAAAATTATTTTTTAATTTAAAAATAATATCTATTTTTATTTCGAGAGAGCGTGCGAGCAGGGGTGGGGCAGAGAGAGAGAGAGAGAAGGAGACATAAAATCGGAACCAGGCTCCAGACTCTGAGCTGTCAGCGCAGAGCCTGACGCGGGGCTCGAACCCACGAACCGTGAGATCATGACCTGAGCCGAAGTCAGAGGCTCAACTGACCGAGCCACCCAGGCGCCCCTGGAGGGCTTTTAGATCAGACTCTTGGACTGTATCCCCAAACCCTGCTGGGATGGATTTCCACTGTGCCTATAAATGCCCTCCATAAAGCAGTGGCCCCCGGTTCTCTAGCAGGAGGTGCTGTGAGCGCCTCAGAGGCCACGGACAAGGGAGTCCGAGTGCTTTTCCAGCTCCGCTGTACACGGTTCCGCATCTAAAGCGACGCGAAGTGGGTCAGATCTGTGAGGAAATGTGTGTCAGTTTCCAAGTCCCTCCTGGTCATCCTCCAGCAAAGACCGTTTCCAGGAAAGAGCGCCAGGGCTGCCTGCAAACACGTCGCCGTGTCCCCCAGGCACTCAGCCGCAGACGCGAATGGCTGCGCGGAGCAGCCGCCGACGGAGCGAACAAAGACGGGCTCCGAGTCCTCCCGGAGCCCGGCCGGCCTGCCCCAGGGCCGTGGCGGTCTCGGAGGGCCTGCGGGCCACAGCCCGCGGGGTGCGGACTCTGATGCCGAGGGTCTGGGCTGGCCCGAGAGTCTGCGGGTCTCACAAGTCCGGGGAGGGGCCGCCCCGGGAGGGCAGCGGCGGCGGGGGTGGGGGAGGCAAGGGCGCCTCCGGGCGGCGGGACGGGCGGAGGCGGCGGCCGCGAGGCTCCGGGACGCCCGGCTGGCTGCCCGGTGCTCCGGCGCCGTCGCTGGGGGGAGAGCCGAGCCCCACGCGCCGGGACGGAGGCGCGCGCGGCGGCGGCGGCGGCGGCGGCGGAGTGGGGGGCGGGGTGCAGACGGGGAGGCTTCCCAGCTCTGCGTCCCGGCCCGCCCGGCCCGGGCCCCTCGAGCCCTCCCTCTTCCCCAGCCGCCCGTGGCTGGGGCACAGGGCTCGCCTCCTTGCCCCCGGGAAGAGACGGGAGGCCTCAAGGGCACTTGAAGGCCTTCCCAGACCACCGGTCTAGCGACCCGGATCCCATCTCAAGGCCATGTGGCCTTCAACAGCTCACTTCACCTCTCTGGCCTCAGCTTCTCCTTGTGTACAGCAACTGGGTTGGAGAGACACGGTTTCTGAGGTCCCTTCCAGCTCTGGAGGGCTGGGATTGTCCACCTTGACGGTGGGAGAGGGAGATGGTGGGAGGGGGCCTGGGGAGGGAGAACAGGGGTCGGAGACTGGCAGGGGGCTCTGTACTCCCTGTAGGGGGAAGGAAGATGAGGCAGGAGGCAGGCAGCCTAGCCTCCGAAAGGGAAGGCCTCTGTGGGAATCCCCTCACTACCTGGGGGCCTGCTTTAAGGTCACGTGTTTGCTGGAGGATGAGAGAAGGAACAGGAAGGAACGTGCAGACTTGACTGGAAAGTCCAGCTGGACAGGAGACAGCTCCTGGCTGCGCCTCCCTCTGAGGCCGGAGCCCGGCTTGGCCGCGGCCCTTCATCACATGCCCTGCTGTCTGGGCGCCCCATCCAGGGCCGCCGCTGCCCCCGGGGTGGGAGCCCCTGAACACAACATCTAGTAGCTGTTAGCTTTCAGGTTTCACACGCGCTCCCAAGACCGTGTGGAAATGACGTTATCTTCAACTTAGATCCGTCTTCCTCTAGATTTACCCAATGAGTTTAACGACACTTGTTTTTAATCTGTGAGTTTGGCAGCAGCTTCTGACACATTAACCCAGAGGCCTTCGGGTCCTCCCCAGCCCTCTCCGCCCCCCCCCCCGCCCCCTCTGCAAGAAGGGAGGCTCCCACAGAATGCCCAGGTGCCTCAGAGACGTACAGAAGACCGCCTGGTTGCCAGTGGGAAAAATGCCCTCGTGAGTGGCATAGAGATCAGCGCACCGATAGACAATACGTGTGTACCATCGCCTCACAGACTCGCCGTCAAGGTTGAAGGCTAGCGGGCAGGAGCGGCAGGGGCACTGCCGGCTCTCCCACGCTCAGGGACGTCAAGTGCCACGGCAGCTCTTTTCCAAACAGCTAGAGCAAGGGGGTCCTCAGCAAACCACGCAGAGCATATGAGGAAGGGCTGCCGGGGCCCAGACTGCTTTGCCCAGGCCTCTTCTGAAGAAGTGTAAGTGGGTACCTGGGGGTGGGGGGCACGTGGGACGGCAGGCCCTTGGGTGGATGGCTGAGGAGTGTTGAGAGGGGACAGCCTGGGGAGGCCGCCTCGTTCATCTCTCCCCATAGAAGGCACTCTTTGGAAGAAAGACCCCATGACTTTGTTTTTTTTTTAAATATTTTTTTATTTATTTCTAGGAGAGAGAGAGATAGCGTGAGCAGGGGAGGGTCAGAGAGAGAAGGAGACACAGACTCTGAAATAGGCTCCAGGCTCCGAGCTGGCAGTCAGCACACAGCCCGACGCGGGGCTCGAACCCACGAACCGCAAGATCATGACCTAAGCGAAAGTCAGACGCTTAACCGACTAAGCCACCCAGGCGCCCCAAGACCCCATGACTTTGATGCAGAAGAGGGAGCCAGGGGGTTTGTTAACCTTGAGACTGGGGCCCTGCCTCTGCAAGCCACCTCTTCCCAGGCTGGGGGCTCTGGACTAGGACCCCTGCGTGGTGGCCCCCAGGAGCCGTCCTTGATGGCTTGATGGCCTTCCAGTTCCCCACTGCTCCATGCTCAGCTGTTGCCCTGGCCACCCCTGCCCAGAGTGATCTCTCACCCCTCTGAATTCCTCTGACTTTTGTTTTGGCTCTCAGCCATCACAGCAGGAGGTCTGTAAAGCCGCGGGTGACGTGGGGCCTGTTGCCCAACCTCAGTGTTATTACCTGTGGAATGGAGATAATCACTGCAGATACTTCAGGGGGTGGGTGTGGGGCTCAAAGGAGATTGCAGAGCTTGAGAGGTACGAGGGCGCCTGGACTTTAAACTCCAGCTTTAAATCCACTCTGTCTGCTGTGGGATTTGGGCAAGTTACTTAAGCTTTCGGAGTCTCCGTTTTATTACCTATAAGGTGAGATGAGAAGAACGGCACCTAGTTCCTAGGACTGTCGGGAGAATAAATGAGAGGGCGCTTTGAGTTGTGCCTGGCACTTCGCACGTGCCAGCCGCTGTTGCTACAAGCTGAGCACTGTGCTGTGCGGAGAGGAAACCCCCATGAAATAACTCAAAAACAAATCCAAACACCCCAACGCGCCTCCTCCCATTGGGCCTTAGCCCCCCAGTTAGCCAGCGCTCCTGAGTGGGATGGGCTGCAGCGGGAGTCTGACACAACTTTGTTGATTCACCGTCCGAAAAGCTACCAGATGCTGTCTCTGTTCTCTTACCCGTTTTTCCCCTTTATGGTGGTGGTGGGTGGGGGGGCGTGGGGGGGGTGCTGTCACCAACTCTGCTGGGAAACCGATGAAAGTCATGGGTCCCCAGATAGGTGCTCAGAAGCAAATGTTCACAATATGTTGCCCAGAGTGTCAGGGGGCTCCTGCACCCCTGAGGGTGACGGTGAGAAGCCCCTCTTTAGATGATATGCCCTCCATGTCTGTTTTGTCGGTTTTATTCCAACCGTTTTACAAAAGCCATTTCTCCTCCTTCACTCATCAGTGGGCGCCACCTCGGCTTCCGCCCTGGCTCCCAGGCCCCCGGTTACCTTTCCCCAGGCCCCCTTGCTCAGAGCCTACGTCAAGCCACGACCCTTGGCTAGGAGTTAAGAACAGCACCTGTTCAGCGTTTGAGGGTTGAAAATCGGGGGAAAAAAAGAAAAGAAACAGAGGAAGCAGACTCATTTAAAAAAAAAAATCAGACAGAAGGAATCATCCTCCAAGCCAAATGCCGTAATTCACAGGGCTCTTATTCGCTGAGTGGGACTAAATGGTATTTATGACCGAGAGGCCCTGGACTCACCCTGAGCTGAGCGATTCATTCAGTTGCCCAAACTCTGGCAGCAGGGAAGAGAGACACGGGGTTGGGGCAATCAGACAACTTGGAGGGGGAGATTTTATTGTTCACCGCTGGCGTGATTCCTTATGTACTTAAGTGTAGTTTCAGAATTTTAGTACATGTTTCTGGGAAGTTGATGACCTCAACAGTATCTGCTCCCTTAAGGTCAATTATGGGCTTGGAATTGGGCTCTAGGCTGTGGGGCCCATTCATTCATTTGTTCGTTCGTTCATTGATTCATTCATTGATTCATTCATTCATTCGTTCAAGATTTATTAGGTACCTTCCTTACACATGAGAAGCTGTTCTAGGCACTAGAGATACAGCAGTGAACACAGCGGCAAAGGTCCCTGTCCTAATCAAGTGTACGGCTTTGGCAGGAAAGACAGATAACACAAAGTAAACGGTAGATAGATGTTGGATGGTAATGTATACTGAGAAGAAAGACACAGCCAGCAGGGGCTAGACAGGGTGGCGGGGTGCTATTTTAGCTAGTGCTCACGAAAGGCTTCTTTGAGCAGAGGCCTAAAGGAGTGAGGGACAGAGCCATACAGAAGCCTGGGAGGGCGGGGGGTCCCAGGGAGGAAGGAAGGCCATCCACCAGGTTGGGTTGGGGTAGCCCCAGCATGACTGAGGACCCAGAGGGCCAGTTCCCACAGCTGGGGTTTTCTGGATGGCAAGGCTGGGATGCCCCCAGCCCTCTGTTGGAAACTTTCCCAGGGGTACATAGGTCCTTCCTGGCGGTGTGCTTGAACCTCTCGGCCACGCTGAGAGCACGCCAAGGGCTGTTTCTTCCTCAGCCTTACCCCTCCTTGTACTTAGGTTTTGCAGAGCCCAAGACTTCCGCTGAAACGTGGCTGGAGTTGGCGATATTTCAAGACGTTGACTTTAAGAAAGGCTCTCCTATTTGCTGTAGGCTGAATGTGTGTGGTTTGCGTCCTCTCGGAATTTGTATGTTGAAATCCTTACCCCGACTGCAGTGGTATTTGGAGGTGGGGCCTTTGGGATGGGATTAGCGTCCCTAGGAGACAACCCCAGACAGCCCCTCGCCTCTTCCGCCATGTGAGGATGCGGTGGAAGAGAGCTGTCTGTGAATCAGGACACAGGCTCTCACCAGAACCTAGCCAGGCTGAGGTCCTGACCTTGGACTTCCCAGCCTCCGGAACTGTGAGAAAGAAATTCCATCCAGTCTATGGCATTGTTGTTTAAGCAGCCTGAAGGGACTAAGACCCTGTGAGAGGAAACAGAGGGGATAGAGAAACAAACAAGCCATGTGACACCAGCAGGAAACAATCAGGTACGTCTAGAATGTGGGACGTTCTGTATCACAACTGGCCCGGCCTCTTAAAGACAACAACACTGTAATAAAAAATAAAAGGATGGGAGGACTGTTCTAGATTAAAAGGAACATACAGTCAATGGGATGCATAGGCTTGAGCAGACCTGGTTTAGGCAGGCAAGCTATAAAGGACGTTTTAGGGTCACTCTGGGGAATTCAAACGGACTGCTTTTCAAGTGGCATTTATAGATTATTGCTCGTTTTCTTAAGTGATAATAGTATTAAGGTTAGATGAGCAGATCTCCATGTTTTGATATGACGTCGATGTGTGTGGGTCGATGTGTGTGGGAGGGACATGCGATGATATCCATAATTTATTCTGAAACTGTTCAGCCAAGTAAATAGGTAAATAAAATCTAAGATACCTAAGGTCTAGGATGGCTCAAGGAAGAGAAAGGGATGCCCCAAGGGACATGGCTCACCCTCCTGGACTTGGCTGGGCCCTAAACTCTTGACACATCCCACCGTGTACACTTTCTGTGTCCAGGAAGGGACTGTGCACAGCACCCGGCATTCAGTTGCTTAATCGGAGATGAGGAGTGGGTAATCCTGTGGGATTGAGCACTCCCCCCTTAACATTTATTAACATTTACACCCCACCTACCCTTGAAGCTCGTCACAAGACCAGTAACAACATGCGCAGACTGTCAAGGGTCACGTTTTGTGGAAATGCCCAGAGAGGTCTCTCTGGATGATTGCAGACATCACCACCATGTGCCTGCCCCGCCCCCCCACCCGCGGAGCCCCTCCAGCATCTCCTGGTGGCCTGGTCGGGGGCCCCCAGTTATTTCTGTAGCCCCGCCATTCAGGTGGAGAGTAGGCTGCTCATAATCACCAGGTCATGAAGAGCTGGCCTGCGGGCCCTAATTTTTCATTGAATCAGGGACTGAATCCTAACAGCCTGTGTCTCAAAAGTTACCCAAATCAGGCAGAGCACACTGTGGGCACCCGATAGAACTTGGCATCCTAAATAATAATAATAATAATAATAATAACCACAGCAACAATGATCATACCTAACATTAATTGAGCACTTTCCAAGTATCATGCTAAGTGTCTAACATGAGTTATGTCTTTAATTCTCCTCAGAAGTCTGGGTCTTTTTGATGCTAATTCCCATCCCCATTTTGCAGACTGGTTCATGGTCTCACAGTTAGGTGGTGCCAGGATTCAGACTCCGGTTGCCTCATTCCTGCTCCTCTCCCAGGAGGGATATTCGGGCCACAGAAGATGTAGCCCTGGAAGACTGAGGATTCCTTTGTCGCGGGGCTGTGGAGAGTTTGAGGACACTTCCTAGGAAAGCGGTGAGCCACCAGGGTCCCAGGGACCCTAGTTACAGTCTTCATCCCCTGCCAAGCTCCGTGTTGAAACAATCATCTGAAACAATAGCTGGTGCCCCTTCTTTCACAGCCTTGCAGGGACACAGGGCAGGACTGCAAAAAGGCAAAAAGTGGGGCAGAGCGACAAGTGTCACCTTTTATGAAAGTGCCAGGGAGGACCCTCTCCCCTGAGGTCCGCCTGCGGAGATAAGTACCACCGGGCGACAGACACTCCCCTTCAGCTGAGAAAACAACCGTGTTTTCAAGCACCTTTGGCTTTCTTGTCGGTCATTAGGGCGAAAGGCATCCCAGGCGGGTCCCCACCAGCGTCTGAGCTGGGACCCGCCACGGGTTTTCAGCCTTGCGCCTCTCCCCGGGCCGATGGCCCATCCATCTCCTGGTCGGCTGCGGCTGATAGTAGATAAATACCGGTTGTCCCCAGTGGGCTCTGTCCAGGTTTTCTACCCCTGAATGCGTCCTTTCAATAGGTGTGTGGTGACACAGGGCCCATGAGGTTCTGCCTGCCTCCCAGATGTTAGGTTCCAGCCGCAAAACCAAAAAAAAAAAAAATCTGGGGTGGGAAAGAAGAGTCCAGATTTCACTGAAAATGAAGCTTTCCAGAGCTGCTGACTAAGGACTTCTCTTTCCAAAACATCTGAAACAGCAAACAGATTGTAAATTAAGAGGGAGTTACAAGATAGTAGCTGAAGGGAAACAACGCCTCCCTGTTTTCTGGATTGTAGCTGTTGCTGCGGAGCCAGGCCGAGGGGCCGAGAAAGGTGATTAAACGGGGCGGGGAGGGGGTCTGAGCGCAGGCGGGCCCACGACATGCAAGAGGTGACTGCCCAGAGTTCTGGCCTCTTCCCTGAGCCAAGGGAGAGCAGTTTATTCTGACAGGGGGTGGAACACTGCTCTGTGTCATTCCCTGGAGCCACCGGATTCATGACTCCCACCCAGATCAGAGCTCAGACTCCTGAGGCAACTCAGCAAAAATAAAGTGTAACAAATTGTGACCCCATCAAAATGATGCTTCCCTTGACCGGAGCATGAAGGGAGGAGGTAGACAGTCCTTGGGCTATACTTCTCTCCTCCCACAGAGTAAAAATACTGATTTCAGGAAAATGTCTGCATTCAGTGGAGGCTTGGGTTTGCAATGAAAGGGAAGCCCCTGGGATAGCTTGCTCTGGCGGCAGCCCTGCTGGGTTTGGGGTCCTGGGGCCACGACAGGAGCCTGGACCCCGAACCACAGAGCCAGGAGGAAGCCACCCCACCATGTCCACACCGTCTCCGGCTCCAGCGCCGAAGTTCCTCCTTGGATAACAGGAAAGAAGAGAAGGGGTGGGGGTAGAGGGGGTGTGGAAAGCTGATGGACGCCGGGCAGGTTTTGACACGGAGCGTGCCTGCAGGCACCCTCGCCCTGTCACTGCAGAGTGACATGCCCTTTCTGGATAGCCAGCTTTATCTGAGGACCCAACAGTGTGGTCATCTGAGCGTGTCTCAGCCACATCAGGCCTTGCTCAGAGACCGCGAGGCATTTTACTGATTCCCCATAACCATCTGCTCAGGGCACCCTCTGGGAAGTGGTCAGGGTGATTCTAGGCTTGGGAGTCTCTGGAGAGCCGTGTACTTTTCAGCCAGGAGCCGCTGGTGGTGTAGACTACAGAGTTGTGCCCCAGGAGTGGCCGAGATCCCCGAATGTCCAGCCCCTACTTGCTGCTTGCCCAAGGCAGGGATTGAGGCAACAGTAACGAAAACAAGGAGCTTTTGGCAAAATGGAAGCCCCGTGGGGCTGGTGTTGGTGTTTGGGGGCTGCTTCAGAGCTTGGAGGACTGAGTCAGGGATCAACAGAATAGGGTTTGTTTTGGAAAAATTCAGATGGGGCTTGAGGCGGGGTTCACAATATTTACAGGCAAAGGCAAAACGGATTCTGGAAGGATCCCTATCCATTTCACTGAGAGGCTTACGCATAAACTGGTTTAGGAAGCAAACAAGGTGAGAGTTTGCCTATGTGTCAGGCACCGGGACAGGGAACAGGGGGACAAATCGGGACCAGACCCTGTCCCTGCCCTCAAGGTGCTTGCAGCCTGAGGGAGAAAGGAGCAAGCCTGTCATTGCAAAGCAAGGTGACAGGTGCTTTAACAGCCCTCATCGTGCCAGGAGGCTGATACACTTGGGGTAAGCATTCATTCTCTGGGATCAAATAGACTTGGTTTTCTAGACTCTTCTGCTTCCTGGCTGAGTGACCTTGAGGAAGTCACATCACGTTCCAAGTCTTGGTTTCCTCACCAGTCAATTGGAGCAAACTGAGGTACTTGTTAGGGTTGCTGGGAGGGTTCAGGGAGGGAATGTGTGTGAAGCCCTATGTCTGGCCCTCAGGAATGCCCTTAATCCATGTAAACTAGGTTTGTTACGAGTGTTGTATTATCAGAGAGGCTTGGCCCGACAGCCTGGTAAGCCGGAGAGCCGCAGTGTCTGGGGAGGCGGGGCCGGGGGGCATCCAGAAGGGCTCCCAGAGGAAGGGGTGCTGGCCCGCTGGTGAGAAAGAGCATTTCTGGGACCCAGGTGCTGTGCGACCCGTATTATGTGAAGTGATGAGCAATGCTCTCCTCAGCGGTAGTCCAGGCGGGAAACAATGGATACTGAAATAGAAAGCCCTGGAGGTGCGGCGGACTCTGACTCACAGTCAGGAGCACAATCCGGGGAGCCTATGGGGACTTAGGCTGCCACTCAGTAGAAGTCCTAGCAGTCAGTGCTGGCCATCAAAGCAAGGTGGTTGAGGGCTGTCTTGTGAGATTCTGAGGTCACTTGAGGTCCCTGCACACGTTCAGGCAAAGGTTGGACTGGCCACCCCTTCACAGGGGAGCTGCAGGAGGGTATACACGAAAAGCCTTGGCGTCAGGAAAACTGGATTCGTTCAGGTTCTGTCTCTAGTTATAGATGTATAATGTTGCGCAATACCGTGTGCATGAAATGTGAAGTGAAAAATAAGGCCCAGACTTCCAGCTGTCCCACAATATCTGTTCCCTCCTTCTTACCACTAGAACGCCATGTAGACGGCTGCCCAGAATAAAGGGATTTCCCACTCTCTTTTGTAGCTAGATGTGGCACAGCAACTACATTCTGCCCAAAAGACAGTACTGTAATTAGAAATATTTTGTATACCTTACGGAAAGTGTTCTTAACGAGAGGGAGGATGCCCTTCTTCACTCTTCCTTTATTGATGGCCGGAACATAGGCACTGTGCTCGTACCAGCGACAGGCACCTTGGACCATGAGGTAGATCCCAAGTGTTGGGAATGGTGGAACAGGAGAGTTAAGAGCCTAAGTCTCTGATGACCTTACGAAGTCCCTTCACCAGCCCCAGACAGCTTTCCTTGGGTCTTACAGGCAGGAGAAATGAACTTCTATTGTTTAAGCCACCACTACCATTTTATCAACTCTTGTCATTAATTGTAAGAGAGCATTATTTTGCAGATCACGCAAAGAAACCACCGCCCACGAAACGAATACCCTTCTGACTGTATGACACATTGCAATTTCAGATAAGTTCAGATGTGACAGAAGTATGAATCTTATTACATGAAATGCAGTATTTTGGGTTTTCGTTACTCACAGCCAAGCCTAATCCTGATTCAAGAAACATGAGGGAATGAAAAGATGACAAATTCTAAATAAAGAACATGATAATCATGTAGAAGGAAGAACAAGTTTCTATATAAGAGAATGACTCACAAAAATAGTAGTGACATGACTCAGTTTAGGGACATTTCTCCTATACTTCCAGTCTGCCTTGGATTAAACGGGAACTTACGTATGGCTACGTGGGTCTGGCCGTCGAGTGGAAGGAGATGCTGGGGGAGGAGTTGAGCTGGCTTTAAGGTGTCACAAACGCAAGCTGATCATGAAACCAGCCTCCGTGTGTGATTTGGCTTTTAGGGTCTCTGCCTTCGTGGTTTCTTCTCCCCAACTCTGCAGGGTTCTCCTGACTTTGAGAAAGACAAACGGTCAGCTGTTCTTTGCAGCCAACAAGCGCTCCCTTAGCTGGGACCTGGAGAGACACGTCAGGCTCTTCCCGCACCACCAGCCACTGCTACTGTCTTCTGGTACAACTTAAGCCCTGGTTTGGTGCAAGCACTTCTGGTGACTTTAACCTATGATGATCCAGTACTGACGTGCCTGTTGTGATTGAAACATTGAAGGCCGATAGGGCAAACAAAAGGGAAGTCTGGCCTATGGACAAGTGGTTCTAAGATGAAATATCCATTCTGTGTCATTAAAGCAGAGTCACTTTCATGAGGAAGGTCCACTTGACCATTTCTATTTTTATTTTAAATGTCTGTTTTTGAGAGAGAGAAAGAGTGCACACGGGTGCAAGCAGGGGAGGGGCAGAGAGAGACGGGGATAGAAGATGTGAAGCGGGCTTCACCCGGACAGCAGAGAGCCTGAAGTGGGGCTCAAACTCACAAACCGTGAGATAACAGGAGCCGAAACCAGATGCCTAACTGCCTGAGCCACCCAGGTGCCCCTTGACTCTTTCTAAATAATGCAGTAACTTGATATTTTACATGATTCTTTATCCTGTGATTGCCTTCTTGAATCTACTGGGACTCCAGAGGCCATCACAGTTTTTGCCGACTCTACATTCTGGCTATTATTTACGGTCTCTCGCTATCCTCACGTGACAAGTGTTTTATGCTTACTATTCAATATGTCAACCCCACAGGAAGGTAGTACCATTCCTACTTAAAAAACACATTTAAAAAAACATTTATTCATTTTTGAGAGAGCACCTGAGGAGAAGGGCAGAAAGAGAGGGAGACTAAGAATCCCAAGCAGGCTCCATGCGGTCAGCAGAGCCCGATGTGGGGCTCGAACCCACAAACCATGAGATCATGACCTGAGTTAACGTTGGACACTCAACCGACTGAGGCAACCAGGTGCCCCTATCATTCCCATTTTTAAATGAAGGCTCAGAGAAGTTGACTGACTTTCTCATAGTAGCACAGCTAACAAATGGGCTGTGAACTTAGCATTGGTGAAGGTTGCCAGTATAGGGTAGTTGCAATGTGCTGTAGAAGCAGCCCGTCCTGAAACATGTGAAGTTCTGCCAAGGAATATTTTTACCCTTCCTTTCAGAAGGGCCACCAGGCAAAGACTTGTGCCTATTCTGAAACAAAGCCTTCTCTGAAAAGACAAAACAAAAAACAAAAAAACCCTAGGTTGGATGCCAAGGTGGGAGACGGACTGGACAGGCACGGCCACCCCAGGCCACACGTCCTCCACACTCCCCAGCGGCTCCGACAGCCTGTGAGGTACGCTGGCAGCACGGGGTCTGTCATCGAGGGAGGGGCACAGGGTCCCAGTGAACATTCCACAGCACACGAGGTGGACTAGTGTCGGGCTGCCTGCCTGTTTCTAATGAAATACGTCACGTGACTCCATGGGGGCAGTAGCTAATAACAAGGTTTAAAAATCACATTTCAGAAATTTTCTGCTCACCTTAATATCATGCATGTATTTCCTGGAAAAGAAAAAAATTCTCTATAAATCCTTATTTAACCTTGCCAATTCTGTTGAAGACATATTATAGTGAATCATGGGAATTTCTTTTATGATCTCATGTTCTACATAAAAACAGCTCAGCTTAGTACTGATCCAGTTCCTGTGGGCCAGATTCTAATCCCTTCTGGGTGCAAAAAGGCGGAAGCCCTACCAAATGATTTCCTCTAGACTGAGACATTAAAAGGGAATAAAACTTCACATCCAAAGTCATTATATTTTCCCTCAGATACCCAAGTACAAAAACACCAGGCTAAATTTCTTTTAAATTATTTTATTTTTGTGTAAGCTAAAAGGAAATTTACACACTGAAATCTCAAAAGACCTTGGGCATGCACATTAACCTTGTTAGAGGTTCCTCTACATGTCTTTCTTTTTTCCATAGGAATTTCCCCAAACATTTAAAACCCATAGTTTTTACTGTATATACAGCCTAAACCATAGCAATCTATGATTATGTCATTTTACACTGTGCAAAATCCTCAAAAAATAGTGGTACGATAAAACAAAAAAGTCATCAAACAAATTTCATTGTAAGACATTCATATAATTTGGTCCTTCTCCAAACCAAACTGATTTAAAACAGACACAATCTCTCTAAACCCCTCCAATCAAGTTCTGACAATGATCCATACCCTACAACAAAAGAGCAATCAATTAAGTACCTTGCAAGAGGTCCAACAGCAATAAACCAGATTGAAAAGATTAAAAAAAAAAAAGAGTGCAAAAATGTTAACAAAAGCCAGATCTGAAACAAACCCACCACACAAAAAATTGCAGGAAAAAAAAAGTTAAATGGGGACTTTGGAGCTTATTTATGATAGCAAAAGTAATTCAACATATGATATGAAAAATTAATAGAACATTCAATGCAATCTGAAAAGACTGAAGGGGATTTCACAGACAGTGGAGATTTGAGTTTTTAATTTTTTTTTATTTCAAAAGTTTTGTAAGAAGGACACCACCAGTGTATTTCACAAAGACATAAATGTATACACCCCAGCAACACAAAAAGAATAAATCTTCAAAAATGTTCAACCCCGATTATTTACATTTTTTCTAATATAAATTTAGGACTTCAGTATGTAAATAAATATACATTACTATGTATACCTTTCTAGTGCGGCTTACCAACAAATCAGCTGAACTCTTTTTTTTTCTTTTTTTTAATTAGAGCAGGTATGCTTTTGATGGTAGGGAAGGACTGGAGGAAAGGAAAAGCGTCTGAAAGTGTCCAATTCACACCAGTCATCAGTCTGCTTTCTCCTGGGACCTTGTGGAAGGTGTCAACGTGGCTGGGAACATCAACACCTTGGCATGCATGAACGTTAAGTCAGGAAGGCTAGCGATCACCTTGATGGCTTCTTCACTTAGGTGCTCTTCCCTTTTCGGTTTCCTATTGGCAAATGAAAAAAGACTCTGTGACTTTGCTGTAGGTCAAATGGGAGAAAGGCCACTCCAGAAGCAGGCAGCGATCTGTGGGGACCTCCTCTATCCGGTCCCGAACCTGTGCAGAGCGTGGTGCTGCGTGCTCCCTGGGCCGGATCTCTCCCAAAGATGCGTGCTCATTACAGCCAGCCGTGTGCCTGCAGACACACGCACGGATGTACGGCTCACAGATTTGCTGGAGGCCAGAAGCACCTACTACCCAGGAACACTTGAAACAAGTTACTAAGCTGAAATGTAATGCCGGAGCCCTAATAAAACTTCACCCAACTGGATTTCCCCCTGAACCCCTGTGAAACTACCAGAAGTACTTCAACATAAAACAAAGTATGTCTGGCACAAGACCTTGTAAGTCACTTTAACCTCAGGCTTTCTTCACCCCGCATGGGGAATTCCAGGAGAGAAAGCCTACAGCTCACAAACACCCAGTTTTAGCCCCACTGGGACAGACAGCGGGTCCAAAGCAGCAGGGGAGCCGGTTGTGGACGTGGAGAATGGACACAGGCAGGACATACTTGGGGAGAGGGGACACCTCCAAATCCGGTGGCTTCTGTAGATGGAGAACATTTTATTACACTGGCCCCTGATATTAAAGGTGAGTGGGTTGTGCCTAACAGATAGAAGAATTCCTTTCGACCCAGGGCCTCCCGGCTGGTGAGCTACAGAAATGTGAAGTGAGCCTCAAACGTGGCTCCAATTGCGCACATGACTGTAAGCCAACCTTTATTTTTTTCAGGATGTTAAATATATTGAAAGAATGGTTGCAGTCATACAGATATTAATTTTAGACCGAAGTTCATTTTTAAACTGTTGACTCTAAAAAGCCCTATTTTCTTTTATGGTGAAGGATAGCTGGTACTGTATTAGGTGTGACACAAGTTATTTCTTCTACCTAAATATGTTCTTTGTCCTTGGGATGGGGAACAGAAGTCGCGAGATGAAGCAAGAAGAAAAAGACAGATATAGGCCTTTATTTCATACCTAGACTTTTCTGTTATCATTTCTGAAATCAGGCTGAAATGAAAAGATTTAATAGAATGCCTGAAAAATCAAACCCCAGAATTTTAGGACCAGAGTTCTTCAATAGGGGGTCGAGGTTCAGGCACACTGAAACCATCAGATCAGCCAATACTCAGTTCTAGAGTGAGTGAAGAATGGAATAGCAATCCAGTATTTTCTGATTAAAGTCTACCTTTTTAAAAAACTGTTTATTTTTGAAGGAGAGAAAGAGAGAGAGTATGAGCAGGGAGGGGCAGAGAAAGAGGGAGACACAGAGCCCAGTGCGGGGCTCAAACTCACGATGGTGAGATCGTGACCTGAGCAGAAGTCCAACGCTTAACTGAACCATCCAGGTGCCCCAAAATC
Source organism: Proteles cristata cristata (assembly GCA_017311185.1). NCBI lineage: Eukaryota > Metazoa > Chordata > Mammalia > Carnivora > Hyaenidae > Proteles > Proteles cristata. The sequence goes on from JAESUZ010002979.1 coordinate 137,932, forward strand.
TACATTTTTTTAACTGCATTTAAATGACAGCAAAATTACTAGGTGGATATTTGGTGAAGAAAAACCAGATAATTTTTTAAAATGTTAATTCATTTGAGGGAGACAGAGTGCATGTGAGCGGGGGAGAGAGAGGGAGAGGGAGAGAGAGAGGGAGAGAGAGAGAGAATGAATGAATCCCAAACAGGCTCCACACTCAGTGCAGAGCCTGACATGGGGCTCAATCCCACAACTGTAAGATCATGACCTGAATGGTAATCAAGAGTTGGATGCTCAACTGATTGAGCACCCAGGGCCCCCTCTCACCCAGTTCATTTTTAGTCTCCAAGTGAAAGACTGGAAGTGCATAATGGAAAACGCTGGCCTCTCACAACGCTCAATCTTAGCATCACTAATGACGGAGTCAACCAGGTATTTACTACACATCTTCTGATGTGGCTCAACACCTGTGCCGTATTCTGGGCAAAATATTTCACCTGAGTTCATCACGCTTGTGGATAGAATTTCTAAAGCTTACAGGAAATAAGGGGAATAGAGGAAGATATTAACTACTACTTGAAGGAAGCCAACAGATAAATCCAGAAGTTGACACATTCTACAGCACACCTAGACTGATCTTTTTAATAGGCTAGTGTAAAACTGAAAACAAAAGGGATGGGGGTAGATAGGCTAGATTAAAGAAGACTTCGGAGCCGTTAACGGCCAGGTACAGTAGTTCTCTGCTTTGTTAAAACCAATATTCAATTGAGGGGACATTTGAATAAAGCCTTGGTATTATACGGAATAAAAATGTACTGAAGTAGACAGATGGAGATCACAGACTGCAAGGATAAGTTCAATTCAGTATGGACTACAAAATCTCATTACTGGTTAAAACACCACACATATCTATTTTTGCATAGAAAATGATCTGAAACAATATGCATGAAGGAGTTATATCGATCTGAATGGTAAGAATGTGAGACTAAGTTTTAATTTTTGGTGTGCATTTTCTGACTCTTTATACCTGCCTGCTTCTGTAATGATAAAAGGTTATTAAAAACAGTAACAAATAAAATTATACCTAAACGGACTTTCTCATTGTGGAATGCAGCTGGGGTGTGGGAAAGGAGAGCAAAGTAGAAGCTTCCATCCAGGAAATGGTTGGTAAAGAGGACTCTAGACTTTCTACCAAAGGCCTAACTTCAGAGGCACTCCTCGGAGGCAACAGGAAATCAAACAAAGTTTACAGAGTCGATAGTTCGTGTATTCATCTGTTCTCAGCATGCACTGATGGGATCTAGTTTTCTTACAGTAGGAGAAAATGCTTGGAATTTGAAAATAAGAGTTGTATCATGAACTCTTCTCAAGCCCAAAAGCAGTGACCTAATTTTGACTTATATTCTCTTTAGCTAAGACTTTATCCTTTTGTCAGTGGAATATAACAGAGTCCATACACAAACCTGTATGTTTATAAAAACGGATTTTCAACAAGGGTGCCAAGACCATCAATAGATTAAAAAAGTCTTTTCATCAGTATTGGATATCCACATGTAAAAGAATGAAGTTGGACCCCTATCTCACATCACATTCAAATACTAAATCAAAATGAATCAAAGACCTATATGTAAGAGCTGAAGGTATAAAACTCAGAAAAAACAACTCTAGGTGTAAATTTTCTGACCCTGAAGTAGGCAATGGTTTCTGGCATGGCTATAACCAAAAAGTCAAACAATAACACATGTCAGAGAGAATGCCGAGAAACCAGGATCCTTATATATTATTAGAAGGAATGTAAGATGGTGCCACTACTTTGGAAAACAGTTCATCAATTCCTCCAAAAGTTAAAACATATGACCTGGCAGTTTACTCCCAAGAAAACTGAAAACATCTGTCCACACAAGAACTTGGACATGAATGCTCACAGCAGCATCACTCATAATAGTCGAAAAGTGAAAACAACCCAAATATCAACAAAATGTGGTGTCATCACAAAAAGAATATTACACAGCCATAAAAAAGATTGAAAAGTACTGATTCACACAATAGCATGGCTGAACTTGAAAACATATTAAATGTAAGAAACCAGACACAACAGGTCATTTTGTGATACTATAGGAATTCATTTATATGAAACAATCAGGCAAATTCCTAGAGACAGAAAGCAAATTAGTGGATGTCAGGGGCTGGGAAAAGTGGAAGATAGGGAGTAACTGCTAATGAGTATGGAGTTTCTCTCTGGGGTGAAAAAAATGTTCTGGAATTAGACAGTGGTAACGGTTGTGCAATGCTGTGGTCATACTAAAAACCAATGGATTTTATGGTATGTGGATTCTATGTCAATTCAAAGGTCAAAAAGAAAAAAAAAGATGTAGGTACCCCTTTTGGCGACTAGTCATTTGGCTTCTATAAGCCTGAATTAGAGGTCTGTGGCTACTAACAAGGTGGCCACTGATTCAGATAAGGAAGAAATTTTTCTCTATACTGGAAAAGGTACGCAAGAAGATGTAACTGTTTTGTTTATTTATTTAAAAAAAATTTTTTTTTAATGTTTTATTTATTTCTAGGAGAGAGAGAGAGAGACAGTGTGAGCAGGGGAGGGTCAGAGAGAGAGGGAGTCACAGACTGAAACAGGCTCCAGGCTCTGAGCTGGCAGTCAGCACAGAGCCCGACGCGGGGCTCGAACCCACGAACCGCGAGATCATGACCTAAGCGAAAGTCGGACGCTTAACCGACTAAGCCACCCAGGCACCCCAAGATGTAACTGTTTTAAAACTACGAACTTGCATTTCTTTAGAAAGTGAGAAGTCACTTTTAACAACCTGTGTATGGAAAGAGATGAGCACTGTACTCTTTCTTACATATGCAAAGCCACTTTGAAAAGAGCATGCTCTTTGTTACACACCAAAGTCCTCTATATGTACCAGTTTCTTAACCCTGTCGTGCCCTATAGTCACTCTACCTTCTGTGTATTGTCAACAGCCAAGATGATTTTGCTGAGCTTTACTTCCTGTAGTTTATTTTACTCAAAAAGAAAAAGAAAACATGAAACAACAAAGACTGAAATTTTCTGAAATGATACATGGCATCCCCCTTTCTTTTCCCTGTACAACTGGGAATCATTCATGGGGACATTTTATAGGATTACCTTCTAACTCTAAGACTTGTGAATATTTGCATTTCTATCATTTTCAAATAACTAATTCCTAAAAACAAAATACAAAGTTGGCAACTCATTTCCTTTTCAGTTAGTTGTTTAAAAACAATTTTTTTTATGCTTATTTTTGAGAGACAGAGAGCAAGCAGGGGAGGGGCAGAGAGAGAGGGAGACACAGAATTTGAAACAGGCTCCAGGCTCTGAGCTGTCAGCACAGACGGCAGGGGAGGGGCAGCTGGGGGGGGGCGGAAGGGGGGGGAAGGGGAGCCAGGTGGGAGAAGCTCAAACCTACAAACCGAGAGATCATGACCTGAGCTGAAATTGGACGCTTAACTGACTGAGCCACCCAGGTGCCCCTCAATTTGTTGTGTTTTAAACGTGAAGTTGGACAGATACTAGGAAGCAATTCAATGCTCTCAATGTTACAACATTAACCTTAGTTTTAGTTCATTCCATAATGGTACAGAATAAGTGAAATAATGAAAATAACTTCTTAAAGCAGTAAGTTAAAAACGTTCCCTGGTGTACAAGGGAGGTTTCAAGGATGAGTTAAAAAGTTGAAGATCAAGTTAAAAATGTGGTTTAGAGCTCCTCCTAATGGCGCAAGGACTGAATTCTCATCACTGGGACTACTAGAGTTCACTCAGTGAGACTGCAGAGAAACAAGATAGGGAAACAGAAGGACTGTCCTTATGGAAAAGATTGCCCTGAAAATAAGCAGAGGAAAGCCCAAACAATAAAAGCAACAGTTTTTTTTTTTTTTTTTGAAGTCAAATGCAGTGTTTGGCTAACATATATAGAAGAAATAGAGAATTGGTATGAGAAGAATTCTGACTTGAAAATATGTTTTGAAAAGAGAAAACAGAAAGCAAGCAAAAAAAAAAAAAAAAAAAACCCACAGAGGCTTCATTTACAAGTAGGTTCACTTTAACAGGGAGGCTTTAACAGGGCCAGGAGACATTACTACAAAGAAATAGGAACAAAGAGAATACAGAAAATCTGTGGATGAAAGGGAACGTGCACGCATGCTATCAATTTATTCTAGAGAAAAGCTAAGGGTATCCACAATTATAATAATGTTGTTTCATAATTATAGATGTTAATAAAAGTATCTGTTGAATGAATGGATATTTAAGCACAAAATACAGTTTGAAAGGCGATGTGATTAATTCAAGTCAAAGTTTTAAGACTGGTAAGCCTTTATTATTTGCAAGATAAAAAGAATATAGAATTCTCTTTTTTGAGAGAGTAAGTAGTAGAGGGAGGGAGAGAGAGAGAATGAGAATCTCCATGCTGAGTGTGGAGACTGATTCCAGGCTCAATCTCAGGACCTGAGCTGAAATCAAGAGTCAGATGCTTAACTGACTGAGTCACCCAAGAACTCCCCAAAAGACTTTTTAAATTGAGGTTTTTCTACAGAAGACCTGATTCAAATGATAAATCTCAATCTGACAAGTAAGTGCAATGTATTTATTTAGGACTAAGGGCTAGAATACCTCTGCCAAAGCGGGCAGCTAACAGGTAAATATTTCCACTTGAAAATGCTGATGAAGAATGGATTTGGGGCAGCAGAGTCAGGAGGCCTATCAACCATAATTTGCTCTAGCAGTAGTGATTTCCTGGTTCACAATGACTACTTATTAGGAACTGGCCTATTGTTATGGCTAACACGTCCAAGCAATGGCTTACTAGTCTAGCGCTAAATTGTGTAAAACTAAAAGCTTCCTGAATCCTAAATACAAGGCCCAAGTGACATTCCTTCAATCTGGTTCCGACACTGAGAGAGAACTGCTTTTCTAAATTTTTTTAAATGTTTATTTATTTATTTCTGAGGGGGAGAGAGAGAGAGAGAGGGAAGGAGGGAGAGGGAGAGAGAGAGAGACAGTGAGCGAGAGAGAGTGAGCAGAGGAGGGGAATGGAGAGAGGGAGACACAGAATCCGAAGCAGGCTCCAGGCTCTGAGGTAACTGTCAGCACAGAGCCCGACGTGGGGCTTGAACCCATGAACTTTGAGATCATGACCTGAGCTGAAGTCGGACGCTTAACTGATTGAGCCACCCAGATGTCGGAGAACTGCTTTTCTAAAGGCCATGCCCCTGGCCTCCCAGAAAGTCTGGCAAAGCAACCCTTCACATCTCAAGCCAGAGGTGCTGCATATCAGCAAAAATGAAGAAAATAAAATAGTAGCATCCCCTACTTTATCTCATTGGTTATGAAGAGAAAGGGGACTGTTTTCACAATGGCTTCCAATCTCAATACTTAATCAGAATTCTTCTCTAACTTTGGGCAGGGTGGAGATAAAGGGAGAAAACCACATCTGTCAGCCGTTTCCAGCCTCTTATGAAATAGCTCTGCTCTAATAAAGTTCATAATTAAACAAAGTTTGATAACTGTTTTCTGGAATTAGGCATCTAATGATTTTTATAAATACAACATGACTTTTAATACACATTTAATATTGAAGTATTGGCAACTAATTTGCTTTTTCACGTAGGTGGTTTTGTTTAACACAGAATTCAAAATAGAGTGTAATGAACACTAGCTATTTACCTGGTAGACGTGCTTGTCTTCTCTACTGTGGACATGAGTCTTGCAAATGCATCAGTCACTTTGAGGCTTGAGGTGGAGATTTCCAGCTTAGAAGTTGTTAACTCATACAACTCTGGATCCACACCTTATAGTATAAAATGAAAGTCAGTGATGGCCAGCTGTAGTAGGTACTCAATTAGCTACAGTCCAAGATGCAAAAGGCAATTATTCTGTAAACATCTGAGTCTTTTCCAAGCACAGCACATCTTTAGATTACTGTAGTATTGCATTTATTTTTTAAATGATAGATTCCGCCTTTCAGAGTTTTTATAAAGTAGGAAAATACTTTAGCCTTAAGTAACCTAACATTTATGTAATGGATATCATGCAAATATTTCTAAAATTTCTATCTGCTATAGAAATCTCGCTCAATTTTGGATTAGTGATAAAAGTTATCAATGCTTTATTGACTGCACATGATTTGTTATAGGTTTCAATGTTCAAATGGACTGATTAACCTCATTTTTGAACTTTCTTCTCCCTCTCCCTCTCCAACCATCTTTTCTCCATTACTTTATTCCTCACCACAAGATTTGGAAGCTTATAGAAGTCTCAAATATGGTGACTGACTTAGTTAAATATATTCTGACCATATGAGGACATGAAGTATTACTCAAAGCATCACATTACTACTAATGATAAATTATATACCACATTGTTTTTTCTTCAGGTAGGTAGTAGGGAGGGTTAAATATTCCCAGAAAATGCAATAAAAGAACAACTTTTAGACAAAATGAAAATGGTCTCAAGGGTTAATAATATTTCTATGGTCTCATATCTGGTCTTGTTTAAGGAATTCAAAATAAAGCTGAGGTCATAGAGATTATAAAAGTCTATAAAAATTCTCCCCCATCTGACATCACTAAAATATGCATATGCTTTTATATTTCCCTCGAATATAGATTTATATTAAATAATGACTACAAAAACACTAAAAAGAATATTTTTGATCCAAGTTAAATGTTGGATAATAAAGACTCAAATGAAAAACATTAATCCTATACTCTCTTTGATACCAGCAAGTTACTGGAGATAAAAAGTTGAGTAGTTTCAGATTAACAGAAAAGCAGATTATAAGAAGAATGGCTTACAGTTTCATCAATTTTTAGTTATTTCTAAAAAAGTTCTAAAGATCAGCAATAAAGTTATATATATATATAAATGTAAATACTGATGTTATTGACAAGTTTCTTCCTTTTAAGGTATTTTAAGGTTAAGAAAAGAAATCAGGAACTGCCTTCTTAGTAACCACCTTTGCAGAAGACTAGCAGATGTAAAAACAGGATCTCAGATGTTTACAGAAATCAAACAAGCAAAAGCAGCTTCCACAGTTACCACGTCCAACAAGGGAGGAAGGCTATAGAAACTGTTGACTCTCCCAAGTCTTAAGATTTCATTAAGGTACAGTTTCACAATATACTTAACAAGGCCTTTTCTTTGTATTTCTATCAGAACATAGGTTTCAATTAAAATCTAAACAATTATTGATGCCTGTAAGGGAACCCAGAGTACCTCCTTCCTCCACTGTGTAAGGTTAGATTCCAAGTAACCACAAAATTTAAGCTGGCGTCTAATATATAATGCAGAATAAACAACTGCATTTTGACTGGCAACAGGAAAGTGGTAGTAAAAATTTGGTTGGGTTTATAAAATACTGGCCACTTAGCGGTCAAATAATAAAGTGGGAAATAAGAAAAAAAAATAGAGACCAACACCCACTGACCCCAGCCCAAACAACCACCATCACTCACACACACGCACACACATGGGGAAGTACCATGACTATATATTTTTCAAAAACAAGATAACTTACTCTATACTAATAATTGAAGTATTTTTTTTATGGAAGAGTTTGCTTGTTTTTTTTTTTTTACAGAACCTTAATGAGGCATAGTATAGTTACATAACTAAAGTTAGCCAACCAAGTTCTATGCCAACCTCCTAATTCTCACACACAAAAATAACAACCGCAAGCTAAGTAAGACAAAATGACTTTCCCAGAAACAAGTCAGAAAAGTGCAAGCAAATGGTGAAATGGAATACTGAGAAAGGTGCTGATACCTGTAGCTTAATGGTAAGTTTTAACAAAACCCAATAGCGATAAAAAGAAGCCAAAGCAAATTTATAGTAATCAAGTTTATACAGCAGCTAGAGCGTACTAATGAAAATATGGAACAAAAATATTTAAAGGGTTCCAAAGTAATGAGGACCCCATTGGAGCATGCTAATTTCACTTCCATTACAGCTTTAAGCTTTTGAAACCACTTGTTCTTCTCCAAGCTGTGTATACTGAGCCTGGTTACCAGGTAATTTCTGTACTTCTTTAAATGGTCAGATTGTATGTGTTCTTATGGATGGTTTTTAGTGGAGTTTGAAATGTAATGAAGAATTAAGTTAAAACCAGATTTTAGGTGTCCAGTAGTGACCTCATGTAAATTACAGAATGGCTCATTACAAAACAAATCTGAGAGCAAATTAAAAACGGGAGCTTGGTAATTCATTCTTAGGAACACTGTAATAAGGAAACTGATACACAAGTTTTCAGTTGTCTTTTCTTTCCCCAATTAAGTATTAAAAACAGCTAATTAGGCTCACCCAGGTCATTTGAGAGCTCATCTGTATTTAGAAGTAACTTGAGTAAACAGTAAAATATCATTTGGAACCAAGTCAAAACCAGACACAGATTGGTTTTTCATATCCTTGCAAAATCTTGGAAATAATGAAAAGGATAACCAGGGGCTTAGGTCTGAGAAATCCAGTCATTCTACCAAATGGCCTTGGAACTTCCTCAAAGCAGGATCAGATTTCCATAACCAGATTCTGGAGAAGGATGATCTGGCTTCCAGGCTTACCCTTATCTGACTTTTGTGGTCTCCCCCATTTCTCACCATGGCTCCTAAACTGCTGGCAGTGGGTGGCAGGGTTATCAAGTGGAACGGAACAAGACCAGCAAATTCTCAGGAACCCGGCTGGCTGTGTAACTGACTGCTAGTGGGGATGGAGAGGGATCCTCGCTATGCATTCTATGCATCTATATGGCACCCCAACAGCTGTCTGGTGATCAATGGGCATGATTACCAGATCACAAGGTGGGATGACAGGGACTCATTAAAATGATATTGAATAAAATGTAAACATAAAAATGCCATTATATTTTAATCTTTTATTCAGTTAGAAAATGACAAAGTACATTAGTCCTTTGGTCAATAACTGAACTTTGCAGGACTGAACATTAATTTAACAGGCACTCCAGTAAGTTTTAATTGCTAGCTTTTAATATCTCATAGCAATTATTTCCTACCATTAACTTCTGTAACATTTTTTTCCTCACCATGGAAAGCTAACAGAATACTTTCTATTTAAGAGCTACATGAAAACTACATAATGGTTCTACGTGGGACCCATACATATCTAAGTGCTAGACTCTAACATTTTGGAACCTAATTATACACTTAGCATTAATAAACAACTAACTGAATGCTAGAATTTGTAAAGGTTCTATTATCACAGGCACTACAATGTACAGTCATCTTTGTATACTAAAATATTCTCATATCTCTAAACGTGTATTTTCTCAAATGGCTTTATAGAGTATGCTTGTAAAAATAAGCATATAAAATATCACATTTTCCATTTACAGGAAAAAACCCCCCACAAATAAACCCCACTTTTAACTGTCTAAGGACAGTAGGGCTATTTTAATTCCAGAAATTACTTTCAGCTCTGAATATTACACTTAGAAAACTTTCCTTAAGACATTTCACAGAGGTCATTTGTTATAATCAGATACTAGAAAATAACAATAGACAGACAAAAGAAAAGTATCAGAAAGACATTAGAGAGAATACAATTTACTGGTTTCCTTGTTTATAGGAAAGTCACGTGGTGTGGTCATGCTCTTAGTAATTAAACTAGAATTGTGGTTTGAACACTCTGCTGACCTGGGATTGTGGTGCTGCTGCTAGAGCTACTGTCATCCACCGGCCCAAAGAAATCAAGGTTCAGAAGAGTGGAACCTCCACTAGCTTGAAATTCAGTGACCGTGTTGGTGGGCAGCCACACAGAAGGTAAGCCAAGGGAGGAGGGGTTATGTGTAAAAAGGGGTAAGACACACACTTGAACATGCAGGTTATAATTAGTAGTCATTACACATTTTAAAATCAACATTAAAACAATGTGTACAGTATTAGTTTTTCATTACTAAGGACATTTCTAAAGTAACAATTTAATCCAATGTACATTTTCTCATGTACAAAGTAAATAATTTAACACTTAGTAAGGTTTTAGTGAGGAGTTCAGTTCTTTCAATCAAAACTCGAAGCCATACCAGAAAGATCAAGGGGAAAGTGTACCCGTTAAAGGGAAACAATACTTTAATCTCAACCCAACATTAAATCACTGGACATGCCCAAATCAATCTTCCGTGTTAGTAATGTTGGTTTCTAATTAATGATTTTTAAAAAGTGACAAAGTTGTCAGTTTCAGGACACACACCAATATAATTAACTTGGTTTAAATTAAAATCACATTGAGAAGGAATGTTTTAACTGCCCTACCCTGATGTGTAACCTCAAGCTGTACTGTTCCCCTTTAACTCTAAAACAGATCAGAAATAGTATACATTTTTAAAGAAGTTGTTTGTTAATAAAAAGCATGATGATTTGACTGAATAAGACACCAGACAACAGCAAAAGGTGCATCCAGGCTTTCCTTCAGCACTGTTATTCAATTGGATGCTTTCCACGTCCTAGGACCCCCAGTCTAAGGCAAAGCTGATCGAACGACAGGTGTATTAGACAACGGCTCAAATAACTTATGAAGTATAAAGAGTAAGGGTAATTGTAGCATAAGAGCCAATGGAAAACTCGCATTTTAAAGACCCACATTACTAGAATAAGTTATTCCCTTTTCAGGATTTTCTCGTAAAGCCATGAGAGAAACCAATTATTTCTGCAACTACCTACTAGTATTTTGAGATAAGTTTTAGAAAAAGATCATGAAAATCATTCCTTTTCCATTTGCATAATAAGTGCTCTATAAAATATTATTAAATCTGAAAACTACTTTGAGTCAATAAATATGGATCTATTTGCACATTGTTTTTGGTTATATAATTGTGCTTTGTGCTTTTTTTAAGCAGCCTCTAGCCACAAGACTTTGCATCCAAGAAAATTCCACAAATTAAAACTACAGAAACAAATTTCAAGTGAACTGGTTCTACCTAAAATATCATTTAAACTACTTAGATACTCATAAAAAATAAAGAACCTTGTTTTTTACTTAAGATTAAGAAATTAAAATTTTACCTAGTTACTGCTACCTGTATTTGGACATTAATACTGTTAATGATAGTAACAGCTGTTTTTTTTTTTTTTTTGAGCAATTACTATTCAGAAAGAAAGCCTGAATTTCCAAAGATAAGAATAAGAAGTTATGTTCAAACAAAAAAGGAAATCAGCAGAGAGAAGTTTGTCTGAACTTTGTAGCTTTCTTAACTCTAGCTCTGGTGCTAGAGGCTCTACGGAGAGACGTACCATCTAAAGGGTTAGTAAGGCCACTGCTACTCCAGTCAAACTGGACGGGTGGTAGAGACTCCTAGAGTTGAAAACCAAAAAATCAAAATTAATCAGTACAGGCTGTAGCAACATAAAGAATCCTTAAAACAAAACAAAAAACTATTATAGCAAGATCATTAGGCAATGGAGTACCTAAAGACAAAACTGGGATAACTGACAGTTTCAGAAGATTACCTAAAAATATAAACGCAAACCGAAATTGAAAAACTGATAAACAGTACAGCTTATTGATATTAAGAAAAAAGGTCTTTGAGAAATGGAATTATTTTTACATTTTCAAACAGATACTTATAGACTGATTCCACGTCAAGATTTCAATCTATTCTCAGGACTGAAACTACTGGCTATAATACAAATAAAAAAATCACTGGCTCTTTTCACTGGAGTGATCTCCTTTATATTAAATGACCGGCCACTTAAAATTCTCTGTAGATGTCTAATGCAATAGAGAAGGTACCATACTGAAGAGGAGATTTGCGTTATTAAAGGCCAAGTAACTAGTAACTAGTTGTATGACCACGTGTGGTTTAATTTAGTTGTTCTCTTTACACAAAAAATGAGATAGTTTAAAGTCCAAGATCTCTGGTTCTTTACAATTTCCAAATTACAAAGAAAATTATGAGCCAGTAAATACCTACTACATCTAAAATTAAAAAAATTAAATCAACTTTTCTAATTTAGAAATTACTTATAATCAGTATCAGAATTTAATTTTAAAAATATTGTACTTTAAAGTATACTCAGTTCATTTGCATAGTCTAGGGTTTTAAAATTTTGTTAATTGCCAAGCACAAAGATAAATTGAGCAAATAGTACATGTGAGATGGAAAGTGGTACAAACTATTTTTAAAATGATCACTGCTTTAAGAATAGTCTTAAAAAATTGGGATTCTTGGTTTTTTTTTCTTTTATTTTTGGGGTAGTACTGACAACACTGACATAACTGGTGTTCAAGCAGACTTTAATTTTTTTTGTCTTTATTTTGAGAGACAGAGACAGAGAGTGAGCAAAGGAGGGGCAGAGAGAGAGGGAGACAGACTGAGTAGCAGGCTCCAGGCTCTGAGCTGTCAGCACAGAGATGGATGCGGGGCTCGAACCCACGGACTGGGAGATCATGACCTGACACTTAACTGACTGAGCCACCCAGGAGTCCCTCAAGCAGACTCTTAATATCAACATGTTGCTGTCTTTTTTTTTTTTTTTTTTTTTAGTAGTGGTTACCACTATGCTTTATTGTAAGCTAGGTATTATTACAACTTTATACTCATTTTTTCCCTTTGTGTAAAGACTTGTTCCCTGTAGAAAAGGAGCATGAATCGGTTATTTTTGAAAGTCTAATTCTATGATGTTATAATACCATTGTCTTGAGAACTGGGACATCAAGGATAAGCATGTCACTATAAGCATTTAGTCTTCCCTAAATCAGGTCAGGCCTGGAGGTAGAGGAGGGAGGTGTAAACAAAGAAAAATGCTACCATTAGTGGTTCCCAGTGCAGGGGACAGTTGGGGGTGGGGAAGGCTATGAAAAAAATTCTTTATGGTGAGAGTAGAGTTCCCTATCTTGACTGCAATGGTGGTTATAGGAATCTATTCATGTGATAAAATGGCACAGAACTATATACAAACACTGAAATCAAGTCATATTCCTGGTTTTGATACTGTATTACAATTAGCAAGATGTAATTAGGAGGAAAAACTGGTGACGGGTACAAAGAATCTCCTCTATACTATCTTTGCAACTTTTGTGAATCTGTAATTCTTTCAAATAAAATTAACAATAACGCTGGTGAAAATCTAGTGAATAACCTACCTGCCAGACTGATAAACATTTAGAAAAGATCTTTAGCTGATCTCAAAAACAAACAAGCAAAAATGCTTTAAGTATTCCAACAGATTTAACTCCTATTATTTTACATTGAAACCTTTAGGCCTATTGAATAGTGACTGGATGGACAACACTCAGGTTTATGCAATTACAAAATTTCTGTTTAAATGGAGCAAAGCTCTTTCATCAACATGTTTCATCTAAATGATGTCAAGTAGCTGGTTGCTTAGAAATATTTCAATGATTTGCTAGGAATTTTAGATTCTCATCCAGGTATATGTCATTTTGAAGACATAGCCAATATTATAACAACGAGGTGCTGAAACACGATTCAACATTTAGTCAAAATGAGACAGAAGTAAAACAGGAGACGTTAGCAATTAGAAGTTAACTAATGGCATTGCCAAGGAAGGCTTCTTGAAGAGAAAGCACTGAACGAAGCATTTTAAAACAACCTTAAGCAATGTGGTATGAATGATTATTGTAGAGACTAAAGCACTAAGGAAGAAAAGGTCATAATAAAAAGAGCAAAAACACTGTATGTTAACTAAATAGAATTTAAGTAAAACCTTGAAGTTAAAAAAGGAAAGGAGAAAAATTAAGTACCTTTAGATTTATCCCTAAGTATTTCATGGTTTTGTTGCTTTGGTAAATAGCATGTTTTTTTAATTTCAATTTCTAATCACTGTTTTTAGTACATGTAGAAATACAGTTCATTTTTACATATTGATGTTATAGTCTGAAATTTTGCTAAATTCACTTCTTGGTATTACTATATTTTTGTAAACTCATTGGGATTTTCTGTGTAGATGATCGTGTCATTTGTTAATAAAGACAAAGAATACCAATTAAGAAAAATAAAAAGAGCAACCCCTCCTCCCTCCCAAAAAAACAATGGGAACTAGAAAACTAAAGACTTGGGTTCTAGTCCTAGCTGTACCACTGATGTATGACTTTGGGTACATCATTTAGCTCTTCCAAATATATTCTCTTATTGTAAAAAGAGCACAGTGCTACATAATTTTTTTTTTCTTTCTTCTTTCCACTCAGGGCACCTGGGTGGCTCAGTCTATTAGGCATCTGACTCTTGGTCTCGGTTCAGGTCACGATCTAGCAGTCTGTGAGTTCAAGCCCCATACTGGACTCTGTGCTGACAGTGCAGAGCCCGTTTGGGATTCTCTCTTTCCCTATCTCTCTGCCCTCTCCCTGTTTGTGCTCTCTCTCTCAAAAAAATAAACTTAAAAAAAAAAAAAATTCTGATTCATAAGTGAAATAGCCACATCATGAAGCCTATGAGGAAATTTTCCAGTACTGTCTAGCTAGATATAACTGTTAGCCAGAGAGCTGACTCTACTCAGCAGTGGATTAAGTGTGGTTAATGTACTGATCTTGTTAAGTAATAGGGAAATCAGTAATGGCACCATGAATGATGTGACCTTGAAATTCAGTGAATAAAGATTTTTCAAAAAACAAAACAACAAAAGTATCATTACTGCTTTTTGCCCATAAGCTGTGTTTTCAGGTAAAAGTGTCCTAGAAACAGCTGTTAAGTCATTAAACTCCTAAACAAGAGATGCAATGGTATAAATTAATTTGGAAGAAATGGTAAAAATTCAATGGTTACCTAAATTAAGACAGATCAGAAAGCAGGCAGTCATAATGAGAATTATACAATGATGCTAAGTGTGGAAGTCACTGTTAGTGATGTCAATATAAAAACATAAAAGGAAGGTATGGTGTATGGCTCATCACCCCACCCCTCAAATAAATAAATCAGGTATTAAACAGATCTTTCCTGACACATTTTGTTGAACTTCTAGCACAAAAGGGTATGGCTGTTTCCTCTGGATATCATGACTAGTAGAAAGATGTAATAGTATTACTGCATGGCCAAAATGTGAAGTAAAAATAATACACACACTGCCTGCCAAAGAACAGTGGAAAGAAATATTGGTTTACATAAAGAGAATCTTACAATGTACTTTAGATGTTTTTAGAGTATTTTAACCTGACTCAGGAGTATGGAGCCAAGCAAAGATCATACAATTTAGTGAAGACAGTCAGGGATCTCAGCACAAAATTCTGATACAGAGATGAAGTCTTCAGTTTGAGTGTGTGTATGCTAGAATGAAGACCTACAGAGGCTTAAGTTGATTCAGAAGTAAATTTGAGGGGACCTGGGTGGCTCAGTCCGTTAAGCATCTGACTGGCATAGGTCATGATCTCGTGGTTCCTGGATTTGAGCCCTGTATCAGGTTCTGTGCTGACAGCTCAGAGCCTGGAGCCTGCTTCAGACTGTGTTTCCATCACTCTGCCCCTTGCCTGTTCACGCTCTCTCTCAAAAATAAACATTAAAAAAAATTTTTTTTTGAACAACTTCAATTGGGAGATATTATTTTCACTGGCTCCCAAAAAGCCTAAAAAATTAAGCTAATGAGGATCACAAACCCCAAAAAAGGTACAGAATAAATTTGTCAATATTTATGTGTCTTCTTTAAAGACAGAGATGTGTGCACTAAAGAGAATAAAAGCATGTGATAAGAAGAGTTTTTTAAATTTAATTAGCAAGAGACCCAGTTCTAGCTGCGACCAAAAAGAGTTAGAGGTTCTTCACTGCTGCTGTTTAGTCCAGGGGGACAGCAGTCCTTCAATTATAAACACAGACAGGTGTGTGCATATGTACAGACACAGCAGCAGCCAAACACAGATCATGGAGCCCTGACTCATCTCCACTAAATTAATACTTTAATTTCCATTAAAAGTTCCATTAACACACGTTTTTTATTAGGTCATCTAGACTTTTAGTCAATTATAATTAAAATATTAAGAAAGATGATAAATAGGAGGGGAGACTAGAATAAAATATATAAGATCAATTAAACTAGAGGCAAAAATGACAAGTGACGACTAACTCTGATAAAATACGCAATAGTTTATGGGGCTGCAACACAGAAGTGGCTGCATGAAGAGGAGGAGGCGGCAAGCAAAACTAGGGACAAGAGGCCTCGAGTAAGAATGGCTTCATTTTCAGTAAATTTACCAGGGAGTCTGAACCAGGTAGTTTAACTTACTTTCCTAACATCTCTCATTGTAGGAATAAAAATGTGGCCTTAGGCAGAAGTGGGAATGTGCTGTGGGAGAAGTAATTTTGGAATCTGGTTATGTAGGGCGGGCCTGGGAAGGAAGCGCAGAGCCAGAGAACAATGTAAGGACAATTAAAAGAAGAGAACTAAGAACGTATTGTACCTAAGAAGGCAACTTTGCCCATACCACTTTCCTTGTTACCCAACCATCAATAAGGCCAGGCATTTTACATTTAGGGCCTCCTTGCTTACTACTTCAGTGTGAGTAATAAAGCGATGTTTAAGCGAGGCTAAGTATAAACCACAGTGGTACACAGCAGTAATATCAGATGTTTCTTGAAACACAGCTGAAAGGGTAGGACTTTGCTTTATGTCATTTTCTAAAGTATATTCTTCAAAATACTAGTTCAATGGCTGTTAGGACTCTTCCCTTGTTTCCTGCAGAGAAGGGTCCTGTGGCCAAGTAAATTTCAGAAATAATTAAAATTAAATAGGGTTATTCACTGCAGGATTCTCCAGAGACCTCAATGTGTGTGTTGAGAATCTTCAAGGGTGGTTATAGGGTACAGTATGAAAAGTTTTCCAAACTTACTTCCCCCTGAAACCCTTCCTTAGTGGAATATCTCCAGAGATTAGTGCTCAGTGGAACACACACTTAGGGACAAGCTGTCCAAATACACATTTTTTTGTGTGTTAAATAGGACTGAAGATACTTAAGGTAAAAAAATGACAAATATGGCAAGAATATGTGTTACCTATGGTAATGTTCACTTAAAAATATTTTTAAAAAGAATGTTTAACCAGCACTGAGTCAGCTTCTAACTTGATGTGGAAAGAGTAAGCAAGTTTTTCCATAGATAAGAAAGTGAGGGGGAAGGCTCTGATATTAACATATTAGACTGAAAAAAAAAATTGTGCTTAATGATGCCAAGGAGATAAAGGGTAAGAAAGGTAACACTGCTTTCTTTTCTTCTTAATCCACAGAATGTTTTATAAAAGACACACTATTTTCAACTTAAGTAACTTTTATTCAAACTCCCAAACAATAGTTTTTGATGTAATAAACACACTTATATTCATTACTCTAGAAAATTTGCAGGTTTCAGTAAAAACCACATAATAGCAAATGAGCTGGTGTAAATGAAGCATTTCCCAATTTTTTTTTTTTTTTTTTTTGAAAATCAGCATTTAACCAGATTGGTGTGTCAGTTATTATGACCATACAATGTTCAACCTATAAGGGGTTCTTAAAGATGCCTGCTTCAAAGTCTTCATTTTACAGGTAAAGAAACTAGGGCTTAGATAGGTTTAAAGGACTTATGCATAGCCAGCTAGTGCTCAAGCTGTGCCTTTTTTAAAAATTAAAAACAGTTTGTTCATTATATTCCAAGGGATATTAGTAAGTATTCAAAATCACGTCCATCATGAAATCAAAATCTTTAAATATTTTAAACTAAAAGTTATACATTAAGGGAAACACTGTGGACATGTGTGTGTACACATGTATGAATGTAGCATACGCGAATATTTTTACCTGGAATTGGTCAGATGTACACGTGTTCATTTCTGGTGACATGGTGTTTGTCTGACCAATGGAAGCGATTTTTTCTGCAGCAGATAGTGGTTTCAATGGTTCCTTGGTGGGTTCTAACATACCCTGAAAAAGGCATATTAGCCATTATTGGGGGAGGGGGAAAAACCAACTCAAACTTTATGAGAAAAATCAATGTAGCACAAAGTAAAAAACCAAGTCATTTGGAGAGTGCTGAAGACAAAAAGCAACTATTGTTAATTTTTGTTTAGAGAAAATTTTATAGCACTATAATGGAAAATATTTGACAATAGTACCTTTGAAATCCAAACTTGTGAAGCAAAAGACTTTGTATTTGAAACCAGATTTGTTTTAAAGTGCCTAGTTTAGCACTTTATACAAAAGCGTAAGTAACGCGGGATGCCAGGATGGAGAAGAGGCAAGCACAACAGTGATACAGTATCCACGCCCCAAGAATCCAACACTTTTGTGAGGTGTCAGACACTGAAACTGCAGAAAAGGAAACCCTTTGTACACATTACACCCTCGTGGTGTTTGGAGAAGTGAGAATTGTAAAACACACTATCTAGAGAGTGGCACTCTCGGAGGGGCCAAGATGGCGGAGCAGCACGGAAGTTCTCAGTTTCTCTCGTCCCTGAAATGCAGCTATATCAGCATCAAACCATTTTGCTCAACTAAAACACACCATCTAATATGATGGTGTCTACACGTCTTAATGTATATTTAGTATTTGAGCCTGTCTCCACTAGAGAATGGGAAGTTTAACACTTAGTTCCTTGGACTGGCACAGTAGAGAAAAGCCATTTCAGAGGGGAAAACATCTTACATGTTCCACTACTTGTGTTAAAAATCTAACATACTTTTTGAGGAGGAAAGGAAGGCACTGACAATGGGGGCAGAAATAAAGAAGGAAAAAAGAAAATCAGCATTTTGCATCAATACTCTACCAAACACTAGCAATAATGGGTAATCATCAGGTTAATGGCCTAACAAAAAAAGCTTTAACACATTTTAAAATAATACTTGATAAATTCTTAAATATTTTAAATCAGCCAGACCACACAAAAGTCTCCTTTTACTTGGGAGAAAAATATCAAAACTGCTAAATAAGGTTAGAATATGGAATGTTTTTAAGAATCTATAATTTTCTAAAAACAAGTTTTCAAGACAATCCCTCCTCTTCTCCTATAATAGGGTACATGCTGGGGCACCTGGGTGGTTTAGCTGGCTAAGCATCTTACTCTTGGTTTTGCTCCGATCATGATCTCAAGGTTCCTGAGTTAGAGCTCTGCACTGGGCTCCGAGCTGACAGTGCAGAGGCTGCTTGGGATTCTCTCTCTCTTTCTCTCTCTCTCTCTCAGAACCTGTCATCAGAGCAGAGCCCCACGTAGGGCTCGATCCTGAGAACCATGAATTCATGATATGAGCCAAAATCAAGAGTCAGACGCCAACACCCAGCACCCCACACAAATTCAATTCTTAACAATGATATTTTGCGAAAGGCTTCCCTCCAGAGCTTGAATGAAAACAAATTCATGGTCTGACTCAATAGCATATACATTATGCAGGCTTTCCTAGTGTGCCCTTATGGAAAGAGACAATGCATTCAGCAAACAGTTACCAACCTTAGCCAACGTTTCTAATGTGAACTGTCCACTTAAAGCAGTGGTCTTCAAAGTGGTCCCTAACACCAGTTTTTTTTTTTTTTTTTAATTACCTGGAAACTTGTCAGATGTATTACTCCACCCCCATTGAATAAGAAACTCAGTGGTGACCAGCATTTTGTGCTTTAACACATCTTCCAAGCAATTCTGATGCATTTTCTTATAAAGTATTTTTTTTTTTTTAGTAATTATTTATTTTGGAGAGAGAGAGAGTGAGAGCAGGCTTGGGGCAGAGAGAGAGGGGGACAGAACATCTGAAGCAGGCTCGGGGTCTGTGTGGACAGCAGTACACCCGATGCAGGGCTAAAACTCACAAACTGTGAGATTATACCTGAACTGAAACTGGATCCTCAACCAACAGAGCCACCCAGGTGCCCCAATTCTGATGCATATTAAGGTCTGAGAATCAGTGACGTAACTGACCATTTTAGGCACTATTGCTCCAAATGAGATAAAAAGATACTCAACACCTCATCTGTGTAAAGCACCATGGGAAAAATTCAGGTATAATTAAAATCTGAAACCAACTATGAAAAAGAGTAAGTATCTAAACATAAGGCATCATAAAGACAGAGGAGGAGAGATGTATTCACTAAATCAACTCTGGTATTAGAAGCTTATAAAAATTGTAGAATTATTACTAATAAAAACTGTAATTAAGGCAGAAAAATAAAGAATATTAGCCTCTAATTCCTCACAAAATTTAAAGAACTGGCTCGTGTGCTGAGCCTGCACTTAAAGATTAAGTAGTTTACTGGCCCCAACGTGCTGAATGAAAACTCCTACAAATGAAATTCATACTTTCTACCTCAGTAAGAGACAGTGACACCAACCACCTCTAGAATGCTACTCCTTGAGGAAAAAATACAAATAACCAAAGGTTAGAGTATGTCCTGGATTATATTTACCCACAACAGAAAACAGTATAGGGATAATCAAGGTGTTTTGAAAATACAAGTTACATTTATACAGGAGAAGAAACTGATTAAAAGATTCAAATACGAGTTTTTGTCTAATTCCACAAAACAAAACTACAAAAACAAAACATACAAGTAAAACATTCCAATTCAGTATCAATAATTAGACCTTACTCAGGGAAAAGTTTTGCAGATTAAAAAAGGTCAAATTTCACAGCAAATTCATTTCTGCATGCACATAAAGTTGTATAATTAAATTCCATACCAAGCTATATTTTTTTTCTTAAACATATTTTTCCTTACTTTCAAAAGTTATTGGTGAAAGAATTTAATTCACCAATAACTCAAAGACACACCAATAAACACAAACACATCAAACTTTAAAGTGTGACTGAGTCCTGATAAGACACAGGAAGAAAGTTCCTCAGTTATCCTGGACTACCTGGCATATCTGAAAAAACAAAATTCAACACATTTAAAAAATTAATGGGAAAACGGAGGACCAATTATGGGTCCTCGTCCATTTTCAATTACTATCATTTGGTATTCCCAAGCTTTTAGATACATCCATCCATCGCTTCAGTAGTGCAGGATTTAAAATTGATCATAACTGGATTAAAGCAAATGCTATGTAAGCCTTCAAATACTTCAGCTTCCACTTTTAAAAGCAAATTTAGGTAGAAAACAAAAAGAAGGAAAAGGAAGACCTCCAAAGGTACATTTTACAAAGAGTTATGAGCACTATTACTAGGATAAAGATAATCTTCAATCTAAAATAAAAGTGTCTTTGATACAGAAAAAAGGCCTTAAATCAAGACTTGAAGAGATGAGATCAAAAAGGATATTAGTATTTATTCTCTTAGTGTTCCCACACTAAACGCCCCTTAAAATACACTTTCCGTGTCATGCCACGTAAGATTTTCCAGAATGAATGCAGCAAAGATAAATACGCACAGAGACACTTTGTACTTACCAATCCTGCTGCATACATGGGCACTATAACAGGCTGCTTCTTGTTACCCGTGAAGAGCTACATATGTGTGTTAGAGAAAAAGAATGTATACTCAGAGAATGATCTATCATACACTGAAACAGTTAACAAAACATGTTATCACATATACTGTGAAATATAAATAGAAATTGTTAAGTTGCCCATATGGCTCATATTTTGGATCTCTTAGTACAATTCCTTTATTTGATAATGAAAAACATTAAAACTAATCTTCTCTAAAAATAAATATTGACTGGAAAAAAATTCAGATACATTTATGTTTAAAAGCTGGTATATTCAAAATCCATGAGCATTTAAGCTAATTAACATTTATTTTTCTGAGGAACTAGGTTATCACAGCTTGAACAAAAGTGTAACAATTTTAAAAACCCATAGGTCCACTAAAGGATTTTCCAAGGTACTAACAAAACTCACAATGTTTCGAGTGTCTATTCCCAAGGAGCACAAAAGCTTCTTGTTGCTGTGGGAACCGCCCCACTGATATCTCAAGCCATGTGCATCATGGATGTCCTGTAGCTCAGTCCACACATCCAGCAGTTCCCTGCAAAGGTCATGATGAAGCCATTGACAACGGGTTACTCAACTGCTTTCACCATGAATTCTAGTTTTAATGTGACTGTGAAATAATATACATTCCAATTAGTCTTGTGTTTAACATGAGTATACAGCTATTATCTGAATAAAACCAACTGCCACCACTTGTAGTCATTAAAGTAGCTAGTAGCTAAGTTAAATTCATTTGAAACAATGTCAGTCATCAAAATTTAGCCTGTATGTTTTTTCAATTGTAAAAAAGAAACACTTTTTTTTAAACTTAAAAAAAATTTTTTAAAAAATATTTATTCATTTTTGAAAGATAGAGACAGAGTATGCGTGGGGGAGGAGCAGAGAGAGAAAGGGAGGCACAGAATCCAAAGCAGGCTCCAGGCCCGAGCTATCAAAACAGAACCTGATGTGGGGCTTGAACTGTGAGATCGTGACCTGAGCTGAAGTCTGATGCTTAACTGACTGAGCCACCCAGGGGACCCAAACTTTTTTTTTTTTTTTTTTTAACATTTATTTATTTTTGAGAGACAGAGCACAAGCAGGAGAATGGCAGAAGGAGAGGGAGACAGAATCTGAAGCAGGCTCCAGGCTCTGAGCGATCAGCACAAGCCCCACATGGGGCTTAAACTCATGAACCCTGAGATCATGACCTGAGGCGAAGTTGGACGCTTAACCAATTGAGCCACCCAGACACCCCTTAAAACAAAAATATTTAAAAGGGGGAAAAAAATCATTCAGCATTCCACCATATTACTACAGCCATCTAACAGGCTGTCTCTTTGAGTCTTCATCTACACACAGCTGCAATTACAGCAAATACATAATTTTGTATTTTTTTCAGATTTTAAGCATTTCCTCCTCATCTACATGTATACCTTTTCCAATGGCCATGTAATGTTCTGTTAGATGCGTCATTATTTGACCACAACCTTACAGTTCAAGTTATTTTCACTGTTCATCTCCTACTGTTAGGTAAATTATCTTCCTGTATTTTACGGTGTGTTCTGTCATATAGTTGTGTTATTTCTCAAAAATCAATCTCTCGGAGAGATTTCTGGATCTAAGAGTATGAACCATCTGTACAACTAGCATATTTTTAAATAACACATCTCAACAGTTTTAAGATGGTAAAACATAAACCCTTTTTGTCCGCTTCTCTTCTCAGAATTACCCCCAAAACCCAAGAAGCAAATTATAATCTCCAGATTTAAAAATGTTAAGAGATACTTAAAACTCTGCACTACAAACACCGAGGTCACGAAGAGGGATGAAGGAGGGACTTGCAGAGGGAGAGAGTATGTTCAGATGTGGAGAGTACTGAAATGCAAGAGAAGAGTCCAAGAATAACTCTGAAGTTAAAATGAGAAAATCCATCTATATCCTCTAACGTCTAATAATTAATAGAAATTCCAGAAAGAAAACGGACAACGGCGGGAAGGTAACTGTATTGGCATTATATTGGTAATTGTCAATACAAGAGAACTGCCCAAAACTGAAGAACAGAAGCCTCCAGATTGAAAGGTTGTATACCTAGTGTTCAGTCTAATTAATGAAAAGACTCATAACAAAACACTTCACTGTGAGATTTCAGAATACCCACACACAAAAAAATCCTAAATTATAAATTTAACGTAAGGGTAGAATAAAAGTTTTACTACCCATGTACCTTTATTTCTCAGGAGGTTATCAGAGGATATGCTCCACCAACATGGGCTCTAAGTGAATGAAGTCCCAAGATAACATGTGTTTAAGAAGCTTACATTGAATCCAACCCAGGTTGGGAAAGAATGATGGAAGGCTCAGGAAAAAATGGAATGGCTAGCCTGACAGGTTTGATCACAAGTAAACTTGTATTAATAGCCTGCTGGGGGTAGGAAAAGACTGAGTAAATGAAAGAGAGAGGCAACTATTAAGTCCAAGCAGCAGCTTACTCTAAAGGAAATAGTGGCTTAGCAGTGAACACTACTTACAGGATTAAAATAATGAAAATACCAGCTATCAACTTAATGAAAAACTAGGATGTAAGTCATTCAGGGAAGATAAAGGGAGGCAAACAGTAAAGTCTAAATCCCTATTTATTGTACTCAGAAGTTGAAAGACAAAACAAAAAAAAATGGCTGATGAGAATAATGATTTAGAAATATTTGAAAAAGCATTCAAATATGGAACAGGGAGGTTTGTTTTTATTTTTTTAGCACAGTATGATTTTTTTTAAACTTTCAACATAATAATGTTACGAGAACATTTTAGAACCTTGATGTTTTAAGGTAACTTTATAAATTAGAACAGTTAAAACTAAACATACATGCTATCTAAAAACTGTCTACTACTTACCCACTTTCAGCTAAGGCCTCTCTTGTTTTTATTGGGAAGGTGCTTGTTTCCAGCAAGTGCTTCAGGGAAGTAACTTCTTCTTCAGTGTCAGGGATAAATATTGAAGGAAAACATACTTCGAAAATTCGCTCCAGGCGGTTTAGTAAAGCTGTCTGCATCAAAATACCCCCCACCAAAAGTTTATTTTCATTTCTCTAATTTTAATGATTTCAGTTTTATCATCATCATCACTACACACACCTCTAACCCCATGCTCAGTCACTATTAAAGGAGAGGGAGCAGTCAGGTTCAGGAAGCACTAAGTGAAAGGAGCATAACTACTAGCAGAACAGCTGCTCTAAATTATTACATTAATTACTCTTGGTGATACAGTGGTGACAAATAAATGTAGTTATATGTCAAGCAACATATCTGGTACTTTACAAATATTACCTTAGTCTATTACGAAATTCACAAAGAAGAAATTACTACTCAATTGTACAGTGAGAAAGCAATCTCAAAGTGTGAATTATCTATACAAAGCAAAACCAAAAACAGAAATGTTCATAAAATCAGGGAGCATTCATAGTCTTTCCATCACTGAGATGTTCCCTACTACCACTCATGTACTCTAGATTTAGGAATAACTAAATTGAAGATTTGTGAAAAGTATGCTTTTATAGTTGAAGAGAACTTTTTTCTTGAACAGAAAACATTTGAATCTTAAAAGTCTTTTAGAAATAGCTCTGCTGCTAATAGAACAAAGTAGGAGAGAATGTCTTACTAAGAAAAGCAACAGCTCATGTTTCATTTTGATAATCTGTGCTATCTTTTAGAAATTCCACTTCTCTACTCCTGTGTGGCATATACAGGTGTATTTTTGAATACGATCTTTTTTCCAAGCAAAGACTGGATATTCCCGAGAGTAATTTTTACTGAGAACACTGGCATTTTGGAATATTTTCGTTAATTAAAATTTGTTGAATTTAGATTAACTTGCACTTTTTGGGGTACTACTAGGTTATTCTATATGTGCAGCCCACAGTAACATTTATCCCCACTTTCCTAAGTGAACCTCAGATACATGTAAAATCTTTTCAACTTACCTCAATTTACCGCTTAAACATCAGGTAGGAATACAAAGTTAAGACTGTTGGAAGTCTACTACTGAAATGCTACCGAGTGTACAAGAAAATGCCACACCATGGTGGTATTTCCTGCCAAGTAACAAAGACAAGTTAACACTTGATTTCTGTTGTTTAGCATAGTCAGCAAACAGGAAAATGAAAAAGAAAAGGAAAAATCTTCCAAACAGATTTTCCAAACCAAAAATCTCTCTTTTGGAAGCAGTATCAGAGCAAAAACTTAACATGCATAATTAGTCTCAGGGTACTCTTCTGCTATCTCTATAAAAGTTACTCTAACACCTTCATTATATTCATGTGTGTGATATGGGAAAAGGTTCTCAGTATCAATTATGAAACCTACGGTAAAGAGTAGACTCAAGATCCCAAGGCTTGTGAAACTTGAGTGCGTCAAGGGGACTGGCACTTACTTGCTTCAACAAGGGGAATGGACAGACACTACTTTTAAAGGGATCAGATAACCATCTAATTGGAAACATGATGAGCACAGGCTCCTTCTGGGCAGAGAAGGTAAACAAAAACTCACATATGATCATATTTTACTTCTCTGTAAATTAAAAACTGAATCTCTCTTGTATCCTCTTTGTTATCCTTTTAATGGGAAAGAAAAAAATATTTATCAAAGGAAGAAAGAAATGACTCCAAAATACATTTGTCATTTGGGCAATATTACATTTAACTACCAGGTCTTAGGTACAGCAGTGAGCAAATTCTTAAATTAGTGGAAGGTACATGAACAATTACATTCACCTCAAGTTTTTACTTCTTACTTTACCTTTCTCATACAGAGTATAAATTACATGGAAAATTTAAAAGAAAGTTCCATCTGTGTTTAGGGCTAGATATTACATTCAATTGCTTCAAATATTTTGTTGAATGAGGTAGAGCCAAGGGTCAGCGATTTTTTTCTAGACAGGGCCAGACAGTAAACATTTTCAGCTTTGCACCACCCATAAAGAAGTGTGGTGTGTTCCAGTGGAACTTTATTTACCAGAAGAGGCAGCAAAACAGATTTGCCTCATAGGCCATAGCCTGCTGACATCTGTGGCATGGCAGTAAATAACAGAGATTCAAATAATCAGAACCCACTAACTGAACAGCACCACCCACCACAAGGAGGAACTCTTTAACAATTCAACAATTCAAGCAGCTAATACAATCAACAAAGATTTTGATGAAATTTGAATTTCCTCTGACATTTTGTACATCATTTTCCAAGTATCCACAAGACTAGTCTGATGGTAAAGGGAATCCTCTAGAAAGAGTTCCATACTAATATCCTGTTTATGGTAATAAATGTCAAATTTCATTTGCTACTCATTAATTCCAGTAAGTAAATGGCTGATGTAACTATACACTTCAGTGGAGGACTGTGGATGCAAGGAGAGAAGACTCTGCTTCTGGATTTATAAACTGGAGCTATCAGGGGCAACCTCACAGGGTGGGTAAGGAGTTACAGGATTAAATACTTGGCACTGTGTGCTCAAGAAGTGATAGCTTTTTTCACTACTGTTACTGTACAGATGATACACAGAAACAGAGTGGCCTACCAAGAAATAAAATAAACATCAAAACTACATTAAAGCTCATTAAGGATGTTTCTCTACCACTATTTGGCATTCTAAATCATTATGAAAATGTTTGTCTCAATCAATTTCTACAATATTTTAACAAGAAAATAAATAATCCAAAATTCTGTACCCTCCCCAAGATCCTCCTACTGAATTGGAAAACGAGTACCAATTGAAAAATGTCTATCATTAACAGCCACTTTTATAAAAAGAACATGTTATTGCTACTCCTTGTAGATTTTAAACTTTGGAAATTGGTGAACATTTTGCTTCACGTTTTGGCATTTGTGACCTAAATCTTAATCACATTATAAAATGCAAAGTGTGCAAATCAAACATTAGGTGTGTCTTAGTGTTATACTTCCCAAGAAGCACAATAAAGTTACAAGTTCAAAATGTAATGGAACACAGTCCAAGTAACTTGGTTGGTAGAACAGGTTTAAGAACATAATGCTCAAAAGAGAAATTAAACAGCCCACCACAAGAACAGTTTCTCTTGTGACCAAGCAGAAAGGTTTCTTTCAAGAAACAGATTTTTTCAAACTGACTGTAATCACACAGTAAATTAAAAAATCATTGTTATTTTGAGCATAAACTTTGACCATAGAAGTTATATATGAAAACTGTGATATAGGAAAGTTTTAAATTATTAAATAATTTTAACTGTTGTAAAATACATGTATATACACTCACATACACACACTTTTTTCCTCAATACTATCAGGCACGGATAGTTTAATACATACAACAGCCTAAACCAAATCAGTAATAAAATTAGTATCACATCAACACTAGAGTCAATAAAGTGAAATATTATTTAAACTTGGATTTATTCTACTGTAAGAGTAAAAAATAACTTACGAGAATTCTTGTTTCTTTATAGATTGTATCTATCCATAAGAGGCAATCTACTCCTGGTTTTGACTAAATGGAGGACACTACATAGTTTTAAACTCCTTGTAGCAGATTAACTTGAAAAAAAGATATGAATTAATGTTTATTAACATGTTCCAATACATGTGGACTTGTACTCAATGTAAAATTCTAAAAGATTATATTTTATTATTTGGAATTGGTGGTAAAGTCAGACTGGCTAAGCTCTAGTTTCCCTTAGCAGGTAAGGCAGCATCTGGAAAGCAAACAATATCATACAGCCCAGTTCAAAGTGAAGGCCTAAAAAATTCAGTAAAAGATCAAAAGATGTTCTCTGAAACACAGTCACAAACAGCAAAAGCTTGATATAGTGTGGTATGTTTTTTATTCAATGCTTATGCAGTGCTCACCACATGCCAGGCATTATTGTAAATGCTTTATGAATATTAGCTCACAGAAGTTCACAGAGAACACAGCCGAACCATTGGAGGGAGAGAACAGTAATCTTATCCCCATTGTCCGGATGAGAAAAATGGAGCACTAAGAGGTTAATCTGCTCATACTCCAATGAATATTACATGCTGAATCCTAATCTAGGAGGTCCAGTTTCACAGTCTGTGCTCTTAAATACTAGACTGTGTTGCCATCAAAGCAGTTGTAAGTTCAATTTCTAAAAATTATAAGAGCTTTGAGAGGGGGCTAGGTCTCATCTCAAATCTCCAGTACTGAGGTTCCTGCATACAGCAGACACAGAATTGTTAGCAAAGTCAGTGTATACTAAATTAAAAAAACAAAAACAAAAAGGCACTTCCTTTTTATTTAAGGACTGCAGGGGGCATGTTTGTTCTACTTATGAAAGTAGATCCTAGTGTAAGCCATCTAAATCATTTTGTACATAGATTGGATACATTTATATACTTGTAACAAGTATAAATAACAACTGAATGCCTTTATGTTCTAGGTGCTATGTTTGATACTTACGTATTTCTTCACTAATGTTTTAAAAAAAACAAACCCTGAAAGTTAAGTATTGCCGTTTCCACATTATAGATGAAGAAACTAAAGCTCATGGAGATTAATTAAGTAGTCTCATGTTGATATGGTACACAGCAAGGATTTGATCCCAAGTCTAATTCCATACTCTACTCTCTCTTCACCAAATCATGCTTTTACCCACTTTTTGTGGTCTTTCGACCATTTGTAGCCAACAGATGAGGGATTCAACTCTTAAACTGCTGAGGTGATGACCACACTTAAAGCAATTATTTCATCTAACAATATAATTCATAGTTTTTAGTAAATATTTACAATTTACTTTGTTAAAGAAATAATGAGAAGGTAACAAGTGCCCACACACTTAGCATACTATTTAGCTGAGGTTACAACAGTAACTATAGCAAACTAAGGAATATTGACAATCACCTGACTTATCTTTTTAAGAAGCAGGGATTTTTAAAAAAAAATGTTTATTGGGGCACCTGGGTGGCTCAGCTGGTTAAGTGTCCAACTTCGGCTCAGGTCATGATCTTGCAGTGTGCGAGTTTGAGCCCTGTGTCAGGGTCTGTGCTGACAGCTCAGAGCATGGATTCTGCTTCAGATTCTGTGTCGTCTTCTCTCTCTGCCCCTTCCCAGCTCAAGCTAGGTCTCTCTCTCTCTTTTAAAGATAAGCATTTTTTTTAGTGTTTGAAAGATTGAGTGAGTGGGGGAGGGGCTAACAGAAAAAGGGAGAGAGAATCCCAAGCAAGCTCCACACTCAATATGGAGCCTGATGTGGGACTCGAACTTAGAACAATGAGATCATGACCTGAGCTGAAATCAAGTGATGGGCATTTAACAGACTGGGCCACACAAGTGCCCCTCAATTACTTGCCTTTTAAATGCCTTTAATTTCAGAGTCGAAGAGGAAAAACAGTCATCAGTTCTCCCTTGAATGTGGGATCAGAAAACTGGTGGGTGGTTAGCTGAATACCAGTTCTGTAACTCACTCATGCCATTCAATCACACATGTAGCAAATTCTCAGCCTGGTGAACAGCCTCACGTCTGGCTGTTATACATTTAAGAACCAGATGGCTTTGATAAATGTAGGGTTGAAAGTCAAATGCAATTCAAGGCAGGTGCCAGTGTCCATTTTATTTTCTCTATTCATGTCCAGTGCTAGGACAAAGGAGAAGAGCCTGGTGCTTAGAAGAGTTCCTAACCTGTCAAAACTATTCTGAGAAGAGAAACTAGCCCAAAGTAGTAGCTTCTCTCTCAAAATCATGACAGGTGAGTATATAGCCAAAACTAGAGATATTCCTACACAAATTCTCATTTGCCTCCCCTATTACTTTCTGCCATTAACCAAAAAAAAAAAAAATGCAGTTGGCAACATGATTTTTTGTACCTTTAAAGACCATTTTCCAAGAAGTTCATTTCTGAGATTTTTCAGTAATATCTAACATTTATTGAACACTTATTATGTACAAGAGAATGTGGTAAGCACACTGACATGCACAATTTCATTTTACTTTCAGAGTGAGGGACTTTAAGTAAGTACTATTATTCTCTAAATCTAAGGTTCAAGAAAGTGACTAATACAAGTTAGTGCTGAAACGTGGATCTGAATCTGGCAGTGTGACTCCAGAGCATTGCTTTTAAGCACTCACTATATATACCCAGGGCCAGGGCCTCAGGCCCACAATCACTTAGGGATTCATGAAAATGTTTTAATAGCTTAAATTAACATACTCATCTTTATACCAAGTTATAAAATAGAATTTTAAATATCTTTTATGGGTAAGTCATATAAAAGTCATATGTGGCCCTGGCTATACTGCTCTCACAAGGTACATTGACTTTTATCTTTCCCAATTTTCTCATTTCTCATATATTTGTTTTCCTATCAGGGTCCTTTACTACCTTGAATGTCTCTACAATAACAATTATTACTTTTTCAGACCGGATAGGATTTCTGGAAAAGCACAAATGCTCAACTATCCAATGGTTTAATTCATCAATGGGGGCAAAGCATCATGTATGAATTCACTTACACTCATTCTCAGGTCTCTTGTATCTCCAGGTTTAGAGCAGAAGGTATATAAGCAGCCATTTCATTTTATTCACGGATGCAAACAAGTCACATTACAAATGCAGAACTTCCCAACTGGTAGGTCCCAGTCATGAAAAGTCTCCCCCAAATCCTGAATGCTACACAGGGTAAAATGGCACTCCCTCTTATTAAGGTCAATTTTATGTGTCAACTTGACTGGGCCGTGATGTGCCCGAGATAACTGGTCAAACATTATTCTGGGTGTGTGTGTATAGGTGTTTCTGGATGAGATTAACTTTAAATTGATAACTTGGGTAAAGCAGATTGTCTTCTCTAATATGAATAGGCCTCATGCAATCAATTGCAGACAGCTTTAGGACTGTATTTGGTACTTCTCAGACTCCATAAACACATGAGCCAAAGTCTCTCTCTCCCTCCCTCCCAAGTCTGTCTGTTCATCCATCCTCCTGATTCTGTTTCTCTGGAGAATACTAAATATACCTCTATTTTATAAATGACTGTAGTGGAGTGTATTGAAAAGATCAGTTTTCCAAAGGGGTGTGTAAAACCAGCACCTAGGGTCCAAGGCTCTGGGTCTTATGCCATGCACACGCATATCTTCTTAAAAGTGTCTTGTATTTAAGACACTAATTCCTAAAGTTCCTTCAACGTATTTCTAGTTAGTTTTCTTTTCTTCCATAGGAACAAAAGTTGATTAACATTAATAGTTCTAACATTGATAAGCATTAGATCTTGCTCTGAAGTGGAAGTTTAGAAGAAACATAAAATCCACTGGGTAATTTAATCTTCCATATAAGAGGTTACCTTATACCTTACCATCATTAAATATTAAGTAAGATATCAAGTACAATCTACACTTGTACACTTTGTCAATTCCCAATTTCAAGCTACGTAAGACTGAACAACTGTAATATTCACCATGCTCTAAAAAGATGGTTTGGCCCTTCTGCATAGTGCATAAATCTAACAAAGTATTTCTACCTATTTTGGAATTAAAGACCAGAATTTCCATTTTTCTGAGAGAAAAATAACAAAAGAAATTGATATCCAAATATTTCAAGTAAATAGTTAGAAAGAAATTAAGATTTTGTCTTTGTTTTTTAAAACACTGAGATGGGGCACCTGGGTGGTTCAGTGGTTAAATGTCTGACTTCAGCTCAGGTCATGATCTCACGTTCGTGTGTTTGAGCTGTGTAATCAGACTCTGCTGTCAACTCAGAGCCTGGAGGCTGCTTCAGATTCTGTGTCTCCTTCTCTCTCTGCCCCTTCCCTGCTTGTGTGCTCTCGCTCTCTTTCAAAAATAAATACACTTAAGAGAAAAAGTAAACAAAACAAAACCCTGAGATATAATTGATGTACATTAGTTTCAGGTGTACAACATAAAGATTTGAAATGTATATATTGCAAAATGATCACAAGTCTAGCTAATAGCCATCCCACAGACAGCTACAAATTTTTCTTGTCAAAAGAACTTTAACAATATATTTTCTTAGAGATTTTCAAATATACAATATAGTATTATTAACTATAGTCACCATGCTATACAGTACATCCCCAGGGCCTATTTATTTTGTAACTGGAAGTTTGTACCTTTTGACCACTTAATTTGGTTGCTTACTTCTGTTTTTAGTAATAAGTTCAGGTATTCATCCACAGAAAGGAAAATCTGCACAAATCTTAGGCAGATGATTAAATAAAGGTGAAAACATAGGCTTAGAGTCAGGTTGAGAATGTTGACTTTCCAGCAAACAAGCTATTTATTTATTTATTATTTAGCAGGGTTTTTTTTTATTTGAAAGAGCAAGTGAGCAGGTGACAAGGACAGAGAAAGCAGAGATAATCCCAAGCAGGCTCCATGCTCAGTGTGGAACCTGATGTGGGGCTCGATCCCATGACCCTACTGGGATCATGACCTGAGCCAAAATCAAGAGTCAGACGCTCAACAACTGTGCCACCCAGGCACCCCACTACCAATTAAATTTTAAAGTAAAGTAAGCCAAAGTATTCATAATTCTCTTCCTTCTTTGTGTGACACTTCATTTTCAAGCCTCTCAAAAGAAATCTTCATCTAGTAACATTTTCTCTGTAGCATTATCAAATAGATGGCTAATAAAGAAACAATTACTCAGCTTCCTTTTCTATAGCTAGTTAACACAGAGATTACTTATCAGTTACCTAAATTCTCAAATAACATCCACAGCAATATTTAAAAAATTTTACCCAAACCTCAGAGTTAAATGGAGGACTTATAATATTACCTCTTTTACCATACATTTAAGACAAAATAATCTTGGCTATTTCAATCAGCTTTCCTTTCTGGAACATTAACAGGTTGAGAGGGAGGGAGGGAGGGGGGAAGGAAATAAAGAAAGGAAAGAACGAACGAACAAATTGGTAAAACAGTATACAAAATGGTCTTCTGGGAGAAAGACTGCCTTGAAAGTAAGGAGAACTTTTTTTTTTTTAATCATCATTTGGTTTTGTTTTGAATTTGAGCTCAAAAAGCAAAGAAAAGTTTGGACCTCTTTCTAATGTGTACCACATAGATACCACTACTTGTTTTCCTCTACAATGTAATGCAGAAGAATATTAACAAGAAAATGAAACACATTAAGCTCTGCATTCTCAGAAAAAAATATTCACTGAAAGGGTAGAGTATTTCTCAATAAATGGTCATGCATGACTTTTATTAAGGCTTCAATTCTGAGTCTACTAGACCCACATTTGAGAATTAGTTTGACGAAGAACATTTTCTAAGTATGAAAGATTTCTTTTTGGTTGACTTTTCCCTAAGTAGCAAATTACAATAAAGCTGCAACAATTGATGGTCTTTTGACTCAAGGAAGATACATTTTATTAAAATATTAAGATATCCTTTTGGTAGCCTGAAAAAGGGAAAGTATTAAAAAATAGGGACTCAGACAATGTCACAGTGAAAAGCAGAAGAAATCTGAAATGACAAGTACACCATTTGTCTCATTTCTCAAAACAAAGAATTGTTCCCCATGTTTGTTTAACTGAATTAACCAAGCTATGAATTCCAAAAGATTCACAACATTCTGTCAAAGCAGAATTTGGACAAAACCACTGAAGGCACTCTGTGTAAAACAGAATTGTTGCACCCATGTTAAGACTGAACAGGAATAAACCATTTTAAGTTTTACCACTAAAACCCTAATGTTCACATCATTAATATGTGAGGATTTCTGTGTGGTCTCCAACACTGTAACAAGTAGGAGAAACATTTTAAGAAAAAAAATCAGTAAATCTAATCCTCTCCCTGGGGCTTAGATAATGTACCTTTCCAGCAGATTCTGGAAAAGAAAGAAACTGTGGGCCATAAGCCTTGATCACAACAGCAGGACTTCCAACTCAGTCACTTTCTTACTCAAGAGGGCTTACCCATTTCCTTACCTCAACTTCCTTCTAAGCTGATCTTTCAGGCCCTTCCAACAATTTCTCCTTTCCAAAATCCATCTCCAAGTTCTGCTCATTTTCCAAACCCATTCAGCAAAAATCAAAGTCTGAGGACCGAGCCAAACAAATCTCAGGAAGTCTTAATGGATTGTGGCATATCCACATGCTTTTTGCTCTAACTTCACAAAATAGAATCATACTATAAAATTCTTATTCTTCATGAAAGTCCAATGAAGTACATATTATATCCTTTTTATAAACAACTGAACTCAGAAGTAACGTGTTGAAAATCATAAAGCTTATAAGAGGCTGTGTCAAGATTCAAACTCAGATTTGTATTATATAAATAAAGCCCGTATACTTTATTGCCTCTTATATCCAATTATCAAGTTATAAATAACTTCAACTTGTGAAACAAGTCTTTTTTTGAGCTGGTCATATTTTGAAATTTATTATCTGATGATGTTAAAAGTTCTACGGCTATAAATTAAAGGTCATTCAATACCAGTGTCACCTTCCAGTAAAATGAAGCTCAACAGGGAAAGGATTGGGTCAAAATCAAGAGTCTTAGCTTTGCATTATATAATTAGTTCATTCCTTGCAAGCTTCTACTTTCATAATAAATTAATCAACAGGAAATATACATATTAGACAAACCATACAATAACTGAATTAGCAAAGTAAGCTATTCAGACCCTCAAAGTCAAATTAAAAGTGATTAGCTGTACAATCCACCTGGTAATACCATAATAGTATTTTCATGTATCAAAAGGTATCAAAGCAATGATGTATAACCATTTCAGCTGACACTCAGACTTTGGAAATATTTCCAGTTGAAAATGGTTTGCTTAGCAAAAGATAACTGGAAGAGTTTGGGGATTCTGATTTCATTCTCACTATCCTTAAAAGAAGCTGGTGGGCAAAGTGTTCCCTATAACAATTGTCAATATAAAGCAGTGACTTTCTGGGGGAGTTTTCTTTTCAATACCTGAATGGGGTGGAGGAAAAGGTTAGGTTTAGCACAGGGTACAACTCAGGACGGGGGAATAACCCGGATAAAAAGCTACATCTCTAGGGGCTACTTTAGGTCAAAATAAATCTTTGTGAATCTTCTTTGAAAGAGTCTGGAACAGGAAGGGATAAAGTGCAGGGGCTGTGGGGTAAATATATTCTTCCTGACACACTTACTCCCCAAGAAGTATAAACATAAATATATATTTGCAAGAAATTATAAGCAACTAAATACAACTACAGTAAGTCAGCCTATGGCTGTTCCTTGTTCTAGTCTTCTCATACCCTCATCCCAGGTCTTCAGTAGCTGTCAAATCATCAAGTCCAAATCTTTTTTGCTCATATTCTTTTTCTACCCTTCAATTCCCTACAGCTTTCAGCACAGGTTAAGGTTTCAAATTCTGCTTGCTCCCTCCCGCACTCAAAACTAGACTTCAACCTCTTAGGTCTTTGATTGGCAAAATTAAGAGACATTTTCTGAAACTTAAAAAGTCTTCTAAATCTCAGTTTAACTTTCTTGTGAAATCACTGTAAAGGTAAAAACTGAAGGATTCACTGAACTAGTTGGCTAATTAATGAATTTTTACATAAGTGATATTTATGGTAATCAAAAAAACCAAGTTGATGAATTTCTGTAAATATTAACTCCCTGAGATAAAGAAAAACCTCACCAAGCATTCCTTACTGTAGGACCATTCTCATAAAGTTTACCAAAGGGTTGTGAAAAATGTAACTGAACTACAAGTCAAGCAAGCATTATGTGTCATAAGAGACTCCTTCAACAGGTACCCAATTTAAAAATACTTCCTGAAAAGCTGAATTAAAAGCCTCCATAGCAATTAGCCTATCATACAAAACAGAGAAGACCAGTAAATACCTGAACTGAAGTGGCTGTTTTCTGTAAATGGCCACCAGCAACTGCTCCTTTAGAAGTTGCTAAAGGGACACTGTGCATTTTGGGGGTTCCTGGAGTATCAATCTTTTCATCTGTCCTACGTGACTGCCAGGCTTCCTTTCGATGGTGAGATTCAGTAGCCTGCTGGTCTCCAAAAGTAGCCCAAGAGCAACTATCTTTCTGTCCATCCTCAAAAGCATTCCAATCTACAACTTGGCTAGGCCCAGCTGAACTGAAGTCTGCAAAATCATCAGAATCTTGAAAAGCACTGCAGTCCTCTCGGATATTTGGCACAGAATCAAAATCTCCAAATTCACCTTCTTGCCCAATTTCCAGTTTTGAAACAGGATCACTTCCTGTCTCCATAGACTTTCCTGTCAACTTACATTCTTCTGATAAATGATCAGGAGTCTGTTTTAGGTCGGACTCAGTAAATATAATTTCATCTTGGCAAGACATAGCATTTGTATCCCCAAATTCTCCAAAGTCATCACCTGGTTCACTAAAATGTGGAAAGTGCTCTGAGGACTCTTCAAAAGTGATATCGCTCATTGAATCTTGAGTACCAGTAACAAAAGGTGGAGTTGTGCCACTGGCTGTGCCGAAGTCACCAAAATCATCCTCATTAGTATCATTGCAAGTCACAAAGTCATTACTATCATCACCGTTTTTTACACTTATAGAATCATCCAGAACATTTTCTTCTGTAGGATCAACGCTGAGGCTTTGGAAATCGGTAAACTTTTTACTTTCTTCTTTGGAAGAACCAACTTCATCATCAGCATCAGAAGTTTTAACAGAATCCATGCATAGGTCAGCATACTTCGAAGTAAACAAATCAAGTTTTTCCTCAGTTTTATACTGTTCTCTCATACTGGCTTCTTCTGAATTATCAGCTGAATCTGCCAAACTCCAAGGCTTTGATTGAACACTTGATTTTAAAAATTCATCCTGTTGCAACATTGGAAGGCCTTGTTTTTCAGTACTGAAACCTCTGGTACTCATTATGCTGATTTCTGAAACACAAACCTGATCCTCTCCATCAATGTCTCCTTTATCGTCAAAGCTCCTACCCAAAGACAGTGTTTTTACAGAGCTCAGTTCACTGACTCTATTAATTTTATTATTTTCCTGAATGGTTAATGCTTCTCTATCATTTAAAACTACACATCCTATTTCTTCTAGTTGTATCCTTTCTTTTTTGGAAAATGTGGCAAAATCTGCAAATTCTTCAGCAGGACTAGGTGCAGAGTCTAAGTTATACTCAGTACTATGAGTGCTAAGAGACTTTCGTCCTTTTGAATCGGTTACAGTGTCCAGATCATCTGTTCCCTGAGGATTTACAGCTTCCAATACTGCAAACCCGTTTGTTAGAATCTCCAGACAAGGAGGCTTTTCACCGTTGCAGCTCTCTAACTGCTTATTTTGATGAACAACATTCATATCAGTTCTAAAATCTTCTGGAGAGAAACTTTCAGGTGTTCCAATATTCTGTCTCTGCTTCCCTATACTATTTAAATCTCCTGGACTTTCTATGCCATCAATGGAAGGATCTAAAGTTTTAGATGAAATTATTTCTTTGCTGGTGGTAGAAAGCAAAACATCAGACTCTCCTTTCACAGAAGTTAGTTCAGCAGTGATGTCTTTATCATTACCATTTTTAATGGACTTAAAGCTAGTAAGGCTATCTACATTTTCTGAGAAATCATGAATTGGCATAAAATGGTTTGAAGGTACAAACTCTTCCTTGGGACGAGTATAATCTGGTGTATCAAAATCAACAAATCCTACACCAGAAGGGCTAACTTCCGAAAACCCACCAAATTCCCCAAATTCATCATCATCATCATCCTCGGCTCCATTGTCTAGTGGTGGTGGGGATGAAGAGTACATTCGAATGATGTCTGGCTCCATTGTTCAACTGCTTTCAAATAATTAATTTACACCTGGAAAAAAAAAAACAGTTGTTCTTTTTCTTGGAGTGGACAGATTACATATACAAAGGTTTTCAAAAGTCTCTCAAAGCTATTCAACCAATGTTAAATGTACAGTGCTCTATTTTTAAGTTATTTTTCTCTTAGATAAGATTACTTTACACAGCTATAATGGCAAAAAACATTTCTCTTTTCTAGGGTACGTTTCTAAGAACATTGGTATTACATTACTGAATTTGGAGATTCCAGAAAATTTTGAATAAACACAAAAGTAGATCTACAAAATTCTCTCTTGGAGCACTTGCTTATTCTCTCAAGCTTTTTTCTAGCCCACTGGAGATTCAGGGCCTGCCTTATGGATTTGAGAGTTCTTTATAAATAAGACATGGCAATTTTATCTTTAATAATTGCTATCCAATTCAGTGTTTATTTCTGACCCAATTTTTTTTAGATTTTATTTTTTAGAGCAATTTTAGGTTCACTGCAAAATTGAGATGGTAAGTGAATTTCAATATATTCTCCAACCCCATTCATCCACAACCTCATCTATTACAAACATCCTCCACCAGAGTGGTATTTGTTACAAGTGAGGAACGGACATATGTCACTATTACCCGAAGTCCATAGTTTATATTGGGGATCGCTCTGTGTTGTATATTCTATGGTTTAGGACAAATGCATTAATTACAGTATCACACAGAGTACTGTCAGTGTTCTAAAAACCCTCAGTTCCATCTATTCATCCCTCCCTCTCCCCTGACCCTGGCAACCACTGCTCTTTTTACAGTCTCCACAGTTCTTTTTTGGGATGTCATATAGTTGAAATCATACAGTATGTAGACATGCATAAGTCACACAGTATGTACCCTGTACATACCGTATGATTAGCTTTCACTTAGTAACATGCATATAAGCTTCCTCCATGTCTTTTCATAGTTGATAGTTCATTTCTTTTTAGCACTAATATTCCATTGTCTGAATGTACCTCACTTTAAGTGAACTTTTTTCAAACTTTTTTTTTTTAAACATTTTTATTTATTATTGAGAGACAGAGCATGAGCATGGGAGGGGCAGAGAGACGGAGAGACACAGAATCCAAAACAGGCTCTAGACTCTGAGCTGTCAGTACAGAACCTGATGTGGGGCTCGGACTCACAAACTGAGATTGTGACCTGAGCTGAAGTCAGACACTTAATAGAATGAGCCACCCAGGTGCCCCTAAGTCAATTTTATTTTATAACTTTCAATACTGAAATCATTTAAGTGGCAAAAACAGTACATACAGAACTCTCAGGTTTACTCCAACCAGTTTCCCACGCTGATAATGTGGTAAATAACTACAGCACATGATCAAACCAGAAAACTGACATCAGTACACTATTAACTCAGTTACACACTTTAGATCTGATCAATTTATTTGTGTAAGTAATTCTATGAAATTTTATCACATATGCAGATTAAATTCAAGTAACCACCACTACAAGTAGGATAAGAACTGCTGCAAAAATAGTTCAATAATATTCATCAATACAAAGAAACTCCCTCCAGGCATCTGGGTGGCCCCATCAGCTAAGTGTCTGACTCCTGATCTCACCAAGTCCTGACCTTGTGGTATGTGGGTTTGAGCCCTATATGGGGCTCCAAGCTGACAGTGCAGAGCCTGCTTGGGATTCTCTCTCTCTTCCTATCTCTCTGCCCCTCCCCCACACTCCGATTCTCTCTCTCAAAATAAACAAACTTAAAAAAATAAAAAACACAAAACTCCTTTGTGTTACCTCTCAATATTCACACCTTCCCCTAAGCCCTAACTCCTGTCAGTCACTGATCTATTCTCCATAATTTTGCTACTTCACAAGTACTTATTATGTAAAGAAAATTATACAATATGTAATTCTCTGGGAGTTTTTCCCCCCACTCAGCTTAATGACCTTGAAATCCATCCATATTGTTGCATGTCAAGAATTCATTCTTTTTTATTGTCAAGTTGTATTCCATTATATCGCTGTACCACAGATTGTTCCTCGGTTTACTCAATTTAGAGCTGTTGGGTTGTTTCTTGTATTTTACAATTACAAGTAAAGCTGCTAATATGTGTATACAGATTGTTATTGGACCACAAGTGTTTACTTCTCTAAGATAAATTCCCAAGAATGCAAATGCTTGGTCACATTAAGTTTAACTTTATAAGAAACTGTCAAAGTGTTTTCCAAAGTTAAATTTTATGGGGTCAAATCAATTCAACTTTTCACTTGTAATTTTCATTATTTTGCTTTCATATAAGCTTGAGATCTAATAAATATTCACTTATTTTTTTCCACTTTTAGGTGGTTTTCTTTGCATTTAGTTTTTAATACATCTAGAAATTCGGTATATGATCTAAAAAGCAAAGGTCTAAATAATTTTTTCAAAAAAAAAAACAAGCAATTATCCTAATCCCATTTACTGAGTAATCCTTCCCATACCTATTAGTTTAGAATATCTTCTTCACTTCTCTTTTAAAATGTATTTACTTACTTATTTATTTGCCAGCCAGGTTCCCCTCTCTATATAACTCCCAAATGGAAGCTATGTTTGAGTTACCCTGTTCCTTTGTACCAACTAGTCAAAAATGTCTGAAGACAGACTTACATTAAAAGTAAAGGGAGAATTAACAACAAAAGCCCTAGAATAAAACCAGCCTATAAAGCGATACTTCCAATGAACTAAACTGAAGCCCAAAGAATTGGTATTTTCTGTCACTCACTAGTTGCTAAGTTAGATACATGAATACCTCAACACAAAACTCAATTTTGTACACCCCCAAAACCAAAACCACCACTTCCTTCCAACTCTCAGAATAAAGTTTCATAAAATCTTCCAACTTTAGGGAGAAGGGACCTTACAAACCACTTAATTTAATTAAATATGAGGAAAATTAGGTCTACTGGTGAGCAACTTTCTCAAAGGTCATACAGCTGGTTAGCAGAGAATGGCTTCAGAATTTTGAAAAGGATCTTTGAGGTCAGTGACTGGTCAGTCATTGAGAGTCATTTGAAAGAAATTGAGCAAATCATAAGAAAAGTAAAAGATCTATTGTAATAGATCTATTTTAAACGGTCTTCCTTACAAAATCAGCATCATAAAGAAGGGAATGACGGCTTTACTTCCAAGATACCTTTTTTGTTTTTTGCTCTTTAAATGAGAAAAGGAAAAAAAGAAAAGATACACATAAACCACAGTTTTCTCCTTTGTCCAGAGTCCTGAAAACCCATTCCAATGCTTAAGTATACAGGGTTATTTGACCTCTAACAGTTTCTCTGTGATTATGAAGTTCCTATTATTTAAAAATACTGATTTTTAATGTCAGTGTGGCAAAAAGGACATTTGCACACACATACTGCTGGTGGCTGTGTAAATTGTGAGAAGGATTTCAGAGGGCAATCTGGCTATACCACACTTTTTTTCCTTAAAAATAAAATGTTCCAAAGGGGTTATTTAAGCAAATTATGCTTTATCCTTCCAATAGCATACTATGTAGCCATTCATATGATGATTTTTTTTTTTTAATTTAAAAGCATTCACAATGATGCAGCAGGTCAAAAGGACACAAAAGGCAGCTTGAAGTGATTCCTACTGGTAAAATTAGTGATAACTTAAGCATCAAAATCAAGATAGTAATGGATTACAATCCACTGAATAAAATAATCAACACTCTCAGATATAAACATGTTAAGATACTGCAGTTTCAAAATACCTCCCCACAACATACTCAATTATATAGGAAAAAAAGTGTAACTTTACAGTGGTGAGAGCTGATAGTTCAAACGATCAAAGCGAACAACATTAGCAACGGGAATAGTGAAATCCTGCATCACCGGACAAGATGCAACAAGAACACAGGATCACTTCTGGAATATTCCTGCCCAGAATACATAACTTGAATCGATCCATGAGGTAACTTCAGACAAGTTCAAATTGAGAGTGAGTCTACAAAACAACTGGCCTGTAATCCTCAAAAGTATCGCTGTCATGAAAATTAAGGAAAAATTTCAGTGGTCTTCAATCTGGAACAATTCTTAAGAGGCATGACAAGTAAATTTAACACTTGATTTTCAACTGGCTTCCCTTTCTGTATAGGTCATTACTGGAACGACTGTGAAACCTGAGTAGAGTCCAAGGATTAGATAGCAGAAAAGCACTGATGCTAATTTTTTGTTTTTGAGGGTGGTATTGTGGTTACAATAAGAGAATGTCTCTGGTTGTAGGAAATGCATACTAACATGCTAGGGAGAGATGGCACATCAGGTTGGTAACAGTCCCAGATTACTCCAGATAAAGACTTATTTGTACTGCACTTGCAACTTTTATGGGATTGTGATCACCAATCACCTCAAAACGAAAATGAAAAAAATTTATGTTTGAATTTAAATATGCACACTGTATAATAAACATGTGTTACTTACATATTTTAAAAATTGTGACAAAATATCATAAAATTTACTATTAAAGTTTAGAAACGGACAATTTTAAGTTTTTAAATGTACCTTTCAGTGGCATGAAGTACATTCACACTGTTGTGCAACCATCACCAGCACTCATCTTTAGAACTCTTTAATCTTCCAAAATATTAAAATGTTTCCTATACTCATTACACAGTAACTCCCCATTCTCCCTCCTCCCAGCTCCTGCGATCACCAGTCTATTTTGTCTCCATGAATCTGACCCGTCTAGGTACCCACATGTAAGTGCAATTACACAGGATCTGTCCTTTTGTGATTGGTTTATTTCACTTAGCATGATGTCCTCAAGGTACATGTTGTGTGGCCTGTGTCAGAAGTTCATCCTTTTAAAGGCTGAATATAATTTCATTGTATGCATCTATTACTGTATGTCGTAGGCATTTGGGTTGCTTCCACCTTCTGGCCACTGAATAATGCTGCTATGAACACAGGTGTACAACACATTTTTTTAATGCTTAATTTTGAAACAATAGACTAACAAAGTTATAAACATAGTAGACATTTGCACACCCTTCACCTAGTTCCCCTAATGGTGAATCTTAAGTAGCTTCAGTACAATAGGAAATTGAAAATTGACCCTGTTGGTACATTGCTATTAACTAGACTATAGACGTCATTGTCTTAACCATTAAAAAAACCCAAAAACTTGCATCCACTTGTGTTCGTGCATAATTCTGTTCAATGTTATCCCATGTATAGGATTTGTGTAACTACCACAACTATCAGGATACAGAACTACTCCCTCCCCCCGACCCTGGGCAGCCATGATTTGTTTTCTGTTTCCATAGTTTTGTCATTTCAAAAGTTATGTAAGTGAAATTATTCAGTATACAACACCTTTTGAAGTTGACTTTTTTCACAAGGTATAATGCTCTGATGGTCGATCCTGGTTATTGCATGTATCAAGTCGTTCTTTGCAAAGTAGTATTCTATGGTACAGATATACCACTTTGTTCAACCACTCGTTAACTGAATGACGGAGTTATTTCCTGTATTTTACTATAAATAGTATACATACTATATTAATGATATATGTATCAACAATATCTTTAAGTAGTATATATAATAAAGATGCTACCGACCCTTATGTACAGGTTCTGTGGTGAACAGAAGTTCTTATTTTCTGGGATAAATGTCCAAGAGTGTGATTACTGGGTTCTATGGTAAGTGCATGTTTGTTTTGGAAAAGGCTGCCAAACTATTTTTCAGAGTGCTGTACCACTTCAGCTTCCCACAATACTTTACTTTTAAAGAACCCCCTGTGATGTTTCTTATTAGTAGAATCTGTTCATGGTCAACCTGTTTTTCCTAAAACTTTTCATTATTTGAAAAATGAAAACATTTCATTGGTTCAGGCCTATTTCAAACTCAGATGTTAAGGAAATACCAAGATCTAAAAAAGAAACTTTGTAATCAAACAAACCAACAACATAGAGAAGTTTTTCTTCCTCTCATAAAGCACTCTTTCTCCTAGATGCAGCAGGCTCTGTCCGTCTCCTATACTATGAACATTTTCATATTTCTCAAAACTGTGTCACCTATCGATCGGAAGAACTTGGGTGGCATATTCCCCTTCAGTAAGTCTTGGCTCTGGCCCAACCCATCCTTCAAAATCTAAGAGAATG
The DNA here is from genome assembly GCA_017311185.1 of Proteles cristata cristata. Lineage (NCBI taxonomy): Eukaryota > Metazoa > Chordata > Mammalia > Carnivora > Hyaenidae > Proteles > Proteles cristata. Next base: position 182,161 of record JAESUZ010002979.1, read on the forward strand.
CCACTCTCAAGTTTCAGTCAAGAATGCCAACCAGCCAGTGTGGAGGAGGCGTGAAATTTTCCAAAAAAATTCTTCCGTGTCCAGGACAACTCAGTAAAATTTGTTAGTTGAAGTATGATTTGTTGTTAATTGAAGTATTATTTGTATGGTGAATTAACATATGAATTAATTAAAAAAATTTTTATTTTGAGAGAGAGAGCACGCACAAGCAGAAGGAGGGGCAGAGAGAAGAGAGAATCTCAAGCAAGCTCCATGCGATCATGCACAGAGTCTGATACAGGGACTCGTTCCCACAACCATGAGAGTATGACCTGAGATGAAATCAAGAGCCAGATGCTTAACCGACTGAGCCACCCAGGTGCTTTTTTTTTTTTAAAACACAGAAAATATGGAATTTAGCTATTCCTACCTAATAGGAAAGAGAGACAGATGAGCTACTTTAATACTGTGCCTGGCACATAGGAACCTTAAAAAATGTTTCTTCATCCTTCTTAATGGACAACTTACTCCACACCATAAGGATTTCTAAACAGCGGTCTAATTTTTTTATAATCTGAACATGTGCACACATGTGCAGTGTGTGTGGAGAAGGATGTGTTCCACTCTCATTTTTATGACTGCTTATTTCAAGACCTCTTAGAGGGTATCTAGGAAACAACGGGAGTATCTAGGAAAGATTCAAGCCATAGTACACACAAAAAGACATGAAGCTTTCATGCTTGGGTAGTAAATGGGGGATTCTAAGGTTAGTTAGAGCATGAGATACAGAATTTGGGCAGACTTCCTGCACTTTGTGGAGATCTGTCCATGGGAAATCACATCCTTATACAGAGACTAGGGGGCTATGTAAGTGAAAAATAGTAAATATAAATGCAAGCCAAAAAAGACCTTTGGGACTACACACCATGAAAATCTAAGGATCTTAATTTTGGGACTTCTAATATAAGAAGTCCTATACAGAGGAGAACAATCCAGAAGTTTAGTAGCAATCAGCAGAGGAACACGGAGTCCTGCACCAGATTAGCAGCCAGGGTAGCAAGGCATACAATAGGTCAAAGTGATTCAATATTAATCTCTTGCAAGAAAAGAAGCCACACCTGCTCAAAGAGTTCTATCCTCAAACCTGAAATGGTCACGGAAAAGAAGAGACGGTGAATCCATAGATGGAAAGCTTTGGGGTCAAGTGGAAAGGTGGGCCTGGGAAGGTAGAGAGCTCAAAGGAAGACTGGGGCTAACTATCACCTAAGACTATATGGGAATTTAAAAACAGTTTCCCAAGAGGAACAAGGTTAGAGGACTTCAACCACTAGATAACAAGACTCAGTTTAAAGCTATATAGTCATGGGATAATAAATATACGAGCAGTGTGGTGAGGTAAGGACAGTCTTGTTTTTCAACAAATGGTGCTTAGATCAAGTAATATCCACTAAGGGGAATCAATCTTTGAATCTACCTACTATGTCACACATAATCAGCTCCAGACAGATTGCAGGCCTAAAAGGTAAAAGAACCAATCAACCTTCTAAAAGCAACCTTCTAAAAGGTAATTTAAGAGATTATTTTCATGGCCTTAGGGAAGGCAAGGTGTTTATGTATTTTAAATATTTTTATTTCTAGGAGAGAGAGAGAGAGAGAGAGAGAGAGAGACAGCGTAAGCAGGGGAGGGTCAGAGAGAGAGGGAGATATAGACTCTGAAATAGGCTGCAGGCTCTGAGCTGGCAGGCAGTCAGCACAGAGCCCGACGTGGGGCTCAAATCCACGAACCGCGAGATCATGACCTAAGCGAAAGTCGGACGCTTAACCGACCAAGCCACCCAGGCGCCCCGAAGGCAAGGTGTTTTAAATAAGACATAAAAAGTAGTACTCATAAAAGAGAAAATAAGCTGGACTTCATTAAGATTTAAAACCTGTGTCCACCTAAAGAATAGCATTAAGAGAGTGGAAACACAGGCCACTGCACAGGAGAAAATACTTATGGCTACATGTAACTGTCAAAAAACTCATATGCAAAATACATAAGAAATTCCTACAAATCAATGTGAGACAACCCAAAAGAAAAAGGACCAAAATATATGAACAAGTAAATCACAAAAGAGGATATCCAAAAGGCTAACAAGCATATGAAAAATCAGGGAAATGCACATTAACCAGTTTCAATGCTATTACACACCCACTAGAACAGCTAAAATTAAAACATTACCCATAGCTACCGATGACAACAGTATGGAAAAATTGGTGTTCTCATACTTTAATGACTGGAGTGTAAATTGGTATACCCATTTGAAGAACTGTTTGGCAGTATTTCTAAAACTGTACGTGGTATATACTCCGCAAAATTGAGTACAAACATGCGCTCAAAGACATGTACAAGATTGTTCATGACAACTTTATCCTTAACTGAAAATAACCCAAATTAACAGAATGCTTAATACAAAACATGGTATATAGGTACAATGGGGTACACAGCAATGAAATGAATTGTCACTATATGCAACACCATGGATGACTATCACAGATGTGTGAAAGAAACCAGATACACACAAAATACATATTATGTGAGTCCATTTCTGGGAAGTTCAAAACAGGCAAAACTATTCTACTGTGATAATTCAGAATAGGGGTTACTATAGCACGTATAGTATTGACTGGAAGAGGACATAAAAGAGCCTGGTGAATGCTAATAATACAATTATCTCAATCAAGTACTAATCACACAGGTATATGTAAAAATTCATCCTGTTGTGTACTTAAGACTTGTGTACTTTGCTATATATATGCATCAAAAAATGCTTCTCAGATCAATATACTTAGATTACATGACTCCATTACAAATGGAGTCACAAATGCATGTGACAATAAACATACCATTCTATTAAAAAAAAAGTTTTGCTTATTTATACTTTGCTGATCTCTGGGATTTAAGGTAATATATATAGGTCTCAAGAGGGAGTATGGTATAGGTGGAAGATCTTGGACTTGGAATCAAACAGATCCTAGGTTCAGGTTTCAGTTTCCTCAATTACGAGTTATAGGAGATTGTTCTCTCTGAGCTTTAGTTTCCTATCCAGAGAAAGGGGGCTAGCATTTCCTTTTAATGCCTTTGTGAGGATTACAGAAAACAGACCATCACATTCTGTGTCTCAGCAAGCTATCAACTATCATCACATTTTAACTTCACCAAGTCTGTGATTCAAATCATAATCTACCCTTAACAAAAATCTAAGTAAATGTTTGCTTGGGTGGCACAAACATTCACATGACTCTGCATACACTTTAGAAGGTCAGTGAAAGAATAGGTCATGTAAGAAAAATATTACTAACCACACTAAAGATACAGGACATTGACTTTATTGCCGATTTCTATAACCCATCCCTGGAAAATACAAAACAATACCCAAGGTTGAAGGACTGAGAACATAGCCTCTCAAGGGACTCAACCAGCTCAACGGACTCAGTTAAAAGATGGAGGTTTCATAAGTCAGAAAAAGACAAATACTGTAGGATTTCATTCATATGTGGAATTTAAGAAAACAACCAGATGAACACAAGGGGAAGGGAGGAAAAAAAGAAGGAAGCAAACCACAGAGACTCTTAACTACAAAGAACAAACTGAAGGTTGATGAAGAGAGGTGGGTAGAGGATGGGCTAAATGGGTGATGGCTATTTTTAAGTTTATTTATTTATTCAGAGAGAGGTGAGAAAGAGCAGGGGAGGGGCAAAGGGAGAGAAAATCTCAAGCAGGCTCTGCATGCACTGTCAGCACAGAACCCAACGTTGGGCTCAAACTCACGAACCATGAGATAGTGACCTGAGCTGACATCAAGAGTCTCAAGCTTAACAGGGGCGCCTGGGTGGCTTAGTTGGTTAAGCGTCCGACTTTCGCTTAGGTCATGATCTCGCAGTTCGTGGGTTCGAGCCCCGCATCGGGCTCTGTGCTGACTGCCAGCTCAGAGCCTGGAGCCTGTTTCAGTCTGTGACTCCCTCTCTCTGACTCTCCCCTGCTCACGCTGTCTGTCTCTCTCTCTCCTAGAAATAAATAAAAATATTAAAAAAAAAAAAAGTCTCAAGCTTAACAGACTTAACTTCCCAGGTACCTGGGGTGATGGGTATTAGGGAGGGCGCTTGTTGTGACGAATCACTAAATTCAACACCTGAAGGGGCGCCTGGGTGGCTCAGTCTGGTGTCCGACTTCAGCTCAGGTCATGATCTCACAGTTTGTGGGTTCGAGACCCGCATCAGGCTCTGTGCTGAGCGCTTGCTCAGAGTGTGGAGCCTGCTTCGGATTCTGTGTCTCCTCCTCTCTCTGCCCCTCCCCGGCTCATGCTCTGTTGGTCTCTCAAAAATAAATAAATGCAAAAAAATTAAAAAAAAATTCAACATCTGAAACCATTTTATCATGTTAGCCAACTAAAAACCTGGAAAAAAAAGATGATGGATGTTTTGATGAGAACAGCACAATACAACCGAGAAGTTGCTTAATTTGAAATAAACCGTCTGTAGATACTATCCATTTAGAGAAATACCAAGAGAATAAAGGCTTCTAAGAAGGTGCCTCGTTGGAATGGAAAGGATTCTGTATATTCCTCTAAGAAAGAGGAATAAGAGTTAGTCCTTGACCATCCTCTGTCTTCCATCATGGACACAATGAATTAACAGCCTACGGGGGGCCTTGGGCTCACATTTGGTGGTAGTGGTGGGGTCCCTAATAGGCCCTTTAGGAATTTCCCAGATTCAAACACTGAGAGAACTTTCTAGACAAGCTAAAAACTCAGAGAAACTGCCACATTTTATAGGGCACCAGCCAAACTGTATCAATGTGTACATCAACTTTCAAGGTCAGAGAAGCACATCTAGATTATATAATCCTCAGCTTTACTGAGAACCTTTCACTCCAAACTTTTTTTATAGGGAATGGAATGGGGGTGAGGGTGAAGAACACAAGCAGGAAGGATGGTGGTAAGAAAAAAGAATACAAATACTGTATCTGAAATTGTGCTACGGACTCTACATGGTGCAAACTACATTAGCAAGGTTTAGTAATCAATCACTCACACACACACACACACACACACACACAAATTGCTCCCTTTTTACCATGATGCCTGAGATTTTTGATGATTCACCTGTTAAACCACTTGGGTAAGTGATGGTGGAAAACGTAGATTTTTAGAAAAATGAATGAAAATGTTATACGAGCAATTATCATCATCTATTTGCATTACCAATGTCGGCGGCCACTGCAAATTATTCAAATCTTTACTACAATATCCTTACTGGAGTGTAAGATACTATCAAAATGTACTGTCAATGAATTTGTCCAGCCTACATTTCTGCTTAAGAATCATCTTGTCATGAAGAAACTAGGAGCCCTCTGAGTCACAGGAAGACAGGGATTTTAGTTAACTTTCTGGTTTTTGATACATTTAGAGATGATTGGACCATGCATGATGTCACTAAAGTTTTCAAACTAAAAACTTCTAATGCTTCTAAAATTTAAAATCAACAAAATTGATAAATTTTCTTTTTGAGTGATTTGTCCCCAGCATTTTATTGTTCAATGGCAGCTGACAAGGAAGTCCCTAAAAATAGATGCTTTTTAGTAAAAAATTGAGAATTGTTGCGTTTTTAGGACTTCCTTTAATATAGGCTATAAATGTCAAGATTATTTAATCAAATTTCCATAATTCCAAAGCAGAGCATTTTTAAGAAATCTTAGATTTCCTTCGAATTTGCTGATTTAAAAACAAAAACCCAAGGGGCACCTTGGTGGCTCAGTAAGTTGGGTGTCCAACTCTTGATTTCGGCTTAGGTCATGATCTCAGAGTTTGTGGATTCAAGCCCCACATCGCACTCCACATTGATGGTGCAGAGGCTACTTGGGCTTCTCTCCCCACCCCCACCCCCGCCCCTCTCATGTGTTCTCTCTCAAATTTAAAAACCAAACTCCAAGACGTCATAGATATCAACTGTATCAAGGTCATCAACAGAATAACCTGCAGTATTATTTAAAACACTTGTTGAAAAAAGGTATATTCCATGTGCTTTCATTTTCTTATACCAATATCAAAGTTAATATTTATTCAATGCTTACTATGTGTTGATACTATGTAAAAAGCATTCATGAATTCTCATATAGTCCTTATACTATGCTATGAGGTAGGAATTACTATCTTCATTCTACAGATGAATAAATACAAGTTTAGAGGTTAAATGATTCCTCATGGTAGTGTAACTTGTAAGTGGTAAATCAGTCAAAAGCCAATACTTGAAAGATGCATTACTGCAGAAACAACTGACAGCAAATATGAGAATTACAGGAATCATCCTGTAAAGTTTTCTGAGTTGTTCAGAAAAAGGTTTTTGAAACTTCTACAATAATTTGGAAGGAGAAAATAAGATGCTTACAAACTAATAATCAATAAAAATAAAGAGGTGAATGTCTTCTTTAATATTAATGTACACAGTGGTAAAAATGTGGTAAAGAATGAAACAATCAGCAAAATATCTTTATAACTAAGTTGATCATCCTCAAAAGGCCAGATTGCCAAAAGTGATAACCAAATTTTCTGTCTTCCGGATTTTGACGTCACTAAGGATGATTCACAAGAGTACAAATATCATACACATGATGTAAATGACAACATAAGCAGCAAGACACATTCACTCTTCAATGACTGTTGCTAAACAGAAGCACGGGATATCTTACAGAAGATAGTTTCCAAAAGTTTCTAAGAAAGACTTTTCCTTTCACCGTGTTTTAAATTTCTATGTAAACCCCTAAGACTTTTTGCTTGTGTTTACATAGCTGTATAGTAAAAACTAAACAAGATAAATAAAAACATTTGAAATTGTTCTACCTTTAACTCTTCATTATCAACCGACCATGTTTGAGAGATTACGATTAATCCCAAAAAGGTACTTCAACTTGAAACAGAATAAATATTGGATAACTGCTGGTAACAATGACAACAAAATAAAAGCAGCAATGAGGACAGGTGCATCAGCCCTTGGAAAGTTTCTTCTCTAGTACTCTCTGCTCTTATTACACAGTTGCAGAACAAATGAGCCACTCTAATTTTCCACCCTAATATCCCAGAAACTTTACAATGAAAACAGAATCTAAAAGCCGGAACTACTTCAGTTTCATTTCCTTTCACTAAAATCTTACTTACGTTTACAATAGTGTCTAGAGATAACCCTTGGACCTTCTGTTCTCTTTCTGAATTGCTTACTCAGGGGACCCTTTGAATTTCTCCATCACTACTGAGGTTTTCTCATTAGCCTGTAAGTGTTCAAGAGTCTTTCAACCTCAACCAAATGAAAGCAAAACAAAAACTCTTCCCTTCTGTGTCCTTCTAGCTTTCCTCCTCCTCACCACCAAACTTCTTCAAAGGGCCCTGTCTATTTGCTATCTCTACTTCCTAACCTCCCACTCACTCCTCGAGCCAGCACAATCTGGCTTCCATCCTACCACTCCACTGAAACTGCTCTTGCAAGAGGTACTTTACTTGAACTCAAAAGACTGGAAATGTTGTGCAGGCATAGGCCTCTGTTGTTGACCCACTGCATCCACAGGGCCTGCTGCACGGGAGGAACTGAATACACAGCTATTGTTCTGGCTGGGCCATGTATTCCACTGACCACACTCGAACGGTCTCCTCCTCCGCCTCCCACTAGATTTCTATAACCCTAGCTGTGATGCTCCACCAAGTCAGTAAGCAAACACCTAAATTCAGTCAAGGGAAGTATGATCTGAGAGGGGCCAGCCTGAAATGTAGCACATGTAAAAACAAATCCAATCGTCTGTGCTGCACCTGTCTGGGGAAAAAAAAAAGCTGAAAGGGGGAATACTTAAATGCAAGCTAAGCAACACAGCAAAAGTACAAAAATTTGTTCAGCTTTTAGACAGGCCAGGTAGTATGACTATCTGCTTTGACTGTGAGGAGTTTCTCACCGTGAAGTGGAGGGGTCAGCCGGTATCTCCGGAGCGGGAGCGGGAGCGGGACCGGGACCGGGACTCTGGCTGGCCCAACTAATTTCCCCTACTCTTGTTCTCCACTCCCGGCAACTGTTTTTAGTACTTCATGTAAAATTTCCCACAGAGTTGCAATCAGCTGACACGAACAGCAGACACGTTTTGAAAGAAATTTCTTGTTATAAAGCTTTAGATTTAAATTCTGGTCAAGACTAAGAAGTTAAACAACGATCCCATGGTATTCTGAAAACAAAAAAGCCCCTACTTTATGGATTTTCTGTAACTAAAATGTGTACCTTGGCAGCTGCCCGTCCTCTGACGGTGTTACTCTCTATACTACAAATGCCTACCATGAGAGCAACTCACCTTTTACAGAGAAAAAGCATCTAGCAAAAAGGTCTAAAACTGCAACCAAATGCAGTTAGAACTCAATTATCTGAGCTAATGAGAAAGGATGCAGACAGGGTTCTAGATAATCTAGAACACAAATTTGGTCTTAAAATATGATCTATGTAACAGAACATTTACTTTACAAACTGTCATTGCTAAGTGCTATTTATTCCTTTGTTACCTGACCACCTATCAAATTGAGGAAAAGACAACCTAGAAACACATGAGGCAACAGAAGGAAACCAGACAATGAACCAGGCTTAAAAAGTCATAAATCATCCACAGATAATAACATAATGACATTCTTAGGGTGAATTATAAAATAGAAGCTTTATATGAAATGTGAAAAATCAAATAGAAAAACATCCCAAAACAGTGCTCAAGAGTGTACATGTGTGTCACACACAGAGGTAATGCCACAAGTAGGTCTATATGGACTGATAACCTTCATGGAAACTATGGATGGAATTCCCATAGCAAACAAATTCTAGGTGGTTGACCTTTTAATGATGTTGTTCTTGGCTTAAAGTTTTTCTCCTAAGAAGTAGAAAGGCTAAAGGGTAACAACAACAAAAAAGGTAACATTTATTTGCAATATACTGTTATACTTTTGGTTTGAAAGGACTTGAGAATAGCTGTTCATATAAAGTAGAATTTTAAACTTTCCCTCCCAAAACCCAGAGAAATATATTTTGCATGATGACCCACAAAGTACATATATACATTAAGAAAGAAATGAAACAAAACATAACACTTCACCAAACAGTACATAACCTTACTTACTGGATACTCTTGATATTTTTAGTTCTATTTCATTTTACCATAAAAAGTTGGTCATGATTCCCTAACTTGATTTTACAAACCTAAGTTTACAAACCAGAAATAGGTCATAACCCTAAGTAAAACCAAAAAAACCAAAAAGGACACTAAAGAATTTAGAGAAAATGACCAAAACCAACAATTTCTCCTAGTACCACTGGGGTTAGGAAAAGATAAGCCCTTCCATATAGACATTATGAACAATGTCAAGTTATTAAAAAAAATTTTAAATCTGTCCTTTTTTTAATCTTTAGAACATGTAAGCAGTACAATTTAAGGTGACTTAAAACTTCTGCAGTATTTCTATTCTGGGTATTTTCTAAGACAGTTCTCCTCTAACCAGTTTGACAGGAAACTCATTTTACAGTCTTATAGCCATTGTTTGAAGTTTGATACAAGAAAAAAAAAAAGTTTCAACATACCTCTCTGCAACAATCTCAGCACAGAATTTATTATTAGTAATGTAGATCTACCATAACAAGAACTGTTTGCATGCATCAATTTTGCTCAAGGTTTGATCCCCCTCACATTAATACTATCATTCTCTTTCCTTCTGATCCACTTTCTCTAAATCCAATTACGGCCTCCAGCATATAAGAGGAGGGAACAGAACTTTTTTCAAAACAAAGAACTCCTCCTTGATCCAGTACGTACAAGGACAAAACACATTCTTAAATTACATTATTTGAATGAACCAAGTAATTTGATAAAATGAAAGTGTTTTCTCTTCACAGAATTTTGCATTAAATAAAAATACTATTTATTTTTCAAATTCATAATACCCTCAATCTAGGAAGCAAGCCAATTTAAGGATAAAATTAAAGATACTACTGGTCAAAGTACATGTTGGTTCATACTCCAGGCAACTCTGCAAAACATCACAAATTTTAATGCATATTTTTTTGGACTAATTTCATCCTCAATGTATCCTACAGAGGCATTCATGTAAGTACACAAAGATGATTCCACAGAAATGTTAATTCCTGCATTGTTTTAAGAAGCAACTGAAAATAACATTTATCAATGAAGAGTTAGGTAAATAAAAAGTATAGTCATTAAAAAAAGATAAAGCTACATTACTAATAGGAAAAGGGGTCTAAAACACATATTTAAGTGAAAAAAAGTTTTGGAAGGGCATTTTCTCTGGATTCTCCTCTTGCCTCCGATATCCTTTCTCCTCCTTCAATAGATGTCTTTTTCTGCTTTCTTTTTACATTTCAGTGTTTCCCAGGCCTTGGCCACCCCATATTCTTATCCCAGAAAGATCTCACCCACCTTTTGTTTTTATATGTTCATAATGCTGAAACCCCAATCTATAGGCTGCCCAACCTCGACATCTGTCTACCCAAATGCCTTTCTGTGTATCTCTGTCCCAAAGAGATCTTGTATTCTCCAATTCCAAAACTGAAGTCAACCTGTACTCAAAGAACAGAAACTACTTGTTCCTATACAATATTCTGAATTCTAAGTCCAGAAATCAGAGTGATAGCCTGACTGCTCCCTACTCTGCCATCTTCCTCCCACAAATTAAATCTTTGATATTTCTTATTATATTTGTTTTAACATCGCATGACCAATAGGGTCTCATTTCAGGGTCTCATTATTTTGGCCAGGATTGCTAGAGTCCACTTGAAATTCCTATCCTACCCATGGCTAAGATGTTCTCGCTTTACTATATCCAGACAAAATTATCCCCTGGTTCCTCCACTGTCACAAGTCATTTCTTCTAATTTCCTATTCTTACCTGTTTGGAGAACCCATTTACTATACCTTCAAAACCTATTCAGGCATGGGGGTGCCTGGGTGGTTCAGTGAGTTAAGCGTCCAACTTCGGCTCAGGTCATGATCTCAAAGTTCGTGGGTTCAAGCCCCACATCAGGCTCTGTGCTGACAGCTTAGAGCCTGGAGCCTGTTTCAGATTCTGTGTCTTCCTCTCTCTCTGCCCCTCCCCCCACTCATGCGGTCTCAAAAAAAACCCTTAAAAAATTAAAAAAAAAAAAAACCCCAAAACTTACTCAGGCATGAAGTTTTCTGTGAAGTGATATCACCAATATTTATTAAGTTATTATGTAATAGGTACAACACAAGGTGCTATTCATACACTATCCAATTTAACCTCAACCATCCATTTTATAGAGGAGAAAACAGGCTCAGAGAGGTCAGATAATCTGCTCAAGGTCTCCTAAAGAGTAAGTAGGAGAGTAGGGCTCTAACATTAAAGAAAGTGTTCTTTTCGTTCTGTTAGGTTGCCTTTCTGAATCAATTAATCCCTCTTTATATCTATCTGTTTTATTACATTCACCAAATTTGTTTCCATGTTTTTCTCCTCTACCAGCCTACAAACTAATGTTTCTCAATCTTCCCTTTGTATTAAGTTTTTTTTAAATATAACAGACCTAAAGATCTGTCTTTTCAAAAGTTTCAAAAATGCTGATTATTAGCAAAGGTTGAACATGATTGAATTAAGTTACCAAAGGGTAAGAATGCTGCTGGACTTTATAACTTTCCGGGTAATATAAACACCTGTAAACTTCACTGCTGAACTCACGGATACAGGTAAATAAATGAAATTGTACTTTTTCTCACAAACTCTTCCCTAACTTACAATGGTTTGATTGTACATTTTTTTTTCCCTAGGGGAGAGAGAGAGAGAGAGACAGAGTGAGCAGGGGAGGGTCGGAGAGAGAGGGAGTCACAGACTGAAACAGGATCCAGGCTCCGAGCTGGCAGTCAGCACTGAGCCCGATGCGGGGCTCGAACCCATGAACCACGAGATCATGACCTAAGCGAAAGTCGGACACTTAACCGACTAAGCCACCCAGGCGCCCCTGTACAAACACTTCTTAAATGCCACACACATTTACCTGAATGTCACAAAGAAACACCACACTCAAGATTGAAAAGTTAAAAAAAGGAAAAAGAATGTTCTCAACATAAATTTTTATTACTTTTCTTAAAAATGACACTTGGAAATCTTCCTTAAAGGAACAAATTTAAATTACTGCAATAGTTGAAACATAATTAACATAAATGTTACAGGATTCTTGGAAAAAATAAAATCATGTTTAAATGATCAGTTTCAGTTGCAGTTGAATATTAAGAAATGAATATTTGAATGGCAACAGTAACAAACTTTTCTCTACTTCAAGAAACCAAAGTCACTGGCAATTTGATTAAAATCTGTACTTTTTATTTAGATGTAATACTTTGCATTTGTTTTAACTAAACTTCTGAACCTTAAGGAGATAGAAACCTATCACTTACTGGCTCATTATGATCTAGAAAAACGGAGTCTGAATATGAAAGGAGTAAGAAATGATGACTTAAAACACAGGTAAAAAGTAGTGAATATTCATTCACTTGCGCTCCGGTAGAAGATTTGAATTTGATACCCAAAATTCTTGGTATGATTTTTTTTTAAGAAACAAATATGCTATTTAAAAAATTCATTGCAAAAAGAATTTATCTCTTCATGTAGGTTTTTTACTTTGTAAGTAGCTACTAAAAAAAGCCTTAAGAAAATAAATCAACGCTTCAGATTTTGAGTGTCACTGTAGCAGAAGTGTTTGTTTTACCTACAAATTCTTGAGGTCAACATTTATGCATCCAAACAATAAACAATTAAGATGAGATGATTAACCACAGCAAAACAATATAAAAACCTAAGCAATGATTAAGAAGAAAACAACAAAAATATCTACCTGGGAGGATGGGTGAGGCAGAAACATTCTTCATTTCACCTCTCTGAACAACTATGATCTCATTAAGACACATGCAAATATTAAAGATCCTACCTCTAGAAGTCTTGCTTTGAAAAGTATCATTTAGGGGCACCTAGGTGGCTCAGTCCTATGAGCAACTGACTTACAGGTTGTGACCTACCTCAAGATTTAGGAGTTTGAGTCCCACATCAGGCTCATCTCTGTCAGCCCAGAGCCCTGCTTCAGCTCCTCTTTCCCCCTCTGCCCCGCACCCACTCGTGTTCTCTCAAAGTATCACTTAAAGTAGTATTTAAAGAATGTGAATTGGGAATGGTGTCCTTTATTACCTAAATACACAATTGTTAAATTTAACATAATTTTCACATTTGTTGTTAAACTTGTCAGGTATTTATGTTTTTGCTGCTCATGTAAAATGGGGTCTCCAATTCTTTTTTTTTTTTAAGTTTTTTTTAATGTTTTTATTTTTAGGGGAGAGAGAGAGACAGCGTGAGCAGGGGAGGGTCAGAGAGAGAGAGAGGGAGTCACAGACTGAAACAGGCTCCAGGCTCTGAGCTGCCAGTCAGCACAGAGCCCGACGCGGGGCCCGAACCCACGAACTGTGAGATCATGACCTAAGCGAAAGTCAGACACTTAACCGACTAAGCCACCCAGGCGCCCCTCCAATTCTATTTTTTAATTGTTGAATGCTATTTATAAAACTGAAAGCTCTTGCTAACTGTAAAGTATATCATCACATCATAAGCAAACTGGAGTGTGTGATTATTTCCTTTCCAATTCTTAGGTCTCTGTTACTCCTTATAGATCATGCTTGCTTAATACCTCCAATACCAAGTCCAATAGTAGTGGTGATAGCAGGCATTAGTATTTCCTCCTAAATTAAGATACTGATTTTTGGTTTGAGGTATAAACATTTTGTCATATTACAGAATTATCTAATAATTTTTAAGTTGCTTTGTTAAAAACATTCTTTTAAATGAGTTTCCAAATGCCTTTTCAGCATTTACGGAGAGAAATGCATAATTTTTCCTTAGATCTATTAATTTAACAAAAATACCAGTATTTACTCATAATTGTTTTCAGCCTGTTCAATAGTTAGGGAACCCAATTTGTTTTCTGCTACAGGAAAAAGTATGTTTCCAAGTAATCAAATAAGCATTATGTTAGATTATGTGCTCGATTACACACGTCAAATATTTAACTTATTTGATCCAATTTACTCCTTTCACTTTTACAAGTACACCTCAAAACAAACAAACTTTCTCATAAGTATGAAACATTCAAATTAGCAGTGTAAGTCCTTCCAGGTTTCATCCAGGCTCTTTTTTTTACTCAACTCCCCCTCTCAAGCAATCTCAGGCACCTATGGCTTTAGTTACCATATTCTTGGACTCCTACATTTATCCCTATGGCCTAGTCCTTAAACTTGAGCTCCAGACCAGCCACACCAATTCTGCAAGTTGTCTCCTCTTGAATTCCTCAACAAACTAAGAGAACTCAAGCTTTTCTTTCTCAAACCTGGTCCTCTTCCAGGGCTAACTTAGGGAATGGCCCCCTCCACCCACCTACTTACTAAGTAGGAAACCTAAGAGCTACCCTTGACAAAGCTCCTCAACCTCCCCTATCTTCTAAAGAATGATTTTTATCTCCTAAATCCCTCAATTCAAGAATATCTGTACCTCCTTTCAGCTCCCCAGACACCCTTCTGGTTCTGGTCTAAGCTGCCGTATCATTTAAACAGTCTCTCCCTGACTGGTATTCAATCATGCCCAACTCAAGTAATCTCTTTAAAAGTCAATCTGATCACATAGATTCCCCCTCCTTGTGGTAAAGATTTAATTTTTTATAAGTATATTTATTTTGGAGCACCTGGGTGGCTCAGTAGGGTTAAGTGCCAGACTCCTGGTTTCAGCTCAGGTCATGATCTCATAGTTTCGTGGGTCTGATCCCCAAATGGGGCTGCGCAGGCAGCTTGGAGCCTGCTTGGGATTGTCTCTCCTCCTCTCTCTGCCCCTTCCCTGCCTGCGCTGTTTCTCTCAAATAAATAAACTGAAAATATATTTTGAGAGAGAGACAGAGCAGGAGCATGCACAGGAGAGTCTGAGTGGGGAAAGGGGGGGAAGCAGAGGGGGATAGGGAGAGAGAGAATGAATCCTACCTAAGCAGGCTCTGCACCACCAGCAGGGAGTCTGAAGGGAGGCTCGAACTCATGAACTATGATATTATGATACATGCCAAAAATCAAGATTCAGACACAACCTTCTGAGCCACCCAGGCACACCATGATAAAGGTTAAAAAACAAAAACTTTAATAAAGTCTACATAAGCCATTCCCACCTCTCCAGTCACCTCCTCCTCCCTTCCCCTATTGTTTCTAATGCACTACACCAGGGCTTCTTTCAGTTTTTGAGGGCGGATAACATTCTTTGATACCATAGGGCCTTTGCACCTGTGGTCCCATTGCCTCAAACATTCCCACACATCCTTTAATTCCTAGAAAACTTACCTGAGGAATTGACCCCTCATTAATACCTTTCCCCAAGTCCTCCTACGTGTATTAGTTTCAGAGCATAAAAATTGCAGAATAGTCTGTAATAAAACACTTATAATTTGAAAGAGGACTGTGCAAACTAAGTATCCAATGCAAAACATACTGACAGACGGAAGTGTTAAGGACTGATTTTTAAAAACCCATTTGCTGCTTTCCGGAATAGTGTTCATCTTATGTTTCTTTTCCATAGATAAAAATAAGTCTATGTCCTGCTCCTGATCAGCACTGTCTAATTGAAATACAATAAGCCACATAGACAATTATTTCCCCAGGAGCCAATTAAAAAAGCCTATGAAATTAACTATACTTTGCTTAAACCAAAGCATCCAAAGTATTATTTTAACATGTAATCAATCTTATATATATATATGTGTGTGTGTATATATATATATATATAAAAATTAGTTTTGAGATCTGGTGTGCTTTCCACACTCAGAGCACACCTACTTTGGACTAGTTTTATTAAAAGTGACACATGTGGCTAGTGGTTATTATACTGAACATAGGTCCAGAATATTGTATTTCTTTTAAATAGCTTGTTAACAGAACCAGTTATTTTAAAACGAGCATGACATCAAGCAATTTTAATCTCCTATCAAACAAAGGATACATCTCCCATTTAAGCCCATCAAAAAATGTTTAAATTAGGCAAATATTCTGTACTGCTGAAAAGCCTAAATCCAAAATGAAAATCCAGGTAAACCCTTTAAAAACTGCATATTTAACTGATCACTTGAGATTAAAGGAAGATGGGTACTCTCAGCCACTGCTCGTAGGAGTGATTTTATTACAGCCTCTTGGAAAGCAACTGGCTTTCCCTCTGATTTAGTGACTCCAGTTCTAGGACTCAATCTTGTGGAAATAACCCAAAACAAAGTCAAAGATTACAAACTTGTTCACCAATATATAATAGGATTCATAGATACATGTGTATGACACTCAAAATTTAGAAGAAAAACTGAACGTAATTCAAAATGTTTAGTTATCTCTTTGTAATGTGATGACCAATATTTTAATACATATTCTTCCTTTAAACATACATTTATTGAGTGCAGTTCTGTGCCAGGCATTAAAACAGATGGGTCCCTGCCATCAAGGGGCATACCAGTTTTCTTTACACTTTTCTACACTTTCCAAATATTCTATAATAAACATTTTTCTTTCATAATTGTAATAACCAGAAAAACATGGAATGGATGCTGATTTGGGCAAATCAACTGTAAAGGAACATGGAGTCACCTGGAGAAGAATTTGAATACAGCCTCGTACATTAGCTTAGACAAAAATTTTCTGAAACAGTAAAGAAAGTTTAATTGACTAATGCAAAGCAAGCTACAAAATAGCCTGTGCACTAAGACTCCATTTTGGTATAAAGTGCACATTTATAGGTATGTAAAAAATGTGTGGAAAGATATGCATTAAATTGTTAACAGTGGGGATTTCTGGGTAGGAAGAATGATTTTTTTTTTCTTCCCAATTTTCTACAATGCCCCTATAATACTTTTTAAATTAAAGTATTTACATACACACCCACTACTTACTGAGCATCTACGACATACAAAACTGTGCTAGGTTCTATAAGGGGTAGAAATGAGTAAAAGAAGCCACAAGCTTAAAGAAAATTACAATCAATTAGGGGGAACAACAGAAGAGAAGAATAAAGTTAATGCAAGTCAGAATATGAACAGCAATTGAAGTAAAATGTAGTTGTAAGGATTCTAAGAAAAGATCTTACCTGATTGGGAAGAGGAAGAATTGTGAAAATGAGAAAAAACTTCATGGAGACAGAATTTGAAATGAAAAAGATTTTAAATGATCGAGGTAACAGCACGCACTAAAAATAAAGTATGGGGCAAGTATCAAAGAACAGGAAGTCACATAACAGTTTCGTTA
This sequence comes from Proteles cristata cristata, assembly GCA_017311185.1. Taxonomy (NCBI): domain Eukaryota; kingdom Metazoa; phylum Chordata; class Mammalia; order Carnivora; family Hyaenidae; genus Proteles; species Proteles cristata. Next base: position 199,508 of record JAESUZ010002979.1, read on the forward strand.
GAATGTAGGATATATGAAGGAAGTAGGCAGTATGCTGGAAAAGTAGGCTGTGAGGGCCTTGAATTTTCAGAAGGGAGTAGAAGTATTTTTGAATTCAGCAATGGTTGAAATTACTACAGGTTCCAATTCCAGAGACTGTATTACTATAACTGCCTAATGGAATCCTCCCGCTTCCACTCCTTAAATCCTATAGTCTATTTTCTGTACAGTCGCCAGCCAGATCCTTTTAAAACATAGATTATGTCACATCTCTACTCAAAAGCTCAGCAATGGCTTCCCATCTCACATGGTAAAAAGCCAAAATCATTAGTATTTCTATAAAGCCCTGCAATACTGCTCTCTCACCCTTTAATTCTCTGATCACATATACTATTCTTCCCCTTGTAATTCTTTGAATATTCCAGGCATACTTCTGCTTCAACCACTCTTCCCCTTATTCCCTTCAACTCCTTCAGGTCTTAAGCTTTCTCTGACCCCATCCTATATAGAACAGTAAGCTCCAACAACCTCCCCCACTACTAGTTCTAAGTCAAAAAGTCTGAACTCCCGTATCCCTCCAAATGGACGTTTTTCTCTACGATCCTTATTTGCCATCTTTTTTAATCCCCATATATCTACACAAATCCGTGTGTACATGGACACACACATAAGAAAATGAAGTTAATAAGGGCGGTTTTTCTTAGTTCATTTTAGTATCCTTAGCACTTAGAACAGGGCTTCACACATTGCTATAAAATGAAGAGAATACCATGGTGTTAGATATTTAGTTGAAATGGTTTATGGCATATTAAGTATTTACATAAATAGAACTTACATTGAATTTATTCTAATTTACCAGTTTATTTTCCTCTGGGAACTATTCACCAAAACAGTACTTATAAGTTTTGAGCATACAACCTTTAATTCATTAGCAACTTATTTCTACAACGTTTACTTAAATTATCTGAAACAGGGATGGGTGGTGGCTGAGGAAGAAAGGACAGTGTTAAACCTATTTTCCTTTTTTATTTCTCCCAAACTGATGAGCAATGACTCCCCACCTCTCTGCTTCCTCTCCAGTGTACAGTTTGACTTTCTCCTTTTCCTAGGGAAGAGGTCGAATCTAGACCCATGAGCTCCTACCCCAGGGTAAGGCCAGCAATAAAACTAGGAGCGTGACACAGGGCTGTGCAGCTGGTTGGCAGCAGGAAGAGGAGAGCCCAGGCAAGAGAGGTTACTACAGAGAAGCCTGGGAGGGGAACAATTTCTTGACAAGTATTTTCAAGTTAGAAGCTCCTTATGTTTTAAAAGGAAGTCAAAAGAAAATAACACTTCACTAATTCCCTACCCTTTTTAAATATACAATGCTGAGGGGCGCCTGGGTGGCTTAGTCGGTTAAGCGTCGGACTCTCGCTTAGGTCATGATCTCGCGGTTCGTGGATTCGAGGCCCGCATCGGGCTCTGTGCTGACTGCCAGCTCAGAGCCTGGAGCCTGTTTCAGCCTGTGACTCCCTCTCTCTCTGACCCTCCCCTGCTCACGCTGTCTCTCTCTCTCTCCTAGAAATAAAAAATATTTAAAAAAAAGTTTTAAATATACAATGCTGAAAATGTGATACTTATAAAATGAAAAAGCTGACTTTTTATTAGGATTTCAAGCATACAACAAAGTTTAGGAAAAAACATAATGAATGATCAAGGACCCACTACTTAGCTGTGTTAAATCTTATCTTCTACCAAATCTGCATCAGATTTATTTTAAAGACCGTAAAGCTACAGCTGAAAAACCACAGGCCCTTCCTAGATCCTTTATTCCTCCTCCTGTTCTTCAGTAGTAACTATTCTCTTTTGGTATTTATCATTTCAATGAATGTTTTATACTTTTGCTATGTATCCCATGATTCCCAAAAAATATTTTGTATACTGTTGCATATTTTAAACACTATCATAAAACTATGCAAGTATGATAAGCAAAACTATTATACCCTGGCTCTGTTACCAGCCATTTGACCTTAGGTAAGCTGCTTAACATTTGTGCCTGAATGTTAACATTTTCTTCTCTGAAAAATAGGGATAATAGCACCTATAAGTTTATAGGGTTAAGAAGATCAAATGAGTTAATATATTCTGTATAAGTCACTTAGATTAAGTATCTCACTCACAGCAAGTAGTGTATGAGTTAGTAATTACCATAAGTTGCAAAATGACATGTGATTATATTATATACACACTCTGTGAAAACGAATAATTATCGAATTGATAATATACAACCCACAGTATGTCAGATATTTTTTCAAATTGTGTAAAAACTATTGATACTTATAAAAGTGCAGGCTGGAAAGGTTCACTAGTCAAAGTAAAGAGGAACTGAAAGCGCTAAGAGGGAACCAAAAAAAAGAAAGTCCTTATTTCTTAACTTACAAATTGTAGATAACATTAAACAGCATAAACATTTGATTTAAATAACTTAGGAGTTTAAAAATACCTAAATACTTAATGGCTTCCTATTAGGAGTTTTGGAGGATAGGGTTAGGAAAGAAGGGATAATTCCTCAATGAGACTCCACTCCAAGACTTTAGACTCTAAAGGGAAGCACTTTAGATTTCACAAGAAGATAAAATATTTGACACTCAAATTTCACTTGTTTTCTGATTTAATTCTAAGCATAATAAATTGAAAGTTTAAATGCTTTGTGATAGGATTTATCTAAATTACAAAATTATATATATAGACAACTGGATTCTGTAAATTTTATCAATACAGTTAAGGACACAGTATCCAATTATGGACACATTTGATATAGGATTTTTATAATGAAAATCAGAAAACAAGAACAAATGCCCTACACATTTTATGTGAATTCTAGTTAATGTCTTACAAGAGCTTTCTAAAGGTTACGAAACATATCTACACGAATATCAATATATCTCATTAGTACATAGCGAGATTCGATCTAATGAGCATTTACTAGGTATTATTTACTGGACTAAAGATTTTACACAAGATCTTTTAATCCACGTGCAACATCTTCAACAAAATTTACAAGACTGCCGTAAATCCTCTGTATAAACATACTTCTGCGAAGTTAAAAACGACTACTACAAAAGCCAACAATTAAGCTGGCAAACAAAGCATATAAAGATTTCAACGTTCAAAAGGTTTACGGGGTGTAACAGATATAAACATCAAGGATGAAACGGTCTCCCCTCCTTCCACCTTCAAAGGGCAAAAAAAAACCCAAAAAACCCGAAATCAAAAAACCCAATTTGGAGTAGAACTGCTCCGTGAAAGCCAGTGAAGAGGAAAGATTAAAGTTCAAAAGTTAAGTTTTACTTTTCTCCTAAAGTCAGAACTTTGAAACGGAACCACTGCTTTTGTTTCATTTGCCTCCCCTTCCCACACCCCCACTAAAATATTTACAAGTAGGAGTTAGTCCTTTCCTCAACCCCAAAACAAGACTCGGTGAGAAACAATGCTAAAACTTGCATTCACCAGTAAGAAAAATCTAGCCATTCTCAGTACTTTCCTAATGGAGAAAAGACCCTACCACCATTCACCCCGTACTTGTCCTCTGCCTAAGCAAGACACTGCACCTGCCAAACTGGGAGTTTACAGAATAATGGTCTAACTTTGCGAACGCAATCTGGGGAGGAGACGCGGATGATTTCTTGAGGAGTGCAAGAAAGGAGCAAAAAAAGATCCTTCCAGGAGGGGATGCATGGGCTTTGGGGCTCTCCTCTGCCAGTTGGAGGATTCAAAACCCGCTTGCTTCAGAGACCTTCGGAAGCAGCCACACTCCGGTCGCAGCCGGCCTCGGGCCTGGGAGAAGCAGGCAGTGTTTACACCTGTCACGAGGAAGGGGGAGGGAAAAAGAGGAAGCCCGAGCAAAGCCCCAAACTTCTCTACAGCACCGGAGAGGGAGCGGCCGGCCGGAGCTGTGGGCAGGTGGAAGCGGAGGCGCAGAGCGAGCCGGCAGCGGCCGGAGAGGTGGGAACAGCTCACACTTGCCCGGCCGGTGCCCGGGTTGGGGAGGAGGGATCCGTGAGCTCTGGGCGCCGGCGTCCCCGCACCCGCCGCGGAGGAGGGCAGAGCCCAAGTCCGGAGCCCTCAGGCCCGCAGAGCCGGCACCGTCCCCGTACCCGCAGTCCCCGGCGCCGCGGCAGGCAGGTGCTCCTGGCCCGGGCAAGGGCTGGGCCGCGTCCCCGCACCCTGTTCCCCCACACGCCTAGAGAAGCGGAGCGGCGGCGCTTACCTGGCTCGTTCGGGGCGGCCGCGATGGGCATGGCTCAGGGGCCCGGGGAGGAACTGGCTCCCCGGGGAAGGACCGGCTAGTCCGACGCGGAGCTGGTGAGAGCGGAAGACAGACTGCTCACAGCCCTGTCAGCGAAGCAGCGCCATAGACGCCCACCCGGAGTTTCAGCGCTGTCGCGGGACCCCCATCCCATTACCCTCCGCCCTCTTCCGCCGCCGCCGCCTCCACCTCCTCCTCCGCCGAGACCCCCCGCCCACTCCACACACTCTCCCATCATGCAGCGGGGGAACCGCTGCCGCCAGCACGTCACTTCCGGGCGCAGGTGGCTAGGTCGGGGCCGGGCGCTGGTGGGTGCAGGGAGGTTGGGGGTGGGGGGAGGACACTCCGGGGGAATTAGTGTCACAGAACGCTTACTCCTGCGCAGGCGCGGCCGCGCAAGGCGCCGGCCGCCATTTTGGGTGCGGGCAAGCTGCCCTTTCCTTTACTTCCTTGCGAGTCATCGAGCTGTTGCGGGGAAAGACGTCCCCTGCGTTCCGCCTCCCGGTGAAGCAGCGCTCCTGGCGACAGACAGGTGCTCCTCGGCCGGCTAACGATAACGTTCAGTCGGGACTAAGTCTCTTACTCTGTAAATAAAACTGTAATATAGAACCAGATCTTTTCTACCAAAAACCTACTTGGAGACCCTTTATCAGCTTGCCCTTTTCTCCCTGGAAAACAACTTTCGCGTTCCAAGTCCCTTCCTCTTCTTTTAATTTAAACTGACAGAAGAGGAAGCTGGTAGTTAACAACAAAGAAGAGATGGTTGTAAGTCAACCTTAAGAGGGAAAGCACCCGCTGAAAACTGACAAATCGGTTTTGAGACCACCAACAAAAAATTGGGAATTTTGCTCACAGACTGAGACGATGGTAATTTTTCATACCTGCTGCAGGAGAATATCCAGTGAAGCAAAAGAAATGAAATGACCTTACGCATTTCTCTAGCAGGGATCATAATGGATTCTTTTATTGTCATTAGTGTTGAGCAGTTGATTATTTGCGTTTTTATAACCTTTCCCTCTCATCATAAATATGTTAGAACACCGACCACTGAATAGCGGTGGCTTCAAGGATTATTGTTATCGTCCGGGATGATGAGCCTGGAGTACCTACCCTGCACATCATGAGCCCTGCTGAGTGCTCATTCTACTCACTTTTGCCAAACCTGCACCGGTAATTCGAGTAATTTAAAATAGTTCCAAAACAGCAAAGCGCAGCAACTACGCAAAGAAACAGGATGGAAAACACCCCCTCAGGCACAGAGAAGTGTCCACCCCCTTGAGTGGAGAAATTATACAAATCGGGGAGGGCGGGGGGGGAACATAAGGACAAAAGCAGTTCATCACGGTTTATCCCGCCTCTGTAATATTCTAGACAAATTAACCTGGAGCGGTAAAATAGACCCGCACTTGTCTTTTTTACAACTCAATTGCCGTAAGAAATACGGAGACTGCATCACTTTAAATTGCTTTGTGGTGGTACTGGTACTGGAGTTTTTGTTACAGCTCAGTCACTAAAGAAAAATCTATATGGTTTGTCAAATTCCTATTGTATTTCGCCCCCTGCTGGTGTAGCTCACGTGCAAGCTTGGAAAAAATGTCACTATAAGTGTTTATTGACAAAGAAAGAAAAGTGTGTGTGTATATAGAGAGACTGGAAATTGATCTTAGATGAACATGTTTTAGTTTGATAGCTCTACTAAATATTGAAAAAAAAGCATACGAAGAAATCCTAAAGCAGATCCTATGCCAATAAAATGTTTAAATTGAAGAATGAATTTAAACATCAAAACGTTAAAAAGAAAACCCTGCTTTTGGAAAAGTATCTCCCTGATCCATACATATGATTACAAAGTGATGATTTTTGTCAGGTAAATGCAGAAGCCAATTCTGTTCACTTAAGTACAACAATTTAGAAATCAGTGTCCAACTTTGAATATGGAAATTGAGTAGCTACTTGGTCAGCTGACTTGTAATCAACCAACTTGTAATTGGTAGTCTCACACAGGATTCTGAAGACAGCATTCCGAAGCCTATGAAAATGTACAAAAGACAGTCTGAATGTTTAAGTTGATGAATCTGTAGGAAACAATTATTAAAATTCATTGCATTTGGAAGAAAATTTCGTGCATTTGGATCTAATGATAGTATTTTTGTTTACTTTTTAAAGATTATGACCACAGCGCCTGGGTGGCTCAGTTGGTTAAGCCTCCAACTTTGGCTCAGGTCATGATCTTGTGGTCGGTGAGTTCGAGCCCCACATCAGGCTCTGTGCTGCCAGCTCAGCCTGGAGCCTTCTTTGAATATAGTATTTCCCTCTTTCTTCTGCCCCACCCCCACTCATGCTGTCTTTCTCTTTCTCTCAAAAATAAACGTTAAAAAAATTAAAAATAAAATAAAAATTATGACCATAACTTTTACCTGAGACATTGCAACAAGAAAAAGTAAATGACCATTTATGTGTTTTCTTCTAGTTTTTCCTCCTGTGTAGATTTTTTACAAAGTTGTCATCATAATGTAAGTCAACTTTGTATCCCCTTTTCCAATTCTGTTGTAAGCTTTTTCTTCTATCGGTTAACATAAAACCTGAATTTTAATTGCCTACATAGTATTCAATGGAGTGGGGACACTGAATTATCCATTATCCTATTAGTAGATATTTTCCACTATTACAAATAATCTGATGAATTGTATGCATGTGGCTTTGTCCAATTTTAGGGTTTTTTCTCAATGTAAAAATGGGCCAAAAGGCTATTAATGTTTTATTGGCACTTTGTCATCTCACATTTTCCAAAAGGCTATACCAATTCACAATGCCACCAGTAATATAGGAAGGTACCAATTTTACCACCTCCTTACCAAAAACAGATAATCGGAAGAAAAAGATTGAATTCCACTTTATATACTAAAAGTTGAAAGGACCTTAACTAATATTGTATTGTATAAGAAATCAACAAACACAAAACCCCAGTAAAGTGATATTCTGGAAAGGCAGTAACAGACCTGGGTCTATTATCTTTATGATTTTATATAAATTACTTAAAATCTCTATGGACTTCAGTCTTCTTATATGTCAAATGAGAGAGTGAAACTAGACCACAGGTTCTCAACTCTTGATACATGTGCTACTTGTCCTTTTTTGAGAATATGGTCAAAGCTTCGGTGGTTTCTGCAGAAAAAGCTCATCTCAAATTTCATTTCAAATTTTTTAGACTTCCTAGAGCTCATTCATGGAAAGGGGTCTATGAACTGCAGTTTCAGAAACCCTGGGTTCTTTTCATCCACACATTTTCCTAGTATTTTATTTTATAACCCACTAAACACTCTATGGCTAAGTAATACTTTTTAGTGGACAAATTGTGATATATTCATATATGGATTAGTTTCCAGTACTTAAACTAGAGCTATAGGTATCAATAGGATTAGATTATAAAAACAAGTGAATGAAGTTTAAGAATGGGCAAAATGATAGGAATTTTATAATGTGAGTTTTTAAAATAAACCAATACTTTAGCATATACTTTATTATAAAGCATAAAAATATGGGCTGGAATGACATATGCAAAATTCTGTGAAGGGCTAGTATGGAATGGGTCAGAAAACACTAAAGTGGACTAATCTTAATTGCAATGCTTTGCATCTTTAAGAAAATCTGAAGCAAACCTGACAATCCATTACATTTTTCCAGCTTTGTTGAGATACAAGTGACAAAAATATATTTGGGATGTACAATTAGATATTTTGATCAATCCATTTATATTTAATTCTAAGTGGGTACATGGGTATTTGGTATATATAATTGACATGTTTTGTATTCATTTTTTCATGGTTAAAAAACAGTTTTTCCAGAATCAGTTAATTTAAAACCATGGATTGTCAACAGCAGCATCCTAGAGAGAGGTCCTGACATATTGTGCTAATGTTTCAGATTTGTACAACTTTCCAGAATATTTTTTAAGTGTATTATCTCTCCTGATTCTCACACAGTCCTTGCAGAGCCTGTAGGGCCGCTCAGTTGTCTGCCACTTTTCCCCCCAAACTTAAAATCACTCCAAGAGCCACACTGCCACACTGGTTTTCTGGAGAGCTTCCTACTGGCATTTTGGGCCTCTACTGGTATGTCAGAGCAGAGAGGAACAATAAATCAGGTGTCCTAGCCTCTGGGTCTATATTAAGTACACCAGACCCTACTTTTTAAAGTTTTATTCATTTATTTTGAGCGAGCGAGCGCGCACGCACATGTGCGTGCATGGGGGAGGGGCGGACAGACAGAGGGGGATAAAGAATCCCAGGTAGGCTTGGAGCCGTCAGCTTGGAGCCTGACATTGGGCTTGAACCCCAAACCGTGAGATCATGACCTGAGGTGAAATCCAGAGAGACAACTAACGGAGCCACCCAGGCGCCCCCTGGGCCCTAAGTTCTTATAGCTCTGTAGACCCCATGAAGTAAATGTTGCTGTGGTGCTTTTGCGGGGAAGAAATCAAGCCAGATGTCTCCCAGAGCAGGACAAGAGAGACTTGAGCAGGGGCTATGCTAGGACCTTACCCTTCTCTGAGGTAGAGGAGGACTGTTCTCAGATGCCACCCAGAATGTTTGCCTCCCTCCATTAGTGCCATCAGGATGAGCATCTCTCCTCACAGGTAATGGAGTCAGCCCATAGCTAAGGGCTAAGAAGCAGACAGCATCCGCAGGAGGCCATCACTTCTCTCCACACCTTTGGTCCTTTTGTAACTCTGTCCTAGTCTGTTTTGTCTCAGCCAAACCGTGTTCATTATTTTTGTTCCTCCCTCCCAAAGGCAGTTGGACACAATTAGCCGCCTCATGTGATGCAGTGTGAAATACACAGATCAAGAAGTATGGAGATGGCAGAAGTACACAGAATTCCTGCCAGATGTATTTCATCTGAATTTTATTAAGCCTTTAAAACTACCTTCCAGTTTACAGGAAATACCAGAGCAACGAGTTAAACAGGGCTACTAAGAAACAATTGCACCAATCCCTTATGTGGATTATTCTACAAATAACTTGTTCTTTTCAAAAGAGATAATCTAGGTTAAAAGGGACATAAGAGAACTAACAACCAAATGCAATCTGTGGTTCTCCATAGAATCGTTATTTGAATAAAACATTTATAAAAGGCATTTTGGGGATACTTGAAAAAAAATATGTCCTGGCATTAAATGTTTTTGAGGCACTATTTTTATTTTATTTTATTTTTTTAGATATAGTAATGAAGTTATGGATATAAGAACGTCCTTACTTTTTGGAGATGCCTGAACTGTAATGAGGTGTAATTTTTTTAAAAAATGGTTTGAAAAAACCCCAATACATAGACAAAGTAGGACAAAATGCTAGAAATTAAGTTGAAACTAGGTCATGAATGTTTGTCTTTATTGTGTGTGTGTTTTTTTACTTTTCTGCTATTTTGAGTATTTCATAATGAGAAGCAAAAGAAAAGGCTATTTTAAAAATACCCTAGGCAGGGCACCAAAGTGGCTTAGTCAATTAACTGTCCAGCTCTTGATTTCAGCACAGGTCATCTCATGGTTTGTAACTTTGAGCCCTACATCAGGCTCTGTGCTGACAGCTCCCAGCCTGCTTGGGATTCTCTCTACCTCTCTGCCCCTCCTGTGTGCCCATATGCTCTCTGTCTCAAAATAAACCTATTAAAAAAAAAAAAAACCAAGTATACAGATGAGGTCTGGATTTTCCTTATTTTTTTCTTTCTAAATTATGATATTCCCTAGGCAATCATTGTCAAATACACAGTTCTGATCCTAGAGCAGATCTTGCAAACAGTGATCTTGTGAAGGGTTTTAAAGATGTGGAAAGGAGGGGAAAAAAACCAAGGGCTGCAACTTCCAAATCAATTGTAATTAGTTTAAATCCTCTAATATGTACAAATTCAGTAGAACTACAGCTCTGCTTAGCAAGGAGCAGCTCTAATACAGTGTTAGTAAGAGAACAGCAGGAATTACATTATCAAAAGTAGTGCACTATTTAGTAAGTGGATGTAGTAGTTGAAGCCCTGTGACTTTCTAATACTGTTCTTTCTATTTAAATGCCCTTCTCCCTGCTTCTTAGAGTGGACAATTGCTTTTTGCCTGTTTGCCTTTTGATTTTTTTTAAAGAGCTCAGTATCGGAACCCTTTTCCTATGTTTGGGAAAATCACCAACTTACAAGTCTAGGTGGGAGACAAACCCTTCTGCCTAGTAGAAAGGCTGAAAGGGCCAGTGTAGGGAATTAAAGAAGCTGCAGATTTTTGTCATGCTGCAGTCTTGAGCTGGAGTTTCTTTCTTCTTGAGTGTGTGCTAGCCTGTGGCTTAATTTGACCAACAGAATGGGTGGAAGTGGTGCTGTGTAACTTTTTAGGCCGAGCATTATCTGAAGCTTTTGACTTTGGTGCTTGGTGTGCTCATCCTGGAAGAGAGACAGCACGTACAATGTACAACCTCCCCGAGTGAGGCATGCTGAGGGAAGCCCAGCCTACGTGAAGAGAAGGGACCTGCTCTGATGTGCTCTCAGCCAACAGCCAGCCTCAGCGTGAGCCATCTTGGACATTCCAAGCAGAGGAGCCTGCAGAGGATTTTTAGACCCAGAAGGCATCACTTAGAGCAGAAGAACCAACCAGCTGATCCCAGTTATTCTACAGAATCTTGAGATATGATAATGGTCATTGAGGTTTAAGCCACAGAGTTCTGGAGTGGGCAATAAATAACAGGCAGATACTTTCTCATCTTCCTTTGCTGCTAGGTGCAACATGCAGCCCGGGCTTTTCTGAACAGAGACTGCTCCCCAGGCTTTGAGGAGGTAGTTAACAAATAGAATAAAGAGCTCCAGGGAACTTTTTCTGATGGTGAGGTCTCAGCAAGACTGAACTCTGCAGGGGCTGGTAGTTGTTGCATGTCCGGGCCCAGTGGCACTGGCAGTTCCAGTTTCAGCAGCATCCTCACTGGACCACATCTCTGGCATGATTTTGGGAGATACTTCTAACTGGACTCTAAGACTGGTTCTTGAGTCCTAGAGAAAATTCTCTTAGCTACCTAACATTATAAAATTTCACTATCAGCCAATATGGATTTCTGTTGCTGGTGACCGAGAACGCCCTTAAATTCCCTTAAACTATTTGGCTTCTATTTGTTCCTTAAGATGCAATTCAAACCATAAAATTTCTAGCTCCTAGAAACCTTCACTGACCCATCTTCTCTGTACCCCCTGCCTCCATCAAATTTGCTTCTTCTAAGTCCCTGCAGTGGCTTATGTGCATCTATAATATTGCTTATCACATCCATGGTAACTTCTAATTCCTTGTTAAAAAATTTTTTAAACATTTGTTTTTCAGAGACAGAGAGTGAGCAAGGGAGGGGCAGAGAGAGACGGAGACACAGAACGTGAAGCAAACTCCAGGCTCTGAGCAGTCAGCACAGAGCCCAAAGCGGGGCTCGAATTCACGAACCAGAAGATCGTGACCTGAGCCAACCAACAGAGCCACCCAGGTGACCTGAAACTTCAATTTCCTTAACGGTCTCCCTCCCTAAACTCATAACTATAAATGGAAAAAATGGTTTATCTCTAGCTCTAGTGCCTAATATGGTGTTTATCTCACATTTGTTGGATGAATTAGTAACTGAAATTGATGGTATGAAATTTAGTGTTTATAAACTATTTCCAAGTTTTTGCATTTTTTTTACGATTCTTGTCATAATAGAACATTGGTAAGGTTCTCCTGACCAAAAAAAAAAAGCAAATTTTAGAGTATTGCTTTTATAAAATACCACTGTAAGTTCTTTGAATACTACTGATATCCATAATATTAATGGATTCCTTCTTAATCTAGTAACTATTTCCCTTTTATGCACTGCCAGAGACATTTTCATTGTTAGCCCAATGATTACTTTCATTTTTGCTGTAAAAATGTTGAAAGGGTGGGTTTAGAAAATCCTTTTAGTGATATTCCCTAGAGTACTTCAAGCATTTGAGGGAAGAATTGTGTAAAAAAAAAAAATCTTTGAAGAAATGACAAGTAATTATGAAGCTCCTAGCCATACGATTTAGGGAAGTCATGGCAAAAGTGCTCATTTGAGAACAGCATAGGGTTAGAGGTTAATGAAAATATTTATATGGCCCGGAATCCAGCTACAGAATCAGGACTTTCTCACTGCATCAAGATCACCAGGCTTGGGGCAGGTCTTTGATGTGCACCTGAAGTTGAGAATGATTAAGACAAGGACCATTTATTTACTTTTGGCTATTGGCTTATAATTTAACCTCGTAACATTAGCTAGTATGTGAATGCTCCATCCCTGGTGCTGTGAGGACATAAACATGAACAAGACACTCCTTGTCCCTCAGGAGTTTGCAACCTGGTATCAGGTACATGCAAACATTTTACGTGTTTGTGCACTTTTCTGTAGGCTTTATACTTCAACAATGGTTAAATATAATCGTTTCTACCTTAGGGACCCATGAGGTCTAAATAAGATGCTACAAATAAGGTACTGAACACAGGGCTTGAGACCGAATAAGTACCAGCAAATGTTAGATGTCACTGACATGGGTATTCCCTGAGTGTTGTATCCCTACTGACTGGGAGATAGAACGTATCTCTTCCTACTGGGATCAGCTGTGTGGAGTTTAAGATGGACTCCTGACAACTCCTGAGCACGGGTTCAAGTGGATCAGTGCTCCAGGTGTCTCAAGACCCTTCCTTCCTTGTTCTCAAAGCAGTTCCTGGACTGGGATGAAACAGGGTTGAATCTTGGGTTGTACTCAGGTGTAAGAGAAGCTGTAAAGTAACATACACTAAGGAAATGATGTTGGTGGTTCCCAAGCCCTGGGAGCTTTTATGAGCTTTTATCCTTCCATCAGTATTAAGCACATATCATGCTCAACTGTTTATTGAATGAATGTGCACGTAGATCTTGAATGCATCAGCGTGTTAAGTCTGTTATTTTCTACAGAAATGTGTCCATCCTGAATACTGGAGCACTCACCTGCCCCTGCTGACCGAATCCAAGTTCTCCATCTTTTGTTAACACCCAACCAGGGGAAATGAAGTTCACTCTTGCCAGCTTCATCACAGATCAACCATCTAGGTCTGTAGTTACACAGATTCCGAATCTTTCGGCATGTAGGGCAACCACTTTCTGGTGGGGGTACTTCAAGATTTCCTACAGACAACATGTTTACATTGAAAACTAAGTTTTTTTAATACTTATTTTTGAGGAGAGAGCGAGCAAGCAGGGGAGAGGCAGAAGGGAGACACAGAATATGAAGCAAGATCCAGGCTCTGAGCTGTCAACACAGAACCCGATGCAGGGCTCGTACCCACGAACTGTGAGATCATGACCTGAGCCGAAGTCAGATGCTTGACCTACTGAGCCACCCAGGTGCCCCTATTTCACTATATTTTCAAAGTGATCACTGATCACTTCTTTAAGAACATACGGTATGATTTCTGGTGTTTGGAGCAGCAAATACTAATTCCATTATCTCCCCTCTGCATGGGTTTAAAAGTTCTTTTGACAATTTATAAACCTAAAACTCAGGGAGTTTTGTTTCTTCCATAGTGTGCTTTAAAAAAATATTCACATCTGAGGAATTGGCTGTGGAAAGTGGCTATCACATCACAACCCCACATGCCTTAGAGTGTATCAGACAGGATATCCCCAAAGTAGTTTTCTCTGTGGGACCTCTCTCTTACCCTTTCTTTTCTCTCCTGCCCCTCCTTCTCCCAAACCTGCCTCCTCCCAGACTCCTTGCACCAGACCTGACTTTGGTTCTCTACCACCTTCACTCAGGATGTGTGCACTCAATTCAACCCAGCAAGGCAGGAGTCTCAGGCCTTAGCCAAGCAGATCATCTGTTATTCCTCAGTCATAACCTTGGGATCTCAAGACATCTATGTAGTTTTGTTTCATTTATTTTACAAATATGGAATCGGACTCTAACATTATGGACATTTTCCCATTGTTACAGCACTTTTTTATAGCTGCATGGCACTCCATAATGTGGTCAAATATATGTTAAAAGCTACTAATTCCACAAAAAGTCAACTCTGTTTTGCAGTGACAAATAATGCCATGATTTCTTAATCTGGAGAGTGGGGTACCAAGTGGAAGGAAAGGGGAGAAGTTTGGAGCATGTCAAAGGGCTGCAAGACTGGTTTTGGGTACAGCAAGTCACCTCCAAAATGCAACTGGATGCCTTGGAAATAGAGGATTGTATGAAGGAAGGAGGAAGTTGAAAGGGTAGCAGAGGAAAAGGATCAATGCCTGGACCAATGGCCAGGTAGTGTTCTTCTCAGCATCCCATTCCTTTTTAGGTGACCAGTGAATTCCATCAATTAGCAACATGGTGATTAGCCCAATGTTAACTCCTCTTTTCTCAACCTAATGCTCTACTGGCTGGCTTTTCTATGCCTTAGTTTGGGGAGGCAGGCCGAAACCAATTTGTGGAGGATTTAAAATTATGCATCAAGGAGTTACAGCAATCGGAAGCTGTTAATGAATTGTGCTGGAGTTGAGACTTCAGATCTTAACTCAGAAGTTTGCTTTGCAACCACTCAAGTGTTCTTAGGAGATAAACAGCACAATTAAAGAACAGCCAACCATGGAAGAACAGCCAACTTCGGGAAAGAACACAATACATCAACTGTCTGGTTGGGTTTCAACTCGTTTACTTTTATCTCCAGGGGTAGTCCCACTCTATCCACCTAACTTTGTACTATGTGTACTTTTACTGTCTATAACTGTTCCCATGGGGTCCTCCATTCTCATAGCCCTGGTGGTTGCTTCTTTTTGACTATTGGTAGATTCAGAATGCACATTTGCAGCGTTTTTTAGCATAACTTCTAAAGGTAAGTACAACTTGGCCTCCAAGCCTGACTTTTCTAAAGCATTTGACTTTACGTCACTCCCCTTCCCCCTGCACCACTTTTTCAGTCATCCCTTATTTAGGGAGATGGTCATTGCCTATAAGGCAGATTTTACAAAGATCATGGTAACTCTAATTATAGCAATATGTAATATATCTGTATATGCTAAATTATGTAATGATTTGTTGTGCTAGACTGCACATCTAACACAAGCCCCCAAACAAAATGCTGCCAATTTTCAATTTTATTGACTATATTTCAGTCTTTTAATGCTACTTTTTAAAAAGTCTTAATTCAATTTTCTATGCAGGCATAACTGCACAGAAGACTAACTCTTTTCTTCTATTGTTCATCACCTTCTGGTTGAAGCATGGCTCTACTTCCTAAACCTCCTCGGACCTCCACACTGTTCTTGAGTTTTGCCTTGGGCAACCTGCTTCTGTTTGATCTGGGGCTTCCAAGGCTGCATCACTCAGTGTTTTCTTCTCAGGACCAAATGAGGACAACTCTCCTCACTGCTTGGTGCAAGCTGCCTTTGTTTAGCTCACAGCTAGAGCCCACAAAGAACCCCTCTAAGGTTTGGAGGAAGGTGCTGTCAACACTCGGTACCTTATCTCTGGCATCAGTCCTTGAACAGTTTTCTCTCTGCCAACCTTTACCTACCCCTCTCTGGAGAACCGTCTCATTCCCTGATGGGGCTTTCAGCCTTCATTTCCCCAGGAAATGACTTTCTCAGTCTCTCCACAATAGCTTAGGAGGAAAGAAAGTAGCCTTTTGTCCATAATTGGTCACTGTGTGGTATGGGGTGCAGGGAGTAGGAGTAAATGTTCTCCACAGTTGACATAAATGCATCTTCCAACAAAAACCAGCTGCTGTGGTCACTGGAGTAGAAAGCTTACTGTTGGAAATGATCAATGATGAGATTACCAGAAAGTCAATGTGTCAAGGAGTGACTTAGAGTATCTTACTGGATGAGGAAATGAAGATCGATTTATTTTATTCATGGTGTGTATGAATGGCTACTTGTGCGTGCGTGTGATTTCCTTCTTTTGTAAAGGAGCTAGTTTCTGAAATTGAGAGGGCCAGGTTCCAAGGGGATAATTAGGATTTTAACAGCTTACTGTGAGTGGAAAATTTCATTTCTCTAAGTATTGAGAAGTGCATGCTAATAGTTATTCCAGCCATTAGTTAGTCTGCCAAAGACTCCTATCAGACAGACATTCAGATAGATGATCCAACAAGCACTACAATCAGCAGAGACCTGTAAAGACTTTTCTGGAGGAAAATCAATCTGTACCCAATGCATTATCCAGGCATGTTTATTTTTCAGATTCAGAAGTCATTTTGTTGTCAGAGCAGCCTTTTTATTCTTCTTAAACTTCTATTGAATTCTTCAAGGCAGCTGTTCCAAATTCATTTCACTCTTCTTAAAGAACTTTGGGTGTTCCTCTATTCCCACAGATGACCTCTACAGCTGATTTACTGAGAAGTCAAGGCCTCAGCTCTTCTCTCTCAATGTTGTCTACATCATCATCCACCCTTTGCTTTCCCCCCTTCATTCTTCCTATTTCTAGAGAAGCCACATCCTATTGTTTCCTGGGGTTCTTTTACCAATGATTCTCCACTTCCATCCCCATTGTTCTTTATCTCTTTCCTGGTATCTTCAAGTTCTTGTTCTCCTCTAGCTTCTCAAAAGTGTGCTCTGATGTCTTGACTGCAAAAACCTACACCACAGCTGTGTTTCCCTGTCTTTCTGGGAAATGTAGGCTATAGGCTATTTATCTGGAATTATAGTTTTTATTAATACTAGCCTCTCAAACATCAATGCACAGCTTAAATACCATATCCAATGAACTCATGCTGTAACCCTTGATACTCCTGACTGTGGGCTGTGCTTAAGAAAAGGGGACAATGGAGGTTGGGGAGAAAGGAGGCATAGGAGATTCCAGAAAGGAGGTGCAGTTTTTACAAGCAGCCGTTAATGAGGTAAAGCTGAATCAAACACACCAGGACCTTGGTTCCTTCTTGTGGAGACTGGAGGGGGGCAGAGTGGCCTCACAGGCTCTATTGTCAGAGCCAGGACAGCAGGTCCTGTACATCCTTGTGCACTCGAGTACAGTGCTGCTTGGGGAGAGGAATGGCCATGACTTTTGTTTTAGGGGAAAGAGTTGGACAGATACCCCGAGGCCCACAGGGGGGTTTCCCCCTTACTTTGTGGAGTCAGGAATATTGAAAATATTCAATCCAAGTCTTTCTAATCTAAAGCACCCAAGTTCCTCCAAATCCAAGACTATACTCAGGAATGGAAGATATCCTTGCTTGCTTTCTCTTTCTTCAGATTCTTACCATGGTTTCCTTAACACCATATTACTACTCCCTCTCTGGTATCTCTCACTGGCTCATTTGTTGCAGAAGCTGTAAAAGTCAAAACACCCCAAGGTTCCCCTTCAGGCTTATTCCTCTCTTCTCAGTATGTCCACCCTGGATTTCGCTTTCATTTCTATGTTCTCTGAAAGCCTAGTAAAACTCCCTCCTGCTTTGAGGTGACCAAGAGTATATTAGGTCCTAGGAAGTGCAGTTTATTTTGAATAATTTGAAAGATGTGCAAACATGCACCAGGTCACTTCCACCCTGATTCACCATTTTGGAAGGCTGTGGGTAGTGATGGTGGCCACATTCATTCATGTTCGAAATTACATGTTCCTATAGAAATAGTGCTCACTCCACAAGTCCCTTGATGTTGCACATTCTTTCATTGTTCATCATCTTTAATTTAATGGCAGGTCTCTGAGTCTCATACCAGAGGGCCCATTCCTTTGAGAGGCTCAAGATGCATTGATATGTAATAACTAATGAGGAAATGTAGAAAGAATGATGGCATTAGAAAATTACCATTTAGCAACCACCACAGTAATAATTGCTTCAGGCAAGATTCATCAAGGAAAGCTAAAATTAATGGGCAAAGAGGAGGATGACAAACAGGATACTTATACAATCTCAAAGTATCTCCCCATAAAATTTACTGAGAAGGTAAAATTTAGTAATTATACAATGGAAAACCCTGGAAGATACCACTTTATCCAAGTCATCAAAGGGGACAAACAACATCATTAACGGGACAAAAAGGCATCAGGTGCTTACATTGAAGCACTGAGAAGGCTACTACATGGCTTCTAGAATGTTCCTGACAAAAATGCAGAACCCCAATCTAGTCATGAAGAAACAGAAGACAAACCCAAACTGAGGAATATTGTGCAAAAGTATCAGCCTGTGTTTTTAAAATATTTCAAAGTCATGAAAGAACGGTTTCACATCAAAAGGGATTAAAGAAACAGGACAAGGAAACACTACATATGGCTCGGAATCTAACCCCAGACCAGAAAAGGACATTAGTGGGGCAATTGGCAAAATCTGAATAAGGTGTGTAGCTCACATATTGTTTCAATGCAAATTTATTGACTTTGGTAATTATACTATGTTTAAGAAACTGTCCTTGTTTTTAAGGAAAATACACAAGGAAATATTTAGAGGTAAAGCAGGATATTTGTAATTTACCCTCAGATATTTTTTAAAAATTGCACATGTATAAGAGGCTGAAAATAAAGGGTGATAACATTTGAGGGACTTGAGAGAAGTATGTGGAAATTTTTTGCACTAGTTTTTTGCACCTCTTCAGTCTTGAATTACTTAAGTTAAAAATCTAGTAAGTAGCATTTATTGAAGACTTGATACTTTATTCTTAGAAGCACCTTATGTATAATATCTTTTAATCTTCACATTAATGATGTGTGGCAGGTACTCTTACTATCTGCAAGTTAAAGATGAGAAATAGGTTGAGAGAGGTTAAAGAACTTGGCCAAAGTCACACTGTTAGAAATGACTGAACCATAATTTATAGAGGCTGTGTGATTCCAGAGCATGTACTTCAACCTGTGTCGTGTATAATTTAACCAAAGATTGCTTAGATAAATCAGCCATCTGGCTGGCTAGCTCAGCTCTCTAGAAAATTCTCAATGATCTCACATCATATAGATATAACCAGGTGGCTCTGGCTGGGACTATATGCAGTTTTTAAACACAATTTTAAATAGTAGGGAAAAGACCAAAACTTTTTTTCCCCTCTATCCAGTTATTTCTCCTTGCGTAGATTCTAAAGACTACAATTCCCAGCTTTCCTGCAGTTAGGCAAGGCCACGTGACTGATTCTAGCCAATAAAATGTGAGGAGTGAGGCGTATCATTTTTCAGGGCAAAAATATTTAAGGGTAAGTGTGTCCTTCCACACTCTCTTTTTCCTGTCCATGGTGACCAAAGCCAAGAAGTTGAAATGGTGGAGCCAGAAGATGGAAGAAATCTGGATCCTGAAGTCACTGCATGAAGGACAGAGGCCTCCAAGAATTACCCCACCATTGCGGATTTTGTGTGAATAAGAAATCTGTTGAATTAAAACCAATGAGGTGTCAGGGTTTACTTAGGACTATAGCCTATCCTGGTCTAATAGGCAGACTACAGGGCTTAAATGCCTGCGGGAGCTTGACTAGCAGGCAATTAAAATGAATAGAGTAGCTATCAATGAACTAGGGGTGGTAGGAGAGCTGTGTTGGATCGGAGGCACCTGTCCCATTTAGGAGACAAGCAGGGCTCAGTTCTAGATGATTCTCTTACGAAATCATTTGGGGACAGCATTGTTGGGCCTTTACTAATGTTTTTTTTCCCCTCAGAAAAGCTGGAAATCTGGAGATTCAGGTGAAATCTCCCAATTTTTAATGTTGGCAGCTCATATGGATTCAAAACAAAATGAAGTTGAAGCCAAAAACCAGACATCCTTGGCTCTTTTTCCTAAAGATCATAGGAGTGCCTCTGCCTCAAGGTTTCTGCGCGTGCTGGTTCCTCTGCCTGGAGTGGTCTTCCTCTTAGATACCTGCAACACCTGGTCCTCTCAGAGAAGCCTTTCCTGACCACCCTCTTTAAAACTGCAACACCCTCCCACCTATGCTCACTCCTGCTTCCTTGTTTTTCCTCTCCCCCATGCTATTTATCACCTCTTAAAGAATTTAAACCTGATCGGCCTGCCCATTTCCTACTATGATAAAGTATAGGAGGGCAAAAATTGTTAGATTTCGTAAGCTGAGTCCCTGGAACAGTCCTAGCAGTGTCCAACATTTGTTAAGTAAATGATTTTTAAAAAACATCCCACTGTGTGAGGCACACCCAGCACACCTGGAGATTTGATTTGGTTTAAGGGCCATCAGTTGACAGCTTCTGTTTCAGAGCCCCATTGAGCACTCCTGGAGAAACATGCCATTTTGAGTTGCTAACAGTTCTGTTTCCTTCAAAATAATGATTTTTTTTTTCCCCCAGGAGATGGACCACAAGGAGTTTGGAGAAAAGTCTTGTGAATTCCAGGGATCCCCATGCCTGCCTTTGTCTTCAGACTACTTAGTGTGACAGCAACAACGTTTCATCTCATCTCTGCTCTAAATCCTGGGTTTGTTCATTCCTAAATGTCTGGCTAGAACCTGAAGTGTAGACAGTCCGGGTCTTCACAGCTCTATGAAGCCAGTCCAGGACCTTTTACTTATTCGTTTGGTCGGAGTTGGGTTTCTGCCACTGTGAATCAGAGTCCTGACAAGTTGAAGGTGACTTGGCGCAAATTGTCTGGTGTTTGAGTCTCAGTGCCTTCACTTATAAAAAGGAGCAGGTCATGTTAGATAAACACTACAGCTTGTTCTAGGATTTCAGCTTTTCTGAATTCTAACACAATTAAGGCCCTCAGTCTATAGAGCCCAGACAGCTTTGACTGTGGGCGAACTTGCTTCCGTGGAGCCAAACGTCACTCTGCCCTATCACCCCAGCCCCTCTGATTCCGGCTATCTACCCACCCCACTGACAGAGCCACTCGTACACCACTTCTGGTGTCACCAGATAGGTCCTTCAACACGATCCTTGTTGGCACATTTTCTTCCTTCAGACCCACTCACACCTCCCTCCTACTCCTGTCCCATGCCTCCTTAAAGTCCTATTCATTTGCTAAACTGCTAAGTAAAAGTAAATTTCAGGTCTCTCATCCTGGGACCCTATTGTGTACCTAGAGGGCTCCTCCCTTCCTGCCTCCTTCCATTTTTCTTCGGGATAAGCAGGGATCTTACTTTACCAACTCAGGCTAAAAAGCTATCATTTTCTTTGTCATTATGGAGACTGCCCCTGAGTTCTCATCCGGCAGGACTAGTGGGGAATTCAGGCTTAGTCATTATTAAGGATTCCTCCAGTCACCCCAGAGTTAGACGAAGGTCCTAGAAATCTTAGAGCAAAAACGTTTGGAGGGGGCCCCCAGTTCAGGGCATGCAGGTCACTGTGGATATTCTTATTTTCTCCACCCACCACAGTAGTCTTGTGTCTGGTAGCTCCTGGGCCACACTTGGGCATGAAAATAACTAAGGTTTATATAATGTTTCTAAAGTGTCAGGGATTTATATAAATAATTTCATAGGATGCAACTACTCTGACCTAGAACGTACTTTTCCAGAACTCTGTTCTCCCTCACCTTCTCCAAGTCTTTGCCCAATTATTACCTTCCCAGTAAGGCTCATTCTGACTTTCACCTGTGCCTCAACCCCGCCCCCAGCTACCCGTCCCTTTTCCTTGCTGTGCTTTTGGTTCGCAGAGAACCTATGCTTTATGACTTACATACTAATAGTGTTTTGTCTGCCTTCCCTACTAGAATGTAGGCTCCACAAGGTAGGATCTTTATTTTACTTCTCTCAAATCCCTGGGACAGCCCCATAGCATATAGTTCAATAAAAGCTTGGGGGATACAGAAGTATTTCACAGGGGACAAGACGGAGATACATAAAGGGAAGTAGCTAACCCAGGTCACATAACCTGCAAGGGGGAGGGCTTGGGCTCAAGTGCAGGCCACCCGATTTCTTTTAGCCACTGCATTATCTCTGAACTGGGTATTCCCCAGACCTAGATTTAAGCTCCCTGCCGTATCCCTGGGACACAAACAGCAGAGAGTGGGTCGCAATCCTTAATGAATCCCTATAGTTAAACCCTCCTCCATTCCCCCAAACGCTGCCTACTTCTGGAATAATGTAGTATCCTCAAAGAGATTAAACTTTCCTTTAGGACAGGGAAGGAATCGGTTCTCTGAAAATATCAGCTTTCCACTTAACACGTGCTCCTGAGATTAAAAATAGGATTGACCACTTAGGAGGTGGCATTTCCAGAAAACACAACACTCAAAAGCGTGTGTGAGAGGGTGAGCAAGGCTTTCATACCCAGAGCTCCTTCTCACACCAGCTACAATTTCCTCTCTTCCTAATTCTAGTCCCCAAGTCCAGCCAGGCTACCAATACCTGCTAAAACCCCTCTGAATGGAACAGTTTTGTGCAAAGCCCACCGTCACCCCCCCCACCCCCAGGCGGCTGGAGGTCCCACTGAAAGTGTGAAAAAAGACTGTCCTGTTAGTGATTTCCCCAGCTGCTGCTTCAAGACTTCAGGCTACCGCGTTCGATTAGAGCCTCCTGTGAAAACGACTCTTCCATGCTTAGTGAAAAATAGCTTTTCCTTTGTATAAAGTCCCCTCCGCTCCCTGCCTTGCCCACCGGGCAAGAGACAGCAGTGGGTCTGTGGTGTTGTTTTAGCAACAAAGAAACGCTGGACCTGCTGCAAAGGCCCTAACAGGTGGAAAGGTACAGAAAAACCATCTGTGGCTGAGCTTAGCACTATGCAGGCAGTGCTTAGAGAAGTGGGCTGAGTTTTTCTGTTCTTTGAGAGAAAGCTTTTTAAAACTTTTAAGTATTTTGAGAGACAGAGTGTGAGCAGGGAGGAGGGAAAGAGGGAGACACAGAATCTGAAGCAGGCTCGCAGAGCTCAAACTCAAAAACCCGGAGATCAAGAGCTGAGCTGAAGTCAGACGCTTAACCTTAACCGACTCAGCCACCCAGGCGCCCCGAGAGAAAGTGGGGCCTTAAAAGCACAACTATAACACAATGCTTCTGATACAAACAAATACTAAAGATGCTATCCCTTCTCCCCTATTTCTCCTTTCCCCCGACCTCCCTTCTAGAAAAACAACACTTTTGAATTTTGGGGGGGAAAAGGGCCAGAACATTCTCCTCATGCCAGACTGCCAGAAAGACCCTAGCTCTTATCTGAAAAGACATCTGTGCCATAGGAGCAGGCTAAGGGAGGAAATGCAGGAAGCTGCGTTTCCATCAAACGTTTCCTGCCTTGTAGCAGACTAGGAATCTGAGAACGCTTGCTTGGCCAGAGAGCGAGCAGACACAGAAGTGAAAACGAGAGAGACTAACATCATGGAAGGACACAGGAAACCCGAACAGCGTTTTCATCTCCGTATTTATTGAGCTCACCAGCTATTATCCACGTGGTGAATGCGAGGCAAACAAGATCTTACACACGTGAATGTGGAGAAAACAATCAGACGGTTAATCATTAACTTGTGTGTGTAAGCAAGGGGTCGGGGGGCAAGCGGAGCTCGTGATAGCGGCGTCAGAAGGGGAATAATTTCCTGCAGGTGATATAACAAGTTACTTGTGATCTCATTACACCTTCTTGCTACTTAACCTCGGGCGCTTTTGCCCCTTTGCCCCGTGGTGGCAACGTTCTGCCTGAAGCTTTTTTCTAACCATCTATGCAAGCACAACCAATTTCTCCACGTGGTCTTTCTAGCGACTTCTTATGACGACTGACAAGTAGTTTCAGCTGTTGGAGACTGATAAAAACAAGACCAAGGCCTTTTGTGATTTTTTTTTTTTCACTGCTGGGCTCTTGGGTTCATCTGGAGCGAGTGGCAGCCGGGACCAGTGTGATCAAAGAAGAGAAAGCTGGCTGCAACATGATCCTAGAGGAGAGGAGAGGAGAGGTGGATAAGGTGGGGTGCCACGTGGCTTGGGCCTAGGGCTCCCAGATATCCAGTAAGGCCTGGGAGAGGCAGACCACAATGAGAGGCTGTGGATTGTGCGCAGTCCTGAACACTGGAGTGGTTAGGTCTGGGGAACTCCAGATGGTCACTTGTACCAGCCTCCCTTTTCCTCTCCTGTAATTTGGGAGGCACGGGGGAAGAGTCCCTGACTGGATGGCCTCAGGCAAACGATGTTTCCTTGCAACCTCGCTGTTCCCATTTGTTAAGGGAAGGATAGCAGTTGGTACCTCTGAAATGTTGTGGTTCTGAGGCTGATATGAGGCAGGAAGGGCCAAGTCTCATGAAGCCAAGCTACCAAGCAGGGCTCCCAGGGGTGGCCATGCCTCCTCTTGAACCTCAGAGTTCATCAGAATCCCCTGGAGGGACTGCTGGCCCCAGCCCCTGAGTTGCCTTTCAGTAGGACTGGAGTAGGGCCTCAGAATTTCCATTACTTTTCTCTTAAAAAAAAAAAAATTTTTTTTTAATGTTTATTTTTGAGAGACAGAGTGAGCAGGGGAGGGACAGAGAAAAAGACACATACAGAATCCAAAGCAGGCTCCAGGCTCTGAGCCGTCAGCATAGAGCCCAAAGCGGGGCTCGAACTCACGAACCAGGAGATCATGCCCTGAATTGAAGTTGGCCGCTTAATCAACTGAGCCATCCAGGCATCCCCAGAACTTACATTTCTAACAAGTTCCCAGGTGTTGCTGCCGGCGCTAGGCTGGGGATCACAAGTTGAGAAGCACTGCTCTAGACCCCCAGACCCACGTGGAGGGAAACCCTCCGAGATGGTCAACTGGGCGAGGCGCAGCCCCCGCCCGCCTTCAACCAGGGTTGCAGCCTTCAGAATGATTACCTTTCCCTCCCACCTGTAGGGGGCAGCCTGGTTCTGCCTCAGCCTACAGGAAGGACCCGGATAACCTCCAAGTTAACTGATGATAAAATACTCCTGTTTTCTAAAAGTCCCGGACTGATGTTATCTATCTGGGCCCTTGGCTGGGGAGCCCCTTCAGTCTGAGTGTTCTCAACGTGGGCTGGCTAGCGCTTTACTACAGGATGAGGGGTGCCTTGCTAAGCGGGTGGGGGTGGGGGAATCCCAGTCAGGGAGGGAGTGGGTTGCCTCCGCTTTAGTGTTCTCGCTGCTAGCAAAGCGCTGACTCAGCGTCAGGGCCTAATACATGTTTCACAAACGAGCAAGTTAAGACCCTGAATATTTGTGCAAGAGCCAGTGAAAGAGAAGGGCAGAAAGGGACGGAACGAGTTCTAAACATGGTCAGTCTACCAGGGACACCAGCCGCTGTTTGTGAAAGCGAGCGTGTCTTCGGTCGCTGGGTGCTTCCTTCTCGCCTGTGATGAGACATGGGGCTTCACCTGGGGCTAAGGCGCTCGGGCAGCGGGCTGCACGGAGCAAAACCAGCCAGCAGGGGGAGCCTCTACATTTGCTCCCTAGGCTCTCGGCCGCATGCAAGGCCTCCCCTCCTGTCCTTATGTTATTTGGGGAGGGGGAGTGGGGGAATCTATTATACTGCAAGATGCCTCAACCCTTTATTTAAAACAAGGTGAGGATGGGGCGCCTGGGTGGCTTAGTCGGTTAAGCGTCTGACTTTCGCTAGGTCATGATCTCGCGGTTCGTGGGTTCGAGCCCCGCGTCGGGCTCTGTGCTGACTGCCAGCTCAGAGCCTGGAGCCTGTTTCAGCCTGTGACTCCCTCTCTCTGACCCTCCCCTGCTCACGCTGTCTCTCTCTCTCTCCTAAAAATAAATAAAACATTAAAAAAAAATAAAAAAAAAATAAAATAAAACAAGGTGAGGATAAATAAGCAATACACAAAAACATTCACAAGCTGAACAACAGTACTCTGTTTGTACTGCAAACAAACACACAAGCCTATCAAATCCAGAGGTAGATTGATGGAGCAGACAACAATCCTACTCAGGAATCTGCTGGCCCATAGACTTGCCCAGTGTGGAAACAGAAGGCATTCCGTGTCTGGGGACATGGAAGGAGCAGCCAAGGCTCTGAGGTGGAAAGAAGGTGTTTTGGGTGAAAGAGAGAAAAGTAGGCTAATTTAAAAAGATTCTTCTCTCTGGTCCATTCCTCAGGCTAGGAAGTCAGTTTTGGGTGGAGACTCAAGGGAGGGCCAGAGAAAAATCACAGCAGTCATATTATCTACCCCCTGTACTCATTCTTGCACTACAGGGAGATTTCAGTCCAGTCTCCAGATATTTACCTGCGAAGGTGGTACCACGTGGGGCCCACTCTCAGGAGGAGAGGTTGCTGGTTGGGCCTGTGAGGGCAGCCCTCGGCTTGTACTACCGTTTTGTTCCCACACGCCCTCAACGTTCCTCCAGAGACCGTAGCCGTCACGCCGCGGGACACCATCAGCATGTAAGACAAGCCTGTGGATGTAGGACAGAGTATGCACTTGGGTGGGTACTTCTGAGTGAGGCAGCTGGACCACAGACCACTGCAGCAATGCCTGAGACTCCTCAGCAACACCATCTGTCCCCCACACCGGTAGGGGACACATCATTTTGTGCCACTTTTCATTACACCAGTTCCTTGAGCTTTTTATCACCCCTTCCTGATGCTGGTCCTCCACCTTTGTGGTCAAGCTGTTTTAGTGCTGCCATCGTTCACAAAGACATCTAAACAGGAAACTCTCCAATTAGGTTTTTTTTCTCTCTCTGCCATCCACATTGAGCCAGCAAAGAAATGTGGATTATTCTATCTCTTAAATAATCTCTGTCCTCTCCCCTCCATGGCCACCAATAAGGACTCCTGTGGATGGCTGCTGGCCTCTGTCTTTTCTAATTCCATTCTTGACATGGATCCAGATGATCTAAAAGTCATATTTGATGATGGAATTCTCTTGTTTCAAAACGATTGTTTGCTCCCCCATACCTACAGAGGATGAGGTGGCATAGCTTTCAGGAACCAGGCAGGGCATGAACAAATGAATGAGTGAATGAATGAAACAGACAGAGGGGGAAGAGGAATTGGGGGTAAGAGACTTGCACCGTACTCCGGTCATGGCACGGGAGACTGACCACCTGCTGCAATCCCATAACCCCCACTGTGCCCTGAAGTTGAATTCCAATCAACGGAGGGGAATAAAAATTATAATAAACATCTTTTACTCATTATGTATGGCACCCCAGCCTCGCATGCTTCTCATTTCCTCCCTACTCTCCTTACAGATTCCCAACGCACTTTGTACTACTTACCTAAGATCTGCACTGATGAGAAATAAGGCACCACCTGGTCAAACCCGTAGCATGCAGACTGTTGTCCAGAGGGCCTTTCTGTACGCAGTTGGGTGGGTACTTCCAACAAAAGTTCCCTCTTGGCCCTATCCAGCGTCTAGTTGGAGAAAAGAATATGGTCTCATAAGTAGGGAAATGGGGGCACTTGGGTGGATCAGTCGGTTGAGCGGCTGACTCTTGGTTCTGGCCCAGGTCGTGATCTGACGGGTTCGTGGGATCAAACCCAGCGTTGGGCTCTGCATTGACGGTGTGGAGCCTGATTGGGATTCTCTGTTTCCCTTTCACTCTGTTCCTCTCCCATGTGCCCAAGAGCGCGTGCGTGCTCTCTCTCTCTCAAAATAAATAAACTTAAAAAAAGAGAAACCTTTCCTTTTTAAACACAGACCCTTATACTCACTTTAGAAAACTTTTTTCTGAACAGTCACACACACACATACACATTATTTAGCTTTTGATAAAAACTACTAGTGCTGTGTTTTTGTCCTGAATATCTGCATTTGGGGGTAGTTAGCCTTTGCCGCTGCACTTGACAGGAGCTGACAACCACTTGTGGGTGTCACCGATGCGGCGACTGGAGTGTCTCAGGGATGAGGTGATGAGACGCTGGTTCTGTGTTTATGCACCTGGGCAACCGTCATGTTTACTCACTGTCTCTTTGGTCAGCTTCCAAGCCAGCAGCACCGCACCCGTTAACGCTGGGCTCCACACCGGTTCCTGATGGGCTGGCCTCTTAGTTGTAAGGAATTGTTACTTTTAACTTGAGCAATTGGTGGTTTCATTTGAGAAGCACTTTTACAAACATGCATCAGAGTTTCGCCTGACAAAAACCTTCATGCCCAATGAGGCGATGAACCCAGAAGGTGTGGTCATGTACCCAGCAGCCTGTCTGTTCTTCTTTTTGAGAGACTCATGGTGGCTCTCAGGCCATTTGGATTTGTTGAGCTCCTACTGTGTGTTTGGCGTTGATCTAGGCTTCAGGAACCCAAAGATAACTAAGATATCATCTGCCAGGAATGAGCAGGGAAATGAACCTATAAAATGCCATCATTGTTCCGGCTTTTGAATGTCCTAAGCTTTTCATCTCAGACTTTCCCTTGCATGTCTGTCTTCCTCCCTGCTTGGATTATCCTTTTTTTTTTTTTCCTTCAGAACTCTTATTTATTTAGTTTCCTGTTCTTCATGCTTTCATAAGAGCCAGCAGGAAAGGGAGAGGAATGGGGAAGAGAAATATGTTAAGACATTAACAATTATGAGGGTCAAGGTGTGTCAAGCACTTGGCAGGCCATTTTCCATGATTGACCTGATTTAGTCATTCCCTGCAAACCCTATTAATTTTATTAGTTCTCTTCTACGGACGAGAAACTTGAAGACTGGAGACGCAACAGGACCTAGTCCAGATCACTTACCAGGGACACAACAGTGCTGGGACACGGGCAGAGCACGTTGGCCCCACTGTAGCATGCTGCCTCCTGGCAAGCACGAATTGTTCTAGCCGATAATAAGTCCACTTGTTTCTGCTGATGGCGCTCGGGGCTTGACTCCAACGTCTGGCCTTCGCTCCGAGAGGGCTGACCAGTTTGATTGGACGGCTTTCACAGAAGTCCTCTGTCCTTTTCGCTCTGTGCCAACGGGTAAATTTCTAACCAGCCTTGCTGCCAGGTGAGCACATCCCCCAGGAGGGAATCCCTTCGTCCCTCTCCAAGTCCAATTGTTTTTGCGCTACATCAGAGACTGCTCATGCCAGGGAGGGCAGAATGCCGCCTGCCCCCACCGGTGCGACAGCCCTCGTTTACTGAGGACAGAGGCAGGAAAGGTGAACCATGAATGTCAGGGCCCAGAGAGGATGTCCCCTGTCTCCAGAACACAAAGTGGGACACCTCAACCTTGCTTCTCCTTCGCACCCCATGGGGACCGGTGAGAGAGTGGAGCAGTCCTGTAGGCAGACACATCGCTGACTCCATCACCGGGACGGCACCACAAAGCCACCAGAGCTGAGCAAGACAACAGCGACTAGCCCGTAAGCCTGGCTTCAGAGACCGAGAAAAATAATTTCCCTGCAATGCTTTTCTATGCCGTATGAGTCACGGCTGAACTGCCGAGGGAAGCATTTTTGGAACATCCCAGAGGGGGACAGTCATAGTTCTAAACCTTTAAAGGACTACATTTTTTTAAAGGTCAACTGCTTTTTCCCTGGAGGGGGTGCTCCTCATAGGGACTACAGAGAGGGATAATTAATAATTGCGATGTTGGGAAAGTCGCCTGGAAAGGAAAAAATTACTTGGAACCAGCTCCTCCTCTGACTTGTGCCACCCACCTCCCTGCGTCGCTCTGATCTAGGGATGCAGCGAAGCTCTGGCCCGGGCTTCCGGACTGCGGCTCTCACTCACAGACTTGCAATTGTGTTGCGTATCTGGTTCATAGAGCTGGGAATCACCCATCAGCAGAGGCTGCTATGGCAGAAATGCATCACAAATTCTTTTTCCTCCAATTTTATTTTCAATGAACATGTGGTATATTTGTGCACACACTAATATTAAGCACATACCTGGTGTGTACTCGTAGCTAAATTAAAAAAAAAAGGTGGGGAAGGAATTGGATGCATGAGTTTTGAAGGCTGTGCTGACTTCCCATTTCTGTCTGGGACAAGTCACTCATTTTCAATTTCCATCCACCCCGTAAGGATTTCTCTCTGCCTCTTTCTCCATCCCTATGGCCACTGAATTCAAGGTTTGTTTTTTTCCCCTTGCTTCTTGGGCTGTTCTGCTCCCTCCTATCAGATTCTCCAAGGCTCCTTCTCTGTTGGGATCTGACCTGCTGAATTCACATCCTGCCCATACAGTAGCTGGCCCTAGAATGGAATTGCTACTTTTTTTTTACCTAGTTCCTGCAGCCGGGGCTGTTCTGGAAGGCTTCAGCTGCCTCTGGGAATTGTTAATAAGGAGCACCCTTCCTGTGTACTCCGTGTATGCAAGGCTTGTGCTAAGCTCTTTATGCATGTTGTTCTCATTAATCCTCTGTGACCTTGGCTCCAGAGCTTGTGTTTGTCATCATAATGCCATTATTGGTTGGTTCCAGATCTTAGCCCATTTCCTGCAGGGCCCTTTCGGTCGTAGTTATCAGCAGGCCAGGTGCAACTATATCATGAGACTAAGGCATTCAATAAATTCTACTCAAAAATTATGTATTGGGTGCAAAGCACTACTAAGTCGCAAACCTGCGGGGTAGCTTTTGGTGCGGAGATGAACCACATTCATTGAATGACTGAGAAGAGAATCCTTTTGCTTATAAAAATAGCAGATCTAACTTTAGGCAAACTTGTGAGGTTTTTGTGTCCCATTGGGTGGCACTTCCTGCACCCTGTTCTGTTCTTCAACTTAGGAAGCTTCTCCTCCTTCTCCATCAGGATCTGCACTCTATGCTTCTGCACCCAGTGCTGTACCCAGAAACAGGTCATACACACTCCAGTGCATCACTGATGTAGCTTTCATCTTCTGATTACCCAGGAGTGCACTTCCACACGTTTATTCATTTGCCTGGCTCAGGAAAGGTCATGATATCCCCGGCCTCACTGAGCTTATACTCTGGTAGGTGAAGGCAGACAGGAGTCCCTTTAAAAAGGGTAGAGTGAAATAAGAACTCTAAAAGGGAATATGTAAAGTGAGGTAGGACCCCCAATTTGACTAATAAAGGGCATTCTTTCTTTTCGGGGGTGATGGTATTGTTATAAATCTTTTTCTTTTTTTTTAATGTTTTATTTATTTCTAGGAGAGAGAGAGAGAGACAGCGTGAGCAGGGGAGGGTCAGAGAGAGGGAGTCACAGACTCTGAAACAGGCTCCAGGCTCTGAGCCGGCAGTCAGCACAGAGCCCGACGCGGGGCTCGAACCCACGAACCGCGAGATCATGACCTGAGCAAAAGTCGGACGTTTAACCGACTAAGCCACCCAGGTGCCCCAATATTGTTATAAATCTTGACTGGAGTTTTGGTTGCATAGGAAATATAATTTTCAAACTTCACCAAATTGTGCACCAAAGACCTGACATTTTGCTGTGTGTAAAGTTGATCTAAATAAAATCATTTTTGTCTAAGAAATAAAAAGGCACAAGTCTAAAGGAACACCAGTAAGTAGACACAGAGTCATTCCCAAGTGACATATGGGTAAATCTAAGAGCCATTCATTCAACAAATATTTATTGAGCACCTAATATGTACTGGGCTATTCTAGGATCCATCCACGAAGGGCCCTGTGTTCATGGACCTTACATTCTAGCAGGACCCTTTAGGGGATGAAGGAAGGGAAGATTTCAGCAGGAGGGAGGGCAGATTTCAAGCTATTGAGCTGGCCTTGATGATCCATCCACAAAAGGGGAGATAAGTGAAAAAGCCCCAGAAAGCAGAAAGACCAAGGTCCTTGGATACTTGGTAGATACAAGCAGCTCTTTCAGGTGGGGCCCAGAGTAAGAGCCTTTAAATCTTCCAGCCTCAACCCCACCCAGCTTGGGAGGGCAGCGTCTACACTGCCTCCCCACCAGCAATTCTAGGGGATGAGAGGACAGTGCCTTCGCCAGAGGGCCCAGCCTCCCTTCTGGCAGGCACTCCTGCAAACAGTGGAACGGGGTGCGGGCTCTGGCCAAAGCCAGCAAACCAGGAGATTGAAAACTTATTTACTGAGTGCTGGGAGAGGCAGGGAGGTGTCGGTGCTTTGTGAAATCAAACCTATGTCCTTAGAAACACCGCAAAAGGGCTTGGCAGAGCCCCTGGGAGTGGGATGGTGCTGCTGTGAATCACAGGAACCCCGGGCGAGAAGAGGCCATCGGAGCAGGATGCAGCTTCTTTTGAAGTCTCCAAATCTTTATTAAATAAAGGATCCAGGAAGCCTTGATCATACAGCACAGCTTAATAACATTATATACATATATATATATGGAGAATGAAGCAACGTACAGTGTTAACTAAAAATGATTGCAGTGACATATAATCTCTGAGTTTATAAAGAAAGCAGAATTTACACAATGCATCATATTCTATAGTTGGTCTTTTTCAGGAACAACAATTAGAAGACATTAGAGACTGGCAATGCAGTCTGTGATCTCTACCCACTTTTTGCTCTTCCTATAACATATTTTATTTTTTTATTTAAGAATTTTTAAATGTTTGGGGTGCCTGGGTGGCTCAAATGTTTAAGCGTCTGACTTCGGCTCAGGTCATGATCTCACAGTTCGTGGGTTCAAGCCCCACATCGGGCTCTGTGCCGACAGCCAGCTCAGAGCCTGGAGCCTGTTTCAGATTCTGTGTCTCTGTGTCTCTCTGACCCTCCCCTGCTCATACCATCTCTCTCTCTCAGAAATAAATAAAACATTAAGAAAAAAAATTTTTTTAAAGAATTTTTAAATGTTTATGTTTAAGAGAGAGACAGAGCACAAGTGGGGGACGGGCAGAGAGGGAGGGAAACAAAGAATCCAAAGCAGGCTCCAGGTTCTGAGCTGTCAGCACAGAACCCAATGTGGGGCTCAAACTCACAAATGGTGAGACCATGACTTGAGCTGAAGTCGGACACTCAGCCCACTGAGCCACCCAGGCGCCCCTTCCTGTAACCCATTTTTTGTCTTTTAGTTGATCGCACTCAGATTTTTTCCTTTCTGTTCCATTAGTTGAGAATATATAGAAAACTTCCAGGTGATAGGAGAACTTCTTTTGGAGGGTGCATAAGAGAAAGGAATTAAATTCAGAAAGAATTTCCTTAAGTCTAAACACCACGAGAAACTTCACCCATGTTACAAGACGACCACGATGCCCCAGTGAGCCTAAAAGTGGACAAGCATCCCTGTCCTTCTCCAGCACATTGGAATGCTTCCTTTGAGGTGGTCTCATCCTGTGGTTTGCCTGGTGGACCGTGCTGATCCCCACCGGGAAAGAAATAGAAGAAAAGACACAGTCCAGAGAGATGAACACAGTCTTGGAATTTGGAGGGCTGATGCATTTTTACACATGTCAGATTTTTTCTGTAAAGGTCTAGATAGCAAATAGTTTAGGCTTTGTAGGCTATGTGGTTCTGTGTCAAAACGACACAACTCTGCCATTATAGAATGAAAGCAGCCAGAGACTGGTATGGCCATGTTCCAACAACACTTTATTTACAAAAACAGCCATGGATTGGACACGGTTCACAGGCCATTCATTGTTTGCCAGTCCTTGTGCTAATAGCTAAATGACGACAGGCCAGAAACAACCAGAAACAGAAGTGGGGAAGTAGGGCCCAGGAATGGAGTCAAGGACAGGTATGCTTTCACTAAGCCCTATTTTTGCACAGACATGTGTTAGCATGTGTTTTTCCAGCACCCCCTCAGAGTCAGGTGGGACTGTGGGACTGAGCGCTGAATAGCAAAATATAGGGAAAAAAGTTATGCCCCTTTCCAGCCTGGTGTTTGTGTTCTCACTGGCTCTTCCTCTATCTGCTGGCTGGTATGGTCAGAGCTGGTGGAGACTCTGAGGCCCCGGAAGTTGCAGGCTGATGGTTGAAGGAACTTGTTGGGTTCCCAGATAGCAGGGTGGGGCACAGCTTTCCTGCCAATGTCATCAGACTTTGACATGAAGTAGCCATTAACTTTTTTTCTAACTGGCTGAGGACTGGGGGTTTGTCTGCTGTAGCCGCCAGGTTAGTTATTGTAACCAGTATAGAACCTAAGGGTCATGTTACTCTGTGCCACAGACCCTCCCCTGCCCCCCACCAGAAAGTCCAGGAATTGGATACAACATATACTTTTGAATGTGGGGTGGGGGTGGGGTTGGAATCAACATAGTTGTTCCAATTTTCAAATTGCTAAGATCCCACCTTAACTTTGCAAAGCCAGGGGATGGCCTTTCTAAAGGACTTTTTTTTTTTTTTAACTTCTTTTATGTTTATTTATTTTTGAGAGAGAGAGACACACACAGAGTGCGAGCAGGGGAGGGGCAGAGAGAAAGGAAGACACAGAATCCAAAGCAGGCTCCAGGCTTTGAGCTGTCAGCACAGAGCCGGACACAGGGCTGAAACTCACAAACCGTGAGATCATGACCTGAGCTGAAGTTGGATGCTTAATGGACTGAGCCACTCAGGCATCTCTCTAAAGCAGTTTTCAAAGCTTTCATATAAAATGAGTCTATTTGATTCTCACAGAAGCTTTGTGAGCAAGGTATTAGAACCTGTGAGTTCAAACTACTAGAAAACAGAGACCATTTTAGCTAAGATCAGCAACTTTGGGAGAATTTATGGTAAAAATTTAGGGGCACTTCCACAGATTTGAAGATCGGCCTCAGGCTACCCTCGGGTCAGGTCAGGGCTCCCAAACTGGAAGGCCATCAGGACCATGTCTCAGCTCTGTGTCTCAGCAAGCTGTGCATTCTTCTGTAACCCAGCTTCCTCGATCCAAGATGGCCAAACTCAGAAGCTGAGGATGTTATTTCTCCCTCTCAAAAAACCAGCCCAGACTGAACCTGAGGCTCCTGGTACCCATTCTAAGATCCCCAGAGGGGAAGACTGGTTGGCACTGTTGAGGCTGGCGTCCACTCCTGGTCCAGACAGAGGTGGCCGCAGGGTACAGACACGCTGCTGAGGGGAGGTTGGCTCCTAAGAGGGTCAGTGAGAGCTGAGCCTACTTCCCATACATGTTTTCCCCCTCATTTCATGCAGGGGGCGACATAGGCAGGGCAGACATTACTGTGCCCATTTTCCCCACAAAGAAAGTGTGGCACGGAGACGTTAATGAACTTCTGAAAGCCACCCAGGCGCTTGAGCAGGGCTTCTACCCCAGCCAGCCTTGCGCTCCCTCCAGCTGCTCTGCTCCTTACCACAGGCATCTGGCTGTTTCCCACATAAATCAGTAATTGTCTTTGGATATTTAACAAAAGGATAGCCTTCTCTAAAAGCAGATCTGGTTTTCCCTACAACCCTTCTGAAGATTTTGCCTGACTTTGCCATGGCAAGCAAGAGTGGGGTATGAAAGAAAGAGCCAGGAGGCCCATGGGTTTTTAGCACGCCGAAGCTGGTTTGAAGACTAGAACTATTTGAGAGCCTCTGATATAACTTACCTCCTGGACTCTAGCTTGACAAATAACAAAATAGTATGATTACTACCATTAGGACTGTAGTACTGAATAGTCCAATTAAGAAATAATTTAAGGGGCTCTTGGGTGGCTCAGTTGGTTGAGCATCTTGATTTCACCTTAGGTCATGATCCCAGGATCGTGGGATCAAGCCCTGTGTCGGGACCCTCATTGCGCTGCATGCTGAGTGTAGAGCCTGCTTGCTATTCTCTCTCTCCCTCTCTCCCTGCTAGTGCTCTTTTTCTCTAAAATAATGATAATGATAATAACAATAATTATTTAAAAATTGCACAAGTAGCATTAAACCAAAAAATTCTGGTGGACAGGAATCTTATCTGTGAGTTTGACTCACAGATCACTGTCCTTGATACTTAGTTACTCAATAAATATTTATTGAAAGACTGAACGAACTTGTTTCCTGCAGAAAAACTGGAAAGTACTGAGCAGCATAAGGAATAAGGTTCTCACGTAATCCCCACTATCTCTTGAAATTGTCCTTCATACATTTTTATAAAAATAGGATTTTATTCTACATACCTTGTTATCTTCTTCCTCCCTCCCTTCCTTCCTTTTTCTTCCTGTCACAGTATTTCGGGATATCATTTGAAGCAGCAGTGTAGTATTTCATTCTATGATCACATTTAATTATTGAAGATGCTCTCGCCTTTAGGTTGTTTCCAGATTTTTCCCTACATGAAACAGGCTATAACGAATCCCCTGGCATCTCAGTCTTGAGGCATACCTTAGACCGTTCCTTGGGGTACATTCCTAGACATGGAATTCCCGGTTCTAAGGGCAGATGCACTTGGGGTGCTTTTTGCTACATGGCCTGCCAAAAGGCTGCTCCAGTGTGGGTTTGAGAATGTCTATTTTCAAAGGTCTGATCTTTACAAAGTTTCCTCTTTTGCTTCATCAAATGTTTTTGGAACGCCTGTTGGACCCGCCTGTCCAGGTGGGGATCCTGATGGGAAAAATTGGCTTTGGCACCTTCGGGAGATGGTGTGCCCGCATGTACCTGGGACTCTGTCAGCAGTGGCGATTTGGTCTGGAGCAGCCTCTCGGCCCAGAAGCTGCTCTTTGCAGTTCAAAAAAGGAGCGGAAAAAAGAGTCTCAGTGTTCACACTCTGAAGCTCATCAAGTGTTGCACGACAAGGAAACACTTCTTTTTACAATGCTTTCACCAGAAACTGAGCCCTATTGAGACGAGGGGCCGCTGGAAAGGTTGGCTGCAGGCATGTGACATCTACTAAGTGCAGCTTGAGTCCGAGGACCACACAAGTCTGCTCCTGGCTCCTTCGCATCTGGGATGGAGATGGGCCTGAGTCCTGCTTGCGCCAAAGCCCTGGATGACTAGGCTCATTATCAATGACCTGAGAACCATCAGTGACTTGAGAAGCGAAATGTATTCTCCACGACGGTAAAACCTACATCTTAAAGCGTTTTCACATGAGGATGATTTAATCACCACGGTACCAAAA
This sequence comes from Proteles cristata cristata, assembly GCA_017311185.1. Lineage (NCBI taxonomy): Eukaryota > Metazoa > Chordata > Mammalia > Carnivora > Hyaenidae > Proteles > Proteles cristata. The sequence continues at coordinate 236,397 of JAESUZ010002979.1, forward strand.
TCAAGGTCATGGAAACTCTTCGTAACACGTACGAATTGCTCTAGGTCACACAGCTAGTACCTGGCAGTTTTAAAATTGAGAACAGGTTTCCCAAACCTGTACAGTTCGGCCTTTCCACTCTCCTGTGGTGAATATTCTTATCTTGTGCATCTGGGATTATATCACTTTCAACAGAGCCGTCCTGAGGGGGAAGACAGACTCTAGAGTGAAAACTCTAGTGTGAAACCAATGCCATTCACCGACCTGAGACAGATATGTAGCACCAAGCAAGAAACAAACCTTTGTTGTTTTCAGTCACTAAAATTCAAGGACTGTTTATGACTGCAGCACACTCCCTAAAGGGAAGGGGGTTGGGGAGGCTAGTGGAGCGTGAGGGAGAGAAAGTTACCCAGCAGCTGAGCTGGCCATTCTTAGCACCTTCTCCCTCAAGACCCACCTTACACTTGGCCTTGGTGTCTCCTACCACCTGCAACTCCCGCATTAAGTTATGGGTCAGTTATTGAAAGGAGAAATGAAAAGCTCATCTTTTGTGGAGTTTGGGTGGTGAGGAGAAGGCCAGAAACTGGAGGGTCTGGCTGTGAGGACAAATGTCTACCTCCCAGAACCACAGGTAGCCCAGTGGAAGGTGTGTGGAACTGCAGAATTCAGTGCCCTGTCTGTTCTCAGCGTCAGGGACACATGCAGGTGCAGTGGGCCCTGCAATTTGGCCTCCTGCCACCAGGGGGCGATGCACTGTCCCTCACCCACATGGACTGCACAGGACTCTGTTGCAGGGTATGAGTGGGGGCCTCAATACACTCATTATGGTCTAACCATCCTTCCTGTTGTCCCGACCTTAAATCCTCTCGGCATTCATATCCCCACTTTCTGACCCAGTTGAAAGGCCTCTTAGGAACCCTTGTTCTCCCTCATTTCCTAATAGGGATGAGTAGTCCTCCCCAAAGTGGAGAATCCCAGGACCCATAAGTGAGCCATCTCTTCAAACCAATGCCTGTTTGGAGCGTGGCCAGTGGGCATGCCTGGCAAAGGTGGCCCTTCGCACCTGTCTTTGGATAGCTATGTTATACTTAGGCCTCACAGCTTATAAGTTTATCTCTGTTCTCTTTCAACAGACTTTGTGCTGGAATCATCTATAGAGCTGAACCATCTACAATGCCTCCAGGAGACTGTTGTATTTGCATGCAGCTTTCCAAGTTCGCCAAGCAGTGCTCCATCTCAGCCCTTCTCTTTTGTAGGGCAGCTGATTAAACTGACTAGGCCCTTCTCTCTTTCTGTATCTGCTTTCCTTACCCTTGAAGCAAAATTCATTTTCTTGGAGGGCCACCTTCATTACTCTCTAAGCCGGAATAATCCTTGGAAAGCACGGGAAGTATTTGGAGGACCCAACTCCTTGCTTTCCAGTGCCTCTCCAGCAGCCTGGAACTCCCATCTCACCTCTCCTTGTCATACTGCCTCTTCCTGCTCCTGACTTTCCTCCTGTAAAGACTCCTGGGCAGAAGGATATCTACATTGCATCTCCATCTACCTTTGAAAAAGTTTTTAATGTTTATTCAGTTTTGAGAGACGGAGAGAGACAGAATGTGAGCAGGGGAGGGGCAGAGAGAGAGGGAGACACAGAATCCAAAGCAGGCTTCAGGCTCTCAGCTGACAGCAGAGAGCCCAATGCAGGGCTTGAACCCATGAACCATGAGATTATAACCTGAGCTGAAATCGGACGCTTAACTGACTGAGCCACCCAGGTGTTCCTCCACATCGACCTTTGGCAAACTGTAATTTAAAGCAATTGACTTCATCTCCCTAGACCTCAGTTTTCTCACCTGTAAAATGGCAATATTGGATCACCTCAAGAATGAGTTTTGTGCTTTCTGTCGGTTCCTTCTCTCGCTTTGTAATTTATTTAATGTTTGTTTTTGAGAGAGAGAGAGAGAGAGAGAATCCATGAGCAGGGGAGGAGCAGAGAAGGATGTGGACAGATGATCTGAACCAGGCTCTGCATTGACATCAGAGAGCCAGACATGGGGCTCGAACTCACGAACCATGAGATCATGACCTGAGCTTAAGTCGGACGCTTAACCAGCTGAGCCTCCCCCTCCCTCACTTTAGACCTAGCCTTCCAAGCCTCAGTCCTCACCTGTGGAGTGTGACTCTGCTGGTGGGAACACCACGCCTGCATCAGGTGGGTGAGTGGCATTCTGCAGCATGATTTTGTGGTTACTACCACCCATTGCAAACACTCAGCCATGCAGAACTTGATTGTCAGAGTGGTACTCTTGGCTGTGCCCAGACCCTTCACTTGCAGCAAACTTTGTGCATAAGTAGGAGTTTTCTCTCTCATAGGCTGTGGGGCGGGGGCGGGTGTTCCTTTTAACCTAGTGTAGTGTGAACATAGATCAACTTCACGTTCACTTTCATGCTGATGCTTCAGACAGAATCTTTTATTTTTAATTTTTTTAAATAAAAGCCTGTGCAGGGCATGACATTCTACTCTCCTGACCTAAAAAGGGCTGGGTGCTTTGTTCATTGCTTACCAGGGAGTTCCTTTTTGTGGAAAAGAGAAAATCTGACCCTTTTCTCCTCTAGAGCCCTGGGTATGTTGCGGTAGCTTTCTAGCATGGATTAAAAAAAGAAATATGTGCTCATGGTCGGGGGGTGGGTGAGGGGGGGCGTGAAGATGGAAGCCATTCGGGTAACCGGAAGAGAGCTTGAGACCAGACAAATATAAACACAGTGTCACGATCTCACATTTGTAACTGACTAAAAGTTTGCCCAGAAAGCGTGGATGACTAATCCAAACAGGAGCCTTCCCAGTGAGGCAACTTTAAACAAAAAACAAAGAACCCCATAACAAAAAACAAAACAAGACCAAAAAACCCCAAACAACAACAAAAAGATGGGATAATGAGTAAGGCTCTGAGGACTCCCCAGAATTACAGCTGAGCAAGCTCGTTAAGGCCTAAGTGGCTGTTTTCCATCTGGCTATGGCGGCCGGATGCACTCGGGTGGCTTGTTGGACTAAGGATGCCCTGTCACTTCTGTTTTACCAGACACTAATTAATCCCTTCAAACTGTTGCTGGGAGGTGGGTCGGGCACACAAGCCTCTCCTGAAGAATCAACCAAGGCAGCAACCGGGGCCCCAGCTCGCCCCAGAATGGCCCCAGGGAGCCATTCTCTCAGGCCACTCATCACCCTTCCTCAGCTGGTTTTCACTGTGTCTCCACAGAAAGCTCTGACCAGGATCCCACAAGCAGTGAGGCACAAAGTCACACCATGGACAAGTCACTTATGCTCAATGGACTTGTTTTTCTCCTCTGCCATATGAGGACTTAGCAAGCTCGGCTATTTAGGTAGCCTCAGAACTGCTACACTGAGGTCCAGACCATAAAGTATCAGGTGAGGGAGTCTGATTTCTGATGTAGTTCCTTTTTTTTTTTTAATGTTTATTTATTTTGGAGAGAGAGCATGAGTGAAGGAGGGGCAGAGAGAGAGGGAGACACAGAATCTGAAGCAGGTTCCAGGCTCTGAGCTGACAGTACAGAGCCCAACATAGGGCTCGAACTCCCGAACCACAAGATCAAGACCTGAGCCAAAGACCGACGCTTAACTGACTGAGCCACCCAGGCGTCTATCTGATGTAGTTCTTTTTAATTTTTTTTAAATTTACACCCAAGTTAGTTAGCATATAGTGCAACAATGATTTCAAGAGTAGATTCCTTAATCCCCCTTACCCACTTAACCCGCCCCCCGATGTGGTTCTAACAGCAGCTGTTTGTTGACCTCTCATTACATTCCAGGCACTATGCTAAGTGCCATACGGACAATCTTTTGCTTAATCCTTACAATAATCTTGCAAAGATTTTTGCAGCCACATTTTACAGAAGAAAACTGAGGCTCAGATTTGTCAAAACTTACGCAGGGAGATCACAGAACTGGCAAGCAGCAAGATTTAAACCCCAATCCGTTTGTCCTAATGCTGTTTTCCTTTGCATAGTATTTCTTTATTTTTAAAAATTTGTTTGTTCATTTAGAGAAAGGGGCAAAGACAGAGGGAAACAGACAACCCCAAGCAGGCTCCACACTGTCAGTGCAGAGCCTGATGAGAGGCTCAAACTCACAAACAATGAGATCATGACTTGAGTCAAAACCAAGAGTCGGACACTCAACTGACTGAGCCACCCAGGTACCCCTCTTTTTTATTAACTTAAAAAAATTCCAGTATAGTTAACATTCAGTGTTATAGTAGTTTCAGGCGTACAATGTAGTGATTCAATAATTCTTTATGTTTCTCAGTTTTCATCATGATAAGTGTACTCTTAACCCCCTTCACTTGTTTCACCCATCCCCCACCCAGCTTCCCTCTGGTAACCACCAGTTTGTTCTCTAGAGTTAAGAGTCTGTTTTGTGTTCTCTCTCTCTCCCTCACTCCCTTTCTCTCTCTGTCGGTCTCATTCCTTTGCTCATTTGTTTTGTTTCTTAAATTCTATATATGAGCAAAATCATAGGGTTGTCTTTCTCTGGTTTATTTCACTCAGTATTATACTCTCTAGCTCTATCCATGTTGTTGCAAATGACAGGATTTCATTTTTTCTAATGGCTGAATAATATTTCAGTGTGTGTGTGTGTCTTGATGGATACTTAGGCTGCATCCATAACTTGACTTATTGTAAATAGTGCTGCAATAAACATAGGAATGCATGTATCCCTTTGAATTAGTGTTTTTGTATTTCGGGGGTAAATACCCAGCAGTGTGATTACTGGATCATAGGGTAGTTCCATTTTTAACTATTTTAAAAATGTTTGTTTATTTTTGAGAGACAGAGAGAAACAGAGCGTGAGTAGGGGAGGGGCAGAGAGAGAGGGAGACACAGTAGGTGAAGCAGGCTCCAGGCTTTGAGCTGCTAGCACAGAGCCCAATATGGGGCTCAAATTCACAAACCACGAGATCATGACTTGAGCTGAAGTTGAAGGCTTAGCCGACTGAGCCACCCAGGTGCCCCCATTTTTAACTTTTTGAGGCAACTCCATACTGTTTTCCACAGAGGCTGCACCAGTTTGCACTCCCACCAATAGTACACAACGATTCCTATTTCTCCACTTCCTCACCAACACTTGCTATTTCCTGTGTTATTTTTAGCCATTTGGACTGGAGTGAGGTGATATCTCATTGTAGTTTTGATTTGCATTTCCCTGATAATGAGTAATGTTGAGCATCTTTTCATGTGTCTATGTGTATTTATTCTTTGGAGAAATGTCTGTGCATGTCTTCTGCCCATTTTAAAAAAGGATTATTTGTTTTTGGGTATTGAATTGTATAAGCTCCTTATGTATTTTGGATACTAATTCTTTTATTGGAGATGTCATTTGCAAATATCTTCTCCAATCCAGTAGACTATCTTTTAGCTCTGTTGATTGTTTCCTTCACTGTGCTGAAGATTAATTTTGATGTAGTACTAATAGCTTGTTTTTGCTTTTGCTTCCCTTGCCTCAGGAGACATATCTAGAAAAAAGTTGCTATGGCTAATGTCAGAGAAACTACTGCCTGTGTTCTCTTCTAGGGTTTGTATAGTTTCAGATCTCACATTTAAGTCCTTTGGAATTTATTTTTATCTGTGGTGTAAGAAAGTGGTCCAATTTCATTCTTTTGCATGTAGCTGTCCAGTTCTCCCAGCACCATTTGTTGAAGAGCCGATCTTTCCCCCATTGCATGTTCTATCCTCCTTTGTCAAAGATTAATTTATCATGTAAATGTGCATTTATTTCTGGGCTTTCCATACTATTCCATTGACCAATGTCCTTTGCACAGGATTTCTGAGTGGAGAGAAAGTGATTTCTCTCCAAGGTTTTGTCAAATACAAGGAAGGCACCTCAATTACAGAGCCCCAGACAAGACTTCAGATGACTATATCCCTGGTTGATGGCCTAATTGTAACATCACGAGAGGCCCTGAGTCAGAACCACCCAGTTAAGCTGTTCCTAAATTACGAACAATAGAAACTGTGTGAGACAATAAATGTTTACTGATGCTTTAAAGCCTCTAAATTTTGGGATAATTTGTTGCAATGCAATAGATAACTAATACAATATCTTGACTACCGTGGATTCATCCAACAGACATTTATTTATTATTAATTGCTCACTGCTAAATGCTTGAAATGCAGTAGTGAACAAGATTAGTATGGCAGCCGCCCTGATGGAAATAATCATCTAGCAGCAGAGACGGATGTTAAACAGGTAAACAAAAGGATCAGCGAACATTGAGAAAGAAGCAACTTCTTTAAAGTTAAGTTGTTGTGGAAGTTGAAGAAGTGACATTAAACCGAAGTCTTGACAGAAAGAACCAGGAGGTTCTGACATTTTCCTCCCTACCTATTTTGACGTCCTCACTCTTTGCTGCCTTGAGTTGCGTTGGAAATGAGGCAAAGTGTTAAAGAAACTAGCAGATGAAACGGTAGAGAGTTCATAGTTTTCTTGGGGGCCTGAGTCTCCCCTATGGAGAAAATTGCCTTTTTTTTTTTTTTTTTAAAGGAAAGAGAGCATCTTTTATTTATTTATTTTTTTAATGTTTTTTATTTATTTCTAGGAGAGAGAGAGACAGCGTGAGCAGGGGAGGGTCAGAGAGAGAGGGGGTCACAGACTGAAACAGGCTCCAGGCTCTGAGCTGGCAGTCAGCACAGAGCCCAACGCGGGGCTCGAACCCACGAACGGCGAGATCATGACCTGAGCGAAAGTCGGACGCTTAACCGACTAAGCCACCCGGGCGCCCCGAAAATTGCCTTTTAAAAGCCAGTTTGGAGAGCGGGTACAGACCAAATAGCTCTATGGAAGAAAGAGAATTGGGGAGATGCAGACATTGCCCAGGAGAGGGCTGGAGAGGGCTAGAAGTTAAAGAGGGACTGGGGGAGAAAAAAAATGCCTATGAGGGATTTTTATTCCTTTGTGTTTTGAGTGGTATAAGATAAATGGCTCTTCTTCCCACACAATGACCAATAAAATCTCTGGTTCCCCAATGCTTTCTGGAGGAGGTTGGCTCTTTGAGGATCTGAGAAACCGTTGGGTCCTCTTTCAATATTGGCTTCCGGTCAGTCACAGGACACCAACCACTTATGGGTTAGACAAACACATAAACACAATGGTGGTAGTCATAAAAATGAACAAAGGCTTCTGACCACCACTGCAATTCTGAGAGGGACAGCCATGCTCCTGATGCTGTTCGGTGACATCTGTGGTATTACTGACAGCTGTGAAGAGGCCGCTGAAGACTAAAGCCCAGGCAGGTGTCCCGGCAGCTGCCCACATGGCTGCCAGCATCTAGCACCATGCCTGGAACATACGAGGTGAGTGGGAAATGTCAGTGGATATAGCCCTGCATGTTGCCCACGCTGCTGCTACCTTTCTCTTCAGCGCTCTGTGGAGGTGGGGTTTCCAGAGAAGCAGAGTGTTTACTGCATCCCCTTGTTCTAGGATTCAGATATAGCTCCACGGATGTGGGCCTGGGACAGTGTGAGTGACAACCTAGAAGTGACTGCGAAGGTATTGCTTTCTCCCAAAGCTTGGCTGCCTTCTTAGAACAAACTGCCTATGGACTCATTCTTCCCCTGCGGTGTGTTCTTCCTCAGGGGCACCCTGGTCTCTTCTATGAATAGGCCTTCAGAAAGTACCTAGACTTTCCTGAATTTGAGGGTGAATGTGGCTGAGGTTCAAACAGGAAATTCTACTACCTACAACATTCCCTGAGGGTCTAGACCGAACATAAGCCTGGCTGATGTTCAACACCTGCACTGTGCAATATGGTAGACACTAGCCCCATTTGTGGCTATTTAAAGTTAATTGAAATTAAAATTCAGCTCTTTAAGGGGCGCCTGGGTGGCTTAGTCAGTTAAGTGTCTGACTTTAGCTTAGGTCATGATCTCGCGGTTCGTGGGTTCGAGCCCCGCAGCGGGCTCTGTGCTGACAGCTAGCTCAGAGCCTGGAGCCTGTTTCAGATTGTGTCTCCCTCTCTCTCTGACCCTCCCCTGCTCATGCTGTCTCTCTCTTTCTCTCTCCTAGAAATAAATAAAAATATTAAAAAAAAATAAAATTCAGTTCTTTGGTGCCATGCGCCACATTTTAAGTGCTTAATAGCCATATATGGCTAGTGGCTACTATATTAGACGATGCAACGCCCCAGAAAGTTTACTGGACAGCCCTGGCTAGAGTCAGAGCTCATAGAATGGATTCTGCTATCAAGAAGCTGGCTATCATGCATGACCAAGAAAACTGTTTACTTGGGCTAAACGGTAGAAGTCTGTCACACATGGTTAGGTGCTAGGCACAAAAGTCAGCATGGAAAGCTTAATGGCAGAATTTCCCTTGGAAAAAATTCCTTAGGAAGGGTCACTTTGGAGGTTACTTCTCACTAAATGTGACACTGCAGTTCTTCATTCAGTGTTGGAGATCTTTGTTCCTTTAGTGGAGCACCAGAAGGAGAATCTGGTTTGTAATTAGGAACAATGCACAGGAAAGATCAGTGGTATATTTAGATGTGGGCCCTGTGTGGCAGGGGGCACAGAGGGCTCAGCTGTGAGTGCCAGGAAGCACAATCACAGAGGCCACATCTGGGTCACATCCCCACTCTTAGGCTCTTTCCTCTTCCAGTGGGATGCCGGGTGGAGTTGCCCATAGTATTTAATGGTTCTTTCCTATACAAGGTGTTTTTTTTGTTTTTTGTTTTTTTTTTTTTGCTTTGTTTTGTATTTTAGTTCAAATGTGTGAGGCTGAAGTTGAGTACCTGAAATACCTCTATGCTATGATTTCTCCATAGATACTCTGTGAAGGAGCCCTTTCTTTGCTAGAAGCTTCATGAAAGGAAGGGTCTTCTCTCTACCAGAGACCCATATGTTTTCTAATTAAAAAACCAAATTCCTTCTTGAACTTGCTTTTGAAAAAATTTTTTTAAGGTTTATTCATTTTTGAGAGACAGAGACAGAGCAAGAGGGGGTGGGACAGAGAGAGAGGGAGACACAGAATCCAAACCAGGCTGCAGGCTCTGAGTTGTCAGCACAGAGCCTGAAGCAGGGCTTGAACCCACAGACTGTGAGATCATGACCTGAGCCAAAGTTGGACATTAACCGGCTCAGCCATCCAGGCTCCCTCTCCTTGAACTTGCCTTAGGAGACCAGAATTTCAGCTATATATGAGCTTTAGGAAACATAACACTGACCCTCAGCTCAAACCCATAGTTGGTATGTACAGGGGGGTTTGGGTGTAGCATGGATGTGTGAACAGCATTTGGGCCCTTGGAAGACCAGCTGAAGTCCTCTGGACCCAGATGCCCTCCTGGGTCACACTAGCAAGCCCTGCCCACTGCAACTCCAGTAGCATGTAACATTCTGCCCACTCAGACCGGCTCTCTTTATTGACATTTATCCTTACGTACATTTTATGTGTACATTACCTGTCTTTCCAGTTAGATCATAAACTCTTCAAAGGTAGATGACATTTGTCCTTTATCTCTTTATAACCCCCAGTGTCCAACTGGAGCCTTCATATAAAAGTGCTCCATTTAATCTCCGTTTCACTTCGTTAGCATCCGGTTTGAGTGATTCTCTTACAAGAGAGAGGAATTATGGGCCTGAATAACTATACAGACATGCTTTAAGAGCACAAACTGTATAAAAGCATTTGCCCTTTCAACTTAGCAAGCTGAAGTTTTAAAAATCACTTACATCATTTCAAAGTTCTTAAGGATTGCCAGGGGAAGTCAGGAAATTACATTGCTTACAAAAGCAGTGCGCTCCATAATGTGTGAGGGTTTTTTTTGTTTGTTTATTTAAAGATTTAAAAAATGTAAGATAGGGGGGCCTGGGTGGCTCAGTTGGTTGAGCATCTGACTCTTGATTTCAGCTCAGGTCATGATCCCAGGGTCATGGGAATGAGCCTCATGTGGGGCTCCAGGCTGATCATGGAGCCTGCTTGGGATTCTCTCTCTCTCTCTCTCTCTCTCTCTCTCTCTCTCTCTCTTTTCCTCTTTCCCTATGCCCCTCCTTCCCACTTGTGTATGTGCTCTCTCAAGTTAAAAAAAAAAAAAAAAGTAGGATAAATGAATGGTGAATTAGCATCTTAGAGTAACAGACTGCACTACTTCATGAAGATTCTCATTAAAAGAACTATTTTCATAGTTCCTTATCTTTCTGTGCATGTCTTCCTTGTTCATTTTTTAATATAACATGAAAAATCATTTTATGTTGAACTAAAAATTATTTTTACTGCATTAGGAGAAACCCATGCTTCTAATATTGGAACAAATGTAATAATTCAGCATAAAAATCTCTAATTATATTTTACAAACATCATTTTAAATATTGCCTAATACACCGCTAACTATGGCTAGATTTTAAATAAAATAGACTTCAATGAAACAATATTAAAAGCTTATTCTGAAGGATTAGACACAGTCTCAAACACTAGTACTTTTCTCACTGCTTTACAATGTTGTAGAGAATTGTTACAGGAATAGCTATCATGATTATTTTCACTCTGGCTTTGTCAATTGTGACAAAGGTTTTACTCCTGCGCAAACTGCTGTTACCTCTGGCTCTCCAAACACGATGACACAAGTGTCATTATTTCCATTTCTTTTTTTTTTTAATATATTTTTTAATGTTTTATTTCTTTATAGGAGAGAGAGAGAGACAGCGTGAGCAGGGGAGAGTCAGAGAGAGAGGGAGTCACAGACTGAAACAGGCTCCAGGCTCTGAGCTGGCAGTCAGCACAGAGCCCGACGCGGGGCTCGAACCCACGACCGCGAGATCATGACCTGAGCGAAAGTCGGTCGCTCAACCGACTAAGCCACCCAGGCGCCCCTATTATTTCCATTTCTCACAGGAGGCAAAGTGAAGCAGGACGTTTAAAGTGCCCACTTGAACTGGTGACTGAAGGTTAGTGTGATATTTGGAAGGTTCTTAATTTGATGATAACTGTGTCTGGCACTTACTGCTGCAATGCAGGTTACTCAATTTACCAATGTATTTCAACAAAACAATTTTTCCCTCTTTCAAAAAAAGTAAAGTGCCTACCTAAGCTTACACTAGGAATCCCCATTCTCACCTCTCACCATGGACTCCATGCTTCTCTCCCTTCTGTTCGCAGGCCAGCTGTTTATGCAAGCTTTGACTATTTTCATCTATCGGTTTAGAATTAATCACCATACTGACAGAGAGGGAGTTGCTGGGGTCATTAGCAAATGTTTGCCTTTGTTCTTACTCATGAACCCTTGGAAGGCCCTCAAAACCTCACATCATCCCCAAGGCCCGTGGCTGGCTTGCAGCTTCCCAGGGCCTGTTATTTAGGGACGATCTGTGTTGCCCTTTCAAACAACGATGTCTCCTTACATCTGTGTTTGCTCACCTGGTCACCATCTTTCTCTGGGAGATGAAAGGTATATCAAAGCAAGAGAAAGCATCAGTGGCTATTTCTTCCCCTTCTGTCTTGGTTGAGTATGTATTGGCATCTTGTATATACCCATTTTAATAAATTATTTAGTGTTTGTCTTGCAAGGCAGTTCTTGGCCTTGTGCAGGAGACTTTTTTTTTTTAAGGGAAGAATCATTGTGAAATTAACATGGTGGTTAGTAAACAAGGCGTGCACGCAGTGTTGGGTACCAACTTCCCAGGATCTTCTTGTGAAACAAAGACTATAAATTCATTTCCAAAATGCCAGGAACAGTTCATTTGGGCCATTACTACTTGCCCTCTGCCCTCTTTCAAGTTATAAGCCACTCTGTGTATTTGTCTTAGAGAACAATTGGGTCTCACCCTGGCAATTCTCCAATAAATAACTGATTGCAATAGTTATCAATAAGGAAGGCAGCTAGCTTCCCCCAGAACCTCAATCTTTCTCAGAGCATCCACTGTTTAAAACAGGTGTCGGATCCTCCTGAGGTCCTAAGCCAACCCCAATAAGGAAGATTTCTATAAATCTTGGTTGAAAGGAACTTTCTTTTACTTCAGTGTCTTATATTTGAGGTAAGGGCAGAGTGAGAAGGGGAGGAGGTTAAATCAGGGATGGTGGCACACAGCTGTAGAGCTGTAGTGACAGTTGCAGGATTTGGGGGGAGGGGTGCAAGGATGTCCCTGCATTGAAATGCAATTTTCACAGGAAGATATGCACAGATCAGAGTATCACAGCCCCATACAATCCAATAGTTGGATTAGGTCAATGTTTATGGAATTCACCAAGGCAGAGCTGCTTAATTTTGGGATCCAGGATGTTTCTTAAACTGATAACACCCAGGATGTTTCCTAAAAATACAAACTCCTGGGACCAACTCCAGATCTTTTGAAACAACCTCCTGAGGTGAGCCTGGACTTCTGCCTTTAAGCAGGCTTTCTGGGTGGTTCTTAGGAACACTGAAGTTTAAAGCTACCAGACTTTTGTCAGTTTTATTCATTGATATATTATCTGAATGCCTAGAACAGCAACTGGCCCAGCTCAATAAATACCCATTGCATGAATGAAGATCTTTACTGTTTGAGGCACTTGGAGGCTCCAATTATAGCTATTTTCCACATCATCTAATCCACAATGCTGTCACAACGGAAGTATAATGTCATATTCCATAAGGAATCTTCCTAACTAGGCCACGGGGCAGGGAAGCTCCCCTATCTCTGCCCAACAGTGTTAGCAAACTGTCCCCACCTTAACAGGTGCCCATATAGGGGTCTCCCTGCCTATACTTAACTGCGAAAGCTGTGACAGAGTCCTGCCTGCCTCTGCATAGCTTTTGCATCTTCGAAAAATAAAAATGGAAAAAAGGGATTAATAAAAACATTTAAGGCATAAGTAGGACCCAGGTCCAGCATGTGAGTAAGTATCTCTCTGCTCTGCTCACCTCCCAGACTGAAGCTAGGCAAACTTCTATAAGCCATAGTTTTATTTGTAGGCAGAATAGCCAAGGAATCAAGTTTCCCTCCTAATCGTTCAAACCACAGGAAGGAGAAGACATGGGTATGCAGTCTTGCTTTTGTATATATATTGTGCTAGGACTATATTTAATGATTTATTAAGAACTCACTGCAGCCTTAACAGGTAGATGGATAAAGAAATTGGTACATCTATACAATAGAACACGACTCAGCAATAAAAACTATTGATGCACATACCACATGAATCTAAAATGCATTATGCAAATGGGAAAAAGCAGACCTCAAAAGATTATGTACTGCATGATTTTCTTTCTAGGACACTCAGGAAAAGGTAAAACTATAGGGAGGAGACAGCGAACAGTGGTTGCCTGATTAGGGGTTAGGAGTGGGGGACAAATTTAACTATAAAAGGGTAGCACAAGGGAATTTTGGGGGGTGATGGAACAATTCTGTGTCCTGATTGAGGTGGTGGTTATAGGAATCTATGCACGTGTTAAAACCCGTGAACTTGCACATCAAATAAAGTGAATTTACCATATATAAATTATACTTAAAAAAAACCCATTGTACACACAACATAAACTCATTAGGTCTGAGGCACTTTCCTTCCTTTGATCAGTTTATCAAGGTGGGAAAACATGTGAACAAGGTCTTGGAGTATACATCAAAGTGAGGGAACGCTGTTATACTGTTTGGTTTATACTAAGTACATCATATCTGGTGCCAAATTTAGCATGTTACAAACTAGAAGCCATTTTGTAGAAAATTCCTTTATTATAGTGCAAATAACTTTCAGCAGTGACATAATAATGTAAGAACACATTTAGCAACATTGTACACCACGCAGTAAATAAGAAAGTGTTTCTTTGAAAATATGTCATCATAAGAACATTATCTCTACGTTAATGCCGGAAAATGCCAAGGCTGTTTCTGTCAAGGCAACAGGGCTCCCTCCCTCTTTTTGGATATATATTTAATACAAATGAAAGGATTTGCCATTTTAACAAGTCACCATCAATTCTAAGAGAGATCTCTTAGGGGTTTTGAACTGAGGTTAGCAAGATTTGAAATGGGGTTTCAAATTTTAAAAAAATAGTACTTTTAAGACAATTCTGGGACAGCCCAGAAAGTGGAAGTCACTTCTATTAATTTTTAAGTAGGTATACACATTCAATTGAATTTTGATGCAGAAATGGACAGATTGTCTAAAGCCTGCCTTTTATTCCCCCAGAGCTTGATTGTTATTTATACTCCTTGGTTTTGGTCATACTGAAAAATTAGGGCTCTGGTCAGAAAAAACTCCTTACATACCCAATGCTTTCCTGTGAAGCTTTAAATTGCACTTTCCACCCTGAATTCCCACCTCAGACCTCACATGCCAATGAGAGGCAAGAACACTGTTTCCAGTTTCCAGCTAACGATTAACACAACCCTCACCCCCCCCCCCTACGTCCCACTAATTTCGCTATATCTGAATCAAACCATCACATCACTTAGATTGATTCCAATAGGCTTAACCAAGAGGTTCCCACTGGCCTCCCAGAGAAAGGGTTAACAGTGTATCTTCACACTAAGCTGCCTAGGGGCTTGGCCGATAAGCAGTTAGCTGATAGGTAGAGAGAACAGTGTCACTTCCAACCAACCACACACCCAGCTCCTCTGGTTTCTGCTGAATTATGCAGTGCATGGGGATGGACAGCCACTCAAAGGAAACCTCCCGTGGGGGGCTTCCACCAAAAGCCCTACAAATATAGTTCAGGGTGCCCTCTAAGTGTCTGTACAAACACTCCTCAAAATCTAGTGGCTTTATAAGCCATGAGAAGTTAATCGCCAGCTTGAAAATACCTGGAGCCACAGAACAGCCCTCTTGGCTGAATATGGCTGATTAAGTCAGCTGGTACCTAAAGCTCTTCAATGCTCAGCCAGTCTTGTTGGATTGAGTATCTTCTTATATAACACAATGGAACTGTGCTAAACAGCCTCAAAGCTGAGATACATCACCTATAAAAAATTCACAATTTTAAGTTGCTTTTTCTTCGACTTTGGTACTGAAACACTGTCTACATTCTCGACACGTGGAAGTGACGTGGCCACTCCCGTGTCTCTGCATGTTGTGTAAAAAAAACTCCAAAGCAGGGCAAGGACGTGTCATAACATGATGCAGTATGCTGTACAAACAAAACCTAAATTATATATAAATACACCCCCACCCCTGCATCCCTCTGTCCTCCCCACTACCTGACCAGAGCAATGCCAAGGGTCCTTCTCTCCAGGGCCAACGCAGTGTGTGAAGTCCAGCGCCGGGACTCTAGACTCGCCGTGTGGGGACATTTACATGTACTGCAGGCTCCTCCTGATGACACCCTGCTGTCGGGTCCCTTCCACAGGTGCACGGAAACTCCTCCAGCTTACTTGGAAGCATTCGTACTACTGGCTGGGCTCAAGAGACCTGGAGTTCTGGGAGTTAACCTTCCAGATAAACTAAGTGGATCATTTCCTAATCTGGATCCTCTCCCCTAATGTCTCAGCACAGCCAACACGGTAGGAAGCATCCCCTTCTCTGAAGCTCCAAAGGCATTGCGTAGGGACATTGGTGAGGGTCACATAGAAAAAGTAACACAATGAGCTAACAGCTTGAGTTGATATAAATTACTTCCAAGTAAGGTATTTGGGGCCACTTGCTTCTGCTTTACATTGCATTCTAGAATCATTTTCATATTTATACTTTTAAAAGTTTATATAACAGTTATTTTAAAAATTGTGCAATCACCTGTTATATGTTTTCAATTAGTTTAATAACAACTTAAGGAGCGGTCATAAAGACCTAGGGAAAAATAGTTAGTGTTAAGGAAGCCAATACTGGGCTAATTCACAGTAAAGGGAAAAAGTCATGTAAATAGAATTTATGTAATTGTCGATTACTTGAAAAGCAGTTTTATTGAAATGTTGCCAAGTTTTCCCCAAAGCACTTACAGCAATTTATATCAAGAGATCCTAAGTTTAGGGGTATGGAAGATACAATTCTTTCATGATTGTAGTATGTAATTTTCCCCTTTGGACCTAAGATATTTGTACATTCAAAAGTTCATAGTTCGTTTTTGAGACATTAATCATTCCCTAATACGTACACTGAGTATAAATAAATAACTCCGAGAAAGCTTCCAAAATCTGAATTGACATTATGTTGTGCAAAAACGAAAACAAACAAGAAAAAACCCAAAAAACAAAACCAACCAAACCTTGAGCAACCTACATTCTATGCAAATACCCTGACTAAAATGTTGGTTGTGCTACACAATCCCACTTCAGTGCAGAAATGAGTTGATTTCGGTGTACCGTCTTTGTTGGTGGTGGTGTTGTTTTAGGTCTTTAGCACTTTTGTTTCTAAGTATCACCTTGTTTTGAAAAGATGAGTAACTTGCTACCAAATCACAAATTATCACAAATCCATGTTAGTTTAGTCTGAAGAAAATCCAGCATACATGTATTACTTGGTTCTGGAAATAATGGCTCGGTGTCTTTGTTCTGACGGCTCCCTAAGGGTCAACCGCAGTCTGAAGTTGTCATTTTGGGTCTAAACTGCACAGAAAGAAGAGACAGGGAAGCTTGCTTTTTGTTTTTGTTTTCTTTTTAAGTCTTTAGATCTTGCGAGGACACTTCTTCCAGACCGATAGAGTCGTGGCACCTGATCCTATGTGAAACAGAGGTGGTTTAAACCATGTCAGCCAAGCTTCGTGATCTGGAGGTCCCCGTTTATCTTTATGGTGTCAATTGCAGATAACGTTTGAATGCGGTGGTAAAAATCAAAAAGTTGGTGTCCATCCACAAACACTCTGAAACGTGGGTGCTCACAGAGGATTTCCACCTGGAAGCAACAACATCATTATCTCAGTTCACAGCTTCACTGAACCCCGCTGGGGAAGACAAATACTACTGCATTTTAGAGAAAGGCACCAGCTTCAGTGGCTCTCAAGCAGCAGAGTGCACTGGACTCCTACAGAAGGCTTGTTACAACACAGCTCTCTGGACTCCACCCCCCAAATTATCCATTCAGTAGGTCGAGGGTAAGATCTATGAATCTGCATTTCCATCAAATTCCAACACGATGTGGACACTGCTGGAATGAGGAACACACTTTGTGAACCACTGCTCTCCACTATTTAATATCCTTTAAAGATTTACTCATGCTTTAATTTCTACCTTCTCCTAGTACTCCGGAAACGGACATAAAGTGGCATACATTCATTTATGTGGCATATAATGCCTCCACTGTCGTCCCCTGCACAATTTTTTTTCTTTTTTTTAAAAAATTTATTTTTGAGAGAGAGTGTGAGCAAGAGAGGGAGGGGCAGAGAGAGAGGGATAAACAGGATCCGAAGCAGGCTCTGGGCTGACAGCAGAGAGGCCAACGAGGGGCTCAAACTCATGAACCGTGAGATCATGACCTAAGCTGAAGTTGGACACTTAATTGATGAGGCCACCCAGGTACCCCTAGCCCCTGAACAATTTTTTCCCAGCCTCAGAGGAGACCCTAACAAAGCAGAACCAGTACCCCCTTAGTAGCATGTAATAACAGTCTAGACACTCAAACATGGTAAACACTATAGCAAAGAGGAGGTAATTACCACTGGTCGATGTGTAATTAACAAGGCTTTGTTAAGCCAAACAGAAATGCTGATTCCATATGGTAAAAGCTTTTTCTTCCTTTTTTCCTCAAGTAATTCACCATACATTTTAATCACTGGTTCTGTGCTATGTATTTATTAAAAGCATTGGTGGCTACCATGAGACTTCATATGTGATATCAGTCACATTTAATACATATTATTACTAAAGTTGTATCACCAAGAAGGGCCGATTTCAGTTCAATTTGGTTGTTGGGGAGCATTATATTCTTGGCAGTCAGAAGCTCTGGTTACTCATACTCATGAGCTATGAATTAAGATTCATCATTGAGAAACTGTCACAGTCAAAAAAAACAAAAAAAACAAAACACCTGACATAGGCAAGAGGAGGAGCCTACGGGGTCATTACCATTCTAGAGAAGGGGGAGGGCATGGGTCATGGATAGGGGTGCCTTCCCCAGACTATGAGCAGAATGGCAACAATCTTAATTATATCACTGATGGAGATGTTGTGGATTCTTATTCCTCCCACCAGATGGGAAGAGGAGAAGAAAAATGGTTACTTCTTTATAAGGCCTTTGTAAATTTCAAAATGAAGGCTAAGGAGAGCTGTGCTTTATTAGGCTTATGTGCAACATGGTGCTTTTAACTGAGTTGTCATTATTGTGATGTATGTCAACAAGGTGTAATGCAGACGTCATCACCAGGCCCGATAGTTCAGTAAATCCTTTCCTAACACGTTACCCACACGACTTGCTTCTCCTGGCGTTGGCCTTTATAGAGGAAGGTGCTACTAATATTCCTTGGTTGGACGGGAAGTTTGGGCTGTGCTTCCTGCCCCCTAGATAGTGGAGAGCCAATTTATACTCACTGAGGCCCAAGGGAAGGAGTCTGTCAGCCACACAGCCTATGACAATAAAATAGACTGAGGCTACTTAACCAGAGGAAGAAACAAGGACCAGGCCTCACAAGCAAAAGCAGTAAGAAACAATAAAAAGATCATCCCTATATTCTTTAAAAAGTCACAACCAATAAGGTTTACTGTTCCTTACAGGTTGAGGAAAATTCTAGCACTTATTATTTATTAATCAGATATTTGGGGGCCACTATAAATTGTGTGCCCAGTACTAGGTTGAGTACTACATAGAAAAGTATTAACTCTTAGCCATCCGGACATGGGTGTATTTACTAAATGGACTGGCTAAATAGAGCCACAAGCTAGTATGGTATTAATTCC
Source organism: Proteles cristata cristata (assembly GCA_017311185.1). NCBI lineage: Eukaryota > Metazoa > Chordata > Mammalia > Carnivora > Hyaenidae > Proteles > Proteles cristata. The sequence goes on from JAESUZ010002979.1 coordinate 255,159, forward strand.
TATCAGCAAACAGAGCTCTTTCGATCTTTTTTTTCATCATTAGGTGACAAATTTCCTGGACATGCAAAAATTCTGGCTGCTGAAAGTGTTCTTGGCATGCACTGCAGGAGAAGAACATCATCACCCGGCCAGCGGTTAGAACTGAGGCACTCGAGTACTCACCCTGAATGGCTGGTCTGGGATGAATGGAAAGTAAGGGATGGCTGACTGTTCTTCACCTCTTTCCCCAGATATACAAGAATTTCTGAGTAGCTGCCGGTCTGTGAACACAGCTTTGAGTTCAATTGCCACATCGGCGGGAGGGTCTTCAGAGTCACCACAGGTCAAGCTGATGGCAAAGCTGAACAGAAAATCACCTTGTTCATTCAGGGTTGGCTATAATGACACTTGTCAATGACCCAGGCCCCCATTGCTGCTCTTTCTTTTCAGGGTGCGTTTGCTTTTAATGGGCCACTTTTTACACAGGGAATTAGACTATGTATGGAGAAGGAGGATTACAATCAAGCCAGGCATTTTGATACCTAAAGGAGCCTTTGGTAAAAACTTTGGTGGAGTTGCGAAAGGATTAATATTAGGGGTTTCCTGTACCTCAAACCGCCCACACATCTGTATCTTAATCCATTTCAGACTTGTCAGAAAGAGCCCCAGAAACTGACCAGGGGAAATGATATCTGGTAAAGTTTGCTTGTCATTTATATTGATAGTTCTTGCTCTAAGCACCATGTTTAAAAACGCTTAAAAAAAAAATCCTTTGTCCTCCCTAAGGGTCAAAGAGAAAATGATGTGGGCCTATATTTATAATCTCTGCTATAAATAACTGTCTGGAGAAATGATGGCTAGGATTCATACACATTCTTTTCATGGGAACATGGTACTTTCTTGGCACTTCCAACTAGCAACGCTGGCCACAGGGAGAGGAGGAGCAATGAACCACAGCAAGAGTGGGCACTGCCTTGTAACTGCCTGATAAGCCTTCCGGTGACAAGGAGTCTCTGTCTTACCTCTCTGGGTTGAGGTCTACGATGCCCATCACCAACACCTTCTTGCCTGGTCTCATGCCACCTTTAATGTGACCACAAAATGGAACTATCTGCAAAGGATGACAGGAGAAGCAGGAAGTTGACAGCCTGCACGGGAAGGGCCAAGCCCTCAGATCCTGAGGACCCGACCCATTAGGGAAATGCAGTTAGAAAGAAAAAGGGTGACAGGCAGAGACACAGAGCACAGAACTAAATCACTTACCAGTCGTGGGAAGTACACGTCGGCTTGAACTGGAGAGCCCAAGGAGTTGTTTAAATGCCCGTCATCTAGTTTCTAAAAATAGAAGCACATAGATTGGCTTTCCAAAGGCTCTAGTTTTGGGGGGTGGGGCAGGAAGGGGGGAAGGGGAAGGAGTGGAGAAGAACCTATACAGATCTGGCTGAATCCAGCAGCCTTCACAGGACACAGGCAGCGGCTGCAGATGCTGCCACCCTCACAGCCCACTGAATAACCGCAGAAAGCCCCGGAACAAAACCCGTCCTTCCCACCGGGTAGCTAAGCTTCTGAAGATCCCCAGACCTTCAGATCTAGATCAAAATCCAGGTCGAGGCACACCCGGGAGCCAGAACCCTGCGGCGGCGGAGGACAGGCCCCTCTTCAAACGCAAACGCCTCTGGACCCGCCGTCGCCCAGTCCTTTCCCGAAGGACGTGGCTGGAGTGCAGGGCAGAGCTCAACTTCTCTCGGGAGCCCCCGAGCCCGTCCCATTTCTAAGGGGAAATCCCCAGGACGTCCGAGGCGCCCGCGGGGCGCGCGCCCCAGACACACTCACACACGCGCACACTCACACGTGCAACGTGCACACACCTGGCCGCCGGCTGCACGGCATCGAGGGGACTGTCGGTCACCCCTATGCCGCCGTCCGCCCCCAACACTCTCCCTCGGGTGCACCCGGGGCGCTCCGCCCGCCCCCCAGGCCTGCGGCTTACAGCCGGCGCGCGTTAACAGGTACCGGGCGCCTTCCCACGCCGGGGGCGCCGAGCTGGGCCTCAGCCGCCTCTCCGCCGCAGCCAGGCTGAGCAGGCGGCGGGGCCGCGGGAAGGGGGCGCCTTGCGTGCACCCCTCCGCACTCACCACCACGGCATCGCTGTCGGCCACCGATCCCGCCATCTTCTTGCACTGCGCGCCGGGGTGCAGGGCTGGCGGCCCCGCGGCGGCGGCGGCGGCGGCGGGGGACGTGGGACGCGGCGCGCGGGCGGGGATCCCGGGGCGGTCCTGCGCCGGGCGGGGGCGCGGGTCCGAGGCTGCCTCGGGCGCGCGCACACACGCGGGCACGCGGGCGCGCACGCCTGGGGCCAGGCGCCGACCCGGCAGGCTGGGCCGGGGAAGGGGGGAGGGGAGCGGGAGGCGGCGCGCGCCGGGAGGTCGGAGGTGGCCGCCGCTGCTGCCGGACCGCCGCTGTGGGGTTGGGGCTGACTGTCGCCGCCCGAGGAAGAAAGGTGGTGAAGGCCGCTCCGCGCTGGCCCTGGGCGGCATTTAAAGGTCGCAAGGGCCCGGCTCGGGAACCGGGAACAGGGCGGGGACCCAGCTGGGCTGCCGCGGCTTGCTCAGCTTGCCCTGCCCCTTGGCCATCGGAAGGTGGCGGGAGGCTGGGGAGGGTGGCTGAGGCGGGAGGGATGGGCTAGTCGCAGTCGGGGCGTGTGATAGATACAGAGGGAGGAGGCCTTGGGGGCTGGGGAGGTGGGGACCAGGGCCTGCCAGGTGACAGGTGCTTGTGACACTTTGGCCCCTCCCTTCCAGCCAACCTCCTTCCATCACGTCCTGGGGTAGGTGGGACGAAGGAGGCAGAGGTCAAGGGAAGGCTGGAGGGTGAGAGCCGTATTCCAGAGCTCGAAATACATTTCGGAGAATAAGCTCTTTAAGAGAATTTCTACAGAGTGGAAGGGAAGTTTCCTTCTGTCCTCTAGGGTAAAAGATAGTGAAGTCTCTAGACTTGAATAAATAAATATTTGACCTCAAAACAAGAGGCAGAAAGGACTCGAAGAAAGGACTTTTATATCCCAGGAGGCTAGATACAGACCAGGCCTCTCTCTCCCCTGTGGGTGGGGGCAGGTCCGGGGGCCACTAGACACTGTCTAGGGCAGGCCTCTGGCTAAGTCTTACCAAGTGGAACTGCCCACAGTGAATCCTTAGCCCCCATTGGGACCTGTGTTTTACAAGTCACCTGCCCTGTCTGGGGTAATAAGTTTCTCACTGGAAAACTCCTCATATCCTTTGTGGAGTCATTCCCTGGGGTACATCCTCTTTTATTCCAAGGCACAAATTCCTTTTTGACATTTCCACGCTGGGATGATTATGTAACTTCTCAGATAAAGCTGTATCAACATACCCTCTATTAGGTGACATCTTGGCTTAGGCATTCCATTGTGTGAGTCACCAGGGTGTTTTACACTAATAAGCAGGGAGCATGTGTGACCTGCTGCAGTCCCGAGGGGCCCTCCATGGCTCCCTTCCAGCCACTGTTACTGGTTGCGTGTCCTGGAACATCACTGCAGCTTTTGTGTCTTAGCTTTGCCCTTAAGGACCAGAGCTAATCATGGGAACCCCAGCCCAGTATGGAGAGTTACCTGCACACATCTGTGTGCCACAGCCCTAGCCTCTGTGGGCTCTGAATTAGAGACTCAAGTGCAGCAGAACTGTGGCTCACATTTTTGCTCTTGTTTATGAGTCTTAGCGATTGTTTAAAATATTAGGCAGTTATAGGAAACTACTGACATTTTGAAAGCACACTTGGATATATCCCAACTTCTGAGAGTGTGGTATGGGGAAAAAAAACGTTGAAGTCATTTTTAGTCACTAGGTAAGTGTGACACAATACATCTCGGTGCTTAAAGAGCCTGTGCCCTGGGTTCAAATTCTGTATTTACTGTTTACTGGCTGAGTGATCTTGGACAAGTCTCTAAGCTTTTCTGTGCCTTTGTTTCTTCATCTTTGAACCAGAGATGACAGTGATGACAATAGAGCCTTCTTGTTGGGAAGATTGAGTAAATCGGCTCTTGTCCCTTAGAACAGTACCTGGCATATAGTAGCACTTACACTTCAAAAATACTGAGTGCCTGGGGGTCCAGCAGGGCTATTTGTTGTTATTGTTGATCTGCTAGAAGGGAAAGGCAGTCAATGAACAAATAAATATGTGGTGTGTCAGGTCGTAAAAGTGTTAGAAAAAATAGGAAAGAAAGTAAGGTGGGAAAGAGATATATAGGAAGTGGAGGGGTGTTATTTACATAGAGGTGGTCAGAGAAGCCGCCTCTGGTAAAGTGATGGTTTTTTTTTTAATGTTTTATTTATTTCTAGGAGAGAGAGAGAGAGAGAGACAGTGTGAGCAGGGGAGAGTCAGAGAGAGAGGGAGTCACAGACTCTGAAACAGGCTCCAGTCTCTGAGCTGGCAGTCAGCACAGAGCCCGACGCGGGGCTCGAACCCACGAACCGCGAGATCATGACCTAAGCGAAAGTCGGACTATTAACCGACTAAGCCACCCAGGCGCCCCTCTGGTAAAGTGATGTTTGAGAAGCCCCTGGAAGAAAGGGAAGGAGGAACCATTTGGAAGTCTGGAAGAAGAGGTTTCTGGTGGAGGGAACCGCAAGGGAGAAGTTCCAGGTGAAGTATGTGAAGAAAGTGTTGGGTGCTTTGACAGAAGAGGTAAATAATGACAAATAGATTAGGTGCGTAGACCATGTGAGGATTAGCTTTTACTTGAGAGAGGTGGGGAGACCTCGAAGTTTCTGAGCAAAGGAGTGACCTAGTTTTGCCTCTGTTGTTGTAGATGCATCCCTCTGGCTACTGTGTGGAGTGACTTTTGTGGGGAGGAGGGCACAGGAGGAAGGGTAGAAGCAGGGCTCCTGCACCAGGCCACCAACTGTATGATGGCGGCTTAGACAGGGTGGAGGTGATAAAGATGTGAGAAGCCGTGGGCCCTTGATAAGTCCTAGCTGTTATCATTATGTAGCTCCGAGAGTTCATCCTGCCTTCTGAGCCTTTTTCTTCACCTGCAAAATTAAAGGGTTGGGCTCTTTCGTCATTCCTTCTTAGCTCTTAGAAAGTTCTTCTGATTCCTGAAAAGATGTATAAGTACGAGCTGAATTTGAATGGCTTTGAGAGTTAGTGCTGCTGAATGAAAGCAATCTTGGGTTGAATCTTCACCTTTATAAGGTGAAGAATAATCCTTTGATGTGTTTTATAAGTGGAGTTGAAGATGCTTGGATTGCTTGGGGTGAGTTGCTTACATCTTGGGAACGTGAAGAATAGGAAGGTACTGAACCTTCCCAGGATACTTTAATGTAGAAAATTGCCTTTTTTCCAAAAATGCTTGATTCCTTCTCAGTCTACAGAGTGACTCGTTTTGAATATGAAGAGGAAGGAGAAAATCTAAATCAAATTTTGTTACAGTTAAAGCTGAGCAGAGTCAAACTACTTTTTAGAGGGAAAAGTCATTAGCAAATTGACTAATTATAGAGCCTAATTAATTTTTGTTTTTGTTGTGTAGTGAAGGATAGGCAAACTGCTCTGTGCTTTGATCTCAGGCATTTGTGTCTAAAAGCATTAACAAAGATTGTGACCCTTTTATGAGATGCAACAGTGAAATTTCAAGATGAACCGCATTGCTACTGGAAACTGCTAAAAAGGCTAAAGAAGGGGGAAAGGCAGTCAAGCAGATGGTTAGCATCCAAAAAGAAGCACAGGCCTTTGATGGTTGATTTTGCTAAGAGGTCTTCCCAGATGAAAATGGTAGATCACTTCCTTTTTCCCTTCCCGTGTCATGTGCTTTATTTGCATCTGTGCATGCAACATTTCTAACTGGGGCGATCCTACAACACTGGTGTAAATTCAACAACCACTGCACGGGGATTGCTTTGTTCTATGATCCCATGAACCAAAAAGACATATTTGAAAAAGCACAAGTCTTGTCTTCAGGGAGCTTACAGCTTACTCTGGGGACCAGTCGCAGAATGTAGGGGCTGGTAAGGTAACAAAGACTTCAGACCTATAGCCTGAGCACTAAGAGGGGTGATTCATTCCCGTTTGGAGGACTAAGGCAGCTTTCTGGAGGAGATGGCAAATTTCTGATCAAATGCGTACAGCTACTTTCACAGTCCCACAAAAGCACATCTTCAAACACCACATCGCAGTTCCGTTTATGACCTGATGTCTAAATCCACACCTCTCCCTGGTACAGCAACTAGCTGAACTCCTGTCCCCAGAGGCTGCTTTTGTCTCCTGCCTGGTGCAGGAAAACATGTGCCTCCTTCCCTTGCACTGTGACTGCCTTCACAGGCCTTCTGTGGACCCTGATCTCCTAGGCCTGACTTTGACCTTCAGACCACTAGTTTTCTGTCTGTGTATATATATATACACACATTGACTAGAGCAGGAATTTCTGACCTCAATGCTGTGGACATTTTAGGCTGGGAAATTCTTCGTTTTGGGTGGCTGTCCTGTGCATCAGAGGATGCTGAGCACTAGATGCCAGTAGTACCACTCTCCTACTCCAAGTTGTGATCACCAAAGGTGTCCTCGGACACTGACATATGTGCCCGACGGGATGGTGGTTGGGAGTGCAAAATTACCCCCAGCTCAAGACCAGTTGTCTGGACTGTGCTTTAAGATTCCTATCATTCCTATTTTTATATGAGAAATGAGATTTCTCCAATCTAATCAAGAGTAGAAATTTGCATAGCAGAAACACCTGGCTTTGTAGTTCACAGGTCATCGCAAGAGACCTTCCTAAGTAGTTCCACAAAGGCCTGATCTGAAGGAGGGCCTGTGAAGGCTTGTGTAGATATAGAGCCTCTAGCTCCGAATGCCTTTGTGATATTGAGGATTTTACACTGTGCTCTGCAATATTGCCATGTTTACTTTTGATAAACCTAATGTGCTCTCTATCCCCTTAAATACAGTAAAGTGGAAGTATCCCAAATGTTTACCTTGTTTTATACTATGGCTTGATGACCTCCCCATCCGAGGCCCCCCAAATTGTTGCAGCCCATTTTGAGGAATAAGACACTGCTCAGTTTTATAGGCCTTTCAGCCTTTCAACTCCCCATAATTGTTTTTGTCAGACCAGTCTCTGCTCATGATAAATATTCATGTAAGCAGCAAAATAGACAAAGGCAGCATTCTTTTGTTTACCTAGTTAGGAGGGCAAACATTTATCAAGCTATTTTTCTATATTTCAATACATGATTACAGTTCTTAATTATTTTAGGAACTATGGTCACCGTTATCAAATAATTATTTCAGCCACGCACAAATTTGTGTTGTACGAAAGTAATTGGGGGACAGCTATAAAACTTGGCAGTCAATGCCAGTTCCTAACGTTTCATTATTTTCAGTTTATTTATGAGGAAACTAGAACCAGCCTCCTGCCTGTGTTTTAATTACTTTAGCACTAGAACGATTGATTTCAGAAACCCTCCATACCGAAGAAGATAATAATGAACCCATTCCCTGGAGGAGTTTGGGGCTTCAGAATTACTTGGCACTTCCTACCCCGGGGAGGTGACTGTGGGCCCTTCAGTGTGTCTGAGCGTCACTGGGGTGTACCCTGTCCTGAGAGAGAGCTCAGTCCTGGGAGGGGTGAGGAGAGCTGACTGAGCAGTGAATGCGTTCTGCCGAGGAAAACAGAAAGAACACTGCTTTCAGCGTTTGGAACCAGCAGCATGAATGAAAGATATTTTAAGACTCTTTCCAGCATGGCATTGGGCGTATCCTGAGAGCTGAGAGCCGGGGATGCGCGTCTGCACCTTCTCCCCAGCCTCACCTTTCGGCAATTGCAGGAGACGGATCTGGACTTCAGCCAGTCTTTTTTCAATAAGGAATGTGGCAGGCCTGTGGGACGGCACGCCAGGCCTAATTTCACCTTTGTCATTATGCTGGATGTTTCTGTTTTCATTGTGGGTTTATCGTCTTCCTTTTTATTGCCTCTGTGATTTTACTTTCTTGTTGTCAAGTGGCATACAGGGTGTCTTGATTTTGTAGTTTCATAGAAACTTGCACAGCTCAGCCAGGTGGGAGGAGAACAAGGTTCAGATGTAGCGGTCACTTGGAAATCCCAGCTCGTGGGCAGGGAAACTCTGGTGACTTGCTGCCGGGCGTTCATTTGGTTTTTAGAAGAAATGCGTTTGGAGGACCCAGACTTCTAGATTTCATAGTGCAGCTTCTGAACTCACACTGCCAGCCAGAACCGACCTGGAAATTTACACTTGGCATACAAATTTGACCAACCAAAGAGATTCAGAGAAAACAGACTTTATGTATTCATTCATTCATTTATTATTTATTTATTATTCTTTATGGAGCCGGGCTCTGTTTTTGTTGTCATTATGATAATTTTTTTACTTTCTTTAAAAAAAAGTAAAAGCAGCCATACACATGCTTGTATATGAGTTTCTTAAAGGTATCTCTAGTCTCCTCAATTGCATATTCCTCCCCTGCACCCTGCCTCTTCCATCTGACAGGGTTCAGAATGGGTCTAAGAGCTCTTTGCCAACATGGCAGCGTAGCCCGGAAAATAAAAATGAGAGGCTTTGGATCAAGAGGTTGGTTACATTCCACTTCCAATCAGATAACACATTTTCTATCTAAATTTAGATTATCTGCTACGCGTGTATTTTAGGCCTGAATTGTTCAAACGATTAATTTATCCCACAGAGAAAAATTAAATGAAGACTCATAGAAATGCTTTAAATTGCAGGGGAAGTTCAAGTTGGCAGTCTACACTGATGAAACTCACCACGTTTCCTTCATTCACAACCTTGGCTGGGGTTGGCTCAGTGTTGCTCTAACACGTAAGAATTAGTTGGAACTCTATGAATTCAGGAGGGCTTGGAGTAAGCATGGCTTTCCAAGATTGCCTGGTGCGCCTGCGCGAGTGTGTCAGGCTGGGTTGAATGGGGAGGGAGGGAGAGTTTCAGTTTTTCTGAAAAGCCAGTCCTCATTGTAATTACCAAGAATAAACACAAGTAAGTTGGGCAGAGAAAACAAAGTAGCTGCCTGTGCATGTTTTTAATTCCATCCCTTTAATGCCGGGGGAAAACTCAATCAAGAGAAGAGAGGAAACTCTTGCTTTAAAAAAAGTTTTTTTCTGTTGTTTGTTTTTTTCTTTTTAAATGAGTGAGGGAGAGACACTGGTATTAAATTTATATCATTTGAAAATTTCTCTGTTAACAGATGTTCCCCTTAACACTGATCTGGAGTCTGCCCTCCCGCAACTGGATTCCCGACACATTGGTTGTGTGGGAACTTGATGCAAAATAGCTCGTTTCCCTGGGAACCCAGCTTCTCCCCTGGACAGGTTGGTCTACCTCCTTGGTGGTCTTGAAGACCCCTCCCTACTCTTTCCATCAGCTCCAGACTTTCCTGGACACGGTTTCCTCCACCTGGCCTGAGTGAATAGCTTCTCAGCCTGAAAGAAAATTAAGGACAAACCAACACATCCTGTTTACATTCAGTTCTTCGGAAGGCAGAAGTGCCCATCTTTCAGGAGGCCAGTGCTCCTCCTTTTCTCTTTTAGTCACCATTGACAGACTGATGCCGTAGCTAGGACGGGCCTAAAAATGGTTATCATCCCATTTCAAGCCAAGGTGATATAGCTAACAATTATTCTAGAGAAGTTACCACCAAGGGTTGGCTCTAGATGATTTATACAGATGGGCCAATGCCGGGTAATGCGCTATAATTAGAAACAAGAAGGAATGGGCTTGGTGAGAAGAGAGGATGGATGCAATTTGTGAGTGTGGGCAGGAGGAGTGTTTTTTTCAGGGCTAGTGATGGTTGTTCATTCGCAGTGCCCTCATAATACCACATAAAACAGCCGCAGGTTCATCTAAAAGCCCTTTGAAATAATTATACAATGCTAAAATAGAGCATCACCCAGGAATCTGGGAGAAACCATGTCTTTTAGTAAATTGTAACTCAGCTTCCTTCTTCAGTGCTTGTGATTAGTTGGCCATGGTCTTTTAAAAAATAAGTTGTGAGGTCAACACTCCTTAAGATCACTTGCTGGGGTCTCATGGTATTTAGGATGAAACTCTAATTCCTCTCTGTGACTTTTAAGGCGTGTAGGATCAGGCCCCATGTCCCCAACTTCACCTGGGGCTGCATTCTCCCTCAGCCGCTCTTCAGCCAAAACTGGCCTCCCTGGTGTTCTCCCAACAGTCAAGTGCACATATTCCTCAGGGTCTTTTCATTTGCTTTCCTCTTGCCTGGAATGTGCTTCCCTAGGCACTTGTCTGGTTTCTCATCCTTAAATTCTTAAATGTCACCTCCCAGGAGAGGCCTTTCCTAATTTAGACCCTGACCAGGGCTTCTTGCTGTATCCTCAACTTCTCCACAGTATTCACCTCCATCTTTGGTTGTCCTGTTTATTACTGGGTGTGGCATTTCCACACCAGAGGGTAAGGGCCTTGAGAGCAGAGTCCTTTCTTTCTTCTTTGTAAAGCGAAGTGAATCTGGACACAACCACAATTTGCAGCTGAAATACAATCTCAGAGCTGTTGAGGACTCCAGGATCCCAAGGCCAGAGTCCACTCATTTCCCTCCTGTTATACAGCCTGAGAACAATATATCTTGGTTTGTAAAGACAGCACTGAAATGTTCTTGATTCTAGAAGCCATATAGGAGTTACAGATAAATTCACATGAGACATGAAATTTGGGAAATGTTATTAAACCTAAAATGTCAGAAATAGGGGCGCCTGCGTGGCTCAGTCGGTTAAGCGTCCGTCTTTGGCTCAGGTCATGATCTCACAGTTCATGGGTTCAAGCCCCACGTCAGGCTCTGTGCTGACAGCTCAGAGCCTGGAGCTGCTTTGGATTCTGTGTCTTTCTCTCTCTGCCGCTCCTGTGCTCATGCTCTGTCTCTCAAAAAATGAATAGACGTTAAAAAAAATAAAATGTCAGAAAATACCCTTGTAAGCAATAAATAACAAGTTGAGTTGGTAAGATCAAGCACAGAAAAGATAGTAGTGAAAAAAAAAAATCCTAAAGCATAAACATAGCAATACAACAGTTATGCTAGTGGTATTGTTTCCTCATCCTGACTGGGGGATCCTCAGGCTCTTAAAGTAACCTGATACTGAACGTTAATATAACATCTTCTCTAAGAGAGGTGAGCAGTGAAGGTACTGCCTTTCCAGATTCCTTGTTTAATTTTATTTAACAAGCACTTACAGAGTGTTCACTGTGTCCCAGATACCTGTCTAAATACTTGGCAAATGCTGTCTCAGGTTGAGGTCTTTAGAAGCAATGGGCGATGCTTATTAGGAATTAACACCTTTGAAGAGAAGGGGAGAATGCTGGAAGATGTCAGACTGCAGTGCACACTCAACAAAGGCTCTGCTGGCCCATCAGCAGGGAGCCTGAGGGGAGCGTTGCCTGTCAGTGTCCTGCACTGGACTCGAATGGGTTACCTTTATCTCCTCCCCCCAGATATGGGCACCCCTGGGAATGGTGTGGCCTCAGACAAGGCTCAGATGCCCTGAAGTTGCTGAGAGCTGGAGTCTTCTTACCACCCTCTCTGTACCTGAGCATCAAGTTCTCCCTTGAAGGGGGATCTGGACAGTGCACCTCTGTGTCTGTTCAAAGATTAACTCAAATAACCAACAAGACAACTCTATGAGGTAGTGCCTTTAATTATTCCCATTTAACAGGCGGGGAAACTGAGGCATGGAGAAGTTAGCTAGCTTGCCAAATTAGGTCAAGGTAGCAGAACTGAGATTTGATCCAGCAGTGTGGCTCCAGAATCAGAGCTCTTAAGTACTCAGCTATGCTGTCTGAGCTATTCAGAGATGGATAAAGAGAGCCTAAAAGTAGTTAACAACAGCAACATTGTTTGTTATTAGTTCTTTCTAAGGTCCTGGTGCCTTGTGTGTGTGTGTGTGTGTGTGTGTGTGTGTGTGTGTGCGTGTGTATATGTACATGCCTGACACTGGTGAATTTATTAAAAGCAATATCAAAAGAATGATAATTTTGTGTTGCCTACTACATTTGAATATTAAATCCTGCCTGTGAAAATCTAAGAATCAGGACTAGATGCTAAGGGGCAATGGCTGGACTTGAATTCCAGAACAAGGTGACGTGCTAGGCTTCTTATGTTGGCTTGGAAGAAAGAAGGGCCCCTTTGGAGTTTAGGACAAGAGAGTGAGTAGGTGGAAAAAGGCTATAAAATGCTGGGGAAGGCCAGTGCTGTGCTCTGCCAGTCACAGGAGTGAGGTGTTAGCTAAAAGCGCCTGAAGAGAAAGCAGGTGGCACCATGGGAAGAGGGTAAAGGAAAGAGAGTGAGGTTCAGCAGCCGTGAGCGAGTGGGCCCTGGCCCTTCAGAGGGTGTGTAAGACAGTACGGCTCTGTCAAGGACCAGGAGGGCACCAGAGGCGGGAAGAGCCGGGGGTCTGGGCTGCTCTGCAGAGGGGAAGTGTGTGGACCTAGCCAGAAGAGGAGGGAAAAGAGGAGATTCAGCAGAACATGTTTTCCATCACCATTTTTGGCATGACACATACACATACCATTTTAAAGATATTTTTATTGTCATGTTTATTTATTTTGAGAGAGAAAGAGAGAGAAAAAAGAGAGCACAAGCAGAGGAGGGGCAGAGAGAGGGAGAGAGAGAATCTCAAGCAGGCTCTGCACCGTCAGTGCAGAGCCCAATGTGGGGCTCGATCCTGTGAACTGAGATCATGCTCTGAGCTGAAATCAAGAGCTGGACACTCAACCGACTGAACCACCCACGCACGCCTCTTTTAAAGATATTTTAAAATCATTTCCTATATTATGGAATTAGACTTCTTATTTCTAAAGACCAGGCTTAGGTAAGGGAGGTATCCAAAGATATCTTGGATCATCTTATTTTGGATGAGGCAGAACACATACTCTCCTCTATGTGCAATTCTATTTCTGTCATTATCCTTAAGACGTTTAGCTCCGGGAGGATTCGCTGGCTTCACATTCTTTTTACTGGAATTTGGCAAAATCCCCTCTTCAAGGAGCCTAATAGGGAAATGCTGTTTGAAACCCTCTCTACCTTTATTTGCATATGAAACCCTGGCCCAAAAGGCTGGAACAAAATTTGGTAGTAAGTGCTCTTTGCATATACAGTCATCAGAAATAACATCCTACAGTATGCCACTTATGCTCCCCAGCAGACCAGATGTGTCTTCTGAGCCAGAGGGATTAAAGGATTCTACTCGGGATCTGAATAAAGGTCATTCTTGCTACTGAACTGTGTCACCATCATTAACCCTTATGTTAATGGGTTTCTTCACACCTGCTCTGTCACATTCTCTTATGGCTATTTTGACAAGATTTACCCATTTTCATAACACATGAAACTATCTTAGAAACTTACCCTATAGCTCACAGCATAGCAATACTCTAAGGAATTCACAAAGCAAAGCAAGTATGTAGATGTTAAGAAGAAATCGCCAACTATAGGAGAACGCATGATGCCAAGTACAGATCTTATTTAGAGTAGACATTGAAATTATTTATTCCACTGAACCAGATTAGGAGGATGTAAAGAGAGATTTGTGTATCTGGAGTATAGTGTATTTCTAATACCATGCTCTTGAAAAATGACTGTGGTTTCAGAGAAACACAGCTGCTTCCTGGAGCAAATGGTTTGTATTTGGAGTGGGGGACAAATAACTTGTTTCTAAACTCTAGGATTTTATTAAAGAATGTTTCCCCTAATGCAGCAGGCCTATCAAGGCAGAAGCAGGAATAAGTCTGGAGGGCCATCATCTAGGAGGAGGGGTTGAGCGATGATGGAAGGGAGGGGAAACATCTGGGAATCTTTCATGCCCTCTGTTTCTCTTGATGTTTCAGAACTGCCTTTCTGCAGTCACTTCCAGCTCGGTATAGTACATGGGACGCAGTGCAAATAAACCCTAAACCAGGTAGTACTCAAAAGGCGGGCTTTTTCAGGATTTGAGATGCCTATATTTAACCCTTAGACACTGCACTTGGAAGCTACTTCTGCTTCTAGAACATTTATCTCTTCCAAGAGCTGGATTTAGCATCAAAAAATGAACTGTTTGATGGAATTCTATTCTCACAAGCAAAATTGGGATACGTTCCTATGAAAAATCTAAGCATTGGCTCACTTAGAGATGAAATTGCTGGATCATTGGGTGTGCACGTCCAGCAGTTTCGCGGTTTCTGCTAGGTTTCTGTCCAGTACGGTTGCACCAACTACACGCATTTTCTACTTCCATGTGTGATACATCCCCACGCACCCTTAGGAAAAAGTCATTTCCCCTCTGAAAAGCAAAGACAACTGCCACATGCAGGTCACTAAAATTCGGTCTCCGAAAGATCTTGGCTAACAGATTTAAAATGAATTTGATGGGATCCGATATGGGCTCTCAGCCTGTGCTCCTCCCCGTGATGCAGGCCCCATACATACTCTTCAGCCTGGCGTTATCCTAGAATTAACTGTACACTTCTTTCATGAGATGACATTCAAGCTGCAGAAAGACGGCAAGGTCAGCGAGCCCTGGAAGGGAAAGTGAGTGTGGCTCATAAAACCGAGAGGCACTTAAGATTTAACAAGATTAACAAGTACTGTTGAAAGGACCTACTCGGCCTGAGTCACAGAAGAGGGGAGGATGCCAGCTCAATTCTCTTGGCTTTGCTGTCACACGAATGGAAAGCTCCTGAAAGGCTTCGTGACATAGCAACAAAGTTCTTTGGAAAATGTCTGTATTTTTAATAGCATTTCTCTTGGACCTTTATGGAAGGACCGAGTCATTCTTTTTCACTGTCCCAATTATCTGCTGTTAACATTCTGTTGTCTGCCTTGTTGGGATGGTTATGTCTGAAGTTTGCTCAGGCTCTTCCATTCAAGTCATTTAACGGTAAATTCACACTGGACTGTTTGGGAACAATCTCTACTGAAAAAAAAAAAAAAACAAACCTACAGTGGATTCAGCAACAGCAAGCTGTGGAAAACAATCCATCCCTTTTTTAGGCTGTGTGTAAATACATGGATTAGTGGAATTCACTAAAAAACTTGTCACTCAAATGTCTACCAACTCTTTTGTCACTGGGCAAAAGCAGTTTTTAACTTTAATAACAATTGCAATATTCAGGACACACCGTGTTTTCTATTTCATATACTGAAATTTGGCTTTCAATGCTTAGTAACCGGAAGATCTTTTTTTTTTTTTAATGTTTTATTTATTTCTAGGAGAGAGAGAGAGAGACAGCGTGAGCAGGGAGGGTCAGAGAGAGAGGGAGTCACAGACTGAAACAGGCTCCAGACTCTGAGCTGGCAGTCAGCACAGAGCCCGAAGCGGGGCTCGAACCCACGAGTAACCGGAAGATCTTAGTAATGTTGGGTAATCCCTGGGTAAGAAATTTGCTAAATGCTATATATGATGCTATAGCATATAATATAGCCATATTACACACACACACACACACACACATAAATCCCAAAGGTCTGTTAGGTATGTGTGCACATTTCAGTACAGACAGCTAACCAGAGCACGATTATTTAAATGCCTTATTAAATGCCTTTATTTAAATTTATTTAAATGCCTTTTAGGTGCTTAAATGTCAGGTTGCGTCCCTATAGAATCTACAGCTCTCTGCCTGACAATGCAGGTCGCTTGTTGCTTCCGCTAAGTCAAATGCTTCTGACTGATTACCTAACTTCCAATCTCCCCTTCTTTGCAAGCGGAACCCATTTTGAGGTGAGTGGTTATTTGTCAGCTTAAAAGCTCTATTTCCCAGACTTCCTGGCTGCTTACCGTAGTCGTGTAATATAGTTCTGGCCAATGGGATTTAAATAAAAAGCCTGATTGATGGGGCTTTCAGAAAAGCCCTTGTTTCCCCCCATAAATAGCTGGCCTCTGTCTTTTGTTCTTTCCTCATCCTTCTTTCTTCCTGGAACTCGTATCTAACAAGAGTAGGAGCTACATGCTAAAGATGGCAGAGCAGGGAGGTAGGAGAAATCAGTCCTTGATGATATCAAAACCCTTGGATGGCTAAACCTAAAGTGCTGCCTCCACAGTTCTTCTCCCAGGGAAACAAGCCACTGGTTTTAGTACCTGCAGTCAAGTTTCTGTTTCATGCATCTGAAGCACCGATACATGCTGCCTAATTTTCTTAGAGCAGGATACTTCCCTAAGGAGCCCTGGCTCTGAACAAGAGCGGCTCAATTGTCCCAACACATGAGTACATTTAGGGTTTAAGAAAGATCCATTTTCAGACATCCTGAGGATTTGATGTGACAAAGATCAAGGCAGAAAACTCTGAAATTCCACTCCAAATGCTTGAGTTGTTTTCAGTGGTTACTGTGACCCAAAAGGCAAGGAGATATTTGTCTGATGGTCTCAACTTTGCAGAGATTTAGTGGAAGAAATAACTTCATGGATCCGACTGTGCAGCCCTGGTCATGCTTACGTCTTAGGTTCTCCCTCCCAGTAATCCAACAAGCTTCTCTAGTAAACAAGAACATCAAGAACAAAAGTCGGTTTTATATCCTGCAGCACCAAATCATCAAAACTTCCTTGGTGGGGGTGCCTGGGTGGCTCAGTCATTTAAAAGGCTGACTCTTGTATTCGGCTCAGGTCATGATGTCTGTCGTGAGTTTGAGCCCCACATTGGGCTCTGCACTCAGTGTGGAGCCTGTTTCAGGTCCTCTGTCTGTCTCTTTCTACCCCTCCCCAAATCACACTCACACACACTCTAAATAAATACATAAATAGGGCACCTAGGTGGCTTAGCTAGTTAAACATCTGACTTCAGTTCAGGTCATGATCTCGTAGTTCATGAGTTCAAGCCCTGTGTCAGGCTCTGTGCTGACAGCTTAGAGCCTCGAGCCTGGTTTGGATTCTGTGTCTCCTTCTCTCTCTGCCCCACCCCTGACCCCCTGCTTGTGCTCTGTCTCTCTGCTCTCAAAAATAAATAAATGTTAAAAGAAAATTTAAAATAAATAAACGTTAAAAAAAATACCTTCCTTGGTGTGCACGCATCTGTGAATGTGCACAGGAATGTGAAGCATACACACCATTGACAACATTCTTTATCATAGATGAGGAACCTACACTTTCTTTTCCTTTAGCTAAATATCTAGTTTATGCTGTGTAAAGACCTAGTAAAGATCTAGTTTATGTTGTATACATTTTAGTTTGGTAAATCGAAATGGGCCTGTGGGTTGACAGGACAAGAATCAGAGTGATTGACTCCTGTTAGACTTTCACAATAAAGCTCTTTCCACCTCAAGAGAGCAAGAACAAGAAGCGTTGGGGGAACAGTGAACAGTTCGGTCTGAGTGGGTATTTCAGGCCTGTGTGTGACAAGGCCGGAAAGACAGACCCAGGGTGTGACTATGGGCTGCCGCCAGGCTCTGGAGTTTGGAACTATTTAGGAAGGCCTTTCCCAGAGGCTTCCTTAGAACTCTAGAGTAAGGAGATATTTCATCAAAAGAGGATTCCATGGTCAGATAAATTTGGAAACTACCCATGCTACATCACTCTCTCTTGAAAATTCACACTCTATAGTTGCATATTTCATGCTGAGAAGTTTGGGATTTAAGGGGCTGGTTATGATCAATCCTGCATTCCTCCCTTCCCTGCTCCCCACACAATATTTGTTAGCAGGTGTCACACTGGAGGGTGCTGCTGGGGCAGTGGGGAGCCAGTGGAAGTCTTTGAAAAGAATACTGTGAGTAGGGACTTTAGAAAGATTTCTGAAAGCAATGTACAGCCCGGATTAGCATTTGGAAAAGAGGGCGCTTGCAGAAAACACTAGAGGCAAGGAATCATTAGGTCAGGGGCTCCTCCACTTGGAATTACTTGGGGATTTAAAAACTTCTCACGCACATTGGAATCATTTGGGGATTTAAAGAATTGTCAGACTCTACTGCACTTCTAGAGGTTCTGATTCACTAGGTGTGGGTTTGGCACAGGAGTGTGTGTGTGTGTGTGTGAATGTGAATATGTGTGATTCTGAAGTAAAAGCTAGTGTTGGAATTTATGAGTCCAAATGAATTGTGAGGATTATGATAGTGCAGGTGAAACTTAATGAGACTAGTATGTGGATAAGGAAGGTGTGAAGGACACAGTAAACAAAGTAAGACGAGAATCTACATGCTTCGGCAAGTGATTGAATGTGAGGCTGGTATAGAACAGGGAGAAGTTCAAAGAGATTTTCAGGCTGGGTTATTGGGAAAGGTGATGGTATCACTAACGGCAGTTAAAGGTTAGGGGGCCAGGCAGTATTCTGAGAAAAGAGGATGCATTGGCCATGTTTAGGTTGAGATGCCTGACATATATGAAGGTCTACCAGGCAACTGGAAATGCATGTTTCAAATACAATGGAATGAAGGGGTCTAGATCCACAGATGGATCATAGTTACAACTCTGGGGGTAGCTAAGTGTTCCAAGGGATGAAGTGTAAAGAGGGAGAAAGCCGAGAACAGAACGATGGGAATGCCTACATTCCAGGCCTCTACTCTCAAGATTCAGTAGGGACGGCTGAGGGAGCTGAACAGTCAAGAACTGCAATACAGATTTCAGGGAAGGGAAGCCTCTAGAAGAATGCATTGGTTCAGGGTCCTCTCCATCCAGCCACACCTTATAGCAGACAGTGTTGTGCTATGGTGGTGGCTCCCAGCTCTACTTCTTATTTACATTGTGTTCTTGAGCAAGTTTATATAACCTCTCAGGCCTCTGCTTCTTCGTGTATAAAATGAAGATTATATGACTTTCATGTCATAGGTAAGTGCCTACTGTAGTACCATGCAATATGGTACAAATGGTATATGTCACAGTATATTCTGTATACACACTCTATTTTATATTATATATATATGAAATATCCTTTGACACCATTAAAAATTAGTTGTATGGACAAAATAAGTGAAAAAGAGAATAAACAAACATAATTCTATCATCTTAAAAGTAAATTCTTTTTATTTTAATGGTTGTATTTTAGTCTTTGACCATATGCATATATCATCCTTACCTAGCTACAATTTTGAAGCATGCTTTTGAACTCAGTATTATGCCCTAAGATTTCCTCTCATGGTTACTTAATTTTCTTAATTATCATTTTATTTACTCAGTAATTTTCTAATCAGTAGAATTTGAGTTATTTCTAATTTTTTAAAATTTATTTTAAGCAGTGATCTAATTAACCTAAGCATTAACATAGCCCTCTAATTTTTAGAAATTATTTCCTTTAGGATGAACTATCAGCAGCAAAATTATTGCATCAAAGTGTTTGAACAGTTTTTTCAAAATACATTGCTGAACGGCTTTCCAAGAGTTGCATTAATTGGCATGGTTTCCAAAGGTAATGCCTGTTAACAAAGTCTCGCCAAATCCTTAACCAGAACTAGTAATATCATTATTTTTTATATTTTTGCCAGCATAACGGGAACTCACTGGCACAAAACAAAGTTCACTGTTGCTTAATCTGTGTTTTGATAATAGTTGAGGCTAATGTTGACTATTTCCTCTTATGCTTATTTTACTAATAGTGTCTCCTGTTGCAGAGGAGTCCAGGTGATACTAGTACAAAGGTAAACATGTTGGTGGCACATTTACTCTAAAAATGAAAGTCTTATGGAAGTTGCCCCTGGGGTGTTGAAAGAAAAGAAAGAATTGGGTTGGACATTCTGTCAGTCAAGGTCTTAGTCTTGAATGTGGTGAGGAGTGTTCCATAAAGAGGAGAGTTACAAAGCTGTGGTAATGGTGAGGGAAGCGGACAAGGATGGTAGAGAACCCAGGGCCGGTAACAGTGGTACCGCATCTAAGCCCAAAGTGGTAAAGGGAGGCCCAGGCAATGGAACCCAGAGAGATAGTTAGTTGTAGGAAAGGGCTGCCTGACAGAAGCTAGCCTTCAGAGAGACCCCCCTGATGGCCCGGCAGTGGGGGATCAGGTAATGAATATCCTGACCGGGATGATTTCTACTCACCCTCTGATCGCCTGGAGTGTTTCTCATTGACCCAGCCCAAATGCCTGAGGGTAGTTAATGCAATCCATAAAGGCCAGTCTCCTGACACCCTAAGCAGGATGGAAAAGAGAGTTGAGTGGATTTCGAAGGACAAATGGAAAATATTCAGCACGAATATTCTGGCATTAAGATATTTTAGGGACACCTGGGTGGCTCAGTCGGTTAAGCGTCCGATTTCGGCTCAGGTCATTATCTCATGGTTTGTGGGTTTCAGCCCCAAGTCCAGTTCTATGCTAACAGCTCAGAGCCTGGAGCCTACTTTCGATTCTATGTCTCCCTCTCACTCTGCCCCTCCCCCACCCATGCTGTCTCTCTCATAAATAAATAAACTTAAAAAAATAAAAAAATTTTTTAGAACTGCTCGTAATATGAGCCTTCACAAATAGATGCAAGATGATGGATCTAAGATCTCCCTTAATTCAACTTTTAAATGTTGTTAAAAGCTGTTTAACTTCTGTAACTTAGCTGTTAAAAGAGACATAATGTTAATGCCATTATTACTTCATCTTTTAAAAAATATGGATAGGAGAATTTTTTCCTTGCTTGAAGAATGTTTTATTATGACAGAATTTCAGAAGCAGTCAAAAAAGAATTCCAAATCTCAGTCAGTAACAAAGCAAAGACATAATCAAAGGGGAAACTGTCTAAGAATGTTAAGAATGAAGGGGATTATAGTGAGTCTATCCCATACTTTCTGATTCAGGTTGACTGCGTCCTGGACATTTGTGGTCGTAACAAGGGCTGCAAACCATTCCGATATGGCCGGTGGACTGTCATTTGGCGCAGCCCGACACCACCAGTTTTAGAAAGAAGGTTTAAAATCTACAACCTCACAGACATTACTGGAGTCAATCTGAATGGATGTGACAGACTTGAAAATGGTAAAGACAAGTCACTGGAAACAGGGATTCCCTTGCCTTAAAAGTCAGTGTTTGGAGCCATGGTTGTAGATGACAGCTAACAACGATGGCAGTTCTAACATCAAGCTCTTCCCATTAAGCACTTCCTGTCAAACCTCTGGCAAGTATTTAACACTCCTTATCTCACTGAATCCTCTCAACAACCTCTTGAGGCACAGCTAGTATCTGCATTTTATAGATGGGCAAATTCAAGTTTATGAAAATGAAGCATAAACCAGGCCACTCACCATTGTCCCTCCTTAGGCCCTGAGGTTCCTCACCCGTCCACCTTCTTCTACCTTCTACCTTTCAGAGTTTTCTTGTGCTTGTTTTATATTTGATATCCAGAGGTTTTAGATGTACCTGGTGGGAGGAATAGAGAAAAGTATGTCTACTCCCTCATCCTAGAGGCAAAAGTACTTTAAAATATATTTTTTAAAATAAAAGGTTCATCATATTTCACTCTAGCACAATTATTATTTTCATGCCTCTTCGACCATATACAATATTTGTATGAAGTTATAATCACAGTTCATAGCATTCTGATGGAGCAGTTGAGGAATTGGCTTTGGGGGCCAAGACACTAGGGCCTGAGTGTCAACTCCACAACTTACTAACTATGGGTTCTTGGATGAAAACTACATGGCGGGGGCCTGACTTCTGCCTTCCCCTAGCAGGAGGAACCCATTCTCCTCCTTGCTGGGATGCTGTCACAAGAGCCTAGTGAGGAAATGGGACTTTCACCACCACACAGCAGTAATGAAGCCACCCACCACAGTGTCAAAAATGACCATGTGAGGAGCTAGAATTCCCATCCCTGCCCAGCAGTAATAAAGAATCTTTCCCCTCCCTTTTCATTGGCTGAGTGGGGAAACTTGGATGTCTACCCCCACCTAGAAGTGATGAGGTAGCTTTTCTCTTTTTCACCTATGAGAGCTGTGTCAGAAAAAACCAGCTAAACCACATATAAAAAAGATCCAGAGTCTCATAACATAATACAAACATGTCTAAAGTTCAATGAAAAAAAAAAAAAACCCTCACCATACCAAGAACTGGGAAGATTTCAAACTGAATGAAAAAAGGCAGTCCATAGATACTAATACTATGATGACAGTGATGCTAGAATTACCTGACAAAGATTTCAAGCCGCCATGATGAAATCTTAAGGATCTTGGTCTAGGTAGAAAGTTTTTAAACTTGTCACCAAAAGCACAATTCATAAGAGGAAAAATTAATAGATTGGACTTCATCAAAGTTAAACATTTCTGTTCTGCAGAAGGCCATGGTAAAAAGATGAAAGGACAAATTATAATTTGTAAACCACATTTTCTGAGAAAGGAATGGGGTCTAGGATATGGAAAGGACTCTTGAAACTCAACAATGGAAAAAAAAGAATCCAGTTAGAAAATGGGTAAAAGACATAAAGATAAGGGCGCCAGGGTGGCTCAGTAGGTTAAGCGTCCAACGTCAGCTCAGGTCATGATCTCATGGTTCATGATTCAGGCCCCATGTAGGGCTCTGTGCCGACAGCTCAGAGCCTGGAGACTGCTTTGGATTCTGTGTCTCCCTCTCTCTCTGCCCCGTTCGTTCTCTCTGTCTCTGTCTCGCTCTCAAAAATAAACAAAACATTTTTTAAAAAGACATGAAGGTATATTTCACTGAAGAAGATACACAGTTGGAAAATAAACTCCTGAAAATATGTTCAACAGGGGCGCCTGGGTGGCTCAGTAGGTTAAGCACCCGACTTCAGCTCAGGTCATGATCTCACGGTGGTCTGTGAGTTCAAGCCCCACGTCAGGCTCTGTGCTGACAGCTTGGAGCCTGGAGCCTGCTTCAGATTCTGTGTCTCCCTCTCTCTCTGCCCCTCCCCCACTCACACTCTGTCTCTTAAAAATGCATAAACATTAAAATAAAAAAAAAATGTTCAGCACCACTAGCCATAAGGGAAAGGCAAATTAAAACCACAGTGAGATATCACTACATACCTATCAGAATGGCTAAAATAAAAAAATAGTGATACCATCAAAGGCTGGCAAAGTGAAGAAACTGGATCTTTCACACACAGCAAGGGGAATGTCACAGCCACTCTGCATGGTTTCTTTAAAAATTAAAACATGCTACTACCGTACAGCTCACCAACTGTACTCATGGGTGTTTATGCCAGAGAAAAAGCCTTATGTTCACACAAAAACCTGCACATGAATGTATAAAGCAGCTATATTTTATGTAAATGAATCTTTAATTCTCCTGGACTAATTATTTAAATCCAATTTACACCTTCTAGATAGAAATTCTGGAGTCACTACTTCTGCCTTTGTAGACTGGAAGAAAAAAATATATATAGAAAATAAAACCAAGTGCTTGATTTGAAGACTGGATACTAAGCCTTCCAGGGAAAGGAGAAATGACACATTATATAAACCCCAAGAAATTACATTGCTGCTCTTACAATCATTGCTTTGAACCTGGACACTAGTAGACATAATTCAGAGCCCTGAAAAAAATTAATGTTTTGAAAGGTAATGAATGTTTATTGAGCATGTACTATGTGTGAAGCATGAGGTTTCTGCATTAAAATAACCTAAGTACATAATAATCATCCACATTTCATACATGAGAAAATCGAAGTGAAGGGAGGTTTAGATTAGATTCTACTAGATATTCAGTTGTTACCTGATTTAAGTCTCCCTGTTGGTCTTGATAGAGGTTTCCTACCTCCAGGTTTCTCAAGTCTTTGGCCATCATTAGGAAGAGTATAATAGCAGCACTCTGAAATTGGACTTCCAAATTAGGACAATGGATTTTGTAGAGCTGTTCATTAAAATGTGCAAAGAAAGGGGGTCTGGAAAAATCAATCTTTGTGCTGTTCCTTCTCCCCACGCATTCCGGGTCCTTTCTTTAAGTGGCTTGTTCTAGTCAGAATACAAAGAGAGTACTACTCCTGAAGTTATTGTAAGCTTCCAAATCAGGTTCTTGCAAATTAAAAGACGAGGCTCTGAGAGCTCTGGGGTGCAGAGTTTGTGCCATTGCGAAGACAGGAAAGAGGTGAGAAAGGAAAAGCCCGCTACCCTCAAGGAGACTACTCATGTCATGTATTAGATGGGGAGAGAGTTGGGGGACCTTGCCAGGGGGCCATCCTGCACAATTTGAGAATATCACTTGTCTGCCAGGCAGCGGAGCCACATGGCAGTTTATCTCCTGCTATTACAGGCTGAATTGTGTCCTCCTAAATCCACAGGCTGAATCCCAGTGCCTCAAAATGTGACTGTTTTTGGAGATAGGGCCTGTAGAGGTGATGAAGTGGGTGGGCCCTGATCCAATCTGACTGTGTCCTTATAAGAAGAGGAAGTTTGGGCACAAAAAGAGACACGAGGGATATGTACACACATAGGAAGGACCATGTGAGGGCAGTGAGAAGACAGCTAATTGCACACGCAGGAGAAAGGCCCCAGGAGAAACCATGCTTGCTGGTACCTTCATCTTGGGCTTCTAGTCTCCAGAGGGGTGAGAAAATCAATTTCTGTTGCTTAGGCCATCAAGTCTGTGGTATTTTGTCAGGGCAGCCCCAGCAGACTAAAGCACCTGCCGCCTGGGGAGAATCTCATCGACTGAGAAAAAGACACTATCGCACACCCAGTCACTTTGCTGAGCTCCATCCATGCCACCAGGACAGGCTCGCTCCACCGCAGCCCAGCGCACTGGGAAGTCCCCTCACAATGGAGGGTCCTTGGTATAAGAGGGGTGGGGATGGTGTGAGAGGGAAGCTGGACTGTGAACCTGGGTGAAGCTGGACTGTGGGGAAAACCTTGCAGAAATGCCTCACAGCATGTCCCTGTAGATCATGATTAACCTGACTATGCAGCAGCCCGAGGCCCTGAGAGTCGAGGGTGAGGGGAAATTGTTTTCTCTTTCATGGGGCCCAGGATCCAAAAGCTCTCTCAGTTGACTTGATGAGGACATGTCTTGAGCAGAATCAGGGTGGCCTAGAGGGGCAGTTACGAAGTGGTCGGCGACCAGCATGGCTCTTGGCAGCAGCCACTGCAGTGTGACCCATGGGATCGCATTTCTGAGGAGTCCCAGACAGTCTTGGGGAGAAGATCCAGTGAAAGGCTGGCCTCCTGGGGTAATTGGTTCAGGGGCTCAGGTGGTGTCTGTTGGGCACCAAAGGGAGGGGGGAATTCTGAGTGTGGGGAAGTGAGGGACATCTGGATGACAAGAGGCTCTACTTGTGGCCTCTATTTTCTCACTTTGCTCTGAGCCTCAGCTACCACAGCAATTTTATCCTTGCAGTTTTCTGATCTGGATTTGGTGTACAAACTAAAAAATAAATAATGAAATTATACACGTTGGAAAGAAAGGAAGCTCAGGGTTTTATGCATGGGTAATGAGAGGAAGCAACAAATTCCTTTTTTTTTCCTTTCAAACTCAAGTCAAACAACAGTTGCACAGATGAGGGTGTGTGCGTGCGTGCGCCTGTGTGGCTGGGGCTGAAGTCTTAACCACCGTGGATATTTTTACAACTTGAGGAGAGGCACAGCGAGGGCTTCCCTAGCAAGACCTGACAGAATGTTCAGTCTGGAAATGAGACTGGACACTCCTACTTTCAGCTCCACCCCAACTTCTTTGCCTCGAAAGTGGTGAGGTTGGATGAAATGACTGAAAATTTTATAATTCTAGGGCTTGTAATTTTACAAATTTAGATTTGTACAA
Source organism: Proteles cristata cristata (assembly GCA_017311185.1). Lineage (NCBI taxonomy): Eukaryota > Metazoa > Chordata > Mammalia > Carnivora > Hyaenidae > Proteles > Proteles cristata. The sequence goes on from JAESUZ010002979.1 coordinate 280,766, forward strand.
GCGCTTACGTCAAACCCTCCCTGTCACTGGGTCCCTCTTCCTGAGGATTAGATGGCTGTATATGGGAGTGTGTGCGTGCAGTGTGTGTGTTGTGTGTACAGTGTGTGGTGTAGGTGTAGCGTGTATGCACAGTGTGTATATGTGTTATGCGTGCGGTATATGGGTGCAATGTGCATTGTTGGGTGGTGTTTGTTGCATGTATAGTCTGTGTGGGTTTGGGGTGTCATGCATGATTTACTCTTGCCACCTGGAACAACCCCCCACATTGCCCCACTTAGGCTGGATTTCCGGATCCTTCAGAAACCCTCTGTCCCACAGCAGCCAAGTAAGCAAGAACACATGTGAGGAGCCCTTCATCCTGCGGTGCCTCTTGAGACACAGCCAAACAGCTGGAGTGACTTGCTCTGCACAGAACCAGGGACGTGGCAGGGCGATGGGAGATTCACTCTGGATTTGGAAGCCAGATTCCTTATCCCAGACCTGAGAGGGCGAGGGAGGGTGGAGGCTGGGCTCTGTCTTGATGGCAGCTTAGGGTGTGTGTGTGTGTGTGTGTGTGTGTGTGAATGTATAGGATGTATCTTTCATAAAAGTCTTCTCTAGCATTCCCCCAATTACTAGTGCGTTTGCAATTCAGACCCCGATGTTGAAAGCAGCCTCTTTCCTCTGCATCTCTTCCTCTAGTTCTGTTCTTCCTCATTCATCTCTCCCGCCCCCACCCCCGCTTTTTCTTTTACCCTCAGAACAGTGCGTGGAGTTCCTCGTGAAGAGCAGTTCAGGCTACTTCGTCTGCTGCGCGGTGGGGGCCCCAGATGAAAGTGGGGAGATTAGAAGTTCCACAGCCGTCAGAGTCTTTGACACTTGCAGCTTCCTGGTTACGAGAGGGTTTCCTTTTGATTCTGGGGATGCACACAGCCACCAGGGTCCAGCTTGCCTTTAGCCCAGTCATGTATTGCTTCTTAACAAATCACCCCAAGTTAAGTGGCTTTAAACAACAGTCATTTGTTTCATTCACAAATCTATGATTTGGGCAGTGTCCCACTACCCCCACATGTCTCTTGCCGGGGAGGGTCGAAGGTGACGGGTGACTGCAGTGGGGTGTTGGAGTCGTCGGAAACTCACTCACATTTCTGCTGTTTTTTTGCTGGCTGTTGGCTGGGCCCTTAGCCAGACCATGTACTGGATCACCTCCATGTGGCTTTCTATGGGACTGACATTCTCACAGTGTGGCTCCGGGTTCCAAGAGCAAGTGTCTGAGGCGACAAGGTGGAGGTGACTATTATTTTTAGGACTTAGTCTCAGAAGTCATTTAGCCTCATTTCTGCCTGTCATAGTCTATTGAACGAGACAGTTACAAAGTCCAAGTCCAGGAGGGGATGACATAGACCCCATCACTCAGTGAAAGGAGGATTCAATAGCATGGACTGTGTATGTGTGTTCATGTGTGTGTAGTGTACCCAGCCCTATAGTGTAGTAATGGAGTCTACGTGTATTAAGTGTAATGAACACACATTCTGTCAGGGCAGCTGTGCTTGAAAACACAATCTGCCACATCTCTTTCCACATTCACTATCTCTTTCTTGGCTTCATACAGTCCTATTGGTTTACATGTGTGGACAGAGATGGAATTTGCATTAAGAATTGTGTTATTACACGAGTACTAAAGCTTACACTTTTGCTTGAATTGTGTGGTAGGCCGAGTATCCTCAAAATAGGCTCCAAGATTTCTGCTCACTGGTGTACATGCCCTGAAGAACCCCTCCCCTTGAGTGTGGGGGCCTGTGAATATGATGGGGTTTTACTAGGATGATTAGGCTACATGATATGGCAAAGGTGAGGGGATTTTTCAGAGGCCATTAAAGTCCCTCAATTAACCCAAAGGGAAATTACTCTGGGTGGACCTGACACAATCAGGTAAAACCTTTAAAGGAAGGTTTAGGCCTTCCCTAAAGAGATTCTCCTGCTGGCTTTGAAGAAGCAAGCAGCCATATTGTAAGAAGGCTGCATAGCTCCAGTATGAGAGTGGCCTCTAGGATCTAAAAGCAACCCTCAAACGACAGCCAGTAAGAAAACAGGGACCTCAGTCCTACAACTGCAAGAAATCCTGTCAACAACCTGAGTGAACTTGGAAGAACTCCGGATGAGAACATGGCCCAGCTGACATTCTGATTTCAGCTTTGTGAGACGCTAAGCAGAGAACCTTAGCTACTCTGCACCCAGGCTCCTGACCAACAGAAACTATGAGATGATAAATGTGTGTTGTTGTAAGCCATCCAGTTTGTGGCAATGGGCTATACAGAAATAGGAAATGAACACAAGTTGTAACCAGGAACTCCACTGGCAAGAAAAGTCTATTGAGTGGGTAACTGGAGAAACACACGGCAGATCCAGTAGCAAGACTGTGGCCATGTTTAAGACCTAGCTCAAATGTCACCTCCTTTAAGACCTTCATGGATTCCCTTCAGCCAGAATTTCTCTTGCGTCTGAAATTCTATAGCTTTGTTTGTACCTCTTTTGTGGTACTTCTCATATTCTACTTATACTTACCAGTGTGTGTCTTGTCTCCCTGACTGGATTTTAAGGTCCTCTCTGTGGAAATGGTGTCCTAGGTATTTTTGTGGCACCAGGGTACTCAGCATAATTCTGTGCTTATCAACTATAGTTTATTGATAGTTTATTAGGTAATTTGCTCAATGATAGAACTTCAACTTTGTTTATGTTGAGGCAGTTTGAGAGTATATTTTGATATAAGGAAAATCAGGAGACAGTCTTTATCATTTTATGGGCATTAGTTTAAATATCAAAATTAGCTGAGCAATCTGGTCCTCATTTGCAGACTCTGAAACTCTGCCAAGACAGAATCACAGGTCTAACTGAGTAATCTTTATTTTCATCCTACAAATGGAGAAAAGAACTTCCTGAACCAGGAGGACCAGCTGCGGTTTAGCTCTCTCCCTCTAGAATCGGGACCACCATGTTTATGAAGGCAGGGACGAAATGTCTCCTTGGAGTACTAAATGCCCATCTATTTAGAGAAACAAGTAGCCTACTCTTTTGAATCTGGTTTTGGGACATGGGACACAGAGGAGGCAGGAAGGCCAAAGGACATAAAATAGGTCGTAAAATGCTTTGAGGATGGCAAAAGTAGCCAGCAGCTCCAGCGGCTGGTTGGTCTGAACCCCAGGGGGCCCCTCGTGTCTCTGGGAACCCCACATGAGCTAGGCTTGAGGACCTGCACACCAGAGGGAATTATTTTTGGCGAGCTTGATTATTAATAACAAAAAGCACTGCCATTAATGATCTTCCTTGTAGCTTTCATAAAAATAGAATTGTGGTGCCATGACGGATTCTTCTGGGGCCGAGTTATTAGCCAGGTCTCTGCTTGTGTGTTTTACGGGGTGCCAACTGATTAATTTGGGCTCAACAACATCTTTCTAGGACTTCCAGATGTGGGTTTATAAGAACAGTGAGTAGAAACACTGCATTTATATTTCCCCTGGGAATTTGCCAAGGTTCATATATATTACCTCACTATACCCGGGAATAGGCAAAAGTTGTCCTCTCCGAGGAGCAGGTGAAGTTCAGGGACCATGGTGGTTAAAGCCTCAAATGGCCTCCACTGTGTTTGGAAATAAACACTGTGTGTCCTGTTTGGCTGTTAATTTCACGAGGCCCCAGACATCTGGAGCCGACAGATCAGATCACTGCTAGTTAGCATCAAAGTGGTGTTAAAGGGCTGAGTCAGAAAGTAATCACACTAGCTATTCTCTCGTTCACCCTGTGGTTAACCCCATGGTCAGTAATGAAACTGGATACGACAGGTCCTGATTTTACAGTTCATGCGGAGGAAGAATAAGCATTTGTGAAATCTACCTGGAATTATTTCCCAAAACTCCTGGTATGGGATCTGGGGTCTTTTTGCTGTTTAGATTATCTTTGGAACTCACTATGCATTTATCCTTAAAAATGGCTTGCAAGCCAAATATATTAGGGGAAAAGGCTGTAGGTATGTGTGTGTGTGTGTGTGTGTGTGTGTGTGTAGGGAGGTGGGACGGTAAGAGGGTAAGACAAGGGCTGGTATCTATCTCTTCCTTCCCCACTGTATTGGGAGAGGGAAGAAGGAGGGAGAGCTAAGAGGAAGGAGACAATGTAGGGTCTGAGGAGTAAGGAGGTTGGGATAAGTAAGCTAGGTCTACACATCTCTGCCCTAGCTTCACCTGGAGAGGTTTTGAAACACTCAGATTTCTAGGGGTGCCTGGGTGGCTCAGTTGGTTAAGTGTCTGACTGGCTCAGGTCATGATCTCGAAGTTGGTGAGTTCGAAGTTGGTGAGCCCACATTGGGCTCTGTGCTGGCAGCTCAGAGCCTGGAGCCTGCTTCAGATTCTGTGTCTCTCTCTCTCTCTCTCTGACCCTCCCCTGCTTGTGTTCTACCTCTCAAAATAAACATTTACAATTTTGTTTTAAAAAACTCATATTTCTAGATCCAGCTTTAATGAATCACAATTGCTGAGGCCCAGAAACCTGCATTTCATACATCCAGGTGATTTTGATGCATTGGGTGGTTTGCAAACTGCTGGGATCACAAATAACAGACTGTAAGCAGCACTGTAAAGAGTCCTGGACTGGAATCAGGGTCTTGTGTGTAAGTTCCACCAAAAGCTTTCTGTGTGACCTTGTAACAGTTGCTTTGCCTCTCTGGGTCCATGTCCTCATCTGCAAAGTGGGTGGTGAACTAACTTAAGTGCTAACATTCCATCCATATTATAATTCAAAGACTGTCCATGACACAAATATCTGGAGTCACTCGGGGATTCTGTGAAGATCACTATGCAGGTGCAGCGAGGAAGGGCCGTGAGAAAGAGAGGCAGAGGTGTGAGAGGCAATTAGGGAGAGTTTCAGTTAGGTGGGCTCTTCCTTAGGGTGGATCCTGGTTTTGTGACACTTATATAATTTGAAGTGTCCTCTTTAAGAAAAAGAATACAAGATTACAATAAAAAATTAAGTACAGGGGTGCCTGTCTGGTTCTGTCTGTGGAGCATGTGACTCTTGATCTCGGGGTTGTGAGTTCGAGCCCCATGTTGGGTGTGGAGATTACTTAAAAAATAAAATCTTTTAAAAAATTAAGTATAAAAGTAAATGTTTATTCAGGGTAATAAAAGAAATCACTGTAAACTGCAAACTTTATGAAAAATACTATAAACATAGAATTCAGAAATATAACATAATACTTTTATTAATTTGTGGCCCAACACACCCTTATCATGTTTTTCCCGTATAGCTCTGGTCTGCATACACTTTGATTTTCTCTTCACGTAACAGTAATTTTGTATTCTCTCTTTCTCTGGAGAGAATAGAAAGGCAATTTGGCCTTACCTCTAATGTATTTGAAATTTGCTTTTCTAAGCTATTGATAGCTTAGTAAGGTTTCTTCCAGCTTCACAACTCATTGGCAACATTGTGTGCATTTTTAGGATTGTACTCAAGTCTGGGAAAACCTTAACCGAGTTTCTTTCATTTCATAACTTTAAGAATTATAAGAATTTTTCCACACACTAGCTTTGGGCTTATACATTTTAATCCTTGTGTTTTCTCCTCCATCGCCTGATGAGTTCTGGTGCTGGGTGTCTCAGGTCACATTCGAGGCATGGCATTGCTGTGACCTGCACATCAGGACACTAGCTGAGCTGACAAAATAGATGGCAGTTCCAGTGAACTGCATGTGGAAATGACCACAGGCCTTCCCGTAAACCCATGCCAAGTGTGTCCGCAACTTCATCCTTCTTAGCCAGATCCCCAAAATGCCCATGACCACTCCAGGGCTGCCTGACTTCGGGGGGGACACGTGCTAGAGGAAGAGGGAGAGCAGTCTTTAACTATTCTGTTAGAAATGTTATATATTATGTATGTATATCATATAATATATGGTACAGGTCGACCCTATGACTTGTACATTTTATAGAAATGAATAAATATACACACACATATACACAGATACTATAAAAAATATATATCCATGATACATATATGGTGTGTGTATGTTATATATTGTTTACATACATGCACATACATATTATATAACATATTGTATGTATAATTGCATTATATATTATACATTATATGATAAAATATGATATATATATATGATATATCTATGATAGATATATGTATCTATGTACTATCCAGCATATACACACACATACACAGACACTGACAATTTTATAAAAATACGTGGCCATGTGAGCACATTGCTAGGGCCCTTTGAGAGCCATGGAGGAGCCTGTGTAAGGAGAGACCCTGGGTCTAAAATTTTCATTGGCTGTACAATAGATCCACCTCTGCTCTGAAGCCAGCACAGAGAATAGAGTTGACCATGGGAATCACAGGGCTGAGATTCTTCCCCTGAGGGTTCTGAGTATGTGCTTGGGCACATACCTCTAGAGTGCAGTGCTGGGACCATTGCAGTGGTGAGCGTGGAGGGGCTCCTCCGTGTTTCTTCCCTCTCCTCTCAACTTCCACCTGGGAGTCAGGGAGGTTAGAGTCATACCCGTCCAAGTAGCTCAGCTGATTTTCTCCAGTTAGTTATCTTTACTGCCCCTGCCCCATGAAAAGGTAAAGGCTAATCTTCAAGAGAAGTGGGGAGGGAAATTCTAAGATGAATAAGTATCTTTAAGAAGGGCTGAAAGACAGCAATACTTCCTTGGCACTCACTTGGAGAGCACAGGCAAAACTAGACTATCAGCAGCTGATCCAGCAGAAAATAAGGCTGACATGTCATGTTAGGAGCAGAGCAGGCAGAAGACTCCAGCAACGAAATGAGAGGAAACTGTTTGATATCGGAGGATTGGGGTAGGATTGGACAGTGAAGGTACCTGTGTAGGTGATTGACTTCAAGAGGCAGGAGGTAACTGGAAATCTTCCAGAATCCCCAAATATATGAATAGTCGAGTATAGACTATAGCCAGTAGAATGTGGACACAAAGACAGTAGAGAACAGTGAATTCCCCATGTGATGTGGTTACTGACAGTTGGCCAAGTTTGCTCATACCAGCTAAGTGATATTCTGGAGCGTCAAGCTTCTAAATGGAGATAGTCACAAGTGAGCCTCATCCAGAGGATACCTGCATCATAGGCATTCTGGGTCATGAGGACACTCATCATTAAATTAATACCATGAGCTTCCTTTATAATGATTAATTCTGCCCAGAATTTTGCAAGTGGCTTAATTTTATAACTAGAAAAGGAGCTAGTGTGTTGCAGGGAAGTTCACATCAGCCAAGGGAAGGCTGAAGAAATACACTAGAACCCAAATTCTGGGAACCTCACCCACACTTTGCTGGAGATTCAACTGGATATAAGACTGGTAAAGAGATGGAGAAGGGATCCTCCTTCAGAATTCCCTCTCCCCCTTGATTTTCTTCTATTTTCTTTCTTTCCTTTTTTCTTTTTTACAAATAGTTTATTATAGTCAAGTTGGTTTCCATATAACACCCAGTGCTCATCCCCACAAGTGCCCTCCTCCATGCCCATCTCCCGCCTACTCCCCCCACACCCATGAGTCCTCAGTTTGTTCTCAGCATTCAAGAGTCTCTCATGGCTTGCCTCTCTCCCTTTCCCCCACCATTTCTCCCCATCTTCTCCCCATGGTCCTCCGTTAAGTTCCTCCTAATCCTCCTATATGTGCAAACATGTGATATTTGTCCTTCTCTGCCTGACTTATTTCGCTCAGCATAACACCCTCAAGGTCCATCCATGTTGCTACACATGGCCAGATTTCATTGTTTCTCATTGCCATGTAGTATTCCATGGTATAGATAAACCACATCTTCTTGATCCATTCATCTGTTGATGGACACTTAGGCTCTTTCCAGGTTTTAGCTATTGTGGAGAGTGCTGCTATGAACATCGGGGTACATGTGCTCCTATGCCTCAGCATTTCTGTATCCCTTGGGTAAATTCCTAGCAGTGCTATTGCTGGGTCATAGGGGAGTTCTATTGTTAGTTTCCTTAGGAACCTCCACACTGTTTTCCAGAGGGGCTGCACCAGTTTGCATTCCCACCAACAGTGTAGGAGGGTGCCCATTTCTCCACATCCTCACCGGCATCTAGAGTTCTCTGATTTGCTCATTTTAGCCACTCTGACTGGCGTGAGGTGGTATCTCAGTGTGGTTTTGATTTGTATTTCCCTGATGAGGAGGGATGCTGAGCATCGTTTCATGTGTTTGTTGGCCATCTGAATGTCCTCTTTGGAGAAGTGTCTGTTCATATCTTCTGCCCATTTCTTCACTGGGTTGTTTGTTTTTCGGGCATGTAGTTTGGTGAGTTCCTTATAGATTCTGGATATTAACCCTTTATCTGATATGTCATTTGCAACTATCTTTTCCCATTTCATTGGTTGCCTATTATTTTTGTGGGTTGTTTCCTTTGTGGTGCAGAAGCTTTTAATCTTGATGAGGTCCCAATAGTTTATTTTTGCTCTTGATTCTCTTGCTTTTGGGGATGTGTCAAGTAAGAAGTTGCTGTGGTGGAGGTCAAGGAGGTTGTTTCCTGCTTTCTCCTCTAGGGTTTTGATAGTTTCCTATCTCATGTTCAGGTCCTTTATCCATTTTGAGTTTATTTTTGTGTATGGTGTGAGAATATGATCTAGTTTCATTCTTCTGCATGTTGCTGTCCAATTCTCCCAACACCATCTGTTAAAAAGGCTGTCTTTTTTCCATTGGATATTCTTTCCTGCTTTGTCAAAGATTAGTTGGCTGTATCTTCTCACTATTTTCTAAAAATTTTAAGTCAAAGAATATGACATACACGGTAGAGTGTTTAAAGCACATTTCTCTGGTGTGTACAGCTCAATGAATTTCTGAATACATATATATATCCATGTGGCCAGATCAATACATAGAATGTTTCCCAGAAAGTAACTCTTGCTCCTTCCTAGTTCATAATCCCTCCTTCACTCTAGAGGTCATCATTATTCTGACTTCTATCACCATTGGTTAACTTTCCTTATTCTTGAACTTGGAATCATTCAATATATTTTCTGTGTTAGTTTTCCATTGTGGCATAACAAATTACAATAGACTTAGTGGTTTAAAACAACCCACATTTATTATCTCACATTATGTATGGTCAGGAGTCAGGGCACAGCTTAGCTGGATCCACTCAGGATCTGACAAGCCGTTGGGTGGGCTATGTTCTCATCCGGTGGCTTTACTGGGGAAGGATCTATTTGCAAGCTCATTCAGGGCATTGGTAGAATTCAGTTCCTTGTGATTGTATGACTGTGAGCAAAAGGCCACTCTCAGCTTTTAGCGAATATCTGTAGCTCCTTGCTACATGGCCCTCTCACAGTTTCTCTGACTTGACAGACATACTTCCTGAAAGTCATATTTCATGTCATGTTTCATGACAGCTTACTTCATGAAAGTAAGGAGGAATATCTCTCTCTACAAAGATAGAGACTTATGCAAAGTAACGAACCTATTGAAAAAATTAAAGTAACAAATTATGGCAGTGATGTCTTGTTACTGTGACATATACCATAACCTAACCAAGGAAACAACTTCCCATCACCTTTGGCATATTATGTTTGTTGAAAACAAGTCACAGTCTCTGCCTGCAATCAAAAGGAGGGGATTATATAAGGATGTGACTTGTTGGGAGGTCACTGGAGAGTGTATCTGCCATATTCTATTTTGTGTCTGACTTCTTTGGTTCATCCTGATATCTATGAGATTCATCTATGTTGATGAATGTATCCATTGTTCATTCTTTTTTCATTTTGTGTAGTATTCTTTTACATAAATAGACCAAAATTTACTTGCCCATTCTACTACTGATGGGTATTTGGGATGTTTCTACTTTTTGGTTACTATGAATAATGCTGTTTTAAATATTTTTGTACATGTTTCTGGATGAACATGTGCATTTGTTTCTCTGGAGTCTATAATTAAGCACACTTGGGTTTTTTTCCTGTAATTTAACTCATTCAACATTTATTTACATTAAGCCCTCTTGCTGCAATTTTCAAGGTCATGACTTGGGACTGAGCTGGGAAATAAAAGACAGGTTGACTCTCATTGTGACAATTATGTTCACCTCCTCCCCCACTTTTCCAGAGGTGGTGGTGATTGGATCCCTGTTTTATGAATGCTTTCCTGATGATTCTTCTCCCCTCCACCTTTTCTTTCAGCAATCCATAAAACATAAAATAGCAACCACGCACCCTTAACTGGAGAGACTGCCTTGTGATTGCTAATCTGGTTTCAGTAGGATATGGATTTCCAGTTCTCAAGAACACCACTTTCTCTCCTTTTCTCAGTGCATGGTTTCCATATGCACCTGTCTGCGAGTCCTGGACAACAGAGGACCTCGCATAGAAGCATGCGGAGCTATCCAGGGCACTGGAGCCTAAATCTGTAACCTTAGGAGGACTGCTGGAGGACCCTTTCCCCTTAAAGTGCAAAAGAAATGGAAAGATCCGGTCACATATGAAAGGCAAAGCCATGTGAATAAAACTTAGAAATACACAAAAAGAAAAACACTCCAGCTTTTCCTTATCACTTCAGATTTCTTCCTCCCCGTAGCCAGGAACAAGTAAACTCCATTTGACAGATAACCAGAGCTAAAAATTGAGCAGTAGGTATCTGAATTCAAAATGATTCGAGGAGTTATTCTACACCGCAGCCTTTGCATGGAAGTGTTTCTTGCATGGCATGACTGCACATCTAATCATCTGGCTAGGAATTTCAAGTTCCGTTCAATTAATGTTGCTTCATCTCTCACATTCAGTCCAAATAATTACAGATTTTATCAGTGCAATCCCTCAATCTTGTGTCGAATGTATCTCTTGTTCTTTGCCTCCATGACTCTGCTCCAAAGTCCAGCATCATTGCTTCCTGGATGCATAATAATGGCTACCACTCAGTAACATTCATTATGTGTGGGGAGCTGTGGCAGGTACTTGATTATGTCATTTACCTCATTCAGTTTCACCTATCTTGTTATTTAATTTCAGAGCATTTCTGAGAGGTAGGTGCTTTCCTCTCTAGTCCACCTATAAGGACAGGGAGGCTCAGGGAGTTACACCTTGCCAGACCATGCAGCTTATACCAGCAGAGACAAGATTCAAACCATTTGGAAATGTCAATGCCAAAGTCTGTGCCACCCTAATGGCCCTAGACAATTAAAAGGGTGTGCTCTTCTCCACTGATGAGATGGCTTAATGGGGGAGACCTGGAATCAGTTTCATCAGGAAACTGCTCTTGCTCCTCCACCACTGCCAGAAAGGAAGGCTCAAGAACAATTATTCTAAGAACACAACAGTCATTTTGGCAGGAGCCTTTGAAATTTAATGAACACATATCCAACAATCTTATGCAACAGATAAATCAGTCAGTTCCTTATGGGTCCACTTGCCACATAATTTATTCCGGAGTGATCACTATTCAGTTAGTGTTTATAAGAGCATCTAGAATATGCCAGGCTCTCTTCCAGGTGCTAGAGAGAAAACCATAAAAGGAAGACAAAATCCCTGCCCTCATGAATCTTAAATTCTAGTAGAAGAAATAAAAAACAGGCAATAGATAACCTGGCAAAGGGATGATGGTTATATGTGAATACCATGAAGGGTGTTTATAGGGTGCTGTTGCAGAGAATAGCAGGACGGAGGGACATTTAATCCAAGACACGAAATGTATGGAGGGGACAGACATGCTACATGTAACAGGAAGGAACTTTCAGGCAAGCACATCAAGCTGTAAAAAGGCTTGGATTGCCCCAGAAATGGAAAGAAGTTGGGTATGATGTCAGTGTGGTGGCTGATGGGGAGAGGGGCAGGAGACTGGCGCGGTAGACTGGATCCAGATTGTACAGAACCAGGAGTTTGGGTTTGGTTCTAAGTGCAATTGGAAGGCACTAAAGAGTTTGGGACAGGGGACTAAAAGGATACGATTTTTGTTTTTAAAAATCCACTCAGGATTCTGCAGAGCACGAGTTGGAGAGGAGGAAAGATGGAAGTGGGGAGAGCAGTTATAAGACGTCTGCATCTCCCTTTAGACTTGCAGTGCTCCAAGTGTTACGGGCTGAGTTCTGTTCCTCAGAAATTCATATGCGGAAGTCCTAGTGCCCAGTGCCTCAGGACGTGCCTGTATTTGGGGACTGAGCCTTAAAAGAGGCAATTAAGGCTAAATGAGGTCCTTAGGGTGAGTCCTAATCCAATCTGACCGGTCTCTTTACCAGAAGAGGTTGGGACAAAAACAAGCACACAGGAAAAGATCATGTGAAGACACAGGGGGAAGATGGAATCTACGTGTTTGGGAGAGAAGCCTTCGAAAAGACCAACCCTACTGACATTGATCTCACACTTCTAACCTCCAGAACTGCGAAAGCATCAATTTCTGTAAAGCACTCAGGCCATGGTCCTTTGTTACCGCAGCGCTAGCAACCCAACACACGAAGTGAGAGACAATGGGGCTTGCAATGAGGGGCACAGTGAAAGTGAAGAAGTGCAGGTGGGCTTGACATATGCTTATGATGAAGCGCTGACAGATGGGTTAAACATGAAGAGCAGGAAGGAGGGAGGAATTAAGGGTAACCCCTAGATCTCTGATTACTGGGTGGATTTTGTAAGGCACCTCAAACATTTTTTGAATGGCATGTGGTATATATATATGACTTTCCCTTTCCCACCACCCTTTCTCCCCTCTTGTGTGGGGTGTCGCGGACTACGGGGACTATACTTCTGGAGTACTTTGGAGTGAGGGGAGCAAGGGCTGTCCTAGACTCTCAGCTCAGCTCATTTGGACTGAGCTCAGCAGCGTCAGGACCCAAGCACGTCCCCGCTCTTCGGCGTGACCACCAGCAGTTCTCAGCCAACTGTTGATGAATAACTTGGCCCTGTAGAGATGCCAACAGCTTCTGCCCAGGAATGGAGATCTGCTTCTGGGAAAGAGAAAGAAGGGGCCATGGGGGTAGGCATCATTTCTGCACAGCTCTCTACCAGTCAAATCCAAGGGGCTGGCAGCCTCTCGCTGGACCTCATCCCCACAGTAGGGCCTGTGTCTCCAGCCTCCCTCTGTGCCACCCCCTCACCCCAGGTATGGGGGAGGAGGATGCCTCCACGGGAGGGGTGTCACCTGTCCACCCCCCCTCCTGTTCCCTTCTGAATTATCCTCCCTATAGCCTTGCGTATGATGTTCAAAAGCATCATTTGGAAGAAAGGGGGGAAAACCCTCAGCTGAATATCAATTGTATTTTTTCTTTATATTTCTGCTAAGAAAACTGGAATTCTCCTGGGCAATGTTCAAGTTTCTGATTGGCTAGGAGAGAGGGAATCGAAGAAAAGCACAGTAACTGATGTATCTAGATTCATATGGGTGAAATATAAATACATATGTGTATGTAGATTATTTAGGTATTTTAATTTTTTAAATGTTTATTATTTGGAGAGAGAGAAAGAGAGAGCAGGGGAGGGGCAGAGAGAGAGAAAGAGAGACAGAGAATCCCAAGCAGGGCACTGTCAGTCCAGAGCCTCGTGAGGGACTCAGTCTCACAAACCGGGAGATCATGACCTGAGCCCAATCAAGAGTCAGACACTTAACTGACTGAGCCACCCAGGAGTCCCTGGATTATTTAGGTATTTTAATTTATTTTACTCTATAGGTATCTATAGGTGTTGACAATATGTATGTGTGTAATATGTAGATATATGTACGGATATGTCTGTGAGTTTATCTCTCAGATCTGATCATGTCATGCTTGGCTTTTAAAAACTTTCCAGTTTCCTCTCGCTTATTATAGGACAAAGTCCAAACTCTCCTTGGCACAGACTCTGTGCCCTCTGGCCTCTCCACTCTCCCTCCCAGGCTCCTCTCCAATAGGCCACCTCCCTGCCCCCACAGTCAGGCTGGACCCTGGGGACATGCTCTGGCCTTGCCGTGAACCTTGCTCTTTTCTGCCTCTCCGCCTTTGCCCAGGCAGTTACTCTTGACCACAGCACTCCTCGGCCATCAGGTGCCTCCCTTGGCATTTTCTATTCATTCATCTCCAGTGAGTTCCCCGTCTCTTCTGAGCTGAGGCCTTTGAGATCCCAGCGCCAAGCACAGTGCACTGGACACTGAACGAGCTCTTGAGGTCACTCCATGGAACACGAGTGCCTTTTCTGAGCGCTTAGCTCAGAGGTTTCTGCATGAAAGCACTTCTCAGGTGTGTGCTCCTCTCCTGTTACAACCCTCAGAGTGGGATCCCTGCCTTTCCTCCAAAAGCGCATTTACAGTGACTTGCACGGGGCCTGGCACATGGTTGCCACCCAGCGTATGCTTGCTGACTGAAAGGAGGTGTATTCATTGGTCATTATTCATGTGACAGATAAGCTGGAAGCAGAGAAACGGAAAGCGAAATGTTAGAGGCATTGCTCAAGAAACAGTAATCAGAAACAGTGATAAAGCCTCCCCACGCAGATGATGAGTTCGCTGCAGAACACGGAATCTAATTTGCAGACGCATGGACATTACCACAGCTTTTGAGGAAGGTGGTGGTTGCATCTTTTTGGGTGACCCGTGGGTATAATGGTGTCACAGCTCCCACGACAACCAGAACAGCGGCAGCAGGAGAGGAGACCTGGGCCCCTCCCCCAGCCCAAGGTCGACCCTCTGACTGCCAGCTGCTCCCCAGACTGGAGCAGAGACATCTGCTGCTGCTGGGCCCAAACCCCTCCCCGGAGCTGCAGATGGCCCACCTCCCTCCACACTGGTGGTGGGGAAAATCCAAAGCCACATTTCCAATTTCCCACTCCCATTAGCTGTTAACGTTCCTGGCTGGGTTTCCAGCCTTCTGGATTGCCAGATCTGGGCTTCTGGCCCAGTGAGCCCTGCATGCATCTATAAGATCGCAACAGGGTGAGGGGATTGTGTTGCTCTCTGGCACTCGGCAGCCTTCTAATTACTCCTTTTACTGTCCTATTTCCAATGACTTCCTATTCCTTTCCTTTGCATTAAATTCCTAACATGCATCGGTGCATAAGATCCACAGGGACACAGTACTGTGAACAGTAGCTGGTATGTAGCCAAGACCTTGTTGAACAGCAAATGAATGAATCAAAGTATGAATGAACACCTTCTGCTCAAAGAGTGCTGTATCCAAACTAAATAAATGCCTGAAAGCTGTAGACACTCCTTTGGTTGTTTTCTCAACCGGCCATCTCCCTGTAATCTGTGCTGGCTTAAGTCTGGCCTCGATAGAGAGATTGGGGCTAGATGAGCTGGTCGAATTCTTCTGGCCTCAAGATTCCTGGTCATAGAAGCAGGGAGAAGGTAATGAGAGGGGCCAAGGGAATAGGCTGGAAGGCCTTTGGGAGCGTCACTGCTCGGTGCAGTTTCCTCTTGCAGCTTCCCCCCACCGGCCTGGAGCCTACGCCCGCCTGCCCCACAGAAAGGGGTTGGCTTCGGTTACACTACAGACTCCGAAGTCAAGAATGGTGAATGGAGGGGGCTTGCTCCATGGGGCCAGTGCGTGGGGGGCAGAGGGTGGAAGGGCAAGGAGCCCAGGCTCCATGTGGCATCCGGTTTTAAACAACCCTGCTTAGAAATTGAAGAAAACCTCTCCGGAAAATGGGAGGGCTCTGGCCGGCCTCCCAGGGTAGAGGAACAGCGGGTTCCTGCCAACTTGGGACGGAAGTAGGAGATTTGTGGGAAGGCAGGAGGGACGAGGCCACTGAAGGGAGCGGACACAACCCCGCGGTGCTTTTTCCTGGTAACAGCCCTGCTCTCAAGTAAACATGTTTCTGAAAGTCAGGAGAGTTTTTATTCTTCCAGGCTGATGTGCACATGGCTGGCCTTCTTCCCAAGTGCAGTTATTCCCAGGTGTGTGTGTGTTTGTGTGTAAAGAAGGAATGTTATATGCTATTCACAGCCCCTGCCTGGGAATGCACTAGAATAACAGAATGTGAAAATCAGCCCTACCTCTTGGTGTTTCTGAGGCAGGAGCAGGCCTTCTAGGCTCTCTCTTCCAGGGCAGGCCTGGGAAACTCACTTTTTCTCTCGGGAAGCTCCTTTCCAGCCCAGCAGAACTAGAAGGGCAATAATACCTTCCTCGGGGCTTTTTTCATACTGGAGTGGGGAGAGAATCCAGAAGTGCAGAAAACCTGTCCTCACTATTTCAGCAAGGCGAACTTGGGAAAGGAAGGCTCTGGGGCTGGGGTTGGGGGGTGGAGACGGACCAAGGCGCCTTAATGAGGAAGGGGAAAATAATGACCATTTTTCACTGCAAAAAAGGTCTAAAGTCAACATGATTCCTCCAAGACCCAAAAATGGATAAACAAACCACAAGTCTGCACTAACCCATCCGCCTTTCTGGAACCACAACCCACAGCTGTCCTGCCTCAGTGCATTTGGGACATTTTACCATCGCTTTGATTTTGAATCTAATTCACTGGAAAACAGGGTCAGGTAGGGGGAGACCGAGGGAAGAAATGGATGCTCTTGAAACCCACCCCCTTCACAAGGCTCTCTGAGATGGTAGATTGTCTATGCGGTACAGGAACCCTGCGTGTTGCTCAGGGGAGGGTGAGCTGGTACAGCCACTTGGGAAGACGCTTGTTGCATTGTATAGGAAAGTCCAAGATGTTCATAAGCTACAGACCAGCAATTCCATTTCTAGTTACGTGTCCTGGAGCAGCATTTCTCAAGCCTTTTGGTCTCAGGACCCCTTTACTTTCTGAAATATTATTGAGGACACCAAGTAACTTTGCTTAGGTGAGTTATATTGACCAATGTTTACCATATTAGACATTAAACCTTAGAGTGAAAAACATCACTAATTCATTTAAAAGTGCTAATGATAGATTCCCATTACATACCAACATAAGTAATATGTTTATGAAAAATAACTAGATTTTCCAAAACCAAACCACTTAGAGGGAAGAATGGCATTGTTAAATAGTCTTGCAAATCTCACTTGCTAGAAGACAGCGGGATTCCCAGCTGTTTCTGCATCAGTGTGATGCCGTATTGCTTGTCATGCAGCTGCTGGGAAATGCCACTATTCTCTTGAGTGAGAACGAGGGCAAATAAGGCAAATCACATCTTATTATCATGAATGGTGTTGACTTCACAGCCACCCTTGAAGGAAGGTCTCAGAGGCAGGCAGTCTCTGGGCCACACTTTGAGAGCCTACACTCCAGAGAAAATTCCATATTTCTATCCCAACAGATGTGTACAAGCATATTCAGAGTGGCAATATTTCTTCAAGAAAATTTTTTTTAACGTTTATTTATTTTTGAGAGGTAGAGGGAGGCAGAGTGTGAACGGGGGAGAGGCAGACTGAGAGGGAGACACAGACTCCAAAGCAAGTTCCAGGCTCTGAGCTGTCAGCACAGAGCTCAGTGTGGTGCTCAAACCCATGAACTGAAGATCATGACCTGAGTCGAAGTCAGACACTCAACTGAGTGAGCCACCCAGGTGCCCCTGGGTGGCAATGATTCTAACAGCGAAGAAACCCAACTTAACTGTTTATAAGTAGTAGAACGGATACATTGTGGTATGTTCATGGTATGGATGAATCTCACATATCATACTTAAAAAAGTCAAAGTATGATTTCATATTTATAGAGTTCAAAAACACGTAAAATATATTATTTAGGGATATAAGTATACGGTAAAACCTTAAAGAAGGGCAAGGATGGTGGATGTCTCTGGGATACCATTGCCAAGGGATAGGCATGAAGTTTCAGAGATATTGCTATTTCAGTTATGATGGGCTAGTTATGCTGCAATAACAAATAAGCTCTGAAATCTCATTGGCATAAATGCAGAAGAAGGTCATGACGGGCCAGCTAAGGAGGCCCCAATTAGTCGGTACGTCTCTGGTGAGTGTGGCTGGGGGAGGGGCCAGGACAAACCGCGCTCTTAAAGCCCGTCCCAAAGTGGCACTTGTTGCTGCTTCTTACGTACTATGAGCCAGAGCAAGTCACACGGCCATGCGTAACCTGAAGGGCGTGGGGGAGGTACCATGTGATCATGTGCCCAGGAAGGATACTGAGACATCAGGGTCATTTGGTATTGTTCCACTTTCTAAGTTGGGGGGTGGGTTATTATATACTATATATATTTATAGATCAATGTATGCTGTTATTATGTAATATATCTTATTCAAATACATATGTAAGTGTATCATTTTTAGGTATAAAATATTGGAAGGAAAGAAAGAAAGAAAAGGGAGAAAAAAAGAATAGGCCTGTAATTGTGCTGAACAAACTCACTTATTTGGATTTAAAAAGAAACTCGGGGGCCAACAGAGGGGAGAGCTGAATGAAGAGCTTTTGTGATTCCTGGAGCAGTTGTCTGTAAACTGGGGACCCCGAAGACATTCTAAGGGGTTGCAGTGCAGATGCTATTAAAGACACCCATTTCCAGGACACTTTCAGGTGTCCTCTCTACTAAAGCTGGTCTCCCCGCAAATGCTCCCGTGTTTGAGTGGCTCTCTCTTCCCCTTTCATTTCTCAGAAGGTCTCCTCTTCCCATGTTTTGCAGAAGGGGGATGTGGCCCATCTTGTCATCTTGTCATTTGTAAAAATCTTGACACTGATCAAAGAGACAATTCCAAGTATTGGTTAAGGCTGAATCAGTAAACTACTTTAATGCCTGGACAACAAATCCTTTAGCAAATCAGGCATTATCTCATCATTTTAACAAAGGTGAAGGAGAAACTAATGAACTTTTAATAATATCAGATGATAAACCACTAACAATAATCTTGTCATTATGTGTGATTTTTGGCACACTCCTCAGAAAGAGTTCAGACAATCAAATAATACCACTACAATAAAACACTTCCAGTATGAGCCTGTTTCTTGGCATTTATATTTTTAAAGGTGAATATTAAGGAGAAAAATTGATGTGGAAACTGTTCTCATTCAATAGAAAGTAATATTCATTCATGGATATGTGGGCGGGGGGAGCACTAACCATCTCATTAAAAAGCATTTCTAGGGGAGCCTTGGTGGCTCGGTAGGTTAAGCATCTGACTTTGGCTCAGGTCATGATCTCATGGTTGGTGGGTTTGAGCCCTGCATTGGGCTCTGTGCTGACAACTCAGAGCCTGGAGCCTGCTTTGGATTCTGTGTCTCCATCTCTCTCAGCCCCTCCCCTCCTCACATGATCACTTACTCTCTCTCTCTCTCAGAAATAAATAAACATTAAGAAAAAAGCATTTCTAATAAACTTTTACCTTTTTGGATAAGACTTATCTCACCCAAATGTTCAATAAATGGGCGATACATTTATGCTATTTTTGATGAATTGTGTGTTACTACTAATTGTAATGATGACTAACTCTGGGAGACCGTCTTTTTGTGTTGTAGACCAGCATTGTTCAAAAGAACTTTCTGCAGTGATGGAAATGTTTTCTACTTTTTCTGTCCAGTAACTTTCTGCAGTGAGAGAAGTGTTTTCTATTTGCTCTGTCCAGTGCAGTCTCATAAGCCACACATGGCTATTGAGCACCTGAGATATGACCTGTGCGAATGAAGAACTGAATTTTAAATTTTAGTTCATTAAAAAACTTATATAGCCATATGTGCCTAGTGGCAACAGTACTGGATAGCATTGCTTTAGAGCTTTATGGCCCCAGAAAAAGAAAAAATTAAATTTTCATTTATATATATATTTAAGAGAAATGTGACAAGGTGATTAATAAAAGCATAATGTATATTATATCAGGATAAAGTTCTATAGGGGAAGAGAAATGGAAACATAAATGCAAGGAGAAAAAGAAATAATATAAAATTTATAATCTAATGAAGAGTTTATTCATGGTATTTTAAAAAGGATAATGGAGGATGTCAATAGCTGTAACATGTAAATTCTACTTATATATATTTAAATGAGTAACAATAGTTATTTCAAAATATTTAAGCTGTTAATATGTTAAAATATTTCACATTTATAGTTGACTTTAATCTTTTGCAGCTATTTAAACTTAAGATGAAAAATTTTTAGATACCAACACATGAGTGTTTAAGGGGAGTGCATAAAGTTTCAAAATTCTGTAGAGGTATATGGAAGCAAAATGCCTGAAGACCTCTGCTCTAGAAGGCATTCATTGTTCCTTCCAACTCTTTGGCTTTTGTAGATATGATCTAAAGGGTCACTCTTGTGAGTGGGCACTGTAAATAGCATAGGAAAACATCCCCAAATATAAAAGTTCACTTATAAACAAGTGTTCTAATAGAAATCTGAATAAACAATCCAAAATACACACTTGGACCCATCTCTTTTACACACACACGCGCACACACACACACACACACACACACACACTATCCCCCTAGGAGACCCCTGGTCCTACACTGATGATTCAGGTGCAGGTGGTTCATGAACCCATCTTGAGAAACATATGCTCAGTTAACAACCTGGGGTGGTCAGGACTGAGTGACGTCTCCAGAGGGGAGGGTGGCCTTAAAGAGGATTATTAAAGATCAAATACTCTGTTTGAAGTGGTTTGCATTCTGGCAGCAGCCCTTGACGGAGTCTGCTACACCCACAAAGGTCCTGCATGGGTGTTTTGTTTGGTTTTGGTAGACATCAAGGCAAGGGCTTGAGTTCCAAGTCCAAGTGCAGACCCGGGACAGCACACACAGATGGCAAAGTGCCTCAGATGGAAGCAGAAAGAAAGCGGGAGCCAGAAGTGATTCTGAGAATGCGAATCCACTCTCACCCTTCCCGCCTGGAATATACAGGCATCTGGGGGCATTACATTAGCCCTTCCATGGAAGTGGGCCTGAGGTTGGGGTTCGAGCGTGATGCATGCTCCCAGCCTGGTTACCCTCATTCCAGCTCGGCCTCTCTGCAGGGATACTCAACCCCAGGCATCAGGAATAGTTGAGCTCAGTGGCGGCAAGAGGGCAGGAGGCACAGGAGAGACAGCAGGCAGGTGTCTGAATGCCTCAGGTCACCACAGCCACCAAGCAGCCTGGTGCTACAGGGAATAGCAAACTATTCCTGCAGCCCAGGGAGCGCTTCCCACAAAGGTGAGCGCTGACAGCCCGAGAGGGGTGCGTCATCCTGGCCAGCGGGTGGGGAGAACAGTGTTAGTCACGTTGTGAGAACTGGGATTCCGGACTGGCAGCTCTGAGTCACCCTCTGATTGGTGAGGGACAGGCCTCCCTTTCCTAAGGGTCTCTCCTCTCGTAGAACCCTGCCCAGGTCTGGCAGGCAGGAGGGGTCTGAGCTCAGCGCTGGCGCTGGGACCAGCTCCCAGGAAGCAGCAAAAGACCCAGGTGGCCTCGGCACCATTTCAAAGGCTGGCTTCAGGTCTTTATCAGCCGGATTTTGTACAAGGCCCAGGCTGAGGTTGTATAAGAATTCGGAAAATGCCAGGAAAGCTAAAACACCTTGCTTTGAATAGGGCTCAGACCAGAGGCAGGGTACTTACACACCCCTGTGAGCTCAATGAAAGAAAATGCAAACATTAATCCAGAGTTGGAGAAAAGAAAAGCCAGCTGCCACCACGTAGGAAGATGGGGGAATGACTCCAAGAGACAGGAGATGCAAAAAAAAGGCAGCGTCGGCATTTTATGTTTTCTTTAAGTGTTCAGCTGTCTGTCATCTCCAAATACCTCAGGTTCTGGTGGCACATCACACACTGAATGCCTGGGACAAGGGAGCTAAGAGTCAACAGTAGTGTTGATGGCCGCTGCAGGAGAATTCTGGAGATCTTAGAAGGGAGAGGAGAGCATTCACCCATTTAAGAAACATTAAAAACCAATCATTCTCAGTGTTTATTTTAATGCAACTCACATGACCTTTACCAGCATGACTCACCCCTATGGGCAGTGCCAGATTTTGGCACAACTGTCAGATTTGTGTGCAATCCCTGACTCCCTGGCCCTCATTCCATCTCTGCTTCTCCAGGAAGGCCCACAGGAAGTATGCGTGCAAGAGTATTGTCATTATAGGGTAACCTTGAATTGCTCTCATTCATTACAACAGGAAATTCTTTGCAAAACTGATAATGAGATGAAGTTGTGTCTCTTTTATCAGCTCCTCAGCTCGGCTCCAGCTTCATCCCTCTATTATAGGCATGACCTTCTTTCTTTCCCGGGTCACTGTCCCGTGATAAGCCCAAGAATCCAGGGTCCTGGAATGATGATACAAAACCCACATCACTCTTGGACTTTTGGGTCACCAGAGCCCCCTGGGATGCATGTCTTCTGGCTGGGTGCCTCCTCTGTCATCGCCGGGGCTCCTGGCTGGCCACAGCACCAGAGGAGCCAGAGCCGGGACACCCAGCCAGCAGCACAGTTGCTGCCAGTTCATAATTCCGTGACCCCATTGGAGCCCCAGAGCCTGTCCTGGTTGCTCCCGTCTCCTCTGCACCACTGAGGCTGGGGCCCCTCATGTTGCCAGTCCTGGAACCAGTAGCCCTGGTGCAGGACCCACTTTAGAGTATGAGTACAAGACAGACCACCCTGGCCCCTCCCGGGCTGTGCTCAGCTAATGCAGTGTCCCATCTGGAACCACGAGGAGCCTAGGAGAGCGTGTGGGGACCGGTTCCCATGTCTGCCTCAGCTGACTGAGGACCACAGGTCCCTTCTCCCTCTGCATAGCTATACCCTAAGCTCATACCCGGTTCCTAGCACTGAGCGAGGGATGTGTCTTTCAGCGAGGCAAACTTCTCTGGGTTTCCTCAGTAGCAAAGTCCTTGAAATCCATCTTGCCACCATGAGGTTATGACTCAGTTTTGGAGAACTTCTGAACTTTAAGGTAGGCCCTCAGCACACACGTCTACTCAGCCCCAAAGCAAGCCAAGCTCTGAAAGTACTCCCCCATCTTGTTCTTAGGGAACCATGACATCACATGTTAGAATTTCCTTCCTTTGGCAGGCCGACTAATATTCTATCATAAGGGGCGCCTGGGTGGCTTAGTTGGTGAAACGTTGGACTCTTAGTTTCAACTCCGGTCACAGTCTCGTGGTTCATGCATTCGAGCTCTGGGTAGGGCTCTGCGCTGGCAATTTGGAGCCTACTTGGGACTCTCTCCAGCTCTCTGACCCTCCCCTGCTCATGCTGTCTCTGTTTCTCTTGAAATAAATAAATAAACTTAAAAAAATAAGTAGACATAACACTTTATTTATCCATTCTTCTATTAAGGGACACTTTGGTTGTTTTTTACCTTTTGGCTTTTCACACCCTCTTCATAACCATCTTGACCTACAAGTGACACGTGTCATTTCTAATTGCATTCCATAGGAGAACGCATTGCATAGCCCCACCTACATGCAAGCGTGGCCGGGAAATGTAATCTCTGGCTGGGAAGCCACTTCCCAGAAATAAGTCAGCCTATGGAAGGTAAGGCACAATTTCTTGGTGTCCCTGCCACCCCCTTGTCTTTGTACTTCCTGTAATAGCTTTTTACCATGGCTCAGGGAAAACATGTCTTTTTGTTTGTTTGTTTCCAGTTTCAGTTTCTAACAGGACAAAGATTTTGAAGTCTAAAAGCACTTTCAATAGATAGTGATCACTAACATTGTGTCATTTTTTTGGTAGTTTTCTTTGTCCCTTTGATATCGTATTGTGGTTCGAGTTTTGACTCTGTCTCTGTTGCTTTCTCACTGGGTGATGTTTGTAAAGCCCTTAGCACTACAATAAATTCACTAAATAGTAATTCTTAGTCTTCACAACAACACTAGGTTTATGCACTATCTCCCTATCTGTATAGATGAAGATATTGAGACTCAGAGAAGATTAAGTAACTTGTTCAAAGCTACCCAGATCAGAAACAAAGATCCCATCTCTCTGTCTACCCTGCTTTCCTGGGGAGCCATCATCAGGTGTTTGGAAAGCAACCTTGATGTCTTTCAAAGATGCTTTGATCCTCCAACCAACACTCTGCTCTGTTGCACACCCTTCTTGCACTAGAGCTGGTGGACAATCTCTTCTAGGACCCAAGCTGAGCCCCCCTGCAGAATGTGGTGAGAGAGGGAGAACAGGTCTTACGCTCAGGAGCCCCACTTGTGTTCTAGGAGGTGTGTGTAGAGATAAGCAATGACCCTTCCCCTCCAAAGAGTGCATCATCCAACAGTGAGACAGATGAATACTCTCAAATCATGTGACAAGTGATGTAAAGTGACATACAGAGTGCTATGGGAATTCGGAGGAGTTATTAATTTTGCCTGACATGTTGTGGCAACCTATAGCGAGGCAGTAACATCCTAACTGGGTGTAGACAGGTAAGGAGGATTGAGGGAATGTTATTTTAGATTGAAGGGACAACAAAGTCTCAATGGTGTGAAAGAGCATAGTGTGTTGAAGGATAAAGAGTAGGTAGAGTGAGGGCAAAACATGGGTAGAGACAGGGCAGAGAGAGGCTTGAGTAGGCTGGGTGTGGCCAGGGCAAAGGGCTACGACTCCACAGATGAGGCAAGACGATTATTATTAACTGGGGGCTAATACAACCACAGCTATCTTACCAAAGCTTCCTCTGGCTGGGGTAAACAATGGAAAACAAAACTGATTATCCATCTTGTTCCAACTCCACTCATTCCCAGAGAGCAGCCTTACCCAAGCCATCCTGGGGTCATCCCTAATGCCGCAGAACAGGGCCACCCTAGGCAAAGGCCAGAAAAGGGACCACCCAAGGGCTTCCATATTCCCATAATGATACTTCTCCCCTAGAGTGTAGGTGATAAGGGACTCGTGATAGGCTTTCTCTCTCCCTTTTGGATTACAGGGCCAGACTGAGCTGAACCCCAAGTTGGTTACCTGGAAGCCAGGGTCTCCATCTGACACCTGCAAAGGCAGAACTGAAGCCTGGGCATGATGCCAAGACTGCTGTGGCTTGTCCCATCTCCCCCAGAAAGTGGGAAGATTGAGGCAGAGGCAAACAGGGGACGAAGGTGGGAGAAGTGATAGTGGAATGGAGTCAGAATGCAGTTCACATCCACGACAGGTAGTCACAAGTGACTGGTCACACGAGAACTGGCCTCCCAGCCCCCTGACATCACAATGGGATTCCCAGGCGTGTTTTTCTAAGTAATTTACAAACGAGGCAGAAGTGGGGGGTTCTAGGTGGACAGAGGGTCACGGTGAGAAGTCAAAACCTGAAGGCAACACTGCCCTGCCCAGGAAGCCGAAGCCCCTTCTCTCACAGGAGGCTGTGGGCCAGACGTACTTGCTCTTGGAAGGGCCTTGGAAGCCTGAGTCTTTGCCGTGTGTGCACAGGTAGGCCTGGGTCTGAGGCCCAACTCCTCCCTTCTGTGGGACTTTGGGAGGCACTCTTGCTAAGCTTCAGGTTTACTATCGGAAAAGTGCCTCATAGGATGGCTGTTCTGATTAAATAATAGCATTTATATTTTCTTAATTAAAAAAAATGTTTACTCTTGAGAGAGACAGACAGAGTGTGGTGGGGGAGGGGGGCAGAGAGAGAAGGAGACAGAATCTGAAGCAGGCTCCAGGCTCTGAGCTGTCAGCACAGAGCCCAACGTGGGGCTTGTACCCACAAACTGCAAGATCATGACCTAAGCCAAATTCAGACGTTTAACTGACTGAGCCACCCAGGGGCCCCTAAACAACAGCATTTTAAATGTAGGTCTCCTTTCCTTAACTCTAGAGACCCTTTGAATTTATAATATTGTGACTTATAAGTTCCCAAGGTTAGGAAGTGAAGGCCTTCTTGGCCACACTCTCCAGCTTTGCCTGCCCAGAGCTCAGAGATGTAGAAAGGAGCTGACCTCCTGCTTTTCCACCAGGCCCATTGATTTGATGGAGATGCCAGCAGGGGGGTGGAAAAGATCAAAATGGTGTTAAGGTTGATGCCTGGGTTTGGCAGAGCCGAACTCAAACATATCATTTGATATGTACTGATATATCTTTAGTAGCTACACAGGGTGTCATTCACTTGTGATAGATGCTCCCAAGAAATGCTGAACAAAGTTTTGGAAATTGGATCATTTAAAAAGTTGTAGGGGAGTTTATTGGTCAGAAGGGCTATGAAGCAAATCCATCTCTTAATGTAAGTAATTCTCTTGTACTATAAATTGCTTCCTAATCTAGATGTTGGGATTTCCAGTATAGGATGTGTTCACAGGTGTACTGAGATGCACAGTATGAGGGTGACATCAGAATATGCCACTGATTAACTCCCCCAGACTGGCAAACCAGCCAGGAATGAAAACCTTTCATGGATCAGTTTATCCAATAAATAAATGTTTGCTGAGAAGCCAGCTGTGCCAATCCTGAAGGTACAGTGATGAAGGGGACATTTCCTGCCTCCAAGGACTTCCCAGTCTAGTGGCAATGGCAGGCATATAGCTCACTATAGTACTGTATACCAGGTGCCATGCATGTGTAAACTGTGATTGATTCTAATCTCTTCATGTTGAACATCTAATCAAAATACTGGGTTATCTGGCTTTCCCTTCTGAAAGCTGGCACTCAGTGGGAACCATGTCTAATATTATTAAAATTGCACAGTACCATTTATGAACTAATCATAAATGATGCTATCGGTTTGATACAAAAATCTCTTTGGAAAAAAATTCAGGTTCTCTCATCAACAGATATCACTATATTGACATAAGCTCGAATTTCTGGTTTCATTTTCCTCTCTAATTTTGTTCTAGTCTTTGGAATGGCTTTGTACAACAATATGCTGAATTCCTTAATTCCTCTGACTCCTGCCAGGCCTGGTGCTCTGGTGTTCAGTGGTGAGGAAACTGAAGCACTCAAAAGTGAAGGCAGAGCCCATGGTTGAGTTTTGTAAGAAACCATGAGTCCAAGCGGCTGTCAAAATATCTCAGCAGAACAAGATCCAGAATTTATTCTGAAGGAGTGAAGATGAGTAAGTGAAGATATGACATTGGGAGGCAAAGGATAAAAGGATCTTTGGATGAAAGTTATAGGAAAGTGGGTCAGGGATCAGAGCAAGGAAGAGTTTATCATAGTTAGAGCCATCCAAGACCTGTGGATACAGCGGGCTTCCTGCTGTTGACCAACAGAGACCAAGCAGAGGTGTGATGACAATCAGGGATTCCCAAACTGGGCAGAAAGTTGGATCAGATGAACTCAACAGCCCTTTGTGCTGAACTTAAGTCCTTGCTTGCTTTCAGCTGATGGAATAACCCTGGGCCAGCAATGCCACCTCTCCTGGGCTCCATTTTATCATTGCTAAGTTGAAAAGAGGGAGCAGTTGTCAGATCCCTTGATGGTCACTGTCGGAGAACCCCAGACCTCTATCCCTGACCTCAAAGGCAAGCGAGCACAGTCCTGGGAGTTGGACCTCCAGATCCATCAACTCCATCTGATGACTTGGAAGTTCCTTCAATCCTCAACATCAGAGACCAGCAAGACTGGTTTGTCTTGTTCTAATTATTATTTAGATGGCTATTTGGCTCATTCCTGAGCAAGGCTTGAATCAAGTCAGACCTGTTAATTGAATCAGGGTTATATAATCACATTTGGGCATTTAAATGCAAACCAATTATTTTAGAGCCCAAGCATCTTACACAAAAGGAAGGAGCTCTAATATGTGGCAGGAATGTATGCTAATGCACAAAGCCTAACCCTTAAAGTGGCAGGTGGAGTATTCTGGGCACTCCTGTTTCGATGAGGTTGTTGTAATACTTATTGCTCTGGGCATATTCTGGAAAGATGCTGGAAACATCTCAAACAAGTATGACACTGATGTTACCCCAGTTCATCGAACCCATTACATTTGGAACATGTCTCCCTGTAGCATTTGACTTAGTTTATCAATATATTATCAGAATCTGTAGGAAGTGTTTGCGAGGAGTCCTCTCTTGGCCTTTCTGGTGGTTATTGGCATTCCCTCATCCTTTCCCTTGACAAAGATCTGCCTGATTAGGCATTTAGATTTTTCACTTGGGTTTCTTTCTAGTTTCTAGTCTCAGCCCTGATGCCTCTATATCTTGCACTCCTCAAATATTGGCTGCCTATACAAAGGAAGAGGAAAGCAGGGAGGAAGCAGTGGAAAAGTCATTGATGAGTTGTATGAGGACAAGCAACATAAAGCATTGCATCAAGAAAGAAAGTGTAAGTGGGGCGCCTGGGTGGCCTAGTCGGTTAAGCGTCCGACTTTCGCTTAGGTCACCATCTCACGGTTCGTGGGTTCAAGCCCCGCGTCAGGCTCTGTGCTGACAGCCAGCTCAGAGCTTGGAGCCTGTTTCAGAGTCTGTGTCTCCCTCTCTCTCTCTGACCCTCCCCTGCTCATGCTCTTTCTCTCTCTCTCTCTCCTTCTCACTCTCTCAAAAATAAATAAAAACATTAAAAAAAAAATAAAGTGTAAGACTCGAGTTTGAAGTGTTTGTTCCTTAACTTTCTAAGACTCACCCAGGTTACACAGCCTCAGGGGATCCTCTAGCCCATAGGTTCCTCATATATTCTACCCTTCTCACTTGGAGAGTGATGGACCAAATGCCCAGTCTCTGTCCAGTGTTAAGTGACCTGGTAAGCTTTGTTGAGATTGCCCAGCCTTGAAACACCACCAGATGCCATCTCTGAAGATGACATGCTCCTAGAGGAAGCACTCTCTGCTCTCACACTTTGTCTTAGACTCTGACACAAAGTTGTCAGGCGATGTCCCTAAAGAGGGACATTCCAGAGAGAGTTTCATCTTCACCACCATCCTGGCTAGGAAGTCCTTATAGACTTGGAGTTGCAAAACTCAAGGAGGGAAGAATCACTGGAGGTGGGGTCCTTGGGATAGTTTTCACTGCAGACACATGGCTGAAATGTGCCACTTGTGGGCAGACATGCCAGTGTGCCCTGTATATAGCCTCTGGCCAGAGGACACTGTCTTCAACATGGCCAAAGGAAACAGCAAGTTGATTCATTAGACCCACAGAGGACTAACCCTAGGCCTGGCTAGGTTTATTCTTGCCAGAAATTATATTAAATAATTCTATCTGGAGCTGAAGGTCTTGATGGATGTTATGTTCTCAGTCTTGCGAGGTAGCTGTCAAAAGCTTGTTTTTATTCCAGACCGGCCCTTCACCCCCTTCCTTCTGGGGCACCTGTGACACAGATATGACTGTGACATGTGGCAGGGCTGGTAGGAGTATTAAGTTGAGGTGGGAACGTGGGTGTTAGCATATCAAAGCAGATCTGAGAAAACATTCCAAACCAACTCTTCCACAGTAAGAACTCAACCCCTGAGAAACGATCAGGATAAGGTCAACTGTCCCACCTCACGGTGGGAAATGAATGGTAAAGGTCAGGCCTGCTATGTGCCAGTACTCAGGGAAGAGGGAGGCTCAGCTCACTTGATAGACTTCCACAAATGCTACTCTAGAGACTAGAGCATGTGAAGGGGGGAAATAAAATACCATCCCTGTCCTGAGTTCTGGGATGGTGGCTGTAAGGCCCCAAGAAGCCCGTGGAGCTGAATGGTGGCTTACAAGTGCTTGGCTGAAGAATAAGGGTGTTAAGCCTAAACTCATTTGCATTACTCACCCAGGGGACTCTGATTAGGAGCTATTTTCAGATGACATAGATCCCTGAGGGACACTTACCTCCTGCCTGGGACACCTCTAAGAGTGAGTCTTCACACATGACTATAAGACATGTGAAGCTTTTCTCTAATGACATCATTAAGAATTCTAAATGTCCCAGAAAGGAGAGATTGTGATTGGGAATAGACTTCCCAGTGTATCTCACTTGTGATATCCCAGATCTGTAGGCAGAAAAAGAAACTTTTGAATGTTGAGTATACTAAAAAGAAAATGAAAAATGCTTTTCAAGTTATGGAACCTGGCTACTTTAAAGTATGTGGTGCTGTCAGTGTCTAAAACAGGAGGTGGCCAGACCCAGAGTTAAAAAATTCTAAGTGGCTGTTTGGCAGCAGTTGTTTCAAGGCAGCTTAGAGGAGAATATTGGGGCCATGATTCTGTAGTTACTTTCTCAGAAGTGCTCTCAGGTCTTGGGTTTCAGAAAAGGTAACCACAATTCCTCCTTTTAGGGAAATTTAGTGTAGCTGCTTTTTCTGCCTGAGGCACTGTCCTCTGTCTCCTTATTTCCCAATTCTTTCCATCCTTCAAGACCGAGTTCAAATGCCACCTCTTTTCATAAGTCTGCCATGATTGACCTCAGTTGGAAATTACCTCTCCTTTCTCTTACTCCTACTGAACTTTATCTACACTTCTCTGATATCCACTTTCCACTTTTTGTAAGGTAAATTGCACCCTTGTTTTATATCAGTAAGTTTCAAAAAATTGCATTCTTACAGAATATGTTCTTTGAGCACAATAGAATTAAACTGCAAATTAATAAACTACCTAGATAATCCTAAATACCTGAAAGTTAAATAATACACTTAGAAATAACCAAGGGTCAAAGAATAAATTTTTAAAGAAATCAGATTATATGTTTGCACGTATAGGAGGATTAGGAGGAACTTGACGGAGGAACAAGGGGGAGAAGAAGGGCGGAAATGGTGGGGGAAAGGGAGAGAGGCAAACCATGAGAGACTCTTGAATGCTGACAAAAACTGAGGACTGATGGATGTGGGGGAAGGGGAGGATGGGCATGGAGGAGGACACTTGTGGGGATGAGCACTGAGTGTTATGTGGAAACTAATTTGACAATAAACTATTTGTAAAAAAAATAAAAAATAAAAAAAAAATAAAATGTGGAGACAGGGAAAAAAAAAAGAAATCAGAAAATAGTCAAATTGAAGGATGCCTGGCGGTTTAGTCAGTTAAGTGACTGACTCTTGATTTCAGCCCAGGTCATGATCTCACAGTCATGAGATTGAGCCCTGCATTGTGCTCTGCACTGGGCGTGGAGCCTGTTTAAGATTCTTTCTCTTTCCTTCTCCCTCTTCCACTATCCCATACTCTTTCTCTCTCAAAATAAAACTTAAAAAAAGAAAATAGTCAAATGATAATGAAAATTGAATATTACATTTCAAAATTTGTAGGGTGCAGGTAAAGCAGTGCTTAGAGTGAAGTTAATACCACTAACATGGTCATATTAGAAAAGAAGGAAGTTTTAAAATTGATTATCCAAACTTCCACTTTAAAAAGGAGGAAAAATAAAAAGGTAAGGAAATTAAACCCAAAGAAAGTAAAAGGAAATAATAGCTATAATAATAACCAAAAGCAGAAATCAGTATATTGGAAAACAAACTGGAGGGATTTTTAACAAAGTTAAAAATTGGCATTTTAAAAAATTTCATAAAATTTGTAACCCATAGCAAGAGTGCTGAATTAAAAAAAAAAAAAAAGAAAATGCAAATGACCAATAAACGGGATGGAAAAAGGGATATGATTAATAATCTTACAGGCATTATAATGACAATACGAAAATGCTATAAATAACTTAATGCTAATAAAGTTGGTAACTTAGATGAAATAAACAAATTCTTTGAAAAATACAACTTACCAAAATTGACTTGGGAAGAAATAAAAAATCTAAATCACTTTTATTTTATAAAGAAACTGAATTCACTATCAAAACCTTCTCACAAAGAAAACTCTACATAGATGATCTCATTTGTAAATTTGATTCATTTAAGAGAAAAAAAATACAAACCTTGCATAAACTCTTTCAAAAAGGGGGAAGAAGGGACATTTTCCCAGTTTATTTTATGACCTAAGCATAACCTTGATATCAAGATTTGACAAAGATGTTTACAGAAATAAAAATGACAGGTCAATATTCCCATGAATATAGACACAAAAATCCTTACAAAATATTAGCAAATAGAGTTCAGCAACACATAAAAATTATACATTGTGACCAAGTGGAGTTAGAGTTTATTCTAAAAATATAGTTTAACATTTGAAAAAAATACATTTAATTCACAATAGTAACAGAATAAAGGAGAAAAACTGTATAATCATTTCAGTAGAGACAGAAAAAGTATATGACAAATTAAGAAACCCATTCATGATAGGAAAAAAACACAGAAATTTAAAAATAGAAGGGAACTTTTTCAATCTGATAAAGTGTATCTATGAAAAATCAATAGTTAATGAAAAATCAATTGTTAACATCTTATATAATGGTGAAATATTGAATATTTCCCTTCTAAAATTATAAAGAAATGAAAGGCTGTCCATTTCTAGAACTTCTGTTTAACTTATAACTGGAGGTCTTAGCCAGTGCAATAAGACAAGAAAATAAATAAAGTAACTGAAGTTTGGAAATAAAGAAGAAACTGTAGTTGCAGATGATAGAATTCCTTATGTAGCTAAGGATAAAAGGTCGATATACAAAAATAAATTATAAATCTACATAATAGCAACCAACAATTGGAAAATAATATTTAAAAATATAAAATGGGAATTAATTTAATAAAAGATGTATAATAAGTTTATGTTTAAAGCTATAAGAGAGTATTGAGAGAAAGGAGAGACCTACAAAATTGAAAGATACATGTCATTGACTGGAAGATACAATGTAGTTATAATTTAAGTTATTCAAAATGACCTAAAGATTCACTACAATTTCAGTTACAATCCTAAGAGGCTTTTGTAGAAATTTACAGGTTGACCCTATAATTGATATGGAAATACAAAGGACCTAGAATAGACAAAACAATTTTGGGAAGAAAACAAACCCCAAGCTGGAGCACTCACACTCCTTGATATCAGTACTTCTGATGAAGCTACTGTAATCAGGATAAGGTATTATTTAGGTAAGGGTACACAAATACACAAATCAATTGAACAGAATGGGGAATACAGAAATACACCCATAAAAATATGATTTATTGATTTGTGACAAAGGCGTCATGAACTTTCAATGGAGGAAGAATAATCTTTTTAATAAATGCTTCTGGAATAGCTAGATAAACTAAACTAGATAAAACAAATCTCAATATTTACTACATCACATCACACGTAAAGTTTAATACAGAACACTGACCTGTTTGCAAAAGCTAAAATTCTAGAGCTTCAAAATAAAGCATAGAATATCTTCCTGAGATAAGGCAAAACTTCTTCTTTTCTTAATGTTTTATTTGAGAGAGACAGAGACAGAGACAGAGGGAGACAGAGCATGAGCAGGGGAAGGGCAGAGAGAGACCCCCCACGGTGGACACCTACCTTGGCTTGCCCTCTCTTGGCTTTAAGACCAAATGGTTCAGAAAGGAAAAGGAAGCAACAAATAGAAGAGGAAAAGCAAGGGATGAATTTCATTCTTGCTTATTATTATTATTTTATAATTTAAGTTCATCTTTTCCCATCAAAACTGTGTCCTGGGGAGCCTTAACTTTTGCAACTAAGTTGGGGAGGAGGAAGGAAAACTATAGAATTTTCTTATATAAAAAGACAGTTTTCTCTCTATGAGAAATTCTCTTATTCTGCTAAGGCCATTTATTAAAACAACTGCTAATTTTTAAAATAATAATCATTTTTTAAAAATTCTTCTCACTGTCAGTAATGTCAACAGTCTTTCTCTGTGCCAAATGACAGACACATATTTTCCCTGTTTTAGCAACTCTGAGCTAAGGTTGTCCTTATTTTACAAATGAGAAGTTTGAATCTCTGAGGGAGGCATGGAATAGCTGGGACTTGAAAATACAATTTTTCTTTTCTAAAACTTGTATTTCCCACCATCTACAATCCACCAAGCAAGCAAGACACACAATTCACTATACCATGGTTGGGAAGAATTATTCTGGTCTTCTGGGGAACCCAGATGAAGGGGTTCTGTAGAAAGAAGATCTAGCCGAGGCTTCCCAGAGAAAGGATTGCCTGATCATCCTCAGAACAGTCTAGCCAGACCAAGGAAGCAGGAACAGGGAATTCACACAGACCCAGGGGTGTGTAGAGCTCTTTTTATAAAATAGTAAGTTCCTATTCACACACTTTCCATGATTCCAGCAGATCATTATTAGATTTGATTATTTGCTTTCAACTTATTAGAGATTTGATATTTCATTTTTAAAATCTAGTGAATTGTTGAATTCTTAGGCTCACCCCAGCCCTGGGGGAAGTGGGAGATAGTGGGTACTGAATTAGGAAAAAACTTCACTATCAAGATAATTATGTAACAGGCATAAAACCCCTCCTTAATAATTTTTCCTTGAACTGTCAAATGTTATGGACCTATTTTATGGTACAGGTTTCTAGCATCTGTTACCAAGTCTCAGGGGTACACAGAAGTGCCTTTACTGTTTTTACAACTTCCTGTGTCTGAAAGTATTTCAAAATACAGAGTAACAAACAAAAAACAACCAAGCTCAAGAACGGTATAGCAAATGTTTATTGTAGAATTGTGCTTGAGTTCAGTATTACATTTCTTGCTAAAATCAACTCTTTGTATTACAGACATAGTAATCATTTAAATATTGAACTAAAAATATGTGTATATTGAGCTCTGCATCTATCACATAACATTATTTTCTCCAAACATGTTCTCTTTCTTTATTCCCCAAATTCAATCCTAGCTTTAAATGCTTCTTTTTTCCCAAACTGTTCTATCTTTATAAGTTAAAACCTCAAAATTTACCAATTTTATTTATTTTTATTTCTCATTGAAGCTCAGAAGGCAGGTCCAACTGGCTCTAGCAACATCCCACATATTTCCCTCTGAAGTGGCCCCTGGAAATGGAGAGTATAGTCTGTTAGGGAATCACTATGATCCGGTGTCAGTAGGCTCGAGGCTTCTGTGGTGTTGGGGGAGAGTGTTCAGGGAGAATGGGTCATGCATTTGTGGCTAAGGAGCTGGACTTCATATTCCAAGCAAAAGATTCACTAAGGTGTTTCATAGGGAGAAACACTTTCCCTGTATTTAGGTGCATCTAATCCTAGGCACCTGATTGTAAGACCCACCGTTATTGTATGCGCCTCTAAGAAAGAAAACACACCCCAGGTGGGGAAAGACACAGTAGGACACCAAAGGGCTCCCCTCTCAGCGGAAGGGTAAACAAGAAGCGGACGTACATTGCAGGAAGGGCTAACAAGGAAGCCTGAACGCCTCGACCTTGGCACCAGGTGGAACGCACAACAGTCTCCCCTGGGCACTTGCACTGTGAATGGCGCTCACTCAAGTTCTGAGGTCTGAAGTCACACCACCAATGTGGCCTGAGAAACATGAAGCAGAAGATGTAAATGGATCTCAGGTGTGATGGTGGAAGCAAGCACAACAGTACTTGTCAGGGCGGAGAAAACTGGCTTTGGTTTGGATCAAGGAGAGGGGAACCGGCAGCAATTGGGAGAGACAGCAGAAAGTGGGGCCTCCTCCGGGGTCGTTCTCACGCTAGGCACTCTGAGTCTCTATCCTGAGACTGGCTGCTGGACTTCTCAGTGCCTCCAACACTGAACAGCCAGGGAGCTCCCCTTCCCTGGGTCGGCCCCACCTCTTGTGGTGAAACCAAGAGTTGTTCTAGATGCTTCCTTCTCCCTCACTCCTGGTTGTGGATCGGGAGGCTTACCCCTAGATTACTGGTACCTCACTCAGACACCTTTTGTAGCCCCAGAAATCTGACCTTGTTTGTACCCCCAAATGATAAGACCTCAGGACCTGACTTAAGAGAATGTAACTGGTATGCAGTGCAACACGTACCTGCCAAGGGCCCCAAGAGACATATTCTCTGGCTAGAGTGTGTGTCCCTGAAGGCCCCCTGGAAGGGGGCCACACAATTCTGTAGATGCTCTCTGCCGGTTCTGAAGTCAACACCGAGGGGAGGAGGGAGGTAGCCAGCCATGGATGGAGGAGGAACGCACGGCACATCCAGATGCCTGGCTTTATACTCCTTCTGTCATCCCTCATCCCTAAGCAGCCCTGTGAGACACGGTTATCAGTGCCATGGTGCAGCTGAGGGACGTGAAGCTCAGAGAGACTAAGTCACTTGCCCACACTCACACAGATAGAAGTTGGGATTTAGACTCAGGTAGTTGTCTCTTGAGCCAGTACTCTGTACTGCTACACTCTACTACTCATGCTCATAAAAGGAGAAGGAGTCTTCCAACCTTGTAGGGATGTCAAATAAGATTAGGTCATCTGGCACTGTCATGGGAACAGTGTGTAAAACAGAGGGATGCGGCGGGCACAAAGCAGATGGCATTGGTCTGAGAGGGGACTGGCTTTGGGGAAGTAGAAAACCCTGTTATAGACCTCCCTCATAAAGCGTGGTAATTAAAAGGAGGTGGTAGTTGGGTGTTTCTATTTTGTTTTTGTTTTAGGTTGGGAGGGACTTGGGACAGGTCTGAAAAATCTGCAGAGGGAGCGAGGAATGGGATCAGGAGTGAGGGGGAGGCCCTGGATGAGATGAGGGACACATCCTCTTAATCTGAACGCAGGAACCCAGGACTGTTTGGAGATACCGGTGAATTTATGGAAGCAGGACTTTGAGGGACCCCTATCCTCCTTCCTTGGTGGAGCAAGCGGTAAAGGCCATTAGCTGAGAGTGAGGGAAATGGGGCCCTGAGGACAAGGGCACTTTGGGATGGCCACTGTGAGAAATGAGAAAGAAAGGGACAATGAAAGGGATTCTTGAGCCATAGCCAGACCCCATATACCCCCAGAAATGTCCTGTAAGACTTTATCCATACTGTATATTTCCAACTGGTTCCACAAAGCAGCCTCTGGACCCAACATGCCCGTCTCCTTTTAACCCATCTCATCCTGAGAAGAATGGTCCACATCTCACCTTTGGGATTAGCTTAGGGACATGCTTGGCCAGTGCCATGGCATTAGTGGAAAGCAGGTTTTGTCCCTTTCTCTGAGACGGGCAGTTAGAAGAGAGTGTAGGCCCTAGATTCCGCAATTGAATCCTGCCTCTAATATGCCCTACCTGTGTGACTTTGAGTAAGTGACTCAACCACTCTATGCTTCAGCTTCCTCATCTGTGTAGTAGAGATAATAATAGTGCCTATTTATAGGATCATTGTGAAGATTCAATGAGTTTATATACATGAAACAGAGCCATGTCAGGCTCTTAATAAGTGCTCAAAAATGTTAGCTATGATTATGAACATACAATAAACTGTGCAAATCAGGGATGAGCTGTGTGACGTACTTTTATAGAGTAAACATACCTGTGTAACCACCTCATAGATCAAGATATAGGACATTAGCTGAACCCCAGAAGCTGCTCTTATCCCCCCTTCCAGTCATTTCACCCAAAGGTAATCACTATTCCAACATCCCATAGACTGGTTTTGCCCGTAAAGGGATCTAACACCTTCCACCCAACTTTATGAAAGTGAGCTACGCTCGTATTGTTGTGTGTAGCAATGGCTTGTTCTTTCTTATTGCTGTCTAGTACCTCATCAAACAACTTTTCCATTATTGATTTATATACCCAACTTCACTGAAATTATCAGGTCTGATGTGAACAGATGAAAAGTACGAGCATAGAGGCAGAGAGAAGTGAAGAAATTTATTGGTAGGAATTCACAGAATTGCACAGGGTGTTTTGAACACCCAGGACCTTGAATTGGAGTTTAGGGGAAATTTTAACTCTCTGGAGAAAAGGAATGAGTCTTGGCATGCTCTTCAAAACCTCTTTTCTTCAATTAATCCTTAAAACAACTCCTCTAGGTATGTTTAGCCCCATTTTAAAGATGAGGAAACTGAGGCTGTGTGAATTAAGTGACTTTCCCAACTACTGCAATAAGTATGTAGAAATATGGCAACGTGTAATTAGAAGTGAAAAAAGTTGAATAAATTTGTAGATAAGCATGATAATTATGGGTACAAAGACTAGAAGGGAGGGATATATAAAATATTGTTTTAAATTCTGTTAAAGATTAGTGATTATAGAAACTTTAAAAATTCTTTCATTATTATATTGATTTTTCAATGAAAGGTGATGAAAAAACACTTTGAATCCTTCTTTGTACCTCCCAAACCACCATGCTCAAACCTTTCAGTTTGGCCTCCTTCGCCTTGCTCTGCTTGTCTCTTTCCCAGACTTCAAATCAGATTAGATTGCCTATCTAGTTTCTCCTGTGATCTTACATTCTCCAAATAAACACACACCCTATTTTGTGAGATGAGACTCTTTTTGGAGTGTCAGCTCTTTGCTTAGGAAGCCTCACTCTGGTTTGGTAATTTTCTGCTTTACGCTCATAAAAACTACTGGGGCATTTATGGTTCTACATAAATAAAAACATCACCACTTTGTCGTTGTGGAGATGGGCCGCTCCCCACCTTCAGCCTGTGAGGCTGGTTTGTGCTGCCTCGTGCACAGTCTTCAGAAAGCTCCAACCTTCCACAGAGACAGAATTGGCCCCTTGGCATGTCATAGCTGCAGGCTGTAGCTTCTGAGATGCGGAGAGGCTGCTCAGCTGCTGGCAAACCTCTGCTTTCCAGCCTGGCTTTGCCCACTGTATCAATACAGATATTGTTGTTAACCAAGAGGCTTAACCAAGCAAAAGTTGATTTCTTTTTCTCCTAAGCAGTGCAGGACTGATAGAGGGGCTCCATCCTAACAGGGGACCTAGGTTCCTTCTATTTTGTTGCTTTGTTAAATTTCAGTTCTTGCTTTCATCTGCTTTCTCCAAGATGGCTCACCACCACATCTATATCCCAACTGGGAATATGGGGGAACGGGTCAGGAGGGCATGCCCCTCCCTTCAACACCTTGACTAGGTAGTGCATCCATCAACCCTGGCATAGGAGGGGCAGGTGCATTGAAGGAATATGGCCATATAGAGATTCCAGGGCCAGACCTTGGTTTGAATCTTGGCTCTACCAATCACTAACTAGTTAACCTTGCACAATTTATTGATGCAGTCTATACCTCAGTTTCCTAATCTGTCAAATGGGGATGAAGATGATAAGAATAATACTCTCCCTTCAGTATTATTAAAGCTTAAATGGGCTGTTACATGAAAATGTGGGCCTTACCTTTATATATAAATTAAAATTACATAAATTACATAAAAACTTATGTATTTGTTGTGAAGCTTAAGTGAACTACTATGTGGAAAGTGCTAAGAATGGTGTCTGCCACACAATAGGTGCCATATATATGTTATCTTACATATAATATTAACTAGTGTGTACGTATATAATAACTAGTATAATTATTGTGGAATCCTTGATGTAACATGAAGTGGTGGTAGTGATGGTGGTGGTGGTGGTGGTGGTGGTGGTGGTGCTGTTACTACTATAAGAGCTCATGAAGACAAGATCATGGCCCTCTGAGAAATCTTCTATTGCTGATACATGGCCTTGCACTCCAGGGTTGAGCTCATCTCGAGGACCCAGGGCATCCTGGAGATGCCTACCAGTAATGAGTCCCACTTTGACTGCTGTAGGTCCTGGCACAGAGCCACTGGGCTGATAGTGTCAATTACTGGGCAATACGACCTTCATCTGAGCCAAACCTGAAACCACTTCAGGGTCAAGGAAGATGTCACCTCCTCACTTTTAGGTGAGAGGCCAAAGACTCCTAAAGCAGGAACAATAGTCATCCGTCTCCACCTCAGTCACAAACACAGATGAACAGGACCTGGGATTTTTGTCAAACTCTATGAGATCTTTCATCCTGAAAAAAGAGTTTTCTGTGTCTAAAACAGGAAGGAGACAGGGTTGGAATGAAGTACTGCAGTCCCGTTTCATAGTAACAAGTGAATCAGCTCTGAAAGGCCTCCTGCCTCCAGAAATTTTAACAGAGAAAATATTAAAATCTGGGTGACCTTGACTAGTTGTCTCATTTTACATGCATTTCTATGTCCCATGTACCCTAGGTCCTCATGGACACATGCCTTCAAACATTGACTTGGATTTACAACAGGGTTCAAGGTGACCCTGACAGATACTTCATATCCCATCTCAGATCTGTTGGCCTGTTCTTTGCTCTGGCTGCTGGGGCAACCAGCTGTGTGCAAGTGTCCTGTGGTAGCACCCCACTTCAGCTGCTCTTGTGTGTGTTGCTTCTACCCTAGGACTTCCTGCCACTGCTAAGGGGGGGGTGCCAATGAGAGTGGTCTACCCTTGCTGGGACGTGCACTATCTTGAGGCTTTGAGAAGCTTAACAGTCCTGAGGTGATGCTGACCAATGGGAGATGGACAGAATGGATGAATTATCCCCTCTCCTGAGTCTCAGGTGGAAAACTCTCAGGTGCATTTAATGTGATTCCTCAGAAGGTCCTCGGTGGGATCAGGCTGCCCACAGTGGGTGACCAACATCATCAAGGACCTTTGGATTGGCTTTCCATCCTTCCTCCTTTCATCGCACAAGTTTCTGCACTGTGGCCCATTGGATTCACTCCCATAATAAACTACTCGCATAAAAGCCCTTGACTGGGGCTTTGTTTTTCTAGAGGAAACCCAGGAAGGACAGGTACACTGGAGGGTCTCTGGGAGAAGACTAGGGTGCAACATGACCTAAGATCTTTCTGTTCTTGCCCTCTGCTCTCCATAGCATGGCGGGACTGAGAGGGTCGCTGGGTGGGGTGCCAGAAAAGGGGAAAAGAGTATACCCTGTTTTATGGCTATAAATACCATTCCAGTGTTGAAGATTCCCAGATTTCTAGCCCCAGCTAGATTCCCAGCCCTTAGCTCTCCCTAGGTTCAGACTCACCTGCCTCACCTCTCCACCTGTCTGTCTGATAGGTGGCTCAAATATATTATGGCCTGACACACCCCCACCTCCCCTGCCCTTTCCCACTTCCCCTGCCTCCTTCCCATTCCTTGCTGATAGTGCATTACTCACCTATTTGCTCCCCAAACCTAGGAATCACCCTTGGTTCCTCTTTTCTCCTCAACCCTCTACCTCCAATCCATTAGCAAGGCTCTTGGGTTCTATTTCCTGAATAGTATATTTTATTAATTCTAAGGCACACCTTCCCCCCTTTGATAGCATCTATGAATGCAGAATGCACCTTGCAGTTAATGGGACACCACAGTGTAATTAATGCATCTTCCTTCTTTAGTGAAATCTGACTGCGCTCACTGTCTCCTCCACTAACATTTTGGCCAAGCCCAGAGTCTCCTCCCTACACACCTGCAGAAGACTCCTGACCAAGCGCCCTGCTTCCCCTCTGGCTCTGCTTCAGTCTGTTCAACATGCGACAGCCAGAAAGATCTCTAAAATCGTGTCAGTTCACCCACTCTGTTGTTCAAAAGGCTTCATCATTCCATCTATTATATGTATATGAAACCCTACATGACCAGGCTCCTCATCTGCCAACACTGCCTACCCCCTTACTTGCCACATGCCAGCCACTCCCTGGGACTTTCTGGCAATTCCCAGAATGGATCAAGCACTTTCTCATCACGGGAGCTTTGCATGGCTGTTCCCTCTGCCTGGAAAACCCTTCTCACAGAACATTCTCTGGCCCATCTCCTCTTTATTCAAATATCTTTGCTCCCAGAGGCCTTTCCTATCCATCCTAGCTAAAACAATAAATCACCCTACCCCATTTCCTTTGTTTGTAGCCCTTGTCTGAAATCATGTCATTGGCTTTTTTGCTGGCTCATCTCTGTCTCTCCTACTACCATGTAGATTCCATAAAAGCAGGGAGCTTGCTTATTTCCCCCAGGTCTTGACATATATTAGGTGCCCACCAGATACTTGTTGAATGAGTGGTGAGAAGCTTCGATAGCATGACCTGCAGAGGAAGCTAAACCCCTGTTTGCTCACTCTTTCTGTAGCAAGTAGGAGCCATTGTGTTCGCCGCCCCTGCTGGGTGGGGGTACACAAGAGATGCTGGTTTTTTCAGCTTATCTCTGACTTATTTATTTATTCATACCCCACCTCATTCCACAAAGGATTAGGTATGGCTCATAGGAAATACACAGTGCATTAATGAAACATAAATACAGAACAAAATTAGAGTGTGGCTCAGTCAGTTAAGCCTTTGACTCTTGATTTCAGCTCGGGTCATGATCTCGTGGTTCTTGAGTTCAAGCCCTATGTCAGGTTCTGTACTGACAACACGGAGCCTGCTTG
Organism: Proteles cristata cristata; assembly: GCA_017311185.1. Lineage (NCBI taxonomy): Eukaryota > Metazoa > Chordata > Mammalia > Carnivora > Hyaenidae > Proteles > Proteles cristata. Next base: position 322,624 of record JAESUZ010002979.1, read on the forward strand.
GGATTCTCTCTCTCCCTGCCCTTTCCCCTTCCCTGCTCACATGCGTGCTCTCTCTCTTTCTCTCAAAATAAATAAACTCAAAAAAATGGAGTGAGGAAACTCATAACAGGTGCTCCAGGCAAGAGATATTTGAGTGGTAAATACATCTGAGTTTGTAGGAAGCTAGGTGAGGACACAAAAGCAGAGGATCATGGCTGATGGGGGAATGTAGGTGGCTCACCGTGGCTCTCATTAGAGGGGCTGGCTGGGTTCGGGGACTGTCTTACATCTTCTCTTGGTTCAATACTTAGGAGTGGAGAGGTACAGAGGGCCAGGAGGGAGGATTCACCTAGAAACCCCAACTCTGCAGACGGCCGCATCTCCTGTTTTGTCTGCCTCTGGGCTGGGCCTCGGCAAACCCAGCTGATGGGCCCATCGAGAACTTCAACCTTATCACTCTCCCCGTTCATCCAATGACAGCTACATCACCCTTATTGCCACTTTCTGGATGAATGACAAGTTGCAGACACTCCAGGCAGCTACATTTTGTCTTAACCCCTTATATTTATAGGTCTGTCCTAAATTTGAGCTGAAACTGAGTTTCCCAGCTTGGCCTTCAGTTAGTTCACTGTTCTGGAATGTAGTAGACAGTCAGAGTCTAACTCATTTGGCAGACTTAGTTTATTACAGAGGGGCCTTTGTTCCAGGAGCAGAGTTACTCACCGGGTGAGCTGAAGTGACATATCTGGACAGGTCTATTTGGCAGTCAGTCGTCTGGCAGCTGTGGCTGCACCTGGTTTGCTGTTCTCACCTGCCTTGGTTGGCTCTCCTTTAACATGAAGCCACACTAAGGACATATAAACCAAGGGAATCCCAGCCCCTAGAAAGCTGAGCAACTTTTTCCTAGCAAGGTGTAACACAGTGGTTTTGAACTCCACTTTAGCAGCTAATCCTAAATGGACCCCTCCAATGACCCCAAGATGCCTTGGAACATGGTTTCCAATTGTAGGTAATGGAGGCAACCCAAAGCCCATCCACAGGAGAATAAACTGTATTTATCTATACAATGGAATAATAAAAGAATAATAAGCTCGGCAATAAAAAAAATTAGCTATTATTGTACATCGTACTATGGATGAATCTCAGAAACATATTCAGTGAAAGAAGCCAGCCATAGAACAGTGAAGAATGTATGATTCCATTTATATGGAAGTTCTAGAACCTATAGACAATCCCTGGTTATAGAAATCAGGACAGTGGTTGCCCATGGAATCGGGTTTGACTGGCAGGGTATGAAAGAACTTTCTGGGGTAATGGAAACAGTCTATATCTTGACTGAGTGGTGCCTACACAGCTGTACATATCTGGTAAAACTTATGAGATGGGACATTTCTGATCCATGCATGTCACCATGTATAGATTTTACTTCCAAAATTAAAATAATAAAATTAACAAGTGTTCATTGATCTTAGGATCAAAGCAGGTTTGAAATGTCTTGTGCTGTATAATTACTTATATAGGTATATCTGAATATCCATAGCAAGTAAGATTTTTTTTTAAACCACCTAACCGAACTTTTGGGTCCCCTCACTTGTGATTGTAAAACAAGATCAAATTTTCAATTCCCCAGATGAGAGGGGATTGTTGGATGTCAGTTAGCCTTATGGCCCAATCACTTCTGCCCACTCCAAAAGTGTCTGCTAAGAATTTCTGGAAGTCCTCACAAAGACACCACCCATGTGCCTACAGACCAGTCTGTCACTGTGCAGAATCTATGGGATTTCCTTTTCCCTTCCAGCTACCCCTGGCTGTGGCCCCTACCCTCCAGTCATGGTGCTTCAGTGCACAGAGCACCTCTGTATCTTCCCAGAGGTGCTCAGTTTCAGGCAGACGCAGGAAGAGTGTTTTCCTACCACCCTGAGATCCAGGCGATTGGAGGCCCGTTCCCTCATACCCACTCTCCTGCTTTGGACCACCGTTCTCAAAATCTGAGTTTCTGGGACCCGTGTCCAGCCTTGCCTCCAGGACAGAGGGCTGATAATGAATTGCGGGCAGTTGCTCTGCTGTGCTACTAGCGTCTTTCCAACCAATGACATCGTGGTCTCCCAAATGGTCTTAAGTCTTGAGGGACAAGAGACTGACTGTTCTGTACTAATAAGGCCAATCTTCTGGCCCCACCCCTGGGTCCTTCACTTATCCTCCTGCTGGTGGTGATGTTTGGAAGGTAGGGGTGCCTTCTCTTGAAAGAGATCACATTCTAGGAATCTAATAATTACGGCCTCATGAGTTTAAGAGAAGACAAAATCAGGGGCGCCTGGGTGGCTTAGTCGGTTGAGCGTCTGACTTTCGCTTAGGTCATGATCTCGCGGTTCGTGGGTTCGAGCTGCGCGTCGGGCTCTGTCCTGACTGCCAGCTCAGAGCCTGGAGCCTGTTTCAGAGTCTGTGACTCCGTCTCTCTCTGACCCTCCCCTGCTCACGCTGTCTCTCTCTCTCTCCTAGAAATAAATAAAAAATATATATATAAAAAAAAGAGAAGACAAAATCAGAAGATGTTCTATGCTTTTGCTGTAAAATTCTATCCGTAAATTTGACACGACTGGAAAGCAAATTACAGTTCACATTTTCCTGCACGCTCTGAGTAAGACTACCATTTGTGGTCATTATCAAGGAAGCACAGAACCACCTTTGACAGAGTGACTGACAGTGGGTGATGCAGCCTCATGAGTAATGATATAACCAGTATTAAATAACGGTATTAGGGAACTGCAGAGATTGGAAGAGCCATACTGTTTAAATACAGAGGGTTCCAAAGGTCCTTGGTACTGTGAGGAACAACAACATCGCTACTTTTTGGGGGGCTTGGACTTTATAAAGAATCTTCAGGTACAGTGATGGAACAGTAAACACATTCAGAAGTTCCTCTTTTCTACCCATTATTCTAAACCTTTATCGATAAATGGCTACATTTAATATGGACCTCTGAATTTGGTAATACATTTTAAAATCATGTATAGGAGCGCCTGGGTGGCTCAGTCAGTTAAGCATCCAACTTCTCCTCAGGTCACGATCTCATGGTTCATGGAATTGAACCCCACATGGGACTCTGTGGTGACAGCTCAGAGCCTGGAGCCTGCTTCGTATTCTGTGTCTCCTTCTCTTTCTGCCCCTCCCTTGCTCTCTCTCTCTCAAAAAAAAAAAAATAAATAAACATTAAAATTTTAAAAAGTCAAATATAGACAGAGACTCCAAGAAATATTTGCCTGGGACCTCACACACCCTAATGGTGGCTCTGGTATCTTCTTTTACTTGTGCCAACTTTGCTTCCTTGAGCTACTGACAGCCAGGTTACCAAATCTTTCATGAAACTATTCCCTTAAACTCTTGCAAGTGGTTCTCAGGACCAGAAAGCCCATTCCGGTGGTGAGGGTCCCCATCCCTGAAGGTGAATAGAAGTGTCCACATCTAAAGCTAAAAATTTCCCGGCGTCTTTAAAATAATGGTTATTTTTTTTTAGGCTCTCAGCCCCATTGCATACCCACCCTGCTTCCTTTCCTGTTATTCTAGTTTTATCCTTAATATCTAGGCTCAGCCTAGCCCTCTGTGTATGACAGGTGTGTATTGACAAGTCTTGAAGTCAGAACACTTGTTTCAAACCTGATCACCATCTTGTAAGGTATGTCAACTCAGGCAAGCTACTTCACTAAAGCTTTCATTCTCCTTTATATCATTTAAGGATGTTTCTCTTTATTTTGTACAAGTTGGTTTGAGAATTAAATGTGTGAACACTAAAGTACCTAACACAGTGCCTGATAGAGAATGCTGGATGTGCAATTCGCATCAGTTCCCTTGTCTTCCTTCTCTTTAGCAACAACAACTTACATGGCTGCCCAGCCGCTGCTGTTTCCCTATTTGGATCATGAAGAGCACACTTTTCCCTGGAGGTGTTTTATATTTTCTGGAGCCTCTGGGTCAAGTATGAAAGCAAGTCCTGGGTGGCAGGATCAGGAGAGTAGCTAGGAGGGCCAAGGAAAACAAGCCCAGACTGGTCACTGTTGCTGAAGACTCCTGGGACAGAAGCAGAAAAATCACTGCTAATAAATATAGAAAGTGCAGGGGCCCCTGGGTGGCTCAGTCGGTGAAGCGTCTGACTCCTGATTTCAGCTCAGGTCATGATCTCGTGGTTTTGTGAGTTCAAGCCCCAGGTCAGGCTCTGTGCTGGCAGCTCGAAATCTGCTTGGGATTCTCCCTCTCTGTCCCCTCCCCAACTCATGCTTGCTCTCTCTCTCTCTCGCTCTCTCTCTCTCTCTCTCAAAATAAATAAAATTTAAAAAATAAAGTGCAAAGCTTATGAACCTTTCAAACAACTGCTAATGAAAGACCAAGGAAGAGAAAACCATTATGTTTGGGGGAGACAGACTTCTCTTGGAATATAAAGGTTCTCTAGGCTCAATATTCTCTCCATGGTAGGGCAGGACAGAAGATAGAATGATTAGACTATTGTAATAATGACTGTCATTAGTTCCGCCCTTGAAGGTCTACCAAAGCATTTTAACCGCACTTGGTCCTATCACTATGTGAATCAAACACATCATGTGTTACCTTCAGCCCCAAGAAACACTTGAGCCCTGGTGTCAAAATGTCACCCTCTCTGCTGTACCGGCGTTAAGTTCTCACTGCGTTCATTGGTTAGGAAGAATTGTTCCTTTCTCAGTTGTTTGCCGAGCTTAAGTGGGTAAATAGATAAAACATCCCTGAAGCTATAAACAGGAGAGAAAAGGCTCAGGAGGGTGGGACGAAAGAGACAAATGAGTGCTTTGACTTCTTCAGAAGCGAGCTGCTCTCGTTCACCAAGAAGCTATTGAAAACAAAGCTACACTGTGGTGATGACAAAACACAGTGAGAAATCAGCTCATTTGTGTGTGTGTGTGAGCTGCTTCTAACAGGGTCACAGCAAAACCAGTGACTCTTTGCATTGCAAGGGGCCCTAGAGGTTTGTCACATTCCCCCATGAGATGGAGGATGTCCCACATTGCGCTGGGCTAGCCACTGCTGGCCACTCACGGACCAGGGGCCCTCACCTCCCCACAAAACAGTCCTGCCTTGCAGGGCCAGCTCCAGGCACAGGCAGGGCCAGCCTAAGGCGTGGGGCGCCTCTTTTTATTTTCCATCTGTTTTCTTACTTTTGTGCTCCATAGTAGTGCAGAAGCAAGTTTTCCGTCCGTGTCACATTCACCTAATTTGTTTCTGTTTCAGTCCAAACATCTTCAGTTTCTTCCACTATTCTTAACAGGACGTGCTATTCACACTCCTTGGCGTCCTGTGCTCCCTGGATGTATGTAGGTTTGTCAGTGTCCATCTATAGCAGATATTATTCACTGACTAACCTGACAATCGTTTGCAATCCTTTCTCCTTGGCCACCTCCAAGGTAAAAGATGGAGAAACTAAGCGCTCACTTTCCCAGGCTTTCCTGTGACCAGGAATATCCCTGTGACCCAGTTCTAGCCAATGACGTATAGCAGAAACCTAATGGAGGGCTAACGGGAAAGCTTTTGCTTTTTTAATTGAAGTAATAGATGCTACTGGCACAGTCTCTTTATCCTTTCTTGCTTGCTTGCAAGTGGTTGTGATGCCTAGAGTTAGGTTAGCCATCTTATGACCATGAGGGGGGGTAAAAAATATCTTAGAGACTCCAGGAATGAAAAATTTTTTTAAGTTTACTTATTTATTTTGAGAGAGAGAGAGAGAGAGAGAACATGCAATTGGGGTGGGGGTGGAGAGAGAGAATCCCAAATAGGCTCTGCACCATCAGTGCAGAGCCCAACTTGGGGCTCAAACTCACCAACTGTGAGATCATGACCTGAGCCAAAATCAAGAGTCAGAGGCTTAACCGACTGGGCCACCTCGGTGCCCCAGGAATGAAATTTTCAAAGTATAAAATTCATGCCACCAACTGCCGACTTGCAGACATTCAGCTTCATGAGAAAAGCAAATCCTCATTTGTTTAGGACATTGTAAAGTAAGTTTTACATTATTTGCAACAGAAAGCAATTATATCTGACACTCCTCAAAATGTTGCATTCAGAACTAAGATGTTCCAGATTGGGTGACCATAATAGTGTGTGTGTGAGCTACTGTCTACCTTGAACCCCCTGAAGACCAACATTTCGGCAGCCTCATGTGGTTGACTTGCATTCTTACTCATAATGATGACAGTTGAAACTACCATTTGTTGAGGAATTAGTATTTGCAACATAGTATTCATTTGTTCAGCAAATATTTATAAATGTCAGACACTGTACTTAGAATATAGTAGTAAATAAAACAAATTCCTGCCCTCACAGCCTAGTGCATTTATTCTTCATCCTAGCAACACGTCAAGCTATACATGATCATTGCCATTTTTGCACATATTGGGCTTGTGTCCAAATAAAATCCCCAAATGCGTTCCACCTGAACTTCTGAGAAAAGAGTTGTCTTCATCCTGAAGTTTATTGGAGGTGAAGTTTCATGTAATTAAACATTTTTTTTAACTTTTGAAGCAATCTCAAATTTACAGAATAGATGCAAGAACAGTATTGTTTTACCCTGAAACAGTTGAGAATATGTTCACAACATGACACTCTACCACTCCTGAATGCTTTATTGAGTACATCCTGAAAACAAGGTTATTCTTTTCCATAATCACAACTGTTGACGTCAGTAAATGAAGACTGATATATTATTGCTGTCTAATTATTACACAATAGTTGAGTTTTGCTGCTTGTCCCAGATATGTTCTTTTTTAATTTTAGTATTTATTTTATTTCTTTTTTGAGAGAGAGAGAGAGAGAGAGAGAGACGGAGCATAAGCAGGGGAGGGGCAGAGAATCTGAAGCAGGCTCCACGTTCTGAGCTGTCAGCACAGAACCCGACATAGAGCTCGAACATGTGAATGGCAAGATTATGACCTGAGCTGAAGTTGGATGCTTAACTGACTGAGCCACCCCAGACGCCCCAGCCCAGATGTGTTCTTTACAGTGACATGATTTGGATGAAGATCACACACTGCACTTAATGGTCAAGTCTCTTGAGTCTCTTTATAATTTATAACTTCCCTTGATTTTCATGCCTTTGACACTTTTGAAGATCACAGCCCATTTATTTTGTAGAATTTAACTTTGTCTCATGCTTCCACACAAACAAATTCATGTTATGTCTCTTGAGTAGTCATAACAGAGCACTGACACTGTGTTCTTGGCATTGCATTTTATCAGGTGGCACACAATTTCAAGTTGTCCTCTTAGCTGGCGATGTTAACTTGGATCACTTGAGTAAAGTGAGGTCTCCCAGTTTCTCCACTGTAAACTATCATCTTCCCCTTGTAATGAATAAGTATTTTATATGAAAGTACTTCCAGCTTTTATTGTGTAAATACACTGTTTTTCATCAATTTATTCTTTCACTTATTTTTAAGTGGACTCAAAGATTCCGATCTTATCAAATGGATTATAATTCATTACCATCATTATTGTGGTGCTCAAATTATTCCAGATATGTCCAGTGGGAGCTTCCTAAAGTTGGCTTCTGTGTCTCTTTGACATGTTCCCATTATTCTGTGAGCACTTCCTTGCTTTCTGGCACAAGATACTCCAGGCTTGTGTACTTTCTCCACTCTAGTCCTAGAACTGGCTATTTTTCCAAGAGGCACTAATTCCTCTTAGAGGAGAATGGTGTTAACACACCAAGTCCTGGATCTGTCTCAGCCTCTCCTTCCATCCCTCTAAGCTGTGCTGAGGCCCCCAACACGACAGGAACAGGCACCTAGGGCACACGTATGTTCAGTCACACTGTCCTGTGCACCTGGCAAAGCCTGGGTTTGCGGGGTGTGTCCAAACCCATAAGATCAGACTAGCTCCAAGTCCTCTATCCAGCCTCCACCCCTAGAGGGGCCCAAGGAGATCTGCCCAGTTGAGGGCTTCGGAGTCAATCTTGAGGGGTTACAACAATTCAAGAACAAACTCTTACTTTGCACTTCCTGCGAACAGCTGAGGAGAAAAGTTGCAAAGAGAACATTGGGAAGGACAGGTTCAGGGAGCATCTGTGGGGGTGTACGTATGCCTCCACCCCATCAGACAGACTGAGGCCGGCAAGGGTCATTTAGCACAACAGGAGCTTTCCGTGAGCTCTGCTTAAGCTGCTGTCTGGCTGGTCACCGCCTCTAGCTGGAGTGCTTCGTTCTAGCTCACAGCTCAGCAGAGAAAGACCCAAAAAAGGGAAATAAACATCACATAGAAGAGCAAGGGGGAACCGGAGCCAGGCCTGATCGTCAGCTCCACCTGGCATTTCTTAAGGCTGCTGCATGGGCAGGGAGTCTTTTCAGGTTTGTCTCTGTTCACTTCCTCAAAGCCTCATAAGAAATAATCTTGCTGGACACTGGGAGGAAAGAAGGAAGACCAGGCTGAGTGGACGGGCAAACCGGCATCGACAGTTTTGTCCAGACTGACGGAGGCTGCCATTCATTGCCGAGGCAGAATTTATAAAGGCACGTGGTTGTTACTTTCTCAACGGCGATGGTGGACTGTAGGTCTCTGATTCCATTACAGCATCCCAGACAGAAGAGGAAGAGACGAAAAGGGAAAAACTGCCTTTGGGGACTGCAAAGATGAGAGCATTTCTAGGCAGAAGGTGGTCAGGGAAACAGGGTTGCCAGGTCAAAGGCTAGATGATAGGGAGTCTTGGCATGAATTAGGAAAATGTGCCGCTTGTGGGTACAAAGCCCAGTGAGCAAGGGGCGCTTTTGAGCAAAGAAAACAAGAGTTCATCTAGCACCAGAGCACACAGCTTGGCAGATAAGGCTCTGGTTGGATTTCAGCCTCCACTCACAGCCTCACCAGGCTATATTTATGCGGTATATATAACCTACACAACCGTCCACAGTGGCCTGGAGGGCTGGTTGAGTTACTACTGAGAGAATCTGAATGTGCTGCCTTTCCTGAGAGGACGCAAATATACCCCTAGGAACTCTACCTTTGCTGCTGAAGATTTTCTCAGCCTACTTTGGTGCCTGAGGAGGCCATGGGGAGAAGTATGGGCATGAGTTCTATGGAGACAGGAGGAATTGCGAACTACCTCAGGACCTTCCCAGGCGGACAGAAGGGAGCACATTCCTGCTTCGTGATGGATGAACACCCGTGAGTGGGGGATGAACTCCAGTGAAGTCCACGCCTGGCACCACCCAGGGAGGAAGAACTGTCACAACTTCAGGAATGAGGAAGAAGGCAGGAGAGGGCACCCCTTTGCAGCCCAAAGAGAGACTACTTTTCCACAGAGGTTGAACAGCTGTTCCCTGTGGCCAGGCAGTGGAGGGAGGGATGCACCTGCATTCCCCAGGTGGCATGTCATACTCTCTGAGCAGGTGTGGAGGGAGAGAGTCGAAATGAGTCTTGGGTTGGGGAGTGGCGCGTTGCTCTCAGGCAGGTCCCAACGCCCTGCGGTGCTTCACTTTCTTTCTCTCAACCCCACCACTCTTCCTGTGACCTGAGCTGGTAGTTATCTTTGCCAGGCTGCCAGTGAGGGTATACTCAAGCAAGAAAAATCATGAGCCCTGGAGTCTGGCTTTAAGGTGGACCTCAAACTGGTCACTTGCCTTGACCCAGTAGGCCCTGGTTGAGGGCAATGCACACATGAGAGAATAGAGCAGGGATGTGTGTGTGTGTGTGTGTGTGTGTGGTGTGTAGGAGGTGATGTCGAATCTCCTCCGAGAGAGTTCTATGCACTGTGTGTCTTTTCATCAGAGCCTTCTTACGTGAAACTCGGAGAACAAGGCTCCTCAGGTGAGGTAACCCCTGTGGGAATCGCCACCTACTCTCACCTTACTGTGCTGTGGTTTGTAGGAGTCGCTGAAGGAAGGAAAAGCTCCCTATTCAGTGGCTGTCCCTGCCACTGGGTGAGAGCTCTGCAGGTGGAAGGAAAAGTCTGACCTTCAATGAACAGCTGCAGTTCCGGCCCCATTGAACAATGGAAGTCCCAAGAGGCCCTTGTCCTCATTGCTCATCTTGTTCCTCACCCCAAGAATGTTCTCTCTCGCCCTGTTTGTCCTCCAGAAATCACTTCATTTCTCTTCTGCTCCTGACGACTCTAGCCCCTCACAGGCTTGTGATGTGGAAATGAATGGAGCATAAACCAGAGTTTCATCTCTGAAAGCAAGGGCCACTGTCAACCCAGGGGTCCCTATGCACAAATGGCATTTCTGCGGGAGGAGTGAATGTTGGTCCACGTCCCTGCCCTGCCCTCTTCCTTTAGGGACTCTTTGACCCACAAATGTCTTCAGAGCCTCAGGCTTCGTGTGATGTCCAGTCAGCTCAAGTCACATTGGTCTTTCCAGAGATGTTGGTGGGATATCATAGCCACACTGTCTTCAGTCTGGCTCCCAAGAGCAGAGCCTGACATGGGGTTTGTGCACATGCAATTCTGAAGGCGTGAGAAACCCCAGGTGAGTGGGGAAGTACACAAGGCAGGGAAGGAGCCAAGCAAGGATGTGACCTCCAAGGACATCCAGCCCCAGCCCGGGTCCTGAGGAGCTCCAGAGTAAAAATTACACCTTAGCCTTTGTACACGTTGATGCAGGGCTGCTGAGCTTTCATCTGCCATCAGTCCTTGACTTGGGGTTTACACATTCCCAGGCTCTTCCTGCTCCTGGAGGGGAAGGTGTCTCCCTCAGCACAAGGCCAGGCCTGGAGGAAGCCGCAGGTGCAGGTTGTTCACAGGCAAAGTGCACAGAGCCAGGAGTAGGGGTCTGAGAGGATCTGGGTGGAGCATCGCCAGAGTAGGAGGCAAAGGTGGTTAGCACCGGTGGGAGCCAGCCAACATGGGCTGGCGTTTGGAGCAGAAGGCCAAGGGCTCCCGTGCTGTGGGCAGGGTGGTCAATCAGAGTGGAGAGATAGAGTATGTTTCTGAGATCAGAGTGGACATCCCCTCAAAGTTCTTCAATATTCCTTTTTGTGGAACTGACGGATTTTCATGGCAGAGTTCAAGGCTTTCTTTTCTAGAATTATCACACTTCTTATTTCCACTCCATTCCCCCTTTCTCTTATTACCTGATTTTTTTTTGTCCTTCTGAACACCTGTATCATCTACAGTTTAATCCCTGTATCTTCTACTCTTTGAACTACTCAGATTTTCTAGCCATCCTTTAGGGGTGGCTCATGGTAGTGGTTATGAGCACAGGCTTTGGAGATGGACTTGGATCTGATGCTCAGCTTAAACCTTTACCTACTTTGTGATCTAGGGCAAGTTATTGAACTTCTATGAGCTTTATTCTCTTCTGTAAAATATCATGGTAGTAGTACCTACTTTAGGTGTACTGTGAGGATTAAAATGGGTAATCCATGTGAAGTGCTTAGCAATGTATCTGGCATGGTCCATGCCCAATAAATGCCAGTTATTGTTTTATGATTGTCATGATTCTTATATGCAAGTGCTGTTTCTAAACTATGCTGCAGTCCAGGACAGACAGCAGCTACAGAACCTTATGGACTTTAGTAGGTGTTCATATACATGTGGGATTTATGCATAGAAAATTCTGGGCAAGAAGACAATGGATTTGGGGCCCCATGATCAGTTTCACAGCAAAGCCCAGGACATCCATGCTCCTCCCACTGGTGAGACTTCCCCAAATTCAGGATGGAGCACCTGCCAGGAAAAGTGCCCCCTGGCACTACTCCACATTTTCACCCCACCAGCACTGAAAGCCTGATGAAGGACACCCCCTGCCAGCTCTGCAGGAAGAAACATATACAAGACTACGTAGGAAAAGGTAGTAGAAATGAAGGCTAGAAATCACCCCACTGGGGGGAGTAAGGAGGGCAGTGACAGAAGCTCCCACACATTCTGTTTTCCCCAGAACAGCCGTGGACTGGAGTCCCCAGCTGGTCAGAGAGCAGAGAGCAGGTGTGACCATATGCCTCCAGGCCAGCCGAGGCTGACTGGGATGTTACTCAGCCCTGGGTGTGGTCACTCCAGCTTCTCTCCGAGTCGGTCTTCTAGAGCCTTAGCAGTCCCTGCACTGGCTTCCCTGCTTCAGTCCTTACTTGTCCCTTTTTCCACGGCCAAGGGGAATAGGGCTGTGCACGCAGCAGGGGCGTTTGTCCACCAGCTGCTTCCTGCCCTGGGTGGGAAACAATGCTTCCCTTTAGCCACAGCCACTACTCAGGGAGGGATGGGTATTGCGTCTTTTTGGAAAGAAACAAAACCCACCCTGGGGAAAGGGGTGATATAGGGGCTTATATGAGGAGTTCAGGGTGGGCAGGGGGTGGGAATGTTGGTGGCAGGAGGTTGGACTCCCTGCGGAGATTCCAGCCATTTTGAATAAGCATTACAGAGCCTGGGAGAACCAGGATCTGCTGACAGGGTTGGGCACAGGAAAATGAGACATGGTTGCCTGTCAGATTGTTATACTTCATGCTCAGTGTGAGGAGCTTTCTCTCTCTCTCTCTCTTTCTCTCTCACATACACACACACACACACACACACACACACACATGCACACACAATCAGTGTCCAAGATAGAGGATGAAGGATGGCCACTAACGCATTCCTCTACCTTCCAAGTTGTCAGAAAACCAAATAACCCACCGTCTCCTTGTATGTCCCAGAGGCTAGCCTAATCTAGATAACCTCATTCCAGATCTTTGTGGCAGAATAATGATAGAACTCACCCTCCCAAGAACTTCTAGGGTCAATAGGAAGTTAAAATTGTGGGAAAAACAGTGGGAGTTCAATGGGCCAGAACTTTTGCAGTTTCTCGGGCAACTTTAAATCTGAAGAAAACTAAGGGGCTCTTACTTTAGAGAGATGCGCTTAAATCATGGTGATGCAATACTTTGCATACTATCTTATTTTTAGATTTTTTTTTTGCATTTTTAAAACATTTATTCATTTTTGAGACAGAGCATGAGTTGGGGAGGGGCAGGGAGAGGGAGACACAGAATCCAAAGCAGGCTCCAAACAGAGGGAGAGGGAGAATCTTAGCCTTCACACTCATCACGGAGCTGGACTTGGGGCTCTATTCCATCACTCTGGGGTCATGACCTGGGCTCTATTCCATCACCCTGAGATCATAACCTGAGCTGAAATCAAGAGTTGGACACTCAACTAGCTGAGCCACCCAGGTGCCCCTACTTTACTTACAATGTTAGAAAGTCATGGATCCCCCTCTCTAAGACCCTGGGTTAGGATACCCCATCCTGAAGGATTTAGTCACAAGGAATAGAGCTGCACAAGAGCAGGGCACAGACAATGCTGGTACATCCAGCACACCTGGAGTCCCAAGCCAAATGACGTCATCCGAGATTCAGAGAATGACAGGTGACAATGTCAACTGGGTGTCACATCCCAAAGAGAAATCATCCCTCATGGAACACTTGCTTCCGAGGCCCTCAGGAGCTTTCTCAGAACCACCCATTAGGTTCTAGACCTTTCAGCGCTTAGGGTACCACATTCCTGGGCCAGTGGGAGAGCAGGTTTGGAGTGGCTGGATGAAACATTCTGAGATGATGGTCCCAGCCATAGCAAATAGAAAACTAGCCTCCTGTAGTGTGTTTCCCTGCCTTGATGGGAGAGGCAGCAGAAGAACAATGAAAGCGGGGAGAACAATTCCACAGAGAGTGCCCTGTGTGGGAACCTGGGAGACTCAAGTGTGGAATGTATTGTGATGCCAAGTGCACACCCAATGTGCCCTGATGGTTCAGAGTCTCTGAAGGTGAATGCCAGGGCATGAGGACTGGCAGCAACCATCAACTTCACTCTCTTGGGATGTTCATCCATGCACTGAGTGGGCCTTTATTTTTTGAGCTCCACTGTGTAGTGGACATAGAGAAACAGATGCAATGACACAGCCTCAGTCCAGTCCTCCAAGGACTCACAGTTTATTGGAGAAAGAGATCATTACAGGAAGGGCCATTTGATAGATACAAACCTGGGGCTCTCTAGAGCTGAAATCCCACTGCTGGAAACCAGCTGTGATGAAAAATGTGGTGAAGCTGGTGCCAGCGCTGTCCAGAGCAGAGCTCTCAACCATGGCTGTGCATTAGAATCACCTGGCAAGCTTTGAAAACTATCAAGGACCAGGCCACACCCAGAACAAATCAATTAGAATCTCCAGGGAAAGTCTCAGCCATCAGGATTTTTTTTTAAAAATTTAAGGTTTATTTACTTTTGAGAGACAGAGCATGAGCAGGGGCAGAGAAAGAGGGAGACACAGAATCTGAAGCAAGCTCCAGGCTTTGAGCTGTCAGCCTAGAGCCCAATGTGGGGCTTGAACTTCACAGACTGCAAGATCACGACCTGAGCTGAAGTCGGATGCTCACCTGATTGAGCTACCCAGGTGCCCCAGCCATCAGCATTTTTTTAAAAATATCTTTTTATTTATTTCTAGGAGAGAGAGAGAGAGACAGCGTGAGCAGGGGAGGGTCAGAGAGAGAGGGAGACACAGACTTTGAAACAGGCTCCAGACTCTGAGCTGGCAGTCAGCACAGAGCCCGACGCAGGGCTCGAACCCACGAACCGTGAGATCATGACCTGAGTGAAAGTCAGACGCTTATCCGACTAAGCCACCCAGGAGCCCCGCCATCAGCACTTTTTAGAACTCCCCCAGTGACTCCAGTGTACAACAGGATGAGCTATTGGCCAGAACTTCCCAGCCCTTTATGTGTTCTGGCTCCAGAGAACCACCCCTTGATGGGAAGCTTCACGATTGATGCATCAGGATTTGAGAGGACAGCCAGAGTGGGAGATGGACTAGTAAGTAAGTTGATTTAAACAAAAAAGATTTAAATGTTGTTTTATGTTCATGTAATTCAGGGTCCTGCCTAGAGTGTCTCCAGACCTTGAACACAGAGACGGGTTATGGTTTCCCTCACTTACGTCTGAGGCCCTGACCCACCTCTTCTGGGATTGATGGCATTGAGAATATCTTTCTTTCACAGTAAACCCTCTCACCACTGCATCAGGAAGGGTATGGCCCAGCCCTGTGGTCCCAGAAAGCTGATCATCACAGTTTATAGAACATTTCCCAACATTCCAGGAAATGTATGGGATATAGGCATTTGTTGGTGTTGGACTCATAATTCAAAATAGTGTAGAATCAATAGGGAAAGACAGTCCACTAGAGATAAGCCCGGGAAAAAAGACACACAGCTACCAATCTGGACACCATACGCACTGTGCCTGGGAGTAGAACCCTACACACTCACATACACACACCTAAACCACACTTCATACATGCATAGATTTCATGAGCAGGCATCATCATCCAGGATGAAGACAAGGACAAGTTCCTTTAATTCTCAAATGCTCAAAACTGCATATTATCCCTTGTTTGGATTGGTCAGACTTGGAACATTCAGGAGACATTGAATAAGGAAAAGCCATATAGGCAGGTAGTTATGTGGGCTAGCCTTAGGCTGGAGGGGTCTGGGTTGGTGAGAAATTTGGGAGTCCATAGCAGAAAGAGGGCATTCCAATTTCTGGGTACTGGTGAGATGTGCCAGGGGGAGGGTGTAGACAGAAGAAAAAAGAACCTGAGACCAAACCCTTGAACTGCCCCAATATATAAAGTTGGGTTGGGCAGACTAAGCAGATGTGGGCAGGAAGGAAGAAAAGGAGGAAAGAAGCAGACCAGAAACCAAGCTAGGGTCCAGGAGGAAGCAGTGGTCAGGTTGAAAAGATTAGGACAAAAACATGGCAGTCACTGGAGGTCTTGACAAGGTCCATTTCAGTGGCACCATGAAGGCAGAGACCTAGGCAGTGGGCAGAGAAGTCATTCTAAAAATTTGGGTGTGATGGAGACCAGAGCTATGGGGCTGTAGCTGGGGGAGAAGGGGAGAAGGGGAGAGAAGGGGAGTTTTTCATGTTTATTTTTTATGCACATAGGAATGATTCGGAAGAGAAGGGAGGGATCGAGGCAGCAGAAAGGAGAAAGAGGGGTGATGCCAAGTCCCTGGGAAGATGGGTAGATCATCCTACAGGAGAGAGGAACTGGCATTTGGTAAGATGAGAGCTATCTAACATTTTACTTGTGAAGGAAGGAAGTTAAAGTTTATTCAGTTTTCTTGCTCCCCCACCCCCCCAGGTTGTTTGTGTTTATGGGTGGCCTGGGAGAAGTCTCCTTTAACAGCAAGAATCCTGACAGTGGAGTGTAAGCCTGCCTGAGCTCATCAGAATTTCAAAAAGCTTATTTAGATGTACTGTATTATATCAGAACTGGCATGGGTGAAGTGTGGGCTGTTTACCACTATCTAGGTCACATTTATTAAAATATAGAAATCTGAGCTCTCTTTAATCCATAAGATGAAAACAAGTATTTCCAGACAGCAGCAAGAGAACAAAGGAACATTCCATCAGTGTGGCCTCAAAATTGAAGAGTTAAAAAATACATACAGAGCAAGAGTTGCAGTCAAATAGTCAAGGCAGCCAACACAACACTACTCTACTCTGCTTTGTCTAACTTGATGACATAATTATCTAGTCTTTACCCACACTCACTACCAGAAGAGCAGCCAGTCACTCTCAGGAACATGTGTGATGGGTGTTTGTGAAAGTTTGCTGTATAGAGTGTTCCTTGGACATAGCACACATCTCCAGGAAATGGACTACCAGTAGGGAATTCATCTTCCAGAGAAAAAGCTATTTGGGATTTTAGAATCTTAGATTTCCTCTCAAAAATTGAGGAAGAGAAATCCAAGGAAACAGAAAAATATGCAGAGAAATATATCATTTTGGTTGATTCTTAAGCACCTGTAGCGAAGTAGGTGCAGATACATATTGCATGAATGGAGAGGTTTCCGTGGGTTTGAGGAAAACAGAGAAAGTGCTTGGGATCTTGCCTTATGTGTAGCCTTCCTTCAGAACCCAACCTGTAGCTCCCCCTTCCTTCCCATGATTTCCTTCAGCATTTAAGCATTTGGTCCTTGCCACCGTTTCCCAGCCTATCTTTCCAGAGCTCTCTAGAATTTCTTGTTCTCTGAACACTGGCTACCACTCTTTGCCCTTCCTCCCCACGAGAGGATTCCTGCTCTTAAATTTGCCCCCACAACCATCATCACTTTGCAGAACGCATTCATACTCTTTGAACTGAACAGCAACAACAAAAAATGTCTGCTCTAGGTTAGGTAAGCAATGGCATGCTGTGCTAGGGTAGAACCACCGTCTCTGTTTGGTTTTTCTTTACGGTCTCCGTGCTCTTCCAGATTCAGGTGAGACAGAGGGCCCCGAGGAAGCCATGGGGTCCAGTGTGCTTTCCTTGCCCACCTTGCTCAGGGCATCCTGTGGCACCTGGGAGATCACACATTGCTCAAGTTTTCAACTAAGTTTCCAGGGCCTTGTGAAGGGCAGGGATGAGTAAGAAAGTCTGGGAGGGGCCCCTCGGCTGAACACCAGAAGGAGTGGGGAGCCAGCCAGCAAGCCCTAGAGGGTGAGTCAGTGGGAAACAACTTTATAGAGAAGAGTGATGAGTAGAGATGTGGCCAAGAGAGGCGTGAAGAGAAGACGCCTTCGACACATTATAAAGTTAGTGTGACACCATGGTTCAGTCAGCATTTCTCCCAGTTTGTACTGAGATCTCTCCTGGCCCAGCTTCTGCTTCTGCTCCAGCTAGGGACCCTGGGGGACCCTTGCTCATAAAAGAGCTACTCCGTCCCCAACTCCCAGTGAGATCCTCAACCAAAACCAAGAGAGCAAAGGAAATTACTTGCCTTTGGAGCAACTGATACCGTAAGGGTACATGGTGACCACAAAAACAAAGTGTTGTGTTTGTGGTTTGGAATGTCATTCCCGTTGTGGGGATGCGTGTAATCCTGAGTATGCAGAAGTCTGCCTGTGGTTGAACATGGGGCAGATTACAAACTCCAGCATGTGTTTCTAAGAAACACTGATACCCTTTCCTTTGGGGATTATTATTAGACCAAAGATGTCACAGGAGGAAAACCCAAACCATTCTGACAGACTCAGAACTATTCCCCGTTAGCTTGGCTCTGGGGTATCCAGTAGCACCAGCACTAGACACAATGCCAGTCTACAAGAGAGGCCCAGGTGTCCCTGCCAGTGGGCTCTGGTGTCACCTGAGTGCAACAATGGTTCTAAGTTGCCAGTGTCAACTACATGCAAGATATGACAGCTCTGCCTAGTACTCTGCACCAGCTAGATAGTCTTATCCAGAAAGAGCTGGGTGGGTCCCAGTCTAACTCATAAAACCTATTTTAATACTATTTTTTTAAAAAAAGCCCTAAATGCCAAGAAGCTACTATGTTATGGCCTGTTTGTATGGAGGAAGGAAGGGAGTGTGGAACAACAATGGGAGACAGGCTCCTTATGTTTACCTTTTCATATCTTTTCAAATTTTGAACCATGCAAGCATGTCATCAGTTGTGTGTTTTTTTAATAATAAGAAAAAGTGTCATTATCTCAGGAAGTTTCTTCTAGCCAAGAATTTCCAGTGTTTCTTAAAGTTGCCTGGAGTAACAAATTCACACCTATAGGTCTTTATCAGGCATGTGCTATGTGCCGTTGACCTTTGATTCAAGGTGACCTCTTCCCAAAGGACAGGGACTCCTGCATGACAAGCAAAGGATATGAGATAATGGCCTCCCCAGTTTCCATAACCTCATGGCTTCTGAGAAAGTTGTGAAATGAGAGAAGATGCTTCCCTGCATTTCCAATCCAAAGGGCGACCCAAGAGAGGTAGAAGGGTCTTTTGTAGACTGAGGGGAGGAGTAATCAGCAAAACCCCCCACCATGTCTGACACAGACATATCCCAGTTTCAAGTAGAGACCATCTGTTGTGGTATATTTACCACCACAGCCATGCGGGGCCATGTTGGAGTCTGAGGCAGAAGGAAAACTCTGGACCTCCATATGCATTTTTTAAGGATGAATTTCTTCCCAGAACATTAAAGTAATTGAAAAATTGTTGAAATACTGAAAAGTGGGTGTGTTAAAACTCATAACATTATTTTATGATGTTGGGTATTTGGCTTAAACCCAAGTGGAATTTATTATCATTTTAGTTCTTCTTGAATTAATTAAAAATTATTTAAGATTGTCACTTAGTCAAGAGCAATTGTCAAACATGGCAATTCTCTCAATTAAAAACTAGACAAGCAAAGAAGCATACTTGGAAAATACCCACAAGTGGAGTTTGCTTCCACTAAAGCAGGGGCACACATTTTTCTTTTTGCCTCTTGCTGCACTATGGCTCAGTCTGTCATTTTTTATTTAAAATTTTTTTTAAATTTAAAATTTGCACATTTTGTTCATCATGGATGTTTTGTGGCATTTTGAGAGCATAATTCTGATTTTTAAAAAATATGGCATTAAAATATTATTTTTCTTGATTGCTGAGGGGTTCTTTTTACACTGAAGGTCAGTACCTCACCCTCTCTCTGACCTAATCAACAACAGTGGCCCAAAGCTGACCTTTGTCCTGCAGATTGCTTCCTGGATCGCTGTTATCAGGCTTGTATGTTCATTCAAATCATATCCCACTCAACAGTCCTCTCCATGCCCATGACTGAGGAGCATTTTCTCTCAGAGAACTTGTTTCTGCATTATAGCCTCATTATTCAAAGCCCTAAGCCCTGGAACCAGCTCCAGTAATTTTCTATTTTTCATGCATAAAGCTATGCAGAGAATCACCAGCAATTGCCCTTCAGCCTTTGGCTAGATGAAGTCTACAAATATAATTCTTTTAATCTCTCACACATTCTGCCTGATCCAGTGTCTTGATGGAGCCATGTCCTGATGAAGAGGGAAGAGGGACCTAACGATGCATGAAAACCTAATACCCAGCTCCTTCTAGTGGTCCCCATTCCTCTTCCAGCTGCTACTGTGGGAGAAGGGGTATTCTAGTGACTCCTCTTCAGTTCCCCAGCGGACCCCTGTCCCCGACCAGATGTCTGTCAGCTGGAAAGGAGGAGCGGGCAGTTGTTTCCTTCGCAAAGAGCTGCAGTATGAATACAATTTTCCACGTGCTGACTCACGACACTGTCAGTGCCCTGGACTCCAGTCCATGGTTCTATTCCTTTGCTGGCTTAGGGGATAGGGTGGGGAACTGACTTTGATCTAGCAATTTTAGTTACTCCTTGCCTCCTGTTTCCTACAAAAAGAGTACTTACTCCCTTCTGCAGGCAGAAGACAGACTTCAGTGATCTCTCCCCATCTCCTCCAACCATAGAATTCCATTAGGCTATTATTAGAATCATCTGGACAGAGCTGCAGTGTGACACGAGGTGTCTGGGTATGCAGAACCAAATGAAAATGTTTATGGGTGTTCTGGCACACCAAACCACCTCTGACTGTCTTTCTGGTGTCACTTAACTTTATGAGGGCTATTTCTCTGAGCATTTCTTTCCGGTAATGTTTCTGCTTATTTTCCTCAGTCTGTTCATTTCTTTGGCCTTTCTCTCACGTTTTCCATCTTAAAGGGGCTTATATGAAAGCAGGAACCCTCATTTTGCCACCCACCTCCCTGCCTGGCATGTAGATTACAGCAGGAGGTGAGAACCTGGGATTTGCAATCAGGCAGATATATTGGGATCTCAGCCCTGTTACATGCTAGCTAGATGGGCAGTTGGGCAGATTATGCAATTAGTCTTTGGGCCCCAAGTTCCTCTTCTATGAAATGGGATGATAATATGTGACTCACAGAATGCTGTGAGGATTATAGCAAATCAAGAGTAGAGCACAGTGTCCAGCACCGAGTGAAGACAAAAATATTAGCTGTTGAGTACATCAATGAGCCTTTGCATGATAAAAAAAAAATAGCTACACCAGAGATCCATGAGTGTGTTTCTACTGCACAAATTCAAAGAATACAGAAGTATACAGAGTGAAAAATGAAAGAGCCTTTTCAGTGACTGCCGCCCTCCCCCCCCCCCCAGTGCTCCCTTCCCCTGCATTAATAATAGTCCTTTCTTTCTTTGTCTCTCTTCTTTTGGAGGAAGAAGGAGTTAACTATCTGATATGTAAATCCACTCTTACTGTGAAGATCCAAATGTTCAGAAACATGCCACCTCCTTGAACTCGAAGAAATTCCCCTTCATCACCTCACTCACTCTTACTTCTGCCTCTGGAGTAACCACTCTTGGTAGAGCTTTTTTTCATCTCTGTTCTATAATTTATATATATGTAATACACACACACACACACACACACACACACTTAGACTTTTTAAAAATATATACATCTCTCAAACATTTTTATATCACAGAATTCAACTATATTTGCTATCCTGAAACTGCTTTTTTTTTTTTTTTGGTATTTACCCATATGTTTCCAACATCTTTCCATGTCACCCAGAGATCCATTAAAATATTTTTAGTGGCAATATAGTATTCTGTAATAATATATGCACTCCAACTTACTTATTTCCTATTGGTAGACATTTAGGTTATTTAAAATGTTTCATCGTCATACAAATGAATATATTTAACCTCCGCAGGCTGAATACCAAGTAACATCTTCGCTGTCATCCATATCGGTAGCTGTCCCCAGTGCAGTTTGGACAAAGTCATCTCCTATGTTGTCAGGGAAACAGTGTCCTGGGTCTGAGCAAGGACCCCTACAAGACCTAAGGTCATTCAGGTCCTTGTACCGCCGCATCTAGAGCCATGCTGGAGGCTGTCATCAAGGTCCAGTTCCTCGGGGGCCACATGAAAGGGCTGGTACCCAGACAATCTGAGTGTCCCACAGTCAGAAATAGGAAAGGGCAGCGCGCCTTAAAGAGCTTGCCTCCAACTGGGTTTGTCTCTTTGAAAGACCGGCCAAGGAATTACAAGTGATAGACAATTTGTACTTCTCCAGAATTTGAAGGTTTTAAATGTGAGCAAATGTAGATTTTAAGTATGAGTCATTGCCCAGGAGCATACACACAAGACTAAAAAAGGAACATCACTCGAGGGAAATGCTGACATGACAGCAGGTGACAGAGCAGTGTGATGAGCATGTGTCTACACGTTGCAGGTCTCCCATAAAGATCTGTTGAATGAATGGGGCTAGAGGTGGAGTGAGGATGAGGCCATGAGAAGGCTTGAGTAAATAAAGATCCAGTCTGACCCAGAGAGCATTATGGGCACTGACGTCTCAGGGTTCCCCTGCACCTCGGTTCCCTCCCCTGAGAGTCCTGGGATCAGGGGCCGACAGTCACAGCAGTTGTACTCATAGTGACGTGGGTAATCTCCACAGGCCAGGAGATGGCAGGGGCTGCTGGACATAGCAGAGGTTAGCCCAGGCTACTGCAGTCCTCCGGAAATGTCAAGGACCATAAACATATTAAGAAAGCCATAAAGATATACCCGGAAAGCTCCAGAGTACCAGTAGGAAGATGGCACACTTGAAAGTGTTTGACTCAAGAGACTTCAGTGAGGAGACTATTCATTGAGGTAGGTGAGGGCAAAAGGACCACAAAAGGTGGTGAGGTGCCCAGGGACTAGCAACTGTGGGAAGCCAGGGAGGAGAGGAAATGGTTTTACTGGAGCCCCCCTGCGGTAGAAGGGCAACCTCATGGGAACTATGGCCACAGAGGACCTCAGCCACTGTCAGGACCCAGTCAATTAGGAGGAGGTAGACACGCCTCTCTTCCCATCCCCAGATCCTCTGCAGACTGCAGTGAATCCAAATGCCCAAGCCTGCCTGGAAACAGAGTAGGGTGCAAAGCTTAGGAAATGGATCTGGGCAGGGGGCTGTGGGTGAGGCAAACAGAAGAGATACAACATATACAGTAAGCTTGGGTTTTCAGAGGCAGGGGTGAAAGGCAGTAGCCTGAGCTCAGGCAGGATCAGGTTAAGTTCATTTTTTTTTAAGAAGTTTATTAAATTTTGTTAATGTTTAATTTTTTTCTGAGAGAGAGAGAGATAGAGACAGCATGAGCAGGGGAGGGTCAGAGAGAAAGGGAGACACAGAATCCGAAGCAGGCTCCAGGCTCTGAGCTAGCTGTCAGCACAGAGCCCGACATGGGGCTCAAACCCACGAGTTGTGAGATCATGACCTGAGCCAAAGTCAGACACTCAACCGACTGAGCCACCCAGGTGCCCCTGGTTAAGTTCATCCTAAGTGAGTCCCATGAACTTGTGCCTACACGGCCAGCTCCCTTATGCCCACTTGTTTGCATGAACTGACCTTGGCAAAGGAGCCAAACAAATCTCAAGGATACAGGCACAGAAACCATCTTCAGGGATGGTAGACCACCTCCAATTCCATCCATAGAAGTGAAAAAGTTCAGGTTACCTAAGAAGGCCTGGAATAATATTTCTGGCATTTTCCTGCAAGGGGATGAGGGTGATTTTGCAAAGTACCAAGGACCTAGGAACGCAGCTGTAAGGAAATCAAAATCTCTGAGTATAAGCTGGCCCTTGCCCTTTTGAGACAGGGGCCCCATGATTCTGATCATTGAAAATGACAGAGAAGGGGTTTTGAGGTCATTAGGGAGAGAAGAAGGCCTTGCTTCTCCCCAGAATGAAAAGTTTGCCAAGCAGAGAGATGAAACATGCCACCAACTCCAGGAAGACATTTTTCTCAAGAGAATGGGGGGCAAAATTTTATACATAACCTATAAAAGAGGATGTAATGATTAGCAGCACTCTCAACAAAGCTAAAACATGGAAAGAGCCTAAGTGTCCATCAACAGATGAATGGATCAAGAAGATGTGGTTTATCTATACCATGGAATACTACATGGCAATGAGAAACAATGAAATCTGGCCATGTGTAGCAACATGGATGGACCTTGAGGGTGTTATGCTGAGCGAAATAAGTCAGGCAGAGAAGGACAAATATCATATGTTTGCACGTATAGGAGGATTAGGAGGAATTTGACGGAGGAACAAGGGGGAGAAGAAGGGGGGAAATGGTGGGGGAAAGGGAGAGAGGCAAACCATGAGAGACTCTTGAATGCTGACAAAAACTGAGGACTGATGGATGTGGGGGGGGAGGAGGGGTGGGCATGGAGGAGGGCACTTGTGGGGATGAGCACTGAGTGTTATGTGGAAACTAATTTGACAATAAACTATTTGTAAAAAAAAGTAAATAAATAAAAAGAGGATGGAACGATTGAGTATATCAAAGACTTATTATCAGCTAGTACACCAGCACTTCTTTCTTTTTAAAAAATTTTTAGTGTTTTATTTATTTCTGAGACAGAGAGAGAGACAGCGTGAGCAGGGGAGGGTGAGAGAGAGAGGGAGCACGGAATCTGAAGACAGGCTCCAGGCTCTGAGCTAGCTGTCAGCACAGAGCCTGATACGGGGCTCAAACCCACAAATGTGAGATCATGACCTGAGCCGAAGTCGGACGTTCAACCGACTGAACCACCCAGGCGCCCCAATACCAGCAATTCTCAAACTCACATGCTAATGTGTCCATTCTTCATTGGTTTGCCCCCAAAATTTGATTAATATGTATAATTTGTGGGACACCTGGGTGGCTCAGTCGGTTAAGCATCCAACTGCAGCTCAGGTCATGATCTCACAGTGTGTGAGTTTGAGCCCCCCATCAGGCTCTGTGTTGACAGCTCATAGCCTTGAGCCTCCTTTGGATTCTATGTCTCCTTCTCCCTCTCTCAGTGACCTCCCCACTTGTGTTTTGTCTCTCAAAAACAAATAAAACTTAAAAAAATATATGTATGATTTGTTTTTGCTAACATTTAGGATGTGTATTACTAGAGTGTTATCTGGCAGATAAAACATTTTGTTCACAGAAACTTTCCAGTGTCACGCTGAGTATAGTTCATTACAAGTAAGAGGAGTAAGGCAGGACACAGTAACAGTCTAGCACCAAATGAAATTTGCAGATTCATTCAACCATGTGAGAACAACACAGGCCAGAATAACATAGTGGCTAAAGGTTCAGACTCTGGAGCCAGACTCCCTGGGTTCAAATTGTGGCTCTTACTAGTTCTGAGATCATAGGTGAATTTCCTCATGTATAAAATAGGGACAAGACTGCTCACTCCCACAGATTGTTACAAAGATTGTTATATTTGTAACATGCTTAGGACTTCGCTGGAATGTAAATAGTAGCATTACCTACTAAATTATGATAGCCTTTACTTAGTCACTCAAATATATATTGAGGATCTACTATGTTTAGGTATGATGCTAGGTTCTGGGGATAAGGATTAAGGTAAAAAGGATACCACCTGCCCACATGGACTAGGGGAGGAAACACTAATCAATAATCAATAATCAGTATGAAGTTGAGGCTGTGAGGAGCAGTGGAACCCAGAGCCAGGGGCGCTGGTAATGACTCCTTCCTGAGGAAGGGACATTTACATGCTGTCCGATGTGTCCACCAGGTAAAGTTTCACTAGATAAAGAAGGGAGGACAAAGACCAAGTCTATATTTCTTTGTTTGTTCTATTTGGGGGGGAGGGGAGGGAGATGGGCAGAGGGGGGGAGAGAGAGAGAGAGAGAGAGAGAGAGAGAGAATCTTAAGCAGGCTCCATGCCCAGGGCAGAGCCCAACATGCGGCTTTATCTCATGACCTCATGACCCTGGGATCATGACCTGAGTTGAAATCAAGAGTCAGATGCTCAACCAACAGAGCCACCCAGGTGCCCCAATATATTTCTTATTATAAACCACAATATCACAGGCAGGTAAAGGCTAGGAGCAGAGACATCCTTGACAGTGATGTAGATTCTTTTTTTTTTTTTTTTTTTAATGTTTATTTTTGAGAGGGGCTCGACCCTATGAACTGTGAGATCATGACCTGAGCTGAAGTTGGACGCTTAACCAATGGAGCCACCCAGGTAGCCTGAAAGTGATGTAGATTCTGGGGGAAAAGGTGACAGATGGCCTGGACAAAGATTGTGGTAGAAACAGAATAAGTGGGAGACAACATTTTTCCTTCTTGGAAGAACCTCTGAAAGGTCAAGGCCCGGGGCGCCTGGGTGGCTTAGTCGGTTAAGCGTCCGACTTTCGCTTAGGTCATGATCTCGCGGTTCGTGGGTTCGAGCCCCGCGTCGGGCTCTATGCTGACCGCCGGCTCAGAGCCTGGAGCTGTTTCAGTCTGTGACTCCCTCTCTCTCTGACCCTCCCCTGCTCACGCTGTCTCTCTCTCTCTCTCCTAGAAATAAATAAAAATAAAAAAAATAAAATAAAATAAAATAAAAAAAAAAGAAAGGTCAAGGCCCATGTGCCTGACTGCCTGGCGTGGGGTACATCCATAGAAATGTAACTAAGACCCAGGCAAACCCATCAGCAACATCTCAGCACCTGTGGGTTCCAAACAGGCATCAGAGGACATGCGAAAGAGGGGCACGTGTTCTTCCTTAGATGAAGTCCGTTTTCTCCTTTGGAGCATCTCCCCAGGGGCATGTATGCTCTTGATGGTGCTGTAGGCAGGAGGTCTGAGCGTGCAGGCTGGGCTGCCAATGCCACATTGGACAGCCTCTCCTCTAGCCCTAGGTGGCTGTGAAATAAAAACCTGCGTTCACATGTGGTTCTTTTGGTGTGTTTCTTGCTCCTAGCTAACCCCACGCGGAGCAGGGCACGGCAGATAGGAGACAGCATTGGGATTAGAGATAAACAGAGCTAGAATTAATAAGAGAATTGGTACTGGGAGTGGGGGTCTGGGTATAGCAATTCTATCCCCCCATCACCAGATGCAGACCCACTCTAAGAGCGGGAGATGTGTGGATGGCTCACATAACTGTGTGTGAACCAGTTAGCACACCGTGTCCGAGATTTAATAGATGCTACTAGTTGCGTATCTGAATAATTTTGCTTCATCTAAGATCTTGGGCAAGTGCTTTTGGTATTAACTTTTGCAGGGAGAGGCACACTTCTTACCTAGTGGCTGGTTCTTTCTTGGCCTCTGAGGTCACAGTGACTCTTAGAAAGTCAGTCAGAGGCCCCCAAACACCATCATTCTCTCCCAGATAGTCTGGGTGTACCCAGGGTAATCATTTTCTTTCTCTCTCCTTTCTCCAAGGCTCCCAGGGTTGAGGGATGTGGGAGAACCTGTCAGATCACGAGCCAATAACCCAAGGGGGTGCTGCTGCTTCCCAGAGGAGGCTCCTGTCAGGGATCTTCCAGCTCTTTGAAAGGATCCACCCCTGGAAAACATCCTGCCCTGGGTCTATGGTAGCCTCAGAGGCTTTTAAGCCAACTGCCAGCTGGGAAAAAATTTCAGGTAAGTACAAGGTTAGCAGATGAAATAACAGCAATAGAGCACATTGTATATTGAATGTTTACTATGTATCAGCACAGCTCAAACACTTTGCATTCTCACAGGAGCCTTCTGAGGTGGATGCTATTATTATCCCCATTTTACTAATGAGGTAACTGAGGCTTAAAGTGGTTAAGTGGCTCCTAAATGAATAGAGTAGGAGTCTGACAACTGAGCTCATGCTGTCAACACTATTTATCCAGGTTTCCCAGAAACTCCTGAGGCTCTTTGCGTTTCCCCAGCTCTCCTTTTCCCATTTCAAAGCAGCTGGGCGCATCTTGGGGCCGGAGACTGGCGGGTGTTTAAACGGGAGATCGCGTACATCTCATCTGCTGCCGTGCTCGGCACATGGCAGGCCCGGAACGTGTACGAGACTCTCGCCAGCCCCTGCTGCTTGTCAACACCAGGGCTTCACTCTGGGTAACAGCTGAGATCCCATCCATGACACGTGTCTTCTTCAACTGAACTCGTGGCTCCTGGTGGGTAAAAGAAATATTCACTTATCTCTCCATCCCATGATACTGATAGAACACCCATCCTGTGCTGGGCTCAGTACCAGAAGCTGGAGAAAAAGACATGAACAAGAACCCTATCTTCTCAGAGCTGATGCCCTGGTCAGGGTGCGAGACAAGCAAATGACTCATTTTCATAGAGAATGATGGGGGTCGGCACCTGGGTTTGAGGGGTACAGGATGAAGCAGGGTCATCCAAGAAAGCTTCCTGGAGGCAGTGTCTGAGCTGAACTCTGATGGGGACGTGAGTAAGAGGACATTTCATGTAGAGGGAACAGCATCTGCAAACACACAGTGATGAAATAAATAAGAAGTCATGAAAGAAAAACAACAATCATGAATGGCTAGACCAGTGGTTGTCAACAGGGATGATTTTGTCCCCCAGGGGACATGTGGCAACATCTGGAAAGCTTTCTTTTTCTCTTACTTTTTTGTTTATTGTAACTGTGTGTGGGGGTGCATCTGCTATTGGTACCTGATGGGTAGAGGTCAGGGAGGCTGCTAACTATCTTACAAAGCAAGACAGCCCTTACAAAGAATGATATCTGGCAGATGTCAATAGTGCCGAGGTTGAGAAACTCAGGACCCAGAGAAACTCAGGGTCAACAAATATAAAAACAGATTATAGCACTTCACAGTACGAGTGCATGATTAGGTAGAAAGATCCATGGAACAGCAGGAAGAATGTACATATATATCGTATATGATAAAGGCAACATCCCATGTGCTATGGCTTATATGCCATTTGACTATATGACAAATGGTGCTGAGATTCCTGGACAGCCAGCCTGAAAAAAAATTAAGTTGGAGCCGTACCTCACACCATCTACTGGAATAAACTCCAAATGCGCTAACCGTCTACGTGTACACAAACCAAAAAGCATAGAGGTACCAAGAAAAAATGTGGGAGAATTCTTTTACAACCTTAGAGTGAAAAAACCCTTCCCAATTTTGACTCAAAAACCACAGGCTATAAAATAACAAACTGATACTGAATAAAAGTAAAAAAAAAATGTTTACAGCATGTGCATACCAAACAAACAAGGGAAACAAATAACCAAAGTAAAAATCAAATGAAAACCTGGAAAGAATGCATGCAGTGCAGCAAAGGGCCGATCCCCTTTAATTACAAAGATATATAAACAAATCTCTAAAGAAAAGACCAATGAAAATGTGAGCAAAGGATATGAAAAATTAACTCACAGGAAAAAAAGAAATACAAATGGCTGTTAACATATGAAAAGATAGGAAACCTTTGTCAGGGAGTGGTCAGTGCAGCTTGGGGTGCCTGGTGGCTCAATTGTTGGAGCATCCGACTCTTGATTTCAGCTCAGGTCATGATCCCAAAGTCGTGGGATCAAGCCCTGTGTCGGACTCCATGCTAAGCATGGAGCTTGCTTGGGATTCTCCCCTTCTCTCCCTCTGCCCATCTCCTCCACTCATGCTCTCTCTCTCTCTCTCTCAGAAAAAAAAAAAAAAGGAAAAAGAAAAGAAAAGAAAAATGCACACCAGCAGTGCTGAGATGCTCTTTTTGTTTTTATTAAGCCTATTAGACTGGCAAAAACCTATGTGTGAAAATACACCGTTGGCTGCGAGGATAACATCGCCATACATTGCTGGCGGGCGTGTGAACTAGCGCAGCCCCTCGAAGGCCAGTTTAGCACTTTTTATCAAAAGAAGTAAGATTTCCTTCTGACAAAGAAATCCCACTTTTCAGAGCTTTCCCTACAGGTAGATATATTTGCATGCATATGAAGTCACATGCAGACAATTATAAATCGCAGTAAAAGATTAGAAATGATATGAATATTCATAATAGAGAACCAGTTAAATAAATCAAGGGTCAACAAATGGGTCCAAATGGCCCTCTGTCTGCTTCTGCAAGGCCTGCACCCAAGAACAGTTTTATTTTTAAAAGGTTCAAAAAACCAAAAGCAGAATTATTTTTTGTGAGACTTGAACATCGCATAAAATTCTAATATCAGTGTTCTTCTGCTCTACAAGAGAGAACTGCGTAGTATCCACAGAGTATCCGTGCAAGGGAATCCTGCAGAGATACATCTGAGGGGAAACTGGTCACGTATTCCCATGGAAAGTTTCCTGGGACATGATTATTGAATTTTGAAAAAGCAGATGTAGAAAGTGTGAATTGCCTGTTATTCTTTGGGTAGAAGAGGATATAGTTGTATTTTTGAATATGTATAAAAACTATCTGATTGGAAATACAAGAAATGATTCAATAGTGCTTACCTTTGGGGGAATGTGTGTGTGTGTGTGTGTGTGTGTGTGTGTGTGTGTGTGTGTGTGAACATGTTGTCTACTCAAAAAAGTAAATTAAAAACTATTTTTAAAACTACGCTGTGCTAAAATACACCACCGCAAGCAGTCGGGCCTGGTGGGAATAGAATTTGAGAGTGTGGTATTTTGAGGGCAGTTGAGTCTGGGGCTGTCTGCATGGCCTGATGGAGTTTGCGTTTTTGCAAATCTGGAGTAGAATGAGGAGTAACAGGATGTTTGTGCTCCTAAAAATGCTATTCTGGAAACCAGAGAAGAGTGGGCAAAAGAAGCTTGGGTGGGTAGAGAGAGAGAGAGAGGGCTAGAAAGTGGGGCTTGGGGGCTGCCTCTGGGACAGGATCTAGGGGGCTGGAGGCATGAGTGGAAGGGAGACTTACTTTTTACTGTACATCCTATTGTTGGATTTTTGTGTGCGTTTTCACTTCCATTATTTCCTATAAAAATACTACCATTTATTTTTTAAAAGAAAAGCCCTTCAGGGAAGGTGTGAGGAGGGTCTGAACTGTGGCAGTGGTTGGGGGTTGGGAGAAAGGATGTAAGTCAGGAGCCAGGATGTCAGGACTCAGTGGCTCAGTGGAAGTGGGGCTGGTGGGTCCAGTACTCAGCCCCTCACCCCTGAGGGTCTGGAAAACAGAAACTTGTGGGGAGGAAGACTGGAGGGTGCAAGGTTCACCTGTCCCCGGGTGACTTCCCTCTGACTTCCTGAGTCACAACACAAACTTCAGGTAGGCATAAACTATCACCAAGATGCCCTAGGCTTTGGATGCCACTTTGACTCCAGCAAGACCTCTCTAGCCTGGACCTGACCTACGGGCAAGCCCCTGCTTATGCAGATGCTAAGGTCCAGCCAAGACCAGCAGGTCCTCTCCTCCTGCCCCCTCCCAGTGCCCCTCAGCCCTCCCTCCTCATTGCTCTAAAGGGAAGTTCTGTATAACCAAGCTCTGATACTGGGTTTCTGGTTTCTTGCTAGGACTTCTCTGTCAGTACTTTACTTTCTATTTATATATATTGTCCTTGCCCCAATGTCATTGCACCATAAACTCTTTGAGGCAAAGACTAAAGGTCTTTGTGACCTCACGGAGGCACACCATTTCTTTTCTATGTGGTAGGTGCCCATGAACGTGCTGATTGGCTGATTGATGGGGACTCACCAGTCATCTCCGCAGTGCTGCCAATGCACCCGCCCTCTGACTCTGCAGAGCCCAGGCTCCCAGTGCAGGAAATGCCCCCAGGGCCAAGAAGGCAAGGGTCTGCCCAGGCACTCATCTCTCTTCAGTGGTTCTCCACATTCAGCCCTTCTCTGCCCAGATACTATCAGCCAAATGGGAACTCATTAGCCAAAAGCCGTATTTAAGCAAGTGTTCTGTTTGGACATCAAAGGAAACATAACAGTGAAAATGATAATCAACAACAATGATCATCGTCATTTCAAAGAGACAACATCAGTGCCAATGAGGCCCTGGAGTGTCAGTTGCTTAATCTGCAAACACAAAATGCAACTCACCTGCCTCTTCAGGTATAAAGAGAGCTCATAATGCTTAGAAAACTGGAAATCACTTCATAACTGCCACTTACTGTTATTGTTCATAAGAGCTTTGGGATTGTAGCAATAAGAATCCCAATATGCTCTTGTTATAAATGGCAGTGTACTCTCAGTACAACGGAATTAAACAGGTATTTAATGGCAACCTCATCCCAGATCTCTGGACAGAAAATAAACCCACAGCCCAGCTCCTCCAGGCCACTGAGGTTGTTCTCACCCTCAGGGAGTGGTGCCTGGTGTCAGGTGAAAGCCCTTGGCTCTGCCTCTGAGGAAAGGAGAGGGGGCAGCTCTCACAAAGGAGCCTCAGGGATCTGCCTCTCCTCCACTCCCTCCTCCAAAGGGAGAAAAGTCTTTTCTTTCCTCCTTCTCTGGGCTGAGAGGAAGTTGAAAAGGGGTTACTTATTCCTAATGTTATTTATAGCTTAGCCGAAGACTGCTAGGTCTCCAGCCTAAGGTCTGGGAACTGCCCTCTGCAGTCACACCGAGAGAGTCCCAGTTAGCAGCAAAGCCGGGGGCCATCTCCTGGTGACGCTTTATGCTCGTAGTATAAACTGACATAGCCCCCCAGGTCTCTGGGAAGGAGAGGGCCTCACTGCAGAAACACTGTCCAGAACTGGGTGCAGTGGTAGACTTGCCTGGATAACGTGGGGTCTAGCGCCCTCTAGTGTCTGCTTCAGGGCTTGGTGAGAATCCTGCTCTTTTGATGAGGTTTTTTGGGGAAACTTCTCTAAACAGGAGAGGGACTGAAATGAGGAAACACGTTCCCTGTGCACAGGGCTGTCCTCCTGCCCACGACGAGGACTAGGGTTTTGGTAAGAGAAGCTGAAAGGCTACAATCCTAATGCGTCACAGATGGGGGCGTTGAGTGAGGGCATGGGGGAGTCTTTCTGTCGGAAGGAAGCTGGGGTGACTCACAAGTAATATTTAGAGTCTTAGTCCCAAAAGATTGGCTTGGGTTTGTCTGCTTGAATATTTTTGCTCACACTAAGAAGAAAAACCCACAAAAAACACTGGTGCTATTTTATGCCTTTTATGCTTTTCAAACTAGTTTCTTAGCACTTGCCCAGAGTTAGCATATGGACAGTTTACAAAAGCCCTTGCAAGCTGTTTCATCACTGAACCCACTCCTGCTCCTCGCTATTGCCTTTATGGACCAAGCAGCCCACTTTTCTTATTATCCTGTGTCCTAACTGCCTCGAACCCTCTGCCAGTCAAAGTCACCATTTGCTCATTGCTTTACATAGTTCATTTAAAATTCAGAGCAGCCCAGGGGCACCCGGGCAGTTCAGTCGGTTGAGTGTCGGACTCTTGATTTTAGCTCAGGTCATGATCTCACAGTTCGTGGGTTTGAGCCCCACGTCAGGCTCTGTGCTGACAGTGTGGAGCCTGCCTGAGATTCTCTCTGCCTCTCTCTGACCCTACCCCGCTTGTGCGTGTTCTCTCTCTGTCTCTCTCCCTAAAAAATAGATAAACATTTTTTAAAAATTCAGAGCAGGCCAGAGAGTGGATATTATTGGTATTCTCATTTTATACACGAGAAAACTGATTCCTGGGGAAGTTAAGTGACTTATTTAGAGTATTCCATGTGGGGGTGGCCAGCTACTGCAGAGGAAGCTACATTATCCAGGAGGTCCTGGAGAAGGTGAACACGGCTCTATCTCAGAGGACACTTCTTACTCAGGACCAGTCCCTGTGACCCCGAGCCTTGGCTGGCCTGTCGGTATAAACACCCTCCTTCCTCCGAGCATCTGTCCTGCTCTCCCCACCCCAACACAAACACGTCCACAGCCAATACTCCCTCACACTTGGAAACCACCCCAGAAGAATAATGAGAGCAAAGAGCAGGGATTTGGCAAATGTTCAGAATGCCAGGAGAATCCTGGATTTGCCTCTGACTCCCTGGGCTTTGGCCTCATCCAGTGGAAAACCAGGAAAATTCCCTGCCGCCTACTCCCTTCCCTTCCCTCTTGACCCCCTCCACCATTCTCCACCAAATAGACACTCCTCCAGAGCAAGGTTAAGTCAGGCCACCCTCTGGATTCCTCTGAAACAAAATTGTTGCTTAAATACACAGATTTAGAAATGAAGTTTAAATGGGGTAACACGCTGCAGTGGAATGCAGACCCCAACCTCCACGAACAGAGAAAATGTTCAAGGCTACTGGCAGCCCATGGGAAGTAGGTAATGGAAGGAGTACAGGATTAAGAGACCTGAACTTAAATCCCAGCTGAGTGACTTGGGGCAAGTCACTTAATATCTCTGAGCTTCAGTCTCCTCATTTGCAGAATGAGGCCATCCTTTTCTTACATGCTAGGCAGGAGATGAACACATGCTTTGTAAAACCCTGCAGGGAGGAAGGTACCACAGGAGGAAGGAAAAGCAGGAATATGCAGGATTGATGTAGTGGATTTTATTATTCACTTTTTCCCTTTTCCTACCTTCCCCACTTAATAAAAAAAAGTCTGTTTCCTTCTTCAAAATGGATATTAACTCACACACAGACACACACACACTCCCATGGTCCCTATGGGCTCATCACTGTTTTAGAACTAAATGACCTTGGGAAAACGCTTTTCCAATAAAGACCCAGGGGTCCCTGGGTCTTTCTTCAGGGGAGACAGGAAGAGCAGAACCAGGAAGATCTATGGCAGCATCCATTATTTGCAAGAGGAAGGCCTCGGAAGGCTATTTCCTCCTCTGCCAGCTAGAAAAGATGGCCGTTTGTGGCCGGTGCATGGGGGAATCATCCCCAGCAAGCCAGCGGAGCCGGTGCATTCAAGGCGAGAGGAATACAACTGTGATAAGGAGCTGTTAGGGAGATGGAGTTGAGTTTGGCATTCTCTCCCTGGTGGCAAAGCCAGTTTGAAAACCTCTTGATTTCTTCACAGGCTCCATTTCTAATTTAAGATGTCTCCACCCGCTTTGGCAAACTCTGTGCCTCTCCACCAGGGAGGAAATAGCTTGGAAGAGAGGCTCAGAAAGAACAAAGGCTTCATTAGGATCAATCACTTATTCTGAGTACACATTCCTGAGAATCTCTATTGATGATCTCGGGTACAAACGAAGTGGTAATTAAGGATATAATGCAAATGATCTTCGGCTTAGTAACTCCCCTTGTAATTGAAATTTACTAAATTAAGTCTGAGGTTTTTGAAACTAGGTCTTTAAAAAAAATTCCCCAATTATCATTACCCCCTCGCCTCCCTCCCACCCACCCCTCCATAATGTAATTAGTTTAAAATAAGATCCATGGTAGGATGACGGTGTGCTGCCTACAGATACGGTAAAGCGGCGCTTGCTCTCTGAAATGCTGGTCTCCTACACGCACTCTGCGGGGAGCGAATGAGAAGAGGGTTGCATCAGTCAGGCTCAGCTGTTGTCTCACATAGGACAAGGACACTGGACACGGGGCTGGGGGCAGGGCAATGCTGCACAGGGAGAGATTTCCTTGTTTCTCTCTTGTGTTCCTTTCCTCTGCATCCTCCGATCAGGTGCAAGCTGAGGATCTTTCAGAGGAACAGGTAAACGATTGTTCTGTGGGGGTAGGAGAGGAAGTGGAATCTCTTTGGGATCCTGACAAGGTGCAGACAGGGGGAGACAGAGGGGTTAGGGGACACCAGGAACCCATCTCTGTATTCTTAAAGGTCAGGGAGCCAGACTCAAACTAGAACAAACCTGGGACTCCGAATTCTGTCCTCTGCCGCCTGATGCGACCATCACCAGCCTGAACTCTTTTCTCCTGACCAGGCCCAGCAGAGGGCCAGGCCCACTAACCGCAGCCTGCTGGAAGGAATTCCCCAGAAGCCAGGTGGTCAGAGACCGGGAACCCAGGAGGTGGCCCAGCCTCCCCATTCCCATCCCCAGTGTGGTCCCCTGGGCAAACCAGAAAGAGGGCTGAAAGTTGTCCTGAGGACATCTGGCCTTCCACAAGAGCACTTCGGCCTGTTTCACTTAATTCAGATGAAAAGATCTGTTTGTCTTTGAAATCATGCTCTAATTTCCTTGAGCAGCAGCAGAGCTGGTATGGGAGACCAGGAGAGAAGCTGCCACAACCCACCTCTTCCCTCTTCTCCCCTCCACCCCACCCTCCTGGCCTGCAGCCTCTCCAAACTGTGAGGTGCGCTCAGAAACGCCGGGGCTAACTGACCCTCACCCGGGAAAAGTCAAAGGCTGCGAGGTCTAAGATCTCAGCAAACAGCCGCTCTCGGGCCGGCAGCACAGACCTGGAGGAAAATGCCTTCTCCCCCTGAGCCTGCCCTTTCCATTTTGTGTGTGACTGCTCTCCCGTGGTCGCATCGCTCACGTTGGAAACTTCAGGAAATGCCTAGCTGAACAGCTTCTGATGGCAGAGACAAGTCGCAGAGTTGTTTCTGGAGAGCATAATAAGTGTGCCTTCCATTAGTAAATCAGATTAAAAGAAAAAAAAAAGACAAACAATATCAATCTTGTTTCCAGATAAGCATGTACTTAAAACGCTGTTCTGAACTAACTTGGGTGTGTTTACTGTTGGATCCTGGTGTCTGAGAGGGGCTAGGACCTGGTAGGTGCTCAATAACAATAGATGGAAGGAAGGAAGGAAGGAAGGAAGGAAGGAAGGAAGGAAGGAAGGAAGGAAGGAAGGAAGGAAGGATGAACGGGAGGGAGGAATGAATGGCTCTTGTTCAAAAACTTTCAGTAGCTTCTCAATGGTATGGAAAAATGCTCTAATTCTAAAATCTGGTACATAGGATCCTGCAATCAGATGCCATGCCTGCTTTCGGAAGCTTTCTGCATGCTGCCTGCCCACCGCTAGTGATCACCTGGAGGACTTGTGAACACACAGCTGGGTCAGTCACTGCCAGAGTTCCTGAAGTAACACTAGGTCTGGGGTGCAGACCTAGCCTTTCTAGTGCAGAGCTTGCCTTTCTAACAAGGTCCCAGGTGATACCGATCACTGCTGGTTGGAGACCAGGCTTTGCCCGTTTCCACAAAGGGCACTCTGTACCCTACAGAGGCGAGGGCTGGCTCCAATGCTACCTTGCCAAAAACCTCAACATGCCAGCACAACTGCACTCAAGCCCCTGCCCTCATGCACCATCCCCCACCCCCCACCCCCCTGCTGGCTGTGGCTCCCTGCGTGTGCTCACCTCTGTCTCTCAGACCTTGTGGGTCTAAGGCTCCTGCTTCCCTGGACTCATAGCTGCCGATCATCCACTGCACTCTTCCATGTTTTGGAATCCAACCCTGCAAGGCCAGTGGAAACCTCACCCGGGTGGAGACGGGACCGTTTCTTCTACTCTGTGCTCCCCCAGCTCAGCACTTACCCCCCTCCCTCTCGGTTTGGGGCTCCTCAAAGGCAGGAGCTGGGCTGCTACCTTTTCAAGCACCTCGCCCAGGACCTCATCCAGTGCAGTCTTATGACCACTGCTGTGAGCTGAAGATGCACTGTTTGCCTGATCACATTCCATTCCATTCACGGAGACCTTAATCGAAAACTTACAGTATCCGGTGCTGCTCTGTGCCCCGGGGGGATTTGCCCTGGGCTCGGTGTCTATCTTCCAGTGCTCGTTAGGCCCCCTCTGCCTTCCTTCCAGCCACTGGCCAGGGTCGTGGCTGACCTACACAGACAGCTGGACGTCCTCCCTCGACTACACGAGTGAAAGATTCCTGCCACTAAAACACAGTTCCAAGTTCTCAACGTGTTGTCTTTGAGACTTGGAAGGGAAGTGTGACTTTCGGTGGTAAGCCATGTGATGGTAACTCATCCTGGACACGTGAGAGGTGGATAAAAGGAAATGTTCTGCAGCCTGTTTAAATGTCGGTGACTAAGACGCAGGGAATGCACTGAGAATATTCTCACTTCTCAGCTGTGGGCACCTGAAAGGGTATTACCCCACGCCATCTCCTGTCATGTGAGCCGCCAGCTTCATGTCCTCTCATCCTCATGATTCCAGGCATAAGCTACAGAAGCTCCGCCCAGAAGGCTTAAGCAAAAAGGGAATTTGTGCTCACCTTTGCAGGGGGGCCCAGGACAGCTCGTGGAACTGAAGAAGGAGCTCTAGGAACCTGGGTTGAGAGATTGACGCTGGTCCCAAGTATGCCAGGACCTTCTCTCTGTCCCCCTGGCTCTCATTTCTGCTCGGCTTTGCATGTGGGCTCACCCTTCCTGCTGCAGGTGAGAGACAGGGTACTATGATCAGGCCAGTCTCCGTGCCCACCAAGGGCATGTGGAATGGGAGGGGGACTGTTCCCCAAAGGAGATGTAGGTACCAGGAAGACCCAAACTAGACGTCCGCTACAAATGGTTAGTAAATGTCAAGTCTTTATCATGTGCCAGACATTGTGCAAAGTGTTTTACATACACGATCTCATTTGGTCTGCAAGCTGACTATATGATACAGGTCCTAAACACGACATTTGCCTGTCTTATAAATGAGAAGGCACGACACAAATTACATGCAGGTCCTTTCTTCCAGCCCCAGTGCTGGGTTTGGGGCACTCGGGAAATATGATTTGGATGTGAGAATACATTTTCTTTGGAAATAAACACATGGCTTAGGAAGAAGGACTACAAACCATTGGTTAGCTCTGGTTGTCTCCATATCAGTAGCTATGAGGCTAAGATCATCACTGTTGTTTAGCCTCTCATAAATGTTGTTTTATGTTTCCAGTTGTTAATTCTGGATAATTACTGTCTCTCTAGGGAGGCACCATCTCTCTGTGTGTCCACAGTGAAGGGAGATAAGTCTCATCATGGGAAATCAAAGGGGCTTCCTTCCCTGTCCCATTCAGCCAAGAATATGCATAGCTTTGGGATAGCATTTAAAAGGAGAGACAGCCCAATTAAATCAGGATAAGTCATGGGGTTCTCCTTCCAGCCAGAGAATCAGCCATCAGGATACGTTTCCATGGCTCCTGAAATTCCACCCAAAGAAGGACTCCTCTCTGGCTTTAGTTTTATGACCAACTCTTGCCTGTATTTCCTCTAGGAAGAAACAACCCTTAAAAAAACTCACTCACTAAGAGACAATGGATCATAACAGACCCTGATCACCCTCTGACTGAGCGATCTCATGCCACCCCAGAGGTGCAGCTCCAGGCCTAAGGGAAGCCCTTCCAATGTTCCCACCAGACTGTTGTACACTTCATGCAGTTACGGAGTCTGCCTCCTCTGCTTGCCATTATATCCCCACTCCCAGCACGGTGGTCCACGCCCAGTAGGTCCCCAATAAGTGTATTTCAAATAAATGAGTAATAATCTATTCTCAAGCTGAGATCCCTCAGGTAGCTATTGAAATCAGTTGGTGGCAATGAGCCAGGGTCACTCTGCTGGCCACTGCAGTTATACGCAGCAGAGACCATCATTTTTTAGGCCCAAAATCATGGCCTGAATTTGTCAAAAGCACCTACAATTTTTCTCCTTGCTCAGCCCTGAAAGTTCTACTTTTGGTTGTCATCAGTGTAAATGCCAACACTGTAGGAAAATGCCGTCACAGTCCTTCTGTAATATTCAGCCCTGCATTTGCTCCTCGAAGAGTTCTGATTAGAGACTTCAAATCTGAGGCAAAGGACATTCAACTGAAGTCAGGCGACCAGCATTCACCAGCTCTAGAGCCGCTAGCAAAAACCAGTGGTTCTGACACTTGCTATGTGTCTGGGACTTTGATGCATAGTTTCATCTAATCTTCAAGAAGACCCTATGTAAATGGTGCTATCACCATCTTTATTTCACTTATGAGGAAAGTAGGGTTTCTAGAGCATATGTACCTCCTTCGATGCCACACAGCCATGTGATAACTAGTTACCTTGAGGCTCAAACCTGTCTGTCTGACTCCAGTGCCAGTGCTCTCAAATCAAGCTGCAGCTTTGCAAGTTATTTGACCTCCCAAGGCTCAGTTTTGTCTTCCTTCAAAAGCTGATAAAATTCATCTCTTGGGGTGAACATTGTTATGTTGATGCATCGCAGGAACTGTAAAGCACCACTCATCCTTTAAATTAGTATTACTATTGCTCCAATTCAAAGCAGAGTATTAGAAGCCAGCACTAGATTGATATATGCTTCCCCTCACCTCCCTCGGTCATTTTGCCAATGCTTCAGCCATTGATACACTTTCCCGAACACCTACTTTGTGCCACTCACAAAGAAATGAACAAGAGAGGGCCCTTGCCCTAGAGAGGCTCACAATCTTATGAGCATTTCCATACGTAATGAGACTCAAGGTTGGGTCTGCATACTTAGCCCAAAAGTTGCCCTTGCCTGATGGTATCTTGTTCCTTTGCAAGTTCTTGTGGCATGTTTAATCCTGATGGTCAGACCTCTAGGACAAGAGATTAAGAAGTCAGGTAGGAAGTGGAAATAAAGGCCACCCCAGCTTTGAGAGTCACACCCCAGGGAGGAAGGAAACTCTCCACTCTTGCAAGGATGATCAAACAGAGTGGTTAATGGGTTCAAGTAGCCCTTTGCTCTTTGGGCCACATGACCTCTAGTGAATTATGTAGCCTCTTTAAGGCTCAATTTTGTCACTCCCCTTCCTTAAAGGGGGTAGTGATAGCTGTAATTTTTGATAATATGTGTAAAGAGTTGAGTTCAGTTCGTGGCACACAGCAAACATCAGCTCAAGTACAGCCAAAGGCGGCAGGAGGAGTTAATACAGGTCACAGTGTGAGGCGCACATGAGCAACTGTGAGGGGAAATGGTAGCCAGTGCCTGGAAGGAGGAAAATGCTCAGAGGAGGGCAAGAGGAGCTTCCCCCCCCGCCCCCACCCCCGCCTCAGTAAATTGGAAGGGAGCGTTTGGAATAAAAGCCTTACTTATCCAAGGTAGCCTAGGTTTAAAAGGATCAAAATACCAAATAATAAAAACTGAATGCTTTTTCCAACACTGAAAACTCGGTTTGCATGTACACAGTATCAGGTATTTTTGTTATGCTTTCAAATTCATTATCTCATTAGATTTTCAAAACAACCCCATGAAGCACGCAAGAAGAAAATGCTCATGCCCATTTTACAGATGGTGAAATCGAGACACGGATGAAGTCTCCTGAGGTGAAGCCATTTGATTAAGGTCACACCGTTAGGAATGGTAAAAAGAGAAATAGCACCTAGTGGTCGGTTCAGAGGTCAACACCATCTTTCTGGAAATCTTTGTGGAGAAAATGGAAAAAATACAGATGCCTGGATTCCCTGGAGAAGCTTTAAAACTTCTTGAGCTCCTGAGACCGTGTAAGTAAGAATCGATGTGTGCAAGATCGATTCCCAGGAAGGTCTGTCCCCTGGGGGGAGCGGGGCAGTTAGGCTGGCATGGTGAGCTGGCGTCTGGAAGCCAGCAGCCGAAACAGTAATGCTTTGTTTGTGGTTGGAAAAGGATTTGAAGGCACATGCCAGCCAGGACAAATGCCATAGCCCACCAGCTGGGGCCCCATCCATCAACTACGCTGCCACTCCTCTTCCCCCATCCAATCCACCCTCCAAATGCAACCAGCAAGAGCTTGCCCCACCCCTCCTCACATGCTCACAACCCCACTTAAACCTTCCTGAGTTTTCCCAGACCCTTAGCCTGGCCAATAAGCCCTGCCTGATCCAACAGCATTATTTGCCATTCTCTGTTCCCTAGTCCAACATGCCTTCTTTAGAACTGCAGAGATTCCCTCCTACCACAGGGCTTTTGCACCTGCTCCTGTGGCTCCCCATCCCACTGCCCCACCCCTTCCTCCACTGCCTCCTTCTGATCTCAGCATTATGCTTCAGGGAAGTCTTTCTCAACACCCAGTCGAGGGCAGAGTCCTTTTTTATACCTTCTCTTTCTTCGATGGTTCTCGTGGTTCTCATCACTGACTGTAATTGTGCACCGAAGGGTGTGGTTCTTTTATTTAGGTCTATCTTCCCTCCCCACCAGCACTGGGCTTCTGGAGACCAGGGACCATGTCTCCGTGTCTGTCCTGCTCATCAGTGTCTTCTCAGTGCTTGGTGCTCAGTGAACACGTGTGGGATGATGTTGTAGGATATGTGTTGTAGGAATGGCCAGGAAGGGCCAGGAAAATGTTGTAGGAAGGGCCAGGAACCTGCTGGATTCTTGATTCCTGGGAGGCAAGATGTTTTTAAAAGGCCAGTTTGAGGAAGCCAGTTGAACATCAGTGCCCCGTCAAAGTGCAAAGTCACTAGGTTTTATTGCCAAGTAACATGCACAGCTGACACTCTCGACTTTGTGCAGCCCATAATCCCCACCCTGACCGTGAGGGACTCTCACAGTCTTCTTGATCTCTGTTTTGTTTGAATTTTTATGAGGAGAATTATGTTTATAATCTGCAAAGGCCATAAAGAGAGTATTTGAAGTCTGTAAGAACTGGGTAAGGCTCTAAGATGACATTAATTCTACCTCTAAGAATCATAATTTGGAAAGAAGTAGAATGTAGTTAATGTATGTTTTTTATTGAAGGTATTTAAGGAAGCGCTAGAAATGCAATTGCAGGTTTTCTGGGCATTCTAAAGTTAAGAGAAAGAGATAATGTTATGATTCAAATGTCCTCATTACCTTCATACTGCTGATGCCAGCAGCCAGGTCTAAGGACCCTGTGGACCCCACAGGACCCGCCAAGATGGTCTTTGGTTTCATGTAGGATGGAAATCAAATGTGAGCCAGCAGAAGGGGAAAGCGGAGTTTACTGAAGATACAGAGAGAGCAGATGACAGATGGACTCAGTGTCCCAGAGACTCAGAAAGGAAAGGAGGGAGTCTCTCCTTTGCCTGGGGTGTGGGGTTTTTATTGGCGATTGTGGTCTGGTGCCTGTGTCCTCTCAGGCATCTGGAACTGATCAGAACAAGGACAGTGTCCCGGTGTCCTTTATAAGTCCCTTCTTCCCTGAAGCCAGGGGTCTTGGTGTTGAGACTAGAACAGTGGTCTGGATATCCAGCCAGGGGTCTGCCGGGTGATTCCTTAGATATCATCTAGTGTGCTGGAAGCCTCAAATGATATCATTACCTCTGTGTCCCTTACAAGGAGGACAGATGCTATGTGCATTACAAGGCATGCATAGAGGGGGGCAGAGTGCTGGGTCCTGGCAAGAATCGAAGCCAGAAAGGGGAGCAAAGGAAAAAAACGGGCTTTTTTTTTTTTTTTTTATGGGATCCTTTCAGTTTCCATCTCACCACAATGTGTTGTTAACTTTAAGGGACCCAGCAGGGAATCTGAGAGGTGGACCACAAAGACACAAGTATATTCTCAGAGAAAGGCAATGGCCTGCTGGTCTGATTGATGGTGTCTCCTGGGATAAGTAAATGGAGCCCAAATAGGAGGCTGGTCCTATATGCCAGGTGGTACCAGCCCTCCAGCCCTCACCACTTCCTTCCCCAACTCTTGCTTCACCCTAGCCCCCCAGTACAGAAAGGAAGGCCAACGATGGCATGAGATTATTTGGTTTTTCACAGCACTGGTGGTTTTTTAAAACCCAAAGATTTAGTGTGTTTTGGTTTGGCCACTTCAAAGAACTGCTGTCTGAAATGATGGCACTAACCTAACTTACCTGAGACTGTGCCTCCCCTCCCGCTGCAGGCACCTAGATTTTGGCTCACTTCTGGCTTCTCACTGGTGAGAATCTCTGGTTGCTTGGTTATGAGAAAAAAGCATCGGAGAGCTATTAAAGAATCTGTGCTTTCTGTTGGGCAGGAATAGAGCATTCAATAATGGCACAGGACTCACCGGCCCCAACTCAGTCAGGTGATTCTGGCTGGGTGAATCCTACCACGTTCAGGTGATTTTTCTCTCTTTACCTCTGCTGGACCAGATCCAATGGGATCCTACCTGTGAACCAGTAATTTGAGTAGTTTTGAGTGTTGGAGTGGCATGGGGAATGGAAGGAAAAAGTTTAAGCACAACAAATTTTTGGAAACTCAGAGAAAACAGTAGTTCCTGTATTCAGTGATTAGGTGGACTGGGAGACTGGCAGGCAGATAACAAGACACAAGGTGGGTCAGTTTACTCTTGGTTATAAAAGCATGGGCCTAGCCCTTATTCTGAAGTGTATGTAACTACCACTTGATATTCTATTGGTTGGATGGGTAGATGGATGGGTAGATGGGTGGTTCAATGAGTGGATGGGTGGGTGGATGGGTGGATGGATGGGTGGATGGATGGCTAGATGGATGGCTGGACGGGTGGATGGGTGGGTGGATGAGTGGATGGGTGGGTGGCTGGATGGGTGGCTGGATGGATGGATGGGTGGCTGGATGAGTGGGTAGACGGTTGGATGGGTAGATGGATGGGTGGATGGATGGGTGG
This sequence comes from Proteles cristata cristata, assembly GCA_017311185.1. Classification (NCBI taxonomy): domain Eukaryota; kingdom Metazoa; phylum Chordata; class Mammalia; order Carnivora; family Hyaenidae; genus Proteles; species Proteles cristata. The sequence continues at coordinate 366,405 of JAESUZ010002979.1, forward strand.
GTGGATGGGTGGGTAGATGTGTGGGTGGGTGGGTGTGTGGGTGGATGGGTGGATGGATGGATGGGTGGATGGATGGGTGGGTGGATGGGTGGGTGGGTGGATGTGTGGGTGGCTGGGTGGGTGGATGAGTGGATGGATGGGTGGGTGGATGGGTGGATTGGTAGATGGACCCTGAAGCTCTACTGTCAGTGTTCATTAACTGTGGCAGACACTGTTAGTGCCTTGCCTGTATTCTCTTTATTCTCTCTTCTACACCCAAAAGGCTACTTATTTCACATACCTTCCACTCTGTCTCTGTGAGCCTTTATCTGGCTGGGGGAGCATATGAGGCCAGTGAGCCAGAAAAGGAGAGTGAATGTTCTGGAAGTAGACCTCAGTCAATAGTAGATGGGGACTTGGTGGGTAACCAGCTCAGTTGCATATCACTGGGGGGGTGGGGCAGGGCATGTCTACACAGTGGGATTAACCCCTAGTTGCCTTCGGTGATAACTGGTAACACATGCTTTAGTGCCTTTCTTTGCTCTTCCACTGTTTCCTGGGATCATCTTCCAAATGAACTACTGCCCTTGAATCTGTATTTTACGATAAGCTTCTGGAGAACCAAACTAAGACACCCATCTCATTGACTGCTCTGTATGTGTGACCAAACTGTCCCCAGGTGTCACTCTTAGCCCTCTGTTTAGGACACAGAGGGTTAAGAAAAGCACACTTGAGCCACACCTCATTTTAATAGTATTGCACCCTGTCCAAACGCAAAATCACTAGGTCTGATTGCCCAGTACTGTGCAGGGCCGACATTCCCGACCTTGGTGATGTCAGTAACCTCCAGCCTGAGCCAGAGGGCCTCCCACAGTCTTCTTTGTCAATGTTTGGTTTGAGTTTTTATGTGGTGCATTATTTAACCCACACCTAATTGGAATAGTATTAAACTCATTCTTGATTAATTCTCTCTGGAAAATCTCATCTTATTAAGTACTTAACAGAAGTTCAGCTTCATTATGGGAGCTGATCGGATTCTGTTATTTAATGACTGAAAGGAGAATGAATGTCAGACACCCAGACCCGTTTTTCTGGTCAACCTCCTTTGACAACACAGTTTTCCTAACTTGAAGGCAGTCACGTTTGTTAAGAGAACAGCCCTTTTAGCTTTTCTCTGATAATGAAGTATCTAAATTCCCTACAGGTCCTCAGAATACCTACAACAGTGTTTAGCAACACTTTGAAGTAATGGTTTCTCCACCCTAAGTGTGCACTGGAATCACCTGGGAGCATTTATGTCCACGGACCCCTGGTCCTGCTCCAGACCAGTCAATGGTAGTGTCCAGGCAGCTGTAGTTTTAAAGTTCTCCAATTGGTTCTAACATGCAGCCAGGGGTGAGGACCATTGACTCAAGGGCACAGAGCTTGTAGGAGACCATGGACACCAGCTGCTTCAGGAGCCACCGCTCTGGACAAAGCAGGAAGAACCAAATATGTCATTGGGGGCAGCCCCAGGTGACCCCGCACATGCGATAATAATACAGTCATTGCATGTGTGGCCTGCTCCACACTATACTCCACCCTCTATGCATGCATCCCTCCCCTCAGGAACCCATGCTCTAATGAGAAAACATCTGTCACAAAATAACCTTTTGTTTCCAGAGCATAGCAAAAAAGTCTCTTCCCCAAGGAGATTTCAAATCAGGAATTTTATCTTCTCATTTGAAAGCTTGGGCAGTTGAGCCTCATGCATTTTCATTCCCCTTTCTTCCAATCTGAGTAATTTTTGCTCCTGGCTGAACCTCTGGATATTTTCTCAGCCTTGGTGGATGCGACTGCCTTTATCCCTGGGGCATAATTCTAGAGAAGGAGTTCCTCGTGTTCCCAGAAACAAACAAAAAATTTGAAAAAAGAAAAGAAAGAAAATGGGACCCATAAGCCGTGGCATCAGTTTATGACTGCCCTCCATTAAGCCTGCCCCTTAATGACCTTGGCGCCTCCGAGGACTTTTGAAAGGCTGATAATGCTCTCTCATAAAACTTTAAGAAACCATGGTGAGCATTTGGGACTCCAAGCCAAATGGCAACTTATTTAGGTAGGCCCATGAACTTTCAAACATGTTTATATACTTTGATGTGTACCTCCATTTTTCTGAGGGGACAGTCTCACACTCTCAGGTGGGTATGTGACTCCACAAAATTTTAGAATTAGCAATTTCATGTCCAATGAAGTTCGACATGAAAAACTTGTGTTGCAACTTTTACACACACTGGGTCTCCTTCCTCACTGTTTTCTTATTTCTGACCTCTTCCTCTACCTTCAACCTTCATCATGTAGGGGCTCTGGAATGCCAGTACATGCAAATTCCTGGTCTCAGAAATGGGGATCTACGGCCACAGGGCTCCCAGATGCCAAGGGTCAAGGAGACCAAGTTATTCCAGTGTTCCAGGACCAGCAGTTCTTCAGAATTGAAGATCTAGCACAGGCTTTCAGGTGGCCTAGGGGGTCCCTAACAATCACTGTCCAAAACTAACATACTTGCAGGCTAAGGACTGGGTCAGTGAGAGTGGATGACCTTGCTCTCTTTTGCAAGTTTATGTGATTATTTTCTTTCCGTGCATCCTTACAAAGGCATGACACGGTGGTCATCTGTCACTTCAGGCTTTGCACCGCATCAAAGCAGACACCCATTGAGCTGAGGGAGAAAGAATGGCAGCCTCCACCCTGACATACATTTCATTCCCCTCTCCCCTTGGAAAGAAAGGTCAAACCTTCTCAGTAACTCTTTTGTGATGGGGGAGGGTATTAATAATGTCTCGCCCCCCCCGCCCCAAGGGAAGGAATACAGGTCTCTGTAACTAAGTTCCATAAAGGTGAGGGGGACTGTGATTATGCGAGAAGGCATGCAAGGGGCACAAGGAGAAGGGGCCAACATCTACTGACTGCATAGAATGTTCCAGGTATGTGTTAGATCCCTTCTCCATATATTGCTTACAGGACATGCTCAAACAAGGGAGCACAGAGCCATACTGTAGGGCTGGAAAAGTCCCCAAACCAAGGGACTTACCCCTGATAGGGGCAGAATAAATCTTTCTATTGCCCGTGACAGTGACTGCCAATTGTGCCCCAGGATTTCACCCTTTTTCCATAGCAGCACTGTCCAGTAGAATTTTCTGTGATGATGAAAATGTTCTGTATCCACATAGTCCAGTACAGCTGCCATGAGCCACATGAGGCTATTGAGTACTTGAAATGTGGCTTCTCTGACTGAAGAACTGAATTTGAAATCTTATTTAATTTTAACTCATTTAGATTTAAATAGCCACATGTGGCTAGTGGCTGCCAGTATTGAATAATGAGTTTTAGAGTAGCCTCAAGTGTTAGATGGGCATGCGGTCATCTGAAATAACAACTATGTTTCACAGCCTCTTTTGCAGGCCTATAATTAAGTCTTGACCAATAATGGGAGTCAAGACAGACAACTTCCAGGTTATGTCTGAAAGGGAAGAAGCATGGCCCCTCACCCCCAGTGCCTTCTTGCTGGTCGGACAGGGATGTAGCCATGCACCATCTGGAACCGAGTGATGAAGACATCACCTTAGGGGTGGCAGAGCATTAAGATAAAAGGAACCTGTGTCCCCGAGAATGACATCAGGTATCGGTTCCTCAATTCCAGCTCAGATATCTACATGTGAGAGCAACTAAAATTCTGTTGTATTTAGGTCATTGTCATTTTGGGTCTCGGACATTAAGCCACATATCCTATCCTAACTGATATACTTCCCACCTCTCTCTCACAGAGACTGTGGGGAACAAATGTCCTAGTTATGATTTTGATCATGTGGTTTCAAAGCTTCTGCCAGGTCTTTATACAGCTTAAGGGCAGAACCCTAGACTAAGGGGTCTCTGCTCAGCAAAGCACTTTGGTGAGCTGGCAGATCTGCAAAGGTAGACCTGTGTTTAGCCAGGAGAAAGCGATAGAGAGTTAGAGGCTATGCATCTGAAGGAAGTTTGAGTTTGGAGGAAGACGGGCTTCTGGAGAGGGAAAGAGGGCCCAAAGAAGGAACAAGGAGAGACCTGAGAAAATCAGGAAGGGCCTTAAGGATGATAGGGTCAGCAGGGGATTTCCCAAAGTGACAATAATTGATGTTGTTCCTGTGCTGTGCTGTGACCTTCCAAATACTGCTGCACACCACAGCCTCTTGTTGATGGGGCTTTGGAGAAAATGAAGGAATTAGAACAGTGTCCAGCATGAGACAAGGCGGTAGGATCATGGGCTCATAAGGAGCCAAGACACAGGGTTAGCTCAGAGATGCAACGGAAGCCAGAAATCTGAGCGAGAGGTGACTATGACACAAATAAACACCTTTAGCGTCCCCAGAGACATCATGGCAAGGAGCATACTGACTTCCACCACTCTGCCACCCTGCTTGAATGTTAGAGAAAAGTGTCACCCCAACAAGTCTATGTAGCCTGCGACATCCAGGCAGCTGACACTTGGATTTGCACTTCCCTACAGCACCATCTTTCTCCTGGCCTGCTCTCAAAGACCTGACAGCTGAGATGGGAAGAGAAACAAATGTTTCCCTCATGCTTTCTCTGCCCTGGCCTGCATTAAAGGAGATCTGCTCCCCCTTAAATCTAGAGTACACAGTCCTTAGGAGAAGTGAGAAAATCTGTCATCGGTCCGAGGGCCAAGATGGAATAGTGAGCCAGGTGGTTGGAGACATAGGGAACAGGAGATTGGGAACTCTGAGTTTAAGATGGGCCAGAACTCATCTCTCAACTGGCTCCTGAGGCAGAGCATGTGACTCGTGCACGAAGGTGTTTGCCGTCATGACTGCTAATAGTGACATTTGTGTTCAACATCCGGGTATACTCTGTTTACACTTGCTCAAGTGATGGAATTTTGGGAAAGGGGTTGGGCGTTTCTATGGCAACCTCCTAAATAGGATCCTACCACAGCTTTAGTCATGTTAAGAAGTAGACTGAAGGGGGGTGATGGGCATGGAGGAGGGCACTTGTTGGGATGAGGACGGAGTGTTATATGGAAACCGACTTGACAATAAACTATGAAAGAAAAAAGATAAAAATAAATGAGAAGAAATAGACTGAAGGTTGGGATCCACTGGGGAAAGAACATTTGGGAGTAATAATCACTCAAAACCACTGAGTGCCTTCTACGTGCCAGTATTATGCTAGGCACACTCTGTTCATATATTCTTCACAGCAATTCTGTGATGCAACTTTTTTTTTTGCATATAACAGATATGGAAAGTGAGGCTAAGGAGGTTAATAATTGGCACAAAGTCACAGAGCAAGAAGTGGGCTGGCAGGGATTTGAATCCAGGCCAGCTGCCATTAGAGTCCACACACTTGCCACTACCATGTTCTGCCTCTTTGTTCTGTAGGTCTCACACTTGGGCCTTGGGCACACACCACCCTTTAGAACCATCCAGGGCCATTCCTTGAGTGCAAAACCTCACGGAGAAGACTCTACCCTCAGATGGTCAATATCCTGGCTTCAAGTTACATGGCTATGAAAGTACCCCCTAGAAGTTTTCGTTTTTGCTACTTAAGTACATCTCTTTGTCAACCTAGTTTCTAGTTACATCAGAAAAAACATAAAATCAGAATGTTTCCAATACATTTCTGCTACTTGACACTTCTAGTAGCTTGGATTCCAGGCAAAGAATTTATTGCAATATGAACAATAAATGGTCATTTTCAACACCAACTTTACTGAACAATTAGCTCACTCATTTTGTTGTTTATCGCCTGCCCAAATAAGGGCACACAGTTTTCCTGAATCTTTCATTAAGTAGGAAAATTCTATTTGGCTTGAATACACATGTGTAGTAGTTCTACTGAGTTAAAAGTTAATGAAGCTCATTTTAAAACATAGAATATCTGAAGGTTGTATGCACAATACATTTCTCTATGTCCTTTTTTATTTAGGTATAATTGACATAAATATTATATTAGTTTCAGATATACAACATAATGATTCAATAGTTGTATGAAATGATTACCACAATAAATCTAGTTAAATTCCATCACCATACATAGCTACAATTTTTCTTCTTGTGAGGAGACTTTTTCATACCTACTCTCTTAGCAACTTTCAAGCATGCAAAACAAAATAACTATAGTTGCTATGCTGTACATTACATAATTCCCATCATTTTATAACTGGAAGTTTGTGCTTTTTGACCCTCTTTACCCATTTTGCCATCCCTCCCATTCCTGCCTCTGGCAACCACTTCTATATCCTTTCTTAAATTAATAAATACCTAGGGACCGGTTTCACTGCCAACTTAATTCTTTTATTGCAAACCTATCCAAGAATAAAGTAATTGGATAAGTTTAATAATTCTGGAAGAAGACAAGTTCTTCCATTTTGAGGTAGTATCTTTTACCTTAGAATTAAGAATTTGAGGTTTCTCTGATGCTGACTTGGCTCAATCAGAAATACTTTTTTGTATTATGACATTAGTGGATTTTTAAAAAATGTTTTTATTTATTTTTGAGAGAGAGAGAGGAGAGAGACAGAGTCCTAGGGGGGGAGGGGCGGAAAGACAGGGAGAGAGAGAATCCCAAGCAGGCTCTAGGCTCTGAGGTGTTACCACAGAGCTCGATGCAGGGCTCGCTTGAACCCACAAGCCATGAGATCCTGACCTGAGCTGAAGTTGGATGCTTAACAGACTGAGCCACCCAGGTGCCCTGACGTTAGTTTTTAAAGGGGAAGTTCCAGGGTTATCATCCTGTTATACATTTTTTAAAAATCTGTATTTCAAATACAAAATGCATTTGTAGTTCTGTATTTTGGTGTATATTGAACCCATATTATCCCAGTGGTAGAAAGCAAGAAGAGGGTTTTTAGATTTTCTGTTATGTTAACAGGTACATCAAATGTATGAAAGAGAAGATAGACTTGAGCAGTCTGTAACACCACTGAATCTGATTTTCATTTGGTCAGATTGACAGAATGATTTGGGAATTTAACCTCCTGCTACAGAGGCTCATACATGAGAAGTGTGTCAGCTGTATTGAAAGGGGCCTCAAAGAGCTTCTCCCTGCGGGATTCAGAACGTGTACAGCACCATCAGCTACCCTCAGTGCGGCTGGTGAAATCTGGCTTCTCAGATAAAACAGGATCCCAAGAAATGACATTTACTAAGTGTGGGTCGAGCCAGTTTGGAGCAAGACTTCACACATTCACACTGTAGTCCTCACTGCTGGCAGAGACCAAATTGTGAACATTTTTAGCATGAAGAGCTGGCACTTGGCTCTGACCCCTCTGGTTGGAGCCCATAGAGAACCAGATAAGGGGGTTGTATGGTTTGCTCCTCATAACCATGTCCTCTTAACATTGTGAAGTTTTGCACAAAATTATCCAGAAGGCATAACAGAATGCATTTTACTTCAGTAAATCATTCCTGTAAGTGAAAAATATATAGTGATCATTGGAGAGATCGGGGTTTCCTTTTCCAAAGTTTTTGGAGCCAGCTTGTAAGTTTCTTCCCACCCAGGGAAAAACTGCTACAACACTTAGGGGGAAAAAAGTAAAATTTGTTTGTTTTAAATGTGAGTCATGACAAACTTAGGGATTAGAAACTCAGAAAGAGGAAAACTTATCTGAACAGGGATAGTAGCCAAAAAATTTGGAGCAAAATTGGGGGGAAAAATCCTGTTGCTCCAAGACTTTTCAGACCAGTGTGGGTCTGGCGGTGTTGAGAAAGCGCTTGTCCCCGACAATTCGCCCCAATGGGCTATGTGATGCCTCAATAGCCCACCACACCCACCAATCTCCTTTCAGGCGAAGGTACAGCTCTACAAAGCAGAATACAATGTTATCTGGAAGAGGGGATACATTAATCTGGCATTATTTTCAAACTCTCAGAGTCCCTAAGGTAGAGACTAAGGTTGGGTAAATTTGGAAATTGGGAACTGAGTGGAGAAGGGAAAGGGGATCAAAAAATAGGTTCAGAGTGTAAGGTGGGGGGGTGCTAGGCATGAAGGGGGGCCCTGGCTCACCAAGGGAGCCCTGAGGGCCTACATTTTGGGAATAGGGTGGACTGGAAGCAAAACAATCTCTGGCTGCCTCTTTAGTAAGTCCTCATTGACTACAACACAGGTACACATCTTTTTAAATCAGTTTTTCATAAGCTGTAATGCAACACTGGCCTTCAATCATCACAAAGCCTGCAAACCTAGCTGCACCACACAGCTGAATGACTCTTTCCATCATGTCTACAAACCTGTGGTTTCACTGACTCGGCCAATCACAGCTGTTTCTGGATTGTTCTCTCCCAAAATGCTCTGCATCCAGGAGCAGCATGGGTGCCTGAAATCCACAGAGCCAGAGGTCTGATTACAACCATCAGCTTGAACCTGTTCTCATGGACTTTTTCACCATTGCTGCCCTCAACAGCTAAAAAAGCAGGTGGCATTTTCCCTCTGGCTCCACTCTGCCACCTCCTACCCTTTAAGAGGGGTGGGAGATGAAAGGGAAAAGGTCAGCATGTCTGAATTATCCTCAACCCACCCCATAAGACCTGGGATCATCAAGAACTCCTGGGGTTCCCCTAAATAATTTTTCAGCATCCTTCCCTCATGCTCTGCTTTGCAGATCACTCAACACGCCCTGCGTCATGGATAATTTACCAGCTCTTTTACCAGTTCTATTACTTCACAATGGGTGGAAGCTTCCAATTGGCCTGTAGCCCTCCAAAGCTTCAAAACAAGCCTATTTTCTACCATGCTGAGCTTTCAGGCACTAGCCATCGCAGTAATATACCTGAGCCCCAAAGAACATCCTTAAAATAGGGGAGCTCCAGATAGCAGCCCTGACACACGGACCTGTTTCTTGTCTAAATTAAAAATGTCCAAGTCTATTTTTTCCCCTCTTTCTGGGAAGCTGACCCAAACAAGTAAGGATGTGCTATAAATGTCTTTCAAGACTCAACTTGTAGGTTCTAATTATAATTAAGGCAATAATAATATCACTTTGTATTTTCCCTGCGCCTTTCTTCCAAAGTGCTCGGAGCATTCCCAGCTATGAGGGCAGGTATTACAAGTTCGTTTGTGTCTACCTGCAAATTCTAATTATACCTTCTTTTGATTCTAGTTCTAAACTCCTCTTCCTTCCCAGAAGCCAAGGCACGAAGGCACATCACCCCGGCTAACTTTCCTGGGTGTCTGGCCTGCGCTCTACCTGGTGTTATCTGATGGAGGAGGCTTTCTCCGATGTGGGGGGGTGGGGGGAGGGAGGAAGGGCGTGGCCGGGCTGTCCCAGGCGGTTTTAGAAGCGCTGAGCTGGCTGGTCTCCTTCCCTTCTTGCTGCTTGAGCCTCCCTCCACCACCGCCCTAGCTCCCCAGACTCCCGGTGCCAGGGAGTGAGCCGCACTTCCTGCCTCTACCGCCAGGAAAGGGCCTTTCCCCTCCTGGCGCAGGGATCCTAATCCCGCCCTGCGTGGACTCTATGCCCTCGCTGGCCCACCTTCAGGGCGGGAATGCGTTTGGGCGTCCTTATGTCCCAGCTACTTTGTGCCCGGATGACTGGGGCCAGCTATCACACGGCAGCGGCAGCTTCGTGTTGTCTTCCAGGATCTCTTTGAACTTGCATTGTGGGCTCCCCCGCTGGCCCGGGAGGGAACCCCAGACAACCCCCTTGCCTTTCTTGACCTTTCTTGCCCCATTTAGCAAAACAGAGAGTCCTGTGGTCGTTGAAGTCACAAAAGACAACCTCAATCCAGAAATTAAAAGTCCAGTCTTACGTAATAATAAAAACTCTGAACCGGGTTGAAAGGTGAGGCCTCTCCTGGCTTCCATCTCAGGCCAACTGTTGGGGGGTGGGGCGGTGGGGAACCAATGTGATTGATTTTCTTTCTGCCACTTCTCCTGTCTTGAATCGCAGACTCCAGTTTCCGACACATTGTCTCCACCCCCACCCTCCACCCTAGGCCTCTCCCCTTCCCACCACCACCACCTCTGCTGGAGGAGAAGGGAGAACCAGGAAAGGGAACAGGAAAGTTCCAGGGTGGGCTCTCTCAGGACTTGTACAATATGACAGCTCACTTTTCTTTAGAGATCGCCCACCCGCTCACCAGCATCACTGGGCTCTCACAGCTGTGTGCCCTGGGGCAGTGGTCAATGGGACAAGATCCCAGTGGTTGCTTCCCCTTCCTTGATTCCTGGAACTTCAGTGGTGTCTCTGCTTCTCTCAGCTGAGGTCCTTTTACACCCTGCCCTCCAACCCCGCCATCAAGGTGGCTCCATGGGGCACAGCATCTATGTCCCCACACTGGTTCTCTAAACATACATGGTATGCTACTGCATTCTTTGTCCTGCACGCGCTCGCCCAGCCCTCTCACCGGCTGTGCCGGCCAGGCCACTGGCCGGTCCATTCAGGTTTTCCAAGCTGGTCCAAGCCACAGGGACCCCCAAACTGAAGACAACACACATTAAGTTCTCTATAAGCCCCTCTGCTGTTTGGGGGAAGGAGGCAGGAGGCAGGCACATCCTGGGTTTGTCCCATGTGGGTACAAGGACGTCGGGGGGAGGGGGCTCAGCTCAGCATACCACCAGGCCTCTCCAAAAAACCTTAATGAAAATCTTGCCTCTCAACTCTGTTTTTAGGTTGGATGTAGAGAGGGCATTATGAATAATCTCTTCGTACCATTTTGCACACGGTTTTTATTGTTCCTAGTTCTTTGGCTATAACACAAACCTGTGGGAGAGGGCAGCACAAGCAGAAATCCTAGCTGGCCTCCCTTGGCGACTTTAACATCACATGCTCCCAAGAGCCCTGATCGTTAGAACACAGATTTTTCCCACTCTCAAGTAGGAGCTTTTATGACGCCATGGTGTTGAGTCTCTGAAGGAAAATAGAATTAGGATTTGTCTGTGTGTGTGTGTGTGTGTGTGCCCTGTGAAAATACCTTCCTGGCCTCTGCCAAAATTGGGCTTTTCCAAACAAGGGCACGAGAGCCGTTGTATTTGAGTTCACATTATGAATACATCTTGTGGGTGCCTGGTACCCAGAAGGAGTTTATCTCACACAATCTAGGTCTACTTCCCTAATTAAGACCACCATGGTACAGTTTGGATTGGCTCCCCTTTCTGTTAGTATCATCTGGGTGTTTAAAACAAGTCTTTGGAGAAGCATCTAGACATTTTGGAAAATGATGATCAGAGACAGTGCTTGATACATTACTTAACGTTTCACAACTCCTTTCACCTTCTAAAGGTAACTGCATGTTAAAGTACCTACTAAAATTCAGTACTCGAAAATTTTTGTATCCACACTCAAACTTGTGTCCTTTTATTTGCTAATGAGAGCTTCATAACTGGATGTATTTCTCGTTCTGCTCTGCCTACCAGGAAGCTCAGTATGAAAGGGAATGCTCCATTTCCCAGGCTGGTATATCTAACTTATTTGATTTTTAATTATTTCCATTATTTCTTTCTCTCTTGAAAAGTTTTGCTGTATTTTTGGGTATATTTTAACATCGTAAACCACCTCCAATCCTTTTTTTTTTTTTTATGTCATCAGGATATAAATCCTAAATAAAAATGGAGAAAACTCGCATCTATTCATGCCTTCAAAAATATTTATTGCTCACCTCCTACTTGCTCAGTCCTTGGCAAGTTTCTCCCCAGAGGTGAAGAGGAGGTGGTACCACTAGCTGCTTTCCCTCCTCTTGGGACTTTAGTCACATTGTAGACAGAGAAACAATGGTGGTGGGCAAACCAATCTTCCCTCCCCTGACAGAACTCACAGGGCACCAGATTCACCTGCAGGAGAGGGGCACTAAGAACTCAGGGCACTGAAGAAGACCCTGAGAAGAAAGTCAGGAGATGGTGGAGCTATGGAAGCCAAGGGAAGTGAGTGTTGCCGAAGAATCATCCCCTGCTACAAGGAGACCAAGTAAGACAAGAGGTGAGGTATGCCCAACTAGCAACAAGAAGGTCATTAGCTACTCTGCCCAGAGCAGTGTCACTGCAATATTCGATGAGAGATGAGGAAGGAGAGACATCAAGTGTAGACAACTCCTTCCAGAAGTTTGACTGTGGCAGAGAGAAAAGAGCTGGTGGAGGAGGTGTGCTGAGCTAGGGACTTAACGCTGCAATGGAAGGCCACCTGGGTAACTTCAAATGACTATCTGAATTTCTGTTGCATTCCAAATCTCCTTGTGCTTAGGGTGAATGCTCATCTCCCAGAAAAGAGAGGAGTCCCAGGATGCCTGGGCTATCAGGTCAAGGAGACAAGGAAGGGTACAAGAACTTGAACTGCTTGATGATTGGTTACCTTCCCTTAAATATCACCGTGGCTGTGGCTGATATCTTCTCAGCGCGCCCAGGATCCCAGGAGCACCTAAGGACTCTATTCTCGACTCCAATGTCTGGCGCACTTGGCTGCCAGTCCACAGCTGGCCTCCAGCCCAGCTTGGCTTAGGAACACCACAGCTCTCCAAAATCTGCACGATCAATTCCTCCACACGGCAGAGAAAGAAGGTTGCCAACAAACCCCACGAACATGGGAAATATATTCACATTCTATTTTTCCAGCCCTGGGTTCAGGTTCAGGTCCTATTTGGATCTCTGCTTTTTTTGTTGACCCTGCCTTAGCTTGATTCATCTTAAAGGTGGTTTTAATGACTTATGAAAGCAATCTGCAGTGTTGTTTTAATGTTGGGGGTCTAAAAAAGGAGCCAGATAGCTGTAAGGCAGTTAGAGGGGCCACATGAAGCTTTTCCAAATCTGCTTTCCCAATTGTTGAAGGAAAGTAGTTACTTTCTCCAAAATCATTCTGACTCAATATGTAATTACATGCTATTCCGCCTGCTCTTTATTCTCTATCATGCACTCAACTTGTATATCATGTAAACATTCAATCAACTCTCTCCTATTTTATAATGAGATTCTTGCAATTGCTTGCATTTCTTTCTTTGTGTTGGCTTCTGGGAGGCTCATGTTTGGGTTTTCTTTTCAGATACAGCAAACTTCTTGAATTTTTTGGTTGGTATATGTCTTTATCCACTTTCTTTGACTCTTTTTTTTTTAAATTTTGCTCATATTTTATTTACTTCCTGTACATGACATTTTTGGAAGCTACTTCATATATATTTTTTTGAAAAATGAGGTAGGGAATAAATAAAATCAGTAACCACTTTTGCAGTCCTCTGTTTTATGAATCCATCCTGCTTTCAGCTTATTTTCATTTGTGGTATAGGAGGGATTCTCAACCTGTTTTCAAAGATAAACTCCTTGCTATTTCACTGAAGACTTCAGGTGTGTGTGTGTGTGTGTGTGTGTGTGTGTATAAGAAGACACAGCAGAATGTCTGAGAATGTGAGCTTTGAAGAAAGACTGCCTGGGTTCAAATCCCAAATCCACTATTAACTAGCTGGGTGACTTTAAGCAAGTTTTTTTTGTTTTTTTTTTTTTAAATTCTGCGTACTTCAGCTTTAATTATGAGAATAATACTTCCTAGTAGGATTGTAAGCATGAAACGCTAATACATTCACACATGAGAAGTGCTTAGAACAGGTGCTCAATTTCTATCAATGGTTATTGCTGGGGTGGGGTGGGCAGGGAATGCTGAAGATCCAGGCTCTCCACAGAGGGAGGAGGGGAAGGGGTACCACTAGCTGTCCTCTCTCTTCTTGGGACATTATCCAGACTGTAGAGAAGAAAGACAGGGCTGGGCATGCTGACTGGCTTAGAAATCACCCCCATCTGCTCAGTAGGCCTGTTTCCTGGTAGAGACTCGCTTGATAAGGTCTCACCTAATTTCCCTGCTTTATTGGTTTGACCAAAAACTTCAGAAGGAGCTGTGTCTATTCTTCAGTTTAATCCATCTCTCAAGCTTTTAATTCCAATGGCTTAGACTTTCAGTTTGGTTCTTTGTTATTATTAGTCAGTCAGGGAGTCCATTTTTATTTTTATAAAGCGACATGTGCTCATTGTTAAAGGAGACAAATGGTCCTCTGAGGGAATCCTCTGTTCTCCTCCCCAGAGAAGTTGCTTTCAGCTCTATTAGTTGATTATTTGGGATTTACTGCTCTCTCTCTCTAAATAACATGTCCGGATTGTTGTTTCTTGCCTGCTTATTAGTTTGGGCGGCTGGCATTATATTGCAATCCTGTTATGGAAAATAAGGCTTGAGGGGCACCTGGGTGGCTTAGTCGGTTAAGCGTCCGACTTTCGCTTGGGTCATGATCTCACGGTTCGTGGGTTCGAGCCCCGCGTCGGGCTCTGTGCTGACTGCCAGCTCAGAGCCTGGAGCCTGTTTCAGTCTGTGACTCCCTCTCTCTGACCCTCCCTGCTCACGCTGTCTCTCTCTCTCCTAGAAATAAATAAAACATTAAAAAAAAAAATTTAAAAAAAAAAAAAAAGAAAAGAAGGCTTGAGTTTGCCTCCCGTCATGCCTCCCCACATTCACTCATTCTCCCCACATTCTATCCTTCCAAAGGCTATTCTCTGGTTTGATTAGATCACTGCTCAGTATTTAGATTGTTGTGATTATATAAACACCTTTGATTGCGGCGCCATGTAACAATGCTTTTCCTTTCCTATAACGGTTTTGTTTCCCATGGAATCAATACTTTTTTTCCTCAACTGCTTTTTTTTTTATGACTTTATTGCTTATTGAATCCCAACCCTCTGAGGGTTGTTTAAACCTCTTCTTAGCCTGTTCAAATATATCAGGAATCTTATGAACCTTGTCTTTTTCTTATTAATTAAGAGAGGTTCCTTATATATCCAAAATATTCATCTTTTGCTAGTTATGTTTGTTGCAATTGTCTCCTCTCATTTTGTATTTTGTTTTTTCACTCTTTTAGTAGCATGTTATGATGAACCAAAGTTTTACTTTTTTTACGTACTCAAATTATAAATAGTTTCTTTTCTATTTTTGCACATTTTGTGATTTCTTTGTTTCTTTATTTCTTTTCCTCACTCAATGGTCATAAGAACATTCTACATTTTTTAGAAAGTGTTTAAATTTTGTCTTTTTAACACTTAAATATTTAATCTATTTAGAATTGATTTCTATGTGTGGTACGATGTAGGAGCTCAATTTCTCCCCCACCCCCACCTTTTTTTTTTTTAATGGTTAACCAATCATCCTAGATCCAGTTTTAAAAAAATTTTTTAATGCTTATTCATTTTTGAGAGACAGAGAGAGACAGAGTATGAGCAGGGGAGGGGCAGAGAGAGAGGAAGACACAGTATCTCAATCAGGCTCCAGGCTCCACACGGGGCCTGAACCCACGAACTGTGAGATCATGACCTGAGATGAAGTTGGACACTTAACTGATTGAGCCAGGTAGCACACCCCACCCCCAGCTTCATTGTTTATTACCCCATTCCCTTCTTGGTTGATCTATAATGCTTGCTGTATTATGGATCAAGTTTTTCCCGGTGAGATTTATTTCTAAGCTCTCTTCCATTCCGTGGGAGTGGTCTCTGTGTCTACCCCTCATCAATTCTTCCCTCCACCGTGTCCTAATTTCTAGGATTTTATAGTAAACCCTGATATCTGGCATGGCGAGTTCTCTCCCTCCTTCTTCTACTTCTCCCTCTTCAGAATTTGGTCTCCTTTTCCTGGCCCTTTGCCTTACTATATGCATTTTATAAGTAGTTGGGGGATTTTCTGAAGAATATCCACAAAATATTTCCAATGATTGAAACTGAAGATAAACTTGAGACAAATTGATCTTCACTATACTAGGTCTTTGTACCTTTGAACATAACTTATTTTTCATTTTGGGGACTTGGTCTTTTGTAAAAAAAATAAATATATTTTTGACAGAAAGAGAGAGAGCAAACATGTGAGAGAAGGGAGCAGAGAGAGAGGGAGGCAGGATTCAAAGGGGGCTCACCCTGACAGCAGAGAGCCCAATGCAGGGCTTGAACTCACAAACTGTGAGATCATGACCCAAGCTGAAGTCTGATGCTTAACTGACTGAACCACCCAGGCACCTCTCATTTTGGGAACTTTTTTTTTTGCCTCCTCATAGTATGTATGTGTGTATATATATATATATATATATATATATATATATATATTTTTTTTTTTTTTTTACAAATAGCTTATTGTCAAATTAGTTTCCACATAACACCCAGTGCTCATCCCCACAAGTGCCCTCCTCCATGCCCATCCCTCCCCCCCCCCACATCCATCAATCCTCAGTTTTTGTCAGCATTCAAGAGTCTCTCATGGTTTGCCTCTCTCCCTTTCCCCCACCATTTCCGCCCTTCTTCTCCCCCTTGGTCCTCCGTTAAGTTCCTCCTAATCCTCCTATACGTGCACACATATGATATTTGTCCTTCTCTGCCTGACTTATTTCGCTCAGCATAACACCCTCAAGGTCCATCCATGTTGCTACACATGGCCAGATTTCATTGTTTCTCATTGCCATGTAGTATTCCATGGTATAGATAAACCACATCTTCTTGATCCATTCATCTGTTGATGGACACTTAGGCTCTTTCCATGTTTTAGCTATTGTGGAGAGTGCTGCTATGAACATTGGGGTACATGTGCTCCTATGCATCAGCATTTCTGTATCCCTTGGGTAAATTCCTAGCAGTGCTATTGCTGGGTCATAGGGGAGTTCTATTGTTAGTTTCTGAGGAACCTCCACACTGTTTTCCAGAGGGGCTGTACCAGTTTACATTCCCACCAACAGTGTAGGAGGGTGCCCGTTTCTCCACATCCTCGCCAGCATCTAGAGTTCTCTGATTTGCTCATTTTAGCCACTCTGACTGGAGTGAGGTGGTATCTCAGTGTGGTTTTGATTTGTATTTCTCATTTTGGGAACTTTTAAATCCACCTTTCAATGAGCTCTTTTTTCTTTTTTTTACTTTTTTAAAATCAAAGTATAGTTAACATACATTATAGTAATTTCAGGTGTACAATATAGTGATTCAACAATTCTATACATGACTCAGTAATCATCACAGTAAGTGTGCAATGAATCCATATTTTACATCAGGGCTGAGACAAGTTTTTTTCCCTTAAGTTTGTTTGTTTGTTTGTTTGTTTGTTTAGAGAAGGAAAGAAAGAGAGGCAGAGACAGAGGAAGAGAGTGAATCCCAAGCAGGCTCTTCATTGTCAGCACAGAGCCAGATGCAGGGCTCAAACCCATGAACTGTGAGTTCATGATCTGAGCTGAAGTCAGACACTTAACCAACTGAACCAACAGGTGCCCCAAGACCAAGGCAAGTTTTTAAAGTTAGGATCATAGCCTGGGTTTCTACATAGTATATATATTCTATACATAGTATGGGTTCAGATCTCACCTTATGCACAGTACAACTCCTATTCACCTCTGGCTTTGATTTTTTCTTTTTGCTTCTGTAACTTGGCAATTTTCCTTTCTTGACTTCATGCTTAGTTATATACTAAAAACATTCTGCTTATATTTTACCTAGAAGTTCTTAAGCGTCCAGAGTGAGTGAAGGGCGTCCAGAGTGTTTATCATCTTTGGCTGAAGTCTTCCCGATAACTCTGTAGAACCCCTTTCTTGGCTTTACAAATGAATCAGAGGTTGGAAAACCTGTGATAGAGAAGAGAGTGTAGCTTTCTGTCTTCGGCCATGACTGTCTGGGCCCATTTCCACCCTTCTTCTTTTGGGCTTCCTAATATATTTGGATTGTCAACAAGGCACATCTAGTTTTTCAACACTGATGATTTTTAAGAAGCACTCAATAATAGCAGAAGTAAACCTATTAAGAGGTGAATGCTAACCTTGCAAATATTTATTAGTTATTTCTTTCATGGATGAAAAAAGTTAGAAACATCTGTGGTAGCAGCCAATAGCAAAGCTTTTCTGGATCGCAGACTACAGATCTTCATCCTTTCCTCTCCTTTCCTCCTCAAAGTAAACAAAAACCCCCGTTAAACCCAGAGGCTATCAGATAGGTGTCCATCATGTTGACTTTGCTTGACGCCTTTTAGAAAAACTGCATACCCTTAGAAATAATTTTCAGAGCTGTGACCTCTCAGCCAGTAACTACAATGTCAGTGTTCTGCAAGCTCCTGCTGGGTAAGAAAAAGGAAGATTTAACCATATTGGTAAGAAAGTCAGAGGTTTTACATACAGGCCACGGCATCATGCTGATGGCTGCCTTCTGCAGGGAGATCCCAGGCAAACACATTTCCTCTCTTGAGAGGATCAGATGCCTACAGAATCACACTCTCTCTCCCTGGTACACAGGGCAGTCAAGCAAAACAACTCACAGATGAGGTAGAAAATGTCCTCTACAGAGAAGGACCCTAAGTGGAGGGTATTCCACAGAGATTAGCAGTGAGGTTAAACATGGTACTGTCTTTTTTTTTTTTTTTAATGTTTATTTATTTTTGAGAGAGAAAGAGAGACAGAGACAGAGCATGAGCCAGGGAGGTGTAGAGAGAGAGGGAGACAGAGAATCTGAAATAGGCTCCAGGTTCTGAGGCTGTCAGAACAGAACCTGGCGTGGGGCTCGAACTCTGGAATGGTGAGATGGTGACCTGAGCCTAAGTCGAACTCTTTTTTTTTTTTTTTTTTTAAATGTTTTATTTATTTCTAGGAGAGAGAGAGAGACAGCGTGAGCAGGGGAGGGTCAGAGAGAGGGGAGTCACAGACTGAAACAGGCTCCAGGCTCTGAGCTGGCAGTCAGCACAGAGCCCGACGCGGGCTCGAACCCATGAACCGCGAGATCATGACCTAAGCGAAAGTCGGATGCTTAACCGACTAAGCCACCCAGGCGCCCCTAGCATGGCTCTGTCTTGAATGGAGCAGAAAACAAAGAGTTAGAAGACAGAGCTCTATTTCACAACAGGTCTGAGCTCATTTCTGCTCTTGGGCTTTAGGTCTCCATTTGGTATCAGATTAAATAGGATTCTGAGTGTTCATGATTCTCAAAATAAAATATGACAAAAGAGTCCTAAATTCCTATGATAAGATGATATATCCTGTGATTACTATTCAAAAATAATAATGATAATGTAGTAAAAGAGAAATGGCCCCCTTGGAAGATGATTACTTGGTGCTTGGAGAAGTAGAGGCTGAAGTAGCCCTGTCTGGCCCCTCTTCCCTTTCAGAAAAAGAAGACAGTTCTTAAGCCTGACAACAGAATGATTGCCTGGATTCCAGGAGTCCAGGGCTTTCAGGTAATGGAGTGTCTGCTTCTTTGCGGTCACCAGAGATATGTCTTGCTCTCAGATGAAAATAATGAGGTGGTAAGCCGGAGGCCTGGGGGGGTGGGGGGACCGGATGCTAGGAACTGGGGTTCTAGCCCCTGCAAACACTGTGGACCTAAGTGAGGAGTGAAAGCAGCAGAGCAGCCTCCCACCCCCTGAGTGCTTGGACAGTGAGCACATCAGCAACTGTCCAATTTGGGCTGAAGGCCAGAGAGCCTCCTCAAAAATTCTGCTTTTTGTAAGTTTCCTCAGACCTTCTCACATCTTGAGGGGAATGTTCCCAATAATGAACAAGATGTAGACAGTAGAGGCTCAGGGTAAGATGTCATTTGATTTACAAAGTATTTAGGTAATTTGTGTGTGTGTGTGCCCAAGTGTGGTGTTTACAAATACATACCTGCCACCAAAGCCATTTTTCTCCACTTAAATGCCAGGCATAAGACTTACATGCCTAAGTCTTATGAAAATCATTTCAATGTATGTATTACTATTGCTGTACACATAGCTTTGATGGGGACCAATGGCTGACATCCTATATACTAGGGGGCAAACATATTTTAAAACATTTACACAAACTTGAGTGTGCAAAAACTGCAAGCTTTCCATTGACAAAATATAAAAATGACAAACAATGTGTAGTGTCCTAGCAAAGGCTGAAGGAGTGTCATCAGGGCCAGTTTGGGAAAGACTGACTGACTCAAAGGAAGTGAGCATTTGAAGGATGGACAAAGGCCTGACCATGCAGGGGTTGCCCCCAACCAAAATAAAATACTTCAGGCCTGCTACGTCTAGGATTATCCCCACTTTACAGATGAGGAAAATGAGGCAAGATTGATTAACCAGCTGCCTAAGGTCACACTGCTGATAATAAAAGAGACAGAAATTGAACTCAAAGTCATCTGAAAGTCATCTGACTTTTCAAAGTCAAAGTCTATCTAATTTTACAGTTTGAGTCAATCCTTCCCCTCCCTCCCCTTCCCATGATGTTTTGAAGATTCTCCATCAGGAAAAGGAACTGCCTTAAAAAATTATGTTAATTTATTTTTTGAGAGAGAGAGGGAGTGAGAGAGAGCGAGAGAGAGCAAGCCAGGGAGAGGCTGAGAGAGAGGGAGAGAGAAATCCCAAGCAGGCTCCCAGCCATCAGAGCAGAGCCTGACTTGGGGCTTGAACTCACAAACTGAGATCATGACCTGAGCCCAAACCAAGAGTCACTGATTGAGCCACCCAGGTGCCCCAGGAATGGCATTTTGACCTCTGCAGTGACATTTCAGATTTGAAGCAAGAGAAACAGCCCCAGAAGCTTCACTGATATCCCTAGTGTTCTCCTATTTTCTCTCTTTGGTCCTTTTTTAAGCACAGAGCTCTGGAAGCAAGGTGGTGTTAGAGGCACACAGAGCCGCATCGTTTCAGCTTATTGCTTCCAAAATGCCTTTTCAGAGCTGCTTCCATTCCTCCTCTCCTCAGCCAGCCAGACGTCCTCCCGCCCACCCACCATGTGCTGGCCATGTGCAGCTAAGCTGCCTGTCCCTAGCACCTCTGCGGGGTGGCAACAGCTCGGTCCTATCAGAGATTAGCTCCAGAAACGCCACTGTTCATCAGCACCCCTGCAACTAGAGCTAGAAATAGCCCGGCAGTTTCCATGTACCATGAAGAAGAGACTAGAGATGGATGTGGGTAACTTTTTTTTCAAGCTATTTGGCACTTGATTGTTGTTTTTCTATCAGGCTGTGCCACACGAGGTCTTTCCAGAATCAACAGAACCCATCCACATTTGGGGCAAGGAAGCCTTACGCTGCCAGCTGATACAGAGACCTGGGCAGGCAGGTCAGCAGCTGTTTTCTGCAATCCCAGCTCCCTTCATCTCCAGGGAAGCAGGGAGGCCTTTCTCTGTTTCTAACAGCTTCGGTCTTAAATGTCTTCTTATGAATCTCTTCTGCTGTTACTAGGAGACAGGCCTCATCACTCTGAGAACTGAATGTGCCAGGGCGGGATACAGGGGTGTGGGCAGGTGGGGTGGCAATCAATGGTTCATAGCGTCAGGCCATCACAGTGAGCAACACTCCCCCTCACTGACTTCTGATTGACTGCTAAGTGCAGGTTCCCTCCATACAATCCCTCTTTGTCAGTCTTCCTAAGAGCCTGAGGACTCCTCACTGGGAGAGATTCCAGGCCGTGTCTGGTCCTGAGGGCTCCTTTGACATAGCCTTTTGTCAAAGTTCGTAGCCAGGGAGAAGATCCCGGTTAGATTTCAGCCTCCATTCACTCCCTTGGTCGGATGCCCTTGCACAGGGTACGGCCTGCACAGCTGTGCATGGAGTCCCTTGTCCTATCTGCCCCCCTCCTCCTGCCAGTATAGAGATGGTCATTTCTCACATCCTCTTCTGCTTTTCCGAGTCAGTTCGGTCAAGGTCAGTGAATCGGCTGCATTTTTATGTACTTTCTCCTGAGCAGTTTTAATCTGAGAGCTACCAGGGAAGGAAAAGTCCCTAGACACGTCAAGGATGTATGTTACAGGGAAGATTCCTAGTTACCAGGTTCTGTTAGCTTAGGTACCTGTCACAGAGTCTGCAACTTTCAAACACTGTGGGACGTTAGTCACCCAGCTTTCAAATGTATTATTGCCTGAATCTTCTACAAAGAGATCCTTTTATGGGGTGGGATACAATAAGGGTTAAGTAAAAACAGAAGACAACTCTAAGTCTTGAATAAACTGAAAGCCCTTTATTCATTATTTGCTCACCAAATATGTATTAAGTGCTTATTGTGTGCCAGGTGATAGGATACGAGAATGAACAAAAGAGATATGAGACATGATTCTTGCCATTCTAAAACTGACATAGCAGAGTAGAGAGAGATTAAACAAAGAATCCCACAACAACGTAATTACAAGCTGTAAAAGTTTTATGAATGGACAGTACACACTGCCCTTTGAGGACATAGAGTATGTCTTACTTGTTCTGGTATCGTCAATGCCTGTTACTTAGTAGATGCTAAATAAATATTTGTAGAATGGAGAGATGGATGGATGGATAGATGGATGGATAACTACATAAAAGAAAAAATAATTGCATAGCACAAGAGCCATCTAAATGCACATCATTAATGAGATATTGTGAAGATAGAGAGCTGTTATTTCTGGGTGATTTTCTTACCTTGGTTAAACTTGCATCACAATCTCAGATTATCAAATCTCTCAGCAAGTCAGCTATAAATTGGCATGGTCCAGAATCCCAAGCATGCAGCATCTCCTCACCAGACCTTGTTTGCTACTCTGAAATTCTTGGACTGAATGTATGATTCTGGAAACCAAGTAATGTACACAGCCTTTGAGTAGAGAAAGGCAGAACCCACAGCAGACACAGTGCGATTCCTACCACATTGTCTTCGTAGCCTTCTTTAGGGTTTCTTCTGGGTAAGGCACTGTGGTTATCTCTGAGGTTCTGATTTCCTACTTGTCTCAGTTGAGACTCTGGTTATAAGATACTGAAATACATTTAAAGAAACTAAAAAAGGGGGGAAATCATAAAGAGGGGGGATCTCATAAGAGCCAATTTAATCTCTCTCTCTCTCCCTTTCCCTTCCTCTCCCTCCCTCCCCATTTTCACACTCCCCACCTAGAAACACATCATCTTTCTTTGCCCTGTTTGTCTCCCCATTCTATCTACTGACTTTCTCTGCAAGGCTATTGTTAGGATTACACAAGGTCAAGTTGGGAAGAACTAACCTCTTGACAATACTATTTTCCTAACCATAAATAGGGATTATCTCCCCATTTATTTAGTTCTTTGATTTCATTTATCAGATTTTGTATTCAGGCCTTGTATGTATCTGTCAGTATTTCATTTGTGTGTGGGGAGGTGCTAATGTAAATGGCATTATGTTTTTAATTTCAAATTCTACTTGTTCCTTGTTGGCATGTAGGAAAGCAACTGGTGTTTGTACATAAAACCTAAGCCTTCAACCTTGCCATAATCACTAATTCTAGGAACTTTTGGGACAGTTCTTTTGTATGTTCTACATAAATGGTCATGTCCTCTGTGAAAAAGACATTTTATATCTTCCTTCCCAATCTGTATACCTTCTAATTAATTAATTAAGCAAGCCTTATTGCATTTACAAGGACTTCCAGTACTATATTGAAAAGGAGATATGAGGTGTGCCTGGGTGGCTCAGTCGGTTAAACATCCTACTTCAGCTCAGGTCATGATTTGTAGTTCATGGGTTTGAGCCCCATGGACTCAAACAGCTCAGAGCCTGGAGCCTGCTTCGGACTCTGCGTTCCCCCTCTCTCTGTCTCTCCCTTGCTCACACTCTGTCCCTCTGTCTCTTTCTCTTAAAAATAAATCAACATTTAAAAAGTTAAAAAAAGAAAGAAAGAAAAGGAGACTTGAGAGGTGACATCCTTGTCACGTACCTAATTTTAGTGGGAAATCTTCAGTTTCTTACCATTAAGTATGATGTTAGTTATAAGTTTTTATAGATAGTCTTTATCAAGTTTAAGAAGTTGTAGCTTTTTAGGACACATCACTTTTTTTCTCCCTGTAATTGCAGTTGTTTCTTTCAGCATCTCCCCCTAGGCTGTTCTCACTGGGTCAAGGGCAAAGAGGCCAGTTCTCATCAATTCTTGGCACTCAAAAGCCCACTGATGTGCTTTAGGAGCACACCCCATAGGTCAGATGCTCCAGAATTCCCTGCTGAATCATGAAGTCCTTTGGGACCCTCCCTTCTTCACTGCTGTCAGTCACCTCCTCCCAGGATACCTTATTGTGAAATGGGTCCAAAGGGAGGGTCTCTTCTTGGTCTTGTTCTCCAGTGGCTGGACAAGATGGGAATGGCCTCCTGGAGCTAAGACAGAGGGAGACACTCCAACTTCTCAGGATATGGGAGGCAACTGAGTGGGGTACAGGAGTTCCTCCCAGCCCTCTAGCCCCTGTGGACAGCATATGGATTCAAAGATGCACAACTTTAATCTAAACTAAAGGACTGACTTGAACATTCTTCTAGATGTTGAGTCTGTGCCTGGTGAGCTAAAATAAACCATGGTACCTATTTCTTCCTCTAATAATCAGTAGATGTACCCCATTTCCCCAGGCAATGTTTGATCACTGTCTCCCACACCAGAACGCAAAGTTCCCCAAGGGTAGTGACCATGTGTGCTTTGGTTCACATGGCAGTCTCTGCCCAGCACAGTGCTTGGCATGTTGGAAGCCCATGGTAAATACTTGCAAAAGGTCTACATACCTGACCAGGAAGATGGGAGGCAAAGCGGGCAGCCAGCATTGGAGGGTGGGGGAAGGGCTGAAGATGAAAGAGTTTGTAGAGCCAAGGGCATGGCAGAATGTGGAATTGGGTCAGGACCGGAGAAGATGGGCCAACACATAGCAAAACATGGAGGAGCCCCAAGACAGTTCTGGGTAAGCAAAGAACAAATGCAGAGGGTCAGGCCATGACAGCAATGAAAGTTGGCCTAGCAGGCTGAGCGGGCAGACTGGAGGGATCAGCAGCCCTGGGGCTGCTGCCCAAAGCAGGTGACTACTTGCCTGAGTGAGCAGAGCAGACTGCATTTAATGGTCAAAGGTTAAAGAGCAGGTAGAATGTGATTAAGCAGTGGTTTTCAATTTTGGCTGCATGTTTGAATCACTGGGGGTAGTTTTTAAAATATAAAGGCACTGAGTTCCATGTCCAGAAATTCTGATTTTGTTTTCATCCTGAAGGCAAGGAGAAGCCATTGAAGGTTTTAAAGATGTGTGTTTGTGTGTGTGTGTGTGTGTGTGTGTGTGTGTGTGTGCGTGCGCGCGTTGATGTTTATTTGGATAACAGATTGTAGAGACCAGTTAGCAGGATATTAGGCATATGACTCAAGAATAGGTGTTTTGCAAAAGTATCCCATGCATTTAAAATATGCGGTAGGGTTGGGAACCACTGTTCTAAAACAATAGTCGTTAGTCTTGGGTGCACATTGTATTCATCTGCAGGGCTTTAAAAACTTTTGATGCCTAGACCTCACTCCCAGAGATCCTGATTTAATTCTGTCATAGGGATTTTTCAAAACCTCTCCAGATGCTTATAATGTGTGACCAGGGTTGAGAACCACTGGGTCTCACTGCTGTGAGACTTGCCACTCACAGTGTGGTCTGAAGACTTGTTGGAAATGCAGAATCTCAAGCTCTTCCCCAGACCTACTGATTCAGAATCTGTATTGTAAAAATATTTCCTGAGTGATTAGCATGTACAGTGAAGTTTGAGAAGCATTGGTCTAGAGCAGTAATTCTTGAAGTGTGTTCCTTAGAGCAGCAACAGCAGGATCACTTAAGAACTTGTTAGAAATGCAAATTCATGGGCCACTGAATCAGAAACTCTGAGAGATGAGGCTCAGGATTCTGTTTTAACAGTCCATCCATTATGGTTTCAGAATCATAATTATAAAGGGAAAAAGCAACAATTTCAGATTGCAAATTCACTAGGGAATTTGGCCAGCTGAGTACTTTAGAGATTTGGGGGTTAACTCACTTCTCTAACCTCTTGGTGTAGCTTTGGCTTCCAAAAGATTTGGAATAAATAAATAATAGTTTCTCCTCTGTGAGACCCACCTTCCTTCCATCTTGGGACACATCTGGTTGGAGCGATGGCTTGACATTTTTCTCACGATCTCTCTGATCCCCCTCTCAGGATCTCTGCCAGAGGCTACGCCGACTTCTGCCCAAAGGCTGACTTCCGGATGATTTTCATATTAAATAAAGAAAAGATGGGGCAGAAAAAGCAGCTGCAGAGCCTCAAAGGCACAACCCAAGAAGAACTAAGGAAGCAAACACTATCTGCTCATAGGAAGTGAATTTCCTTTTTATGGCTCAGATGCACAGAGCGGGCCCTGTGGAAGAGGGAGAGGTTACGGCAGGTGACCTAAGGAAGGAGAATTCTCCCTACAGGTGCATTTCTCTGGCTGCCCCCTCTGTGTAATGATGTGTAGCCATAGGCGTGATTTGTCCCAAGGTACCCAGCTCTTCTCCTCCATCTTGTAACTAAGCTAGGCTTTGGGCAGGCAGCAAGATAAAGAAAGCATGCGTATTTTGGCACTGGAATGAGGAGCTAACATTTCACGGGTGGGCTTTCCCTCTCTTTGTGGATTTTTAAACAGTGTGCATGTCTATAAATGTGCTTCAGGGACAGGCCAGAGGGCTGAGGCCCCACTTGAGTATTCAATATGATACAAGAAGCAGTTTGGTGTCTTTATCATCCCCCGCCCCTCATGGGAAGGGTCTTTTGGTTAAGCAAAGATATACTTTGCTAGCTTAAGAAAGGGGTCATAGTGGGGTGCCTGGGTGGCTCAGTTGTTTGGGTGTCCGTCATTGACTCAGGTCATGAACTCACAGTATGTGAGTTTGAGCTCCACATTGGGCTTTGTGCTGACAGTGAAGAGCCTGGAGCCTGCTTCAGATTCTCTCTCTCTCTCTCTCTCTCTCTCTCCTTCAGAAATAAAGATTTAAAAAAATTAAAAAGAATGGGGTCATATTAATAGGGGTTATATGTTTCTGTGATGGAATGATTAAGATATTATTTTGAGGTTTAGTCTTGCTAGTTTTTTCCTCCC
Organism: Proteles cristata cristata; assembly: GCA_017311185.1. NCBI lineage: Eukaryota > Metazoa > Chordata > Mammalia > Carnivora > Hyaenidae > Proteles > Proteles cristata. The sequence continues at coordinate 393,167 of JAESUZ010002979.1, forward strand.
CTATTCCAAGAAGGTAGCTGGGCCCTTTGAGGTTCCTTCCAGGAGAAAAATTGTCCCAAACTTGGAAATAGGCAAGAGAGAATAAGATTAGGATGTTTTAGTGCAGTGTTGGACCTGTTGATTTACTAAGCCTATTTTACAACTCTCAGGGTGCGGTGAACTTACAGATTTTTGTTGAGTAGAGATGTAAATAATTTCTGTCCCAAAGTTATGGTGTATGGTCCTGTTGGACATTTTAACCCATTTTGTATCTGAACCAGCAATCTATGAAATCATACACAAGATTCTCAAATGCTGTTTGGAGCAGCTTTGTGTCCCACCAGTTTCTTTATAAATTGGGGTTGAATCTTCGACATGTGTTCATTTTATGTTTACATGAGAGTCACGCTTTTAAACTTTTGAAAATTTAACATTCTTTTAAAACTGGCTTATGTTACAGACAACTTCTCTTTCTGGCTTTTGTTTCTCAAAAGCCTAAGCTTCTTGGCACGTTTACGCTAAGTGAGGAGGGAAAGAAGACAGAAGCAGCAATATGGAGTGGGGGAGATTCCTCTGAACTGGGAAGGTGATGGGCCCACAGGTTCTAAAGTTTATATGTTGACCCCTGGCCTGCTCTCTCACAGAGTCCTGGAAAACTAACAGGGTTTCCAAAAGCGGGTGCTGACTAGGGCACCTAGGCATTGCGTTCTCAGCCTCTACAGTGATCAGGTACAGAGCATGGGCTCTGATTAAAGTCATTGTATCAAAGGGGCCACATGAACTTACTTAACACTCTTGAAAAGGGACCGGTGTGTTAAAGGCCTGATGGTCTTTGAGGATCCTTATACCACCCTGGAGGGATTAAGATCCCCAATTATTACTGAGCTCAAATTTGGGAAATCTGAGACCTAGAATAGAGCAAATTAATGTGACATTTGTCACATACCCTAGATGGTGGGATAAGATCCCTGCCTACTACATTAGCAGGTGAGAGGTTTGTTTGTCTGACCTCTGTTCCAATTGGAGGTCTCTAAAAAGACCCACATGCCCTCCTTCAATGGAGAGATGGAGCAGCTAAATAGGGAGGTGTCCCTACTTTCTAGGGGAACCTTATCAGCCTTTTCAAATCCATCACCAGTGCTTGAAAAATAGTTCTTACCAACCTGGGGGACAGGAGCTGGTCCGCTGAAAGATAAGATCAATCCAACATGTGGTCAAAGTAACCACTCTAGGGTGATGTGACAGAATATTTAGTAGAGTCCCCTGCCCAAAAATACCATCCTCAGCCCCTTAACTTTCTGAATCAAAGCTTCTTTCTGTCAAGACTTCAGATTTGCAGATCTCAATACCCATATCCCCGGAAAGGGTTCCCATTGAGTGTTTCTCAGGTGTGTTCAATGCAAATAGCTAGATCAGAATCAGCTGAGGGAACTTAATAAAAACGTGTATTCATGCTTGCTGCCCCAGACCTGTTGAATCATGGGAAGGAGAAAGGGGGAAGCTTACCCATATTTTCAACCAGTGTCCTGGGTGATTCTGATATCCTTTGAATTCTGACAACCTCTGGGACAGGGTTAAGTGGCGGGGCAACAACTTGGCAATAAGCATGTGGATCAGGGCTCACTGTCTTGGGATGTCAAGGCAAAAGAAAATGCCCTCCTATGAATTATGTGACTCCTATGTGGTCTGAAGGGTTTGGGTTAGAAGCGTATACATATTTTTCAGGGAAGAGCGGTCTTCCCTCCTCCTCGGGTCTCTCAAGCCTTGCTATTCAGAGTATGGTCAGAGCAACAGAAGCAAAGAATCACTCCGGTGCTTTTAGAAATGCTGACTCCCAGGCCCCACCCCAGATCCATGGACTCAGACCCTGCATTGTAACACAATTCCCTGGTAATTCTCTTGCGCGTTTAGTTTGAAAGGCACCGCTTTAAGGCAGGTGGGAACACGGGATTACTGTTGTTTCCACAGACACCCTTTTGGGGCCTTGCAGCTCCTCTCCCGAGTGGTTTTGTGGCTGAGCCAGCCTGGGCCTCCCACAGCCATCACTGCCCCCTACCTCCTTGCTTCAGGCTCTCCCCCATCAGGGTGAGGTCAGCTTGGGCACACAGGGACTCCCCTCTGGCTTTCCTTCCCCAGGCAGCTGGGACCTGTGCCCATCTGCTCCTGCAGAAGGGCCAGGTGGCTGGAGGGGCAGTCACCCTGAAGTGGCACAACCAAGAGGTAATAAGAGAGATGAGTTCAATTGCACCCCCACCCCTCTGGCCATAGACTCTGCAGGTGAGTGAAAACGAAGGGCGGTGGGCAGTCCTTTCCCTGCAGCGTCCCACTGAACGTGCTCCTGAGCTGGGTCTTGGCTGCCCTCCTGCAGCTCAGTGCTCACCCACACTGTCTTTCCTCTTCAACATCACCTGCCGAAAGACTCGTTACTCTACTCCCAAGACGGAGCTGGCTGGGGGACAGGGTCTGGCCACTGACAGACTCCCTAACCACTTAGCTGTGATGATGGCCTCCTCTCCACAAGCAGCCGCCGCCATCTCCTCTCTGCCCTGCAGGCTGCAAAGGAGCCTCCTGTCTCCTCTGGATCTGGGCATGGCTGGGGGCTGCCCTGGTGGCGGGCTTAGGAGCCTTCTGGGCTCCATTCTGTGTGTCACCACTTCCTGCTCTTTCCCTTCCTCTGCTTTCCTTATTCATCTCTCGTTCCTTCTCTTACTATTTCTCCCCACACCACCCCTCAGTCGTGGTTGCCACCACGTACCTAGACCTGCTTCCGCACCTCATAGCTCTAACATCTCCTTTAACCCCATGGACCCTTTTGGCTGCCGTGTTGCTTCTCTCTCCCCTAACAATACAACTCCTTGGAACAATTGGCTTCACATACTCTGTCCCGTTCCTCCTTTCCATTTGTTCTTTTCCTCACTGCAGCTTGCCTTCTACCCACCCTGCTCCACCCAGACTGTTCCTACCAAGGACCATATGCCCACCATGTTGTAAATCCAATCGTCATTCCAGCCTTTCATGCCTGACTTCTCAGTGGTCTTCGGTACAGGGACACACCCTGGGTCCTAACACTCTCCCATCGCTTGTCTCCATGTCAGCCCAGACTCTTTGTTTTTTTCCTACCTCCTTGTTGGCTGGTTTCGTCAGCTTCTTCTCTTCTGTATGACCTGGAAATGTGGCAATTTATCTACACTCAGCTCTGGGCCCTCTTTTCTTTGCTACCTGCTTCTCTTCCTCAAATTTAGAGCCCAGAATGATTTATTTATAGAAAAATAAAGTCCTTTTCTTTATTAAAGGAATTAATAAACGTAAGTCTTTAATTTCAAACCATGATAAGTGCTTTAAAGAAAGCACTTAAATAGAGAGTCTAGGGGCGCCTGGGTGGCTCAGTCGGTTGAGTGTCCAACTTTGGCTCAGGGCATGATCTCGCGGTTCATGAGTTCAAGCCCTGCCTCGGGCTCTGGGCTGACAGCTAGCTCAGAGCCTGGAGACTGATTCCGTGTCTCCCTCTCTCTCTGACCCTCCTCTACTCATACTGTCTCTCTCTCTCTCAGAAATAAATAAAAACATTTTAAAAATTTTAAGTAGAGAGTTTAGTGGATAGCCTGATTCACACTGATTTATATTGATTTATGCCTCAGAGAAGGCATATCTGAGGAAGCGACGTTAATGCCGACAGGTGAGGGTGAATGAAAGTGGGCAGGTGTAGGGTCAAGAGAAGAAGCAAAAGCAAACAGAACAAAACAAAAAGCAGCAAAGGCTAGCTGATGATTTTCATATTCCTATCTCCAAGCCAGACCCGTTCTCTGTGCTCTACACCATTCACACCTTCTGGAGATTTCCACTTGGTTGTCTCTCAAGTACCTCAAACTTATTATGTCCACAACAGAAGTTTGAATTTCTTTACATACACTTGTTTTCTCCCCATATTTCCTCTCTTTAGTAAATGGCTTCATTTTCCACCCCTTGCTCAGACAGACACATGAGACCTCTCACTTTGCCTCACTGCCCAAATTCCCCCCAATGCCAAGACCTGTTTGTTCTACCCCTAAAATATTTTGATGATCCATCTACTTCCTCTACTGCCCCCAGTCTGGTTTGAGCCACCATCTCCTCTCCCCTAGAAGTCTTGCAATAGCCTCTCAACTACTCTACCAAGCTGCACACAGGCTATCTTCTCCATGCAGCAATCAGTGTGATCTTTAAAAATTGGGCAGTGTTTGCAATCCTTCAACAGTTTCCAATTCACTTATAATACAAATTCTCTGACATATTTTGTGCAGTCCTACATGATCTGACCCCTGCCCATCTTTGCAACTTCATCTAGGGCTGTCTTCCACTCACTTACTGTGCTCCACCCTCATGGCCATCTTCCAGTTCCCCAAAGCCATCCCATTCTTGCATGTTGCTTATCACAATCTTAAGACATCCGCTTTTCTCTAAACTATTGAGTTCCCATTCTACAGAGTGGTGGAAGCTTTTCTAAGCCAATTTGGAGTTTTTCTGGTGTTGTCTAACTTCCTAACATTTAAGTTGTGCCAGGTCATTGCATTGATAAAGAAAGGCCCACTGGTCTTGAGCCACCTTTCTACAAGGGTGTCAACTGCTGAGACATCCTTTGTTCTTCTAATTGTAGGCCATGGAGATATGCAGGTCACTGCTGAAAGGAGTTCCTAGTCTTTTTGCCCCTTCACAAGTGGTAGTAGGCTCTCATTGTGACTTTCATGTCTCATTTGGAAGATAGGACCTGCCTGAAGACAATGGAACAACTCTATTTGTGAAAGAACTATTTGTCCAGACTCAACTGCCTAGCCATTCCGTAGCCAGGGTCTTGTCTTCTCTTGACCCACACCCTCCACTGGATCTTCAGGACTGACAACATTTGTAACCTCTTCATGTCCCCTTCACATACCCTTCCACATGCTTGGGGTGTCTCTCCTAGTCCAGAGGAAACAGGCTCCCCTGAAACACCACATCTCCCAAATATTTTAGTTGTGAATAAAGTCCTCTACAGTTCCCTGATGGCTATTAGGTTTTTGGAAACCAAAGCCAGATTCATTTCTTTCTATTACATCTACCTCAAAGCAATGGGCACTGAGTACCAAGCAGCTTGGCTTGAGGGATGGGCAAAAGGAGAAATAATAGGAAACTGAAACATTATTAAAATGTCAAGAATGTTATTGTGCCCATTGTTTCCATGCCTACCTTTCCTACTTTTTTAGTTATGGCTGTCTAGAGAAACAGCACCACAGGAGGTAGATGAGAGAGAGAGAGAGAGAGAAAGAGAAAGATTTTAAGGGATTGTCTCACACAATGGTGTGGTGGGAATTAGCATGAAATCTGTGTGGCAGAATGAAGACCCAAGGGAGAGTTGATGTTATAGTCTTGAGTCCAAAGACAGAATTCCTTCCTTCTGGGGGTTCTCAGTGTTTTCACTTAAGACCTTCAACTGATTGGGTGGGCAGGGAAAGGGAGAGACTGGCATTTGCTTTTCTAGTGGCTAAAACACATGCTTTTCTGCTCTGTGGGTGATTCTACAGCACCTTCACTCAATGGTGGTATAAGCATAATGGAAAAGCTAGAAGCCCCCCAGTCCATCTGATTAAGGTAGCCATTGTAGCTGTGGAATCCCCAGGGCATCAGCCAGTCATTTGTCCTGTCCTGACCATGTTCCTAAAGCTCAGATGTCCAGTTGCACAGGGTTACAGTTGTATTTTCCAGCTGTGTCCTTGGAGCGATAGCTTTATAAGTATAACTCGCATCTTCAGATCTCTTCTATGCAGAGTGGAGTATTATTTGTATAGCAGTCAATATATAGTCAAGAGATTAAGAGGTTGGTCAAGTAGGAGCTGAGGGCCATCCTTTAACAATCTCTGGAAGCAAAAATGGGAATTAAAGAAGTAGTTAATAAGAGCTACTGGGATCCATTTACTAATCACATGAGTCTCTTCAAGGTCCACTCTGCTTTGAGGGCTTTAGCTTAAATTCTAAGGAGCTACAGTAATTCTGTTTATGTTATATGTTATGTATCCAAATAGCAAGAATGAGTCCATTCTGATTTTAGATTTCACTCAGAGTCTCCCTTACCCCGCTTACCTTATAGTGAAATGTACTGACAAGTTCAGTCAAACACCCTGATGTCTAGAACGCAAACAAGTATGGTAGGAATGAAAAGGTCATGAATATCCTGTGAGCTCTTAAGGAAACAGAAGGACTAGTCAGATGATTAGCAGCTTTCTTACTCCTCCTCCAAGGAATGTCCAGACAGGCTACTACATTTTTTAAAGTGTGTGTGTGTTGAGGGAGGGGATTGTTTGTGTTCGTTCTTTTGTGTGTGTTCCTGAAGGCTCCAGCGATTGGAAAGAATTGAACTAGACAGATTTTAAACTTTCACAGATTGATGGATCAATGTGGCTTCACTTTTGGCCATTTAGGGGCAGTAGATACATCTGTGTTCTGTCCACTAAAAACTAAGCAAGCTCCTTTCCCCCTCCACTTTGCCCTCCAGTATTCTGAAGACTACATCTAGGTTCTGTGTAGAACTGATATTGAGATCTGATATTTATTTCCTAGATGTAGGTAGGTACTGAACTATTGAATTGGCCACTTTTTACACTAAATGGCTCACACACTCTAAAAAACATTTTACTCAGTAGTATATTCCAAGTTACAAAAACAACAATAAATAACAAATGACATAAAATCACTGCAGATCTGCTGGGTAAGATAATTACAGAAATAGTCTGGAAGATAAAATATGACCGCAATTATATAACTTCTATAAATGGTATTTTTTACATGTTCAAGTGATGAGGCAAATAGTTGATAAATTAATTAGCTCTTTAATATAAAATGGGGTTTTAATCTGTTTCCCTAAGTTTGTAGCAAGCACATTAATTCCTAGTTGATGTCTTTATATTCACAGAGAATGTATGATAATGTATCACATCACATTTATTCTGGCTCTGCTTTTAATGATGAGGATGATTAATTCTTTAACACCATTCTTTTTGGAAGTTCTAATATTGGAAAGAATGGTTTTCTGTCTCAAACCACTCAACAAGAGTTAATGAGGAAACTAAGAATGCTATGAGATGAGATCTGTAATAACCAGTTTGGTGGTGACATTTACAGGGATCCCATTATCTATAAGTAATAAAATAAATGCAGAACTGGGTAATAGTCTACTATTTGAACATATTGGAAAATACTGTATTTTGGACATAAATGACTTTCCCCACCCTCCTGCATCAACTGATGAAAAATTGGTGAGAAAAGATTTGTTTTCATGCCAGCAAATTGAGTTTTCTAAAAAACATCAGTTAAATTTCTAATTGTTAGGATAGCACTGGCCCCAATTAAAATGTAATACCCATAGTTTTCAGTTTCCATCCACTTAGGGAAACAATGAATAATGAAAACCAATCTCAAAGGAAAAAAGAAAACAATAAGAAAGCCCTATTCAGCATGGAGCCAAGTCATCTGGAATAGGGTTGGGTTCATTTTGGGTGGGCAGCTCTCCCAAATGCTGTCTCTCCATCTCCTTTTGGACTCCATAATTCCACTAGAAACTGAGGAAAAGTAGGGATTCTGCACACAGGACAGATACCAGAAGGATGTGTAGCACCAAGTGGAGGTGAGCTACTGCTGCTGATCTTCCACCAAAACAGATGAAGTCTTATTTCCTAAGGCTCTTTATTGAAGAAAAAAGAAAAAATGAAGTGTTGAGGTACAAGGAGCACCAACCAGATGCCAAATTCATTTAGCCAGTAAATCTGAGATTGGTAAAAAGTCCTGCTGTTTTCTTCCACATTTGCCCTGCCCCCACAAATGACTCACACGGATCCATACTGGGCCCAGTCACAGAGGAGGCAGTCAGGGGCTAAAACTGACTAAGCGCTTTGGGAAATTAGCACTCTGGTTGGTCAAATGGTGGATCTGATTATATATTCACATCTTGGGACCCGCCTCATTGTGGCACAGCCTCATCCCAAATCCCCCCCCCCCCACCAGAGCTGGTGTAGAGCAGACACAAGAGCCTCCCCAGCTTGAAAAGGACTTTGAGAGACTAATTGTCTGTGGATATGAATGGTTACGGTCACAGGGCTCTCACACTGGAATGCAGCTTATGAAGAAGAGCATTATTTTTCCAAAACCCACATTCTGCAGATGAAGTGGAACTTCTCCAACTGGTTGGTGAGCTTCTCAGTTGTTTACCTCTGAGCTTCGTTTCCAAGGGTGGCTTATTTCCCAGGCCTCACCGGCTCCAGGAAGAGAAAGCAAGGATCCCAAGTTACAAAGAGGTATTTGATTTCAGGCACCTCCTGGTTTCATAGGATGTCAAACTTCACCAGAGTTGAGAGAGGCTACTTGGGTAGTTCCTGCCCAGGGTCTGAGCTTTCTGGCTCTGTGGGGAGGCAAGTGTGCTCTGCAGGTCTCAGAAAGCATGGGTCTCCCAGCTTCAGATCTACTGCCCTGTCCAATGAACTAAGGACCAGTTTCAATCTAGAGGAGGCAAGGTTTGATTCTCAAACTTGGGACTCTGAGCTCAACCCCTCCCATTCAGGGCAAGTTCTCCAACTTATAAAGGAGTTTGAGGAAAGTCTTTTCTTTTTTCTGCTCCTTTAGATGAGGGTCCGAATCCCAATATCCAGTACTTGGAGAAAGGTCTTCTCTTTCAGATTCTCTTTGAAGCAAGCCCTGGTGGTTTCTTAGATGTTTCAGATCCCTGAAGCAGGCAGGCAGGTTAGCTCTAGCTGCTGCCCTCACTGTAAACCGGTATTTAGGTACCTTTTCGTGACAATACAGTTACATGGAGGCATCTTATTCAAACAGGAAATTTACATTTTTCACATTCTTCAGCCTGAGCTAAAGAGTAGAGCAGATTAGAAATTTGTGCAATGTGAAGGTTCTTCATACTTTTCCCAGTGTTGGAAACAATATTACTTTCTCTGTCCTCTTCATCCTCAGGTGTGACAATAGCCCACCTTCCAGGGCCTGCCCTGGAGGCTAGTTGTCTCTTCACCTGGTAATGGCTTGGAAGGAATTAGAGCATGGCATAGTGCTCACAGGATCAGCCTTTGGCATTAGAAACCCACTTTCTCTTTTCTCTCTTCTCTCTTCTCTCTTCTCTCTTCTCTCTTCTCCCTTCCCTTCCCTTCCCTTCCCTTCCCTTCCCTTTCATTTTCAGAGATAGAGAGAGAGCACAGGTGTGAGCCAGGGAGAGGGGTAGAGGGAGAGCTCTCTTAAGCAGGATCTTAAGCAGGCTCCACACTCAGCATGGAGCCCAACGGGGCTTAGTCCCATGACCCTGGAATCATGACCTGAGCCGAAATCAAGAGTTGGATGCTCAACCGACTAAGCCACTCAGGCAGACTAAACCCACTTTCAAATCACCAGGCCATGCCATCATTTAAAGGGTAGTCCCTGAAGAGGACAAATCAAGGGAAAAAGAGAATAACCAGGAAGGTCTGGGATCCAGAAAGCCAAGAACAGTGATTGGCTCTATGTAAAGTGAGTAGGTAAGACAGGTAGGTGGACAGGGTCTTGAAGGAATGGGCCTTTTTCAGGAGTTTAGCTGTGAGGGAGCTGGATAGTAGCAGACTGGCTAGGGAGAAAGATTTTTCATTCTAAGAAGGGAGAGATAGGACCACATTTCTAGGCTGCTGGGAAGAGTTCAGAAGTGGGGAAAAGAAAAAAGGAGGGAATAAAGGGCCAAAAGAAATTGGATCCAGAGTCCCAGAGGAGGCTCTATGGAGGAGACAACTCAGCTTTTTCTTTGAAAGTAGAGTGGAGGGCTGGAAGGTGAATGTGATGGCAGAGGAGCCCAAAGTTCTGAGGGAAGGAGTTGAGGGAGTTCATAAAATAGAAGCTGTTATGGGCTGAATGTTTGTGTTCTCTCAAAAGTCCTATGTTGAAGCCCCAATCCCAAATGTGATGGTATCAGGAGGTAGAGCTTTGGGTGGGGGTGATTAGGTTTAGATGAGCTCATGAAGGTGGAGCCCCATGGGAGAATTAGTATCCTCAAGAGATGAGAGACCAGAGCCCTCCCTCTCTCTACCATGGGAGGACATGGCAAGAACACAATCATTTGCAAACCAGGAAGAGGGCTCTCACTGGACACTGAATTTGCAAATGCGTGGTCTTGGACTTCCCAGTGTCCAGAACCATGAGAAATAAGTGTTTGTTGTTTAAGCTACCTAGCCTATGGTATTCCATTATAGCAGCCTGAACGAAAACAGAAGATTTGGTCATTTTCTGAGAAAAGCATGGCCATGGTTGGGGAGAGGGCATGGGTGACATGGTGAAGGTTTAAGACAGCAGCTGGAGAAACAGGAGGACAGGATGCTGACCAAAGGTGGCTGTGCTGAGTGAGGATGCAGGTTGTGTTGGTCAGGGGACAAACCACAAGAGTGAGAATTCCTCTGGCCACCTTCAGGAGCCCTCACATAGGAAGAAAGACAGGAAATGGTTAGGTTGCTCCACAGGAAAGGGTTTGCAGAACTGACACGGCAGAAGGAAGAAAGCCGGAGTAGGGGGGTGGAGGGGGCAGTGAGGTTGCTGTCAAGAGTGACTGAAGAGTTGTGTCCTGGGATCCAGGCATGATGTCAGTGATGTGCTAGGAAAAAAGAGTGGAGCTGAACAGGCAGTGGACTGGGAGAAGGGGGATGATAGAGCTGGAAGAAGAGATGGGTGTGATTATATACATACACACAGACACATGTCCGTATACATATGTAACTAGATAGAGCTCGCAGAGGTGGAACAGGACTCCGTTGCTAAAGTGGAGTGGGGTTGAAGTGTCTTTGATACGATGTTATCAAATAATGCTCCTAGAAGATTAATCTTTTTCTGGAAGAAAATAGAAGCAAGCACAGCACTCAGAAGGCTTAGGTAATAGCCCAAATCAGGATGCACATTGCAGTTTCCCTCCTGGGCCCATAGTGGTCACTATTAATGGACAACTACTCTTTCCTGATAAACTCAAAATTTTTTTTCAACACAGGACTCCAATACCATATATCAACTAATTGAAATTGGCCCAGGAGATGGAGACTGCTTTCAGTTTAGGTCCAAATGAAAGGTAGTAAGTCTGGGCTAGGTTTTTAGCAGCAGGGGTGAAGTGATGGTAAGTGAAGGGAGTGGAAGTGAAGGATGAAATGGGGCCCAGCCTCAATTCACTGGTTCGCAGAGCCCGAAAGCCAAGGATGGCTCTAGGGATGACCCCAGAACTCAGAATCTCCCTGGAAACACCCATAAAGCCAGTATCGACGGAAGTTCAGAGCTCACCGGAACTGGTTCTGATCATCCCAGATGGAAATCCCAGGCCAGTTAGCCTTGGCTGGCTCCCAAAGGTGGGGAATGAGGCAAACCACAGATCTCATGACTGAGAGATGTTCCACATGGGAATAGATGAGTGTTTCTGGCCCTGGCTTGGTAGAAGCCTTGTGGGAGGATGTAGTTAATTCCCTCTAGTCATTCCGGGTCATAGTGTCCTAAAAGCTAGACCCAGCCTAGGTTAGAAGAAAACAGGAGCAGCTTTGGGTCCATCTCTGAGAAATACCTTTCCCTTATTACTCTCTTCCTTTGGGTTGAGGGCTTCATCCAGCCGGAAGCCTCATTTTTTCCTCTCTGCTAGAAGTCCCTGGTTTTACACCTTTGTGTTCTTCAGCCACTGCAAAACCGATCCTTGATTACACTGTATGTGTAATGTGATGCCAGTGGTTGAGAATACTGCCTTCTATTCAAGCCCATGGTAGTGACAGATCACACATCATGTTAAAAGGTAGTCGTAATCACTCACTTGCCACCCACAACTTCCTTTCAGCCATTATTAATATCAAACAGAAGAAGTCCTCTATCTGCATCCTGGTCTCCACTTGTTTAGGGATTTGTGTTATTGTTACATAAGGAAATGACTTTAATATGAAGGCCTCAAGGGTCCGTTTTTGCCATTTGTCTTTTGGTTCATGGCTGTTTCCCCTTAGGCACTTAACAGAAGAACCAAGAACTGGAACCAGAGGACAATCTCTGTGAGTTCAATGATCCAAAAGGGACTAGGATTTAACAGAAAGCTATAGATCTACAAAACCAAAGGCTTACTGAAAGAGTTAACAAGGAAAGCATAACACTGAAATTGTGTATGTGTGTGTGTGAAGGGTGACACCAGGTCAGAAAGAGAGAGGGTAAGAGAACAATGTGTTCTTGCATGGGCACGTGGGGTGTGACTTGAAGTACCTATGACCAGACACACAAGTGTCAGGTTTGAATCCTGAGTAACACATGCTCCCTGTTACCCATCACTTGGGCATTTCCTCAAGGCTAAGATGTATTAGCATCCAGGCACCCACACTTTTTTTCTGAGTCTTCTCCTAACATAATTAGTAAAAGATTAAGTTCTCCTGAGTAGGTGCCAGAATCTCTTCAGGTACAGTCTCTTTTAGCAAGGTTCAAAAATAGTGTCCCTGATATAGGAATGCTGATGCATAGGAGCACATGCACCCCAATGTTCATAGCAGCACTCTCAACAATAGCCAGAACATAGAAAGAGCCTAAGTGTCCATCAACGGATGAATGGATCAAGAAGATGTGGTTTATCTATACCATGGAATACTCCATGGCAATGAGAAAGAATGAAATCTGGCCATGTGTAGCAACATGGATGGACCTTGAGGGTGTTATGCTGAGCGAAATAAGTCAGGCAGAGAAGGACAAATATCATATGTTTGCACGTATTGGAGGATTAGGAGGAACTTACTGGAGGACCATGGGGGAGAAGGGGGGGAATGGTCGGGGAGAGGGAGAGAGGCAAACCATAAGAGACTCTTGAATGATGAGAATAAACTGAGGACTGATGGGTGTGAGGGGGAGGGAGGTGATGGGCATGGAGGAGGGCACTTGTGGGGATGAGCACTGGGTGTTATATGGAAACCAACTTGACAAACTATTTGTAAAAAACAAACAAACAAACAAACAAACACAATAGTCTCCCTGTCATTTCAGATACCAGAAGGAATCTTGTAATTGGTTTAAAAACAGGATACCACTGGGGCACTTGGGTGGCTCAGTCGGTTAAGAGTCTGACTTCAGCTCAGGTCATGATCTCACGGTTCATGAGTGTGAGCCTCATATCAGGCTCTGTGCTGACAGCTCAGAGCCTGGAACCTTTTTTGGATTCTGTGTCTCCCTCTCTCTCTTTGTGCCCCTCCCGTCCATGCTCTGTCTCTCAGAAATGAATAAACCTTAACAAATAAATAAAATTAAAATAAATAAAAACAGGACACCACTCAAGTTATATGTAAACATTCCTAAAGCTGTAGGCCAAATTCCAAAGAAGGCTGTAATGGCTACTCTCGTAGCTCCTGCCCTGCTCCCTCCTACTTTAGCAGAAGGACCTTAGCTAACAGGCATTAACTGAGCACTTGATGATGAACAGGAACGATACATGGATTATGACAAGTTGACCTTAGTAAGTTTACAGACCTTAGTTTACAGACTGGTTGGGGAGGCAACATTAGCACACTTAGGGCTGTAGGTACCTGCTCTATATAGACTGAATGTTTATGTCCCCCTAAAATTCATATGTTGAAAATCCCCAATGTAACAGCATCTGGAGGTGGGGCCTTTGGAAGGTGATTTGGTCATGAGGGTGAAGCCCTCAAGAATAGGATCAGTGTCCTTATTCAAGAGACTCCAGAGAGCTCCCCCACCCCATCTACTATGTGAAGACACAGTGAGAAGATGGCCATCTAGGAAGTAGGCCCTCAGCAAACACTGGATATGCCAGCACCTTGATCTTAGACTTCCAGCCTCCAGAACCATGAGAAATAAATTTCTGTTGTTTATAAGTCACCTAGTCTATGGCAGTGGTACAGCAGCCTAATGGACTCTGCAACTCTACCCACAATTAGCAAGGGGCACATAAGACATGCTAAAAGGAAATCTGTGAGGCCCAGAATAAGAGGAGACATTTGTTCAAGATAATCTATGAATTAATTCTAAAAGCAATGCAATGAATTGTTTTAGTTTTTAAAATAGCCTTGGAATTTTAAATCCCAAAACAAGTGTTTTATTTTAGAAAACATAGATTAAAAAAAAAAGTTTCAACTCACCGACAGTACCATGACCAAAAGATAAACTATTGGGATCATCCTGTACCCAAGACCTCACCTTTCTGCCCTCCTCCCTTTCTATCCCTCCAGTCTGATCTACTTCACACCTACAAAGCATCTTCGTTAGATTCTATTTCACAAAATGTTTCTTTTGTTCTTTTCTTTTTTTTTTTTGCTTTTTATTTATTTTTGAGACAGAGAGAGACAGAAGACGAGTTGGGGAGGAGCAGAGAGAGAGGGAGACACAGAATCTGAAATAGGCTCCAGGCTCTGAGCTCGCTGTTAGCACAGAGCCCGATGTGGGGCTTGAACCCACGAACCGTGAGATCATGACCTGAGCTGAAGTCGGACGCTTAACCGGCTGAGCCACCCAGGTGCTCAAAAAATGTTTCTACTGCTAAAGCAAGTTTAATGTTTATTCTTGAGAGAGAGAGAGAGAGAGAGAGAAAGAGAGAGAGAGAGGGAGGGAACGAGTGGGGGAGGGGCTCAGAGAGGGAGACACAGAATCTGAAGCAGGCTCCAGGCTCTAAGCTGTCAGCTCAGAGCCTGACACAGGGCTCAAACCCACAAACTGCAAGATCATGACCTGAGCCAAAGTCGAACACTCAACCAACTGAGCTACCCAGGGACCTCTGCTCAAGCAAGTTTAAAAAACTACCGCTAAACACCTGGGCCAGGTGACGCTCCCTGAAACCAGCTTTCTTTGCTTCATTTTCCTTCTGCTCAGCCTCCAGTGGTGCCTCCTTGGCTTGGCCATTTGAGGGCCTCTGCTTCTGGCTACAATCTATCCTTGCACTGTGTTTTCCCATCACCCCCTACAGCACCCTGTTTCTGGAATACAACATGTATGACACTATTCCCAAGTTTTTGCTCACATATTTTCACAAAACTGCAGACCCAACTCTTCCTTTCAAATGTCCCCATTCAAACTCTACAGCCTGAGTTTGTCTAGCTTTACTGGCCTATGAATCACAGCAATAGCAACTCCCTACATAGCTTGAGTGGTGCAAGACTTTGAGGCCTCTCAAAGTCACACCCAGAAATTTCACCCCAGGCAGTGTGTGACTCACAACGTGCCACAGACAGGTTGCCCCTGCCGTGTTCTTTTCCTGCTCTGGCCACCCGTATGCTCCACATTTACGCTTCCTTTCCTGCTGAGGCCACCACTCCTGTCCATGCCCTCCATGAATACCACAATATCCTTTCCCTGAGAACCCAAGGTGTCAGAACTGTAGCCCCTGGAGCCCTCAAGTCAGATCCTAGGTTAGCCTCCATCTAAACACTGCTCTCAGCTAAGTGACTCGGATCTCAGTCACTTGGAGCTCAGCTGAGAGGGCATCTGCTCTCTTTCTTTTTTTTAAATGATTTTTTAAATGTTTTTTATTTATTTCTAGGAGAGAGAGAGAGACAGCGTGAGTAGGGGAGGGTCAGAGAGAGAGGGAGTCACAGACTAAAACAGGCTCCAGACTCTGAGCTGGCAGTCAGCACAGAGCCCGACGCGGGGCTCGAACCCACGAACCGCGAGATCATGACCTAAGCGAAAGTTGGACGCTTCACTGACTAAACCACCCAGGCGCCCCCATCTGCTCTCTTTCTACAGGCTCAGACCAGAGTCCTTCCCATTCTCCTGCCCCTGACCCACCCCAGAAGCACTTTTGACAATTTACTCATGCAGATGGATAGCCAAGAGCTGTTTTCCCAGCTGGCTCATCAGAGGTACTCAGAAATATTCTAATCTTGCTGGTGTAAAGAGTTTAGGTTCAAACCAGGAATCTCACTGCATTCTCTTTAAGAACCTCAGACTCAGCACAAACCTTTATAAACTCTTTTCTGTCTCAGGCTAAATAAACTCCCAGTCCTCTGTAACAACCATGGTTGTACAGTTAATTTGGTAATTAATCATGGATTTCCTTGTGTTAACTTTTCTGTTCTTTCCTTAAATTCGTGTTAAAAGTATTATTGTACCAGAAAAAAGTATTTTAAAGGAATACCTTTGTAGGCACCTGGGTGGCTCAGTTGGTTGAACTTCAGATTTCAGCTCAGGTCAGGATCTCATGGTTCATGGGTTTGAGCCCTGCATTGGGCTCTGTGCTGACAGATTCTGAGTCTCCCCCTCTCTCTCTGTCCCTCCCCAACTCTCTCTGTTTCTCTCTCTCAAACATAAACATCAAAAGTTTTTTTAAAAAAATAAAGGACTACCTTTGTGATTCTGAGGATATTGAGCCAAAAAATGCAAAATCAAGAAAGATAGTCCCAGCTTCTGCACAGCAAAGGAAACAACTCAGAAAATTAATAGGCAACCAACGGAATGGGAAAAGATAGTGGCAAATGACATATCAGATAAAGGGTTGATATCCAGAATCTACAAGGAACTCACCAAACTACACGCCCGAAAACAAACAACCCAGTGAAGAAATGGGCAGAAGATATGAACAGACACTTCTCCAAAGAGGACATCCAGATGGCCAACAGACACATGAAACGATGCTCAGCATCGCTCCTCATCAGGGAAATACAAATCAAAACCACACTGAGATACCACCTCACGCCAGTCAGAGTGGCTAAAATGAGCAAATCAGAGAACTCTAGATGCTGGCGAGGATGTGGAGAAACGGGCACCCTCCTACACTGTTGGTGGGAATGTAAACTGGTACAGCCCCTCTGGAAAACAGTGTGGAGGTTCCTCAGGAAACTAACAATAGAACTCCCCTATGACCCAGCAATAGCACTGCTAGGAATTTACCCAAGGGATACAGAAATGTTGATGCATAGGAGCACATGTACCCCAATGTTCATAGCAGCACTCTCCACAATAGCTAAAACCTGGAAAGAGCCTAAGTGTCCATCAACAGATGAATGGATCAAGAAGATGTGGTTTATCTATACCATGGAATACTACATGGCAATGAGAAACAATGAAATCTGGCCATGTGTAGCAACATGGATGGACCTTGAGGGTGTTATGCTGAGCGAAATAAGTCAGGCAGAGAAGGACAAATATCATATGTTTGCACGTATAGGAGGATTAGGAGGAACTTGACGGAGGAACAAGGGGGAGAAGAAGGGGGAAATGGTGGGGGAAAGGGAGAGAGGCAAACCATGAGAGACTCTTGAATGCTGACAAAAACTGAGGACTGATGGATGTGGGGGGGAGGAGGGATGGGCCTGGAGGAGGACACTTGTGGGGATGAGCACTGGGTGTTATGTGGAAACTAATTTGACAATAAACTATTTGTAAAAAAAAAAAAAAATAGTCCCCTTGCCTATCAACCCTTAAGAAACTAGGTATAGCTTAAATAATCAAAATGTATTTGTGTTTCATGTTTATGTCTTACTTCATCACGTAAGGACCATGGTTTTGTATTTTGTAATCATGTGTTGTATTTGTAACCATGACTGATACTCCGTAGGCTCTCAAATACTAGCTGGTTCTTTCATTTTAGAGAGGTTTAAGGTCACTATTTATACCTTAAGAGAGCAGGAGAAAAAAGACAAAGTAAAACAAGACAGAAGAAATTACACAAAATAAAAATTTTTAAGAAGGAACAACCATGGAAGAAAGTTTACTTCAGCATTTTAATGATGGGATAAAAGGTTCCCAAAGAAATCTCCCATCTTACAGGCATTGCTTTAAATGTGCATATTGAGGGGCGCCTGGGTGGCTTAGTTGGTTAAGCGTCCGACTTTCGCTTAGGTCATGATCTCGCGGTTCGTGGGTTCGAGCCCCGCGTCAGGCTCTGTGCTGACTGCCAGCTCAGAGCCTGGAGCCTGTTTCAGTCTGTGACTCCCTCTCTCTCTGACCCTCCCCTGCTCACGCTGTCTCTCTCTCTGTCTCCTAGAAATAAACATTAAAAATAAATAAATAAATAAATAAATAAATAAATAAATAAATGTGCATATTGAGTATCTCATTCTCCCATTCCACTAATATATATATTAAGGACTTACTGTGTATTAAACTGACTTCTAACAAGACAGACAACATCCCTGTCCTCCAGAAATTTCCAGTTTAGTGTAGAGAGGCAGAGACTGAAATAGATCATTTCAGTCTATGATAAATACCAGAAAGGAAATAGAATAGGGAGTAAAGGTGTATCTCTGTTAGGTTAAATGGCCAATGAAGCCTTCTGAGGAAGTGATATTTGGGCTGAAACCAATAGGCACCACCTACACACAGTCCCGCAGGTTGTGCACTGCATATGAACTCCCTTTACATGGACAGTAATGGTGTCCCCTAGATTTGTGTGGTGCCGTAGTTCTTAATGTTCCAAGCATGGGTATGTCAATTCACTTGTATAATTAATTTACTTTGCTCAAGTAGATTTGCATATCCATCAACATGCACTCAGTCCATCTGGATACAATGGCAATCATGGGAACCATGTGATGATTCAGGAAAAGGACCCCCGGCAATTGCAGGCTATAGTTGATCAGCTTATGACTATATGTTCTCGACTTAAGGAGACATGGGAGATGAGCCTAGAAACTGACAGACTTTAAGTGAGAAAAGCTTGAGATTATTTTTGGAACCAATCCACTGTCTACTCCTCTAGTCATAATGCCAGGAAAAGGAAATATGAGTAATTGCTGTCCAAGCCTAAAGCCAGTTTTCATGGTGAGAAATCCTCCCGCTTCAGGAATGATCAAATGTGGGGTTTTGAAAATAGTTTTTATAATTACAGACTATACTATTAAAGGCATGCCACCCAATTAACCATTTGCTACATGGCATGGTGATATTCTATAATGATAGGTTAATGGATTCCATGCTTAATAAAAAAACAAGAGACCAGCAGACTTCTAGTAAAGACAACTCTAACTCTGTGCTGGCCACAGGTCTCCTGGTTAACTGTCCTGAAAAGCACATGTATAAAAAACCTTTAGGATCCCAAACTGGTTTAATGGCTTTCACAGAAGGTGTTCAAAGGTAGCTTTCCCATCAATTTAGAAATGGAGTCTTAAATAGAGGTCACACATTGACCTCCGTGCATTCCAGAAGTGAGACATCCAGGAACTGACCCCTGTTCCCTGAACCTCTCAGCTGATTCTACTTCCTCTGAACCGTGCTAATCGGTGTTTGAATCTGTCCAAGTCACTTCTGAAAAGGAAGTTCCAGTCACTCCTCCCCCCATAATCTGGCGTGTAGAGCCTGACTGGAGTCCAAGAGGGAGGGGAGCTGGCAGAAATGCAGGGCAGAAGTAGTGCTCCTGGGGAGGTGCTAAAAATAGAGTCCTGCCTAAACAGGGGAAGGGAAAATGCTGGCCAGGTTTGGCAGGTGGCATTACTCAGGGACTTCCAATTGTTGGAAGCAGGATGGAGGTAGCCGTCCACCAGTGCCAGGTGGAGCAAGGTTATTCTGGGATATCCGATTCAAAATAGGTGCAAAGACAGGTCAAGGCTCAAGACCTAAACAATGAGGGTTGAAGGACAGGCCATAGGCTCCAGATAGCTACCTAGAGCATGCTTTACAAATTCACTGTGCGTTTGAATTGTCTGGAATCTGGCTAAAAATGCAGATTCAGATTCAGTAGCTCTGGGGCTCTACATTTCATTTTTTTAAATTTATTTCTTTATTTTGAGAGAGAGAGAGAGAGGAGAGAGAATCCCAAGCAGGCTCTGCACTGTCAGCACTGAGACTCATGTGGGATTTGAACTCAGGAACCATGAGATCGTGACCTGAACCGAAATCAAGAGTTGGATGCTCACCCAACTGAGCCACCCAGGCACCCCAAAGGGTTCTGCATTTCTAATGAACTCTCAGATGATACTGATGTAGCTGGTTCGTGTATCACATTTTAAATATCAAGAGGCTAATGTACTGGGCAAGATCCATCCCCCTTCTTCTAACCATCATGGGACCAGGAGAATTAGGGATGTCTTGTACTCCAGGTTAGGTGATAACATCACTGCTACCCAGTAACAGTGCTGACACTAGCCTATGGACTGAGAGCAGTCAAAGCCCTCTATTCATTTCAGGGCAGGGGCTAAGCAACTGGCTGCAGGATGGGGTTCAGAGCAGCAAGAAGGAACCTGAATCACTGGATATAAGAAAATTAATTGGAAACAAAGAGGGGTCATATCTGGCAAATCAAAGGGAGAGGATTAAATCTTTGTACTTTTTTAAATACCTCATTAAAGGATCGCTCCCCACCCCCACTGTGGTCAGTGCTCTGACTCAATGAGGTCCCTCTGCAGAGTGGAAGTTGGAGAACATTGAACAGACACTGACCCAGACTGGAGGGCGGGGTTTAGGAGTTACTGCTCTCTCACTTGCCTTCTAGGAAAATGCAAAGGGTAGATCTCCTCCTGGGACACTTTCCTGGGTTCTAAATTGGGTGCTACAATGGTTAGTTTAACGTGCCAAGTTTGGCTAGACTCTTGCACCCAGCTGTACAGTTAAACTCTAGTGTAGGTGTTGCTGCATTTTGTAGATGTGGTTAATATCTGCAGTCAGCTGACTTTACATAAAGGAAGTCATTCTTGATAATCTGGGTGGGCTTCATCCAATCACTCGATGGGCCTTAAAAGCAAAACTGAAGTTTCCCCGAAGAAGTCGACATTCCACCTGTTAAATACAGTTTTGGCTTCTGCTCTAGAGTTTCCAGACTGCTGGCCTGCCCTACAGATTTCAGACTTGCCAGTCCCCACAAGCATGTACACCAATTCCTTGCAATAAATCTTGCTACATATACAGTCACTCCTCATTATTCACGGGATTCTCTATTTGTGAATTTGCCTGCTTTGTAACCCCCAAATCAGTACTGGCAGTGCATGTGCAGTCATTCACAGATAAGAGCAGAGTGACAAAAAATTTAAGTCGCCTACTGCATGTTTCCGGCTGAGGTTGAATGAAGTGACTGCCTTCCTGTTTAGCTCTCATAACTGTCAACAAGTGTCCCTTCTGTGATCTATTCAGTGCCATGATTTTCACATGTTTGTGCTTCTTTTTGGCAATTTAGCTGTTTAAAATGGCCTCTAAGCATAGTGCTAAAGTGCTGTCTAGTATTCTTAACACCAGAAGGCTGCGATGCGCCTTACAAGAACGTGCACATACTAGATGAGCTTCACGTACGTATGAGTTATAGCATTGTTGGCTGCAAGTTCAGTGGTAATGAACTAACAATATACACAGAATAAGATGCCTTTACAGAGAAACACAGATAAAACAAGGTCATATTTTGATTGGTTGATGAAATGTTGCGACCAGGGGCTCACGGGAACCTAACTCTGCATTTCCCCCTAAGAGCAATGGCTCAGTATGTGCTAATTCCGTGTCTGTGGCGACTTGCTGGAATATTACTGTGAAGAATAAGAACAGACTGTTGGCGGTGGGCAGGGGATGCTCTCTCTGGAGGTACCTAACTGGTGCAGATGTAGGACTCCCCTTTCCTCCAGGGCTTACTGTGCCCATCACAGATAGTGCGGGTCTTCTGTCCTTTCTGCGTTCAGATCCTTGGCCCGATTCTGCAGGAGGAGGAAAGAGGCCCACATATAAAACATCAGGAAATGTTAATAGTCCCCTGTTAAAAGCAAAGTTTTTCTCTTACTAGTTCATATTTAGGAACACAAAATATATGCAGGCCCTGTAATTTGGTATTACTCCATCTCCCTGATACAGTAAGCAATAGGCTAGACTAGGTAATAACTGGAATATAGTTCAGCATTTTTAATGTAATTTGGATGATGAGCCCCAAATTACTTTTCCAATGTAAACCAATCAAGTATATTCCAGTTTGAACGTCTTTACCAAAAATAAACTTCTTTATGAATGTATAAAAAGATAATTAGACTGTCTCCAAGGCATTAGGCCTGTTCCCCAAGGCAGAGAGAAACCAGTATGTCTCAGGGTAAAATGAAGGCCCCGATCCAGCAACCCCACCACTCTTCCTCTCCCCACCTCAGTGGTCAGTTTTAGTCTTCTGAGAGGCAGAGGCTGTGGTTATGATTCCATCTTGCCAAGTCCATGGCTGCAGGCTCTATTCCTAATTCCAAATTTGGCATCTTCCTTGTTGCACTGTCTGTCACAGGAGGGACTGGCAAAGAGGTGTAATGTCTTAGGTCCAATCCCGCCTGGCTCCTGGAACACCGCCCAAGCTCACACCTTCTCTGGCATGGGTCAGCATCTTCAGCTTTGTGGGTGTGCCCACTGACACCTGAAGGAAGCTTACGAATGCTTACAAATCTCTTTTAACTTCAAGAACATGACACAGCAAAGCACCCTGTACTGACCACCATTGATCCTGAAATAAAATGCTCACTGGACGAAAAGAGTAAAAGCTTCTTCGATGCACAGCTCCAAGGAGATCAGAACATCATTTGCTTCTCAGACCATCCACGAATGCATTTCAAGCATCAAAATGTGTGTAATGCAAACAGAAGAAGAGGACAGTGTAATGCACTTTGAAATCTATTTGTATTCAGAAGTGTTACCCTTTTAATGTTTAGCAACTTCCACGACATGACTAGCATGCTACGCTGTTACATGGTAGAATGAGAGCTTCCTCACCCTTTGCCTACTTAATTGATAAACTAAATACAAATGATATACTAACTCAAAATAACTGAAAAATGTGTACCCTCCTATAAAAAAACTGCAGAAATATATGTAGCAGACAAACAAATTGAGTCAAATAATTTCAACTCAGATAAAAACATCTAAATGTCTAAACAAAACTAACTCTTAGGGTGTTTGGCTTTTTGTCCCACATCTGTACAGCCTCCTGACCACCTCCCCTTTCCCCACATCAGGTGCCAGATGCTCCCCTCACTCACAGGTTGCCCCCTTTGAAAGGATTCAGTCAAGTCAGGGGTCAGGAGCTACAGCCCACAGGCCAAATGCAGCTCACTTCTTGCATTTGTAAATGAGATGTTATAGAAACCCAGATGCACTTATTTTTTGTGCACCATCTATGGCTGACCTTACCCCACAATGACAGGGTTGAGTAGTTGTGATACTTTATGGTGCACAGAGCCTAAAATATTTACTATCTGATCCTTTGTAGAAAAAGTTTGCTGGTTCCTGGATCAAGTCCTTCACATTACGGTGTAACAGTTTTATATGTTACTTTTCCAAATGTTACTTGGACTTTAGTAGGAGGTAATTTTTTAATCCAAAAGGACTGGTGGCTTATAATGGATTTCCGTCATTAGCAATAAGATATTCAGGAGATATTTGAAGGCGGGGGAATTTCTTAAGCTCTGTTACTACACGCTCCTCCTACCCATCCATCCAGGTATGGGTCCTTCTAGTGATGATTTGATAAAGTTGAGAGAGTTATGATGGTATGAAGAAAGACCTGAAAGGGAGGTAGGTCCGAAAGGAGGATGGGGGTGCTGCAAATACCATTCTGTGGAGTGGGAAACACACAGGCCAGGAGACCGATATTTGTCTCAAGTCTGACTGAAATGTTTATCCTTACCATTTACAGATTAACAAAAACATTTTGAGGTTCATTGAAAGGGAATCAGATTCCTGACTTTGCTTGTCCCCTATTCTTTTGCTTTTTTAATTTAACTTTGCAAAAAAACCCCAAATCTTTAGGGCACATAGTAGATTTTCTCTCTGAAGTTCCCATGAGCAGCGCCGTTTATCTGGGAGGAAGTGTCCTCCAAAAATACAGCAACAGAAAGCTCGTGGTACAGCCTCGCTCTCAGAACACGGGGGCTCAGCTCACACCTGCAGTTATTCAGGAGACTTCACAAGACTTTGAAGTGGCCACTGCACAAACTACAAACGAGGACATCTGGTCTTCCAACCTGAGGTGAGTCAGAGACTAAGCGCGCATGGAGAGTACTGGCCGTTCTTAAAATTTCCATTTGTTCAGGGTATTATAGGCCCCAAAATGTTCTCCAGCACATTCTCCTGTTTAATTCTCAGGACAATCCTTTAATGTAAAACGTGTCACCCCCATTTTTACAGGTAAAGAAACAAAGGATCTGAAGGTTTAGATGACTCACTCTAGATCAAACAGCTCTTGGAGATGGTGTCAGACAAAACTTAGGGCTTCAGAGTCCTCTCAGGGCAGAGGGTTGATTCTTTGAGCCCATGCAAGAGGGAGCTTGGGTCCTCATCAAGTTCAGAGAGAACAGCACAGTCATTCATGGAACTCTTGAATGCCAAGGTTTTGTCTCCCTTTAGGTACAAGGGCAGTAAGCAGCCACCTAAAGAGGCATAAGCCCCGTTGGGATGTGCCCATGAGCTACTCCTATTTAGTGCCAAGATGCCACTGCTCATGGCTCCTGGGCCCTCCTGGGACTGTGACCACATACCACTAACACTTTAAGAGGGCTTTGCACAGGCTAGAAAAATGCAGACCAATTACACAAAGGTGTTCCTTCCCCCAGCTGACCCAGCCCTGGGCCAGAGTTCAGCTCAGCAAGCTGAGTGGACCAGATCCAGCCCCCACTTCAGCCTTTCCCCCAGACAAGGCGTCATTGTCGGAGCACAGCTGGTACAACTATCCTGTGCCTACCCTGTTCACAGACCTCCCTGCACTAGGACGGACTCTTTCTCAAAAGAAAGAAAACCTTATTGAGAAGAACTGAATTCATACAGGACAATAAACACTACAACAGTTTATCAAGAAGGTAACAGTCACAGTCTAAACTCGGTATGGTTTGGGTGGTGATGACAGTCTTTCTGAGCTGGGAAACTGGAGCCAGTCACCAACCAGGTCATCCCCCTCTCATCTGGTTCTCTCTTTTCACCAGGCCTTTCTCAGTATCCCACTCACACCCGTTTCCCCCATTAATTCAAGTGCTGCCACATCTAATGGGAATATCCATGAATTGTAGGGAACACACCTCTAGCAGGCGGGTGGAATTTTTCTTTGCAAGTGGGTGGGTGGCCATCTCCATCAACACGTCTCTGTCACCCCACGATAGGCAATCTTGCTGAGATAGGTCACTCCTTGAAGCCTACACATTACCAATAAACCAACCACCATCAGAGCATGCTGGGTCTCTTCCCATTCCTCTTCTACTTGTTCTGGGAGCCTGAATCCTGCCCTAGTTCAATAGGCAAAGTCTAGCTGAGCTCAGTCACCTTTCCTGCTCAGGGATCAAAGGCAGCAAGAGCTCACAATCCTCTTCTGAATTGTATTTTTATAGGATTTGAAGAACAAAATGGATCCAAGGACAAAACATCAGCTCCAACTATCCCTGGGAGAGACCAGTAAGGTCACCTCAGGGTGCAGTTAGCAAGAAAGCAGGAGGAGAGTTGGTTGGGCACATAGTTAATCCCAGACGTTCCCTCTTCATATGCCACAACCAAGCAGTATTGAGAACAAGACTGTTAGACAGGCACAGAAATGGACCGCCAATTGAATGCTTCAGTTTATACTAAACGCATTCAATTTAAAGGAGGCCCTGCCTTGCATTTATTCAGTGCTCTAGAAGGGACACTGACATCAATTCCAGTCTTGTTCTGATAGTTACTGCCACCATGGTCCACATAAAAATTATTGAGCAAGTGAGTTTGTTTCAACAGCTTCCCTTTTCTACACCTTCCCTTTAAAGCTCTGTTTTCTTCCATGTTCAGATTTGGGTTTTAGTCATTTTGTTGCAGGGTTTGGGGTTTAGTTACCATTTTCATGATGTAACACTATATGGTGTCTGTAGTGACCTTGGGTCCCTTACCATCAACTTTGACAAATAGTGAGTTGTCTAAAGAACTTTGACATTCTACTGTGTTTTCAGGGGAATATCCTACTCTGTGATTAGATTGTGTCTTTGTGGTATACACCTGTATCAAGTCAGCCAAAATTATATAGGTAAAATGCAGGCAAAGCATGCTTTCTAGTGACATAAGAGTTTGTTCAAACTGTTTTTGAAAATGGTTACATAAAAAATAGCCTTTTGATATTATATATAAACAGAATAGAGTCAGCCATGGGTAAGAAAACTCTATTCTGCTTCCTATGGTAAACAATACCAGCTGCCGTA
This sequence comes from Proteles cristata cristata, assembly GCA_017311185.1. Taxonomy (NCBI): domain Eukaryota; kingdom Metazoa; phylum Chordata; class Mammalia; order Carnivora; family Hyaenidae; genus Proteles; species Proteles cristata. The sequence continues at coordinate 419,197 of JAESUZ010002979.1, forward strand.
ATAATTGTGCTAAGGCCGTAGACCAGCCAGTAGTGTTCAAAGAATTCAGCAGCATCCTATGAATTGAAGATTACATCAGAAAACAATCATGACCAGAAAATAACTAACTGGCATGGAGTCGACATGTAGAACAGAGAATCTTGGCAAGTTTGCTGCTTTTATAACCAACCAAATTTAAACTGGAATTTATTGATAGGCTATTGCACATCACAAAATCTTAGGAAAAATAGATAAATATGTGGTTCTGGAAAACGGTGACACTAAGATGGTGTCTTAGTTTGGGCCACTATCACAAAGTACATAGCCTGAGACACAAACGATAGAGACTTTTTTCCCCCCTCATAAATCTGAAGGTTGGAAGCCTGAGATCAAGGTGCTAGCATGGTCAGGTCCTGATGAGGGTCTTCCCCTGGGTAGCAGACTGTCGACTTCGCCTTGTATCCTCAGACAGCCATGAGCAGAGAGAGGAAGCAAGCCTTCTCATGACTCTTAGAAAGGCAGTCATCTCATTCACGAGGGCTCCGTCCAGATGACATCATCAAATCCCGATTACCCCTAAAGGCCTCACCTGCTCACTCCACCACCATGGTGAATAGTGAGGAAAGTTTCAACATATGAATTATGAAGGATACAAACATTCAGTCCATAAGAGGGTGATATCTAGGAATACTACAACATAGCAAGGAAGTTTTGATCTCTTCATCCTGAGCATGTTGCTGGACAAAGAGTAGATGCTCAGAAAATGGCTGTTAAGGTCAACCAAGTTATTCTTTCCAGTAAGTGCTATGGTTATACAGCTACAAATTGAGTGATTTGTGTGGTTTGGAGGCAGATCATATTTTCCTCTCAATTTCCTTCAAAACATGTTAACAAATATTCTTAGTCAATAGGCCTTTTCCAGAAGAATAGGCTTTTGTCACCAAAAGCCACCAATGGTACAAAATTCCTTAGTTTTTACTATCACCAAGGAAAAAGTTTTTAATTTCCTACGATGGAAAATTTAAGAGAAAAAAACCCAACAGCCTCTCAAGACACTTGGTGGTATGGAGAGAATTTCAAGAAATAGCCAAACAGGGCAAGTTGGGGGACCCCTGCCCCTCCATTGACCCTAAGGCTCACTTCCTGTAATTCATACAATTCATAGACTTTTCTCTCCTGCATGGACACCAGCAGGAGAGCTACTTGCCTGGGAGGCCTGCAGGGTTCCAGAAAAGGCTCATGCCTGCTCTTCTGTCCAGTGCTGACAGGTCCATGTGCAAACACTGTGAGCAAGCAACAGGGAGTCTGCTTTTGCGTTCCCACTGTCTGGGGGGAAATGCTGACATGTCTTGCTTCCTCTCTAGGTTCATGTTGATATCTGTGTGCTTTTATAACCTCATCACTTAGGACTCATTCCACGTCCTCCCAAAAGAATAATGGAAATGAATAATGAATTCAGACAATCTGCTAGTACCAATTCAGGTACTAATGAAGGCAGCCTCACTCAATTGTGAGGTGATTATTCAAGCCACAAAACCATTTTAGAACCCAGAAAAATAAAACTAGAAAGGAGGCTTAGAAATCTTTTGCTGGGCTCATCCTCTACTTTTGTAGCTGGAGAAAATGGAGCCCACAGAGTGAAGATGACCAGGCCAGTGACCTTCTCATTCCCAACTCATAATTTTCAGAAAGGAAAGTTTGGCCACAGGAAATTAAAAGTTTTTGGACCAGTCCAAATAGATTTCATTTTAAAATATCTAACTTAGACACACATTCCTGGGAAAATACCTATATAGAGTGAAGGACAGTGGCTCATGAAATGGAGTATAAATTTAAGTAGTACAACATTTATACGTGCAGTCCTAACCCCTAGAATAATGGACCCTATTTCTCATACAGGACACTTGTGGTACGTCCTATTAACAATGGGTGCTCTGAATAAATACTATGAACAGAATCATCCAGATGGGCAGTTAATGAACATTCCTGGATTATATAATGACACAAATACATTTTTAAAACTCAAGAGACAAACTATGAACAAAGTCAAGGTCACCTCCTTTGCTCTTGAAAACCTTTGTAGACAACTTCTCAGCTGCCTGCTTAATACTCTCCACCATCATTTCTACAACTTGCCCTGGTGATTTTTTAATTAGCAGCCGTGTGAGTAACTTGGCCGTGCACACACGCGCACACGCACACACGATGCTCTCAGGAACAAAAGCTGGCACAGGACATTAACTCAACTCAATAGGAAAGAAAATGCTTTTTCTTTCTCTTTCTTCCTTCCTTCCTTCCTTCCTTCCTTCCTTCCTTCCTTCCTTCCTTCCTTCCTTCCTTCCTTCCTTCCTTCCTTTCTTTCTTTCTTTCTTTCTTTCTTTCTCTCTTCTTTTTAAACTTTGGTGCAGGCACCCTTCTTAGGGGCATGCTGTCAGTCTGGGCCTTTGTCTCGGCTGGCTCCTGATTTTTTAATGCATGCTGAAAACACCACTCCTACAAACTCACTCCATGGAGGGCACTTTGGATGGCTGCCATGGGCTCTCACTGTATTAGGAAAGCGTGGATCCATTGCTATTATGGAGCCTGAAGCAGAGCCAAGAAGAAGTCTCAAAGGGCCCTCTCCCTAGACAGATGTGAGTAGAATAAAAATGAGACACAAATGATAGCATGAAAGCTCCGGCACTCTGGGGGAGAAGCAAGGGGCTGTGTTGTAGGCCAGGAGGATGTTGCAGTTCTTGGGAGATAAATGAAATTAAAACACGTTATCCTTTACACATTAAGTTCCTTCAGACCTATCATTAACAGGGTGGGTCTTTTCTGCCTTTATTTCTCAGAGTGGGAATGGGAATTGCTTAAAGCAAAGGTACACGTTCAAGACTGAGCAGAGCCGGGTTGAGAGATGGTTCCATGACATTCTAACTACCCACGGTCCCCATCCTGCTGCTCAGATAACAGAGGAAGCAATTAAACATTCTCGTTTATACAAAATATTAGAAATTTGATGTGTTACTTCTCCCAGTGGTGTCTGCACACCAGAGGTCCTTGCTTCCCAGAGGCCGCAGGAGAGCAAACAATATTTAACTGAAAGGAATATACAGAACTAATGGTAGGATTCCAGGCACCAGAGATTTTATATCGCCCTACCCTGGAGGCCATCTATTAATACAAGGTTGGATCTAAATCTGCCTGATGAGGTGACAGGAAGAAAAGGGAGCATCATACATAATAAACCTGGAAGCATGAGTCCCGATTCTGCTGTACTTTCTTCCTCCTTCCTCTACCAATGATTCTGGCCCTCATAACGATGGTTTCTGCAACTCCATTGCCCCTGTGACTAAACCAGTTCTGAAGATTCAGTAAAGCATGTCACATGCTTTATTGGCAAAGATAAACTCAGTGCTGAGTGCAGTGCAAAGTGAAATTAAGGGTCAAAAACAATGTCATGGATCAAAAAGAATGAAATCTTGCCATCTGGAACTACATGGATACAACTAGAGGGTGTTATGCTAGGCGAAGTTAGTCAGAGAAAGACAAATATCCTATGACTTTACTCATATGTGGACTTTAGGATACAAAACAGATGAACATGAGGGAAGGGAAGTAAAAGTAATAGAAAACCAGGGAGGGGAACAAAACATAAGAGGCTCTTAAATTCAGAGAACAAACTGAGGGTTGTTGGAGGGGTTGTGGGTGGGGGGATGTGCTAAATGGGTAAGCGGAATTAAGGAAGACACTTGTTGGGATGGGCACTGGGTGTTATACATAGGGGATGAATCATTGGAATCTACTCCTGAAGTCGTTATTGCACTATATACTAACTAACTTGGATGTAAGTTAAAAAAATAAATTTAAAAAATCATAATCAAACAAAACAGAATCCATGCCATGGAACTGAATAAAATGGCAAAAATTCGGTTGGAAAGGTTAGGCCACCCTAGAGCTGGCGCAAATAGCCCCCAAAGCCTCAGGAATCACTAATGTTTTAATGGGAAAGGACACTTCACTAATGATGCGTGATTGTTTTTTTTCCTCTTTTATTATGAGAGTGAGAAAAGAAGAAAACCCATTTGGTGGTGTCCGAGCCAGAGGATTTACCAGATATTTGCTGACTCACTGCATCTCAGTGTGTCTCCATCATTCCTTCAAACTCACGAATTATCGCCCTATGCCACACACTCCTGCTCCAGCAAGACATAATCATAGGGATTCTGCTTGACCATCACACCAGGGGCAGGCAACCCAGGGGTGCATGACCTAGAGGGGACTTAAAAACTAATAATAAGCCAACCAAAAACCAGTCTGCTTTTTATTATCACCATGGCAAGCGAATCTAAACAATGTCAGTAATACACTGCTCTCCCCCAACAGAAAAAAAAAAAAGGGGGGTCTTTTGTTGGGCTAGATTCTAAACAATTGTAGCAATTGCTGTTGGGTTTTAATGTAAGCTTCAATGTAGTACCTTTTTTTTTTTTTTACTGCTTCTCCGTTAGTACACATCTTCTACATAGAAGATGATTCAGAGAATTAACTCCATGCATTTATTTTGAGAGTATGCACATAAGAGAACTTGCTTTGGGCACAAGTCTCCCACCTCTCTGGTACTGTATATTATCGTGTTCACAATTGATTCAAAATGAATAACGATAGCATGGTAATTGTAAAGACAAACAGAACTTGAGTTATTTCAATTGTCTTTCTATGTGAGCGCTTAGAGTTTTTATACTGTTAAAATGTTCTGGGATTTATTGTGAAATGGGATTTTTATGCAACTCTGCTGAACACATCCTTGTTTAAGACTTTTCCTATTTATTTAATATGTTGCTTCACATGAAAGAAACCTTTCAAATTTAAAACTAATAAAAAGTGTTCTTTGATCAAAGACAGATTGACACTTCACAAATATGGGAAGAAAAACAAGTCTGACAAAGTCGCTGACAAATCTGCAGAAGCTAATGGCAAAAACAGAAACTGCAAAGTTACTATTCATCACTGCGAAAGACCAATAAGTAGGTCTAAGTTTTCACCTCTTTCTTCAAAAAAATACATTATTGACGTTAAAAGTATTACTCTAAGTCTCTTCCTTTTATGGGATATGATATTTATTTCATTCTTAGTTTTGTAAATGATAGAATACAACATTTCATAAAAGAACATTTCTTTTCTGACCACTATTATTATTATTATTGGTATCACTGTGATTACTGCTAAAAATAGTTTTGTCCTATAGGAAGGGGACTGTTAGATATGATCTGCTCTGGGTGTCAAATATTAGCTCCAGCACCCAATCTTTTACCTACTCTGTTGTGGGGCTCCCTGACTCTACCTCCCATACAGCCTCCTCCCCCACCCCACCCATCCCTCCAAACAGGACCTGTTAGTCAAGTATTAGAGAAAGGTGGATCTGATGCATTTTATTTTTTTAAATATTTTTTTTTATTTTGAGGGGGGAGGGGCAGAGAGATGGGGAGACCAGAGAATCCCGAGCAGGCTCCGCACTGTCAGCACAGTGCCGGATGTGGGTGTCTCACGAACCATGAGATCATGACCTGAGGCGAAATCAAGAGTCAGACACTGAACTGACTGAGCTACCCAGGTGCCCCAGATCTGATACACTTTAAATAGTTCATCCCTCCTCCCAAGTTCTTCTTCCATCTTTCTCCCACTTTTTTATTCTAGAGAAGAGAGTTTGTTACTAAATTAGAAGGGTTAAAACTAATCGTTCCACTCTCTTTTCCCACGATTGAGATAAGAGATGAGCCGAGGGCTGCCTCCCCAGGATCTGCCTACCCATCTGTGTGAGGCTGGGGAGGGGGTGGAGGAGAGGTGGATTCAGCTTCCACAAGCCTACCTGGACTCTCAGAACCCTGTGTCAAATCCGAAGCCCGCAGTGGCTTTCCTTTCTGGAGGGAGTCTGGTAACCAAAATCTTAGCACCCTCCTACCACCTTGAGAACACTTGGTCCTAAGATGCTGCATTAATCAGCATATTGTTCCCACCTTCCACCCCCGGGCCACCAGCATCACCCCTAATCTCACAGAGAGGGCAGTTTACATTTCAGTCCCTACACACACACATACCCAACCCTTGTCAGCCTGATGCCCCAAACTCTGGATAATCACCTCCAAGCAAGACAGAAAATATTTCCCACCCAAATTTAACACAGGATCATCATCACTCTTCAGTTCTCAGAAGGTGTCTAAATTTCCAACAGAGATTCATTTTGTCCTTGAGTGTAACATTTCCTTCATGTTCGTAACAGGAGAAAGTTAGGCTATTTATTTTTCATTTTTACTTACGGAATATAATGAATTCCACTGATGACCTATTTCTGAAATCCACCAATCAAAGGAAATTGTAAAGTTCACCATAGTAACAGCTCGGTGTCAGTCGCCTGAGTGAGAACCACACAGCATAGGAGGCCTGGGCCAATCACGGGGCAGAGTAATGTTACCATCTCATAGCAACCAAGGGATCTGCATGGCAACATCAGTTGCTATATGAAAGAAAAATTAGAAACAATATTCTGCTAGGGAGAAATAAAAGTATTAACTGTTAAGTCATACTTGAGTCACGGTTGGAGGACCTATCCTAAAATACCCACCTAAATATAGCTCAGATAATACCTGTCAGATCCAAGAGTCTGTGTGCTAGGAACCCCTCACCCACCACCAGTGGGAACCACTTGAGCATGAAAGAGAGAGGACTATGCACAGAACAGACCACTTCTGAATAAGAAGGGAAAGAGTACTTGAATACGAGGAGCAGTAGGCAGATTTGGAGAATAAATTACACATAAGTCACCACATTTAATCCATGAGGGAGGCAGGGCAGATATTGTTGTTACCACTAAATTTTCCATTTCCTCCTCCCATCCCGAACCTGTTCCTCCCCCGTCTTAACTATCTCAGTTAATGGCAACACAACTCTTCTAAATTCTCAGACCAAAAACCTCGCAGGCCTCCTTGACTGTTTTCTTTTTTTCACACTCAATCCAGTTTATCAGTAAACCCTGTTATTGCTGCTTTCAGGAAATGTCCAGAATCAAACCATCCAGAATCGATCCATCCTCCACCCCATGTCTACAGCTACACCCCGGACCAAACCACCATCATCTCTTGCTCCTAACCCATGTCCCTGCTTCCTGGCCTTGCCCACCTACAGTCTATTCTCAACACAGCAGCAGAATGACTCTTCCAAAAACACGAGTGGTAGGCTGACAACCCTCCAGTGACTTTCTATCCTCTCTAAAGTAAAAACCCAGGGGCACCTGGGTGGCTCAGTCAGCTAAGCATCTGACTTCTTCTGCTCAGGTCATGATCTCCCAGTTCATGGTTCGAGCCCTTCATTGGGCTCTGGGCTGACAGCTCGGAGCCTGGAGCCTGGAGCCTGCTTGGGATTCTGTGTCTCCCTCTCTCCCTGCCCCTCCTCAGCTCTCACTCTGTCTCTGTCTCTCTGTCAAAAAATAAACAGTAGGGGCACCTGGGTGGCTTAGTCGGTTAAGCGTCCAAGTTTCGCTTGGGTCATGATCTCGCGGTTCGTGGGTTCGAGCCCCACGTCGGGCTCTGTGCTGACTGCCAGCTCAGAGCCTGGAGCCTGTTTCAGTCTGTGACTCCCTCTCTCTCTGACCCTCCCCTGCTCACGCAGTCTCTCTCTCTCTCCTAGAAATACATAAAACATAAAAAAAAATCTTTAAAAAAATAAACAGTAAAAAAATTAGTAAAAACCTAAGTTCTCCCCACGGCCTACAAGACTGAACACAGCTTCCCTCCCTCTTGTTCCCCTCTGCGCCGTCTGCTGCTCCTGTCTGCTCTGCTCACCTGCTCCAGCCCTACTTATCTCCTTGCTGTCCTTCCAGCACACCAGGATCCTTCCTACGTTAGGGCGTTTGAGCTAGCTATTTCTTCAATTTGAAACATTCTCCCCACCCCAGATACCCTCATGGTTCACTCTCTCACTTCCTTCAAGTGTTCACTTAAACGTCACCTTCTCAGTGAATCATTTTCTGGCCTATTTTAAAACTGGACTCTTTGTACCCACACCGCTAACCTACAGCCCCTAACCCCCTTCCCTGGCAGTGGGCACCTAGAACAACGCCTGGCACCTAGTAAATACCTAATAAATATCTGATTGTGAATAAAAGCAGCACTGTTTTACAGATAAAGTAATTGGGACTCAGGGAGCTGAGTTCCTCAAAGCCTCACAGCCAGAACGTACTGAATTTCAAACCTGAACTCAGATTTGCCAATGATTCCCCAAACTGTGTTCTGTGAACTCTACTGCATTTTGATTTCCTTTTCCAGATCTGCTACCTCTTCTAATAAGTGCCATGAACCCATTAATTCCCTGGGATGGGAAGAGGGACCACTGGGTTGATGGGGCATCTGTGGGAATGGCCACAGCAGCAGTGGAGACTGGGGGTGAGCTGGCCCAGAGCAAGAAGGATGCGTCAGGAACACTTCCCAATGAATTAGGAAGTGCGGCTAAGGTCATGCCAACTGAACACTGATAGGATGCCCTGCTGGCGATGACCTACCCCACCCCTTTACTTGTATCATTCAGCTATCCTCTTTACCCGCTCAGGCAAAAACAAGGATTTAAGTGGAATTTTTAGTATGTAAAATGTTTCAGTTCTTGCTAGTTTGTTCTCAAAGAGTCTCAGACTTGTACTAAGTGTACATTGCATGACTGGTAGGGGAAAAAAAACAGGAAAATTCAATCACCAAATATATGTTCTGGTCTACACAATAGTTTTGGGTTTTGTATTTGTTTTTAAACAGAAGCTACCTACCGTGGAGTTCGTGTTTTTATTAAAACTATACTAAAACCTCATGGCCGTACGCCCACATTTTCCACCCCAATCTGATAGCAGGTGGTAGGTGGTGGAGGAGGGGATGGGTGAGGATATGGGAGAGACTATCCAGAAGCAGAGAAGGGAGAGAAAGAAACCTAACACAGGAATATGTTGCTTTCATGGCCAGTACTGGTGATCAAGAAATGTTGGTGTAGACACTGACGTCAACAATCTTGTTGGGTGCCTGCTGAAGGAAAAATAAGTGTAGCCCTTTCACAAGCCATCTAGAACATGAAAGACAAAATCAGAAATAATAGCAACTATCCCTTCTTGAGCATGTGACAGTATGGCAGGCATTTTGCTAGGTACTTTCATAAAGTTTTACGTTTAAGCCTCTGAGCAGCCCTCAGTAAAAGGAACTTCCCCTCCTCCCACCATTATATAGAGTAACCTCAGAGAAACCAAATGATTTGCCCAAGGTCATACAACTGGAAAGTGATGAAGCTGAATCATCTGCTTCCAAAGTATTTGTTCTTTTTTTTTTTTTTTTTTTAAGTAGTCTCCACACCCAGTATGGAGCCCAACGTGGGGCTTGAACTCACAACCCTGAGATCAAGACTCTGAAATCAAGACCTGAACTGAGATCAAGAGTTGAACCCTTAGCCACCCAGGCACCCCAGCCAGAGTCTTGGTTATTAACTGTTAACTACACCTCCTCTCTTCAATAAGAGTAATTTACATGATAAAAATAAACACAGAAGACACAAGGTGACATAAGAAGGTGGACATAAGGAATCATTAAAAACAACAACAACAACCAACCTCCAGTGAAGCCACCATCCTTCAACGCATCTATGTATGGAGAGCTAGGTGGGTGTGTGGAGGTCCCAAAGGAGCCCTGCTCCTCATCTCAAAGGCAATACCATCCTTCTTCCATGTCACGCCACGAATTTATCGCAACATTAACAAAAAAAGGAGATGCCAGTGCTGTGCTCATAAAGGTTCTTGTCGCTAAAGGTTTCAGAACACATACTGTTCTGTAACCACTCCCTTGTTGATGTAAAAGCTTACAAGTGTGATGTTTCATTACACTGGGAATCCAAGATGGTGAGCTCCCTCCACATAGTGAAGGCATCAATGGTGGGCACCAAAAGCAAATGGAATTTGGGGGACTGGAATGTTCCAGGGAGACTTTTGACCTAATGGGGAGGAAAGAGCAGGTATGTGTTAAAGTGACAACCCCTTCTTGGCTGCACTTTATTCCTTCTAATATTTTTCCTTAGAAGAAAGTTTCCACCTAAACAGGGAGAAATGAAAGACCTATTATAGATTCCTGAATTTAAAAAAAAATTTTTTTAACGTTTATTTGTTTTTGAGAGAGAGACACAGTGTGAGCAGGGTAGGGGCAGAGAGAGAGAGAGAGAGGGAGAGAGGGAGAGGGAGAGGGAGAGGGAGAGAATGAGAATCTGAAGCAGGCTCCAGGCTCTGAGCTGTCAGCACAAAGCCCAATGTGGGGCTTGGACTCATGAACGGTGGGATCATCACCTGAGCCAAAGTCAGACACTTAACCAAATGAGCCACCCAGATGCCCCCTGACTTTTTTTTTTTTTTTAAATCAAGCCTGACTTTACCGAAAACATGAAGCCGACATGCTTCATGTTGGCATTCTGCTATAGTCCTGGGTGGTTTCTACCCAGACTAAACTTTGGGGCTATTTAGCCTGAGAAGGGGATATTTCTCTGTATTTAAAGGTGGTTTCAGGGGCGCCTGGGTGGCTCAGTCAGTTAAGCGTCCGACTTAGGCTCAGGTCATGATCTCGTGGTTTGTGGGTTCAACCCCCGCATCGGGCTCTGTGCTGACAGCCAGCTCAGAGCCTGGAGCCTGCTTCAGATTCTGTGTCTCCCTCTCTCTCTGACCCTCCCCTGCTCACGCTGTCTCTCTCTCTCTCTCAGAAATAAATTAAAAATATTTAAAAAAAATTTTAAAGGTGGTTTTAACTGCATTACCTAATATCAGGACCATCAGTTCATTTCTGTATTTTTCAAGCAGTAATGGCTCTCACCTTTGCAGTGAAGCTATTCTTAACCATGCTAGACCTTAATACCCTTAGCATTTACTATTTGGACCAAACATTAGGCACTGACATATCTGCAAATATGGCAGAAGATAGTATGATTTAGAAGATCCTGGAATCAGCTTTGAGATTTGCTAATTGTGAGCTTTTTTGGCAGATTATTTACCCTTTCCTCCCTCAGTCCTTCCCCCCCCCCTTCAGATCTGTCATCTATAAAGTGAATAAAACCTACTTATAGAAGTTTTGGGTGAGGAGTAAATATTGTGGCAGGGTCTAATATAGTGCTTGGACATAACAAATACTTGGTTATTATTTTAGAAGTAAAATAAATGAACAAATGGACCAAGAGATGCCCAAAATGGGAATGTTAACTTTTTGACTGGATCTCTCAATCCTTGCTGAACTATCTGAATTAATTATACAGGTACTGATTTCTCAGGAGAGAACCGAAGTGCCAGAAATCCCATCTTCGAAAAGGAGACAACTTGTCTCCCCAAGTGTTGAGACAAGTCTGCTACGTTTCCCTCAAAACTGAGCATCAGTTTTATTGTCAACATACTCAAGGACAAAGCCTCTCAATCTAATGATATTAAATATTAGATTTAGGCTCACTGTGTCTCTTCTGATTGTTGCAACAGTCTGCCTCATTGCACTAAAGCTATGGTTTAGGACAGCATCATCTTTGACTCACTGTCCTCAGGTCTTCTGCTAACCTGTGCGTCTATAAAAGCTACCTATATAATGATGGTGTGGCTTTCAGGCTATAAATCCTGTTTAAATGCAGATGGCTAAATTTAAAGTGGGTTGTAATAGTCTTTTGACAGATGAAATCCCAGTTTTAAATGATATAAAACAGGGCTGTACATTAGCCCCTCTCCCTTCAGACTGTCTGGGTAAAGCATTTGGCACAGCTATCAGGTGAGTTTGATGGGTGACCCCCAGGCTTCGGGAATAGAAGGACAAGAGTCTGCCCTGGTGCTCACATGAGTTTATTGTTAGGAACTTGGGATATAATGAAGCTGTTGGACCAGTGGTCTGATGATCGCTGGAAGGTACAGCTGAGCATAAACCATAGCACTAGGGGTTAGGGAAGGGGCAGTGGTGACACGCAGGCCCAGCTCAGGCATTTGGTGGGTAGCAGAAGCCCTGTTTATTTGCTGGAGGACTCAGTGAGCCCCGAGGGAAAAGAATGAAAAAGGGAACTTTGGAACTGAAGGGAGCCTGAGGATGGAGTCAAAGCTCCGATGCCTGAATTCTGCCCAGGGGCCCTGGCTGACTGGTGGTGTGGAAGGGTGCTTTTAGATAATACACAGGAGAATGCTAGCAAATACCCTCTGAGCCAACTCGAGGGCTCCAGTCTCATGTTCCCCAGAAGGAGGTCTCTTAGGAAACAGAATTAAGTCTGTCTCTTTAGGACACTAATGAGGAATCGTGAGAAAGAATGCCCACCCTCAGAGCAGCAGATTAAGTCTGCAGACAGCCGAGCAGGAGTGGCCCCAGTGACAATGGCAAGAAAACTTGAATGGGTTCCAAGGAGAATCTGCAAGACATACTACTGTCCTTAGATGCAGGCGAGGGAGGACCAGGCTTTGGAGGGCTGACTCCACAGGACACAAACACAATGGAGAAAATTTTAAAGAACACACGGCCAGTTTTGTCACTCGGGGTCTGGGTCTCAGCTGCAGTGCTGTGAGACCCTACCCCTAAACATCTGCTTTCCTGACTTCGTTCAGGCCCCCGGGACACATCTCCCCACATCTCTCCCCTTGCTTCCAAATGCCATCGCTGATTGTGGCTTCTGCTGCTGTGAGCTTCAGAAATGAGCACTGCTTCCGAGGGTGGGTGGGATTCAGGCAGCTACAGCACTCAGGTAAGCGAAGAGGACACTCCCCCCCTCCCCCCATTTCTCCTCAGTGCAAAGGAATAGATTATTGCCTAACAAAGTCCTGCTTCTCAGCTGTGCCTGGAGACACTCATCTTGCTTTTTTTCTCATTGTTTCAATTTGTGGGTCAAAGAATGGCACATATTTTATACTTTGTTCTCTTCATTTAAAACATGTAAATAACTCCACTGACATTTCTGTTGGAGCCCCTCCAAATGTTGGGGGCCTGTTCTGTGAGTGACCCAGGACCCCGCTCCCGGAAGGAACAGGGGAAGAGCACCACAGGCAGTGATTCTGCTGCAGGGAATCTTTACCTTTCTATCTACTACCCAAGCCTCCAGTCTGTCTTCTCCTAAAGGGTGCGGCCCCAAAAGGCCAACGTTACCAAATCCTGAAATCAAAATCATCCTATTTGGCAAACATTCTCCAATACTGACGTGGATGCTGCCTCTTCGGCTTGTGCAACAGATCAGCCGAGGCAGCACATTGAATAGCCGGCTTGTTTGAGTAGGAGGAACATTCTTATGTAGAACTTCCACTCTCCTCCCTTCTTGGGAATGAAGGAAAGAGAAGCCCATCTTCTGTCCCCACTGACTTGCGGTTGCTAGCCAGGGGAGGAATGGCAGATCTGGCTGGTCAGAGCCTGAATTTGTTGAGCCACACTCTTATGGATGGTGGGGCGATTGGGTCTCATAACAGGAAAAACACAGTCTCTGGCTCATAGAGTTCAGATTCTTCCTGCCTACGCCTGTGCTTCACATCTCCATACGGCAGGAAAACTAGAAAGGGGCTCTCACAGGGGGAGGATAACCATTTTCCTTCCCTCCCTGTTCCGCCCTGGCTGGGTGAGTGAGAGGACCTCTGACCTACCCAGCTGGCCCAGTTAGTGGTTAGAATCTGTGCAGCAGGTCTAGTCCTGTGCCTGAAGGCACACGTGACTTCATGAGTCCCAAGGCAGCGATTCAGGGTCAGAGATGGGAGGTCATAGGTCCAAGTCATAGTCCCTAACACATTTTGCCAGAATTCCTGTTTTTCGAAGGTGTATTAGACAAGGTAGGCTAAGTGGCTATAACATAAGACCCACAAAGGGAGAGAGAATATGGAAGATCATCTCTTATGTTTCAGTCTAAGGTGACTGGGTCTGAGTTGGCAGACAGCTCTGCTCCACACAGTCATCCCAGGCCCCGGGCTGACAGCACCTCTTCTGTCTTCGACATGCAGCTTCCAAGACTGCTGTATTCCAGCCGTCCAGGAGGGAGAAAAGAGCAGTCCAGGGCCAGAGATGCTGCTTAAACAAATGAGGTGTAGGTTGCCCATATAGCTTGCTCCCACATTCCATTGACGAGAGCTCAGTTGGAAAACCTGTCTACTCTATAGGAGGCCGACAAACGGGAGCACAGAGTGAGTTATACAGCAGGCATTCTCCACCATGAAGGAGTTGTTGAGCCTTGTAAGGGACATACAGGCAGCACTTTTACTTGGAGGTGGACACTCCGCAGGAAGATGCTAAAATGTTAGTTTGTGTATAGCCTGGGTGGTTGACTGCTAAGTTACTTGTGAAAATGTTCAAGCCCAAACCACCTCTTACCTATAAACTGTTACTGAACTCTCATCAAATATTTGTTCAATTATTTGAGCAGATTCAAATATTTGGGGATAAAAATAAATACAGGTTCTTACAGGCTTCATGTAGGCTGTGTTAGGTTGAAACACACTTTAAGATCACCTGAAGACTCCCAAGTTAATACATCTTTATCAGTTTGATTGCCTGTCTTTCAAACTAACCAGTGATGTTATGACCCATCCCTGGTAAAACACTGTGACACCTTTTAATTAAGAGACACAGCCTAAAGGATATATTAGGTCACTCGCTCACTTAGGTTCTCCAAGCAACAATCCTAAAGTCCGATATTGCTAACTTCTTTAGGTAACATAATTAAGAAGTCACATACTTGGGACGTAGAAGTTTAGTGGCCTCTCCCTCCTCCCCACCCCCAGAAAAAATTGATGAGTTTTTTTTTCAAGTTATGCACCTGAGATTTTTGAGGCACAATATTTTAAATGTCTACTTAGGATCATTTATTTTCTTTCATTAAACAGTAGTTGAACACTTTATCCTTTAAGCTGTTCATTATTTCTTATATAAGCAGTCATGCAGTAAACTCCTCATGCAGTAAAATCCTGAAATGGAAAGTTTCATATCTTCAAATGAATATAATGCATCTTTTTTTTTTCTTACAAGAACCATGCAATTTACCCACTCCTCTGTTTTAGTTTCTAAGATTAACATTACATTGAGCAATCAACTATAATAGATGGTTATATTCTGGTGCCTGAAATCTATGCCCTGGCTTGTTTTATGTCCTCATGAACTTTTTTTTACTTTGGAATAATGGAATAATTTTAGATTTACAGAAAAGTTGTAAAATGGTACAAATAGGTCCTAAATACCCTTCATCCGATTTCCCCTAATATTAACATCTTAATTAATCTTGGTACATTTGTCAAAACTAGGAATTTAACACTGGTGCGATAATATTAACTAAGCCAAAGACTTTGTTGGGACATCACCAGTTTTTCCACTAACGTCCTTTTTCTGCTGCAGGATACTCCACTGCATTTAGCCCAGCGTGCTTTAATTGAAATATGGTGTCCTGGCTGAAAATCATTCCTAAGAAATGTAATGACTAGGACTAGAAAAACATTTATCGATTTAAAATTTGCAAAGATTTTTTTCTCAGAAAAGAAATAGAGACATTAATTTATCCTTGGGGCCAACCATTCCTTTGTTTGGGGAAAAATACTCTGAGGTATTTAGTTACACAAATATAAAGCAAGTACCCAGGCTGTGTGTCTGCTGAAGCCTATGGAACAGCCTTAACTTCAACTATGATATTAGCTAGAGGTTTTCAACATAAACTGAGTTTTGTTATGCAATTGAGTTGGGTTAAAGCTTTGAATGTGTACATGCTGGCTTTCTGCCTCTGAGCGAGAGGTCATGAGAAGAAGATGAGGTTTCCTAAAATGAGTAAATGTTCCCATTGCCAGTCGTCTGGGAGAAGACAGCCCTTGTGACAGAAAATGGGGACTTGAGAGGAAAGCCTTATATCTCAGTTAGGGGTGAGAAGTCTTCCTTCTCTCCCAGCCTTGGATTTCAAGTAGTGAAGACAAGCTCAAGGGATCCCCAGCCGTGGGAATGAGCCTACCCTGGCCACATGGAGACAGGTTGAGCACCACCAGTCTCATGATGCTGATTTGGGTCTGCTGGGCTCTAAGAGCAGCAACCATTGAGATATCCACCAATTTGTACTTCATGCTAACCTTCTAAACAAGTCTTACACCAAATTGCAGCATAGTTTCAGCTATGCTATAGGGAGTTAAGGGTCAGAGTGGCAAATTAGAAAACAGTAACCTCTCTCCCAATGCCACAGGCAGTCTGGCTAGAGAAGAAGCTATAGGTTCCATATCTCCATATCTAAATACACATGAGCCCTCACCTTCAAGACCTCTAAGAAATATCCGGGCGTATTTGATGGTAGTTAGCTTCCTGGAGCATCAGGTAGAAGCTCAAAGTCATCATAAAGTGTGTATTAAATGTGACTTAATTTCATGGTTCCAGACTACTAAGGTCTATATGTATAGGTTATACTAGTGTTTCTGCTCTGGTTTACTTTAATTGTTTAAATTCATTCATTCATTCATTCATTCATTCATGCATTCATTCATTCATTCATACTGTGTGCCAGGCACAGTTCTAGACACTGAGAATGAAAGAGGAAAAAAAAGGTAAACCTGACTTCATGAAAAAGTCCCTACCCACATGGAGAAAAATACATTGAAAGTTTCATTGTGTGCTTTCTAAATTCTAACGAGGGGTGTCAGAATTATAGATATCTTAATTTTTAAAGCTATGATTCAATTTAAATATGGTTTTGTTACATGATAAAGAACTCTGATTCAGTCCTTAAAAGCATTTAGTAGATGTGGTTCATCAGGAAGATTTGGGGAGCACATCTCCATCCTAAAATAACTTTCTGAGAAGAGAAAGAACAATCTCAAGACTTTGGCTTTTCTGTACCCCAAGCTCAGTGGTAACCATTGAGATTTCCTCTTGGCTTATAGCCAGAATCTAAATACTATCTTGGCCACTCACATCTGAAAAAACAGAACAATAAAGTCTTTAGAAACAGAGAGTCTTTAGACATTTCTTTTGGAAAGAGCACTAGAATAGAGCTTCTAAATCTTCTAATTGCCCCTGCTGACGTAGTGTGTTATAAAAACACAATAGTGAATAGGCAAGGACCAGAAGATTCAAAATTGTCAAACATTGGAGAGATATTACAAATAATTTCTCTTAAAAAATATGGCTGTCAAAGCCTATGATCCTGATTGCACAGACATCTGTGACTAAATAATGTCAGTTATGGAAATTGCTGAAAAGTTATAAATAAAACGTTAAATAATACAGTACAGCTAATTCCCCAGGTGTTGTTTCTATTCTCAAGTAAGGATCTACATGAACCAAGTGACAGCGTACAGCTTTCCTGTGGGTGTAAATCTCTAGAGATATTATTCACTCACATTTGCTTATGTCCTTTTACTTGATCAGTCGCAATAACATTATTATTTCTTGCTTTGTTATTTCTTCTTTGCAATCCACATCAGTAGCTTATTCTTATAAATAATTCAGCATCTATCTGGGCATTTGTTGGCAATATTATCTTACATGATGTTATATAGGAAGAGGGAGAGCAGTGGTGCTTAAATATGGCAAGTAATGTTTCTTTCAGTCTTTCATGTTTACAAAGTGGTTCTGTCACATCCTTTGCCTCTGAACTTACACTGAACTTTCTCTTCCAGAAGGCCTGGTTGCATGGATTCAAGCCTGCTGCAAAATTTGATATAACTGACACTTGATAAAAAGTTTCAGTCCAAGTGTACGTACAAAATGATCTACCATACTTCTAATTCCTGGCAAACTTGCATCTGCTTATATATTCAAATAGGCTTTATAGGAAGCACATCAGATTGTCTGTCTATATACACTACAGGGCAAGCAGAAACTTTTATTGCCCCCCTCCAGCAAAATAATAGTGGTCAAATGTTATCTCAGTCTCAATTAATCCCACTTAATACCAAAAGAATATATATGAAAGATTAAGAATATAGAAGATCTTATGAACACAGAACTCTGAATTCAAGTTTTTTCAAACATTTTAAGATAATAATGTTAAAATTTCCAGGACAATTTAGAGCCAGGTGTTCAAATTTGAGATTTGTAGTTGAAACCTTGCTGGTTTACTTCCCACAATACATCCTACATATTCCTGGAGCTATTGGGAAGTTCACCATAATTGCAACAGACCTTCATCTTCTGGTTTCTAAATAGAATTAAAGAAGACAAAGTTTGAAAACAGAATGGAGTCCATTTTGAAGGAATTATATTTATACCTTTCTTGATTGACAATGACTGAGAGTATACCTTTTCTAAATTATGAAAACCTATACAAACCCAGGTCAAGTGTTGACTCCAGACCCTTTGAACATGCTATTCCCTCTACTCAGAACACTATGTCCTTCCCGTCCACTCTAACTTCTAATCCAGTTTCATTTCACCCTTAGCGTCTTGGCCTCCCTGATACCTCAGAAGAAGTACCTTCCTCTTCTTGTCTTTACTGGCTGATTGATGTCTGCTTTCCTCAAAAAAACATGAAACAGTTATAAAAAAGCAAAAGCATATCTGTCTTATTCACCACTGCCTAGCCATGTTCAAGGTAGTTGTTCAAATGGACTTGAATGAATATGTCAATGCATATAAGTGAAAATAACAACTATCGCTTAAATGTTTTTTACTACATGCCAGGCTCTTTGATAAGTGTTTTATATATGAGAATGAACAGATGGATGAATGACCATCAAAAATGAGCACTAAGAACATTAGAATCCTCTAAATGAACAGTCAATCCCATTGTAAACAAGTTATGCATGAAACTTTTTGTTTACATAAAATTTAGAGGAAAGTTTCAAAGTCCAGTATTATATGATTTATGTAACTTGCAAACCAGAGAGAAACCCAAGTTTTGTGGGTAAACTGTTAAGATCAAAGCTTGGGGGGAAAAACAGTCAGGATGAAACAAGAAGGTATTAACAGTAGCCAGGGAAAAGAGGAGATAGGAGATAAGAAGCCTGGAGTAAAGGTACATTTACTCAGGTTCCCAGAGAGGTAGATTACCAAAAAGGGTTGAAAACTAATGCTGTATATTCTATTTGGCAAGCTGTATTTTTCACTTAGTACATGTTGATCACCTTATTATATCATTAAATGCTCCTCTGCAATATCTTTTAAAGTGGCTACAAGGATTCTATTAGGCATGTGCCATTATTTACCTATTCTCCTAACTTTGGACAACCTAAATATTAAGTTAATATCAGGTTTTTTTCTTCTTATCAACTCATAGCTAAATCTTTGCACATGTTCAATTATTTGCTTAGAATAAATTTAATATATTGAACCGACAAATCTATAGGTACCAAGATTTCCAATTGTATTGAGAAAGATATAGATTCACATATATCTTACCCAGGCTGAGATCATATCCTTCCTTTAATTCACAGAGTACAAAGCTGATAACTTCAAAGCAATTAACATTTATAGCATTTTTATCTACTTGCATTGAGTTACTTTACCATTTCTTCATCTTGCCTCAATCAAAGCAGCAGGATGTTAATAATGTTAAACTGAAAGAAATTCTGGAGGTGCCATTTGGAGACAGCAGAACCGTGGTCCTATGGTTCATTCTTAACAGTGAATATTTAACATATTTGTCATGGTATTTCTTCTAATTCTGGAGAATTTTAAAACATAGGTATTTCAGTGATCATCTTTAAATCAATCACGGATCTCTCTCCTATGTTTCCAATAAAAATCTCTAGTTTTCTAGTTTAGTAAGATTTTTTAGAAATCATAACTGAATCCTTTCGATTTCTTACCTTCTAAAAAGCAAACCAGGCCACTGCTGGCTTGTCTAGTCCAAAGAGTTTCTAAAATTAGTATGAAGCCAGTCCTACTGTGATGTAATAACGAATAGCATCACTGGTTTCATAAATAATGAGGCTCAGGATCTATGAGAAAGTCAGCTGGGCTGACAGTTCTAGAAGAATGAAAGCTCCTCCAAAGTCAATGCTAGAAATAAAGATCGGGACCCATGATGTTCTGTTTAAAAGAAATCTATTGTACAGGATGCACTTCAGTAGTAGCCACTCTTCAAGTGCAATGGCATCCCAGACAACAAAATGCTATAGGACACAATATAAAGGGGGGGATAAAGTACAGCTAGTGAACTACTCTGTTTAGGATTGCTATTTGTGACAGGGGGCCTTCTGTGATACCAGTTGTTACTTTAAAAAAATCATTTTTAAAAGAGTGATCCCAGGGTGCCTGGATGGCTCAGTCGGTTAAGCGTCCAACTTCTGTTCAGGTCATGATCTGGCAGTTCATGGGTTTGAGCCCTGTGTTGGGCTCTGTGCTGACAACTCAGAGTCTGGAGTCTGCTTCAGATTCTGTGACTTCCTCTCTTTCTGCCTTTCCCCCATTCGTGCTCTGTCTCTCTGTCTCTTGAAAATAAATAAGTATTTTTTTAAAATTTTTAAATAAAAAAATAATAAGAGAGTGATCCCAATCTCAGAAAACACTAATAGATCTTCAAACTGTAAAACCCTCCTTGCTGGCTTTAACCTTTCAAACCTACACGTTGTCAGAGTAAATTCAATGGATGAGATGTATTTGGATCCCTTATAACAGAGACCTGGTAATTAAGAATCTTGGAAGAAAAAGCCCAGTAGGCAAGAACTAGTCTCAAAAGTTTTATCCCATTTTCATAGTTCTTATAAAATTTGGTTTCCAGAGATGATGCCAGAAGAAGTAGAGAAGTGGCTTTCACAGCACTCTCACAGGCGTTTTGTTGTTGCTGGTTGGTTAGTTTTGTTTTTTGTTTGCTTTGTTTTGCTTTTGCAAGTTCATGTATTGAACTACTGTTGTTCTTCTAAAATGGTAGTTTTTCTCCCTTGAGTCCACTGCATCAAGTCAAGGGATACCATGTTTTGAACAACACCCATCATAGGCCAAATGCTTTCTGAAATGGGCAGTACTCAAAGGTGATGACATGAAGCATTAAGACCCATGCTGCCCTCTTCCTGGAAAGCTAAATTCCACTAATTATTTTCAGCACTTTGCTGAAAGGCCAACAAACATTCTTCTTAGCACACACTATTTAGGCATCTTCATATGAAACAGATTCTTTGAAGACCTCTCCTTATATCCCTAAGATAAGGAAGTATCTGAAACGGTCACTACATCAGTTAATGTCAAAATAGTAGAGAATAAAGCATCCCAGGTTTTCAACCAAATGAAGACGCTTCCCTCTGGTAGGTCACCAAAAAAAAGTGAATATACCCATCAACTCCAGAACTTCTCAAAACAGGGTCCCAGAAAAGTGCTTTCCTACCAAAAGATCCCAATTGAAAACACAAGAAACCAGGTTCAATAGAATAAGGTAAAGTTTCAACCTTTGGATAGCTGGCTCCAGACAGGGTAAACTCCACCCTTGATTTATTTATAGCATGCTGTTATCTCCTGGGTTGGCACAGAGACCAAGGAAAATCTGACCTGAGGATCTCAGGAATGCTGACTCTCAGGCTCCTGGATACAACTGGCAGACACCCCCAAAGACCTGAAAGTTCTATGGTTACTATCATGGCATCAATGTGGGTAGACCCAATGTTAGGTCAGATGCCATGTTTGAAAGGAAAAACAGTGTGCTCTTCTGAACAAAGACTGCAGACTTGTATGAACCATGCCATGCTCCAACCCAGAGAAATATGACCCGTTTAGTAGAGCAGGAAGAGGTCATTTTCCAATCTGGTTGCATTCTAACAGAATGTTCCTAAAGTTCAAGAAGGAAACATGCTACATTTCTCTGTAAACAAAGTAGAGTGGGAAAGAATGATAAAACACTCAGGAGTGAGTCTTGGCGCACAGAGAAATTTTAAAAATATGTGGGTGGAGATACAGGCATTCTTAGAAGCGAGGTAGAGTCTCACAGGGATGCAAAATGAAAGAAATGTTTAGAAAAGAGCATCCACAGGTCATGAGCACCATACCTCCACCTAGTCTGCCTACTGCAAACCCTCAGTAAATGTTTATTGACTTGAATTAATAAGCTTCGTAGTTCTGAAACGTAGTCCAAGGCCTAATTAAGCTAGTCCATGCAAGCCCTCAGGAAAGAAAAGTCATTCTTAATGTACCTCCATTTTATATTTGGAGAACAAGACACATGGAATTGTTAAGTCACATCCTCACGGCACCCTAGAAGTTAAAGGCAGAGCCAAGACAAGGGCCCAGATGCGTAAATAGGCACCAGCCCCCCCTGAACTGGCCACGTAATAACAAGGCCAGTTGCTGAGGAGGCAGGGACTCCAAAACAAATGGACTTTGAGGTCTAGACTCAGAGAATTTTTAGCTCCCTCAACAGACAAAGGAACTTGAAATTAACTCATCAAACTCTCCCAGAGCCTGGCTCAGGAAATTGGGGCTTTCAAGTGCAGGTGGGAAGTTATGGAGGAAGAATTCTAAGATGGCCTAAGGAAGACTGACAAATGGTAAGGTCTCACAGAAAAGGTATGAGCTCTGGAGGCAGACAGTCTTGACTTGGAATCCAACTCTATCACTCACTAGCTGTGACCTGAAGTAATTTACCAACCTCTCCAAGACTCCATTTTCTTTTCTAGAAAACAAAAATTGTAATAACCATCTTGCCGAGTTGATGTGGAAATTGAACACCAATACAAACACTAGTCCATTATAGGCCCTCAGAGACAAACCAACAAAATGCCAGTTAAAAACAACAATTCCATTAAGAACAGCAGAGCATTGGGGCACCTGGGTGGCTCAGTGGGTTAAGCATCCAACTTCAGCTCATGGTTCGTGGGTTTGAGCCCTGCATCGGGCTCTGTGCTGACAGCTCAGAGCCTGGAGCCTGCTTCATGTTCTGTGTCTTTGTCTCTCTTTGTCCCTCCCCTGTTCATGTTCCCTCTTTCTGTCTCAAAAACAAATAAATATAAAACAAACTTTTTTAATTAAAAAAAAAGAATAGCAGAGCATTATACATATAGAGGATGTGTGCACCAACCTGATGGAAGGAAATCTAAAATAGTTAATAAATACATGGATAGGGAGGTATTCAATCTGAAGATCACAAGGACAATTTTTTTCAGTATGAGAAAAATGCTGTCCAGCAACTCACGAGCAGATGTCACCCTGGAATGATGCCCTTGACACAGGGCAGACTGCCTTTCATGGTCTGTTATCTCTCTTACTCTCCCAATTATGGCTTTTAATATTGGATGTTCATCAGATACACCACATATTGCATGGTGGTATATCCATATATACCATATGGATGTGTTTCTTTTTTAATTGAAGTATAATTGACAGAATGTCACCTTATAGATTGCCTTTTTAATACAGACTCACGAGAATGAGGGCAGATGTAAATTATACTTAAATTTGTTCAAAAACTTAAGAGCTTAATTACTTAATGCTGCATCCAGTGGCAAGATTTGTGACTGAAGTGGCTACTGAAAATGCATTTGAGGGATTCTTACCTTCCAATCAAAAATTACATTAAATCAATATAGTGAGATGCGTTTGGGATTTTATTTGGCAATATAATGATTGATATTATCCATATCTCTATATTAAAGGGAAGCCATTTCTTTTTTCACATGGAACTGATTTCAACAGGAATTACATTTCTGAGAGAGAGATACTCATGAGATCTGTGCCTGGGAGCCTCTGAGACTATAGATGTTAAATAGTATCAGTGTTGAAGGAACCTCAATGATCTGCTGAGAACCTTGAAATATGTACCAATTACACTTCTCTTGACCCATGACTGCAGTCCAGGAGCCATTTAAAAATCTGGGATAATGCAATGACCATTTATAATAATTTAAGAATCACCTCCAAAGGACAATCACATTAAGAGAACAAAATAATACAAAACAAAACAGGATAGTGGAGACAATTTGATTCCTATTAGAAAGTTAAAAATCTTGGCAACTTCTTACTTCTTCAAGATGATGTAAGTCAGAAGACTTCAGATTAAGGAAAGCCAGGAATATAAAATCCAGGGTAGGTTTTGAAATTAAATCTACCAATTTACGGTTTCCTTAAACATAATTGAA
This sequence comes from Proteles cristata cristata, assembly GCA_017311185.1. Classification (NCBI taxonomy): domain Eukaryota; kingdom Metazoa; phylum Chordata; class Mammalia; order Carnivora; family Hyaenidae; genus Proteles; species Proteles cristata. The sequence continues at coordinate 443,168 of JAESUZ010002979.1, forward strand.
GCCAAACTCTTAAGGGGACATTTTCACAATAAAAAAAAAAGTCAAACAAATTCATCTTCTAAGACATCAAAACTCAACTGTTTTGATCATACAGGAACCTCTTTTCTTCAAAATTAAATTTCACATTAGTAAATTTTGATCAACAAACTAGTCATAGTTTCCCAGATTTCCTGCCCTGAATGGCTTAGGGGAATACTATGAAGTCAGGGAAGTTTATAAGGGCTTTGCTTTGTCTGTCTTCCTCTACATGTTGGTGTTTCATTAAGTTCCATCTTTCCATCTTCCACCATCTTCTCATCTCACTCTACAGACTCTCCCTGGGTGATCTTGTCAACTTCTCCCTATGTGCTGATGACTTTCAACTCTCTACCTACCTCTAGCTCAGCTCTTTCTCCTGAGCTTCAGCTCATATCTCCAAATGCTTCCTGGGCATCTCTGCCTGGACACCCCATTCTCAAATTCATCATGCACTTCACAGAGCGCTTCTTCTCCATCAAATGTACCCCTCTGCCACCTTTCTCATTTTTCTTACTGGTCCCAAGATGGGTCCAATCACTTAGGCAAGAAACCTGAACACAGAGTATACAAGCCCAGAGGAGACTTCAAGTATAGTAGCAAATTTACTTCAGGGTAGGAAAGCAAGGAGGCATTCCAAGTGGCATATGTAATTATTGAGACACCAAAATGAGAATGAGCATGGCATGTGTTTTATTAGTCAGGATTGGATAGGCTCTGCTGAGATAGTAAATAAATGCCATAATCTCAGTGGCTTTTTGTTTTTCTCTTTAAAAAAGATCTCTTTAAAAAGGACACCTGGGTGGCTCAGTCAGTTGAGCGTCTGACTTTGGCTCAGGTCATGATCTCATGGTTTGTGAGTTCAAGCCCGGAGTTCAAGCTGTCAAGCTGTCAGCCTGTGCTGACAGCTCAGAGACTGGAGCCTGCTTCAGATTCTATGTCTCCCTCTCCCTCTGGCCCACCCCCACTTATGCTCTGCCCTCTCTCAAAAATAAATAAACATTTAAAAATTTTTAAAAATGATCTGATGCCAATTGGTCAGTTTTCTTGCAACATAAACACAGGACTCAGTATGCTTCCATCCTGCAACCCACTGTCTTAGATTGCTGCACCTTCCGGATTATAGACAATAGAGAATGAGTATGAAGAGCTCAGATTCTCTCTTAGCTTTCTTGAACCAGAAGTGTCATATCTCTGCTGCTCACTTTTCTGTTGTCAAGTTTGATCATTGTCCCAACCCAACTACTAGAGAAACAGAAATATCTTCTCATCTGCCCAGGAAGATGAAATGAGGGAATGAATACCATTGTCTCCACTACAACATGTTTAGGAATCTATAAAGAAGAATGGTGAAGTGTCCAACTTCAGCTTAGGTCATGATCTCATGGTTCGTGGGTTTGAGCCCCGCATCAGGCTCTGTGCTAACAGCTCAGGGCCTGGATCCTGTTTCAGATCCTGTCTCTCCCTCTCTCTCTGTCCCCTACCCCGCTGCTCATGCCCTGTCTTCCTGTCCCTGTCTCAGAAATAAACAACAACAAAAAAAATACCATATCTAGAAATTAATGGGGATGATGAGGGGTGATATGTATTGTAGGGAAAAGGTGGGCAGACAGTGCCCAGCAAAGCCAGCAAGGTAGGTAAAGCCAAAGCCAAAAAACTACCTAGAAGGACTGAGCAGGGTCAAGAGTCTGAATGTTGTGCCGAGCATAATGGGCTTTTAGAGGTGAGAACAGATGGGCACCTGGTGGTTCGACTACTTAAACATCCGTCTTCTGCTCAGGTCATGATCTCGCAGTTTCTGGGTTTGAGCCCCGTGTAGGGTTCTGTGCTGACAGCTCAGAACCTGGAGCCTACTTCAGATTCTGTGTCCCCCTCTCTCTCTGCCCTACCCCTGTTTGCACTCTGTCCCTCTCTGTCTTTCAAAAGTGAATAAATATTTTTTAAAAAAATTTAAAGGTGGGAACAGAGAATCCTGGAACTCAGTCTTCCCAACCTGAGGCACCTGAAGTAGAGGGCCAGCTCCTGCTCCCAGGGTCCCGCCTAAGGTTCCTATTGCTTTGAGAATCAGTGGGTCCAGACTAAGGTCTGGGATCCAGCCTAAAAACTGGATGAAACAAATGAAAAAGCTCCTGGTGGTACTGTGATCACTTTCTCTGGACGCTGCATGATTCTTCCTTAAGGGCTTGGTCCCCACACTTCCCTGTTGGTACTCCCTTCTCAGCTGCATCCCAGCTCCCAAGCAGGTTCACCTCCCTGTTCGCCCTAGTTCAGCCTGACTTTCTCTTTGACCTTGGGGGATGTGGATTCTTGCCCCTTTTGTTTCTGAGAAGGTTCTATCTCCAGCAGTATTTACCCCAGCTGACTTCCACTCTGTTTTATACCTAGCTGTCTTCTGCCAGTTAAGTCCAGTCAAAAGACAAAATAGCAACAATAACACTATTTAATACATGCCTGGCACTGTTCAAGCATTTTATATACATAATTATATATATACACACATATATGTAAGCCCATACATTAATATATATTATACATGATTAATATACATGTTATAATAATATGTTATATATACATATGTCTGTATATGCTATATATAGATCATTTCATTCTCGAACCAAGGCCATGAGATAGATGGTATCACCTCCATTATGCAGATGAAGAAACTGAGGCAAAAGAAGTTGACTTGCCACATTCATGCAGACTGTAAGTTGGTAGAACTGGAATTTTAATTCAGGATGCCTGGCTTTTAACCACTATGCTATACTACTAAGTAGAGGATGATGGAGAAGAAAGGAGACAGAAACAAGATGGCTTGATGATCTTAAAAAAAAAAAAAAAAATGTGAGGAGCAGTTGTGATTAGCCGGAGAAGGCTGAAGAGTCTCCATTGGAGAGAACTGCAGTGGAGGAGGTGCTACCAGAGGATAGAAAGCCTACAACTATTCACACAAGGGGTATTTGTCTTCTTTAAAAGGCACAGACTCCTGGAGAGGACAATGCCTGAATTTTTATCAATGGAATTTCACATGCCTGGCAGGTGGGAGGCAGGGAGATTTGAGCCCTTCGAATTACAGCTCCGCGGCCCTGCCTCAGAAAAGTCCATTCGTCTCGGCAAAGCCCCTCCCACACAGGCACAATGTGCGGTCTCTCGAGGCAGGACATCGTGTCAGCCCAGCGCACAAAATGAGAACTGTTTCCCTGCGTGCAGCTGGCGCGCCCTTTCAGCGGGTCCCAGCTGCCCGGAGCCGCGCCTGCAGCGGGGCCACGCCCCCAGATGAATATTCAAGACTGCCTTGTGCTCCGAACCCGGGATTTCAAAGCTTCTAAACGGATTAGAAGGACTATGCGAGCTCCCTGATAGGGAGTTAGAAGGGAGGAGGGAGCTGGGCTTTGTCAGGACTTGCTTTTGAGAACTACAAAGAGCGCAAGGAAACTCAAGTCTTAGGTTGCTAATCCAGAGAGGTCACGTTTATAAAGGGAACTTGGTGCTACTCATAGTTTATCAAGTCTTTCAATGTCCCTCCACACCAATAACGTGCAACTACTGCTGTTTCATAGGCAAGCTCTCTTTCTAGCACTGGGAACCATGAAAACCAAGAGTAGGGTAAGATAACTTTTATCCAGGTAAACTTCTGTTTTCACAATATACCTCTCTCACAAAAGGTCCTGGTACAGTTCTGTTAATTTGTGCATTCTTATGATCTAATCTCTGATTTCTGTATGGGTGTCAGTCTATGTACTAGGCTAGAAACTTTTAAACTTTTATGAAATATATACTCTCAGATCTAGTTGAGACATAAGTAGGGAATTAACTATACCTATTAATACTTAATTGGGCTCCATTATTTTTGTTAATGGAGAAATGTCCCAGCACAAATCATCTGAAAGAGTAGATAGTACCCAAATGCATTTCACTGACTTATAATACAGGCAGGTTTTTTTTGGCCCGGGGAAGGGGGAGTGCCTTCAGTCTTTTGCTGTTGTTGAGCCCTTAAAAGTTCACTTTAGAACTCACTTAAGAGAAATCATTGGGAACTTTGTTGAGTGCATCTTTTCCATTAATCCCTCCATTAACAGAGAGGTTCTGGAGCACCTGAGTGACTCAGTGGGTTAAGCATCTGACTTTGGCTCAGGTCATGATCTCTCAGTTGCTGGGTTCCAGCCCTGCCTCCTGCTCTGTACTGACAGCTCAGAGCCTGCAGCCTGCTTCAGGTTCTGTGTCTCCTCTCTCTCTGCCCCTCCCCCACCCATGGTCTGTCTCTCTCTCCTTCAAAAATAAAAACATTTAAAAAAACTAAAAGAAGAGAGAGGTTCTGCTTCTTACCTACAAATTGGAAATGGAAGAAATAACATTACCGAGAGAAAACAAAAGAATGAAAGGAAGGAATGTTCAGCGACTTTAAATGAGGGCAGACTCTTCCCTCACCTCACTTCCATCCCAGAGAACTGAACATACGTGCAGATGTAAGGGTACAACCACTGTGAGTGGCCATGTGACCTTATGGAAAGGAGGATAGGGACCAAACAAAGGATACAAACAAACATCCCAGTAATTGTAGATTCTGGAAAGTATAGACTGATAAACTTGCCATTAATCCCCAGCAAAGTTCTAGATTGGAGCAGAAAGCAGGCAGCTAGTGAGCACATAACAAAGATGACCACTAGAAACCAACAAGAGTCTACCAGGTCAAGCCAAAGTTCATTTCCTTTTTATGTATTTTCTTAAATGAAGTGCTTGACTAGTATATCACAATGCCAAAAGCAAAGAACATCTTGACCAAAGTACAGCCTATTTATCTCCCCCCACCTGTTTGTTGGTTTGTTTCAGTATTGGATTCAGGATTCAAAATGATCAAAGTAAGCATTTGGCAGCCAAAAGAGAATAAACTCTAGAGCTGCATTTGAGTCCAGGCTCTACAACTTACTAGTTGTGTGACATTGGGCATCTCTGAGTCTCAGTTTTCACAACTGCAAAATGGGAATAGAATATTTACTTGACTGATATGAAAGAAAGTACAAATAGAGTATGCAGCACAGGTACTCAGGAAAGGGCAGTTATAATTAGGGTACAATTTAAAATGTGAAAAATTCAAATATAAACTCAGGAAAGAGAAGAACTGAGTTGAGTGATTTGTATAAAAAGATTTTTTTAATTAACTGAAATAAATTGGTTCCTTGGTGAAATAACCAAGGAACATGTTTCAAGTACAGACAGAAGCTGATTAGTATAAGTATGTGTAAACCCAAAAGGAAGAGTCCCAATTAATTCCAGTTGGTCAGATCGTATCTTCAATTCCCTTTCTGAGTAGGATACTTGAAAAGTAGCAAGGAAACATTAAACAACATCTGGGATAGTGGGAGACCCAGAAACCACAATACCCAAAAAATAGTTGAAAGAAATGTGGTGTTTATCTAGGAGAAGTGATTGCATAATAGCTATCTTTTGATATTTAAAGAGCTATGATGTGGGATAAGGTATAAACTTGGGCTATACAGCTCTAAATGGTGAAACTGGGACAATAATTGGAAGTTGTGTAGACTCAACATGTAAGGTGTCCAATAATGCAAGGAACATTTTTGAAAAATAGCAAGGTCACAATTACTGAAAGTATTCCTACAGTGAGGAGAAGCCAGTTCTCAAAGATAGTGTAATAAGAGATTTTTGCACTGGAAAAGAGAGTGGCCTGGATTTAGATTGGAGTTAGTAATACACCATATACATGCCACAACCCCCGGCCAAGGCAGACATAACTAATCAATGATATCTCTTTTTCCTGCTGAACTAAACTAAGCCTGGTAATCCTTTGTGATGCATGCTCTAGGCCATCACCATTATCAGGGTTGACAGCCAACCCAACCCAGATGATCCCTTAGAGTCTCTAAGATCCAAAAACTTAGAAATCTCTCCTATATTATAACTATAAAATATGTCTGCAAATTAACTAGAAGGGGAGCCACAGTGAAGTACAAAAATATTTTCAGATATCTGTGTGTGTTTATGTGCTTATGTCTGTGTATGTGCCTTTGCGTGTATATATATGTGGGATAGTACACAGATGACTACACAAAACAGGAATCATATGAAGGAAATAATTCATTTTCCACGAGAGCCCTTAAACAGTGAATCCAAATTGAATCATGCAATAGGTAATGGCATTGCTTTATGAATACATCCACCATTTATTGTACACAAAATTTCAACCTTTTCTTACCCTATCCCACCTTCTCTAAAATTTCAAACTATTTTATAAGTTGTAACTTTTGGGACATCAAAGACAAGTTGGTATAAAAGACAGAATTTGAAGGGTTGGCAGAGGTGGGGTAGGGGGCACTTAGTAAATCCTCAAGAAAAGGGGGGATTTTATTATTAAGCAGAAGTAACCCCAAGGTCAATAAGAAACTAAATTACAATGTCCGACGTTATAGCGAACTCTGCTAACGGGCAGCAGGGGCCTCCTTGAAGGGGTAGTAGTAGAAGACAAGTGAGTGGTAGCTCATATTTTATCTTCCCAGCTAGCAATTAAAAGGGACAAAGAACCCAGTCTAACTCCCAGGAGAAAGACAAAGGTACAAAGACAATTTGCTAGAGAAAAGATCATCTTTTCAATAAACAGTGCTAGAATAATTGGGCATCTATACGCAAAAAAATAAAATTCCTTCATCTAGACCTCTCACCCTATGCAAACATTAACCCATAATGAATCATAGGCCTAAATATAAAACTTGAAACCTCTAAAATCTCATGAAGTTTTCTTTTTTAAAAAGATTAAGCTATTTAAATATTAAAAGTGAGTCAACTTAAAGAAAAATATAAGTAAATAAGAGTATACAGATGAAATGCAGAGATGCAAACATCACTAAGGTGGCCCCCTTAGTGCCTGCCTCCTTGGGCTGGGGAGGGAGTCATACCCCGTCCGAGCAGACTGGTGTTTGATACAGAACTCTAGTCTCTGGAGGAAAGTCCACATACAACCAGGAAATTCTACTGGTAGCCCGGTCAGGTGGGCGTGGGAAAGTTGTGCTGGAAGCCTGTGAGAGGAAGCTGCTGTCTGCAGCCCAGCGCTCCCCAACTCCCAGATCTCAAGTGTAGGAGGCAGGAACATGAATCTTAGATGCCACTAGTCAACACTTGTGTGGCTACTTTTCAGCAGCCTGGCCTGACTAAATGGGTTCAGCTGGGCAAGCCAGAACATGAAAAGTAAAACTAGCAGTACCTGCCTCTAAGTGAGCTGAGAAAGGTAGGAGGAAGGTGTCTGATGTTCATCTCACGTGGTAAATTCTTGGTCATTAAATTATGATACCAGTTACATTTTCCTTTATCAAGATCAAACTCCAGTATGTCAAGAATTATAAAACACGTATGTAACAAAAATTATAACACACTAATTGACCTTGTAAGAAAGTAACAAAATCTTCCTTTCTTCTTTACCCATACAATTCTTATCAAGGCAATATACATTGTAAGGCTTAAAAGCATTAGCAATGGTGTTAAGTTACCTGGGTTCGAGTCCCAGCTCTGTCTTCTATTAGATGTGTGAGCTCAGTCTGATTTCTTAAGCTTTCTGAACCTTAGTTTCTTCTTCTGTAACATGGGATGATCAAAACCAAACCAACCCAAAACAAAACAAAAAAACACCTTCCCAGAGATCAAATGATAATGCGTACGAAGGTACCCTTAGCGCATAGGAAGCACACAGAGTTACAGAGCTGAGAGGGAACTTACCGATCATCAGAAATCTTTTATCTGCTGTACCAGCAGAGCAAGGCCCAAAAACATGGGCGACCTACCCAATATCCCACAGCTAAATTAGGGGTAGACCTGCTTTTCAAAAATTGAAGTACTGTCATTTTTTATTTGTTTCCTTTCCTCTCGTGGTTTTCCTTGTGTCTCCTCTTCTTCTACCAGGCTTATAACAACTTGCACCATATTTTACTCTGATTTCCCATGGCTTCACTGTGACCCTACATTCTTTTAGCACTCCTACATTGTGAAAGCTGCACACCATCTGTCATCTGATGAGTGTGCAATGGTCCCTCAAGAGCTTAGTAAATGCCTTTTCTATGAAGCATCCTTCCGTTTTAAGCATAATGCAATGTTATAATTTAACTTTCAAGATCCACTCTGGATCGAAGGGATGATAAGACAGGTCCATACATAAATATTCTCCCTCTAGGCAGCACGACTGTAAATATACGAAGATGTGCCCTGCTTGAGCCAACAACAAATTACCTAATGATCTTCCACTTCTAGGCTTTTAAGAGTCCTTCTCTCAGAAAGAAAAGAGGGTGTCTCTCAGAAAGAAAAGAGGGTGTGTTTGGTCTCTACATCATCCCATCATATAATGGGCATAAGCTATTAATCCAAAAAGATTTTCTAGTCACACCAACTAATGCAGGTGAAAATCTTCTTTGCCTTCCCATTTTCTCAAAGTCTGTAGGGTAGAGTCATAAACTACAGCAGGTTTGACTAATAACAGCTCACCAGAAGGACAAGCTATTTGGAAATTAGGTCACATCTTAGGGCTTTCTGCCAGGCTCACACACAGGAATAGTAACATTATTGCCAGAAGTATCTTTGAACACAAAGAACAATGACAGATAATGTTGTTCTGCTAGGAATTGCTGAATGGCTGGATTCTTATAGGGTCTCTTGGAGTAAAAGTTTCCTGACAAAAATAAAGGGGTTGTAGGGAATGCTTTCAACACCTGCCTTTCCAAAATAGACTACTTCTCTACTCAATTTCTCATTATATTTTATATTCTCTGTGCCTAAAATTCCTGGCATGGAGTAGGGGATTAAAATGCACAGAATAAGAATGATCTGTTTTCTTTCTCTTCCTCTTTTACTTCCTCCCTGTATTGCTTCAGAGAAACACGTAAATAAAGACCAGCTTTACCAGTGAAGACTTAAGCCTTTTCCCGTGGGATCTGTTCATGGCATTTGTGAGACACTTGGTCAGGGCTTCATATTATCAAGTGGCCTTGGAGTGCTCAGCACGCCAGCCTTGTTACACCACTTGTCCTTCCTACCTTGAAGAGGGATAAGTTTAAAGCCCTGCTTCAGATAACCTGGGAGTTTATTAGAACTGTAGACTCTTGGGCCTCACCCCAGGTTCCAACTCTGCATTTTAAGTCTCCCCCAAGAGACTTATGCTCACATTCCAGTTTGAAAAGCATTTATATAAAGTCTATCTGAATGATGGATCCTCCAAATACCAACTGCTTGCTGGCCCCTAGCAATGAATGGCCTCAGATTATATTTCAAGTAGATAATTGTTTCCAGAAAGGAAAAAAACAAAAAACAAAAAACCCAACAACAACGCAAGGATCCCATCAGACTTCCGGTGCTTTTCAGATTGGCAGCAGTTCTTAGATACATGGCAGGGGACAGAGCATCTGTTTCAGGGGACTGAAGCTCACAGTTGGCAGAGGCGGACAAGTAACATTCACTTCTGTACGTTTCAGTAAGACTTTGAAACTATCCAGGGCCTCTTGTTATTTTTCTTCTATGTGTTACATAAAAACTGTTGCCAAAGCATTTCAAAACTTAAAGTTACAACTTATTGCCTAGTTGTCTATTGAAAGAATAAAGATCTTGGGGAGGAGGAGGCACAAATTCCCATTCCAGAGGAAATCAATAGAAAATTTTAATCTGTCAGTGATTAATTATTGTATGTATTGATTTCCATGGCTTTTAAGGTTCTTAGCAGCAACAGAGGAGAGGCTAATCATTGTGGAATGTGTGTGCACTTGGAGCATAGCCCCAGGGGACAGGGAACTTGACCGTTAGTTGAGACACTGTTATAAACAAATTATAGGCAAAAATTCCTTTAATGTGACAGAATACTCCATTTCAGCTACTCTTTAGCATTTGTAAGGCAGACAATACCAAGAATGGAACAAACAGTTAACAGCCATCTGCTTTGCGTGCGGAATTGGACAGACCAATTCACAGGCAGCATGGTACTTTCATCTTCGTTTAAAATACTGCCAGCTTCGTTGTTCAATGAAACCCTCTCCTTCAGTGCAAACTCAAAAAACATGCCTTGCCGCTCCTCTGTTGTTAGGTTTTAAGAGACTGGCACATAACTGAGAAAGGATGGGAGAAAATACTGGAAACATCCGTGATAGGTGTTCCTTTGAAGACTGAATTTCACCTCCATGTATTTGTTCATGGAGTTCCAACTGCCTACATGCTCCCCCTATCCGTCTCCATTGGTTCAAGACCTACATATATTCTTCACAGCGCTCCTCTGTGGAACTTTCTCAGAACTTGCAAATTAAAGTTCTTCTGCTTCCTCGATGTTCTCACAGCAAGTTATGTGATCTTCTAGGACACCATGGAACTCTTTCTACCTTACATGATAGTTATTTGACATGCTTTCTTTCTACTGCTACACTGCCTCATTCTTTAGAGCTACACCTTATTAATTAATCTCTGTGCCTTTCTATCCTGCAAGATGCGTGGCACATCGTGTATGGTCCCTAAGGAGTTACTACTTGAACAAATGAGGGTGTATTCAGTTCTCATTATCCAGGATCCCATAGCCCAGCATGACCACAGAACAATCAATAAGGGAAGCAAGTATTCAGAGGAAGGCAAGGAGACTCCACTAGAGCCTTAATTCTCTTTTGTCAACCAGTCAACAAGTATTTAACTAGCACTTATTATGTACCTTAAAAGAGGAAATTATGAAACAAGGAGGAGAAGGTTACAAAGACAAAATTTTCAGGGCAAATAAGAGGCAAAACAAATCATCTTTTCTAGACCTTCGGACCTCCTCCTTCTGATTCCCTGATGTCTTGAGTCTCTTGTCTCCATCACTGCATCCTTGTAAGCATATCTAGTGCAACCCTTATCACCTTATATTATAATTCAGTCTGGAAATCAAGTTTGAACCTAGGCCATAGTTAGAATTCAAGTATGGCTATTTCCCAGCAATGACCTGAGAACAGCACGGAGTTCTTAGAAAATGAAGCTGTGAGAGAATTTGGAAAAGACTGAAATCACCTAGAACTTTGAAAGAGAAGGGGCACAGATACCTCTGCCTCAGCACCCGGGAAACAAATGTAGCAGTCAGTGAAAGAGAGGGACATTGCCCCCATTTCTGCATGGGTTGCAGACGACTAGACTGCAGTGAAACTTGGACTGGAGGACAAAGTATATTTTGTTCACACAACTCACAATGTTCATATGACATAAGCTGCAAGTAAGTGTCTGACCCTGTTCTAGGCCCAAAGAATACAACAGTGAATAAAATGGACAAACCCTCTGTTCTCTTGGAGCTTATTCCTCTACTGCCACAGGAGCACCTCAGTGGCTCAGTCAGTTAAGCTTCTGACTTCAGCTCAGGTCATGATCTCGTGTTTTGTGGGTTCGACCCCCGCATTGGGCTCTGTGCTGACAGCTCAGAGCCTGGAGCCTGCTTCAGATTCTGGGCCTTCCTCTCTCTCTGCCCCTCTCCCACTCATATTCTGTCTCTCTCTGTCTCTCAAAAAATGAATAAACATTTTAAAAAAAATTTTTTTAACTACCACCATAAATGAAGGGCAACTGGCTGAGCTTGAGAAGGAAATGTGGTCTCGGTCATTCTTATGGCCCATTTTCCTCCTGTCTTTTAGTTCTACATTTGCTTACTGGGTTAAACTAGCCTCTTCCTTTTTGGAGCAGGTCAGTCTGGAAAACACTAAGAATTCTCTACTCTGAACTGTTCTAGAGACACTAGATGCCAGGCAAGCTGCCTACTACAGGGATTTAACCCCTGTTCAATTATTTTCTAGAAATTTTTGAGAACAATGCGAAAAACTTTAATCTAGTATAACAAGTATTACTGTTTTCCTCCACCATTAAATAAAAGTTTTGAAAAGAAAAGAAAGGAACAACACCACACCTGCTATCCCTGAGGCATTCCTGAAAGCAAGAGCTGCAATGGGAAACCATAAATGGTCAGTGTGGGAGCCCATGTGAAAAGCTGACAGGAGGCTAAGTTCCCACAGTTGTAAGCAGGGCATAGTCTGTAAAATCTGGGATGTTTCTTTTAGGAGGACCATATTTGTACTCATGGGCTGACGAAGCCTGAACAAATCTGGGTTACGTTATGACTTATTCACTTATTTCCTCCCCTTTTAAACTATAAGCAGATTGATAATAAGGACTTTATGTCACCAGCACCTAGAAGAGTGATGAGTGTGTATATTAGGCATAGCTCGATGCATAAGAATTATGTGAGAAAGGAAAAGGAAAAAGCAAATACTTAATGATTGCAAACATTTAAGATGGATCCCCCTTTTTTTTTCAAATGGCAGGAATCCAGAGCCAAGCATGGTGACAATGTGATAAATCTCCATCAATATCATATATTATAATAAGTGGAGAGATTCAAGGAATTCCGAAGACACTTTGAGAAATGGAGGCATTGTTGAAATATAACTTCCAGTTGCAACTGCATTTGCAATGTATTTGACAAAATACATTGGATGTCTGAGCAGTGGAGTGTGTGCTAAAATCTTTCTGATGCTTTATAGTCACACCTCATGTGTCAGGTGCTAGATTGTGTGGTGTGCAGGAATTTAAAAAAAGAGCTCAATATCACAGGAGATTTTCATCCACTCACTTTTTAAATTTTTTTACTGTTTATTTATTTTTGAGAGAGGGAGAGAGAAACAGAGCATTAGTGGAAGAGGGGCAGAGAGAGAGGGAAATACAGAATCTGAAGCAGGCTGCAGGCTCTCAGCTGTCAGCACAGAGCCAGACTCGGGCCTCAAACCCTGAAGCAATGAGATCATGGCCTGAGCTGAAGTAAGATGCTTAACCAACTGAACCACCCAGGCACCACCATCCACTCAGTTTTTAAAAGAATCAGTACTCCAATCTTGGCACTGACATACCAAACTTAAGAAATGGAGAACCAAAGGGAAGAAAGGAAGGAAGGAAGAAAAACTGCTCAGCATCTCAACCAAAAATGGGGGAAATGATTAAAGGAGTACCCCAAGTCAAAATCTAAAAAGAATGTGAGGATGCTTTTTGTTTACAAATAACAGAAATAAATTACGGCTGGCTTAAGTAATAAAGAGGACTTGATAGAACAACAATGGCAGAATGATATTCAGCCAATTCACCCTATGATAGCCATCTTGTACATTTGTGATTGGTTGGTGTTCATGCTGCACCTTTTGTTAAATATTTTGGCCACCAGCTCTGGACACTGGAGCTCCTCACAGTCTCCAAGGGCAAAACACAGCCAGCCCTCAGAAGTGGACCAGAGCCTGTGTATCATAGATGGTAATTTTGGCAATGAGCAACAGAAAACTTTGACTCAAACTGGCTTGTAACAGTGGCTGGCAAATGACAACCTGTAGGTTGGACACCTGTCTTACCAGAACACATTCATGGCCATTCATATATGTATTGTCTAGGGCTGTTTTAGAGCTACAATGGCAAAGTGTATTCGTTGCAACAAAGACCTCAGAGCCTGCAAATCTTATAATATTTACTATTGGGCCCCTTAAGAAAAAGTTTGGTGACCCATGGCTTTTATATTAAGTCATTTATTATCTAATGTAATTGATTCAGTCCAAGGTGGGCTCAAAAACCCTGTCAAAGACTCCAGCTTTTTAGAATTCTTTTTACAGCCACCCTCAGTGTCACCTTCATCCCAGGATGGTCATGCTCATGGTGGCAAGAGAGCTGACAACATAATTAGGTCTGTGTGCTTCCTTGTTCCTCTCCAGCAGGAGAAAGAGTAACTTCCCCCTAGATATGGAAAATAAATTTTTAATCAGATTGGGCCAATTCAGGATGCATGCCCATCACTGGGTCAATACGAATGCCAGAGGACTGCCATGCACATCTTGTCTCAGACTAGTTTGCAACCCCCTCTAAGGATGGATGGACCCAGAACAAGATCAGCATTGCTTAGAAAAGAGAAAGTGGAGAGTGGATGTTAGATAAGGAAGCAACAGTGCTGAAACCACAAAGCATTGAGCCAACTATGGGAAGCCTAGGAATCCTTTCTCCTCTTCACCTCTAAATTTCTGCTTCCCTCTTTGACTCCGATGCACTGTTCTTTCTCATTAAGCCTGTTTCATCTACTTCCTCCAACACATGATGGAAAGTAAAGCTTCTAACAGCTCAGATATTTATTATTATGATCTTACAACTGAAAGAGACTAATCTCACTTTTTCTATCTTACATTTCAATTCCTGGAGAAAGGTTTTCATTGGCTCAACCTGGATCAGGGGAGCTTCCTTCCAAGGTGAGGTCATGTTCTAGAATTTGGAAACTCACTATAGCCATGCGGAGGTTGGTAGAGAGAGGGTCAGTTCTGGAAAACAGTGTTTCAGTGATGAGGTGTCTGCTACAGCATGTTCATTCCTTTATGTCAGGTTAAATGAAACAATATTTTGAATCAGAGGCGACTATGTACACGAGAATTGTTTTTCATTTTGAGAAAAGAAGCACCAAAAAGCAATCATTTAAACAAGATAGTTTCTCTTTCTTTCATATCAAGTAGCAAAGTAGGCAAGGTGAAATGGCACTTCTGTCTACTCATCTTCTGTGTGGCCCTCGTCTTCAGTGTCTGGGATGGCAGCTGGGGCTTCTGTTAGTGTGTCCACAGTTGTAGCAGCAGGATGGAAGAAGGGACAGGGAAGGGGCAAGAGGTACACAACTATCATTTAAGGAAAGTTCCAGAAGTTGCTATATAATACTCTCACCTAGTCCTTTGCAACAGAAACTGGGAAATAGCCTTTTTTTTTCTGGACAGCTAAGTGCCCAGTCTAAAAATCAGGGGTTCTATTATAACCGAAGAAAGGAGAACACATGTGAAGTGACAAGTAACCGAGAGATCATAGTGTCTGCACAGCAATCATTCATTTTTAGAATACACAGGTCTTTTAAGCTAAGAGGGTTTATTTTTAACTCAGAAAGAAAGAAAAAACAAGCCATCATTAAGGAACATAAAGGAGAGTCTAATAATACAACTCATGTCTTGTATGCCGGTAATTGAAATTTAAATGCATTAAAGTAACACAGAAATACACAAAACACAGTCATTGTTTGCTTATGCCATGTTGGGCCTCTGAATAAAGATAGTACTGTGTCCTAGTGAAGAACTGTCTCCTAGACTATGACAACCCATTCGTGTCACTTTAGACAAAATTCTGTGGAATTCTATAGCTGCTGTGGTATAAAATGAGACAGACTAGCAGTCCTTAAATTTAGATTCAGACTTAGAAGCATGAAATGCTGAAAAGCTATTATTTAAGTCCAAGAACTTCTACTGGCTAAGCTATCAAAATGGAAATGTCCAAAATGAGCAGGTGTATTTGCTCAACTGAAAAAAACAAAAACAAAAACAAAAACCTGATCCCCGTTCTACTTGCTGCAGTGCTGGCTTGAAAAGTTCCACCAAAGGATTTGTAACTTGCCTTTCAAATTATGATTTATGGATTTACCCTTTTCATAGCCAGTTCCCTATGGAAAGAGGATTCAAACAGTATTCCCCATGCTACTGTGGTCAGTCTTTAATGGTGACTGCAGGAGCCTGACTCCATCCATTTAGATTTAGAAAAATAAATAGTAAGCTCAGGTCTCCTGCCTGTGAATGAGTGGAAGGTAGAGAAAGGGATTTTTTAGCACCTGAAAAGTTCCAGCAAAACCAAGCCCTGCTGTGGAGGGTGTGACAGTATTTAGGGCAACACCCTTCCTGCAGTCAGGGAGTACAAGAGCATATATTCAAGTATTATTTGGTGACAAGAATAGAATGTGATTCTGAGCAATAAAGTGTTATTCAAATTCTACCCAAGTACACAGATGCTGGAACATGGTAATTATTCTAAGAAACAGTGTTTAATTTAGAAATTACCTAACCTTTTTGGTTTCTATTTTTTATGACATTTGTAATCTAAAGTAGCAATAAACCTGTGTCTCTCAGGCTTTTACATCAAACTCTAAACCTGATTTGCAATTTTATTTTAGGACCAGCAGTCCATTTATTAGTGCTCGGTCTGTTTCAGAGATTAAAAGCCAGTCCGGGTACAAGGAGTCTGCAGACAATGGGTAGAGAGATAAAACATATGAGTGCTTTTGTTTTCCAACAAGGCAGAAGAGTAACCATATCACCCTTGGATTATCTCATTCCCCCTTTGGGATTCCTAGGGATGTGAGCAGAAAAGAAAGTCCTAGAATAGCTGATGCTTGCCAAGTGTTGGAATTTTGGCCTCTCAAGGTGAATCAACAAAATAATCAATCCAATGTTGGTTATACTTAACTAAGTCTTAGATCCTCTGCAAATCCACTTACTAATACATTCATTGTTTTGGCAATAATTTTTCAAGCATCTGTCTATACCACACTATGCCACACTATGGTCAGAAAGGGTCTTCATCCCAAAGGGCTCCCAGCACCACCCAGAGACAGCAACAGCCCTTTCAGTTATAGGAAAAATTAGCATGTTTATAGAAAATGATTACAGAAAATATTTGCAAATTATTATGAGATGGAATTATGAAGATTTTTTAAAATTGTCCAAACTTCCTATGTTATCCTAATCCTATAATTGTATTATACCCCTCTAATGCTTTTGATTAAAAATACAACAGAGATTTCAAAGGCTAGTGTTAAAAATTGAGTGATGAATTTTGATCTATGCAAACAAAGTTACCTTATGTAATAGAACTGCCCGGGTAAACCAGTTGCTTTTTTAAAACAAAAATCAATTATATAATCACACTAATAGATTCTATCTAGCATATGCATAACACAGTTATTACAGCAAATCCACTTAAGGCTTCCCCTGGAGTAGAGAGAAGAGCATGGGTGAAAACTAGGGAATAAAATAGCTTATACTATTTTTGGCCTTCTGATGAAAAGGACAGTGAGACGAATGACCCTTTTTAACCTTTTTACCAAGCATGTTGCCCGTTATTAAGCACCCATGGTTAGGCTTACCAGAAAGCACTCTTGAGCAGTTTCAGAAATTTTGTCATTAGCACAGGTGGTCTACCCCACATTACCAAGAAAAGTACTTCTTGAAATTTCTCCAAGAGGGAAGTACTCAGAGAAACACTTAACAGCTATGGTGGTCATCAGACCTGGACCAGTGGTGTCGATGGGTTTACCCACAAACCAACCTGCTGCCAGAATCCTACCCACTTTCAGTGGAGGATACAGGTTCCATGAATTTGAGGTCCCTAACAGTGCTACAAATACCCTGAGGACTGTCCAGGCAGGGCTATGAGTATTTCCTTCAAAGACAATATAAAGTAAATATTGAGGCATTGTTTTGGCCAGGAAACCTGATAAACTCCCAACTAAATGCCTTTCTGATGTCTCCAGAGCAGAAAGAGACAGGTTACCTGAGCATTTAAAGGGAGCCTTTACCACAAAAGAAGGAATGGAAGGACAAGATGCTTATCAAGTTCTTCAAAAGCAACAGTTGAAGTGAACAAACTGCTGCGGGCGCTTTTAATATGTGAGTTTACAAAGTTGTGTGCTCATTTCTGTCATCAGGAAGCAAGAGATAAAAATCCCTTTCAAAATCACTGAATCACCACAGATGTGATCTTTACAAACTTTTCTCATTTCTGTCATTCCTGTTTCTGAAGATTTGAACTTTTATTCATTCCAAATATTTATTGATGTCCTGGCACGTGGCAGACAATGATCTGGTGCTAGGAAGAAATACATCAGTGAATGGAACAAACAGGGATTCCTGTCCTTATGGGGATTACATTCTAAGCAGGGAGCTGAAAATAAACCGTAAACACAATGAGTAAATTTCCAAAGACATTCAAAGGGAGAAGTGTTATGGACAAAGGAAATATTGGACCAGGGTAAGAGACTCAGCAGTGCTAGAGATGGAGAAGGAAGGCCAGTCCAGTCTAAATAGGTGGCAGCGTAGGACCCACTAAGAATGGGACAACTGAGAAAACATGTGAAGGTGACGAGTGGGCCATGTGGCTGTCTGGGGAAAGCATTCCAGGCTAAGGGAACAAATGTGTCTGGGAGCTTGAGGAACAGCAAGGGGACAAGTACGGCTGGGGTGGAATGGGTGAAGGTGAAGTGAGCAGGAGTTGAGGTAGGAGTGGCATTGGGGGAGCAGCCCATTGGGGTTGTGTAGGCCTTTGTAAGGACTTCTGTCTACTCTGAAACAGGACATCATTGTGAGGTTTTGAGCTGAGGAGTGACACGATCTGACTTGCTCTTTTTAGTATCTCTCAGACTTCATTCTGGCAGCTAGACTGTCCTCTAAGTGACAGGCAAGGGTAGAAGCAGGAAGGCTGCTTAAGAAGAGATTGCAATCATCCAAGAGAGAGGTGACAGCGTCTCAGACCAGGCAAGCAGCAGTGGAGGTGGTGAAAAGTGGTTGGATTCCAGATATATTGTGAAGTAGGAGCCAACATGATGTCGATGTGAGGAAAGAAGGAGAATAGTCAAGGATGACTCTAAAATTTTGGGTTTGAACTAATTGGGGATAAAGTTGCCATCATCTGAGGGGGTGGAGCAGGCTTTAAAAGGAAGAATGAGAGCTCAAGTTTGGACTTGTTAAGTTTCATATATCAAGGAGGCCATTTGTTAAAGGCCCGGAGTTTAGAAGAGCAGTCTGAGCTGGAGATACATTTTGGCAGCTTATAGCTAATATTGAAGGCCATGAAACTGGGTGAGCTCACCAAGGGAGGGAGCAAAGAAGAGAAGAGCCCAAGGAGAAGGCCCTGGGGCCCTCCAAGATTATGAAGTCAGAGAGAAGAGGGACTAGCCAAGGAGACTGAGAAGAAATGGCCAGTGAGGAGGAGGAAAACCAAGAAAGGGTGTGTCCTGAAACCCAAGTGAAGACACTGTTTCAGAGAAGAGGGAGCAGCAGCTCTGCCTAATGCTCCTGACACACACCCAAGCTATGGACCAAGAACCGACCTATGGGAAGTGTAGGTCGCTGGTATCTTTGGAGAGAGCAGCTTCAACGGAGTATTTGTGGGAGAAACACCTGTTTGGTGCGAGTTTAAGAGGTGATCAGAAGAGAGAAACTAGAGGCAGCAAATGTAAATAACCCTTTAGAAAAATTTTGCTTAGAAGAGAACAAAAAAATGGGGCTATGGCTCCAGGTGTTCTTAAATGTTTTCTTTGTGTGCTAATGTGAAAAACTACAGAAGAAACAAAAAGTGTTGGCAAGGATTTGGAGAGAAAGGAACTCTTTGGTGCACTTTTAGAGGGAATGCCAACTGGTGCAGCCACTGTGGAAAACAGTATGGAGGTTTCTCAAAAAATTAAAAATAAAATTACTATTTTATATTTACACATATTTTATATAACAGTACTTTACTAGTGGGTATTTACCCAAAGAATATGAAAACACTAATTCAAAATACACACCCCTATGTTTACTACAGCATTATTTACAATAGCCAAATAATGGAAGCAACCCAACTGTCCATCAATAGATGAATGGATAAAGAACAGGTGGTATATATATAATGGAATATTACTTAGCCATAAAAAGAATGAAATCTTGCCATTTGTAGCAACATAGATGGATCTAGAGAGTAGAATGTACATGCGGAATTTAAGACATAAAAAAACCATACAAAATAAAAAAAGACAAACCGAAATAACCAGACTCTTTACTATAGAAAACGAACTGATGGTTACCAGAGGGGAGATGGGTGGGGAATGGGTAAAATGGACCATGGAGATTACGAGTACACTTATCGTGATGAGTAATGCAGAGAATTGTTGAATCGTTATATCATACATCTGAAACCAATATAACACATATGTTAACTATACTGGAATTACAACTTTAAAAATAAATAAATAAAATTTTAAAGCATGAAAAATTAATAATTGCCAAATGAATGCCTTGATTTTTTTCTGCTTTTGAGCAGACAAATGTTTCCTAAACACAGTTATTTACTATGGAGCTATTTAACAAACTATTAATACTGTGTTCTGTACAAGGTCATTTCAGAGATCATAAAATCACCTCCACTATAAAAGTTTCTTTATGCCAAATGATACATGTTTTGGTGTTTCTCATTCCCATCCCTTCTCAAAGTGCTACTGTTCACCTCAGATGGAATGCTGCAGTGAGGCAGGACGACACTTCCCTTTGCTACTTACACCTAGGACCCTGGGACGGTCTCCTTGCATCGTGCCTTACTTCCAATAGTACAAGTAGGAAGAGTGAGTTGGTGTAAGGGCACCACAGTGTTGGGAAGATGGAGGGAGGAGAGAAATAGTACCTCTGAAGTCAGATCTAACTCTCGTTACCAATTTTGACTGTAATATTGGTGTTTTGTTTTAATAACAAAGGCTAACTTCAAATCCAAAAGGCTCCATATGTGCACACACATATGTACATGCATGCATGCGTGTATACGTGTGTGTGTGTGTGTGTGTGTGTGTGTTTTAAAGGTTTCCTTTCTTTTGGAGGGATGGGAACTGCAGGAGTTCCTTGCTGTTCTGCTCTTTACCACATTCAACCTATTGTCACTGTCTAAACCATATCATGATACCTAAGACACAGCCAATATTCTTAAAGAAATTTTTAAATTTAATTTTTAAAAAATTTTTAAAAATTAAGTTTATGTATTTATTTTGAGAGAGAGAGAGAGGAAGAACACAAGTGGGGTAAGGGTAGAGAAAGAGAGAAGAAGAATTCAAGCAGGTTCTGTGCTGTTAGCACAGAGCCTGACACGGGGCTTGAACTCAGAAACCATGAGATCATGACCTGAGCCAAGATCAAGAGTTAGACACTTAACGGACGGAGCCACGCAGGTGCCCCTGAAACTCATTTTTAAAAACCTGATGTAATCTAAGAAGCTTTGAAAACATCTTAAAAAAGAGAAGATAATATTGAATATTGCATCCATGATCATAGGTAAAGATCAACACTGAGTAAAAGGAATATTTTTATCTTCTATCTTTTCACTAATGTGAATCATTCCAACTCACCTAACTATATAAGTAGTTTCATTTTATAAGAAGAAATGTTGGCTCTTCCCGTAAGCAGCCTGAGGTGATCTCTGAAAATGGTTTGTTATTCACATGACCCAGAAAACCCAACAAAATCATGCAAATCAAGAGGTTCAAATCTTTGTGTTCACTTTAAGAACACACAGGAAACTGCCTAGGCCAAAGGTATGCATATATGAAAAGCCACCAAGTATCTGAAAGATGTCACGTTGCAGAAGCAGTCTGTGCCATTCCATCGCTACAATGGTGGAGTTGGTAGGTGTGCCCAGGCCAAACAGTGGGGCTGGACACAACGTGGGTGGCCCCAAAAGAGTGCTGTATTTTTACTGCACATGCTTAAAAATGCAGAGAGCAGAGAGTAATGCTGAACTTAAGGGTTCAGATATAGCTTCTCTGGTCACTGAGCATATCCAGGTAAACAAAGCCCCCAAGATGGTGGTATACAATTTACAGGGCTCATGGTCGGATTAGGTCGGATTAACTCATACATGAGCTCTCCCTGCCACAGTGAGACGACCCTTACTGAAAAAGAGCAGATTGTTCCTAAACCAGAAGAGGAAGTTGCACAGAAGAAAAAGATGTCCCAGAAGAAACTGAAGAAACACAAACTTATGGCCTGGGAGTAAATTCTGCATAAAATAAATGCAAATAAAAGTTAAAAACAGAAAAAAAAGAATAAATGTTGGAATAATATTTACTATATTAAGAGAAGACTTTCAAACAAATGGCAGTTTTTCAAGCTACCAATAACTACTAAGTTTCAGAATTGCAGGTAGCCTCAAATACTGTAAGGGTAGTGTCGCTATCATTGCTGTGCTACAGACTCTCCAGCCTCACTACTGAGGGAGATGGAAAGCTCTAGCACCGGGCCCACAATGACTTTGATGACATCTGAAGGGGCAATAAAGGAGTGGGCTCACCCTCCCGATATTCCCTTCCTTCGCCTCCCCCCGCCCCTCCCCCCCCCCCAACTGCAGAGGTTTTATCTATGAGGCAGTGGCTCCCACCATGGTACAGGGTTTGAAAAAGACAGAACAACGCAGCTGCTGTACAAGTAGGACTCTGTGCAGTAGAATCTCCGTGCATGGAGTGCTGCTGTGCTCAGGCCATGGTGACCTGCAAGTTGCAGAAATTCCAGGACCAGCCAGCCTGGTACACCCCCATTACAACAACTAAGCCATAGATTTGATGGATGTAGGGAGTAAGTATGCAGATGAGCACATAAACCACATTGCTTCCATGATCAAATATATAAAAGGATTTCTCTCTCTCATTCACCAGAGAACGAGAAATTTTGCCTACAGGGCACCCAGAGCTAGGAGCAAGAATCTATTTAAAAGCATGGAATGTTTTATCTTTTAAGCAAAAGTAAGAAATTATGAAATCAAGAGTTGCAGCAAGTTTGAATTGTATGTTACTTGACACTGGACGCTTTGCTCTGTTGTGCATTTTAATCCATAGAATTAGAAACAGAAGAAAGTGGTGCTAAGTTTTAGGCGAAGGCTAACACAAGCTTCTTCTAGAGCCCAGATTTCGTGCAGTGAGAGCTTGTTTTGAACACTGTGGATATCTCTTGTCACACCAAATCAGAGCCCTCTAGGTACCAGATTGTTCTTGGTAGACAGGTAACAATAGGCTGGCAGTGTCCCCCATCTTGTCTGTGGTCTGGTACAGTTTGAAGAGGAGTAATTGTGTTTGTTACCAGTCTCTCATATACCAGCAGTACCACCACCTCATTTTCCACTGGCCTTGAAGCAACAGCCATGAGGTTATATATAATATGAAGAGAAAGAATATTTGGGTGTTATTTTCCCCTTGCTTGGTTTCGTTTTAATGTTCAAGGGCCTGCAATTCATTAAGATGTGGAACTAAGAGAGGACTGGTCAAGAGAAGAGTTTGAGAGGCTCCTGACGGATATGGCTTTCTTGCCACCAATGCAAGGCTATGCTTTTCTTGAGGTTCCGGCACATCACGTCTTTCAACCTGGACCCCACATGATACATGAGAGGCACATGTCACATTGGTCTGAGAAGCAGAACTTCCCTCTGACCAGCTGCCCTGGTGGCCCCCTGAGCCTGTCTTCCTCTGCTATTCTGTAGGAGAATGGTGGCAAAAGCAGTGACACTTTGCCGTTGAAAGAAAAGGGGATTCGAATTATAATATGTGCCAGTGTCTGGGAATGTACAATGAAAGATAGATTCTTGGCTGCTTAATTAGGAAGAGTTGTAAAGTACTGGGTTTGGGAAGACCTGTTTTTTCCTCAAGCAAATGGAATGAAGGTTTAAATCTGGCAGGCATTGCTTACTTAGCCTCCTGAAATTATAGCGCCCCTGAGAGGATGCCCTGAAATTATAGCACCCCTTAACAACTATGATAAGGAAGTTATGGATCCCTCCACTCAAGGAAGAGTAGCATACCCTTTACCAAATAGCGCTTCCTGTCAGGTCAAGGGCCTCTGGGCCATGCCATCTTCCTTCTTGGGCACTGGCATCATGCTGATTAGGATCTTGTTCCCCTTCTGCTACCTACTACTTACAATAATAACATAGCCTGTATGTTTGATGTTTCAAGGCTATGCTATATTTGCCTACTGATTAAAAGAATAAATAAGGTTTACTACCTCCTCCCCTAATAAAGGCCCAACTAGAAATCAGCCCAGTATTCTAATCCCAGCCCCTCAGTTTACTAGCTAGGTGGTTTGGGCCAATTATTAACCTGCCAGGGCCATGGTTTTCTCACTGGTAAAATAAACGGAATCATTTTGCCTAACTTCATGGGTAAGGATCAAGTCATTTAATGTAGATAAATCACTCGGTAACTAGTAAACTCTCAACCATTGGGGACAATGAGAGTCCACTATTTGGATGAAGAGGATATGGTTAGGAATCCTCCTAGAAAGAGCTGAGAGGAGGATCTGCAGCAAAGTGTGCAGTGGGTAAGGGGAATCAATGTAGCAGGTGCATCTTCTGTCCTTGGGAACTCTTAGGAACAACCACATCAGTCCCTGTGCTGCTCCCAACACCCCCACCTGTGCTAATAACCTCTCTGGTGGAATTAAAAGTACATGGAGAACTTTGCAAAAGTCAACAGTGGCTAACTGTGGCTAACTATCCATTACCCTGAGAATCCCACACCACAAGGAGACACACACACGTACCCAGGCACGCACGGACACTGCTCTGGCTTTAGAGCGACAAAAATCAAGAAGGTAGAGCAACTCTAGAACATTATTTCCCCTGGGCTAGAGAAAGGTCAGAGATATTCTGGGACCTGTCCTCAGGGGAATTATTTCTAAGAACCTTGATAAAATGTACAAAGCTAGATTAGGAAGTAGCAACATGAAAGCACTGGTTACAGACAGGGGTTCTCTAAGAGAAAGAACTAATTAATTGTTTTGAGTGGACCTTCTTGTATATATTGACTCCTACTACCTTCCTGAGCAGCACTTCTTCCCAGGTGATGAGAGAATGGTGAACATACAGCAAAAGGGTATAGCAGACACACAGAGCTAAGCTGACAACCATCAATATTCCCCCTAAAATGTTTTCATCCCTGGTTTGGGGGAACTGCTTCTTTTTAGGGTCCTTCCCACTATGTTCTTGGTAATATCAACTAAAAGGCTATGAAAAAAATCCCAAATTTGGGTCACACTTATAGCGGCAAGAATACAGCACAGGCTTTGGAGTTCCACAGAACTGGAGATCTCTTAATAACAGCCTAAAAACTTGGCTAAATAACCTAACCTGTTACAGCCTTGGTTTGCTCATCTGTTACATGAGTCTTTTTTCTAAAAATTTTTAATGTTTATTTTATTTTTGAGAGATAGAGAGAGACAGAGCATGAGCAGGGAAGGGGTAGAGAGGGAGACACAGAACCTGAAGCAGGCTCCAAGCTCTGAGCTGTCGTCACAGAGCCTGATGTGGGGCTTGAACTCATGACTATGAGATCCTGATCTGAGCTGAATTCAGACACTTAACCAACTGAGCTACCCAGGAGCCCCTAAATGAGTCTTAATAAGGTATACTTCTCTGGGTCATTGCCAGGATCAAATGATAATTGCATGTAAAGCCCCTAATAGGATACATGATACAAAGCACTCGAGATGTGGTAGAGCATTATCAGTAAGTAAAAAGTGTAATGAGTCTTTAATGGTTTCTTTTAACATGGGAGTTTCTATCCATCCCAAATACAGTAGAGCTATTCTAATATTCTTTTTTTTTTTAAAGTTATTATTATCATTATTTTTTTAATTTCTAGGAGAGAGACAGCATGAGCAGGGGAGGGTCAGAGAGAGAGGGAGTCACAGACTGAAACAGGCTCAGGCTCTGAGCTGGCAGTCAGCACAGAGGCCGACGCGGGGCTTGAACCCACGAACCGCGAGATCATGACCTGAGCGAAAGTCGGACGCTTAACCGACTAAGCCACCCAGGTGCCCCGAGCTATTCTAATATTCTATTCTAACCAGTCATTAATGGAGTTTGTGATTTATGCTGTCCAACCCCAGTTTCTGTGGAACATTGAGTGTAATCAGTCTGAAGTCCCCAGCAAGGGCTGTGGGCCTGATCTTTAAATCTAATATCACTATGGCAAAGAGCTGGAGGAGGGGAGAACGGCACCACTGTATCAAATATACCCTGCTTCCCTTTTTCCTAAAGCCTGTTTACCCCCTTCTCTTGATAACTCTTCAGTTCCCAAGAGCAGAGACTCTTGGGAAACAGGAAGTAGCAAAAACCCTGTGAGAAACTCCCCAGATGAAGATCAGCAATAATCTCTCCAGACAACAGTTTGGTCAGACGAGGGAAATTCCCCACCAGCCCTCAAAAACAGTCCCTCAAGAAAGCTTAGAGAAGGTTAATTTGGGAAATCCCCCTCTGAGGCAACAGAACAGAAACGGAAATATGCTTCTTCAGAGGAATCTAAACAGAGTAAGACAATTAGTGCCTGGGGAACGCTCCGTGTAAAGCCACTCTGCTGCTCCTGCCCACCTTCCTCCTTTTCATCCTGATCCTGAGGGTATTCCCAAAGGTGCCCAGTTGCCAGAGCCACTTGACACCCACTCTTCCCCAGGCTCCCAGTGCAGGGGAACTAATACCACAGTTCTTAGCTTCTTGACATGAGCTGCTGCTAAGCCAGATTGACTTCCAGTTAGGACCTCCTGGAACCCCTCCCTTTCTCTTCCCTCCTCTCATGGTAGAGTGTCAAGCCACAGTTGTCATACTGCGAGTTTCCCATCAGGTTTTATGGACTTCTAAACTGAATTTGACCTTGGGGGTCACCTTTTTAGCTGCTGCTAAGCTCCAGGAGGCAGGGGAAAATCCTCCCCGTAGAAAAGGAAAAAAAATCTCATAAACTTTGTTCTATTAAGAGCCTAGAACGGACTGTCCACTGATGGGCTATAGCAGAGAAAGTATATAAAGACTGAAGGAAGGGGGCCTGGGGAGTGGGGGCGGGGGAGGCTGTTGGCTCTGTGGCTCTCTGATCTCCACATGCAACTGAGGCCCAAGTCAACCGGCTGTCCACAAATCATTCCCTTCTGATAGGACTTCTATGTGGGGTTTTTGGTGTTTTTTGATGGGTGACTTCAAATGACCGTTTTAGGAAGATGACAAAAATAGGATTTTAGTAAAAGAGAGGAAAGTAGTCTCCTTCGTGACAGCTAAAATTTCCTTTACTGTATGCTTACCCAAAAAAGGTATCAAATTTTGGTAAATGGGAGTTTTTAAAGGAGAAAGTACTCTAAGTTTAAAATCCTATAACATATTGTGCTCTATGAGGATGTGTGCCCTTTTACAGAGTCAGGACCTATCACCGTATGATTTACAATTACATATTCCACTTTCAAATATTTTTTTGACTCCAAGAAAACAACAAATCACTTTCCTGGTACCTTCAAACAAACATGGTTGTTACTCACTTCAGTTCATGGGGTTTTGTTAAGATTCTCTTTCCAAAAGTTGTAGACATTCTCAGCCACCTACTTTTCCCTGTGCTTGGAGTAAGCCAGAAAACTCCTCGCTTTGGGTTTGCATGTTTCTAAGCAACTTGAATAGACTTTAAATTCATCTGGTATACACAAATAATTACAATAGTTACACTAAATGACTATCAAAGTCTCCTACGCTGGCAAATTCTAGATAGATCATCAACAAACCCTCAATAGGTATTACTCCGTGGTTTTTTTTTTGGTTTAAATTTGGGAGCCTAGGAGGCATTCAATCCACAGTTCCTAACAAGACCAAGGAATATTTCTGATTTCAGGGGAAAATTTTCATCTGCTCTCAGCTCTACTGTAGTTATGAATGTGAAATCAATTAAATGATAATGCACATCAGCAAAAAAACCCAGTCCTTTCATGCAGGCACAGATGAAACAGAGTCCAACATGGGTCTGAGAGTAATAAATAAACTAATAAAAAAGGAAAGCAAGGAGAAACTTTGATGGAAGTAAGCTGTTTGCCTTTGCCCTGGAAAGTTTATAGTGTTTTAAACAATTGTAAACATGTCAGTATACATGGATACCGTTTCCATAGCAGCATAGCAACAGTTAAGAGTTTCTCCAAACATACCCAAAAGGAAACTAAAAATAGCTTGTCTTCAATATCAAAATACATACATATACATATTCAGACAACAGTACACAAAATGATGTGTAATTAGATGTTTTGTAGACACTGACCTTTCACAAAAGCACATTGCAGGTAGCTTGGAAAACTCATGAGTTCCGTACATTTAGAAATGGGGTAGAGACCAAAGTGTCCAAGGGAGGGAAAGGCAGATGCCAACTTGAATTCTAAGATCAGAGACTCTTGACCCTAAATGCCTCCAACCATGGCTTTGCCTGCTCCAACTGACACATCCCTGGCTGCCAAGGGCCCACACATCCTATTCACCTCAGCCTCCTACCAAAATTGGAGTTGACTGTATGAAACATAATATTACCTCCATTTACCTCAGTGTCTTCTCACTTCTTGAGTTCTCTAGCCATTTTCCCATCCTCCTGATGGAGACTGAACAGTACATGTATTTAAAAAAAAAAATAATGCAAAACCAATTGCCACACTTTCCCAATGAACTTACGTCACCTGACACACGGTGACAGAAATAGTGATTCCAGAACAAAGACAGAGTGTCAGTACATTTTGGGGGCCTTCAGTGTGTGTGCTCTTTATTTATATCCAAGAATTACAAGTATTTCAAAAACATCATCTAGTGGGAAATATTATTATAGGGTATATATAATTTATCACCCAAACTTGGACACTTTTTAGAGTGAAAAGGGGTGCTATTTATAATTATTGGGGAAACAGATGTAAACCAGGACTGACCAGGCCAGTCCAGATGAATGGTCACACAATGTCACTGAAGTGTCTTTAGGGCAGGGATGATGTCGTATTTACTTTTATTATCTTTAGCACCTACTGTGGTGCTTTACACCTAGAAAGAATTCAATAACTGATTGTTATTAATGATTAAGAAATTTTATGGGGCACCTGGGTGGCTCAGATGGTTAAGCATCTGACTTCAGCTCAGGTCATGATCTCACAGTGGGTTCGAGCCGCACGTCTGGCTCCACACAGACAGCTCAGAGCCTGGAGCCTGCTTCAGATTCTGTCTCTCTCTCTCTGCCCCTCCTCCACTCACACTCTGTCTCTCCCAGAAAATAAATAAACATTTTTTAAAAAAAGAAATTTAAAATTAGGAGGTGCCTAGGTGGCTCAGTCGGTTAAGTATTTGACTTTTGGTTTTGGCTAAGGTCATGATTTCATGGTTCGTTGGCGTGAGCCCTGTGATGGGCTCCACGCCGACAGTGCAGAGCCTGCTTGGGATTCTTTTCTCCCTCTCTCTCTGCCCCTCCTCCGCTTACATTTTTTCTTTCTGTTTCTCTTTAAATAGATAATGACACTTTAAAAATGAAATTTTGTAATTAGGTTATGTTTTTGTAAAACTTTTGGAAGTATTTACATGTACTACTGTAAAATATGAGCATATTTATTTTTTTCAGTCCACAGTCCATGTGTTGGGGTTAAATAAAATCCCACAGAGCTCTATAGGGTGAATCTTACTTCATCATCTAATCTTCTCCTTGAAAGTAAAGAGGATAAAAATGGAGAAGCAAAATATATCTATGAGTCATAAAGAAAATAATTCTATCAGTCTGGGGTGGTTTATGAAAGCACTAAAAATGGGTTGGAGTATGAATTCAGATAAGAAGCAATTTCATAATCTCTATAATGGTTATTATCCTGGTTTCAATTTCTCTGCCAGGAATGTTGGTCCCTGGGGAGAAATGCAGATATTGGATGAGTACACTCCAGCTGGGAAGAAGGCAATTTGTCTTTCATGATGAGGAACTGAGAAGCGTACTAGCCATTGGCCAACTCCCAGGAGTGAAGGTGAGAGCCTCTTTTCTTTCTGCCCAGATCTCCCAGGAGCACCGGGAATGTCTTACACAAGTCACTTTCCCATTTGATGGACTGCCAGTTCTTGGTTTATAAGCTGCATCAAAGGATTACATTCAAGAGAAGCGCTTAGCAGTCCTATGAAAAGCACTATAAATTTCCCTACTTCTCCTTGGAGAGGCAGCAGTTTGGGAGGCCTGTCTTTAGGATCTCAGGATCTGACTCTGCAGTCATGCTGTTTGTTTGGGTTTGCAAGACAGATCATCCTGCAGGATGTTGGGTAAACTTTCTGGGCCCCCATTTCTTCGTCTGTTAAAGAAGGAAAATACTAATTGTACCTGCTTAAAGTGTTGTTTGTGAGTGTTAAATTATACTCATGTGAAATACCTAGAACATGAATATGAGCTATTATTCTTATCCAGCTCTATATTTCTTTAGGTGTCAGGCAAGAGAACTATTGGAAACAAATTTTTAATTAAAGGTAAAAATCATGCTTCCATGTTTCCAGTCCAAATCAACGCAATGTGCATACCTAATACCAGAAGGAAGCTGCTAGGCAAAGGCCACTGTAGACTAGCTCCACACCCTTCTCTCATCAACCTCCCCAAAATTTAATTGCTTGCCACTCTAACATAAAGGGAGCTTTGCGCTTATTATTATTACTCATTAATAAATTTCATTAAATCTGAGCTAGTTTGTAGGCTGAGCTGTAACTAGCCACTCCATTTCAGGGAAAACTGAAAGCCTCTACCAAAAGAATAATATCTCTTTTCAAACATCTAACTCAAAGGTTAGGAAAGCTCCAGAGAAGTGAGGGAGTTTTTTCCACAGAATTATGTAAGTCTTTATATTTAATGAATTTCTGGTCTGGGCTGGGGGGGTGCGGTTGGGATATGGGCCCTTTATAAATATCAAATCATGTTGTTATCTATGGAGAGTGTGCCAGTTGGTTACATAGAGCCAAATTCTGTTCAGTTTGATAATTACTGAATTTGACATTCATAGAGGTTCTTTTTTAATTCTGGGAATAAGAAATCCAAAGACTCATTAAACTGTGAAATGTTCCAACCCCCTTATCCTAGTATAAT
This sequence comes from Proteles cristata cristata, assembly GCA_017311185.1. NCBI lineage: Eukaryota > Metazoa > Chordata > Mammalia > Carnivora > Hyaenidae > Proteles > Proteles cristata. The sequence goes on from JAESUZ010002979.1 coordinate 473,640, forward strand.
CACCCCATGGACCACGCTGCCACAAGAAGTCATTGGGACCGCTCCTGGAGTTTAGGAAGACTCAACAACAGGGGTTCAATTCATATAAATGCCACCACAGTGTGGTTTTAAAGCACCTGATTTAGGGTTATTGTTAATGATCCTAAGGAGAGATAATGTCACTCACACCCAACACAGGGTCTGCTGTCCAACAAATCCACAATGGCATTCAAAGAGAAGAAGGGCAAAAGAAACCTATTTAAGAATATTTTGGGGGCAGAAAAATAGGCCACAACATCTGTTTGTTTCTTTTGAGTGGTAATAGTAATAATTCCTTTATCTAGCTATATTGCTATTTCTTCCTTAGTCCCATCGAGGGAAATCTAATTATTTCTTACAAAATGGGAGTTTCTAATGAAACTTTTATTATTGAACACACTTAATAAACAATGATGGTCTAGGTGGCACCTAGATTTTCTTGTATTCTATCCTGCCTGAAATATTCCTGTCCTAATGAATGGAGCAAACGTAGTGGAGGGAAAGTCCTTGGGACTGGGAGTGGAAGTTCTGTGACTTTTAGCTACAAACACCAGCAAGTCATTTAGCAGTGAAATGTTGTGGGAGAACAAGACATTCACATGGTCTCAAAATATCACCCCACAAAGTACTTCCTAATTACAAAGGGGGAAGATACCTACATAATGGAGAAATCTGTTAGACACCTCCTTAACCTAATGATCCAACATCATCATCCGTAATGGGCAAACTGACATTATGTGACCTCACTCCATGTCCATAGAGGTGTCATGAATGGTTCTCAGTATAATTTCCCATGAAGCCAGGGCGCAGCCTCAGAATCTTTCTCAAGACTGATGGCATCCTGCTAGAGAAGGAGTTTGACAATCTAACATGGTGTTGATGTCATTCCACTTTGGCCTGGAAGTAGTAAACATGACATAAAATGGTGCCACTTCCACAGTAATGAGGGCCTCCAGGACATCTCCCCAGTGGCTCTGAGGTTCTCAGTAGAGGAAGAATTGAAGATCCTACAGGGCCTTTCACATAGTATAGTCAAGATGGCTTTACTGACTGAGGAGAAGAGAAATTGTGTGTGTGTTTGTTTTTAAGCCAAAAGCAAAAAAAAAAAAAAAAAAGTGAGATACACTCTATTTGATACTACAGATTATTTGTGGAAACTAAATTTGCTGTGGGAAAGTAGGCTCTGCCCAGTCCACTCAGGTTTCAAAATTGTCCTCCAAAATTAAAGCTTACTCATTTGAATACTTCTGATGGTGGCCAAGTAGACACTTTTTAATGCCGAATTCGTGCTTAGAAGTCACTTTTCTCATCTAACAAGCTGGTTTCTTCTCCAGCTCAGCTCCTTATCTGTTTCCTTTATACCATTTATCCCAACTGGCATTTTTTTTTAATTTGTTTGTTAGCATGTTGTTATGGGGGTGGTTTGGGTCTATTTTTCCAATTACATCAGTACCACTAGAGCATGGACCAATTCTGTCTTGCGTATCACTGAATCCTCAGCTTCTAACACAGCCTGGCATATGAGGCAGTCACTGGGTATTTACTGAATAAATGAATCAATGATGAAATGAATGAGTGAGAAAATGAATAGATCTGATTTCTTTAATATTCCAAGTTATTTGGAGTTAAGTCTATAGAGGAGAAAAAAGTCATCAACCTTCTGTGACAAAGCTACAAATTGAGGCGAAACACTATACAGTCCTCCATGGCTCACAAACTAACCCTGGTTCTATAGGAAACTCTAAAATTAAAAGTTCCAAAATGCTTCGAGCAATTGTGTCTTTGCTAGAATAAGTATATGTCTCCCAATGTGACTCCTTGAAGGATAACACTAATTTGAATGTATAAATTGTGTCATTTTTTTTTTTAGTTATGTCTGTTTTTAAAGCAAGTTTTATTCATTGCCTCAGAGTCCTGCATGCCCCAAATATCTTACATAACACATGGAGAGGAATGTTCTCACTATAACCCTTCCTTTAGAAAACTCTCTGGTTGTCAGCTGAAGCCCATGAACAAAGTGTTCTTTCACTGCTGAGCAGGACCACAGCTGAACCACAGATCAGATTAACCAATGCCACCATAGCTGTAATGACATCCTTAGAAACACGAGAGTCCTCACTGAAAGAACAAAGATCAATATTTAGTTTCTTATATTCCTTCTGGGCGTTCCACCACTTTTATGGCCTCCTGTTCTGCTACCTCCCTCATTTCTGAATCCAGTTTGCTCTTTTCGGAAAATAAGAAGGTTGGACTAGAAATAATAGTAATACAAATGTAAAAGCACTATCACCAAAATGTAAAGTTTGGATTACAATATTTGTGCTTTGTTAACACCAAAGTTTGCCTTTGTTTTTTCTTACATGAATTTTTTGCTGATGTATTTGCAAAAACCTTGAAGTGTATTTTTAGGACAAACCAGATGGACTTTACTCTTTATTAATTAGCAGGGGAAAGGAAGAAGCAAAAGTTATTCCCTAATTATTTTATATCCATTTTGTTCACCGAACCCAGCAATCCTAAGCTTTGCAATTAAACTCTTGGCCTCAACCAATCCCAGATATAGACTTTACACACTGCTGCCAAAGTTCCAACTCATGCAATACACCAACCTCCTAACTTTCACACATTTAATTTAATTTCTTTATATGGGCTGAAAACATTCTTTTATTGAAAAACTATATCCAGACATATGAAAACTGTTTAATTATTATAAACACCTTTTACTTATATGACTTTTCATAGTGTAATCCATGCAACAGTGCTCCAAACACATCTTTAAAAGAAGTAACACTGCACTTATTCGTATCTAATACTGCCATCCTTATAAACATCTGGCATGAGCACTTAGATAGTGTTCATTTAATTTTTTAATACAACAAAAAAGTTAAGACTAGTTTTGGAAAAATAAAGTTAAACTGTCCACCAAAATATTTGGGTTTGGAGCTGATGGTGTAGTTGGGAGTGTTGCTGGTGGCCAATGCAATGTGATATAATATCATGAGCAGTGAGATGCTGAGCCTGATCCTGGTCACCATCCATCTTTCCCATTTAGAATACATGAAATAATTCTGAGAGTCAATTTCCAATATGTGGAGGGAGTTTTTCCCCCCACACCAACAAATAATCCTCAGATACTTGCTAGGTGTCTGAGAAATCCAATTCGATCCTGACATTATCTATCCAGAGATAGCATCAGACTCCACAGGTTAAGGGTTCAGCCCCACAAGACTCCTTCTCCCCCCACCTCAGAGTCTAGTTACAAGTCCAAGTTGTTACCTGTGCTTCTGACCAACTGGCAATAAATCAGATGTTCCCAAGACCCCCTCCTTGGGTTCAATTAATTTGGTGTAGTGGCTCACAGAACTCAGAGAAACATTTTACATACTAGATCACTGGCTTATTATAAAAGGACATAATTTAGGAACAGCCAAATGAAGAGGTGCATAAGGCAAAGTGTGGGACAAGGGGGCAGAGCTTCCATGCCTTCACTGGGAGCACCACTGTCCCAGCACCTCCATGTGTTCACCAGCCTGGAACCTCTCCAAACCTGGTTCTTCTGGGTTATTATAGAGGCCTCATTACATAGCACTGATTAAATCACTGGCCATTGGTGACTGATTTAAACTCCAGCCCCTCTTCCATCCCAGGAAGTCAAAGGGGACTGAGAGTTCTAACTCTCTAATCACATGATTGGCTCCACTGGCAACCAGCCTCCATTTTTAGGTCCAGTGGTCACATCATTAACATAACAAAAGACACCTCATTCTCATCACTTAGGAAATTCTATGATTTGGGGGAACTGTGAGCTAGAAACTATGGACAAAGACCAAATATATATTTCTCATATATATAGAAATATATATTTCTCATATATCAAAGAAATATGTATTTCGTCATTCAGATGACCAAACATATATTGGTGAAACTGCAAATATACTTATTTATTGACCAATATATAAATCACAGTATTACATAACATCCATTAGCATTGCCAAGAGATAGCCAACTTAAGAATTAGCAAAAGACTTTTGCCAAGGTAAAAAATGGAAGTTATCTCCCAAATGGAATATGTTGAATGTGTGACCAGTATGACATGAACAAGACCACAGCCAAAGGATGATGAGATAGAGCAAATCAGGTTTTCAGAAGAGCTGGCATGTAGCACTAAGTATGACAAAGCTTCCCATCCTACATCTCTGCAGCAGATGAGGTGGAGAGCATGGAGGATAGCAGAGCTAATGGTTACAGCCTACTGCCTTCTGCAACTCAGATATCACCATGGACCTTTTTATTCCCTAGGTTGTCAATAACCATGTTTATGCCTTCACTATTTTCCATAAGCTTATCGTGTGTGGAAATAAATTCCCTGCTCATAATAATGAGATAAACAAACAAAATGACAGACTTTTGGGGCACCTGGGTGGCTTAGTCGGTTAAGCGTCCGACTTTCGCTTAGGTCATGATCTCGAGGTTCGTGGGTTCGAGCCCCGCATCGGGCTCTGTGCTGAATGCCAGCTCAGAGCCTGGAGCCTGTTTCAGTCTGTGACTCCCTCTCTCTCTGACCCTCCCCTGTTCATGCTGTCTCTCTCTCTCTCTCCTAGAAATAAATAAAACATTGAAAAAAAATGACAGACTTTTTTCAACTGACTGGAGCATTTTGTTTTTTTTTTTTATGACAGAATTCATCTTTATGTTTTTAAGTGACTCACAGGAGCCTAACCATATTGTCAAGAAAGAGAGAGATGGGGAACCCTGCCTGAGGTGCCCAGGTATTAGCTGGTTGAGCCTCTGGGCAGGGCTACCATTGTGGCTCTGTTGCAAGTTTTCCTCTCTACCTTTTCCCACAATGCCCTGTCCCCACACACCCACCCAGGATGCCTGTCTCTGAGGACCTTGGATCCTCAAAGTTATCCTGTTCATTTTTTTTTTTTTTTTTTTGGTAGCCTCATATGAAGAGACCAGCCATGTGAAGGGTCCAGCCTCATGCAAAAAATGAGAAGTTGAAATATTCCTTTGTTTCCACCTTGTCTGCACTCTCTGGTATCCCTCTCCTCTGACATTCCATAAAGGAGAAGGAAAAGGTCAAGGGGTTGTAGGAACATAAGAATCTTTGTGGGATCATCTCTTTCTTTGGGCTTCAACTTACCTCTTCTGAGTCTGCCAAGAACTTTCCATTGGCAGGAGGAGTCAGATAGTTCGGCAGAGCCAGAAGGTGGTTGGTCCACTGGCTTAATGATTTGTTATCTAATTTGTGTTTGAAAATTGATTGGTTTGCAGTTTCACCTGGTTGTGAATTTTCAATTAATATTTAAGAAGGCTTGTCTTTCCATTAGAGTATTTTGTGTTTAACCATACTTAAAAAAAAAAAACTTTATGGTATCTTGTTCACTGTTCCCTACTCTCCAGTTTTCCACACACTCAGTTCTTCTAATTTCAGAGTATACTAGTTAGGATAACACTGGTGCTATACTAGATAACCATGAAAATGTTAATGGGTTAACATGATGTATCGGGCAGCCTTTGCTAGGCTCTTCTTCCATGACAAACACTCCCCATGTCAACAGCAAAGGCTTATTTTTTGCTCAGGGTATATGTTGACTGTGTGTTAGTTACAGCTCTGCCCCGTATGTCTTCTTGATCTGGAACCCAGACTGAAAGCTTGTAGGCTGAAGAAACAGCTTCTACATGAAGCTTGCTGTTCTCAGGACAGGACAAAGAATAATAGTGGAGTCATGCCACAGCTTTTGACACTTCTGCTCACATGTGGTCTGTACCAATTCTGCTGACATTTCACTAGCCAGAGCAAGTCATATGGCCAAGCCTAGTATCAGTGAGCATAAAGTACAATCTTCCTTTGGAGAGGCTCACCACCAAAGACCCCTGCTGTAGCTGTATGGCAGCAGATAGATGGGAGCAATAGTACTGTGGGAGCCCGACAGTGACCACAAGAAAGCGTGGTTAGGGACGCGGGGATGTGCCTGCACACGGGGCTCCCTGCCTGGGCAAAGTATGCCTGCAAACGGGGTGCTCTGCCAGGAGGCTTGCACACAATATCCAAGTTTAATGGTCCGCTCGCAAACGAGGGAACATGCCCTCCTTAGAAGTAAGGAGAAGGCTGGAATTGTGAGCAGGCCTCTTAGTAAACACGTTGTGGTTGCTTCCTCCCTTTGCTCCCCCCTGTCCTTGAAATGTGTTTGGCTACTTGCCCTTAATTCGTAAAGGAATGCATCTTGTAGATTTCAGTTTGTATCCAGTTACCGGGGTATAAAATAAACCGCAAGAGGGGCTTGCGTAGAATTGTTCCTCCGGCCAGAGTTGTGTCTGTGTCTGTCTTTTGTGTGTGCCTTGTCCTTTGTGTAATTTCGTCCGCAACAAGTACAATATATCAAACAATAGAATTTTGTTCCTCACTCACATAACAGTTCAGTACAAGTGTTCCTGGTTTGTAGGCAGCTTTCCTCCTTGTGATCCTTCAAGACCCAGGCTATTTCTGTCTTGTGGTTCTACCAGCTGCATCCAACCAGCAGATGGGGAAGGAGGAATGGAAAGAAGCTCCACTCACTTTTTATTGTTTTAGTTTTTTTTATGTTCATTTGTTTTGAAGAGAGAGAGAGAGACAGAATGAGTGGGGGAGGGGTAGAGAGAAAGGGAGACAAAATTTGAAGCAGGCTCCAGGCTCTGAGCTATCAGCACAGAGCCCAAGTGGGGCTTGAACTCATGAACCATGAGATCATGACCTGAGCCAAAGTCAGACACAACCAACTGAGCCCTCTAGGCGGCCCCTCCACTTACTTTTAAAAAGCCTGGCCTTAGAAGAGACACATATCACTTCTGTCACATTTATTGATGACCACCTGGATGCAAGGAGTCAGAGAGATGGGGCATGGTGAAAAATGTAGCCTGTGCCTGAATGGCCATCTCCCATTCTGCCAGAATGGCCACAACAACTCCACTAGGGAAGAGAGAAGATGAATTTTTGGTGATCTCTTAACCACTCTGCCACACAAAATTTCGGACTCCCTATCCTGGGCATGTTTAGGCCTTATTTCTAGACCCACTTGTGCTGAAATTGGAATGGCTGAAAAATATTCAGGACCTCATGGTTTGGTTTTATTTTTGTTTTTGTTGTTATTAATATAGATCTTACTCAAATAATAAGGCATCTGCTACTTGGAAAATTACTGTGTTCCTTTTCTAAGATAGATGTTTATCTATCATGTTCCAAAGACCAAGTATAGATAGCTGTTTTGATAGTTCAGAGGGAAAACAGCAGTAATGATTTTCACAAGTTGCCTATTTTCCATTGCTGTTTTGGGGTAACACAACCACTAACATAGTTGTGTTTGTTTCCAAACCCCTGAATTTGCACATACAATCGCTCAGTTGCTTACCTACCCAAGTGAAAAAAATGATTGGTCATTTACAAGCATAGACCTGTGAGTAGGAAGAGGGACCTCACAAAATTGGGAATGCAAATATATAGACTAAAATTGAAAATTGGCCTCAAAGACCACAAATAGCTAAAGTGGTTGCTTCTGCAGTCATCTGACAACCTCTTTATCACTAAATTCCCCAACTCACTGCCATCCACTCCCTCTACTTCTGCCTTCTCTAAACCTAACAGTAGCCCAGGTGCACAAGATATTGGCCCAGAGTCCTGTGCAGCCATAGCCCAGGGCTCCCAGACAACCTTGCTTTTACCTTTCTCAGCATAGTCACATTCTACCTCGCACCTTAGTGATTTATACACAGCCCTTCTCTCTCCTTCTAGATAATAAGCTCCTTGAAAGCTGGATCCATGTCATGTTCATCCTCCTATTTCCCACAACACATCATCAGTGTTTACTACTTATTTGTTAATGTGAATTAGGTCAAGTTACAGATGAATCTAGGCTCAAATCTGCAACTGAGGCCACATTCAGATGGTGCTTCCACTGATTTAGCTGCTGGATGCCCACACTGCATTTGCTAGGTTGGGTGCCTTCAGGCTGCTAATTCCCTTCTCATATACCTTCCACTTCTGTCTTCCCTTTCAACAAAGATGCTGATGTCAATGTTCTTGCTTCTACAGCTTCACGTGCTAGAAGAGGAACTTGAGAAAGAAAGGGAAATCTTTGTCCAGACCTCACCCTTAGCTTCCTTTTTCCCTTTCTTGGTTTCCATTTTGGTCATGGGACAAACATAGAAAATGTTTTGGAGTTTCACTACGAGGCTCCTGAAAATGTAGAGAAGCCTTCTAAACTCTGGCCCTTCTTTTGTGGTCTGTCCTTACCCTTACATTCAGAAGCCAGAAAGATCATCCTGTTTCCTACAATTCCTTAGAAAATTGGAATCCAAACCCAGAAAGACCTTTCAGACTTCTCTACTATGTGACTTTACACATCAAACTAGTATCTGTGAAGGAACCAGAATCCTATCTTACAACAAAGAAAGAGGAAGGAACCATAGGAAGTAGCTATGACATGATGGAAAGAACCACCTAGGCAGGAATGAGACAACTGGATTTGATCTCTGGCTCTTTTCCTTTTCACCTGACTAACCCTGGACAAATCAGGTCAATACTCTGGATCTCACTCCTCAATATATAATGAATAAGCTCATTAGGGCATCTTGTCAGTCCTTTCTGGGCTAGGAAGTTAGAGTCACTAATTAGGCAGGCGATGCCCATTGTACTAGATCCAGCAACTCCAGGCCACCAGGGGTGTGGTTTTCAATCCAAGCATCTGCCGTCTACCTTTTTGCATGTTAGCTACCAACCCATCACCCGGGCCAGATATAAAATCTTATCCAATGAATTAAGTGACATTTCTCCCATTTCCCATTTAGAAGAAACACAGAAATACACATCCCAACCCAATAAAAACAGGTTTTCATTTTTTCTTAAATGTGACTAGTAGAACAATACTTTCCCAGCACTACCACCTGATAATCTATCTCCAGGTGTTTACTCTAGATGGGACGATAATAAGGCCTGAATTTCCTCTCTTCTTTGTAGAGCCCAGTAAAGTAAATAATAGTCCCAAGTAAAGAAAAAGCATTAAAGCTTATATTTCTAGTTCTAGTTAGAGCAGGGGGTTCTGTTTGGCAAGATGTTCTAGTGAGCTTCTCACAGTAGGAGTTAGGGCATTATCTGGTGACAGGAAAAAGGAACCGAAAGTGTGTTCTGCATAAAAAATGTAAAATTCTATCTCCCTTGTGGGCACTGGGATTTGGGCATTTTTGTTGTATTTAGAAGGGAAAAAGTCAGGGGCGGGGTTCTTGCCCTTAATTTGAATTTAGGCTACTTAGTCTCAGAATTGTTGCTTTTTCTTCATGGGTACCTGGACATGTGTATGTGTTTGTGGTATGCATGCGTGCATGTGTTTGCGTGTGTGTGTGTGTGTGTGTGTGTGTGTGTGTGTGTGTGTGTGTGTGTTATGGGGAGGAGGGGAGTAAAAGAGATGTTCTCCTATTCACCCACCCAGAACAGAGCCTGCAGGAAGAATGGGAAACTTCTGCACATCCCAGTAGTGAAGAAACTGTGGAGAAGACATTTCTTGGAGGGCTGGGGCCTGAAGTTCCCATGGGGCTGTTCTTAATTAAATAACTCAGACCTTGGGAAATGGTGTTGTGGCACCATTAGAGTAACTCATCAGACAAAAGGAAGCATCTGGTACTGACTTTAAATAGAATTTCCCCCTTTGGCAGTTCCACCCCTTAGCCCAGTTGGTAGAGAACCAAGAAGGAAAACATAGGGTTCTAGCTTTCTTAGGTGGCTTTACTATTCCTTTTTCCTTCTCACACTTTTTAGTCCTGAAGGGTAGAAATGGGGAGGGGTTTTCTTAAAAAGAGAGTCAGGGAAAAGCTAGACCGGATGTAAATACTAGAAAAACTGAAGAATGGGCACCTCTCAAAGGAGGCAAGAGTCTTTGAACTACTAGAGCAAGGTTAAGAACTGAAGTGTGCCTACAAAGAAAACTTGTGGACAGTTTAAATTGCTTCAATGATTTTACCTTGCTCTGCCAGAACATGCATTTTCAGCAGGGCTGGTATCACCCCAGGGGGCAAAATTGGTCCTTGGAGGATGAAAAAATTTTTAGATATTACAGTGGTTTGTAGCCCTCCAAAAGGCTATGGCAAATAAACAGGTGTACAGCGTATTGTTGTGTTTAAATATCATGGGCAGGGATAAGGGATGGGATGGGGTGCAAGTAGGAAGAAAAAAGTTCTAAAAAGTCTCCTTGGGGGAGCGACGTCTGGGTGGCTCAGTTGGTTGAGCATCTGACTTTGGCTCAGGTCATGATCTTGCAGTTTGTGGGTTTGAGCCCTGCATTGGGCTTGCCGCTGTCAGCACAGAGCCTGGAGCCTGCTTTGGATCTTCTGTTCCCTTCACTCTCTGTCCCTCCCCTGTTCCTGCTCCTGCTCTCACTTTCTCTCTCAAAATAAATAAAACATTAAAAAAATTTTTAAGTCTCCTTTGGCGGGGGGGGGGCGGGTGGTGATAAAAAAAAACTGCTATGGAACAGAGCGCTAGAACTTAGCTTCAGTTTCACATTATTCACTTCTGTTCGTAATTCCCTCTAGTTACATTAAGACCTTGGATTGCGAGTCACTTGTTCTGTGAGTGTTCCACAAGATGAGCAAACATTTCTAATAAATTTTAACTTGATAAATGAGCGATGTCTTACAACACGAGTAGTGCATGATGCCAAACATCACACTGAGCCAATGGTTCTTGAAATTCACTTTGATATACAAGTGAATGCAAGTAATACAAGTATGACTAACATGTTCTGGAACGAATTATATTCTCAAACCAAGGTTTTACTATGCTTTTTCTTTCCATTAAAAACACACAAACCTTGTATTAAAGGTGCTGTGGGGAAGTTGGACCTCCTTTCCTGGGCTCCCAGCTGTGTCCTCAAAGAGGGAGCAGCTAGAGGCCAGGGATCCCACTGAGGATATGCAGTGATAGAAGCAATGGCCCAAAGAAGAGAGAAAGGCTGGGGGTGGGGAGGAGAGAATGTTAGGGCACAATTCAAGAGCTGACAGAAGGCCAGTTTCCTCTGTGGTTCTCAGAATGTGGTCCCAGGATGCGCAACAGCAACAATCACTGGCAACTTGTTAGAAATGCAAATTCTCAGTCCCACTCTATACCCAACAGAATCAGAAATTCTGGGTGTGGGGCCCAGCCATCTGTTTTAACAAGCCCTCCAGGTAAGTCTAAAGTGAGCCAAATTTGAGAGGCACTGAGCTGGAAGCAGGTGATCCAAGGTAGTGGGGAGACGTCCTTTGGTGGTAGAAGGAAGTAGAAAGTGGGAGTTCAGTAAATGAAAATGTTCTGCCCTCTAGTTTTTAGTCACCTTTAAAATTTTTCTTTTAGTTCTGACTAATATAAACATTGTTCATTTTTACCGGCAAGGAAAACAACACTGCAGTCATGTCTGCTGAGCACAAACTGAAGGGAAGTCCATACCAAGCTGGCTAATTAATGCCACGTAAGTAATCAAGGCAGGCAAGTCAGGTACAATAAACCCCAAATGTGGCTGGTTCCCCTCTCTTCACTGATCGCCTAAACCAAATAATCCACAATCACTTGATTTTGCTCTGTAGACATTGACAAAATGCTCATAAAGTGTTTCCAATGTATAGCAGAAAGATTAAGTGATTTGCTCAAATCCTCACAGGGGGAAACTAAGTTGCCTATTCAGGATCACACCATCACTGAGAGGCAAGATCCAGCCTCCAAGGTTCTGATTCTAAACTTGTAAGTTCAAGTTTTTTCTTTCCCTTTTAATTCTTTCCTTCTTTGTGAACTATATCAATTTAATGTATAACTTCAATTTGCTTCATTATATTTGTCCAGAAACCATATTGCCTATTTAATAAGAGAAACACTAAGGTTGAACTCAAACAATTAGGTAACGACTCACTTCAATTTAGCCAGTTCTGTTCCTTAGGCCACTGTCCATTGTAGCAGCTTATAAAACTGCATTAAAACCCAGGTTCCCAAGGATGCTTTATTTCAGATTTAACTTCCATCAGAGACCAACTAATCACAGACTGATTATAGAAGAAACCCTATAGAAAAATGGCTTTCTAGTCTTTCAAGGACTAGTTCCTCCCCCAGGTTACACTATGAAGGTAGACTCCAGTGAAAATACACCAAATATTCTTTTTCTTCTTGACCCAAACTAGTTGAGTCTATAAAAATTTGTTTGCTGTGATTAATGTTTAGGATATAATAATTATACCTCCACATTATTTGTGGTTTTCATCTAAAATGAACTTGTGTCAAGCGTTTTGATTTCTGTGGTAAGGAGATAGTAAAACGTAACCTAAAAAGTAATTGAGTACTCCTTTACCCTAGGATTTAAAATTACATTTACACCCCAGGATTTTTTTTTTTTTACATTGTTTCCCCCTTCTCCTACTGGGCCAGGTGATGTAACACTTTCACAATAAGTTCTCCCCTGGATTTCTCCAAGGCATGTCCTGGCCTAGATCACACATTGATTTTCAGATCTGTGTACTTATTTGAAAGCTCACAACATCTTTCTTCTTCCCATGAGCTTTTTAATCAGATCCTCTTGTACACTGGTACAGAGGTGTGCCTCAAGCCAGCACTCGCTCCAAATCCCAGTTGCAGGCTGACCCAGGACCTAATGAGAATATGCTCCCGCAGAAGAAAAGGACCCCTCTCAAGATGTGTACTGTCTCCTTTGTCAAATTCTTTAATTGTCTTTTATTTCTGAACAAGTGAGACAGTGAGCCACTAAATGTTCTATTATGTTATCAAATCAGTGTAGATGTGAGGAAAGCCTTTTGCTTCATTCTTTTTGTTATTTGTAACATTGAATTAGCCAAATAATTCACACTAATGGCAGATGAAATCCTTCTTAAGGACATTTCTTAAGGATCACCAACCTTAAAGTGTACCTGACTGTATTCGAACTACGAAGTGATACCCGGTGGAACCTTATATTCCCAAAGTACAAGCTGTAGATAAACGAATCAAACCACATCATAAAAGCAAGCCTGAGCTGCAGATAACAAGACCTAATGTTTATTGACCTTTTTGGTTTTGGGGTTTTGGTTCTTGGCCGGGTGCAGACCTATATGTTTTCCATGTATTAACTTGCACTCCTTAACCACAGACTGACATAGGTGCTCTCACTATCCCCGCTTTACAAATGAGGACAGTGAAGCCCAGAAAGGTTAACTTACAAAAAAGGTCACACTCTGATGAGTGGCCAAGCCAGTTCACAAGAGCTCCCCCTCCCTCCCTCTTACAGCACTGCCTCCCACTAGCCCTCCTTCCTAGCTCCACCCCATGCATTTTATTCTGTGGGGTTAGCCTGGAGCCCTGGTTGCCTTCAGGCTCCTTTGTCTCCCCAGATCCTGTGTTCCTGGTAGCCACACCCCTGCCCCTGGCTGGAGTCACACAGAAAGCACATCTGACATGCATTGGTCATGCCTCCTCCCTTTGGGGACTAATTTCCTGCTGTGCTTAGTGATGCATACAAGAGCATTCTCTCCTGCTGCAAGCAGCAGCCCCTAGGATATAGTGTCCTCTGCCCTTGGCTAAACCCAGGGAAACTGAGGCACATTAGCAGTGCAGGAATACTTAATTCCTCAGATGCTTTTCAGATGAGACAAGGACAAGATGGATCTATTTGGACTTGTTTTCCAATCTGGTAGCTCGTCTATCACACTGCCCCCAGGCCTTGCTCCACCAAGGACCTCTTGGAGGGATGTTGCCCAGCCCACACCCAAGCCACAGCACATTGGCAGAGCTCTGCCAGGGCACCAAGCACCATTTCTAATAAACGCAAGTTTATCTTTCCCCTCGTGTGAGTGCCCATGGATACAGGATATCTGACCTGTGTGTCCTACCTTGGGGACCGTGCAGTATCAATTATCATTAACTTCCAAAGCCTATAGGATAAGAGAGAAAAAAAGCCCGTCCATGAATAGTAAACACACTGTCCTCCTCTGCTCTGCACCCCACCAAATACTTGTGTCAAAAACAACAGGAGGCAGCAATTGTTCTATTCAACACATGTCCACTTGAGACCAGCTTGGTGTCTGCCTTATCTCTGCCGAATCCAAATCCATGGAGAGTTTTAAGATGCGTCCATGCTAGAGCAGGTTTATCTTGGACCATACTGAGGTTTTTATCCAAAACTTATTTGGGGATGTTTACTATAATATCCAGGAGTTTGGGAGCCTGCTTAGGGAAAGCTTTAATTTTCTAACTTTTAACTTTATGAGGAAGCATAAAGCCAGGCTCCTGGTATGGCTGAACGGTGGCTTCATCCCACAGTCAACGCAGATTGATGGTGTCTGCCGGGTGCCAGGCATGCAGAGGGAAGTGCCACAGACAAAGGTGCCTGTTCTGGTGAGATGCTACAACGGCTTCTTTTGGGAGATTAATGGACACCAACTATTTGCTTTCAAAAGACTCAGTGGGAATTATTTTAATTTAAGAAATACTCATGACAGCCGGTTCGGGGGCAACTTTTCCAAACATGCTGTAACAGAATTGGCAATTTTAGCTAAATCACACCCTGTTCTTCAGACACTTGACTTAGATTTGTCTTTACTACAGTAAATCTGTGTTTGGAATGTGGAAACTTGTAGGGACCAGCCTCTCCAGCTCAACCTTAAAGACAGGTTTTCAGCTAGACTGCATTTTCTAGAAGAACAAATCCTTTACATATTTTTATTCAAAGAGGAATGGGAACAACAGCTTGCAATAGCCAACCTGAATATTTTAATGGAAGCCCTTCTAGGCTTTTGTACTGCAAAAACCAATGGAACTAATAAATTTAAGAAATTCCAGAACTTCTAATAAGAAGGAGAAGAAAATATATTCCCTCTTAGAGATGTGCCAGGGTTGGGGTGCCTGGGTGGCTCAGTTGGTTAAGTGTCCGACTTCAGCTCAGGTCATGACCTCCTGGTCCATTTGTTCGAGCCCCACATCGGGCTCTGTGCTAACAGCTCAGAGTCTGGAGCCTGCTTTAAATTCTGTGTCTCCTTCTCTCTCTATCCCTCCCCCATTCTCACCTTGTCTCTCCCAAAGGTAAATAAACACCAAAAACTTTTTAAAAAGAGATGTGCCAGTGTTTTCCCAGGACTTAATTAAGCACTGGACACTGCCTCAGAGTGGCTTAATGTATTAGGTTTTTTACACCTCATCCTTCATATTATCCAACAAATGCCTAATCCATGTTCATTATGTATCATGCACTGTTCTAAACACTTTACTAATATTAGCTTTTTTAGCTTAAGATCTTCCAAAGTTTTTAAATTTTATATGTATTTGATATTGCTATGTCTTTCTTTTTTCCTGAGGGTGGAGGAAAGGCAGTAGGAGAGAATCTTAAATAGGCTCCATACCCAGCATAAACCCCAATATGAGGCTTGATCTCATGACCATGAGATCACGACCTGAGCCGAAATCAAGAGTGGGGCATGTAACTGACTGAGCCACCCAGGCAACCCTGATGCTACTATTTTTGTTGGTGTCTTTTGAAAATTATGCCCTTAAGTGTATTTTTCTCCCACATCACTAAAATTATAGAAAAGCATCTGTGTATTTTATATGTCTTAAGTAAAACAAAAAAAACGATGGACTTAAATGTTCATTCTTCCATTATTAATGCCTCCACTTTCAAAAATTCCCAATTTCTCAAAGCTGCACATTTCTCCTTTTCTGTTATATACGATTACAATGTCGATAAGTGATTGAAAGTAAAGACATTTTCCTTAAAGTTTTAAGAAAATCCCTATTCCATGCAAAATTTCAAAAAAAAATAATTAAAAAGATTAGGTGGCACAATAGTTACAAAGAATTCCTCTTTATATTGAAAAAGACCCAGGTTCAAATCTCCAAACCCCAACCCCACCTCTTAACAGCTAATGTGACCTTAAGAAAGTTACTTATTTTTTAGACCTTGGTTTCCTTACCCACAAAATTAAAATATCAACACTGTCCCCAAAGTTAGTCTGAGGATTAATTGGAATAATACTTGTATCCTGCTTAATCCAGTGCCATCATACAACAAGCCCTTAATAAGTGATCACTAGTATTTTTACCAACACATAAGAATGCCAGCTATATGACAGGAAGTGTTGGGAGGTTTCACATATGCTATCTCATATTATCTCATATTCTGAAGGATTAACTTCAGAATCCTGTGAAGCAAGGAAAAATGCTTCCAGTTTAAAAAAAATTGTTAAATATTTATTTTTGAGAGAGAGAGAGAAAGAGACAGAGCACAAAAGAGGGAGGGGCAGAAAGAGAGGGAGAGACAGAATCTGAAGCAGGCTCCAGTCTCCGAGCCGTCAGCACAGAGCCTGATGTGGGGCTTGAACTCAAAAACTGCAAAATCATGACCTGAGCCGAAGTCAGACGCTCAACCAACTGAGCCACCCAGGCACCCAAATTCTTCCATTTGTACAGATTAGGAAGGTAAGGGTCAGAGAAGTTAAATAACTTGCTCAAGGCAAGGCTGGGATTTACAGTCAGGTCTACCTGACTCCAAAGTCCATTTTCTTCCAGCATGGAAGAAAACTGTTTCGCTATTTCATGCAAAATGTAGATTGCCATTTTCAGTTTTATATTAATGCATAGCTATGTGAAACCACTTCTTATATCTACATTATCATAAATTACAAACATGTCTTCTCCACTTTTAGATCCTTTATCATCCAATTCAAGGTAGATATTTTGCCTAAAAGTTATATTGGCATTTGGAAGAAACTCAAGGTCTGTACTTAAGATCTATAAACAAAAGCCAGATGAAATCACAGAATAAAATGATGTCTGTTTCTCCAATTCCCAGGGGTGGATGTGAATCCATCTTGATCTGAATTTGAATTATAGTCATTGTAGCCCATCTTTTGTATATTTCTTATTCTATTCAACAAATATTTATTGAATGTTAAATGAATTAATCCTAAGTCCTTCCTTCAAGAAAGTGTAAATTCAGTAGGAAAGATAAGATGTAGCAAAAGATTAATAATAGCAGATGAAAAGTAAGAAGTGCTAAAAGAGAGATAACAAGCTAGGCAGTCTCAAGGATGGCAGTTTCTTCCTCTTGGAAAGAGAAAGATCAAAGTTGGCTTTAGGGGGAAAGTGGCCTCCTCCATTAATAGCTCCATCCAGGTGCAAACTACTCAAGAATTTGCTTCAAAATAATACAGAAAGCAGTGAGTAAGTAGGTAGGCAAGCAGATGAAATAAGACCTGTAAGTTCATCCTGCGGAAGCTCAGTGATGGGATACACAGAGCTTCACCACACTAGTGTGTCTGCTTCTGCATGTGTTTGAAATTCCATATTAGAAAAGGTGAAAACTATTCACCATATCATTTGCTTAGGTAATAAACTACACGCAAATGGCTACAAATGTGTAACATAATGATTTGGGCCTGGAGGACTGACTGGAGAGATAGGCCACTGGTGATCAACGGTGAAAGAAACAGAATTCTCCTCCTCTAACCACTCCTCCTCCCTGACTCTCTCCCCACACACAGAAGACTGTGCAACAGAATTCCTTCGTGTAAAACTCCAGGTCAGAAAGAGTAAGCATAGGGTAATAACCCAGGGAATGCGCTGGTACCAATGCCTACCTCTGGGGAGAGAAATGAGCACATATCCTGGTGAAAATAGTCAGTGTGGGTTTTATAAAAAAATCAAAAACCCAATCAGTAAAGCTCAGGGGCTTCAGGGTATCTGCTGACTTGAATTTTGAGGCAATATCAAAATTGCCTCTGATCCCTCTGATCACTCATGAAGATCCTACATGTAGGCTCAGAGAAGGATATGTGTCAATATTTGTAGGTGAGATAAAAACATTCAATACTGCATTGACCCAAGAGTTCTCCATGGCTTTATATATAGCACATGTCCCCAGGATTTCCATAGGTGTGTTATGCAGTGATTTCTGCTAATTAAGTGTAATATAATTTTGATGAAGTCATGCCCTTATACTAATTCAGATGCTCTCAGGCACATCAGGTAAATGGTGGGGGGAAGGATAGAGCTCAGCCACCTGGCAGCATTCTGTAAAACTAGACAGATTTATTATAAAATATGGCATTGGGAGAAGTGATAGGTACAATCCTATACTCTTCTGAGGATAAGAGAGTGTATTTCTCTTAGATATTCTGCCTGGACATTTTACCAGAATCAAGATGTTTTGAAGAGGCTTTGCCACCCTGACTCCAAACCCCAAATTAAAATTACAGCAAGAAAAATTAGAGAGTGTCATATGGTACTTTAATTCTGTGCTGCCATACTTTAGTGGCTTCTCATTTAAGAGTACATCATTATTTTCAAATTATCATTTATCATTTCATGGTTAAATTAGATTATCAGCTAGAACTTTCAGGGAGATTGGAATTCTACATGCAAACTAGATTCTTCTGATCACTATTTATGTGCCTTTTAGTTAACCTTATTTACTGAGCACTCAGATCATATATTTCATAGATAACCATTCTAGGGCACTGGGAAGTATTTAAATGGCTGAGATCAGTACTATTTCCTATGCATATTTGCAAAAGACGTAGTTTATCTATATCAAAAACATAGTATTCAGTAGCAGTTTAGATTTCCAAGGATATTAAAATATTTAAGGAAACGTAATTCATGTGACCTCTAACTTTTTTTATTACACCCAGGTGTGTGTACGAGTGTTTTTGTGGGTGTTTTCTACACCTTACGTTAAGAAAAGAGAAGGAAGTTCTTTAAAAGGTCTCTGCATTTATACCCTGAGACAAAATGACTTGGAAACTCCCTGGATATCCTCTGACCAACTGTTGTATTTGCAGTTTTGACAGCTTTAATGCTTCTAAAACACCAAGTCCCCGATATTCTTCTTCTTCTTTCTAAAGAGAAACAGTGATTTTATTTACCCATGTCGGTTTGATAATTTTCTAAATGTGTTTCTGCCAGCCCTGCTTGATCTCTGTAGTGTCAACTGATAAAATCTATCCCTTTCATAGGGCCAAATAGTTTTCAGAGCCCAGGTTAGAGGTTACTTCCTTGGGGAAAATCAGAAGACTTTAAAGAGGTTGAAAAGCCTGGATTTCCTCAGAGAAATCTGCCACATGGGATAATCTTACAACCTTCATGTTTTCCTAATTCCCACCAGCTGTGTGATTATTTGGTTGGTGTTCATCTATCCCATGAGACACTATAAACTCCATGAGGGTAGGGCCTGGGTTAGTTTTGTTCACCATGATACTCCTAGTGCCTGAAACAAAGAAGGTGCTCAAAAAATATTTGCTGCATTAATGAAGGTAAATATATAAAGCGTGCATTGTTAAATGAATTAAGTAAAGAAATTGCTTAAAAAGGCTTTATCCATAACACTTCAGAATAGCACTGTCCTTAAAGTAGCCATTGACTACACACGACTTATTTAAATTTAGCCTTAAATTAATTAAAATTAATAAAATTAAGCCAGTTCCTCAGTTGTACTAAGCCACATTTCCAACACTCAATAGTCACACACAGCTAGTGGCTACTGGATAGCACGGATTAAATTTGACAGTGCAGATTACAGAGCATTTCCATCATTGTAGAAAGTTCTATTGGATAGCATAGATTAAGTAATTTTGAAATTCTAATCAAAGGATAGTATTATTCTTCCAGGCTCAATCGGTTCATTATTATCATTGCTATTGTTATTACTAACTGGGTGACTTAAACCCCTTTCCTACCAAAATGTTCTCCATTTGATGATTGAGCAGAATCTTCATCTCTTTTTCTTCCAAATCATCAACAAATCATTTGGCTGCTTTGATTTTTAAAAGTCCAAGTACCTATAGTTCTATATACTTTCCTGAGTATTCAAAAGAGTCCTTGAAATTGAGAAAATCTACTGTTCTAAAAGTGCATATATTATACAGGCCGGGCCTCTATGTGATATACTGAGAATAAAAATGGGAAAGATATAATGTGTCCTAGAAGTCATCATTAGTGTATGAGGAATTTGGATTTGTATTAAATTACTTAATTAAGTGCATGATAGTACACATTCTGAAATGGTAATTATGAGTTAAGCTGGTATAGACTTCCAAATGAATAATATTCAATATGTTTACTGAGGTTTTTTTATTTCAACAATTGAGCATTTTTAAAAATATAAAATTGTAGTTACAGCCATCTTATTCCATACACTATAAGCAAATATTTTATTTCTGAGAGCAGAGACTAGAAAGTTGCCAGGGGGTAGGAGAAAACAACTGTAAAATTTACACTTAATTAAAAGTAATAATTTGATTTAAATACTCATACAAGCAAAAGCATCTTTAGTGATGATACAACTGCTAGAAAATATTAGAGACTGGTGAAGATGATACGATGCTCTGACACAGGCACACAAACCAGGAAATGGAACATACCAGGAGAAATATGCAGATTTCTAGGAAGCTTTCTGTCTCTTGTAATAAAAAAGTAGGTTCTGGGGCACCTGGGTGGCTCATCAGTTTAGCGACTGACTTCAGCTCAGGTCATGATCTTGGGGTTCATGAGTTCAAGCCCTGCATTGGGCTCTGTGCTGACAGCTCAGAGCCTAGAGCCTGCTTCAGATTCTGTGCCTCCCTCTCCCTCTACCCCTCCCCTGCTCAATGCTTCTCTCTCTCTCTGTTTCTCTCTCTCAAAAATAAATAAAACACATTTAAAAAAATTTGGAAAGACAACCCAGGTTCTATGTCTCCTTTTAGTAAGCTAGACCATATATAGTCCCATTTTTCTTCATATCTTTAAAAAAAGGTGTCCTCTAGTAAATACTATGGTTACCTTAACTGTACCCACATTTTACATTATATATCACAAGCCTGTCCATTTGTATCAGAATACACCCAAACCAGCTTTGGAACTAAATACATTTTACCGCACCATCATTAGCACGTCCCAGGTTTCAGGGACAGTTAATAAATGCAATGAATGCTAGCACTATTTTTGACAGGCAACGACCCTAATGCCAAACGTGCTTGTCAATGTAGCTAAAACACCATCATTTACCACATTCTGGTATCTTCGAATTTTCATTCCACAGGTGTTCCAAACCATAGGAAATCAGATATTTCCCCGAGAGCACATTCTAAAACTTCAAGCCCTACAAACTGAAGTCACTTTTGTTTTTCCACGTGCCTTTGCAGGCACGGCACCTGTTGCCTACCTACGAACAGCCTCAGATTTTCTGCTTCGTTCTTAGCTTTTATGTCTCAGAAATTTTTGTTTACCAAATGTACGTTGCATTTGGCAAAGATGAAATTGTAAGAGTCCACCACTGGGCTTTCGAGCAACTCAGATGTTGTTTCTTGGCAGGTAAACCTAGGAGCTGTCAGAAAGCCACACAGCAAGTTTATCGATAAAGAACTTTAAAGGAAAAGTTCAGAGTTAAGAGGTCAGATGAATAGAAAAAGGAATTGAGAGGATTCATGTCCCTCGTCTGTGCTAATTTCCCTGTGGAAATCCAAGACCAGCTAAGCCCTTTGAAAGGCAGAAGTTAAACACTCAGTGCCTCCTAGGTTAAGACATATAATAATTCATGAGTGACATAAAGCAAGGTGACAGATAAGGAAGGATGAGTGGGAACTGTGATCAACCCCATCTGAAAACATTTAAAAATTTTAAAAAGGATTTAAAAGATAGCACAAGCCCACTGAGTACAATCTGTGGAGCTGCAAATGTGAAGTTTCTGCTTGAGCTTAGGGCAGAAGCCAGAGTTACTGGCTGGCGTAATTTAAGGGACTTTGCATTCCAATAAAAGTCATAAGACCATGCTTTTAAAAGGGCCATGGAGTCCATTTAGAACAAGTTTTTCAAGCTTTCGGTTGTAAAAGTATATCTAATTATCAACTAACTAACCTTTCTTCAACTTTTCTCTATCTCTCAAATCCCTCAACCTTCTGTTGGCTTGATTGAAGCTGCTTTGCCCACACAGCAACCGAGTCCCTTCTGACCACTGGTGTTGTCCACATCATGGAGAGCACATTTAGAATCTGCCCCAATTTTGTATGAAATGATAACAACAAAAAAGGACTTCTGAGATCCTTTGCAACTTTGGAAGGTGCTGTGTGCCTGAAGATGGTCCTCCTACAGCTGGTACTCCCACTTTTAATGGGAACAGAGTATTTAAAACGGGTGGGCTTATATTATTCCACTGTAAATAAACAGGTACTGTGCTCAACTCCTGTGTGATGTGGGCCAAGTAAATAATCTTTCTACTTCAATTTCCTCAACTTTTGAATAATGACAGTACGTAGCTCATTGGGTTGTTGTAAGCATCATATGTGTTGATGCATATAAAGGTATAGGGCATGTCACCTAGTGAGTACTCAGTAAATAGCATCTATTTTATTGTAACACTTCCCACATCATTTACTAATTATCCTGAAAATTGATGATACAATGCCAGTGACAGTGAGAAGTTTGGTAATAGTGCTTAGGTACAACTTGGATTCAACATAAGAGGAAATAAATTGTAAACAAAGGAGAATTTATTAGCGGTCACACTGTGTCAGACACTGTGACAAGTGCTTTCTTTGTGTGTATTAAGTCTCATCTACTTTTTACAACATCTCCATGAGTTATGAACGGTTAATAACTGCATTTGGAAAATGACTCATATGGTGATTTGTACTGTAAAAACCTGGTTAAGTTACACCTAGGTTCCCCAGAAGCTGCTTCCTTGTACGGTTCTCAATTTGATTTGTCCAAAAGTGAAATTCATATTAGATTTGGAATGCAGAAATAAAGCAGAAGCCATTGCTCTCTGAAGGCCATCATGGTTAGAGGCAGAAGTGGCAGATGTAGAGATGCCAGTAGGTTCTCCTCCACTCCACCCCAGCTCTTCTGAAGACATTGGACTTGTTGCTGACATGCAGCATCACCAGATACCTGCGTCCAAAACTTCTGAGGCTACAGCTCCCCATGGATTTCTTCACAGCTCCCTACTCACAGGCCCATTCCCGCAGTTGGTCATGCCTGTCATCTCAGAGGGACTGATGGGTGACCCCTCTGATCTTCCAACTCCCCCTTCAGACCTTCGCTTCCACAGTGCCTCTCACACTAGCGGTTGTTTCCCTAATCAAACCTTGACTGATATATACGGTAGTAGCATCAGGGCAAAAATAAGTAGCTCATCCAGGGTCACTCAGTGCATGATGGAGCCAGAACTGGAAGACTTACTCTGCTTCCAAAGCCCATGCTCTTAATAACCACTATGCAGCATTGCCTTGAAGGAAGGAGAAGGAAGGGAAGAAAGAGGCAAGACTTGAAGATTATAAATGAGGAGGGAAAAAACAGAGGTAACATGGCTAGAAGGGGTGGGAAGGAAGCAGGGAGGATGATAAGAACTACATGGTAAGCAATGAGGTTGGGGGAGGAAAGTGCAGAGGAAAAACAGATAAAAGGGGACAGGATAGTGTCATTCCCACAGAGCATTCTACTTGCTCTGCCAATACGTCACCTTCAGTACAAAGAGATTTTAAGCAGAGCTAATATATGCTAGAGGACTGCAGAGTGCTGATGCTCCGCTGTGAAGGAAGCAAATACCCTTATGGTTTTATTCTTCTATTAGAAACTGAATCTAAAATTTCATAAAGGTTTTACTTTTAACAGAGGACCTAATAATTTCTCACATTATTCACTCTTTTCTTTAGCCTTTGCTAATTAATTTTTTACAACCTCACAAGAGTCATTGGTAAATATCAACTTGTAAGCCAGCAACCTTTGTTACAGATTCTGTCCATGAGTTGGGAAATCAACTATTTTTATGCAACAGAACAATGATGAATAATTTAACTACAGATCATCACGTTCAACTGGGGAGATAATTTAACTATGTGATATTCAACACGAGGGATGTGGCAAACTTTGCACAGAATTCTAAAATAGAGGTGTGAGATATCATTTTCCCCTATGGCTATTTGGTTTACCCTGGATATTTACTATGTTTAATATTATAGCTGCCAAGGAGGCATAGAAATTAATTTAAAATCTTGTTGGGCTTTATTTTCTACTTTGAAGCAGCTAAGCCTTTAAAAGTATCCTATTCAGGGTACGGAAAGTGCTCTTCAAGTATCCTGATGTGCACAGAGGCGAGGGGACATTATGCCTCACTTGAGGACAAATCGTCTCATCCCCACCATCATCCCACATGATGGCCCAGGCATTGCTCCGGACTTGCATTTTAAGCGTTGGTCAGCATGCTTTTGGCAAGACGGTGCCAGGAGAACAGGTTTTATGAGAGAACAGTGACAGAAGATGTGACAATCGTGCCCTGAAACCATCCTTTCTCTTCTTTGGGCCTTGATACCATGTCTCCAGTCAAGGGGTCAGGCTATACAGGAATAAAGGGATGGCAAACTTGCTTTTACAACCGGTTGCTCTCCTCTTGCCCCAAGATGAGGCTTAGAAGGGCAGGCTTGACTCAATATGTTTTTTTAATCTGGTTATTTAAAATTTTTCTTTAATGTTTTATTTATTTTTGAGAGAGAGATGGAGAGACTGCAAGCGGGGGAGGGGCAGAGAGAGAGGGTGACACAGAGTCCTAAGCAGCTCCAGGTTCTGAGCTGGGGCTCAAACTCACAAGCTGTGAGATCATGACCTAAGCTGAAGCCAGATGCTTAACCAACTGAGCCACCCAGGTGCCCCTAAATCTGGTTATTTTAAAAGACTCATTCCCTACTGAATTCATTTCACTGAATTTTGGTGAATTTTGCCTCTTAAGGTTACCACAACCTCAGAGCGGCATCAGAAGGCAAATTTCCATATATTATTTATATGGTATGTATTATTATAAAAATTAATACAGTTAGTAGTTATCTTATAATTGTCATTATAATAAATAGTTGTTCATTATTTGCTATCACTGTGAAAAGAAGGGACAATGTTAGTCCACTGGAGCTTCTGCAGCAGGGCCCAGAAAACCACCTTAACCCTTTAAGCCCATCCCCTCAGCAGCCATCCCCATGTGTAACTGGACACATGGAGTCCTATCACCTTCAGCCTTTGTCCTGTACCTTTGTGTATGCCCCTCTCACACCTCTTTTCTCTACTAGTTCTCAGCCTTCCCCAATTTTAGCATCCTGGGTTACTTTCCTATGTACAGCCTCAGGCACAATTCTGCTTACCACTTCCCTGGTGCTAACCTCTGCCTCTCCCTCGGTCCACAATTTGGGTACCCAGTGATACCATGGGTTCCTAGTCCTCCCCACAGACTCTCCCAGGTAGCAAGTTCCCAGTTGACCCAGCACCAAGGGGACCCGAACACAAAGGTAGAAAGCAGAGAGGCATGGCATTCCCTTAACTCCGGAGGAAACTATTAACAGCTTACTCCAGTCCCTGCATTATGACTCTGGGGGATAGTATGGCCATTGTAGTGTCAATATTATACTTGCACTAAGGTTTCCTCTACTTGAACCCTAGAACACGTGGCAGGGCAGTAGGGGAGTGGTGGACAGAAAATGGAAGGATTACAAAGCAGGGAGGTGGACATGTTTGCCTTGCCTGGGCTTATGAATAGTAAGGTGTTCTCATACCATGGAGGCAGCGTCCAAAAAAGGAGCTCCACTTAATTGGGACTTTTTTCTCTTTTTTTTTTTTTACCCGATTCAACTTGTACTCTGCTTCCATTGTTGATTTTGGTCAACGGACATTCTGAGCTTTGGCCTCATCTCCTGGTAACAGTTTGAGCTGTACCTCTTGAGTTAGGGTTAGAAGGTGATCCTCTATTAAAGACACTGATTTGCCTTCTCAGGAACACTTTAAACATGCTTTGTAGGATACATGTACTACATAGCCCAGCAATAGCAATAATGTCTACACCCACCCCTGAATGGGACTCTAGCTCTCAGCATAGCCCAGTTTGCTCCAATCCCCAAGAAAGGAATTTGAACAACTTTAGAGCAAGTACAGTAAGGGAGGGAGGGAAGGAGTTACTAACATTTAGTAAGCCCTGTTATAAGCCAGGTATTCATCTAGACATTCTGTCCATAGTATCATTTTGTTCATGGTATTTCATGATCCATTAGAAAGTAAGATTTCTGTAAGATCAGAAAACTTTGCTGTTGTACCTCCAGTGGCCAGAACAGTGCCAGGCTGGTAGAAAATGTTCAGAAAATATTTTTGAGCACACACGTAGCACTCAGATTTTGGTTTCCAAATGCCATTCCCTAATAAAAGGAACCAAGGCTCTTTGGAGAGATGGCTGATTTCAGAACCAGAGGAGAGAAAATATAAGATGAGCCCAGAGCATCTTACAGTCCCAGAAAACAAAGATGTGCTAAAAACAAATAAACGAAACAACAACAACAACAACAACAAATAACAAAAACAAAAAGGATCAGAGTATGTCAAAGGGGGCACAGGAACCAACCTGAAAGTTGAACAGCGAAATAAATAACATGGTATTAGATTGTTACCTAAAATATAAAATATAGATGCACCCATACTAATATAAATGAATGAATAAAAATTAAGTAATTAAGAAGAAGAAACAACTCTTCCTTACAAAAAAAACCCTCCAAATATTATACATGGATATTGCTCTTCCAGGAGGGAGAGCTTAATCCCCCACTCCACACTCCCACCTTGACTGGGTCCAACCTATGGTCAACCTGGTTCCCAGAGTTCACCTCTCTAGCTAGGCATTCACAGCTTGTAATGACCTTGTCACAGTAGGTGTCCCAAGTTAAGACAATCTTAATAACTATTTTCCTCCTTAATATAATCAAGGCAAATTCTGCCCCTAATATACACAATTTATATTAAAGCATTTGAGTATTTTGTA
Source organism: Proteles cristata cristata (assembly GCA_017311185.1). Classification (NCBI taxonomy): domain Eukaryota; kingdom Metazoa; phylum Chordata; class Mammalia; order Carnivora; family Hyaenidae; genus Proteles; species Proteles cristata. The sequence goes on from JAESUZ010002979.1 coordinate 500,453, forward strand.
CAGTTATCCAAGGGCTCATAAAACATTTTCTTTTGTGTCTTAAGGTTTGAATAATAACATATTTATTGAAGTCATATGTGTGGGCATATATGGTCATTACGATAAGCCTGTAAGTATTATTATCACTCATTCTCACAAATAAGGAAAGTGAGAATCAGTGAGGTTAAATGACTTTCCCACACAACCAGTGAGGGGTAAAGCCAGAAATTAAATTTATTCTGATTCTTATGCCTACATTTTTCCCACTGTGCCATGCTGCCTCACCAAAAAAACTCTAAAAGTTCTATAGATACAGTATTCCATATGCAAAGGACTATGAAAACAGGTACAGCTAAAATTATGTCTCCCAATTTTGTTTCAGATTCTACATGCATGCTGAGCTTATTGTTTCTTGCTTGACGATTTACTTTCTATACTTGCCTGACAGAGAAGGTAACAGATGTAGTGTGAGAGCAAAAGAAAAACAAAATGTGTCCTGATGCGAAAGTCAAAATTAACTCTAACAAGAGGGAAAAGTTGAAGGAGGATTTTTTTTTTTTTTTAGAGAAAGAGAGAGAGCATGAGCAGGGGAGGGGCAGAGAGAGAGAGGGGAGAGAGAGAATCGCAAGTGTCTCCCAGCTCCGCACCTGTTGCAGGGCTCTATCTCATGACGAAGAGATCCTGACCTGAGCCGAAATCAAGAGTCAGATACTTAACCAACTGAGCCATCCATCCAACTGAGCCCCTGGAAATTTTCTTTTTGAAGTTTGTTTTTTTTTTTTTTTTTTTTTGCTTTTCATTGTTTCTTTAAAAGAAAGGGTTGCAAATTTTTAAAGAATATATAGTTTAATGCTTCTCAGTTATTTGCTTACATGTCTTTCTTTCCCTGCTAGGTTCTATGATCTGCGGAGACCACCATGTCTTAGTCATCTTTTTAATCCCCACTGCCTAACAAAAAGTAGGGACTCCCAAAATAATGATTGAGTGAAGAGATAAATGAATGAAAGAACTGCAAGCAAATTATTATCAAGTCAAAAACAGTCCAAAGGAGGATGGGCATTTACAGCTGAAGCCTTTTCTCTCTCAACCAAAGTTCTTTCAGTCCTCTAATCAATTCTATTGATAGGACAGATTTTCTTTCCTCAAAGCTACAGAGGACTTAAAAAGATTCAAATTCAGTTAACACCCACTGAGAACCTGTTATGTGTCAAGATAGTTCACATACAATAGCTTATGTAAAACATCTAATAACCTGGTAGTTAATATCCCCATTTTTCAGATGAGCTTAGGTTCAAAAAAGTTAAATGCTTTCGCCAGGGTCTCACAACTAATCAGGGGCAGGATTGAAAGCTGGTACCAACCAAATTTCAGCACTCACTCCATTCCCCTGCCATTCCCCCACAGTGAACCAACCCAATGCCACATTTTGGTAGAATTCATGGAACATCATTTTCACAGCTTAACATCCTTGAAATAGAAATGCATTTTATAAATGATAGCCTCTTAAATTACTTGAAATGTGGTCATGGTTTCTCAAAAAATATTAAACTCACTATCCTTACTCTGTATCATTACCTCTGACCAAAAGTTAGTATTGGAGACTTCTGTTTGTACTGTGAAAGGAAAGCTTAAAGAACCTAACTGCAATAATTTAAAGAGCTGATCAGGGGCATCTGGGTGGCTCAGTTGGTTAAGCATCTGGTTTCACTCAGGTTACGATCTTGCGGTTTGTGAGTTCGAGCCCCCCCCGTCGGGCTCTGTGCTGACAGCTCAGAGCCTGGAGCCTGCTTCGGGTTCTGTGTCTCTCTCTGTTCCTCCCCTGCTTGCAATCTGTCTCTCTCTCAAAAATAAATAAATATTTTTTTAAAAAAAAGATCTGATTGAAAAACTTTCTGCATTGTTTTTATCTTGTCACTTAACCAACAGAAATTCTTAGGTGACCCAATAGGTTAATTGGCTAATTTCCTCTTAACCCCAACTGAGATCCCCTCAGAGGCGATGAGAGTTTTGATTGGGAGTGGAGTGGAGGGCAGTGAGGGAGTTGACACCATTTGAGAGGTCAATGGGATGCTGTGGGAAGGTAAGAAAGTTCCTCCAGGGAACATTAAACAATAGGGGCAGGATAAGGAGTGAAGTTTAAAATGAAACACTTTCGGAAGGTGAATACACTCCAAATAGAAGCCACCATACATTAAGAAGAATATTTGTAAGAAACTGTGGTAGGTGAGGTGCCTGGATGGCCCTGTCAGTTAAGGATCTGACTCCTGGTTTTGGCTCAGGTCATCACCTCACGGTTTGTAAGTTGAATCCCCACATCGGAAACCATGCTGCTACTGCTGCAGAGCCTGCTCAGGATTTTCTCCCTCTCTCTCTGTCCCTCCCCTACTCTCTTTCTTTCTCAAAATAAATAAATAAACTTTTGAAAAAAAGAAAGTATGGCAATGTTAAGATGGTGATGTTAAGAGCAAAGGGAAACTTTTGTTTCACATTTTTTAAAATAAGCTAACCAAGGGGTGCCTGGGTGGCTTAGTAGGTTAGGCGTCCGACTTTCGCTTAGGTCATGATCTCACGGTTCGTGGGTTCGAGCCCCGCGTCTGGCTCTGTGCTGACTGCCAGCTCAGAGCCTGGAGCCTGTTTCAGTCTGTAACTCCCTCTCTCTCTGACCCTCCCCTGCTCACACTGTCTCTCTCTCTCTCCTAGAAATAAAACATAAAAAAAAATAATAATAAAAAAAAAGCTAACCAAATGCTCAGGGTGAAGTGAAATAGTTCCTAATTTTTATTTCGATATCAAAACCATTTTTAAATCACTGATTATCACACTGCTCTAAAACAACTGTTGCCTTTTTGTGCTTTATCAACCAAAAAAAAAAAAAACCACTCTCAAATTTGAATATGTAGTTCTTGATCTGAGAAACCAGAAATCTGCATTTGACCCAGGGTCATTGGATCTACTTTTTCTGTCTCATCTAGGGAAGACTTCTAAGCTCAACAAAAATTTTGTCCTGACCCAGAAGTCACAGGTCAAATTTTCAGGTCAAGACCAAGGCATTTGTGGAACCAGCTCAATGCCCAGTGGGCACAGCAATGGAAAATATCGTCTCACTTCCCTGAATGGTCTGTATCCTACTTTTCTGGGCAAACCAAAATAGTGCCTACCATGTCAATAGCACCTATCTAACAGGACTCCAACCCACAGTTCCTGATGGGAGGTAGGGAAGAGAGGAGACCTCAAGCTTTTCTTTAAACATGGGTGACCATGTTTTGTATCTCATGACCCAACCTCATGGTTGTTGCTAATTGGATCAGGGCAGGGCATCTAATTCAAGGAAAGCCTATTTGTAGACTACCCAGCAGCCTATGTAGTCTGGATCAAGAGCACTTTCTGATGGTGGCCTAACTTGGACCAATCAAGTTCTATCTCTTTGAAAGATCAATGATTTGGGGATGTAGAGATATAATGATACAGAGAAAGTCAACTGGCAGTTGGAAGTGGGAGAAGGAGACAGACACAGAAGAGAATATATTGAAAAGAAAAAGCTAAGTTACTTTAGTGGAGAAAAATAGAGTAGATGCGGGCAATAAGGATCACGAACAACCTTCCAGTCTGTTTTCTAAGACAGCTGGCCATAGTTCTTTTTCCTGAGATGCTTTGTGTACTCTAATTTATCCTGAGTTCTCCTGAGCCCCAGTGCATTGGTCAGAAATGGTTAATTTTTTCTAAATGGTTAAGGTAACATGTAACATGACTACCTCAGCAGTTTAACACAATGAAAGGTTCTCACTTTTTGCAGAACTTGCTTCAGATCTAAAAGACTGTTCAGGGCATATGTTTTTCAGAATTCCAGATTTCTAGCTGAGAACTGATCTTCTCCCTATGTGTGATGTAACACTTCTACTCTCAGTAATAGGCTGGAGCTTATCACATCATCTAGTTAATGACAAGGAAACTGCAAAATGTGATTTTCCAAGTACTGGGAAGAAGAAAACTGGAAATGCAAGTGAGTTAGGTACCTAAATATGGGATATCTTGCTACCATACCTTTAACCTTTACTTGGCACATTATGTTAATCATTTGAGCCCTTCCTATGTTTCACTGAAACCCATTAGGTAGTGTTACAGTCATGTCATTTAACTCACCTTTGACTCACTGTCAGACATACCTAGCCATTGCTCTCTTGTCACTAGCACATGTGATGTCTCACAATAACTTCAACAAAACTTGTAGCAAGCAGGCACTTGCATTGTCGAGTAGATACATTTAGACGCTTTCAGTAGACACTTTTTTCTCTTCTAAAATAAGAACAGTAGCAGAGAATGATGGTTTTTGCCATGTACCGGAGAAAGCAGGGGAGTCAGGTGAGAAGATAATGAGAGCTACTGAGATCATCTCAGTAGGACCAAACTACTGTAATTTGTTTCTTTGTAAATTATTATAGAAGGAGTAAGTTCAATATAAAAAGAAGAAAAGGGGGTGGGGCTATAATTTACTGAGTATCTACTATGTGCTATCACTTTATACAGACATTTCCTAATTTATTTACCACCGAGCAGTATCTATGGGCTAGATATTACTATTGTGCAGCTGATAAAATTGAGACATGAAGAGGTTATACAATTTGCTCAAAGTCACACAGCTATGATGATTGAGAATTCAATCCAGGCTTCTAAATCCAGATCTCCAAATCCATGCTTCTCACAATTTTATGAAGCACAAGCAGCAGCAAACCTCAAATACATCCTGGAAGAGAAAATCCAGATATCTGGGGCCATTTCTAAAGGAAATAAAGTTCAGCAAGGATTGAATTTATTTTAGAAAAGCCCTCAAGGCTTTTAAAGATGGTGACCTCATGTGTTCACTTATTCAAAAAGATTTGATAGATGAGGGTAAAAAGGAAGTGAGAATTAAAAGACAAGATCTACAGTCCCTATTCTCAAGTTGCTCACTATACTTAGGTGTAGCCCCACAAGTAAACAGTTATGATGATATAATGAAATAGAGTTATGATAGAAACAAGCAAGTGGTGGGGCGCCTAGGTGGCTTAGTCGGTTAAGCGTCTGACTTTCGCTTAGGTCATGATCTCGCGGTTCGTGGGTTCGAGCCCTGCGTCGGACTCTGTGCTGACTGCCAGCTCAGAGCCTGGAGCCTGTTTCAGTCTGTGACTCCCTCTCTCTCTGACCCTCCCCTGCTCACGCTGTCTCTCTCCTAGAAATAAATAAAAATATTGAAAAAAAAAAAAAAAGAAACAAGCAAGTGGTATTGAGGGTCTTACTCAGTGTTGATTTTTAGTTCCCTGTGAAACAGACTCTAAGATGGAAATTTGTGCACAGAAGGCTTGCTTTCTGGATCAACACCTATAGGGGAAATGAAAGAAACTGACCTGGACAAAAGAAGAAGTTGGACTATGGTGCAGTCACAACAAAGTCCTCAGCCTTTTCATGGACGATTAGTGGGCTAGGGTGGCCTGCCTGTAGGGCTAGTGCTGTTCCAATTGGAGCAGTGGGACCAAGCCTTTGTACTTCCATTTCAACTAGTCATTACATATGGGCTGTCCTTAGGAAAAAGGGCATGACCTTAAGCAAGTGCCTCTCTTAAACTAAGGTCAATCTCCAAAATGAAACTTACCTGAGATCTGTCTGTTACCAACACCCTCAGCAGTTAGGGGAATGAATGTTCCAGTCTTGAGGCAGTAGAGGAATCCAAGCAGCACACCCCAGATCCATCACACCCACTTTCAGGGAAAGTTTTCTGGAGAAGATGGCCCTGGAGCTGAGTCCTAAAGGACAAGCAAAAGTTAGCTGAGAGTATAGTATGTATGAAGACTGGGAGGCCTGAGAAGAGTCCATTCAAGACAGTTTATCATGCCTATGGGAACAAGCAATGCATACGGGAAAGTAGTAAGTGCTGAGGCTTAGGTGTGGAGGCCAGATCGTGCAGAGCACAGCACATGATGGTAAGGAGTTTGAACTTCTCCCTAATGGCAGTGGGAAGGCATTCAAAACTTTTATTTAGGGAGTGATATAATCAGATTGGCTTTGATGGAAAATCATTCTGACAACAGGTGGAGAATATATTACATGGGGATGAAACTGAAGGAAGAGAAGCAGATTCATTAGGAAGCTGTGACAGTGATCTCAGAGGGAAGAATAATACTTGAATTGACCAGTAGCAGTAGCAGTGAGAACAGATAAATGTGGATATTCAGGATATTGCAGAGATATTAAGTGGGAAAAACTGAGAAAATGTTAAGAAATCAATTAAATATTGTGGACAGGGAAAATTTTAAAGTCAAGAGTAACTCAGAGGCTGGTTCCATTTATTGTTGATGTAAAACTAGAGGGAAATACAGTAAGTTCAGTTTTAAACATTTTGCCTGTGAGCATTCATGTGGATATCTCTGCCTACATATATTTGCCTTCCTCTGAAGCTCAGGAGAGAAATGTAGGTTGATGATAAATGATCAGAGTCCACTTATGATTGGTAATAGAGGCCATGGGAATGGATGGGGTCATCCAAGGAACATGTTCTAAAATGTATGTAGACACAGAAGAAAAACAGTATTTTAATTAAAAGGAGCAAACAAACAAGTGTTAGGAACGTAGGAAGAAAATCAGGATAGAGGGATGTAATGGAAATGAAAAGTTGGGTAGAGTATTAAGAAGTTCCAAGTACAGGGGCGCCTAGGTGGCTCAGTGGTTAAGTGTCTGTACCTTGATCTCAGCTCAGGTCCTGTTTTTAAATTTATTAATTTATTGGGGTGCGGGGGTGTGGCATTGAAAGAGATTGAATCCCAAGCAGGCTCTGGGCTGTCAGCACAGAGTCCAATGCCAGGTTCAGTCGTTACCAACTGTGAGATCATGACCTCAGCCAAAATCAAGAGTCAGACTTAACCAGCTGAGCCACCTAGGAGTTCCTCTCAGTTCAGGTCTTGATCTCAGTGTCATGAGTCCAAGCCCCATGGTGGGCTCCAATGCTAGGTATGAAGCCTGCCTAACTATGTTTAAAATAAAACATAGTAAAATAAAATACTTGCATAGTTAAATACAACTGAAAGATTTAAAAAAGATAATTTTCCAGAGTATACTTGCTGAATATTAAGTTGGGGGTCATTGGTGACCTTGGCAAGGAACACTTCAATGACATAGAAAAGGCAGGGCCAGAATGAAAACAGTAAAGGAAACATGAATGACCTTGAGGATATTATGCTAAATGAAAGGTTAGTCACCAAAGTGTGACTACTGTGTGATTCCTCTTATATGAGGTACACAGAGTTGTCAAACTGATAAAAACAGAAATAGAATGGTTATTACCAGGGGCTAGGATGGGGGAGGAGAGGAAGAATAATTATTGTGTAACAGGTATGGTTTTAGTTTGAGAAGATGATAAAAGTTCTAGAGATGGAGAGTGGCGATGACTCCATAACAATGTGAACATACTTAATGTCAAGGAGCTGTGCACTTTAAAGTTAAAATGGCAAGTTTTATGTTATGTATATTTCACTTTTACTAAAAGGAAAAGAATAAAGAGAAAATAAAGGATTGAATGAGAGGTGAGAAAATGTAGGGACTGAAGGTAGCACTCTCTCAAGGAGCTTGGATAGGAAGAGAAGGGGAGAGAGAGAATAATGGATGAAGGAGGGTGTATGGTCCTAGGGGGCATTTTTTCCTTAAATAGTTTATTGTCAAGTTGTTTTCCATATAACACCAAGTGCTCATCCGAATAAGTGCCATCCTCCATGCCCATCACCCTCTTTCCCCTTTCCCCTAACCCCATCAGGCCTCCGTTTGTTCTCAGCATTCTGGAGTTTCTTATGATTTGCCTCCCTCCCTCTCCCCAACTATTTTTTCCCTTCTCCTCCCCCATGGTCCTCCATTAAGTTCCTCCTAATCTACCTATACATGCAAGCATATTGTATCTGTCATTCTCTGCCTGACTTACTTCACTCAGCATAACACCCTAGAGTTCCATCCACATTGCTACAAATGCCAGATTTCATTCTTTCTCATTGCCATGTTGTATTCCATGGTATAGATAAACCATATCTTCTTGATCCATTCGTCTGTTGATGGACATTTAGGCTCCTTCCATGATTTGCCTATTGTGGAGAGTGCTGCTATGAACATTGGGGTACATGTGCCCCTATGCATCAGCACTCTTATATCCCTTGTGTAAATTCCTAGCAGTGCTATTGCTGGGTCATATGGTAGTTCTATTGTTAATTTTTTGAGGAACCGCCACACTGTTCTCCAGAGTGTAGACTGTAAGAGTCTCCACTGTAAGAGTCTCCAGAGTGTACACTGTACCAGTTTACATTCCCACCAACAGTGTAGGAGGGTGCCCATTTCTCCACATCCTCACCAGCATCTAGAGTCTCCTGATTTATTCATTTTAGCCACTCTGACCAGAGTGAGGTGGTATCTCAGTGTGGTTTTGATTTGTATTTCCCTGATGATGAGTGATGCTGAGCATCATTTCATGTGTCTGTTGGCCATCTGGATGTCCTCTTTGGAGAAGTGTCTGTTCACGTCTTCTGCCCATTTCTTCACTGGATAATTTTTGAGGTGTGGAGTTTGGTGAGTTCCTTATAGATTTTGGATATTAACCCTTTATCTGATATGTCATTTGCAACTATCTTTTCCCATTCCGTCAGTTGCCTATTGGTTTTATTGATTGTTTCCTTTGCCGTGCAGAAGCTTTTTATCTTGATGAGGTCCCAATAGTTCATTTTTGTTCTTGATTCCCTTGCCTTTGGGGATGTGTCAAGTAAGAAATTGTGCGGTTGAGGTCAAGAAGGTTGTTTCCTGCTTTCTTTTCTAGGGTTTTGATGGTTTCCTGTCTCACATTCAGGTCCTTTATCCATTTTGAGTTTATTTTTGTGTATGGTGTGAGAAAATGATCTAGTTTCATTCTTCTGCATGTTGCTGTCCAGTTCTCCCAGCACCATATGTTAAAGAGGCTGTCTTTTATCCATTGGATATTCTTTCCTGCTTTCTCAAAGATTAGTTGGACATACATGTGTGGGTCCAATTCTGAGTTCTCAATTCTATTCCCTTGGTCTATGCGTCTGTTTTTGTGCCAATACCATACTGTCTTGCTGATTATAGCTTTGGAGTAGAGAATAAAGTCTGAGATTGTGATGTCTCCCATTTTGGCTTTCTTCTTCAATATTACTGTGGGTATTTGGGTTCTTTTGTGGTTCTATACAAATTTTAGGATAGTTTGTTCTAGCTTTGAGAAGGATGACGTTGCAATTTTGATTGGGATTGCACTGAATGTATAGATTGCTTTGGGTAGTAATAACATTTTAACAATATTTATTCTTCCAATCCATGAACATGGAATGTTTTTCCATTTCTTTGTGTCTTCTTCAATTTCCTTCATACGTTCTCTATAGTTTTCATCAGACAGATCTTCTATATCTTTGGTAAGGTTTATTCCTAGGTATTTTATGTTTTTTTGTGCAATTGTGAATGAGATCAGTTTCTTGATTTCTCCTTCTGTTGCTTCATTTTTGGTGTATAAAAATGCAACCAATTTCTGTATGTTGATTTCGTATCCTGCAACTTTGCTGAATTCATGGATCAGTTCTAGTAGGCTTCTGGTGGAGTCTGTTGGGTTTTCCATGTAGAGTATCAGGTCATCTACGAAAAGTGAAAGTTTGACTTCTTTGCCAATTCTGATGCCCTTTATTTCCTTTTGTTGTCTGATTGCTGATGCTAGGACTTCCAGCACTACGTTAAACAACAGTGGTGAGAGTGGACATCCCTGTCGTGTTCCTGACCTCAGGGGAAAGCTCTCAGTTTTCCCCCATTAAGGATGATGTTAGCTGAGGGCTTCTCATAAATGGCTTTTATGATATTTCATTAAGTTCCTTCTATCCCAACTTTCTTGAGGGTCTTTATTAAGAAGGATGTTGTATTTTGTTAAATGCTTTTTCTGCGTCTATAGACAGGATCATATGGTTTTATCTTTTTCTGTTAATGTGATGTATCACATTGATGGATTTGCGAATATTGAACCAGCCCTGTAACCCAGGAATGAATCCCACTTGATCATGGTGGATAATTCTTTTTGTGTGCTGTTGCATCCGATTTGCAAGCATCTTGTTGAGGAATCTTGCATCTGTATTCATCAAGGATATTGGCCTGTAGTTCTCTTTCTTTGCTGGGTCTCTGTCTGGCTTAGGAATCAAAGTGATGCTGGCTTCGTAGAATGAATCTGGAAGTTTTCCTTCCATTTCTACTTTTTGTAATAGCTTGAGAAGAATGGGTATTAACTCTGATTTAAATGTCTGGTAGAATTCCCCAGGGAAGCCATCTGGCCCAGGGCTCTTATCTGTTGGGAGATTTTTGATAACTGATTCAATTTCTTAACTGGCTTTGGGTCTGTTCAGATTTTCTATGTCTTCCTATGTGAATTTTGGTAGTGAGTGTGTGTTTAGGAATTAGTCCATTTCTTCTAAATTGTCCAGTTTGTTGGCATATAATTTTTCATAGTATTCCCTGAGGATTGCTTGTATTTCTGAGGGATTAGTTGTAATAAGTCTATTTTAATTAATGGTTTTTGTCTATTTGGGTTCTCTCTCTTTTCTTTTTGAGAAGCCTGGTTAGAGATTTGTCAATTTTGTTTATTTTTTCAAAAAAACCAACTCTTGGTTTCATTGATCTGTTCAACTGTTTTTTTTGTTGGTTTTTTTTTTTTTGGATTCTATATTGTTTATTTCTGCCCTGATTTTTATTATTTCTCTTCTTCTACTGGGTTTCAGGTGCTCTTGTTGCTCTCCTTCTAGTTCTTTTAGGTGTGGTGTTAGATTTTGTACTTGCACTTTTTCTAATTTCTTGAAATAGGCCTGGAATGCCATGTACTTTCCTTTTAGGACTGCCTTTGCCACATTCCATAGAGTTTGAATTGTTTTATTTTCATTTTCATTTGTTTCTATATTTTTAAAAATTTCCTCTCTAATTGCCTGATTGGCCCATTTGTTCTTTAGTAGGGTGTTCTTTAACCTCCATGTTTTTGGAGCTTTTCCAGACTTTTTCCTGTGGTTGATTTTAAGTTTCATAGCATTGTGATCTGAAAGTGTGCATGGTATAATCTCAATTCTTTTATATTTATTGAGGGCTGCTTTATGACCCAGTATGTGATCTGTCCTGAAGAATGTGCCATGCGCACTCGAGAAGAGGATGTAGAGTTATAAATATATCTGTCAAATCTATCTGGTCCAGTGTGTCATTCAAGTCCATTGTTTCTTTAGTGATTTTCTATCTAGTTGATCTATCTATTGCTGCAAGTGGAGTATTAAGTCCCCTGCTATTAGCACATTCTTGTCCATAAGATTATTTCTGTTTGTGATGAATTGTTTTATGAATTTGGGTGCTTCTGTATTCGGTGTGTAGACATTTATAATTGTTAGCTCTTCCTGATGGATAGATCCTGTCATTATTATATAATGCCCATTCTCATCCCTTGTTACTGCCTTTAGTTTAGAGTCCAGTTTGTCTGATATCAGTATAGCTACTCCAGCTTTCTTTTGACTTCCAGTAGCATGATATATATTTCTCCATCCCCTTATTTTCAACCTAAAGGTGTCCTCACTGGGGGGCATTTTTAAGAGACAGCCATAGAGGGGCTCTCTGTAGATACTGGAGGTGCATCAGAGAGAAGTAGTTCTGTGAGCTGAATGAGACGGAGTCATGGTGAAAGAGGGGCTGTGAGAGCAGTAGCTGAATCTCATTCTGGTGAACACTGAGAAAGGTAAAATAACATAACAGAAGAATCAATTTTGACTATGAAGGATGAAAATTTTTTTTCCTCTGCCCAGATGATGAATTTAAATTGAAAAAATTTAGTAAACCATCAATGCTCTCTTCAAGTTTAAAAGTCAACATTTATTTCATTTGCCTGTTTTGAGCAGCTAATAGTAGCCACACATGTCATTTACAGATTAAACTGCTAAATTACATAATATAGTGTGTCATATGCAATGAGTAGACACAATGATAATATTGAGATATGTAAGTTTTTATTTTGCAGTTACATGTGGGCTGATGTTTTATTCAATAAAGGGCAACAGCATCTATGAGTTTTGGAGCTCACTAAAATGGCATTGTCTTAATTTTAAGGAAGAGTATTATTGTTTGAAAGGTACAATCTTAAATATTTCCCTATTTAATTAAATTTAAACATACTATATGTTTTCATAGTATGTTATTTTAAATACCTATAAGAAAAATATATTCAAGTTACGGGTTCCCTTAAGTCATAAGAAAAAAAAATAGTACAGTTAAAGCAAAGTAGTTTCTCCAGACTAAAAAAAAAAAAAAAAGAAAAAAAAGAGGGGTCTCTTTAGAAGCAACATATTTAATTCATACATTTTTAGTCTGTCTAAGTGGTCTATGCAAATTATTATTATACACATTGGAAATAATACTCAAACATTGCACTGTATTTGTTTTAGTCTAGACATAAACGTCTATAAATTACAAAGATAAGAATCTTTGATATATCTATTCATGAACATACAAATACACTCAACAAATGCTTGCAGGAGATCTGGCTGTTGGCCATGATTATGCAAATTTGCATCATTTCTTAGTTTTATAAAGACACTGCACCAGGAAATCAAATACAAACAGAAATGCTCTCTCATTTCCAGTCATCTGACATGAGTTGAGTTTTGGGCTCTCTGTGGCAGCTTTTAGATGTAATCTATATGAATATGTAGATGATAATAAGAGCTCTCCTATTTGGTACATATGTATGAACTTGTCATTAAAAAATACCTTCAGGGTCATAGTACGAATTGGTAATAATGACACTAATATACAGCCTTCTGGGTGACTATATTCATTAATCTCAAAAAAAGTAAATTTTGAAAACTATACTTGACAAGTAAGAAGTATTTCATACTATCACAAAGATATGTAACACAAGTATGACACACACAAACAAGTATGTCTTAGGAGGCACCAGTATCACACCCATTGTGTGTGCATGGGCATTAGAATACTGAGGATACAACACATTAAAAATAAGAGATCATATTGTCCCCTGAGGTCTGGGACATGTGAACCAATTAAAAGTTGTAAAGGAAATGAAAAGATCGGTCTTTTCTGAGAAGATGTCAAGCAGTAGGAGATAAGATTCCCTTTCAACATTTTCGTTTAATAAGCAAGGAATAGGTACATCCTGTCTTTACACTGCTGGGCTAGAATGCTTCCTTTCTTTAAAAGGGAAGAAAACAGGACATTGTGTTCTTTCAATGAGTCTACCATCTGAGCCCTCTCTAGGTGTGCAAAGTACTGTTCCAGGCCAACTGCTCAGTTGTCGTTTTGACAAGGCCTGTCATACTGATTCAATATTTAAACGACTTCTTAGAAAATAAAATAAGAGTAAATGTTTTTAAAAGGAGAAATATATTCTCTTACATGGTTGAAATGCTGTCCTAATAATAGACAGACTCTTTCCAACTGACAGACTAATCAGTATATATGTGCTCTTTGCAATCTTAAACTGGAAGAAAGAACTTTCAGAGTGTCTCTGGAATAATAATAATAAATAATAAATAGATGTCTCCAAGTTGTTATAAAGTTAGATCAAATTTCACAAAATTTCTGAAGTCCATTAGAAGACCTATTCACAATCAGTTACTTAAATGCTCTAAGTTTTTTAACGAGTGTGGGCCCTACTTATAGAAACTTTCTGAAGTTCCTAAGTATCATTTAGAAACAAAGTCAAAGTAAGATGTTCCTTGAAATATTAGACCATTACCCTCCATGGTGTCCAAACAGTTTGAAACAAAAATCAAAATGAATGGCCTAACATGGTTTTTAAAATGGGGTATTAAAATTGGATCCGTCTTAGAAAATCTAAAAAAAGCAGCTATAGCTACACATCTTCCATCCATCAGGTATTTGCCCAAGAAGAAAATATTTTCCTTTCTCTTATACTTTAAATTACACCCATTTCTTTGATTTTTTAAAAAAATCCCCCACAATTAGCAAAAGAACTTAAACAAAACTAACTTTATGCATAATTATGTTTTTGTCATTGACGTCAAGCACCACTTCTGAGTGAACAAATATATAGGTCTAAATTAAGTAATTATCTCCCACATAAGGTTTTCTTGCAATCCAAATAAAATGTTAAAGCTATTCAGTAACAAATGGTATTTTGTTTGTTTGTTTGTTTGAGTGTTGTCTACGGTCATTAACTAACTGAAAATACCTATTTTAAAATTATTAAAAATTGTCATTAAAAACATATCAAACACCTAAACAGGATATGGGGCTTTAAAAGAACATGCAAGTCAGGAAAAGTAATGTGCAGTAGATGAAAACATTATTTTCTAATATTTCTGGGAATCCTTTTCATAAATTTTTTTTCAAATGTTCCCATGAATAGGCTGGAGAGGGAAATTTTCTAATTAGTATTTGAATTATCTGAAAGATACTAGATAAGCAATAGTTGTCTCAGTTTTTAAAAGGTATAATCAAATGTATTACTCTCAAATTACATTGAATGTAGTAGTTAGCTCTTTTGTCTTTTTGTAGCAGAGGGGCCACTGTGGATCATGGTTATCATTATGAGACCAATCATCAGTATAGGACTATAGACGGGGAGAGTATAAGAAATATAGTTCAATACTACTAAGACAGACCATATATATTGTTTGCTTCTTAAAGCTTGGTTTACTTGGTGCTGACTACCTGAATTTTAAATTCAGAGGTCTTTGAAGAATGTGTAGTATCCCTTTTTTCTCACGGAAGTATAGAATGGGGAGAAATCCAATTATTTTACTTTGGATTCCTAATAAAGAATAACTTCTTATAACTTGTAGAAACACATTTTAGATACTGTATGATTCAGTATTAACACATAATCCAAGTTGGTGTTAAAGTGTTGGCACTATTTTTATTGGGCCCTGCAACACAAAATTGTCTTAACCTTTATTTAATATGTCTGTTTGTACTGTTTTCCAAAATAGGAAATTTTGTTTATCTGTCATCATTAGAAAAGAGGCATTCCATACAGGAGAATTTTCCAGTTTCATGAAGCTCATCCCTTTAAAAGCACAAATTTTACTTTAACGGTATCTATTTTTAGACTTTAAAAAATATGCTATACATTCCCCTGTGTTCTTAAACAGAGAGTAATCAACATAATGTCACTGGTTCTTGATTATTAAGGTACATATTTTATCGTTCCATTTTTACATTCAACCACTTTATGTATTCAACAAAGCCTTCACAGGCTGGTGTAGCATTCAGGGCTCTTTCTTTTTTTACAGAATGGTAGACTAAGTGCTTCTGTAAGTTCTTGTTTCTGGGGTCTCGTTAGAGTAGTGAGATATGGGAGAAAGAAATTAAGCTTTCATGTCAGACAACAGACCTGGTTTACTACTTACTAATTATGTAATTTTGGGGAAATGTATTTAATACTTCACAATCTCAATTCTTCATTTAAAAAGGGCTGCTTCTACATTGCAGAATGGTTACAAAGAGTGCATTAAATAAAAACTATAAAGGGTCTGGTGCTCCCACCCCTCAAGTCCTGCCTTGGGCTGTCCCCATCAGTTCTTTCTCCTGCCAGCTCACTCCTCTTACCTTTCCCCAGCCCTTATAGACCTGGACATCAGGAGCTTTCCTGACCTGTTCATCACTGTATTCAGTCTCTGATGTTTGCCATCAATACCTGAAAGTGCAGTTTCTGGTAAAACACTTGTACTGTATTTGAATCCTGACCCTCCTGGTTTCTACTTGTGATCTTGGGCAAATTTTATCACCTGTTTCCATTTCAGTTTCCTTGTCTGTGAAATGAGGAGAATCATAATATATACCTTGTAGGATTAAATTAGCTATTTATGTAACTGTCCCTGACATATAGTCAACACACAATAAATGCTTAAGTCTATAATAACTGGGGGTTAAAAAAACAATCTATTGATTCTAATTTTCTGTGGCTGAGGGAATGAAATATCAAGTTCAATATTAAAATTTTTCTACTAATAAAGTTTGTGAGCATCAGTATACAACTTTTTCAACCTTTTTTCCCTTCTTTTCCTGTTTTTATTTTCTTCTCCTCTTTCTCCTTTCTCCCTCTCCTCCTCCCCCGCCTTCTTTTTCTTCCTCTTCTCCCCCTCCTCCTCCTCCTCCTTCTTCTTCTTAGCTCAGAAGCTTTACCTTTGGGTTAATAGGTCCTATTTTGATTGCTGGAAAAATGGTCTCAAGATAATTGGGATTTTCACCATATAACAAACACTATGATATAACTTATCTTTTTATTTCTTTTTTTCCTGCTGTGTCATTTGATTCCATTTTCTCTGTTCCACTTATAAAGATAGATTTAAAGTTTCTTCTACGCTAACCAGTTTTTCCATGTTCTCATGTAGAAATGTTTGCTTTTTATTCATGTGTGGCCAACCATATTCATAGCCAAGGCTACAACTCAGCATGTCATCAGTAAGAATTCACAGGAGTTATATTTCTAAATCTTAACATCTAACTTCTTTCAAAATGGAATGTTTACATTATATACTCCATTTCTTTTTTAAAAAATGTTTAATGTTTATTTTTGAGAGAAAGAGACAGGGTGTGGGCAGGGAATGGACAGAGAGAGAAGGAGACACAGAATCCAAAGCAGGTTCCAGGTTCTGAGCTGTCAGCCCACAGCCCAATGCAGTGCTTGAACTCGTGAACCGCGAGATCATGACCTGGGCCGAAGCTGGATGCTTAACTGACTGACCCACTCAGGCACCCCTCCATTTCTTTGTATTAAGTATTGCCTATTTGTCTTCAATTCCTAGGACAGTCTAATCCTTCAATTGAATAATCTTTTGGAATTTGGAATTGAAGAGTAAAAGATGAAGGTAGAGAGCTATGATTGAAGAATGAATAGCTACAAAGTGCTTTTGATAACAAAATAATCTCTTGAGTGTTATTATATGGTTCTAACTGAACAAAATTTAGAAACTGAATAAACAAAAGTTTATTTTATTTTTATTTTTATTTATTTTTGTTTCATATCAGTCCTACTATTTTATATGTATAAAGTTCTTACTGAATTCCTTTTTATTCTTTTCAATAAGTAAAGTCACTTTTGAGTGGCAGAGCTTTCCTGAATTCTAGTCCTCTAGGGGATAAGAATTACTTCTCACTATTTCCCTAAGTGTCATTAAGTCTGGTCGGTCAGAAATTAAAATGTAGGTGTCTGTCATAGTAATGATAATCTTCATATGAGCCAAGTGGCTTTCTTAAAAGATGATACTACTAGTGGACTTTTACAGTACCATTTCCCCCTCTACATCAAGGATTTCCACACACCCCCACACACACTTCCTAGAGATGGTCTTTGAAATTCTTAAAGCCAGAGAGGAACTGGTAAGTCCAGGCAAGATGTCCAATAAGCAAAGGGAGACCCAGGCTAGTGAGCCATGATTTAGGACATGGTTTTATGAGAGCGTCTTAGGAGAGAAAATTATAGGAGAGTTTTATGAGAATCCTGGTTGGGGCTGAGGAGGAGGCTACAGTCTCTCACCATAGGGATCTGAGTGTCCTGCTCAAGCACTAGAATGTCTCTGTGATTTGACTCCAAGAAGGATCTTCAGCCCGGTATCTGACCTAGTGAGAAATTTTAAGGGTGAGTCTGAAGCAAAAATCTAGTGATATATTTTCTGTTGTCATCTCTTAAGACAATAGTATCAGGGATAACAAGTGGAAAAATAATTGTTTTGGTATATTTGGAGAATAAGACCTTTATCCTATGTATCACCTCAAGTATCTCTGATAATGTTCTTTACAGCAGCATTTGCTTAATATGCAGAGAGTCAAATGTATGACTATAATTTACAGAGGTCTTGAGGAGCAGAAAATCTTTCTCAATGTGTAAATCATCAGTCATTCAGTTTTCTTTATTACACTAATTTCTTGTGCCTTAGTTAACTAATCAGACTCTTTACAAATTGTTCTCTAAGGTTCATACCTAGAATGAGACAATTTTCTTTATCCATATTCTGGAATCACTTGGTCTATTTTTACTATGGTCCCCTATATGCATACCCTCAAGTCAAACTTAGAACTATTTTCCTTTTCATTAGTGAGGCAGTCTTTTCTGTTTCTATAACTTCTCAGCTCCCAGGTAAATTGATTCCTCTTGTCACCAGATGTCCTCATTAGGTAGTATGTCTCTCACTCCCCACTGACTGAAACATCTTAAAACTATATTGTTTGCATTTATTATGTACTAAGTCCTTAGTCTTTTCCTTCTTTCAAGTCAGATGTTAACGTTGTATTTTTAAGACACTTTTCTATTTATCTTTCTAGACCTTGTGCCATTTCTGCCTCTCCATATGATATAATTTTTCTCACCTAAGCAAGAGTAAAAATGTTGGCAAACCCAATCTTACCTACATCTCCTATCACAATGAATTATGGTTACTCTTAACCATATTTTGAGGCAGGATACCCCCATGAAACCCAGCTCTCATGGAATATAGTCCCAATGAACTTGGTAAAAAGAGTCAGTTCGTTCTTCTTTAGTTGCCCAATTTCTGGGGATTGAAAAGAGATGAGAACCCTGTTTTCTGTATACACTTGAACTTTATTATTCATGGAATATGTATTTGTGAATTTTCCTACTCACTAAAATTTAATCATAACCCCCAAATCAATGCTTATAGTGCTTTTGCAGGTCATTCATGGACATACAAAAAGCAGCCAAATATTTGAGTCATCTGATCCCGCCCACCTAGCTGAGGCTGAACCAGCCAGTGCTCTGCTTTCTTGTTTCAACTCTCATGCTCTAAACAAGTATCCTTTCTGTGGTCCATTTAGCACCATGTTTTTCAAATTTTTGTTGGTTTTTTTTTTTTTGGTGATTTTATTGTTTAAAACAGCTCACAAACATAATGCTGAGGTGCTGTCCAGTGTTTTTAAGTACAGAAGGGCTGTGGCATTGCCCTTAGAGAAAACGTGTGTGTTACATAAGCTTCATCCAGGCATGAGTTATAGTACTGTTGACAGTGAGTGCAATATTAATGAATCAACAATATATATTAAATAAGGTGTCTTTAAACAGAAGTACAAATAAAATAAGGTTACCTATTGCTCAATTGACTAAAATGCCATGACCAAATGCCTACGGAAACTTAATCCTATATTTCCTCTAGGAGGCATGGCTCAGTATTCACTAATCTGGTGTTTGCAGGAACTTTATAGATCATAACTAGTACAAATAATGAAATTCAAATGTGCATGTGTGTATGTATACTTCTATGTAGCAAAATTACTGCATCTGACTAATGCCTCACTAAACAGCGTATTATAGTTTATAACAAGTCCCTGTAATTTAATTTTAGTGAAATTATACCTATATATACATATTACCCTTTGATCTAACAATCTTATTTCTAAAAATCTATCCATTAGTTACAGTGGAAAATAAAAGAACATCAATTGCTGTGAATCTTCTAATGGAAGTATACAACACCACCTTTGAAATGGTCTTGACAAAATTGAACTTGAATCTTTTATGCTTCTAGATCTATCAATTTACAGAAACTTCAAGGGGCAGAGGAATATGTAAAACATATGTGGATGCAATGATAGAATCCAGACTAGATATTCTACTGGACAAATGATCTGGATTCTTCAACAACAACCAACCCCCCACAACCTTCACTAACCAAATGTCCATTAACAGAAGAAAGGACAAACCTATTGTAGTAGTGATAGCAATTGTAAGAAGCAGACCGAACAAATCTCACACACATTATACTGAGAAGAAGCTAGATATAAAACAGGATAAAGTCTAGAATAGACACTAAGGTTAAAAAAAATCAACATAAAAGTTGCCTGTGAATGGGGTAAGAGACACAAGGGGACCACCTAGGGAGATGCAAATGCCTACGTGATGATAGGGATGTGGGTTACATTTGGCATACCCATTTATCAAAACTGTACAGCTAAGATTTGTACATTTAAATATATGTACATTTTAGCTCAAAAAACTGTTATAAAATAATGGAATGGAAATTGGAGACTGGGTGGAGGTATAGATGATACAAGAATGACAGACCGCTTAGGGGCTTCTGGGTAGCTCAGTTGGTTAAGTGTCCAACTTTGGCTCAGGTCATGATCTTCTGGTCCGTGAGTTCAAGCCTATGCTGGGCTCTGTACTGAGAGCTCAGAGCCTGGAGCCTCCTTCTGATTCTGTGTCTTCCCCTCTCTCTCTGCCCTTACACCGCTCATGCTCTGTCTTTCTCTCTCAACAATAAACAAACATTTTTAAAAAAATGTAAAGAATGACAGACTGCTGATCACAGTCAAAGCTGGGTGTTGAGTACATATATTATACTGCTTACTTTGAGTATGTTTGAAAATTTATGTAATACAAAGCTTTTTTAAAAAGAGAGACTTAAGGAGCGCCTGGGTGGCTCAGTTAGCTGGGTGTTTGACTTCACCTCAGGTCATGATCTCTACAGTTTGGAGGTTTGGGCCCATGTCAAGTTCTCTCCTGATGGCTCAAAGCCTGGAGCCTGCTTCGGATTCTATGTCTCTCCCTCTCTCTCTCTCCCCCACACACCTCCACTTATGCTCTCTGTCTCTCTCTGGCTCTGTCTCTCTCTCTCTCGATCTCCCTTCTCAAAAATAAATAAACATCTTAAAAAAGCTTTTTAAAATAAATAGAGACTTAAGAGATAATAACAACCAATGGCATTTTTGGATCTCAAGTCTTAAAAACTGAGTATTTGAGGTTATTAAAGAAATATTCAGAGGGATATTTTTAGGTGTGATGGCTGCGCTATAGTTTTGTTTTGAAAATAAAGATATCCAGTTTTTATTTTAAAAATTTTAATTGTTTTTTTAAGAGAGACAGAGTGTGACTGGGGGAGGGGCAGAGAGAAAGGCTGACACAGAATCCAAAGCAGGCTCCAGGCTCTGAGCTTTCAGTACAGAGCTGGATGCTGGGCTTGAACTCATGGGCTGTGAGATCATGACCTGAGCCAAAGTTGGATGCTTAACTGACTGAGCCACCCAAGTGCCCCAAAGATACCTAGTTTTTAAGAGAAACACTTGGATCTACAGATAAAATTATATGGCACCTGGGATTTGTGGGTGTCTTTGAGGCAGAGACAAAACAAGGCTGACCAGGAGTTGAAAATTCTTAAAGCTGGATGATGGGTATATGGGGTTTGTTGGACTATTCTCTGTTCTATAAATTTTGAAATTTCCTATAATAAAAAGATTTTTCAATAATGCATTAAAAACATACTCCCCTAAACTGAAAAACTCCAGGCTGCCAAGTCTAGTCAAATGGATGAAACTGTTTTGCTAATGTGCAGTGCTGATTTTATCTGAGAAGAGACAGGCTGGGGGCAGGAGCCCAGGCTGGTAACACTCAAAGGGGGCGTGTGGTGACTCAGTTTGGGAGGCTGGGAGTTTTGTATGGTGACACAGTGGGGTGGGGTTGCAAAGAAACTGATCTCTGAGAGGTTACTGTGGAGGCAGGACAAGCAGGAGACACAGATGCTTAAGACAGGATATGAAACTGAATAGGGAAGTTATTTGAGAAAATATTAAAGCAGTACCAGTTCAGGAGACCTAGCTGTGAGGAATCAATCCTGAAAAAGGCAGAACTAGGAAAATTCTGTTGGCAGAGTCCAGAATTCCTATACTCAGGTCTACAAAGAGATGTTAAAACCAAAACAAAACAAAACAAAACAAAAACTGAGGAGTTTAGTGAATAACTTGCTGCTTTACTTACTAAAGTAATTCAGAGAACTAGAGAAAACTATCAAAGAAGGATTGGGTCATGGGGCGCAAACCTAGCTGGGAGGATGAAACAAGGAGAATTAGAGTGAGCATCATGAACTGACAACTTGCCAACTTTAAATATGTTTATTTACCCTAAACCCCCTCCACAACCTACCATGGCTCCCCAGTATTCCCTAACCCTGCAACCAGAGCGTCTACACTACCACTCCAGAGATGGTAATGCTAAACAGTCAGTATATTTCTTTTTCACTTGGACACTAGTGAAGTAGTATTTTACGATGTCAGATATGTTCTTGAAGGTATGGGTAAAAGATTTTAGAAACCATTCTCAAAAACAAATGAAAAATAGACTCCTACAATATGGCAGATTGAGCTAATTAGAGCACCCTTTTTTGATACAAATAAATAGACATCCTGGGAAATATAACAACATAGCTGACCTTGAGAGAAATCAAGAGAAGTCCTTATTGCCAGAGGGGGGAAATGTGTCAAGGGAAGAGGATACAGAGACAGACAGTTAAATCTAGACCTTAAGGGCCTGGGCCTGGACTTTAATGCTCATGTAGGGATAGGAGATGTGCATGCACTTGTACTTGCAGTGCAGAGGTTAGAACTGGGACATTCTAATGTCTAATTAGGACATTCAAATAGCTGAAAGCCAATGTCCAAAGCTCAAGGCAGTCAGGCAGGCAGGAGGAAATTCCTCCTTATTTGTGGAAGGGTCAGTTTTTTTTTTGTTCTATTTGGTTTTTCAACTGATTGGATGAGGCCCACTCACATTAGGGAGCAAGATCTGCTTTACTCAGACTAGTGACTCAAATGTTAGTATCATCCAAAAACACCCTCACAGACACACCCAGAATAATGTTTAACCAAATATCTGTCCCAGTCAAGTTGACACATTAAATTACCAGTCAGGAATACTTATCTCAGAGAGTGTGTCAAAGATTAAATGAGATACATATAGCAGGATGCTTGATACAAGCAAGATCTTAATATGCAATAAATGTAAACTATTGTTATCATTGTTACTCTACACACTCCCCCTGGGGGATCTTATCCACTTTCAGGTTCAGCGGTGAGATGAGTCCTCATTATTTAACTAGTGCCTACTAGATATCATCACATTCACTTCAAGCTCAGTTGTCCAAAACAAAATTCATTGTTCTCCACAAAGTTGCTTCTACTCTTGTGTTCACTGTATTAATGAATAACCCTGATGTATAATGTCCAGTTACACACCCAGAAACCTCAAAATTATCCTTCTCTTTCTCTCTGTCCCACATCCAATCAGCAATTAAGTCCAGTTCATTTGACCTCTTGTATGTCTTTGGCGTCTGCTCTCTTTTTCCATTCCCCACAGCTACTTAGTTTACCCATCAGCCCTCACCCGAATTATTACATATTCTTTAAACTGGTCACCTTGCTCAAACACAAATGTGATTTATATCACTCCTCTGTTTAAATTCTTCCAACAATTTCTTATTGCCAAACTCCTTGGCATGGCATGGCATATAAGGGCTTCTGTGATTTGAACTCAGAAAATTTACTCAACCTCATGATCTAGGGTGCCTCCATCACATTCTACGTAGAATTCTACAATTCTACGATCTGGCCTGAATTGTTTGTAGTTCTCCAAATGAGCCATGCTATTTCATGTTCCATATCTTTTCCCACAGCGCAAGCTCTACTGAAATGTTTTTGGTCACCTGGTGAGTACCTACTCATTTTTCAGGACTCAGCTCAACCACTACCTTCTCTTTGAAGTGTTTTCTGACTGTATTCTCATGTAAAATTGATTATTGTCTACATACCCACTGTTCCCTAAACACACTTGTAGAAAAGTGATTATAAAATTTTGTTGTACTTCTCTATTCACTTGCCTATAAGCTTCTCAAGTGTTGCAAACACGACTAATTAATCTTTACATACATAGCTTGCCACTATATGAGTATTCAAAGAAAGAATTAATGCATGAAATTTGAGGTATAAAAATAGTTAGTCCATGTGCAGATAAATCAGTAGGGATGGAAACACAATCTAAATCTTCTCTCCAGGAGTCTTCCACTTCTCTCATTACTTAGTATTTTTTCTAACGTTCCAAAATAACTACTTGCATACATGTTGGTTAGCCTAATACTGAGAGTGTACAGGCTGCATTCTTTGGTATATAAGCATACTCCTTTAAAACTTTAAAATTTTAACTAGCTTGTCTTTGACATTTTCCAAATATATCTAAAATGTCAGAGCCAGCATTTGGGGCCTACAAATCTTTTGAGTGAAAGCCCAGGCCTTCAAATTGTGTGCCATTCACAGGTTTTAAATAGGAACATGTTCCATGTCGACTGTGAGCTATTTGGAGACTTTGGGGACATTAAAAGAGAATAATTTTATTTTAGGGAGGACTATGGAAAGGTAGAAGTTCTAAGAGATAAACTACATAATATATGAATGATGAAATGGACACTCCCCCCAACATTATTACTTTTAAATCTGAGAGTTTCAGCAAGACTTGAGTTTGCAGTTTTGGGTCTTCCTGATTCCAAAGGAAAGTCTGTCTGCATTTTTAGTAAAAAAAACAACTTTTAACGCACATGAACTAATAGGATATAATCACTTGTCAGTATAAAATGTGAGAACTTGGGACAAAATATGAAAAGATATGTTCAATTGCTGCAGATGAAACATTTGCAATAAAAGGAGAAAAATAAGCTTGCAACAGTTTTGTCAAGTCATAAGAAAAGATTGGCATATCCAATCCCTCTGCATCGTTTACTAGCAAATTAGATAAATTGCATGATGTTTTGGAGAAAGGCATCAATGTTGTGACTTTTCCTTATATTCATATTTTAAATGCCATTTTTATGTATGTTTGGAAGGAGAGTAGAAACATAGTTTTAGTTGATTCTTACATAGTCAGATGGTGGAAAAAAACGTTGGAATTTACTCAGCAAGTTCCTAAGATCAAATTTTTTTTTAGCATCAAAGGGATTTAACAAAACCTAAGTTATATTAGTCCCCCAGCATTTACTTTCTTACTTAAATGACTAGGTATGTAAATATACCAAATTTGAAAGTGCAGAGAGGCAACAAAAGGAGAGTTGCTTTGGTCAAAGAAATGTAGGTATTAAAGGAGATATGTAGACTGAGGAGATGGTAATTGAAGGTATACTCATTTTCTGTGATCAAAGTTTCCCAAGTTCAAATGACTATAGATTTTGAAGAATTATACAAAAGTGTATGGTGAACACAAATTTCAAAAAGAGATTTGCAGATTTTCATATATAAATGAATGCCAGTCTGATTTTGTACAAACCCCGCAATACGTCTAAACTATGGT
Source organism: Proteles cristata cristata (assembly GCA_017311185.1). Lineage (NCBI taxonomy): Eukaryota > Metazoa > Chordata > Mammalia > Carnivora > Hyaenidae > Proteles > Proteles cristata. Next base: position 525,546 of record JAESUZ010002979.1, read on the forward strand.
GTCTTAACATTATTATGGTGGCTGTTTCAGAGAAATGTATATTGTCTGAGCATTTACTATATTCCAAGGACTTTACATGTATTTTCTGTTTCAAGAAAAACTGGTTGAACTAACAGCAAGTGATGATCATACAAAAGATAAACTATTCCTGGAATTTTAGTGACAAGTATGCAAGTACACAAAATCCAGAATTATGTTGAAGTTGCTGGCAATAAGACCAAATTTTGAGCAGTGTGTGGGTCTGCCTGGTTCTGGGGAATATACTTTATTTCTTGAAACTACTATAAGTCTGTAGCTATTCCGATTATGCTCAGCTGTACATAACATAGAATACAAAATAACAATGCCGATATGGTGCCTGGGTGGCTCAGTCATCCAACTCTTGATTTTGGCCGAGGTCATGGTCTCATGGTTTCTTGATTTCAAGCCCCCCATTGGACTCTGCACACTGTCCCAGGCCTGTTTGGGATTCTTCCTCTCTCTTCTCTTTGCTCTTTCCCTGCTTAGCCTTTCTGTCTCTCTCAAAATAAAAAAATTTAAAAATGCCTATAAATAAGATAGAAGTTTCTCTCTCACTTAAAAGAGGTCAAGAGAGGGGACCTCTCAGTCAGTTAAGTTTCCGACTCTTGATTTCAGCACAGGTTATGATCTCACAGTTAGTGAGATTGAGCCTGATGTCAGGCTCTGTGCTGAAAGCAAGGAGCCTACTTAGGATTCTCTTTCTCCTTCTCTCTCAATCTCTCTCTCTCTCAAAATAAATAAATAAACTTAAAAAAAAAAACACGAGGCCAATAGATACAAAGTCCAGTACCTGTGTCAACTCCATGGTCATTAAGGACACAGATTTTTTTCATCTTTCTGTTTCTCCATTCAAGCATACTTTTTTAGGATTTCACTTATCTCCACTATTGACTTACTGGCCATACATGTTTGTTTTATTTTTGATGGGTGTTCTAAGATTTAAAATATACATTTTTAATCACAATTTACCTTCAAATAATAGTACATTTCACATATAATGTAAATTCTAACAATATAATTCTATTTTCCCCTTCCTTCCTTTGAACTACTATTGTCAAGCATTTTACTTCTACATATGCTATGAACCCTATTAAGTAGTGTTATATTTTTTTAAGTAGTCAATCATCATTTTAAAAAAAATTTTAAATGGGGGTAAAGCCTTTTACGTTTACTCATATAGTTACCGTTTCCAGAACTTTTCATTCTTTAGTATAACTAGCTTCCATATGTGTTTTTTTTTTGTTTTGTTTTAATGCTGAAAAAGTTGCTTTAGTGTTTTTTTTGTAGTGTAGTTCTACTGGCAACATTCTCTCAGCTTTTGAGTTCTTTAGCTTTCATTTATTTTTTTTATTATTATTATTTATTATTTTATTATTATTATTATTTCTAGGAGAGAGAGAGAGAGACAGCGTGAGCAGGGAAGGGTCAGAGAGAGAGGAGTCACAGACTGAAACAGGCTCCAGGCTCTGAGCTGGCAGTCAGCACAGAGCCCGACGCGGGGCTCGAACCCACGAACCGCGAGATCATGACCTAAGCGAAAGTCGGACACTTAACCGACTAAGCCACCCAGGCACCCCTTTAGCTTTCATTTAAAATTTTTAAAAAAATGTTTATTTACTTTTGAGAGGGAGCGAGAAAGAGTGGCAAAAGGGTAGAAAGGGAGGGAGACACAGAATCTGAAGCAGGCTACAGGCTCTGAGCTCTTAGCACAGAGCCTGATGCAGGGCTCAAATCCACAAACCATGATATCATGACCTAAGCAGAAGTTGGAAGCTTAACCAACTAAGCCACCCAGGAGCCCCTTAGCTTTCATTTTTGAAAGATATTTTCTCTAAATATAGGATTCTATATGAGAGATGTTTTTCTTTCAGCACTTTTTAAAATGCCCTTTCTGTTTTGCATAATCTCTGATTAGAAGTTTATTGAATTTTTGTCTTTATTTCTCTATACATAATGTAACTTTCTTCCCACTAGCTATTTTTAATATTTTCTTCTTATCACTAGTCTTCAACAATGTAATGATGATGTCTTTTGCAGTGGTTTTGTGAGTGTGTGTAAATGTGCGTGTTTCTCCTGCTTAGGGCTCATTGAACTTTTTGAGTCTGGGTTTGTAATTTTTATCAAATTTTTAGCTATATTACTTCAAATAATCTTTCTGTCACCCCTTCTTAATTTGCTCTCATCTGGAACTCCAGTTGTACAAAAAATAGAATAGTTGGTATTATCCTGCAGATCACCGGAGCTCATTTTTTCTTGTGTGCTTTACTTTGGCTGGATTCTACTGCCATGTCTTCAAGTTTGCTAACCTTTTCATCTGAGTGTCTGATGTGTTACAATGTTAATCCCAACCAGTGAAATATTTATGTCCATGGAAATTCCATTTTATATGTTTAATTTCTCTCCTTTAGCATATTGAACATATTTATAATAACTTTTAATATAGTTGATTGCTAATTCTACCATCTGTGTAATTTCTGGCTTTGTTTATGCTGATGACTTTTCTCCTGGTTATACATTACATTTTCTTACTTCTTTGTATGTCCTAGTTCTCTTGCTGGCTCCCAGGCATTTTCATGATCTTCCTACTTACTCTGTTAAGTGTTGGTGTTCCCCAGGGTGCTATTACTGATTCCTCCTTTTCTGGTGTACATACTCCCTATGGGTGATTTCGTCCATTTTCACAACTTCAACTGCCGTCTATATGATGGTATAATCCTCTTCCATCTTCTGCTATCCAGATCTCTCTTCAGAGCACTAGAGTCATACATATATAACTGCCTACTCCACTTCTCCACAGAAACGTCCAGAGTTGTCTCAAACTCAACATATCCGAAGTGAATTAATCAAATTCCCCCTCAAAAGCTGTTCAATCTCCTGTATTCCCTAACTCAGTGAATGGCATCACTAGCTCATAAATCTGTGAGTCATCTTTCTCCTTCCTTGTCATACATATTGTTCCCCCCTTGTCAGCCTCCGTTCTTTTTCTGGGCAATCACTTTAGTTTTCTTGGGGATAGCCATCTCTTCATCACGATTTTGAGGGAATCTGACTCCTTTGGGTCTAGGGGCAGAGCATTTGTTTTTATCCTAAGAAAATTAGCTTCATGCCATCCTCTCCCCATGTATAGAGACATGAACCAATTCTTGACACTTTTGAGAAAGGTGTAAGGTGTTTTCTCTTCTTTCTAAAAGAGTTTTAAAAAATTACTCCTTTGTTTCTTCTTTCATGTAACTACATGGTAAAATTTAAAACCACAAGATTTTCTGGCCACTATTTTTATGGTCAAAATAAAGCTAATACTGGGGCATCTGGTGGCTCAGTCACTTAAGCATCTGACTTCAGCTCAGGTCATGATCTCAAGGTTCATGAGTTCAAGTCCCACAATGGGCTCTCTGCTGTCAGCACAGAGCCTGGAGCCTGCTTCGGATTCTGTGTCTCCCTCTCTCTCTGCTCCTTCCCCACTCGGGCTTTGCCTTTCTCTCTAAAAAAAATATTTAGGGGCGCCTGGGTGGCTTAGTCAGTTGAGCGTCCGACTTTCGCTTAGGTCATGATCTTGCGGTTCGTGGGTTCATGAATTTTTGCTGCATGTGACCAAAAGTATTATAATTGGTATGAATTCCTTCACCCTTCACACCCAAACACAGGCAATGGTTTACTAGTTTCTATTAATTCTGTCTCTTAAACAGTGTCTGCTTACCCTGAGTTCTGTCTCTTTCCACTGCAAATGCCTTAGTTCAGGCTCTCATCTTTTTTTAAATGCATAAAATTCATTTCTAAAATGCAGATCTTATCAAAATTTCATCTGCTTACAGTCCTGGCATGAGTTTCTATTGCTTCCGGAAAAGAGTTCACATTTCTTAGCATATTGTATAAGATTCTTTATGATCTAAGCTGTCTCCCTTACCTTTTCTGTGCCTCCTCTCATCACTTCAACTCCATTCTACCAGCAATGTTGAACTCTTTGCTGAACCAAAATACTGTACAGTCTCATGTCTCTAGCACTTTGCTCTTGCTGCCCTCCACCTCCATCCCTAATGTTCCCGCCCACTTCTTTCTTTCCCCTCCTCCACCAAAATACACAAACATACTAACTCATAGTCATCTTCAAGTTCGAATATTCTTGGAAGCATCTCCTGACCTTACTTGGGTCTGGGGCAGCTGTGTACCAAAGCACCTGGTGTGCTTTCCTGTTATGGTATTTATCACAATAAGTCCATTTATTTACCCGTCTTCTCTCTGCACAGCAAGCAATTTGAAAACAAGGAATGTTTCCTTTACATTCTTGTATCTCTATTTCTGAGAACTAATAGAGTGTCTGGGATGCAATATACTCAGTAAATGTTTTTTGAATAAGTAATTGTATGGTCTATAAACACAAGGATTTCTGATTTTGAGATTCTATTTGAAAACCACAATTTTTCTTTCTCTGCATGTGTTTCTGATTTATAAACATTAATCTTTCTCTTCCAGGGAATGGGTTTCTAGATAGACAGAAGAGGAAAACAAAAGAGTTTGGGACAGGTTGCCTGTAGTTCTTTAGAGATCCAGTAACCGTGTCCTGCCTTTCATCACCCTCCTTCACCATCTATTCACACCAGGGTGCCCTGTATGGGTGTAGACTTAGCTGACCAGCCCAACAGCATATTCAGACCTTGGTTCAGACTTTTGTTATTGCCAAATGAAAGTTTGCCAATAAATGTAAAAGGTAAACAATTTTCAACTTCTCATATATCTTTTGAATTTATGAATATTTCTTAAAAACCGTAGGCCTTAAAATAATCAAATCTGGATTATTTTACAACAAGGAAGTAAAACATACTAATCTTAATCCTGAATGTTACCTTTGTTGGCCTTAAAGTCTGATGTGATTCATTAGGCGAAAACATTAACTATAGGATTCTGACGGTGATGTTCCTAACAGTTATCACTAAATTGTTCAGTTACTGAAAGCAACTACATCTCTACATGTCTTAGGTAAAACAAACAAACAAACTTGAATTTTAAAAAGCAGAGAGGATTCGTCTGAAGGAAGGGAGGGAAATGGGTATTTGTGAAAGAATATTAAGCAGGAGGGAAGACCGAAATATCGACAGGAAGTCAGACTTCAGGGGGCACTTGTGAGTGGTGAGGTTAGAAGTTGGGGGTGGAGCGAAGTAGGAAGGACTAGCTGAGGGCGGGATCCCTAATAGCTCCTTAAGACAAGAAGGCCCTTGTTCCGCCAGCAGCGGCGAAGAACACGTTCTCTTCCTCAGAGTGTCGGTGACCATAGTAACAGTGGGGGCTGACCCTCTCTCCCGAGCATGCGCAATGCAGTGAGAGCCGGGACACTTCCTCAACCATGAGAAGTCCCTTTTTTCTTCAGTCGGAGAACTACAATTCCCATGAGGCCACTCGGCGTCGCGTCACCGCCTCCCGCTGTGGCCCTGCCTTGTTCCCTCCCTCCTGCCCCGCCCTCCTGCTAGTCCCCTCCCCTCCCTCTGAGTGTGTGTCAGTGACCCAGACGCGGTGTGAGGCGGAGGGACCGTCGGGGGGCGCCGCCGCGGCCGCCGCCTCCACCAGCAACACCAGCCGCGCCGCGCGTTCGGATTTGCCTCGAGCCCTTCGGAGACGCACCACAAAGCGGGCTCCGCGCCTCTCCCTCAGCTCCTCAGCGCTCGGCTCCGCGGCCAACTTCCCTCGCGCGGCTTGGCCGGCTGGCGTGGAAGGCGGCGGCAGAACGCTGGGCTGTCTGCTCGCGCTCCTCGCGTACGCACACTTCTCACCCCCTCGCTCCGAGTCTCGGGGCCGTGCTGGGATTGCGGCCACGAGCAATTGTCCGGTGAGTGCGGCCGCGGCGCGCCACGGAAGGGATGGCGGCGGGGCCAACCAGGGGTGCGGGCAAGGCGGGCGCGCAACTTCCTCGGCGGTTGCCGGGGGCGGCCGGCAGGCTCTCCCCGCCCGCCTGCGCGCCCCCGCGCTCGAGGCGGCCGGGAACGGAGTTTGCGGCTCCCGCATCCCGCGCCCTCGCAGGAGGAAGCGCCTTTGTCAGGAGCCGGCTCGGCGCGCCCTCCCCCTCCACCCCGAAGCCCAGCGCGCGGCGGCCAAGTCCGAGCCCCGCGCCCCGCGCGGGGCCGCCTGCTGCGGGAGGGGAGCCCCGCGGGGGCGGGGAGGAAGTGGGAAATGAAAGAGAAACAAAGGGGGCGGTGGGCTTTTCTTTTGTTTGTGCGAATCTGCTAACTTCTTTCTCCTTCCTTACGTAACGCAGACTTCCAAGTTAGTCATTCTTTTTATTGTTGTGATTATTGTCATCTTCTCTGCGTGTCTCTCGCATTTCCTTTCATCTCTGGATCGCAGAGCGTTTAGAAATACTAATTAATTACACCTTCGGGGTCCCCACGAAACAAGTTAATACGCCCGTATTCCTAAGTGGGTAAACTGAGGTCCGGAAGAGCTCTCTAATTGATGGATACTCTTCGTCGTCCCCCGCGCCTGGCGTCTGAGGACCTGAAAGCATTTATGAGTAAGAACTCGTTCTCCAAGCCCCGTGGAAAAGTTAAAGATGCTCATTTTAGTTAAAGGTTAACTAAGTTTAAAAGAAGGCTGGGTAATTGTGAGGTAGTTCAAACAATAATTCTTCTTGCATAGTGTTTGAATCTTAAAACCTCAAAGGACTCTTGAAAAATGCTTGAGTGTGGAAAATACTGTAACTCATAAGCCCACCTCACCATCTACTTTTATTTTTATACATGCAGGTCTTTTATGAGGCAAGAGAGCAATGATGGGGGGCGGGAGGACGGGTTGTTGTTGTTTTTTTTAAATGTAAACTTGACAGATTTTAATCACTACACACGAGGAAATGTGTCTTGGTTTTAACAGCATCAACAGCCTTCCCATCGTTTAGTCATCCAACAGCATGTTAACAAATGATTGAGTGAGCATTTTATCCATAAGGTCCTCGATGTGCAAAGGACTGAAGCTTTAAGTGTATGAAAGGGTCATCTGTTTTGGTTCAAAGGCTGTGTACTTTTCCTTCTCTGCAGAAATGTTATTTTGTTTTCATAGCAGCTGATCTTTTGTTTCAGAACTGTCTTTGTCTTTTTCTGCTTTGAATATATATTATTTGAGGAGAGAAGTAAGGTGTTGTGTTGTGGGGTTTTTTTTTCATTTGCATTGTAGCGTGAATTTAAATTTTTGAATTGTGGAGAAAGTTCAGTTTCTTCAGTTTTTCTGTTTCAGCTTATGATGTTTTCTTTAAAACAGGAAATGTTTTCTCAAAATGATCAGATTTACATCTCTCAAAACATTGTCTTTATTGTGCAGATAGTTCATATGAATTCCTTTTGGTTTTTTATTCACACCAACAGCCTCTTCTGGAGGAAAATGCTTACCTCTGAGGATAAGTTTATTTTTGGTAGTTGAGCCACACTGGATGCTACCAAAGATTTAAATCAAGCATTTCTACTAGTTATTTCTTGAGACAGATAATGATCAGAACTGTGATCATTAAAAGTGAATACTTTTACTTATTCTAATTACCGTTGAATTTAATTTTTTGTGGTATAGTTGCCCCCAAATTTTGTATTCTGGTGGTTTCATTAGAAAAGGAAAGTGAGACACTTATTATTTTGATTTTTCTCCCAAATCATCCTGTAGGATGTTTAAAGAGATTTTGAGTTTCAAACAAAACAAACGGCTGGAAACAGAACAGTTAAATGTACGGGAAGTTGCATGTAGTGAAGTGGTTTTAATGCCTCATGTAATATATTTATACTTTTTAAAGAGAAAATGGTCACTTAGGTTTTCATGAATGTTTTAGAGGTGCTGTAATACAATAATAGTAGTATTTATTGACTTGAAAAAAAAGCTAGAAATTATGCCTTGGTGACAGATTTGGGGAGAAGGGGAAGAATCTGTGCTCTTTTTAAAATTGTCGTTTTAGTGACCTTGCAGATGGTTATGTTGAACTTCTTCTGCAGCTTTTACAAACCAAATTTACCATAAGCGTTTGTACTTAAGGAAGCTACTAACACGACATCTTTGCTCAATCAGGGGAGTCCAGAGGCAGAAGTTAGTGTTGACTGGCAAAGGCTGGCACTGCAAGTTTCCTCAGGTCTTTGGGACCCATTAAAAAAATAGCAAAAAAGTTCAGGCAGGGAACTGAGTCTGGTACTGCTGAATGCTAAGCACGCATGTTTCAAGGGGGAAGCCTCCATAGGTTGCTCTTTGACTTCATTTCAGCTTCTCTTCAGGTTGTCATAATGTCACTTGTATGCTCAGAGTCTTGGCATTCAGAATATGCCATATTGTAATTGTCCAGTGGTTCAGATGGTAAGGACTTTCTATGCTAATCCTACTTTGTGAACAACTGGCTGCAGACAGAATTCTGGAGTTGATTTTAAGCCCAGACTTAGAATTGAAAACTGTTTTTTCTTTTCCTGTTTAATGTTTATTTATTTATTTTTGAGAGAGAGAAAGAGAGCACATGCAGGGGATAGGCAGAGAGAGAATCCCAAGCAGGCTTCGCGCCCCAGCACAGAGCCTGAAGCTGGGCTCAATCAAACCCATGAACCAAGAGATCATGACCTGAGCCAAAGTCAAGAATCAGATGCTTAACCGACTGAGCCACCCAGGTGCCCTGAAAACTATCTTTCTCACACACATACATCTTACCATTGTACAGTATAGACCTATCTTACTATTTATGAAATCAGAAAAGCTTATATGGATTATTTTATTATATACATTTTAACTGTACAGTGTATATTAAAATTTCAAAATGACAGGTATATAATGAGGTTAAGATGGTTCCAGGACGTTCTTTGCAAAAAATCATGTTATTCCAAAAGTTACATTTATATATTTTAATTGAAAAGAATAAAACAAATTTAAAAGCCATTTGAAAAAAGGAAGTAGAAAATCAACAGAAAGAAAGAAACCTGATGAAGATGTTTTTAAAAAGTACAATATAAAAGATTCCTGGCATTATATAAGGGACAGAATTCTAGCTAAAGTCTATAAACAGTGAATTCCACTTAGCACTTTCTGTTTATAGATTTCTAGCCTTCTTTTCCAGATTTCCTCTAAATATATTACATAGGAAAAGTAAATAGAAATCATTCTTTCAAGGGATTTGGGTTGTTGGAAATTTTTTTTACACATATGGTAGTGGGGGAGGGGGCGGTTATTGTTGTTTTTCTTTAAGTTTAACCTCTGCCAGAGAAGATTTTCCCCACACTAATGTGTGGAAATCTCAAAACAAGAAATACTGGCAACTGAAAGAACTAGATATAATTTCAAGTTAATGCCACTAGCTTTTTCTTACGTTGAAAGACCTCTTCTTTTCCTTCCAAAAGTTAAAAATAATTGTCTAACGTGTTATACTTAGTAGGTCCTATGTATTTTTTGTTGTTATTGCTCAATTAAATTGCAAGTAACAAAGAGAAAGTACAAGATTTCTTGAGGGAAGGGTGGCTCTGTCAGTTTGGCTTAGGTCGTGATCTCACGGTTCCGGAGTTTGAATGAACCCCATGGTGGGCTCTGTGTGGACAGCTCAGAGCCTGGAAGCTGCTTCAGATTCTGTATCTCCCTTTCTTTCTGCCCCTTCCCTGCTGTCTCTGTGTCTCAAAAATAAATAAACGTTGAAAAAAATTTTGAGTGAACATCAGGGAATTTCTGATATTTTTTTCTTTTCAACAGAAATAAGTAACCAAAACATATTAACATCTGATTGGAGCCTTTCAGTTAACATAGCTTCTTTCAGAAATAAAGTTGGGGAAAAGAGATTTGTTAGATAATTTAAAAGAAATGAATTGTAAGACTAAGAAGACATTATTTTTTCAGAATGTATACATGATCTTTTAGAATTTGTTATAGAATTCTACATAGTACTCCTTACATTACCCCCTGTAAGACTTTTATACACCTCAAAATATCATTTACAGAAAAATAGAGTATGTTGTTGTTGCCTATAAATGGGGAAATTCTGACGTTTGCTATTCCCCAGTTAATCTTGACCATTCACGTAGTTTAAAAAATAGTTCTAAATTCAATACACATGTAATCTACTTCCTTTTCAAAGAATTTATTACTGATTTTTCTTCTATAATGAACCTCTTGGGATGTTGCTAATCTTAAAAACATGTAGTACCCCTAGTTTCCCACCATCTTCTGCCGTTTCTTTTTCTATCATTTTTTGGCTATAATTTGCTTTCTCCCCTAAATTGTCTAAAATAAGCTAAGAAATGTTTACACATACTTGACAAGAAATACAGTCACTTATTATGCTGAACTTCAGCTAAATTTCAACATACAGGGTCCATTGACTCTGTTTTGGAGATGGAACTACACTTATTTAGAAAGCAGGGATAGCAAATAGATTTCACCTTGGGTACCAGATCTGATTGCTTGGTGGTGTCTCCCTGGACTATATTTAGAAAACTGGGAGTCCCAGTTCAGACTGAGGAAAGAGTGCTGTGATTCTGCTATGGAACAGGCAGTGGACTTTTGGCATGAACGCCAAATATTCATTCAGTAAGTATTTATTGGATGTCTAGTGTCAGGCACTGGTCTAGATCCTCAAATCATTCATACAAATTAAAATTAAAAGCTCTGTCTTAGGGTGTTTACATTCTAATAATAAGACACAGGCAATAAAATAAAAGATTTCATGTTTTAAGGATAAATGACCTCATTTCCTCAAGAAATAAATAACAAGAAATAAGAAAAGGAGAGGAAGCTCTAAGATTAAAGAGGCTTCAGAGACATATCCACTAAGTGCAGTGTATGGATCTTACATCCTGCTTTGAGCAAGCGAACTGTAAAAAAATATTTATGAAAAATTTGGAGAAATTTGGACATTGGATAATTGATTAAAAGGAATTGTTAATTTTTTTGTAGGTGTGGTAATGTATTCCAGGTTTTAAACAAGTGTAAACTTTTAGAGATCTAGCATGTTTATTAATTAAAGTATCCTGTCTGGATTTTTGCTAAGATAATTTGGAGGGGAGATGAGCATAGATGAAACAAGATTGGCCATATATTGAAAGTTGTTGAAGGTAGATGATGGATACTTGAGATTCATATTCTCTCTACCTTTGTGTATGTTTAAAAATTTCTGTAATGAACAGTTTTATACACACACACACACACACACACACGAAAAGATAAAGGAGAGAAGGGGAAAAGGGAACAGGTGGGATGTGAGTATGGGATAGGAGGAGAATACAGAACAGATTTCATTGAGAAAGACCTGGGGGAGGTGAGGAGTAAGCCTTGCAGATAATCCTAGAGCAGGGCAGAGGCAGAGAGACCGGCATGTACCCTGGACCTGAGGTAGAGGATCTTGATTAGAATGCAAGAAACTACAAGAATACCAGAGTGGCTGGGTTAGAGTGAGAGAGTAGCAGGAGATGGAGTCAGAAAGGTTAAGGGAGGAGCTAGGAGAACAGATTGTGTGGGGTCTGGTTAATTATCCATCCTTGCTTTAAAGTAAGGACATTTATACACTTAACCTAAAATATGTCTTCTTTAGTCACCCTGGGAGCTATAAAATATGTCTTCTTTAGTCACTCTGGGAGCTATCTATACTTCAACGATACTAGCATTACTCAAAATATTTTTGGAACTACTTTTTTTTTTTTTTTTTTTTTTGCTAATTGCCTTTTAAGCCAATTTAAGAGCCACACATGAAAATAGCTCAGTACTATATATTTGCCCCTGGTTTTTAGGAAAAAAGGTGGTATAGGTACATGATATTTCATTTATTAGATATGACTCAGAGGATTTTGGACAGAAAGAAAATAAGAAATAACTTTCTAAAATTCAGATCCTCTCTAAGAGGCAATTATTATTTCTTAAAAATCAGATCTACCTATAGACTGAAAAGGAGTTTTAATATCATGGACAATTGTATAGCATAATTTGGAATAATGCTACACTCTGAGAGTGACTGATAAGAAAGAGACTGTTACACTCAATTAGATATTTACATTTCGCCTGATGCATTGAAACACATAAACATATACACACAAGACTGTACACATTTCTTAATAATTAAGTATTTAAAATAGTCATTGCAGATAAGTTTCTGTGTCATGCATTCAAGACTGAAGAGATGGCATTTATAATGTAATGAAGTTGTATAGCTTTCTTGTTGCTATAGCATACACTAGGGGAATTGAAAGACTAGCACACATTTAGTGTTAGAGACTAATCTGGCTCTCAAGTCTTATATTCATGCTTCATTTCTCAGATTAATAGTTGCTTCCAGAACATGATGATCTCCCAGAAAGAACTATATTTAAATCTTTATTATTATAGTAAAATTGATCTCATCCTTCAAATGTTTGAAAACCCCCCTTTAAAAAACCCTTCATAAATATCGATGTTTAAAATCTTCTACTCATAGGACAGTATAGATGCAGAGATTACTAGTTTTGAATGATTTTACACAAAGTGATTTAAAATACATGATTTTAATTTTTGTAGGAATAAGTTTTCCAGCCTGAGAAACCTAAACTTATTTCAGTGATTTTTTACTTTGTTGATAACATTGAATAAAGAAAATCATTTTTTCTAGTTAATTATGCCTAATAGTAGGGTACAATATTTTCTTCTGTATTTTTAGCCAATAAAATGTAGGATTTAATGGGATTAAGTAGAATTTGGGAACTTTTAATATATAGTAAACTGCAGGGGTGCCTGGCTAGCTCAGTCAGTGGAGCATGCAACTCTTGATCTCGAGGCTGAGAGTTTGAGTCCCATGTTGAGTGTAGAGATTACTTAAAAAAATCTTTTTATAAAATAAATTGAATAAAGTGACCACTATGAATATAAGTATGTAACAGTATAAAGAATACTTCAACAAAACTCCCTGTTTTAAACTTTTTTTCAGAAAATTCTTTAATTTCTTTAATTCATTCAGAGTTTTTGGTCCTTTTGGTATGTATATATGTGTGTGTGTATGTATAGATAGGTAGCCAGGACCTTTCTTAATATACTCTATATACTATCAGGATTGAGATGCTAAGCTGGGTTATTTAATGTATTTTTTTTTTTTAGTTTATTTATTTATTTTGAGAGAGAGCAAGCATGAGTGGGCCGAGAGAAAAAGAGGAAGGGAAAGAACCCCAATCAGGCTCCATACTGTCAGCACAGAGCCCAGCACGGAGCTTGATCTCACAAATGGTGAGAACATGATCTGAGCTGAAATCAAGGTTCATTCACTTAACTGACTGAGCTACCCAGGGATCCCTATTTAATATATTTTAAACACTAGCCTATTAGCATGAACACAGAGCCCATGTTTAATTCCTGGGCTTTCCATTAATTCAGAAGGTATTTCCAAGCTATCTTTGATTCATCTGTAAAATACAATAAAAATAATAATAGTTTTTCATGAAGGACTTTGAAATTCTCTGATGAGACCATACTGGTGTGTGGCTCATTTAGAAATAGCTTTCAATCTCTTAATTTGGTGATTGGATTATGAATCTGTTTTTCATTTCCATTTTTGTGAAATAAATAAATGACTTATGATGGATGAGAAAGAGAAAGGAGGGAGGGGACGGGAAGGACAGAAAGAAAAAATTGTCTCTCACAAAATAGAGAACATAACCATGGATAATTCTTATAATTTGGATTTACTTAATAGATCAAATGTATAAATAAATAGAGAACAGTAATAATAATACAGATTCCATTTCAAGAAAAAAAAGTTGTTTTGTAAAAGGTATGTCATCTTAAGTTTCATGGTGACTTAAACTTTGTGACCATGATAAAGCCTGTACTTATTTTGGGAAATAATAATAGTGATGAATCGATAATAATACTAATAGTGATGATGGTGATAATTAATAGTAAGGAAGAATTTGAAAATTCAGTCTATTAAGCTCTATAGATTTTTGCAGCAGCAGCTTCCAGGGTGTTTTCAACTTGTGCTTTGCAAGATTAGCATATTCCACATCTCTGCCTTTTTCACTTCATCTCTCTTAACTTTCTTCTCTTCCTCACTTTGTCACTGGCTCTGTTTATCTTCCTTTGCTTGCTTTAGTGCCCGCAATGGGCAATTCTTCTACCATGTTTTCTACACATCTGCCATTTTTCATACTTATAAAGTGGGCTTGGAATGAATTCAGCGTCTTAAAGAAGTAACAAATATAATACTCATGGCAAACCTGACACTCGGCCTCTTTCTGTCTTACCTATTTAGCTTCTTTTAAACTTTTGTTTCTCCATTTGTGTGTGTGTGTGTGTGTGTGTGTTACAGTGGAGAGATGGTATATTCTATCAACAAGGCACTAAGAGATAACTGTGTAACACAGAGGATATAGTACTTTTTGAACTGAATAATATAGGAAACAGTAGTAAAGTCATTGATTTGAGAGGCTCGTGAGTTAATTATGCATCCATCCGGAACCTATACTTAAAGTAGCAAATTTGATAGAATTAATAGCAGAGTGGTATTTCTAGCACTATATTCAGCTCTTGGTATATGTTGGCTTTTCCAAAACATCAATCAGGGATTTCATCATCAGTGTAATAATAGCTGATCATAATTGGCCTTGGAGAAAAAAATGTCTGGACTTCTGTTAAGGTACTTTTTGACAGTTAAGAGGAAACAATAGGAAGATCAGTAATGTGGAAAAGAAGTTTATAACTTCTCTGTCCTTTTCTGGAATAAATTATAAGGTGATTGGCCCTGATTTCTTGCCAGTTGTTAAATGCTCATTGTAGTTTCAACATACCAGCTGGCGTAATCTTTAGAAGGCACCACTAACTTTAATTTTATTTTTTTTAATTTTTATTTTTGTTTAATGTTTTACTTATTTCTGAGAGAGAGACAGCATGAGCAGGGGAGGGTCAGAGAGAGAGGGAGACACAGAATCTGAAACAACTGTCGCCTCTGAGCTGGCAGTCAGCCCAGAGCCTGACGCGGGGCTCGAACCCACGAACTGTGAGATCATGACCTGAGCCAAAGTCGGACGCTTAACCGACTGAGCCACCCAGGCGCCCCTTTAATTTTATTTTTTAACAATAAGTGAAAACAATTGGAGGTGCTTTGCTGGTTCCTGAAAACCTTAGTGTTGGATTCCTGGTTCTTGGCAGATAATATCCACAGTACCTCATGTTCCTCTGGGTTATGCCAAATTTAATGAGCTACACGTACTGGAAGCACTAAAAACTGATTTTCTTTAATTTTAGATCACAGTTAACATAATGGATTTTTCTTTGAATTGTTTCTCACTACAATTCTTTAAATTTACCAAAGGACCAAAACATCCAAATTACAAAACTAGTTAAGTTTATCATTCATGAGAAAATGTATGGATGTGTGTTTCTTTTATAAAGTAGTTGTTACTTCTGATTAGAAACCACAGTCACATAGACAACTTCATGTATCTGAAAGTTTTTTATATTTACTTAACTGCTTTACTGTAATTTTCATTTAAAATGGGATGATTCAGCCTCTGAACTAAGTCCTGTCAGCTCAGCTCACCAAAGGAGCAATGAATTTTGTTTGAGTGTCTTAAACTTTTCATCCTAGAGCAAATCTTTCACTTCAGTGACACCAGACCTTTTTTATAATTCATCACTGATACTTAGTAAACAAAAAGAAAATCACATTCTGCTAAAACTTCTTGGTTATGTCTCTTTTAGAAATTCTGTGCAAATTAATTTGCATGTAGTTCAGCTCTTAAAGACCAGTCTTTAAAGTCTTCAGCCAGAATTTGCCTCCTGAAGCTCTTTAAAATGGCTTCCAAAAAAGATTTGCTAGATTTCAGAACTGAGTAGGCTGTTAATGATTCAATATGCCCCCTCATTCTCCTCCTACTTCTTAAATTGAAAGCTCCTTCATAGCATCTAGGTGCCCTGAGTCATCATGGCTAACCTCTAAAGAAAAATTGTCACATGGAAAAACTCACCATGAAGTAACATTGTCAGAAAATAATCTGAGTCAGATATCATTCATTGATCACAGTGATGCAGCCTAGAGATTGTGGACTTTATTTAAGTCTTTGAATGTACTTACATGTAAGTCTTTGTTATAGGACTTGTTAATTATGAAGACTTGTTTATTCTCAGTTAATTTTTAATTGGTTTGATTTTTGCTATTATGTATAAAGGATTTTATATTGAATACATGTATCAGAGAGGAACAGCCAGATTCAGGATAAAAACCACTATACCAGAAGTTAAGAGACTTAGAGTTCTGGCCCATTTATTTAGTATGCACCTCAAATGTTTCATTTAATCTTTCTGGGTCTTCGTTTCCTCATCTTTACAAGGTCAGCAACTCTGTGATCGCCCTTTTTGGAACTGACCCATGGCAGATATAGCTAATAGCTGACCCCATCCCAGCTTCATACTCCCTTTTTGGTACTGCACTGTGAGCAGCTGTATAGTTGGCATTCTAGATGAAGTCTGTCACCTCAACCTTATAAAGTCCCTTCCATCTCCATGATTCTGTGAGTTTAAATGACTTGCCAATAAATAGTCTTGTCTCTTCTGAGTCTTTACTGCTTTTTTTACATTGAACATTCAGAATTGAAACTTATTCTGTGAAGTAAGAATTCTATGTAGTAGAGATGGCATGTTTATGTTTCATGTAATTCCATAGACTGAATGTTTGCATCCCCCCCAGATTCACGTGTTGAAACCTAATCCCTAATATGATGGTATTTGGAGGTAGGTCCTTTGGGGGAGGGGATTAGGTCATGAGGACAGAGTCCTCATGAATGACATCAGTGACCATGAGACTCTTGAAAGATCCCTCACTCCTTCTGTCAGTGTGAGGACACAGTGAAAAGATGACCATCTAGGAAGCAGGCCCTCACTGGATCCCGAATACGCCAGTGTTGATCTGGGACTTCCCAGTCTCCAGGACTGTGAGGAATAAATTTCTGTTGTCTATAAGCCATCCAGTCTCTGGTATCCTGTTTGAACAGCCCCAGTGGGCTAAGACATATCGTGATGTTAAAAAACAACTATTGGAGAAAATTCATGGGAACACTTAAAATTCCTAATGGAATGGAAACATTCAAAGTGGCTGATTTAAACTCCTTTCAACTCCTCAATGTTTCTGTGGCAAAGCTTCAGGTTAGGGAGGTTCAAAGTGATGTGTCTGTTTGAAGGGCTCATATGAAGCAGAATGAATACTAGATTGAGAGGCAAGCGTTCTAACTCTGCAGACTTGTTTAACCTGGCTAGTGTCTTCGTCTGTGTAATGGTATCAGACCATTTCTTCCCAAACGTTAATATATTATGCAGATTATCAGGGAGGGGGTCATACTGAGATGAGGCTCCCACATGTGTTATTGGCTGTGTACTGTAGAACATGTTTTATAAACCTGTTAATGATGGTTTGAGTTTCTTCTGCCTGAGTCTTCAAATCTGAACGCAATCTCTGACTCTTTCACATGAAGTTTCATTAAACTTTTTTTTTTTTAATTTTTAAAATGTTTTATTTATTTCTGGGAGAGAGATAGCATAGGCAGGGGAGGTTCAAAGATAGAAGGAGACACAGAATCTGAAACAGGCTCCAGGCTCTGAGCTAGCTGTCAGCACAGAGCCCGACACGGGGCTCGAACCCACGGACTGTGAGATCATGACCTGAGCCGAAGTCGGACCCTCAACTGATTGAGCCACCCAGGCACCCCAAACTTGTTTTTGAAGCCTCGTTTTCATAGGCTCATTCCCTATTTTCTTAGTTTGATAGCTTCTTTAGGTTTGCTTTTCTCCCTTCCCAGAACCAAATTCATAGGTGGTCATTCAAGTTAGAGGTAAGATAGTATATTAAAAAGAGGCTTTGATTTAAAGAAAACTGGATTTAAATCCTTCTACCAATGATTAACAGCTTTGCTACCTTGGGCAGTTGACTTAGTTTACTTAACCTCTCAAAGGTTTGAATGCCTTCTTACAGAGTTGTTGAAAGGAAGAGAAATAATATATAAAGTCCTCAGCACAGTGTCAAGCATGATGTAGGTGATCAAAAATTGGAAGCTGTTTTTATTTTTAC
The DNA here is from genome assembly GCA_017311185.1 of Proteles cristata cristata. NCBI lineage: Eukaryota > Metazoa > Chordata > Mammalia > Carnivora > Hyaenidae > Proteles > Proteles cristata. The sequence continues at coordinate 543,562 of JAESUZ010002979.1, forward strand.
TAGCATGTTGATTTGTATAGGTGGAAAAAGAGAAGAAAAGATTTGTCCCCAACCCAGGACCTCCCTGTTGTGTGCCACATTTAAATTTTCAATTGCCTATAGACATATTAATCCAAATTCTTCAAACTTACCATCGTCAAAAAGATCTTTTTATTATTCTTTCTGTATCTGTTCTGCCTCCTTTGGTCCCGATGGAACTTAATGTTTTACTCTCTACATGCCCAAGCCAGGAACTTGTCAGTTCCACCGTGGTTTCTCAAGTACTGCTTTTCTCTGTCCTCATTTCCACATTTCCCTTTCCCTGGGTTCTTTATCCTCTTTCACCTGGAGCTCTTTTTATCTGTTCTTGTTGATTCTAGACTCCTTATGTTTTTCACATCCTCCATAGTGCTTTCAGAGTTATTTTCCTAAAAATTCTTTTTTTTTTTTTCACAACCAGTATTTCTTAAATGCTTACCATGTAGAAGGCACTGTGCAGGCATGGTAAGAGTATATGGTGAGAGAACAGAATGAGACTGCTCCTGATGAAAATCACAGACTAGGAAGGGCAGTGAATATTAAAAACAAGTAAATATATAAGTAAATACAGAACAGAGTGCTAAGAGAGAATGCCAGAAGGGGATTATTTTGTATATTGGGTGGTCAGAGAATGCCTTCTGAGGAATTAACATTGAAGCTGCTATCTCAAGAATGAGGAGCTAGCTAGCGAAAGAGCAGGACAGTGTTGTTTCAGGCAGAGGTACAGCATTTGCAAAGACCTCGAGTAAGTTTTAAAAGTAAAATGATAGGACATGGTGATAGACAATATATGGAAGATGAGGGAGAAGGAGTTGTTAAGGACTTCCAGGTTTCTGGTATGAGCAGTCGCTGGGTTTATAGTGGTACCATTTTACTGAAATAAATTAGGGATAGGGTAAGTGAGAGCAGGGGTAGAATCAGGAGTGTAGTTTGTCAAGGCTGAGAGTCAGAAAAAATAGATATACTTATATCAGCCTATTCTGGTTCTCCATTTCCTAAAAATCTACTTCAGATTCTATCTTGGCTTAGAAAGTCCTTAAATAGTTGACCCTTATCTACTTCTAGCTTCTCCCTCACTTCTCTTTATTACTGTGCATAGCCATGATGAAATTTTCATTGTTCTCAAAACAGTTTTGAACCTTTACATAGGTTACTGCTTGGAATAAACATCTCTGGCTGAGACCTTTTTGTCCTTCTAAGCCTATCTTGAATATTACTCTTCTATAGAATTTTCTCCAACTTTTCCATGTTTACGTTAGGGTCTTGGGCCTTTTTACTTATTACTGCCATTGGGTGAACATTAGGTTAACACATCTATTGTAGCGTTGATCACATTGTATTACAATTTCTCTTTTGACATATCTGGACACATTTCATTAATCCATGTGCTATGTGGACCCAGAGCTCTAAGTTTGTTGTTTTTGTGTTCCCAGAATCTAGTTCATAGGAGCTGCTCAGAAAAGTGAATGAGTAGATATTGTTCTTACATAAAGCAGTCTGATCCTACCCCCTGAACCAGGATGAGTATTCTTTGTTTCCATGGGCCTGTGAGACTACTTTTACCACATTATCTTGATGTTAAATTGTTTTACATCATTTTTTTTAAAATTTTGTTTTAATGTTTTATTTATTTCTGAGAGAGAGAGAGAGAGCGTCAGCAAGCAGGGGAGGGTCAGAGAGAGAGAGGCAGATACAGAATCTGAAACAGGCTCCAGGCTGTGAGCTCTGAGCTAGCTGGCAGCACAGAGCCCAATGTGGGGCTCGAACCTACGAACCATGAGATCATGACCTAAGCTGAAGTTGTATTCTTAACCGGCTGAGCCACCCCGGTGCCCCTGTTTTAGATCATTTCTTAAGGACAAGAACTGAGTCTTGGTTTTCCTTGTTTACCTGGTGCCTATTACTGAGCTTGACATACCATCAGGAAAATTCTAGTAGACTATAGATTCATTGTGGAATATTTCATCAATACAGCCTTCCTTGGGTGTACATTATGGGAGCTGGAGGTAGGAAGAAGGGAGACTCGATATGATGATCAACATATCTCAAATATTTGTTTACTGTTCCTAATAAAAGATACATAAATGTATTTCATAAAATCCTGTTACTCTTTTAAATAATGTGGAGATCACTTAATATCTCCAGATTGCTAAATTTAGTGATACTTTGTTCAGTATTTAGTTACTTGACCTCTCAGCAACATTTGACACTGTTGCCTACTTCCTACTTTTTGAAGCATTCTTCTTCATTTCCAGGACACCATATACCCATACACCAGCACCTTGATGCTGTTGCTTTTTAAAATTGCTTTTAGGGGCTGCTGCTGTTATTTCAGATTCCTGAGTTTTTGAACTCTTCGGTGCTTCCTCTAACACTTTCTTCTCATACTCTGTACTCATGTCCTAGGTAATTTCATCTGTATTTTGAAGATTCCCAGGTTTATATTTCCAGCCCAAGTTCCAGAACTGTATGTATGATTGCTTCTTACTCTCTGTGGATGTCTCAAAACCTCAAATTCCCATGCTCAAAGTCAAACTTATAGGAGCCTCAAGAGTACCTGCCTACAAAAGTTTTTGAAGAGTTATTTACTACCCTTCATAGAAATTAATTTCCATTAATTAATGGAAATTGGTGGAGGGTTGTCCCCCTCCCCACCAGTTCTCTTTTGCAGAAGATAGTTTCTGTACTAATTATTTTAAAATAATTGACAGTATAAATATTCAAGTAAATAGAAGTTAACTGTCAAAAAACTGTAACAGTAAATCTTTATTGAGCCGTTGCTGTATGCTAGACACTTAGTTTAATTTTCAAAATAACCCTTTAGGTGAGTAATAGTATACTGTTGAAAAATAATAGACTATAATGCTTATTTATAAGTATTGACTCTTAACCAAGACTTCTCAAGTTCCCATTCCAGACTTATTAGCTGTATGACCTCTGGTAACTTACTGATCTGGGCCTCAGTTTCCTCATCTATAAAACAGAGATGATATTATCTCCCAAAAACATTACTAGAAGTTAAAGAATAAATATTGAAATTCTTTCAAAAATACCTGGCACCTATTACGATAAGCACTGTGTATGTGTTCATGTTATTACTTATTATCTTAGGTTTACAGGTGAGGAAATTGAGCCTTAGTAGAGTTTGTCCAAGACTTACAGCTATTAAATGACAGTGCCAGGAGTGAGCATAGACAGTCTGACTCCAGAACCCATTAACCACTCTGTTTTACTTCATCTCAACTAGTAATAATCTATCTTATCCTCTTACACACAAGACTTCATATTAGTGGTCTCATTGTAATCATGAGAGTATTGTAATTCATTCTAGCACTCACACCTGGTGTTTAAAATGTAAAAGATCTAAAATATGCAGGTACAAGGTCATTTTAATAATGATATGAGAAACGCAGGGATATACATTTTAATTCTATTTTATTCCACATGCATTTTCTTTTTCTCATGTTACCAGGTAAGTCACAAATCCCTGGGAAGCAGAAGTACTAATTTTATATTACTCTTAAGTGTCTTTAGTTGTTGTGAATTACTTACTCTGTTAAATCTTATGCTAAATATTTTCAGAATGACTTGAGAGCTCAAAAGTATGTCATAGTCACATAGTACACTTATAATCAATAATTTTTATTATGATTAACTATTACCTCTTTTGAAATTATGTAGTTATTTGCCTATTTTTTAAAGACGTTTCAGTTTCCCAATAATAGTTTTCGTTCTATCAACTGCTTTTTGAATAGGAACTTCCATTTTAGTATTTTGAGGTCTTTGTATTAAATTCTGTGTGTAGTTTAATCTGCTTAATTGTAATAGCTTTAAGTCCCTGACTCTCATTTAGGCCTTTAGTAAAAAGTGCATTTGGTTATTATTTACATTTTTTATAGATGATTTACTCCCCCACTTCCCCATTGCTTATTATTTTATCCATTGTTGGATTTTTTATTCTTATTTCTTTGTGGCAAAAAAAAAAGGAAAAAAACCCCTTTGTGTTAAGACATTATAAAGGCAGAAGATATAAAGCCTTTTGTAGCCATTGAACTTAGCAAGGAGGGGGTTTTGAAAAGGAAAGTAGACTATGAACACCAGAATCATTTATGAGGAAGAGTCTGTTTTCCATTGTTTTTGGAACTGAATTCTATGGCCTAGAATATTTACTCTTCAGGGACATAAACACAGTTAAAAAATTGTTATATCAGTTAAGACTATTGAGACAGAAAACTCCACTTAAACTGGCTTAAGAGGGGGAAAGGTTTATTGGTTTGTGTAAACTGGACCAGGATAGGTGTGGCTTCAAGAATGGCTCCACCCAAGGCTTTAATAATATCAACACTCAGTTTATGTGCTTTTCTTGGCACTGTTTCCTCCCTGTTGGCGCTGCTTCCTCCCTATTGGCTTTATTCTCCAGCCCTACCTGAGCAAAAGATAACTTTACTCCCAGAGCCCCTAAATCTTTACAGTGTCAACTGTATCTGGAAAAAGTCACCATCTTTTTCCTAGAAGCCCTACCAAAAGTCTCATTGTATTTTACTGGCTAGGACTGGCCTACTCACTCCCTTTGTGGCCATGGGAATGTGAAGCTTGGCTTGTCTGGGAATGAGCTGTATGCCTACCCATCAAGTTTGAGGGCACAGTCAGCTCCACCAGATATACATAAACCGTAATTTCTGAAAAGGAAATGAAGATACTATTATATATAGGAAGTGTGAATGTATGCTGAGCAACAGTAAATAGATGTCCATAATTCTTGTTTGTATCTTTTCCATTTTAAGAGTTTAACTGGATTCATCTAAGGAAGACCAATTTGGTTGAATTTAATATTTAGTGCTAATTTGGAGTTTATATGATTTCACTTCCAAATTACTGTTTTAAATCAATACATAAATGGGAATTGCTAGTACTTTTCACCCTTGAAGACCTTTGAGAATATCAAAATTTTTAAATGTGGCCCTACTTTAACAAATACTATGCTATTAATTTTCCTATTAGCTATAGTAATCAAATTTGCTGATAACTAGTTCTTGTGATATACAACAGTGCCTTTATGGATTCCATGTTTTTCTAGGTTAATACTTTTTTTAATGCCTTGGGCAGACTGGGTTTTGATACAAGAAGTTCATAAAGAACCTCCCCTAGATACTAAGGGCCTTGGGGGAGAAGGAGGAGCAGGAAGGGGTGATGAGGGACATTGACAAAGGCTTTATGTATTCATACTGGGACAGATTTTAGTCTGAAAATGGAAACTCTGTTATTACTGAAAAGAAAAATTAAATACTTATTGTACTTTTACTCTTTTTAACACCAAAAATATGAAATGAAGTGGAAAATTATATTTAAATTTCAGTCTTCAGTATAATCATATAGATAGCTCCTTAGCTCCTTCCTTTTTTTTTTCTCTCCTTCCACTTCTTTCTTATGTTATATTAATATATGTGAATGCGTACAAACATCCCCATAAGGTTTTACCATTCTATAGTGATTCTATAGTATTTAGGAAATTTTAGGGGTTTTTTCTTTTAAATTCCTTGACACTATAGAAATATTCTTTACTCACCAAATTAAAATGAAGAGTTCATGATATCTAACTTAAGCATATATTTAAATTTTCTTTTACTTTATTATTAAGTTCTGGAAAATGAGCAAAACAGTTTTTCCCTTACAGGAATTTTCAGCTTTAATAGGAGATAGCACAAGATTGTACCTACTGTAACATAAAGCTGGATATAAGGATAAGTGTTTAGAGGATAAGGAAAGACCTCCTGATTGGAAAAGGCATACCAAATGGACCTTGCAGTGTCAGAATTTTTTACAAGTAAATAGTGATAACATTAAAACAACTATACTGAGCATTTATTGTTTCACTTTTTTTGTAAAAAAAAATTATGTATCATTTTAAGTCTGTGGAAAAGCCAGAAGAGTTTGAATTACGGTGGATCTTAAAGATAACATGGTTTAAAACTTAAAAATCAAAAGTAATGGAGCTTATTGGGACACATCAAGTGGGAAGTTTTCTATCAGCCACCAGAACAATACTTTGTAGTATAAATAAAAGTTGAAAATCGTTTCTAACAAAAATTACATTGTTTCTCAAGAGATAAATATCTGAATAAAAACTTCATAGTATATACATTACCTTAGAAGGTACTCAATTAATCTTCTGACATAAAAGAAATTCCTGTGATTGTGTATGAATCAACAGTATTAGCAATTGTAGTCTGTCATCTGCTAGAATCAACAATGTATTTATTTGCTTAGTTTTTATTTTATATATTAATGTTTTAGAAATAAAAGATTGATCATTTAAAATGGATTTTCCAAAATACAGGGTAACTTTAAATGAGTGGTGTTAGGAAATTTATAAATACTCTAAGTATTTACTGAAGAATATTTTTATAATCACAAAAAAGAAAATAATAAAAATTCATGTTATTGAGAACTTACATCCTTTTTTGAAGTACTAAGAAGAGATTAGACAGAACCTATTAGAATGTGATTTTAATTGCAGTTTATTGAGTTACATATCAAAGAGCCCAAATTAGTTTAAACAAATAAGATTGGAATTTTTGGTATTCTGAGCCCAGTACTTTTTCATTGAATGTCAAGGGTATGTTAAAGTTTCTGCATTTATGTTTCTCTGCAAAAGATTGTTCTGACAGTAAGTTTTAAGTCATTTTCACAATTTATTGCTGTCTAAAAATTTCCCTTGAGTTCACATTTTGTTCTGAATGTCTTAGTTTCTTTCCTCCACCTACACACAGTGTAGAAGGCAAGTGAAGCAGGAGTTGCAAAGTAACACAGTGAATTTAAGAACTCTGGCTTTTTCTTCAAAACTAATAAACCTTTATCATAAGATTGCTTTTTATTGATACGACAAAGGAGGTGGGGGGGATTTTGGCAAGTATTCATTAAATGTGTGAATGACCTAATTGATTTAGCTGGAATGAATAGGAAGCTTTGCCATTTGTCCTTGTAGATATTTGGCTCAGTAAACACAGTGATAAACCAAATACTTTATGGTCAAAGGTAAAACAAAAACAAAAAACAACAACAACAACAACCAGTCCACCAAACTTACTGATCCAAATATCAGCAATTTTATGTCCAAGTCAGAGCCTTCAAAGAGAAAGGACAATATATTAATTAGAATCTTCTTTATTTCTGTTTTGAAAAACACTTATGTTAACTTACATAAAGTCCAATTCTTTGACAAATGTTAATATGTGAAAATATTAATAGAGGAGATCCTTGCTGAGAATTGTAAGCTGTATGTAATTCAAAGATATGTGTAGAAATTTAAACATACTATCATACACTCTACAATAAATCTCCAATAAAAGCAGGAGTCATTTTTAAGACCAATAATTAGAGATGACAGTAGGAGCAACTTAAGAATTTTTTAAAAATTCATTATGGTTTGTCACATTAGTTCAATTCAGTCTGTAACTGTTTTAAAAATGTAAAATTTTAGGAAATTTTTGAGGTCTTCTAAAAAATATTTTCCCTTCAGTGAGGGGGAAAAGAAAAATTTTGATGGCAATTAAAATGTATATAGTACTTTAAAAATTTTTTTTTAATGTTTTATTTATTTTTGAGAGAGAGAGAGAGAGACAGCATGGGCAAGGGAGGGTCAGAGAGGGGGAGTCACAGAATCTGAAGACAGGCTCCAGGCTCTGAGCTAGCTGTCAACATAGAGCCCGACACGGTGCTCGAACCATGAGATCATGACCGAGGTCTGACGCTCAACTGCCCGAGCCACCAGGAGCCCCTACAGTACTTTTAAAAAGTACATTTGCAAATCTGCAAATTTGCAAATTTATCTTTTAAAAGCATAGAAGTGTGTCATATATACGTTTGTTTGTAAGACAACATTTGCTTATCTAAAGCTTATATTTGCTTATATGATGAAAAAAAGGTATCAGAAAAATTCTAGAGGGGAAGCAATGGTTTCTCTTAGTAGCTCCTTTAAGAGAGGAATATTTCTCATTTAATCTTTGTATCTGCAGCTCCTAGCACTGTACCAGATCCTTGTAGGTATCCTGTAAATGTTTACTTACCTAACGTCAATTTTAGGAATTTTGTAATAGGACAGTATTATATTTCTGGGCTTTAAAACTATACTCCTCCCCTCTCCACATACCCACTTTTGTATCTCAATTTCTCAGTTTTGAGTGTGAAGAAAACTGGTTGATATTTTCATCTCCCTATCTTAGCCTAGGCTGAAATTACTCAAAAGGAAACTGAGTTTAGCAGCATACCATCTTTTCAGGTATCTAAAGGGTAGAATATAGCTTCTGAATAATATGTATGGAAAGAGTCTGTTTTTATCTGAGACGACTGATGGAAGGTTTTCCTATCTATTGGTCAGTCCTAGCAAGTGTTGTTAGAGGGAAGCTAAATTCTAGCTTCCAAATGTTAACTGAAGCAAAAGCCTAGATTTTGTTTTACATATTAGTTCCAGTTTCAGGTACAGCAATCCTTTGACAACAAGGAATAGAACTAGGATTAGCGAAATTGCAGTTATTGGAGAGGTTCATAAGAAATACAGTTTGAGAACAAGTTAAAACAGCATTAAATGAATATTTTGCACAGCATCATTCCAGAAGACATCGACTTCCAATGCAAGCTGTATTCACCAGTGTTAAAAACATGACTCACTTAACATTGTGTAGGAAACTTGCTGTGATGTCATAATCTACCACAGCATAGTAACAAGTATATAATGAAACATACCTCTGAAAAGGTTTCAAATCAACTGTTAATGGCATGGAATTCGATGGGTTTTATGCTTTTATTCTCCCTTGTGTTGTTTTGTTACTAAGCATAAACAAAAAGAGATATTAACATCCTGAGCTTTTGCAAATTAATATGTTTTAAGGGAATGTTCTTTTTCTGGTCTTGGTAGTTTGTCCGTTGAAAAAAAGATTTTCTCTGTTATGAAGTAATAAAGGACAATCAGTAATTGCTGACATGCTTTTTGTTTGCACTGAACTGAATTTTTTCAGTGAAGTTTTATATTTTGGTATACAAATATTAAAAGTCATATTGGTGAGTGATTTCTTTGGTTTCCTTCCAGCCTGCCTCAACCAGCTTCTCATTCCTATAGGTAAACTCAAACTTAGTCAAAGTTGTCCTAGTTCTTAATACCCAAAAGTATAAAGACCATTTCCAACACCAGACAGATTTCTTTTGATCGCTATTGACCTGGCTGATTTCAGATAGCTTGGTAAATATCTTCCAGCTGCATATTTGATTTCTTATTCCTTTTACAAACTTGCATTACAGAAACATCTATGTAACTCCTCTCACTCTGGGAGCCACATTACTGGCCTGTCCTTGATCCATTCATTCTGAGAAAAAATAAAGATATAAACCCATCCCTCTCTGGTGACCCAAACAGTCTTCTGCCTACCTTCAGAAAAGAACCTTCCCTCTGGGAGAAGTTGAACAACAATGTACACCAATGCTGAGGGAGTCCACACACAGTAGGCACCCATATTCATCACTATATATTTTACAATTTCCTAAATACTAAACAATTGCCAAGACATGTGAGGAGAATCAGTAACTAGAAAAAGTAAAGTCCAGGCTGCCTGTCCCTTTGTGGCTTTCCATACATTACTTCATCCATTTTGTCTCTATGCATATGGCATATATTTCCCTCTCCATCTTCAGATTCACTTCTCTTGTATCGGTTTAATCTGTTTTGAAAGATAACTATTTCTTTGAGATGACTTTCCAAGAATCCCCAAAGTGAATTTTATGTGTTCTTCTATAGCCTAAATTTCAGGTCACTGTAACTGAAAATTCCACCCAAATTTGATATAATTTGACATAATACAGCATTTTTATCATAGACATTTTTGGCAGACCACTTCTGGCCCTGGTTTGATTGATTGATTGACCTTTGCTGTGTAAAATGGTGGAAAGAACAGGGGCTTAAATTCGAATCACAATTTTTGCCACTCAGTTTCAAAATGACCTTGAGTAAATTATTTATCCCGATTTCCTCATCTATTAGAAGACGGTTGTAAAGATTGAGTTTAACAACTAAGTTCTTAATACCTGCTACCCAGTAGATGACACATTTGTTTTCTTCCCTGCTCTGAAACCTCATTTAAATATTTTTGATTAATTCCCCATTCTTAAGTTCCACCGTATCAGGCACTTCTTTGCCTTTCAGCTGCATATCATTCAGTTATTAGATAGACATTTATTCAGTGCTTGCTGATAGTGACTGAACTTACAGAGACCTACTCCTTGATTTCCACAGACTTACACTTTTATTGGCCTCCTAACCTTTCGCTTCCCTCCAAGGAACCTTCTTACTTATCCTTTCTTGAGCACTCAATCCAGTTTTTACTTGTTGCCTTTTTTGTCTTGATGCGTGTGTTTGTTCCACCTGAACTGACATTTCTCAAAAACTCCCTTCTGTGAAGATTTCTCTGGATCCTCTTCCACCAAAGTGGTAATACTTTTCTTTGAAGTCTTTCAGTATCTATGGTCTTTTGCTTTAATATAGTGTCTGTCCCATTCTGATTTAGGTTGGGCTGAGTAAATAAACAAGTGGTAGTATAGGGAATTACATCTTTTGCATTCATTTGAATACTCCCAAAGCTTCTGGCATTTTAGTGAATGTTCACTGATAATTTTTTGCATCAGTTATTGCATTATAATTACTCGAGATGCACAAAGTTAAAAGTAAGGAGATCACAGCCCTCAGTTTGAAAACTACTCAAACATCTAAGTTAATTAAATGACAAGGGAAACCTACAATTACTATTTTTAGTAGAAAAAAATCATTAACAAGCATTTAATGGAAAATACCAACCTAGAATATTGAAGGAGGGTGACTCTTGAATAATATTGTCATGTAGAGATATCATTATCTGGTTACCTAGAAATAATGGCTTTTAAACTATTTTTAGCTATTTAACCAAACAAGATCATAAGCTATTATTTGTAACTAATATTTCCTTTTATATAAAGTAGTAAGTGTAAGTAAAGTGTACTCCTGAGTTGTGTGAGTCATACGAGTAAACTGAGGAGTGGGTAATGGGAACTCTGTATGTATAGCCTGTTAGTCAAAAGTAAAGCTAGCCTGGGATTTGTGACTGGCATTGGAAGTGGGATGGTCTTTTGGGATTGAACACTTTAACTTGTAGGATCTGAGTTAACGCCAGGTAGATAGTGTCAGTTGAAATGAATTATTGGACACCCACTTGGTGCTAGAGAATTGATTAATTGGTATTACAGGAAATGCTGTGCTCATTTGCATTCACTGAAGGTGATGTAAAATATCAGCAAAGCATAAACCAATAAAACTGTGTCTACAATTAAAGCTAGATTAAAATAATATGAGGTTAGAAATTTCAAACCTAATTGTGAATTTTGTGATCTCTGGTACAAAAAGCATTTAGTTCGGAAAAGTCTTAAGCTCTCTTCGTGAAAACCTGTAGAATGTTCAAATGATTACTTCCCTCAGTTTCTTTGGTAGTAGGAGTAAAATATTTAGAATTTTTTAGCTTCTGCAATTCTAAAGTTGCATAAGTTCTTCTGATCTTTTATTATTTAAAAGATCAGTATTTGAATTCCAGATGAATGCCAGCATTCAGTGATCTCAGGTCTATGGCAGAGTTGTTTTTTTAATGTGATAATATTTTGTTTGTTGTTATGACAGCTTTATTGAGATATACCATACAGTTTACCCACATCATCATGATCAATTTTAGAACATTTTCATCACCTGAAAAAGACACCCATAGCCTGTAGCCATCACTCCCCAAACCCCAATACCCTGCCCTCACCCTAGTTAACCACTAATTTTACTTTCTGTCTGTGGATTTGCCTTTTCTGGTCATTTCATGTAAATGGAATCATACAATATGTAGTCCTTTGTGAGAGGCTTCTTTCATTTAACATGTTTTCACTGTTCATTCATGTTGTAGCATTTATCAGTACTGTCAAAAGTTCATTAAAAAAAAAGTTAAAATCAGTGAATCACTTAAGTAGAAATTAGTTGAGTTTACTGTGCATACACCAAAAAGACAGTTTGTAAACAGAGCATTCAAACCAAAACATGGAATGAGGCTCAGATACTTGCAATATTGGAATTTTCTTAAACAGAATTGATAACTAGTCTCCCCTTATCAGTTTGGGGGAATTACTTTGTTTATGATTTTTAGAAGTGACCCAGGTCAAGTTAACTTCACCTGTTTTGCATAATAAGCTAAATTAAACTTTGCTTGTATGACTGCTTGGTGGTTTTCAAGACGGTCACCATTTGTATTTTATTTTAACAGCTCTTTGTTCATTTTTATTGCCAGATATTCTATTATATGGATAGACCACATTTTGTTTATTCATTCATCACTTGATAGACATTTGGGTGGTTCCACTTTTTGACCATATATTTAATGGTCTTATGAACATTCGTGCACAAGTCTGTGTATGGACATATGTTTTCATTTCTCTTGGATATACACCTAGGAGTAGAATTCCTGGGTCATATGATAACTTTATGTTTGCTCTTTTAAGGAATTGCTAGACTGTTTTCCAGAGTGACTGCACCATTTTGCTTTCCTACCAGCAGTGACTGAGAGTTCCAGCTTTTCCACATCCTTGCCAATACTTACTTTTTGTCTTTTACTGTGTCATACTAGTGACTGTGAAGTGGTATCTCATTAGGTTTTGATTTACATTTCCCTAATGGCTAGTGAGCTGAGCATTTTTTCATGTACTTACTGCTCATTTGTTCATCGTTTTTAGAGAAATGTCTATTCAGATCCTTCACCAGTTTTTAATTGGGTTTATATTTTTATCATTTAATTGCAAGAGTTCTTTATATATCTGTATCTAGATATAGATACATCTCTGTGAGATAAGTGATTTGCAAGTATGTTTTCCAATTCTGTGTATTATCTGTGGCAGTACTTTTGACATCTAGGTTTCTTTGGTTTGTTTAAGGAGACTTCTGGGTTAGCAAAAGCCTACAAAGTGGGAGAGTGAGCAGACAATTTAGGGAGGCATAGCCTCTGGGTGAGCAAAAAGAAATCTCTATTTTATGCCTATCATCAGATTTTTAATTATGTAAATTTCAGCTTTCTCTTTATGATATAAATTATAACAACCAACGCAGCAAATAATAGTGCTAAAGGTGAATCTTTAGCTATCTCATGTAATAATACTTGCACAGTACAAGATATGAGTTACTTGTTGGCTGACTGCTCTGTTCTTTAGTGCTTGTACTATCGCCTCCAAAACTAATGAAACAGACTAACATAGAAGTCAGAAGATCTATTAGCTAGCTCCACTGCTTAGCCCTCCAGCCTGATCAAATAACGTACCCTTTATAACCTATAGATTTTTCTCATCTATAAAATGAGGAAATTGAACAGAAAAAAATGTCTTGGTTGAATAGAATGTCCTTTAAGGTTCTTCCCAGCTTTAGAATGTGATTATATGGTTCAGTAATAGTGAACTTTCTGACTTTCTTCTTCTTTCTTCTTCATTCTCACCATTGTTGAAAAATCTTGGGCCCCAATATACCTTTTCCTTGAGAGGAATGGAATTAGATGGATTTGGCCAGTAAAAAACCAAGCACAGGTAGATACTCGGTAAAGACATGATAGAATAGCCAGTGCCATCTGGGTGGCATATGGATTAGAAGAACATAGCCTGTGCATCATCAGTGAGGCAGAGCTAAAGGATGAAATAATTTACACACCTGCTGTGGGTGTGGCTAGAGGTGAAGGGACTGTGAAGAATGAGTCCTTGATTGTAACCGTGGAAGTTTACAGAGATCATTAGAGAAGAAGCAAGCTTTCAGAGGTTAATTGTGTCCAAAGGTGGAATCAAAACCTAGGCTATAAGAGGAAAAATAGGACCATAAGACAAGAAACATCTGAAAAGGCCTAGAAATTGTGAGGTAAGTGTACTTTCTTTTGTTTAGTCTTCTTCTGGATTGATTATTATTTATTTTTTTTAATGCTTATTTATTTTTGAGAGAGAATGTGTATGTGTGTGTGTAAGTGGAGGAGGGACAGAGAGAGAAGGAGACACAGAATCTGAAGCAGGCTCCACACTCTGAGCTGTCAGCACGGAGCCTGACACGGGGCTCAAACCCACAAACCGTGAGATCATAACCTGAGCCAAAGTTGGACGACACCCAGCCGACTGAGCCACCCAGGCCCCCCTCTGGAATGATTTTTTTTTTTTTTTTTTTAATTTCTAGGAGAGAGAGAGAGACAGCGTGAGCAGGGGAGGGTCAGAGAGAGAGGGAGTCACAGACTGAAACAGCCTCCCGGCTCTGAGCTGGCAGTCAGCACAGAGCCCGACGCGGGGCTCGAACCCACGAACCGCGAGATCAAGACCTAAGCGAAAGTCGGGCGCTTAACCGACTAAGCCACCCAGGCGCCCCTGGAATGATTTTTAAAAGTTTATCATTGGTCTCCAAGTTCAACTGAAATATTTGCCAGAACTTCAGACATTGTTGATAGAGACAAGGAAATTTAAGACAGCTGTCAGCCAAGCTAGATATAGAAGAAGAGTAGGAGAAAGGTCACTGAGATTCAGGTCCATTTGCCAGTGTTTAGGAACTTCGAGTCCCACCAGCCAAGAAAAAATCCTTAAAGTTTTCTTGTATTTGACTGGTCTGCATGATATTACTATTCAAACATTACTGTAAGTAAAGCACATGTGAACAGCAAAAAGTAGAATTCAGACTGAGAAAGAAAAACTTGGAGATTTAATTTTAGCCCTTTTCTCCTTTATGAATATGGGCCTTTGTTTCATTATAAACATAACTCACCATACTCACTTAGAAAATATTGAGGTTTTGTCTTGAATGTCTTCTTAGAGTTAAGAAAACTATATCCCCTCAGGAGACTATTTGGTATAAACACAGAGCTTGAAATACATAAGGAACGTTTATAGTGTTAATGCTTTAATTTTAGTCATTAAGGTAGTTTATGATGATAGCATATGAGCTGTTAATATCTCCATTACCTTAGTTGTTGAGCAAGAAACACACTCCCAAAATTAAAAGAGTTGGTGTGTTGGTCTAAAAACCGGCAATCGCTTCTCCGCCTTTTGGCTAAGATCAAGTGTGGTCTAAAGACCGGCAAGTCCTCAGGTTTTGTTGTAGAATCAAGTTTAGGGCATAGTCAGTCACAACTGCATTCTATTTAGTATGAGTATTGGACCTGTCATGTCCGGCTTCTTGAGCAGTTTCATCAGCCTGGAGTCACATGACAAGGCAGGATCACCAAATAGCAAAATCTTAGAATATGCCCAGATCATTTTTACAGATACATTTCCTGGACTGGACATGCATCTATAACAGGTTTAACAAAAGCAGGATACTGGAGCAGATTTACTTCACAGTAACCTTAAAGGCCTGCTACCAGCAGAATGGGCAAAAGAAACATAATGCAAACTTACTGAAGAATAGCTTCAGGGCAGGTGACACAGGGAATGCCGGGAAGCAGAAGTTAACTTACAGCTATAAGACAGGGGGAGGTTTAGCTTGTGCCAAGGCATTAGGTGACAAAGTATTATTAGACTTAAACCAACCAAAAACACTTATTTTTGTGTAAGAGAATATCAGCCCCTAGACTCAAGTTGGACAACAGTTTAATGGGTAGAGAGTATAGATGGTTTGCAGCTTATTGAACAGGTATAAACCAGCATTTATTCTTATGACTTAAGTAGCATGTTTTTTAAAAATCTTAAATTAAGCACCAAGCAGACTCACCTTTGATTGTGTTGAGGAATAGACAAGTTCCATGTACAACACTTCACCAGAAGAAAACACATTTCTTGCGGCGCCTGGGTGGCTTAGTCGGTTAAGCGCCCGACTTTCGCTTAGGTCTTGATCTCACGGTTCGTGGGTTTGAGCCCCGCGTCGGGCTCTGTGCTGACTGCCAGCTCAGAGCCTGGAGCCTATTTCGGAGTCTGTGTCTCCTTCTCTCTCTGACCCTCCCCTGCTCACGCTGTCTCTCTCTCTCTCCTAGAAATAAAAATTAAAAAAAAAAAAAAGAAAACACATTTCTTAAAAAGAGTGGGGGAATTTGGAGTAGCAAGAAGTTAACTCTTCAGATGAAGTTTACAAGGAGGGTAATTAACGTAAGCTCAGCTGAAGGGTGTGCACAGTAGCTATTTATTTGATGAAGCGTAAACAATACCAACTTGCCTCTGGGTATTGCTATTGATTCTCCATGTTCCTGAGCACCAAATGGATCTAATTTATTTTAAAATACAAAATTAGAAATTAAAAAAACATGATCAGTTGAAAATGTGATCAAATGTTCACCTGTTCTTATGCCTGGGATAATGTAGTGTTTTGTAACAAGACCAAGAAAGTCTGATTCATTAGATGGTGCTAAACAGACACTGTTTCTTTATATGAATTGTGTGGATTTGTCTGTGTTTTTTTAATGGAATGTTCTTAACAGAATATTATACCAAATCTGTTAAGAATAGACTGTTACACTATGATGAAAGGGTAGTTCAGTATCTTAGTTATACTTCTGACATTTTTAGAACATTTATATAGTTAATTCAGTCAGCCTTTTAAGAAATGGAATACTGCCTTTTCAGGTACCTTATTCCATAACTTGAAATTCAGCCTGTGTTAAAAGCTGTTCTTTGCTTCCCTCTTACTTCCGTTTCTTCCCATTTGGGCCACAGACTTCCTTAGGGAGGAGTTGAGGGAGAAGTCAGTTCTCACTTCAGCCAATAGAATTTAGAATTAAATAGTGTTTACCTATTTTGTGTAAGACAAGCCCACCCACACACATTATGAAGTGCTTAAGTGAAAGAACCCTGAGCAGGCAAGCTATTCAGTGTGTGATTGCAAGTGTAACTGGGAGATGCTTTCGTACTATTTGGATTTTATCTTCTGCTGTGAAGGTTGTTTATCTAGCTTGTGGTGATAGCGATGGAATAAAGAGGTAGGTATTCTATAGCTTAATATTAAGTGTCACATTGTCAGTACTTCAGGCTTTATGTAAGGTTGTTCTAGAAATGATTTCAATCATAATCAGATTGCTTATGTTTAAGTTTTTCACATTCAGCTTTAGAAGTATGTTATGTGTGAATTATATTTCCTTCTGTCTTAGGGAAAGGGTTGAGTAAATCTCCAGCTCCAAGGCTTTTGTGTTGTTAGGGAGGCTTTACACTGTAATCTCACCTCCCGTCAGTCCTAAAGAAAACTAACTGCAGGTATTTATTGCCCATTGACTGTTGGTCAACAGGAACCTGAAAATTCTTCATTTGTTATATTTTTCCATGCTTTAGCATGTTTTTTACATGCTTTAGAACTTAATGTTGTCCATTGTTTTCTTTTGAATTATTAAATTTAGGAATTACGTTGCTGTCTGAAGGAAATTAGTTGGAAACCAGAGTGATGATGCTATTTTGTAGTTTGGTTAGCTATTGACAGTTTATTCACAATCTTGTCTTTTGACCATAAATCTCCTCTTGAGATCCTCTAAAAGAGATCTAGGCCTTTGAGAGAACCACAATGTACTATTTAGACATTTTTACGAGATAGGGAAAAATTATAAAGATTTTTTTTTAATATTAAGAGTCTTGCTTTATAAGGATTTTAAATAATGTTTCTACCCTGAATATTTTGTTGCTCTTCCTCTGATATGATAGGAAGAGATTTAATAATTTTAGGTCTGATGATTGGGGAGAGGGGGCGCTTTCTGGTATAAAATGAACAATTATAAGTTCCCCAGTATTCTTCTCTGAAGCATTGTGTTTTCACTTTAAAAAATGGTTATAATTGAGATTTGTATCTTTTTATAGGAAATTTATTAAAAACGGAATCTGTTTGCCAGAATACTGACATGCTACCCAGTAATGTATGTTCATTTTTTATCAAATTTTCTAATCAGTTTGTGAAAGGACTCACTCTCTTGTACAATATAAAATGGAAGTCAGTAACAAGAGAAAAGTTGCCAATTAGGAAAAATTGATCATAATAATTTTATGTAATTGGAGTATTTGTAATGTGATACTATAACATTAATCCAAGTGGAGAGAGGAAATTTGTAGAAATACCTCAGCTGTATGGATGAGGTATTCATTTTCCTAATGAAAAGAGTTAAATGGGAATATCACACTGAGTGATTTAAAATATTCAGTCTGCTAAAAAATAGATGTTCTTAGCCTCCCACATACAATGTCTCTAAATTACTGTTATAAAAATTTATGGGGAAAACATTATGATTTGGTCAAAGAAAGATCAGCTGCTACTTCTGAGAACTTTTTATGAACCAGTGAGAAACTTTTTTGTTAGTGAGATTAATAACAGTTGTCATCTTTTAATAATCTCTGTCTATAGGTAATTGACCTTGCTGTTAAAACAGTATTGGAGATTCATTCATAATTTGAATTTGCAACTACACTTTTCTTTTTCCAGTCCTTTTTAATAGAACTTATAGTGGAATTTCAAAACTATTAAAAGTTAAAGTTCACTTCTGTGTAAGAGCAGGGAGTACATATACGAAATCTCACTTGACTTAGATGTACTATTTTTCCCCTGTCAAAAATCAAACATTTATATACAACATTCAACCTTGAAACTAACTGTGCTGATTTTTGAGGACTTTGATTGTATTTCAGAGCCTGTTACATATTATAAGTAGTAGAAAACTAGACCTTATATTGTATCAAATTTACCTACAAAAATAGATTATAAGCATTTTTAGATACTAAGAAATAAAGATGAATCTCTGAGAAAATAAACCTAAAGTGATGGAGCTGTGTCACCATAAATGAACTGAGTATTAAGACCTACTTTGGATACCTAATTAAACACATACTAGGTATTTAGCAAATACTTTAAAAAAATTTTTTTTCTCTTACAGTTTGAATAATTTTAAGAGACCCAAAAGTCTATAACTTCAGTATACAGTGAGTGAACTGAGCAGATGGTTCAGCATCCAAATCTCAAAGTAGCTTTGTTGTTCTTGCACAGTCCTAGTGTCAAATTCTATGAAGTATGAAAAATATTGTCAACATTTTACAAGTAGGGAAAATCATGTGCTATAGAATAGTAGATTTGAGAATTCATGAAGGACCTGGATCTAGCCCTCATGACTGTCCAGGGCCAGAGTTCTCAGGGTTGACCCTAGGCCATCACACACAGCTTAGACATTCACAGTTGTCTCCTCTAGTTTGAAGAAAACAGTATCATAATGAAGTAATCAGTGAATAATTCAGCATAGTCTTTGATATTATAGCTTTTCAAGATTTTGTTTAATGAAATGTATCAGAATTACTGGTTGATGCTGCTTCTTCCTAACTCTTGCTCCCTTCTATTCCTTTTCATAAATTCTTTAAGACCAGGATTCATGTGTAGAGGTGAACAGAACTCAAATTCAGATACTGTTAGATTTCAGTTACATGTAAATGTATGTACATTAATTGAATTTACATTTATAACTGATTTAATCCTCAGAACAGCCTAATGAGAAAGAACTATTATAAACCCTCGCTTTATAGATAAGAAAAATAAATGTAAATGCATGAATTCAGTAACTATTATATTATTGCATATACAAAGTGTTTTCTTTAAAGCTTTTTATTTATTTTTGAGAGAGAGAGAGTGTGTGCGCCAGTGGGAGAAGGGCAGAGAGAGAAGGAGATAGGATCTTGAAGCAGGCTCTGTGCTGTCAGCACAAAGCCCAGGATGGGGCTTGAACTCACAAACCATGAGATTGTGACCCGAGCTGAGGTCAGATGCTCAGCTGACCTAACCACCCAGGTACTCCCGAAGTGTTTTCTAATAAAGCTACAACAGTAATGATAAAGTTGCCCTTATGTGCATAACATTTTTTGTTTTGGGGTTTTTTTTTTGTTTTTTAAGAAAAATCTATGAAACATCATTCTGCAAAAATCTGGTCAGTGTGGGGAGGGATCACTTAGGTCCTGGTATCACTCAGTCCATCCAGTGGCCACACTTGTGTAGTAACAACTTTCTTGAGCAAGGGGGCTGTGGATGGGCAGTTTGATATCAGAGAAAGCACGGAAGGCACGGTGACTTGACAGGACCAGCACAGCTTGGCTGTACTGCACCTTTAGGTTGGGAGAAAGCTGAAAGGAGGCAGAGTCTGAATCTTGAATTCATTTTCATAATGCCTTTTGCTAAATTAAAGGGCTATTTTGTGTGTTCTGTCTGTTTTTGTCTCTTATTTACTTTTCATTTTGAAGTCATTTTAGCCTTGTAGAAAAATTGGAAAGATAATTCAGCAAGTTTACGGATACCCTTTACTCAGCTTCCCCTAAGGTAAACAGTCTATATAACCAGATTGTATTTATCAAAACCAGGAAGTTAACACTGGTACAGTACTATTAACTAAACCATAGATCATGTTCAAATGTAAACGGTTTTCCACTAGTGTCCTTTTTCTGTTCCCAGATCCAGTTCATGATCCCATATCCCAGGTAGTGATTGCATCTCCTTAACCTCTTCCAGTCTGGGAGTTTTTCAGTCTTTGTCTTTTATGACTTCAAAAGCACTTTGAGTAACTACTGGTAATTATTTTGTGAAATGTCTGTCAATTTGGGTTGGTCTGATGTTTTCTGATAATTATTAGATTGAGGTTATACATTTTTTGGCAGTATACCATGGAAAAAAGTGATGTGTCCTTTTGGTGCATCATAATCAAGGCATGCATGATCTCAAACTGTCTTATTATGGATAATGTTATCCTTGATCAATTGGTTAAAATGGAGTCTATCAGGTTTTTCCCACTATGAAGTTTCTGTTTTCTCCTATATAGTTAATAATGTCTTGGGGGAGATAATTTGAGACCATTGTTGGTGCTTTCTTAAAAATGCAGATAACTTGGTCAGTGTTTCAAGGAAAATGAGGACTAGAGAAACCCAGAAATATCTAGGAGTAATTTAACTGTCCAAAATAATTACTATTTTTTTAATGTTTTATTTATTTCTAGGAGAGAGAGAGAGAGAGAGAGAGACAGCGTGAGCAGGGGAGGGTCAGAGAGAGGGGGAGTCACAGACTCTGAAACAGGCTCCACGCTCTGAGCTGGCAGTCAGCACAGAGCCCGACGCGCGGCTCAAACCCACAAACCGCGAGATCATGACCTAAGCGAAAGTTGGACACTTAACCGACTAAGCCACCCAGGCACCCCCAAAATAATTATTAAATAATACTCTTTGGAAGAGCCCATAACCTACATAAGATTAATATGGCTTACTCCTGGAGATTAAAAAGATGATCGTAGACTCGTTGCGTTTTTAATGGTTTGAAAGTGGTTGGGGAAAATCCATTTAATTCATTTTTTCCAGGTTTAAATTTTATTCAAGGAACTTTTAAATTCAGCTTTAACCAATTCATTGAATTACTGAGAAAATAAAAGTGGCTAGGCAATATTGTAGTTTATTTCCATGTTAGGACAGTAGAATTTATGTAAGCTCTGCTTAATATTTTGTAGTAGGAAGAGTTGAGGGATTTTCTTGTATGTTGTTTAGTTTACCATTGTAGTCCTCTCCTGTACCCACCACCCACAGGTACTTTTAAACTCAATTATTTCAGCAGTTCCAGAAAGCTAGCTAGAATTTGAGTTGTAACATAATGTTCTTAGCTATAAAATAAGGGTTGTAATAGTTCCTACCTCAGCGCCTGAGTGGCTCAATCGGTTAAGCGTCCAGCTTCGACTCAGGTCATGATCTCACGGTTCATGGGTTCGAGCCCCGCATCGGGTTCTGTGCTGGCAGCTAGCTCAGAGCCTGGAGCCTGCTTCAGATTCTGTGTCTCCCTCTCTCTCTGACCCTCCCCTGCTCACGCTGTATCTCTCTCTCTCTCTCTCAGAAATAAATAAAACACTAAAAAAAAATTTTTTTTAAATAGTTCCTACCTCATAAGGTTGTTCTGAGGATTAAATCAGTTAATACATGTAAAGTGCTTAGGACAGTGCTTGGCACGGAGACAGAATCCAGTAAGTGTTAGCCACTTTGAAAAAAAAGAGGTAGCATAAGCATGAGTTGACTGCCAGTGTTGGGTGCTGACTTTAGAAAGTGATAGAATTTTCCATGAATATACTTTTATCCAATGTTTTTGTTCCAAATAGCTATCAAATCCCGCTGAATTTGCTGGTTTCTGCAGACTTTTGTTCAAGACTTTAGTGGTTAAACCTAGGGGAATTTCTAGTCTTCCTTTCTGCGAAGCATATTACCTTTTTCCGAACTTTGGTAATCTGAAAGGGTTGCATACAGGACAAGTATGGGCAGGGACTATACAAATGTTTGAGGCCTTAGTTGTGTCTTTTTAAAATACATTTCTAGGGGCATCTGGGTGGCTCAGTTGGTTAAGTGTCCAACTTCGGCTCAGGTCATGATCTCATGGCTTGTTAGTTTGAGCCCCTCATTGGGATCTCTGCTAACAACTAGCTCAGAACCTGGAGCCTGCTTCAAGTTCTGTGTCTCCCTCTCTCTGTGCCTTCCCTGCTTATGCTCTCTCTCTCTCTCTCAAAAATAAATAAAACATTAAAAAAATTTTTTTAAATACATTTCTAGGTATAGGGGATTAAGTGATCATGGAGGTCAGCCAATCACGAATAACGCCCTGCAGTTTTTTCTTGGCTTGTCCCTTTTTAGGGAGTCCTGAAGGCAGTTCACCCATAAGCTGTCTTGACTCACTTCGAATACATGTTTTTCTTCCTGACGGTACCAGGAATTAGCCTTAGTGTAATACCCTGCTTTTCACCTGAGGTTTCTTTCTCCCTTTCCATTTTTTAAACAGCCATACAAAGTCCATTTCATTTACTGAAGTGTTTATTGTTGATTGCTACCAGGAAACAGGATTGACAAATACAGTGAGCAGTAAGGAAGTGATAAAGTTTCAGTCTCAAAAAAATACTAGTCATAGTTGCATCGTTGTTACTAGTCTATACTAGAGTTTAACTTGTTTAGTTTATCTTACCCAGCTATACTTTATACTCTCTCCTAAATGGTCCCATGATAGAGTCTTCTGTTCTTATGTAGGTGTTAGCCCCCAACTCCCAGGCTTGGGTGGGATTTGATTGGTGGTATCAGAAAACCCAGACTACTTAACTTACAGGAGCCACAGTTTCTCCATTTATAAAATGGGGATAAATGACTATACTTGATATAGTTGTGATAGAAATTAAATGAGTTAATGTATGTTGAATTAATATATGGGTTTCAGTTCTACCTTTGCCAGATATTACCTGTTTGACCTTGAACCCAGTCAGTGGCCTTTCTGACTGACACACTCAGTTCCCTTATCTGGAAAATGGAGTTAATAAGACTTTGCTATCTAATTCATAGGGCTATTGTGAGGGTCAAGTAAAATAATCTTATGTGAAAGCACCTTGCTAATTAACATTCTGTGCCAGTGCAAGATAGACTTCAATCCAAGGTTGATTCAAATTGACACCCCTTTTGATTTAAAAAGATTTCCCCATGCTTTCCAAAGCTTGCTTTTAATTTCTCTAGATATGGGCCCCCTAGGTCAAGAAGATATTTGCTATTCTGGCCTTCACAGATTAGCCTTTCTCTAAATGTCAGACTACCCAGCACTGGCCTATAAAACTACTTCTGTGGCCACCCCAACTTTCCTTCAACCACTTGAGAGAGGTTGCTACAATATTAAAGTATTTTAAATGCACACAAATATTAATAATTAATCAGCATCAAGATAAGATGATAGTTCTTCAATTTTCACTTCAAGCCACTCTTACTGATTCTAATAAACTACTGAAACTGTAGCTACCTTTTAAGCCATTACCTTCACTACCACAAGGCTTAGTAATAGCTTTTAAGATATCAATATGATGATGTAAGAAAGCAAATATTTATTAAATATCTTACTGTGTGCCAAACACCATGCCAAAAATAGGGAAAATCTCCCTCCTAGAAGCAAATTGTCATCCTCAGTTTGAGATTAGAACAGTGGTTCTCAAAAGAGGACATCCAGATGGCCAACAGACACATGAAACGATGCTCAGAATCCTTCCTCATCAGGGAAATACAAATCTAAACCACACTGAGATACTACCTCATGCCGGTCAGAGTGGCTAAAATGAGCCACTAGAGGACTAGATGCTGGCGAGGATGTGGAGAAATGGGCACCCTCCTGCACTGTTGGTGGGAATGTAAACTGGTGTAGCTCCTCTGGAAAACAGTGTGGAGGTTCCTCAAAAAATTAACAATAGAACTCCCCTATGACCCACCAGTAGTACTGCTAAGAATTTACTCAAGGGATACAGGAGTGCTGATGCATAGGGGCACATGTACCCCGGTGTTCATAGCAGCACTTTCAACAATAGCCAAAACATGGAAAGAGTCTAGGTGCCCATCAACAAACGAATGGATCAATAAGATGTACTTTATCTATACAATGGAATACTACATGGCAGTGAGAAAGAATGAAATCTGGCCATGTGTAGCAACATGAATGGAACTTGAGGGTGTTAAGTTGAGTGAAATAAGTCAGGCAGAGAAGGACAGCTACCATACGTTTGCACGTATAGGAGGATTAGAAGGACCTTAACAGAGGACCCTGAGGGAGAAGAAGGGGGGAAATAGGAGGGGAGAGAGTGGGAGGCAAACCGTGAGAGATTCTTGAATGTTGAGAACAAACTGAGGACTGATGGGTATGGGGGGTGATGGGCATGGAGAAGGGCACTTGTGGGGATGAGCACTGAGTGTTACATGGAAACCAACTTGACAATAAACTATTTGTAAAAAAAAAAAAAAAACAGTGGTTCTCATAGGGTGAAAAGTGGGAAGGAGAGTAAGAGATGGGACGGGGGGTGGAAAGGTGGGACATCTTTGATCATAGCAAGTAGGAATGCTCCTGGCATCTAGATGGTGTAAAGGCCAGGTATTGCAGGCCAACCACCCCACAGTATCTAAGTATTAGTAGTGCCAAGGTCGAGAAACCCGAGTTTAGAGGAGTAAATACTGTCTATGGGAAAGATGTTAACTGCTTTCCCATCAGGATGAAAATAATATTGTCCCTGTAGGTGGTAGAGTATCAGCATGTCATTTGGCTGTCCTTACAGGGAAGACTTGGGTGTTCACACATGAGGTGACCTGTATCTTGGGAGGGGGAACATGGACTTTACTTTCTCTGTTGCTGAATTAAAAGCTAAAAGTCACTGACAGGCAGTAGTAACCTCATACTCCATTGTTTCTTCTTTCTTTCCTTTTATGGAAGAATGCTGCTTATTAATCCTGCTGATTGTAAAAAGAAGGAAGAAGATGATTAGATTTTCACTCTTATCAAGAAACTGCCATAAATTAACCTCCCTTCAATCATCAGTGTATTGGTTTCGTAAAATGGCTCCATCACAAATATACCAAAACAGTTCTGTTTGAGTCATTCTTTTGAAATCAGCCAAAGAGGAACTCTAGTGTAGATGGGAATCTGTTTCATCAGAGATGATATATGCAATCCACATTATATTTTTCACTGTAAAGAAGCACTTCATGTTTTAAAACATTTTCCTTTTCTTTTTTCTCCACATCCCTTTATACCTGCTCACTTCCCCACCAAAATAGAAGTGTTCAAAAGATGACATAAATAGCTACGTAAGATTGGTTTTGTTCTTTGCTTAGTGTTTGGTTTGCTTTTTATTTTTCAGAGCAGGGATTTTGTATTTGTGTTTGGTACGTAGTAAGCAAAAGGCTGTGTGCAATGTAAATAATAAAGGAAAAAATGTGTAATGTTGGGAGAGCAATCTGAAAAAAGATTGATTTCCCAGTTTTCCTTCTTTAAATGAAACTGACAATTATATATTATAGAAAGTCATTCCTTTGGGAAGAGTTGATATTAAAACATTTGTACTTCACTGGCCTTTAAGAAAACAAGTTATTAGAATGTTTTATTAGTCAAAGTAAAGAGACTATTTCTAAGAAGTATATATTTTATGGCTCATTTAAAAAATTTTCTAAGCCTATACAGAAAATAACACCAGGGCCCCTGAATATCTCAGTTGGTTAAGCATCCAACTCTTGGTTTCAGCTCAGGTCATGGTCTCCTGGTTTGTCAGTTCAAGCCCCATGTCAGGCTCTTTGCTGCCAGCATAGAGCCTGGTTGGGATTCTCTCTCTCTCTCTCTCTCTCTCTCTCTCTCTCTCTCTCTCCCCCTCTCTCCCTGTCTCCCTTTCTCCGGCCCTCCCCTGCTCGTGCTTTGTCTCTCTCTCTCAAAATAAATAAACTTTAAAAAAAAGAAAAAGAAAACATTATTCTAGAATAGGTTTCTTTAAAAAAATTTGTTTAGGGTCGCCTGGATGGCTTAGTTAGTTAAGCGTCTGACTTTCGCTTAGGTCATGATCTCACGATTCGTGGGTTCGAGCCCCGCGTCGGGCTCTGTGCTGACTGCCAGCTCGGAGCCTGGAGCCTCTTGCAGTCTGTGACTCCCTCTCTCTCTGACCCTCCCCTGCTTACGCTGTCTCTCTCTTCTAGAAATAAATAAAACATTAAAAAAAATAATAATAGTAATAAAAAATTTGTTTAACTTGGGAAGGTCCCTGCTGATAAGAACATGCTTACTTTTTAAGGATCAAGCAGAGCTTTAAAATAACAGCCTTATTATTTTAGCAAGATTTTTTTCTATCGTTTTTTTTTTTTTTTCCAGTCTCAGAGTTAAGGGCATTATTTAATATTATTTTTGTTAGATCATCACATTGGGATAGAACTGAACATAATATGGTCACACCAACTAACTTAATTGAATATCAACAGGTAGAGCCAGTAATTGAGTCATTAGAATTTATACATATGTTCATTTCATATTCTCAAGTGACTTTAGGAATTAATTTTGAAGAATTCTGTATCTTATTTAGATTTTAAATACAGAGAATATATAAAGAGAATGAGTACAAGAGCACTATCTTGCAACTGGGTTTTGTTAAAGATTTTGAACCATTTTGAAAGTCATGACTCTTTAGAACATACAAAGATTCTAACAACTTTTTTCCAACAGTCACCTATCACCATGTTTTAGAATTGCAATCGAAGATTCCTGGTGGAGTAGTTATCGTGGCATATGTTATTCATAGTTTAAGAATGCCAGTTTAATATAGCATTGATGATATGCCATTTAAATTTAAGAAAACTGTTTTATCTTGGGTCATTTAAGTGTATAAACAATATTATTATAGTGTTTTATTAAAGGTTTTAGATTATTAGATACAGAAATAGAAGCCAAGTTTGAGTGTGTTCCTGTGATTGAAACTTTGATATCACTGATAAAATATCCCCAAATCATGCCTTCTGTTGTATCTAAGCAGAATAAGAATAAGCTTAATTGGAAATCTATTGTTTTTCTTGGCTAATTAGGCCACGCACTCCAGGATGTATAGAATGTTGGCTGTATGTTAGCCCTACTTTATTTTCTTGTGAAACCTAAAAATTGTTCCTTTTGCTGCAGAGGCAATGGGGCCAAATCTACAGTCCTATATGTACATTACTTGTAAATTCTTATGTTAGAAGCAGATGGTCTCATATTTTTTACAGCTCCAAAATTCTCTTTATTCTACTTTAGTCCCATCATTTTTAGAGATGAGGAAACATTGCTTTGTTCAAAGAGAGCTAGAACTAGAACATGTGCTAATATTTGCTAGCCGTGCTATATGCTGATGTCAGCCAAATATGGGCACTCATTTATATCACTTTCAGATTTGTATACTTACTAATACTATTTAGTACCATTTAAATTGACTTACCTCTTTAAATAAAGTTTTTTTAAAAGGAAGATTTTACTATAAATGGAAAATTATCACTTCCTAAAAATACAAAGTAACCCTAAATAGGAGTCTAAATCAAGACAAAGCTATGTTATTAAAATCTAATTTAAGCCTTAAATTTAATTCTTATTATTACATTTTTAATTCTTGCTGTTCTTGGTCAGAAATGTGTCAAAGCAGTGTTTTCATATTTGATGGCAGTACCTTTAATAAGAAAGGCACAGTTAAAGCTTCTGATTAAGCTTTGCTTGGCATTTTGTAATGGGATGCTTCCTTATGGGGGAAATAAGAAGGTATGAATTCTTGTTCATACATTAAAGTATGATTTAATATAGGTCAGAATGTCTTGTTATGGAACCAAAATTGTTTAGTTAATTTGAATTAATTTGTTGTAAAACTCTTAAATTTTTACTCTGAAGGTTTTAGTTAGCTTCATATTGTTTTTCTAAATGGGGGATGATATCAGTATAGTTTATTTTACTGAAATAAAACATTTCCCTGGGGAGAAATTCATCTGGGGAGATGAGAGGATTTTATAGTGTATTTAAATGGAGGAAATGTATGCTTGTTTTTTTTTAAATAGTTCTTAAGCATGGGGGTACCTGAGTGGCTCATTTGGTTGGGTGACCGACTTCGTTTAGGCCATGATCTCATAGTTCATGGGTTCAGGCCCTGGGTCAGGCTCTACACTGACAGCTCAGAGCCTGGAGCCTTTCAGATTCTGTGTCTCCCTCTCTCTCTGCCCCTCCCCTCTCTTTCTCTCTCAAAAATAAATGAACATTAAATAATAATAATAAATAGTTATCAGGCATGTTTTATTTCTTTAAAATAACTTAGGGTTTTTTTAATTTACTAATAAAAAGTTAGTGTGTTTGTCTGAATTGCTGGTCTAAATATGTGTGTCAATTACGAGAGATAAAAGAAGATGAAATGGCTAAGCCTTCCTCTTTTGCTTGTTCTTATTCATTGGGCTACAAATAGTCTGTCTTGTCTTCTCTCTGAAAGTGCTGCTGTAGACGGTATTTAACTGTACTGTAGAAAGGCATTTTTCTTTCGTGAGTTTCCTATGAAACCTGTTGATGAAAGTAAAAACCCAGGAGACTGTCATGGGCTAGCTAGTAAGAGCTTTGTTGTGAAACCTTTGTAACAGGTCTAACAAGACCATAGAAAGAGTAGATGTAGGAATCCCATTAAACTACTGATGAAGTAGACATGATAGTATTATGGGGATTGTTTATTATAGCAATTTTTCTGGCTTATCAGAAGTGTTCGTGTTGTTTTCCATATGTGTGTCAAATTTATAGATTTTAACAAGGTTTTTTTTTTTTTAAGAGAGAGCTCTTGTGAGTAGGGGAAAGGGGCAGGTGATAGGGATTGAGAGAATCTTCAGCAGGTTCCATGTTCAGCACAGAGCCTCATGCAGGGTCTCAACCCCATGACCTTTAGATCATGATCTGAGATGAAATCAAGAATCAGATGATCACCTGATTGACTCATCTAGAAGCTCCTTAATTAAGGGCATCTTTACACAATTTCCCCCAGTGACAATATCTTGCAAAACTATAGTAAAATACCACAACCGGAATATTGACATTGATAAAGATACAGAACATTTTCATTCACCACGAAGGTCTTTCCTATTCTTTTGTAGCCACACCCACTTCCTTTTTACTCCCACCCCCTCCTTAGCTCCTGGCAAGCATTTTTCTGTTTCCCATTGCTATAGTTTTGTCGTTTCAAGAATGTTATATGAATAAAATCATTTGTGTAATCCATAAAGATTGCCTTTTTTTACTCCGCATCATTCTCTAGAGATTCATCCATGTTATTTCATGTACCAGTAGTTTGTTCCTTTTCATTGCTGTGTACTATTTCACAGCATAGGTGTACAGCAGTTTAATCATTCACTCAGTAAAGAATATCTGGATTGTTTTAGTTTTTGGCTGTTATGAATAAGGTTGCTATAAACATTTGTGTACAGATTTTGTAACGTAAGTCTTGATTTCTCTAGGATAAATGCCCAGGTGTACCATATATAATTGTCTTAAATATTTCCTTTACATACATTTACAACCACACCAGACAGTGTTGTTAATTTTTACTTTAACTTTCAGATATAATGTGGAAAAGCTTATTGTATTTACCCATACTTTTACTTACCATGTTGTTTCTTCTTTTCTGGTGTTCCAAGGTTCTCCTCTTTTATCATTTCTTTTCTTAGACCATTTACTCTAGCCATTCTATTAGAGTAGATCTGTTGGTGACAAATGTTCCCTCACCTGAGACTATTTTGATTTCTCTTCTGTTTTTGCTGGGTATAAGATTCTGGGTTGACCGTTCTTTAAGCACCTGGAAAAAATGAACTTTATTATGACTTCCATAGTTTCTGATAAGAAACCCGCTGTCATTCTAATTGCTCTTCCTGCCCCATAAGTAAGGTATAATTTCTCTCTGATTGCTTTCAAGATATTTTCTTTGCCTTTAGTTTCCAGAAGTTTAATTATGATGTATCTTGGAGTGGATTTCTTCAGGTTTATGCTGTGTGAGGTTTGTTCAGCTTCTTGAATCTGTGGTTGTGTTCCTCTTTCCAAATTTGCTAAGTTTTTGCCCATTACATCTTTGACTACTTTTCTGGCTCCATTCTCTTTCTCCTCTCTTTATGGGTTCCAGTGATACAGACATTAGATCTTTTGCTGTGGTCCTACAAGTCCATAAGGCTCTGCTTGCTCTGTTTCCTTCCTTCCTTCCTTCCTTCCTTCCTTCCTTCCTTCCTTCCTTCCTTTTCTTCTCCTATCTCCTTCTTTCTCCTTCTTTGGCTATTTTATCTCTTGTTCAGATTAGGTAATTTCTATCTTCTAGTTCACTGATTCTTTATTATGTCCCTTCTATTCTGCTGGTGAGCCTGTCCTAAGAAGTGGGCTTTTAAATCTTGTTTTTTTGTCAAGACTTTCTTTTTTTGTTTGTTTGTCCCAAATATGTTTGTGATTGCTTATTAAAACATTTTTATCATGGTTGGTTTAAAATCTTTGTCAGATAATTCTGACATCTCTGTCATCTCAGCTTTGGTATTTATTGATTATCTTTTTGTATTGTCTTAAATCTTTCTAGTTCTTACTACAATGAATGGTTTTCTGTTGAAACCCAGACATTTTATTATTATGTTCTGAGACTCTGGGTGTTATTTAAACCTACTGCTTCTACTGTCTTTTTCTTACACTGCTTTGGCAGGAGAATAGGCACTGCCTACTTGTTACTGCCAGGTAGAGATAGAACTCCAGGTCACCTACTCAGCCTTCAGTGACACCCAAGGGAAAGAGAGTAACAAGGATGTTACTGTCTGATGAGGGTGGAAGTCCAGGCTCCCCAGATGGTCTCCACTGACAGAGCGAGAGTAAGGTGGGGACATGTTACCAACCAGCAGGGAAGAAGTCCTGGCTCCCTACTTGGCTGCCCTCACAATCCCTTGGTTGTCAGGGAGAAGGTACTCTTCATTAAGGCCTCCTGAGGTACCTGTGAATGCTCCCCATTTGGCTCTTGCTTGTATGGGCAGTGGTAGGGCCAGTGGTTTCTGTGGTGGTTGGCTATAGTAAGAGTGGCTATTGATCAAAAATTATGTGTATTGCTAAGGCTGCCTCTTTCTCCTTCCTTTCACTAGAGTGAACAAGAAGCTTTGGGGGTGGCTTCTTTTTGTCTCTGCCAATTGATATTTCCAGATTGCTGAATTCTTCAGCTCTAAATCTGGGGTATATTAAGCAAAAAGAAAACCAAGAGAACTCAGCACTGTGTCATTCCTTGTGCCCCAAAGTCCCTAGTTGATCTACCTCTTCTCTACTTTTCAGAGTCTTCTTATATTTTATATATAATATCCAGAGTTTTTAGTTATAGTTAGTGGAAATAATAGGGGAAAATACTCCTACTCTATCTTCCTAGAAGAAGAAATTTCCAAATTTACATTTTTAAACTATTTAAACAGTTGGATCAAATATATAACCACTATACGGGAAAATGTCACACACTTTATATGTAATGTGATATATTTTGCGTAATATTGTGCTCACAAGGATTGTTAGAAAATAACATCCTTATTTTAATTTTTTTAAATGTTTGTTTATTTTTGAGAGAGAGGCAGAGTATGAGTTGGGGAGGGACAGAGAGAGAGAGAGAGAGGGAGACACAGAATCTGAAGCAGGCTCCAGGCTCTGAGCTGTCAGCATAGAGTCTCATGCAGGACTCAAACCCTTGAACTGTGAGATCAGGACCCAAGCCAAAGTTGAGTGCTTACCCAGCTAAGCCACCCAGGCTCCCCAACATCTTTATTTTAACTGAAATTTATTGTTCACATTATTAATGAAAACTTTTCCCCTCTAGGAGATAATGCAAAAGGTGTCCAAGGCTCCTGACCAGTGAACAAAGATTTGAGGAAAGACAGCCAAGCTCATGTTTTCTCCTGATCAAGAAAATCATCCATCCAAAGCACCAGTAAAATATGGTGAACTCATTGTCTTAGGGTAAGTTTTCCCCATTTGATGAGACATAAAATTGAATAATACATAGTAATTTTGGCATCTAAATTAAAACTACTTTTTAGAACGTATTTCCTACCGATTTCCAAAAATAATTTAAAGCTACAAGGTAATATTACCTCAAAATAATGTTGATAATATTAAATCACGAAAGTCTTTTAATTCTCACTTTTATGCCAACTCTTAAGTGCTCTAATATGCATAAACTTTGCCTCACCCTCACCCCCAGAAAGCACAAAGCTTCTTAAAGACAAAATAAAATCATTTATCTAAAGCCATAGAAGTCATTACATTTGACTTCCTATTCCATCGTTTAGAAAAGGTTGCCTTAGCTGACTTTACCAAAATCCCTTCCCCCCACCCCCCTTTAGGTTATTTCACAGAGATTAGCATTTATTTGTTCCTTTGTCCCTCTGAGGACATTTTGCTTTGCGCTTATGGCCCTGTGGTTCTTATGATAGAGTTGTACAGGCATAATGATATCATGACTCTGAAGGCCAGGATCTCAGTACTTACTTGCTTCCTAAGTATTCTCATCAGTTTACATAGGTACAGTTTAAAGATTGAGGAACAGATGATTCTCAGATAAAATGATTATTTCAATTTATTCAGTCTTAACTCGGCATTAATCAAAACAGAGACACAATATTAATCTATTAGCTAGAAATCTCAGAAACTAGAAATTGCAAAGTGTACTTTTTCCTTTTCTTCTGTCTAGAAAACAACTCTCTGTACATTACAACATGTTTTAGAATCAAGTTGGTACAAATCTTGTTTAAGTGAGAATGTGTCCATTGTTTCAGATGAGAGATTGAAAAAAACTAGGAAGATGATATGGAGTTTATGAGCTTGACTAGAAGTCGGAATGCTACATTCCAGTGTCTATTCCAACACTGCTAGTTCTACGTGACCTTGGGGATGTCGCTTAACCTTTCTGGGCCCTAGGTTCCTCTTCCGTAAAATGACAGATAAGATCATCTAAGACCTTTTGAAACCTAAAAATCTTTTTTCTGAAAAACACCTTAAAAGATTAGAAACTTAGACAGTAACTATAATGTTACAATTTCAAATCATGTAGATCTTTATTAATAATAAACAGCTTTTAACTACCAAAAAATTATGCCAAGTTAAATAATTCTACCAGGAAATTTGAGTATTTTGAAGACTAGAATTTTTTTTTTTTTAAGTTTATTTATTCATTTTGAGAGAGCATATGTGAGCACAAGCAGTAGAGAGGCAGAGAGAGAATCCAAGCAGGGTTTGACTCCCAAGAGTTGGACGCTGCACTGACTGAGCCAACCCGGCACCTCTGAGGACTAGAATTTAAAATTGAGTATATGATTTAAACTGCCTTTCTTAGCCCAGCAGTTTCTCAGTTAATCCTTGGCAGTAGTGGTTGTCTCTGCATCTGGTACTCTTGGTGTCTTAAAAATAACACTTCTTTCCAGCCCTCTAAGAGAAATAAAGCTGGAGAAGGTCAGTTTGGTGTTGTCACTACTTAGAAAAGAGCTTTGAGCTATGGAAACACAGTGAGGGAAGAGACCGCATATCCCCAGAAGAGAAACAAGTCATGCAACTTGGCAGACAGAAGGGTCAGATACCTACAGTGGGTCTGGTGGCAACACACAGCCTAGAATTAGTAATGTATTAACTAAGGGGCACTGCTCTGAACTCTGATTATCAAGGACTTTCTCCAGTAGAAATCATTGTGTTTTATTTTTTGTAGAGTCGGTATAATTTCTGTATGTGACAGGCTGCGTAAGTTTCCTCCTCTTCTTATCAGCCACTAATGTAGGGCATTTTACAATTATATTCTCCTCCAACCTCAAAACTGGCCCTGGTCCCTGCTTCATTTTCCCTCAGATTAACTAACTATATAAGAGACCAGCAAGAGGGCATGGGACAGTGAATTAGGAGATTATTATTAAGGCACTGTTCATGCCATAATGAAGCAATAAAGAATGAAAAAAAAAAGCATGACAAACACCTGGATTCAAATACTAGTTTTTCCATTATCACTTGTATGATCTTCAGAAAATGACTTAACTTCTCTGAGCCTCTAAGGAATTTTATTCCTCTGAGGAATAACTTAATTCCTAACCTATAAAAGGTGAGTGATGCCAATGTCAAGAGTTTCTTTTGAGGATGGATTAAATGAGATGCTATATGGTAAAGAATGCAGTAGTGCCTAATACATAGTAAACACCCAATGTTTTGTTCTGAACTTCTTTTCCTATTTAGTCCTCACTTGATTATTTTCAGGATATGTATATTTTATCATTGGAGAAATGGTTACAAGATCTGAACAAAAGTATATTTAATCACTACTTGGTAAGCATCTCAGTTGGACAGGTTTTGCCAACATAATGTGAATATGTATGTGTGCATTCAAGTCACTGAGACTTATCACACAAGTCTAAAAAATTCTTTACTTCAAAAGTTAAGCTATTTAAATGACAATTAAAGGAGATTCTGTTTTAGACAATTCATCTTGTACTTTTAAAGTTGTATTAGCGCATGCAAACATTCAGCTTTAACAGATATAGAATGAGTCCTAATGAATCAGATATGCCATTAATCAGCTCTTGATTATCTTGAATAAAAGAGGGAAGAAAAATATATATAACTTAAGAAATCCAGAAAATTTTCCTTGTGACTTGGAATGTAACAAGAATCTCATTTTGTTTCATACTCATAGACAGCTGGTCTAGGGATCAGCAGTTACTAAACAGAATTTGAGATACTTACAATCTGCTAACAGATGATTAATTGGGGATTGATCCTTATTGTAAGGCAAAGTAAAGCATTTAATTTAAAATTGTGTGGTTCTTAAAAGAGATGACCTACACTTTTTCCCCCCACCAGGTATAATGGATCTCTCCCAAATGGCGATAGAGGAAGAAGGAAAAGTAGATTTGCTTTGTTTAAAAGACCTAAGGCAAATGGGGTGAAGCCCAGCACTGTGCATATTGCTTGTACTCCTCAGGCTGCAAAGGTAAAAAACAAACAAACACAAATTTAAAATAAATCCGTTACCTTGGAGAAATTGAAAGACATGTACATGTTATTTATATTCTCTAGCATTCACTTTGCATTCTGTACCAGAAGTTTCCTTTTGTTTGGATGGGAGAAGACTCTTTGGAGACATAATATTTGAAGGGCTGCCATTTGGAAGGCCATCAGATTTTTTTTTTAAATGACAAACCAGGATCAGTGGGTGGAAATTATAAGGAAACATTCCCTTTTATTTTTTTTTAATTCTTTTTTCTTATTTAAAAAAAAAAGGTAGTTTTGAGCCAGGGCTTTATTCGTTATTTAGAATTATACAGGTATCTGCCCTGAGAAGTAGGGAGTTTCCACTGTTATCAGAAGGGGTCTTGCCTGGGCTGGGTGAGAAATGTAGTATATAATAAGTGTACTCAGGTTCTAGAAGCATAGTTGGATGAGGTGATTTTTTTTTTAAACTAAGGATCGTTATCAGAGATTCTCTGTATGCTTATATGTTTTGTTTACTCATTTTATGACCCTCATAGTTTGTTTTCTTTTCTTTTAATTTTAGAGAGCACAAGTAGGGCAGAGGGACAGAAATGAGCAGCGGGGCCGAAATGGGGGGTTGGTGGGGAGAGAATCATAAGCAGGCTCCACACTCCAAGTGGAGCCTTATGCAGGGCTCAATCCCATGACCCTGGGATCATGACCTCAGCCAAAATCAAGAGATGGATGGATGCTCAATCAACTGAGACACCCAGGTGCCTCTGACTACCAGAGCTTTTAACATAGTACCTTGAACAAAGTAGACCTCAGTAATTATTAAAATGAATCAAAGCCGTAAAAGCAAATACCCATCTGTATCTACAGTGTAACTTCTCATTCTCCTAGCATATTTAATGCTCTTAGCTCCTTTTTCTTTCCTTACCAAAATCTCCCAAACCTGAGCCACCTTTTCACAACACGTGGGCTGTTCCTGGAGTGATAGACACTAGGGGAATTTCAAATCTTTACATTTCTATGAATTCCTCTACTTCCAATTTTGTAACACAAACTGTATTTGATATTTGTTGCGTGAATAAAAATTACAGAGTATTCCTCAGCTTCTGGAAGTACCTGTCTCTTTAGCTAAGCAGCCCCGGGATGTACACTAACACTATATCACCTGAGGCATATCTTTATAAGCTAAATAAACGAGAGCCAGAGAAACTTGCATATGATGACTTGTTTTAGGTCATAGCTCCAGTCTTGAAGTTAATTGGATTTGTTTGTGTCCAGTGTAGTGTCTAGAACAGTCCTCTTGCTTTTACGAGGCCTTCTGTATTACTGTGTGAGACCCAGTGAATGTAGAAAAGGGATGATTTCTTTTAAGGGTCTCTTTTTGCAAAGAAGGGATGTGCTAAGCAGGTAGTGGAAGTGAACGGTTAATTGATCCAACCTGAGGAACTCTATTCCAGAATCACCCCTGCAAGAGTGCTCTTGCAGGTGTGCCGGTTCTTTATGAAGGATTGTCCCACATATTGCAGGACAGTTAATATGCTTGTCCCAACCACTAATGCCATTTAAGCCTTCAAATCACTGTGACAGCCAAAAAATGCACCTACATATTTCCAAGTGCCCCTTACACAGCTAATACTACCTCTGATTGAGAGCCACTATCATAGGGAAAATATTTATGATCCCACTTCTAAAATACCCTTTTCTGGCAGTCATCTAGGATATGATTAAACCCTGCTTTTTAGTCCAGTGAAAACTTAACTTGACATAGTTGTTATTCTTAATCTTAGAGTAGGTTTAATAGCTTAAAAAGCCAGGGATTATAGTCTTAAAGTACACAAAACCTGTGTTTTCAAATCTCTTTAGCCATTAAGAACTAACTTCCAATGTTCTTTGCAATTATTTGATTGAAAAATCATTGCGTTATGCTGAATTATAGTAATTATAGGTTTTAAAACCTATAAAACAGTTCTGTAATGTTTATTTTTTAAATGTTAACGTGCATGGGAATGATCTACAGTGCATTTAGTGGTTGGATACCTCTGTGAAGAGAGAAGAGTGAGAAGAACATGTAAGCAGCATTTATACTATCTGTTGAATTTAATTTTAGGAAATCAGAAGCAAAAATGGCATTATTAATGCTTTGATAGTTGGTACTCAGGTGTTTTGTTTATTCTCTTTCAATATTGAAAATTTCATAATCTTAATTTTTAAGCTATTGTTTTAGGGCTTTATCTATTACAGGTTACCTACAAATTGAAACCAAGTAAAGATTCATAATGCCAAAGTTCTAATTAAGAAACATTTTTAAATTTAGCTTCTTTGCTGTATATAATCACTCTTCGCCGTCATTGTATGTTTTCCTTTTACGCAGTCTGTTTCCACTTCCTTTGTGCAGGTTTTTCCCCTTTCTGATATTATCTTCAACTCGTATACACAGAAAACACCTGAAAACAAAACCAAAAAGTTCTTTTTAGCAATGTTTTTAGTTTGGAATAAGTCAGAAGTACAGTCATAAGCATTATTTTCATTTCCTCTGGTAACATTTAATCATTCTATGAATTTTTCCATATCTGGCCCAGCATATGGCAAATATTTGTCATCTGTAGAGTCACAGAATGGTTAAGAAAACCAGATAACTCTGCTTGTTGGTAACTTATTATAACTCTTTGAATTACTTCAAAAATAATTTTCTTCATTATCCTGAAAAATGTTGTATTTTCTCCTTATTAAAGCAGTATTGAGTAGTGTTTTCACATTCTACATGGGTTTTGATTTTGATTACTTTATAATTTAAAATATTTGTAAGGGAGACCCAGATTTTACAGTGTTTTTATACAATGAAGTTCTGTTCTTACTCTATAACATCTCCAGATTATTTTTGTACCCTGTACTTGACCTGAGAAGCTAACTATCACAGCTGAAGTTGTGGAAGAGTTATTAATTTCTCCCTTAAAATTTAGGAGAAAATGTGTCAAATATGTAATACATTACTTTTCTTTTTTAAATTTGATTTGATTACCCTACTAGCTAATTTTTGCTTTTAATCTTTTCTTTCTTAGGCAATAAGCAACAAGGACCAGCACAGCATATCGTATACCTTATCTCGGGCGCAGACAGTGGTGGTTGAATATACTCATGACAGCAACACTGATATGTTTCAGGTATTAGGACATCTGATTTTTTTTTTTCTTTAAGAAAACAAAAAAGTTAAAAACCTATTGTCAGTGACTTTCCTGTGTTCAGATTAAGGATGATTATATTTTAATCATATATTTCATTAAAATATATATTCTAGGGGCGCCTGAGTGGCTCAATTGGTTAAGTGTCTGACCTCAGCTCAGGTCATGATCTCACAATTCGTGGGTTTGAGCCCTGCATCGGGCTCTGTGCTGACAGCTAGCTCAGAGCCTGGAGCCTGCTTCAGATTCTGTATCTCCCTCTCTCTGACCTTCCCCTGCTCACACTGCTCACATACATATATATATATATATATATATATATATATATATATATATATATATATATATATATATTGATTTCTAAATCTCATATATAGAAGTCAGCATAGCATGGTTAAAAAATAAGCTCTGAAATCAGAATTCCTAGTAAGCATTACTTAGCCACACTGTGCTTCAGTTTCCTACTATGAAGTGCAGGTAATAGAGCTTCCCTCATAATGACATATAGGAGGCTTAAATGTGTTAGTACATGTAAAGTGCTCAGAGCTGTGCCAGGTAGCTGGTAAACACTTAGCTATTAGTAGTAGTAGTTATAGTAATAGTTCAATCAGCTATTCTTATTCCAAAAGAGGAACCAAGAAATATTCTACACTTATTTATGACCGTTTTTTACCACGATTTCCTACCTTCCTCTCAAGGCAACAAAATGTATGGGCAGTCTCCAACTGTCCGTATCATGCATGTGATAAGGCTTGTTTTTCAGCACATTATTTGCTCAAGCTACTGATGCAGTAAAAGGTTTTTTTCTCTCATTTTTGTACCAATCCAGTGCTGATGTTTTTATAAACTTGATAGATGATAAAACAGTCAAACCCAACGAGATAAACAAAATTCGTGATGCCTTCTCCCTTAAAACTCCCAGGGTTTTTTTTTGTTTGGTTTTGTTTTGTTGTTGTTGTTGTTGTTGTTTAAGCAAATAGGGCATAATGTACCTGATAATATTGCTCTTATTATTACTGTCCTGGTGACTTTTCAGTTTTTCTTCATTTTACAAGATTGAACATGGAAAGGCCTGGAGATGTCTTTAATTATAGCCAATAACAAAATATTTCTCTGAAGCCACTCACTCTCCTTCTAATAGAATACTGAATTTTCTAGAATATTACCTCTATAGTTAATACTAGAATATGGATATATGTTTATGTCTTTGCTTTTTCTAAAAATAATTAAATAACACCCTTAATGAAGATGAAGGTTGGGTTCTTGATGAGAACCTAACACAAGCTTTCGGATGATTTTCCAGTTTTTTTCACTGACAGCCAATTAAAATGAATGTGCTTAATTAGCTTTTTTAAGAATCAAGATGCTATCTAGATGTTTGACCCCAGCCTAGAATTTTAGTTTCAGATAATACCTTAAATTTATTTGTTTATCCCTTATTTTTTGTCAATAATTTACTGAAATCTTGTGAGTTAAATATTACAAAGTTACGTGGGGGCAAAATTGGGATTAAACCAGGCATT
Organism: Proteles cristata cristata; assembly: GCA_017311185.1. Taxonomy (NCBI): domain Eukaryota; kingdom Metazoa; phylum Chordata; class Mammalia; order Carnivora; family Hyaenidae; genus Proteles; species Proteles cristata. Next base: position 583,554 of record JAESUZ010002979.1, read on the forward strand.
CTGAATTAATGGAACAGTGTCTTTACCATCTCATGAAGGTTCTTTAATAAGTTGCACTGTTTTTGGTTTTCTCCTTTTCATAAAGGAATGGAGAATTTTTCCTAATATAATAGTCATGAGTCTCCTTCTACAAGCATTATATCTATAGAAAATGCGAATATGTCTATATCAAAAAATGAAGGTACGTCAGAAAACTACCCTGATAAATTAGCCAGTCTTTGAGAAACTGGTTTTATGAGCATTCTAGGATTGCCTGCCTTCCAAACTGAACAAGATCATTTATTGTTCAATTCGTTAGCTATCCAAACTCCAGCTCTCTGTTGGTGGACACTATGAAGTAAATAAAGGTCACATTACAAGGTGATCGTATTTATAGGCCACACTGGTAGTCTAAATGGGAAGCTTCTGATTGGATTGAAGAAGATTGAGGGAGGGGCACCTGCGAGGCTCAGTGGGTAAAGTGGTAAAGCGTCCGACCTCAGCTCATGTCATGATCTCATGGTTTGTGGGTTCAATCCCCACATAGGGCTCTGTGCTGACAGCTCTGAGCCTGGAGCCTGCTTCAGATTCTGTATCTCTTCCCTCTCTCTCTGACCCTCCCCTGCTCACACTGCCTCTTTCTCTCAGAAATAAATAAAACGTTAAAAAAAAAAAAAGGGTGAGGGAAAGACTTTAATAGTAGTGCCTTTTTATCCAGGCCTTTTTTTTTTCTTCCTGTAAAGTTGAGTAGGATTTTGCCAGCCCAGTAGAAAGGCATTCTGACAAAAGAGATGGAAAAGTACACAGTGTGGTAGGTTGACAAGTAAGCTGCTTGTAGCTAGAATATACTTTTCGTGTGAATAGCAGTGATATGAAATTAAGCCAGATTGATGGGAAGCAAATTGTGAAGTCAGTTTCTAATTATTATAGAAATGAGAAACTAAGAAGTTTGGATAGACTGTAAGGGACCATGGGGGTTTTTTATGAGTGGGAGATAATAACATTGTAAGATCTATGTTTTCAAATCTAATAATTCGAAAGAGGAAGAATTACAAAAATCTTAACACACAAAAATTCTGTTTTGGAATCTGATCATGATCATAGAGGTTTCTTCTTTTTATAAATTCTTAAGGTTTTTTCCTTCTTACCTGTCTTTACCAATATTGCTTTGATGTCTTAAATTTCCTTCAAGACCCAGATCAAATATCAACTCTTCTGGAACAATCTCTCCTCCCAAATAATTGCCACTTCTGAATTTCTTGATTCTAAATATCAATCCGCAATCTATTCCCTGGCCTACATCTTTTAGATCTAAAGGAGCCTTTATTTTTTGAAATGTTTTTAGTTTCAAAAGTCAGAGACCATTTTCTTTGGATATCATTACATTAAAAAGGAAAAGAGACATCCAGTCTTACATTTCTTAGCCAATCAATTTATTTATAAAATTATCCAAGCTAAAGACTTACACTTGATGATAGGATGAAAACACTAAAAGGATTTTATCCAAAAATGTGTGGTTATGAAGAATTCTTGAGACTCAACTATGCAAAAAATGACTGAGGTGTCATCTTTGTGGAGGGTCAGTGTTTTTTCTTCAATTTTATGATCCTGCTTTGTAACAAATACATGAATGAACTGATCATTTTTAAATGTTTACTTTAAAACTCTGACACTTGTCACTTCTGTCATCTATTCCACTGATTTTCTTTTTTCTTTTCAACTTTCATCTTTCAAAATGAAAATTAATTTCTTTACTAGCTAGTACCTCTAAAGAGGTTTTAATTTGCTGACCCACCCAACAGAACTCTTTCTTAGCCGGGAACCTTATCTCTCTGAAATATGGCTAAGAACCAGGAAGAAAATAAAAAGGACATCTGGTATATAAAATAAAGGCCACATAGGCCATGGACTGAAATTCCTTTTCTTTGCTCCCTGGAGACTCCTTTATGATCTTACCAAGAACCTTTTGAAATACTATTCTTTGAGGTTTAGTTTTTTTTATTTTTCAACCTTTAGTAGAATAATAGTGACTGATTAGAGGAGAGCATGCTGCTAGAAGCGAGTATGCCCAACAGCAAGAAAAAAGAGTTGACAGGTTGACAGAAAACTCACAAGTATACCTATAAAGTATACATAAGACCTCAAAGCAAACCTGTGTAGGCTCTTAACATTAACATAAGGGTCAACATTCTTGTATACCTTTATAGCACTTGAAGACATCACTGCATTTCAGTTTAACTTAAATGGTTTTTGTAGTTTAATGTCCTTGAGTCATCATAAAAGATTTACTTGTATATTCACTATATTCTGTTAAAGAAGGTTAGGTAATACATGGTAGCTATATTTCCATCCAAAAGGTTTAAAATTAAAATTTGCAGCCATCTAAAATCTCAGCCATCCTAAGCTTTGCATTCCCTGAGGGTTTCATACTTTCTGGCTGGTAAGTTCCCACTTAATTCTTTTTATGCTCTAAATGATTATTACATCAGAACAAGTTTGACAGATTAGTTTTCTAGGGTATAGATGCTCTCAGAGTTAAGTATAAGTTTGAGCTTTAGAAATTCCAGAGGTTTAATGATTTCGTCTTATTACCTTTCTTGAATGGATTTTCCACTGTATCAGTAGTTTTATAGATATTTCTTTTTCCCTTAGATTGGTCGGTCAACTGAAAGTCCAATTGATTTTGTAGTAACTGACACAGTTCCCGGAAGCCAAAGTAATTCTGATACACAGTCAGTACAAAGCACTATATCAAGGTTTGCCTGTAGAATCATATGTGAACGGAATCCCCCCTTTACAGCACGGATTTATGCTGCAGGATTTGACTCCTCAAAAAACATCTTCCTTGGGGTAAGAAGCTTTTTTCCTAAATGATGCATTATTTTATAACCACTTCTGTTTCCAATTTACAAATAAATGAAAGTTCACTATTCTTACTGCTACTAGGAGAAGGCTGCCAAGTGGAAGACGTCAGATGGGCAGATGGATGGTTTGACCACTAATGGTGTCCTTGTTATGCATCCACGCAATGGGTTCACAGAAGATTCCAAGCCTGGTATATGGAGAGAAATATCAGTGTGTGGAAATGTATTCAGCCTGAGGGAAACCAGATCAGCTCAGCAGAGAGGAAAAATGGTAAGTATTGAGATGTAGCTTCTTAGGTACAGTAAACATAGGGTGTGTTGGACTGAATGCATTACCTATTTACAAAAGGTTTTTTTTTTCTTTTTTAGTTTATTTATTTTGAGAGAGAGCGAGCGAGCATGAGCAGGGGAGGGGCAGAGAGAGGGAGAGAGAGAATCCCAAGCAGGCTCCATGTTGTCAGTGCAGAGCCTGATGCAAGCCTTGACCCTACAAATGGTGAGATCATAATCTGAGCCAAAATCAAGAGTCAGATGCTTAACTGACTGAGCCACCCAAGCACCCCTCCAGAAACTCCTAAATGTCTTGCTGATGCAAGTCTGACTGTCAGACATGGACTACTAAGTATCATACTAGAGGGTAATATCTGAATGTTTCAATCAGGACACTTTAAAAATGTATTCTTTCATGGTATGTTAATATATTTTTAAAACCTAAGCTTTCCTAAATTAAAACTGTGATTTTCTATTTGTATCTCTTTGACCGTGATCTATATTAGAAATATCAGACTTACTGATCAGCCAGATATTTTAATCATAAATTGTCTTTACCATAAGGCTGAAAAGAAATATGTTCTTGCTCAGTATTTTGCCCTTGATTTTCAAACTTACATTTTTCATGACTACCATTAGAGTTTCTTATATTTAGTAACAGTCATAGGAAATCTCAATTCTTGAGTAAGGAGGATGTAAGACCAAACCTTTCATGTAAAAATCAAAAACACAGTGGTGAATGTGTTTTTTGATTCTTGTTTCCTTTAGGTGGAAATTGAAACCAATCAATTACAAGATGGCTCATTAATTGACCTCTGCGGTGCAACATTGCTGTGGCGTACTGCAGAAGGCCTTTCCCACACTCCTACGGTGAAGCATTTAGAAGCTTTAAGACAAGAAATCAATGCAGCACGACCTCAGTGCCCTGTAGGGTTCAACACACTAGCGTTTCCTAGTATGAAGAGGAAAGATGTTGTCGATGAAAAACAACCATGGGTATATCTAAACTGCGGCCATGTGCATGGCTATCATAACTGGGGAAACAAAGAAGAACGTGATGGAAAAGATCGTGAATGTCCCATGTGTAGGTCTGTTGGTCCCTATGTCCCTCTGTGGCTTGGATGTGAAGCTGGATTTTATGTGGACGCCGGCCCCCCAACCCATGCGTTCAGCCCATGCGGGCATGTGTGTTCAGAAAAGACAACTGCCTATTGGTCCCAGATCCCACTTCCTCATGGTACTCATACTTTTCACGCAGCCTGCCCCTTTTGTGCACATCAGTTGGCTGGTGAACAAGGCTACATCAGACTTATTTTCCAAGGACCTCTAGACTAACAGACAGTTGTCCTCCAGGACTACATTATAAATTTATAAGCTAAGTGAGTTGGGTTTTCCAACCTGTTGTCCATGTCACAGTTTCTCTGCTCTGGTCATTTGCATTAAGATGAAGAATTTTTTTAAGCATTTATAATAAATAGTAACACTTTCTGATTAAAAAAATCTGGAAAACTCAAGAAAAAAGAATTTCTGAAAGTACCAGACTTCTGAATTCTGAGTTTTGAAAATCTATTTTGAGGATTAAAAAGACAGTCTAATTTGTTGCCTTCCTTTTAGTGTTTTTGAATCACCCATCCTCAGTGTTGAAAAATTGTTTTATATAACTGAGGGTATTGTTGGTTCAAACTATGTTAGTTTACAGTTTGTTGCAAACATTGTAAAATACAGCAACGTGTATATTAACTTTTTTCTATTTATCTTTATTATAGAAAGTATCTTAGAATGTTCTTGATAGAGTAGTATGGTAACGAAGGTGTCACACTCTTGGTGTGAATGGTAGTTTAGTGAGTATAGCTCAAGGATTTGCAAGTTTAGAAAGGACAAGAAAGCCTCTTTCCCCACCCCCCTTCTAAATACGGAATTTGGTAAATTAGAATACTTTGTAAAACCAAATTCATATTAATTACTATTGTGAAGAGCTATTTGTTTTTAACAACATTGAATATAATCAGGAAAGTTCTTTTTCTTAATGTTTCTCTCAAGTGTAGTATATAACAAAAACTTAATGCTAAGAAACATTTTATATGCTCCTTTGAATATGCAACTTAATCTAGATTATCTATTTTTCTCCCATGATAACTAATCTGTTTTTAGTACCAGCAACATTTGGCAGGTTTATTTTTTAGATATAAACTGTGGTTCATCTGTTCACTGTTTCTAGAAAAAAAAAGATTCTCATGAGAAAAAGCATAAATTAACAAGGAAGAGAGTGACTCGATTTGCTTTTAGAAGAAGAAATGCTTAATTAATTGATTATTCTGTATGTGATCTTATCCAGGCATTAAGAAATCTAGAGAGAGATGAAGGGTTGAATGACAACAGTGCCCCCTTTTTTTAACCTAACAGGCCAGCCTTAACTATGTAGGCTTTGAGTTCTAAGGAAAGTTGCCACCATGTGACTCGAGGAAATGTTTGGTTGGCAGATGAACACCAGTGACAGCCGAGTAGAGGAACATACTTGCACGGTATGTTTATTCTCTAATTCCAGTAAGTTCTTTGCTTCAAGAAGCAAGAAAACGTTTCTTCACTCCCTCCCCTTCCCTTTTTTAAATGTACCACAAGGGACATATAGACAGTTGCACTACATCAAACCCTTCGTGACACTTGTAGAAATCAGTACACTTTTAGATTAGACAGAATCTTTTTTTTAAATCTTTTGATTTGTGTTCCTTTAGTTTGAAAGTTGTGTAATACTTAATTGACTCTAGTAAATTTTTGTATGTGGTAGTATAGCTTTAATTTATCATAACTATTACTATGCTGTTCTGAATTTTCTTTTGGTTTAAAAAAAAAACAAAAACCTGTTGCTTAGAAGCCATGAACTATTTTTACGTTAATTCAACTTGTCAAAATTTCCTTATTTTAAAAAATGATCATTTGGGTTCACTCAGGAAATGCATGTCAGGAAACTTGTATTATAAGTTTACTAGTTGTGATGTATCAGTAACTGCTGTTTCCCCCTTTTCAAAGAAATATAATTGATTTTGAAGTTTTCCACATAGTCACATGCTTTGTGACTAATGCAAGGAAATCAAGTCCTGTGTTGTATTTGTTCTAGTCATTTCTATTCAGGCTATATATTGTAGCTAATTTTTATTTGCAATTAATTTATTCAAACTAAGTAAATACTTTTCAAAATAGATGAATTTGTCTCTGTGAGTTTGTTATTGTATTACTGAGAATGGGAAACCAGACATGAAAACTTGTGGACAAATCTACCCTCCTCCCCCACTTCAGAAATGTTCACTTTAAGTAGAAGAAGAATTTGCATGTAATGTAACACTTTAAATCGCTGATTCTCTTGGGAAAGCATCTCTTACTTATTAATAAAGGAATTTTGTGTAGTGGTTGGATAATTGAGGCTTTAGTTAAGTCCTGCTGGAGAGTTGGCTCTTCGCAAGTTGAATACTGGACTGTTTAAACAGTGCCTCAGTGTCCATGAAAGGTCCATGTTCTTCTCAAAGTGCCTGAATTTCCTCCTCCCAACTATGAAAAGTCTGATTCATTTTCTTTCGAATTCAAGTTTTGAAAACTCAGGTTATTAAAATCATTAAGTGCTTTTCTGTTCAAGCATTTTGAATATTGGTTCTGTCATTCTGCCGAAACACTGTTACTTAGTTGTATTAAGGGAATGTCCGTATTCTGGCCAAGGAGAAAAAGTTGCATTTAGGTCTCCAAATGCACTCTCAAGAAAGGTGATCTTCATGGCTTAACTCTTTTATGAAAGTGATCTAATTATTGAAATATTCCTTAGTTTGTATAGGGAATTTCCCTTCATCTAACATGTTAGGGTCATGAAGCAAGATAGGGTAAATATCCAGAAGGAGGAGTCTTTCACCAGACTATCTTCTTGAACCTGTAATTGCTTACCTCCATCATTTAAAAAATATTCTGGTACATTCAAAATAGTATGGGAATAAACAATCACATAAATAAATACATAATTACGTCTAACATGAATACTCCTACTCTACTCTTCCTTCGGGATACCTCAAGAACCATGTGAGATGCATGACCTTCTGACACATAGACTGAGCAAGTGAGTCAGGGCACCAGTGAAAATCCATCCATTATTTAATTTATAATATAAATATAATTTTAACACTTTGGCCCCTCGTTGTGATGGATCATCTTGTGCTATCCCACCTTAGAGACCACTGGCTAAAAGATGTGTGATCCATTCTTTTGTGTTTATGTTCTAAGCATTAACCGTGTAGCAAATCAGATTACTAAAATACTGCTTACTGAACTGCATTATACTTTCTGTCTCCTAATCCCACTTTCAGAAGTAAGTACACTTTAAGTACATGCCCTCAAATTTTATCCACGAATTCTTGCAACAGATATTTGAATATCTGCTACGCACCAAGCCCTGTTCTAAACCTCAGGTGATTTAACAAGAAAAAAATCCCTGCCTTCACGGGGCTTATATTTTAGTGGGGAAGTTAGAAAGGAGTAAAAAAAATAGAAGATACAGCATGACAGATAGTGAAGAGTGCTAAAGGGACAAATAAAAAAAGCAGGGAAGGGAGATACAAAATGTCTTATGTGATGTGTGTGGAATGTTTGCAGTATTAAGTAGGAAGGCAAGGGAAAGCCACACCTAGGAGAAGAGTACTTGGGCTGAGGAAGTAGCAATTGCAAGAGTCTTGAAGTAAAAGTGTGCTTGGAATATTTCTGTAATAGCAAAACACCAGTGTAGCTATGTAGTGTGAAAGGGAAGTGTAATAGGTAAGGCCAAAAAAGAAAAGTGATAGAGATAAGTGGGGTGTGGGGATGAAACTAGATCCTGGAGGGCCTCCTGAGGCTTGGCTTTTATTCTCAGTGAGATGGGGGCAATAGGAGGGTTTTGAGCAAGGAATTGACATGATCTGACCTCTGTTTTAATGGAGGAAATAGACCAAAGTGATAGTGTGGAGACCAGCTAGCCCATTGCAATACCCCTGGAAAAAAATGATGGCAGCAGTGGGGCTGGTTTGAAAAGTGGCCAGAATCTGGATATATTTTGAAGACAGAGCTGACAATATTTGTTGGCAGATCAAATATGGGTTGTAAAAGAAGAGGAGTCAATGACTCAGCTCAGTTAACCTGAGCAACTAGAAGAATAGAATTACTATTTGAAGTGGAGATTATGGAAATAAAAGTTTGGGGGGAAGGTGTGTTGCTTGTGGAATCAGGAACTTGGCCTTGGACATTAGATCGAGACTCCCTATTAGACAAGATATTTGCCAAAGGTAAACTGTCTCTGCTTTTTTTAGGCTTCTGTCAAAGTTCTTAACCATCATGATCAATGTTCTCCATATACACTGTACTACCTTAAAAACAAAAAGTATTTCCCCTGTTTAATGGCAAACTTCCTTTCACTGAAATAGAAAGGTGGGACACCCTTCATGTTTCTCTCTGTTTCGGCTGCCCTCTAAGGAAATGAAGTTCTGTTTTCAACTACAGTAACTACTTTTAGCCAATGTATTCTGAGGTAATTTTTCTCCCTTCTCATTCATGTACATCTTTTTCCTTAGGTCTTTAAAGGAAAAAAAAAAGTCTTCTTTTATTGTATCTTAATATTTTGCTGCTTCAAATTCTTTCTGGTCATGGTAAAGCACAAGTTGTGTTTTGTTTTTTAAAATCTTTTTATATTCAGGTGTTTGTGGAAAACCAAAAACTCTTGACCTTCTAAGTCCAGCTCCAAAATCCAGCTTCCCTTAAAGGAATATGCCTGTATTTGATAATACTCTCAGCAGAAAATGGAGTAGATAAGATTAGAGTTTTCCTAGTAAGTGTTATAAAGCATCACATCCAAATCCAGACGTTCTCTTAGATGATATGCTGGGAATGCTGGCTTGTTTAGGCTGACATTAGATGTAAATTCAGCTATGTATGTTAAAGTAAAACCACGGCATAAAATAAATTCCTCACAGCTAACATTTGAGTATTATGTGTCAAGCTCTGTTCTAAATGCATAATTTTAATCATATTAATTAAAGCTCAAAACAGCTCTATGAGGTAGGAACTCTTGTCTCTGTTTCACAACAAAAACGAGGTACAGCATTAACTAGTAACTTGCCCAAGTTTCACATGCTCATGAATACAAGAGTTGGAATTTGAACCTTGGAAGTCTTGCTCTATACCTATATATGCAGCGACCATATTTGCTGCTTCCAACTTTTTCACTGAATAGGTTTCGAAGTCTATTTCTTGCACGGTTTTTAAAAAATGACTTAAGGTAGCTATCCAAAACTATAACCAAGAAGCTTAAACATCAGTAGCAAAATTTTTTAAAAGAGTAACAATAACAACAACAACAAAAGGTTTGTTATTATAACAAAATAAGACAGAACCAGAGTGACATGAATGGATTTAATGAAGACCTGTAAACTTGCTAAATGTGAGCCAGAAATCAATTTAGCACAAAGGTGTTTAGCAGGGTAAACATGTTTAGTTATAAGATCAGCTGCTGCCTGGAAGGTAGCCACAAACTCTCTGATGCAGAAACTCATGGTCATTGCTAGTCTTGGAACCCGAGAAATTCACATCCAGGCTGTAGTAGCATTACTTCGTATAGGTGGATCTATGCAGTATTTGTCTTTCTGTGATGGGCTTATTCCACTTAATGTCCTCAAGGTTCATCCATACTGATGCCTACTGCAAAATTTACTTTTCTAAGACTGAATTGTATTCCAGAGTATGTATGCACTATTTTTTCTTTATCAATTCATCTGTTGGGCGTTTGGCTTGTTTCCATGCCTTGGTTCTAGTGAATAGTGCCACAGTGAACACGAGAGTGTAATTATCTCTTTAAAACCCTGATTTCAATTCTCTTGGGTAAATCCCAGAAATGAATGGGATGGCTGGATCATATGGTAGTTACGTTTTTAATTTCTTGACGAATTAAAAAATTTTTTTGTTTTGCAAAGGGGCTGCACCATTTTGCATTCCCACCAGTATTGTGCAAGGGTTCCAACTTCTCTACATCCTTGCCAAACTTTGTTGTCTTTTGTATTTTGAAAATAGTCAACCTGACAGATGTGAAATGACATCTCATTGTGGTTTTGACTTGCATTTCCCTGATGATTAGTGACATTGAGCATTTTTCATATACTTGTTGGCCAATTGTAGATCTTCAGAGAACTAGCTATTCGAGTCCTTAGCCCATTTTGTTAATTGAGTAATTAGGGGTTTTTACTATTGAGTTATAAGAGTTTCTTACATACCTTAGAAATTAAGTCCTTATCAGATATGGTTTTTTTTTTAATGTTTATTTTTGAGAGAGAAAGAGAAAGGAGCAGGGGAGAGGCAGAGAGAGAGAGAAACACACAGAATCCGAAGCAGGCTCCAGGCTCTGAGCTATCAGCACAGCCCGACACAGGGCTCGAACTCATGATCTGCGAGTTCACGACCTGAACTGAAGTTGGACACTTAACCGACTGAGCTACCAGGTACTCCCTAGATATGGTTTGCAAATAAATTCTCCTATTCTACAGGTTATCTTTCCGTTCTGTTGTTCACTTTGCTGTGCAAAAGCTTTTGAGTCCCTCTTGTTTATTTTTGCCTTTGTTGCCTGTGCTTTTGGTGTCCTATCTGCTGGTTCCCTGCTTTAACACACTGAAGGAATTCTTTCCCAAGTGGATGAGCTATGATGGTACCCAGCACATGATAGATGCTCAAAAACTATTTCTTAGATAATGAAACTGTTAGAACTTTGAACCATTAAGCTACCAAAACACTGAGTAGGAACATTAACAAAAGCAGTGAAAAGAATGAAGATTGCAGAAGCTATTTGACCAGAAAATATGTCATTAAAGATAAAAATGGAAAGTATGGAGACACTATAAAAAGTGACAATAAGGTGACTGGGCAACAAGAAGAAGCCCATGGATGATGCCAGAAGAGAACATAAAGATTCTCCCGGAAAAAAGAGAAGGAATATCAACTATAGCCCCAAAGCCTGTCATCCAGATTTGAAAGCCTATCATTGGTCCAAAAGGCACAAAAAGCAATCCAAGATTGAAAGGGAAAATTAAGTTCTCTCTGCCTTGGAATTTCCTGAAGTTCTACTGTATCTTATTACTGTGTAACTATTAATAAAAATACAGAATTTGAAACTAAAAGGAATGTTGGCAATCAAGTTACAGTTGAGAAACCAAAGCCAAGTCAGGCAAAGTGGCTACCAACTGATAAATCTGGTACTAGAACTTTTCTGTTTTCTATGTCCGTCCTAACACAGGAACTTGAGTCACCAAAATTCAGTTAAATTCCCCAGTTTTGTTTGTTGAAGCAGAGATGACTATGTTGCGCTGTAATCATTTTTATTTTTAAAGATGCCAATAGAGTCAAAGCATCAACTCTCGTTGCAGTATAAACAGTGATCCCCAATTGTACAGGATAGTCTGTTTCAGAAATCTTTTAACTAAAAGGCTGCCTAGTTTGGAAATGAAACATAAGAATAGGACGTGAAAATCAAAACCTTGTGTTGTAGTTTCACTAATAGCCCTTTGGTACATGAATCATTCAGCCAACATGAGTGTTCACTCAAATGGCAAGGCTCCTATTTTACTTTTTCAGTTTATTATGAGGCTGGCGCAATTGTTTTGCATACCACCTCTGCAGGACACATTCAGATACTCCTTACTTTCAATTGGCTTCTTTGTCAAATGACAACGAAAAGGAGTTATTTGAAATGGCCATTGTAATGTTTCATTAAAATCTTAAAATTGCTATATTGCCAGGCAACTCAAGATCTTTTTTTTTTTTTTAATCCATGATATAATTGAATAACAATAGCAACTGAAACCCTACGTGCCCCCATAAAGTTGTCCAAAGCCTGACTCAGGCGACACAGACCCTAGACGGAGAGGCAGTAGTTGAATTGGGCTAGCTGTACAGGGACAAAAGAAGTACTTCCCACAAAATGGCTACCCAAGACCAATAGCAGGTATGAGCTCCCAAAGCTGGGCTGCGCTCAGGTGCAGGTGAGGAGATATAATGGGAGGAATTTCCCTCTGTGGGTCTTGGTAACATGTTAGGATCCCTAAAGTAATTATTTCCAAAGTTGGGTGTAAACAGGGATTGGGGGTAGGATAGGAAATGTCAGGAGCGCCTGGGTGCTCTAGTCAGTTAAACATCCAGCTCTTGGTCTCAGCTTAGGTCATGATTTTAGTTTGTAGGATCAAGCCCCACATAGGACTCTGCACTGTTAGCACAGAGCCCGCTTGGGATTCTCTGTCTCTGCCCCTACCCCACTTATTCTCCCAAAAAAGGGGGGGATAGGGGATGACAGAATTCATCGTGCCACCCCCAAAACCATAATAATTGTTCACACATCCAAGTGTGGAAATTAGGAAAGAATCATAACATCAAGAGATTGGCAGTTTCTTGGAGCTCTCTGTCCCTCTGCCTCATACACACACACACACTCACACACACACACACACACACACACACACACACACATGCACACACAACACACTCCGAACAGCCACTTCCAAGTTTGGAATAAGTGTAGCTTCTCAGGATGACTTTTTGAAAGAACCAGTGTTCACTTGAGTGTGTAAATTCTAATATATTTGTTAGTGTAATTTCTATATTAGTCACACTGCATGAAGGCAAATGTTAATTATATTTTTGATTGATTTTACTCTGAACTCAGCGACAGCAGGAATCCATGAATGAGGTGTACTATGCAAAGTTGGTATCTAGTCACAGAGGTAACAATTAGACCTATGAAGTGATGCCCGTGATGTGATGCTATAAAAGTCAAAGATACTGCCCTTGAGATGTGGCCTTCTGCAGAGAAGCACTAAAAGAACGTTTGCCACTTGGGCATATGCTATAGCAGTTTAATGGTTTGAAAGTTTACAACCCAGAGTTTGTTTAAAAGCACTTTTGCGGTTTCCTTATTACTACTGACTTCAAATATGGCCATATTTATTTACTAAAGTGTTTTAATTCCTTTGTAAATACAAAGGGGCCCTTGAAAATACCTGGGTGGAATTTCATAGACACAAGGAATTCTTCAGACAAGGCATGAGTCCAAGCCTTAATCCAGTCTGGCTTTAGATACCAGTCCTTAGATGTTCTTTTATCAGAGCAGGTAACAATGAGCAGCTATTCTCTGTAAATAAACTAGAGACTGAGTGAGGGGAGTTGGAAAATACTGAGATAAGCAGTCACCCTTTGGAGAGGATCCAGTTATACTGAAGCCAGCATTTCCTGTAATTTTGTAACATGCTTTTATGTTTAACTCCTTGGATCTATTGCAGTTAGGAATTGCATTACCTGCTACCCCATGGGAATAAGATAATCCAACTCTTTGACATCAGTGAATTAATACTCATTCTACCTCATCTTAGTTCTGTAGGACTTTGGTGCTGGTCCTTTGTGTGAAATTAGACTTGTCAGAGCAAATGGCCCCAGATTAGTAGATGTATGGCCTCTTCGGTTGGAGAGCTCAGAAGCCTCTTAGAATATAACAAAACCAAAGAATCTTAAAGCAGTTATAAAATTATTTTCAGTTTAAGTATTTTTTAATCATTCAATGGCTGATGAAAAGGATATTCTGAATTATTCATAGCTGAAACGCTGCTGAAAGGGTCTTGTTTGAGGGACAGAGTTCAGGGCACTGATGCAATTTGAGAAATCCCCTAACAGGTTCCAAGAAGCCACCCTTATGAGCCTGGATCAGAATTTAGTTCGATGTTGATCTGTGACAACAGTGTGAACATGTTTTCAGTCTGCATGGGTTTATTGTGCTGGGAATTTGAATAGTCAATCTTAACCTTTTTATGTATGTCTTCATTATGACGGATTAAGCCTGCTTACTCATGAAATATACTACAAAATGGGAGAGACATGAATGAAAGAATTGATACAACATGTAGTAGTTTGAATTTTTATTCTGGGACTGTTAACTTAACTTTATGATGATAATATGCCATTATCATTGCTCATAACAGCTGACACTTCGAGCTACCAAATAACCTTCTGGATTCCAGAATACCCTTGGTCTGATTCGCAAGTGTACCTGTAACCACAAGACCCAACATTCACTAGAGAAGATTTACATGCCAAGAAGTGAGAATATTTCCAGGAAATCTAGTTTGTGACTTGGCTTTTTTACAGTTTCTCTTTATGCAGAAAGGTGATAGAAGTCTTTATTTGGAGAACTAGGTATGATGAAACAAAATGGAATCTTATGCACTGACATGAACTTCCTGGCTGGCAAAAACACAGTGACTTTTTAAGACCCTCCTTCATTTGCTTCTGTTTGCATGGTTTATTTCCAGCTAACACAGCATTTCTAAAATGCCAGCATTTACTTTTTGTTTTCTGGTGTGGTGTCTAAGCAAACTCAACTTATCTGGATGCCAAAGAGGTAATGAGTGCCATGTTTTGTGGAATTCCAGGAGATCAGTTCTCTACGTGAAGTTGGAGATAGCGGATTTGGTTTACTAATAAGTCTAAAATTTGATCCCCTCTCTGGAGCAAATATCTTCTTGTGGAGAAAAATTATTTTATGACCAGCAAACATGTATCAGGGGCTAATATATACATACAGATCTTCCCTTGACTTACAATGGAGTTGCGTTCCAATAAACCCATCTTAGGTTGAAAATGCATTTAATACACCTAGACTGCTGAACATCATATATTAGTCTAGATTACCTTAAATGTGCTCAGAACACTTACATTAGCCTACAGTTGGGCAGAATCATCTAACAAAGCCTATTTTATAATAAAGTATCCAATATCTCATGTAATTTATTGAATACTGTACGGAAAGTGAAAAACAGATGCCTGTATGGGTACAGAGTGACTGTAAGTGTATCAGTGGTTTGTCCTCCTGATCGTGTAGCTGGCTAGGAGCTGTGGCTTGATGCCACTACCCTGCATCACAAGAGAGGATCGAACTGTCTATCGCTAGCCCGGGAAAAGATCCAAACTTTAAAATTCAAAGTAGTTTCTACTGAATGTGTATTGCTTTCGAACTATCATAAAAATCAGAAAATTGTTAAGTCAAACCATTATAAGTCAGGGGCCATCTGGAATAACTGAATCAGAGTATAAGTATTGCAATGCATCATGATCAATATGATTAGAAAAACAGCCCAGAGTGAAATTCTTTTTAGTGTCTTCAGTCTTAATGTGATTTGGACTGAGACCAAAACTATCTCTCTGACTTCATCGTGCTTCTTGAAGGCTAGAGGGCCTTTGGTAATAGAATAAGGGGCCCCCTCTTGAACGGGGAACAAAAGTTTGATCCCTAATAAAACCTGAGATTCTGACAAATAAGAGGATGTCTTGCATATAGGCAGCAGTTAAATATTCATTGAATATTTGAACAGAACTGGACCCTTCATCCTTCATGAATGATGAAGAGCTATTTTTAATTTTCCAGCAAACTTGAGATCACAAGATAGGAGAGAGGAACTCCACTCCTGAGCAGAGTAGGAAAGTAATAAGGGTCTTTGCTGACAGTTATGATACACCTTTTGTCTCTCCTCATCCTGTGGGACTCTTGGGGAAGCCTCAGAGAAGGAAGCCTGTTGACAGCTTAATTGGAAAGCAAGAGCAGATTTTAATTTGATCTTTTTCTGTGCATGAGCATCACAATTTACAGAGCTTTGTTAAACTTTAGTGATTAAGGAAAAAAGCATTAAATAATGTCTGAAAAGAGAGATTCTTTTCAGTCACCATGAAAGTAGTTTCATTGAATATCTCTTAATTGCCTGACTAGTCAGATGTGTTTAGCCACTGGGAAAGGGAAACATGTACTGAATACCAAATGCCTACTTTGGGTTCATGTATTCACTAAAAATATATTGAGCATCTAGTAAGTGAGAAACACTGGGGATTCAAAGATGAGTAAAATAGACATGGTCCTTACCCTCAGAATGCTAAAATTCTAGTAAAAGGAAGTGGGTAAAGAAGCAGTTACAATATGATGTATAAGTTCTATGGCAGAAATAAAGATGTCAGTCTTTGTGATTGGCAGAGAGCACATGGGGTGGGGGGGACACTGAACCAAACTTGGGAGATCAAAGAAGGCTCTCTAGATGAAAGGGATATTAATCAGGGATCTGAAAGAAGGGAAAGGTAGTTAAGGATGAGGGAGGGTAGCAGGTGAGGGCAGCAGGAATAGGATTCCCAGCAGAGGGAACAGCTCAATACCAGTACAGAGTAGCAGATGTTTTAAGGAGCTGAAGTTGAATGTGACTGAGTGGAGAATAAAAGGAGGGGAACAGCCAAGAGAAGAGGCCAAAGACACAGGCTGGAGACATATCAGACAGCTTTTGTAAGAAAAACCAAGTTGTTGAACTTTATCCTAATAGCCATAGGGAAACAGGGAATGCCAAGATCAGATCTGCACTTTTGAAAGCTCACTCAGCTGTACCATGGAGAATGGGTATGCAAGACTGGGGGCAGAGTGAAAGTTTTAGAATAGCTGATGTGAGAGATGATGGGGACCTGTGTGAGGGAAGTAGCAGTGAGAATGGAGAGAAGTGGATGGATCTGAAACCCATTTAATTTATGTAAGAGTAAACTTGGCAAGACTTTATGATTATTTAAAGAGGACCCATGAATCCTGGGCAACTAGATGGATGGTTGTTTATTTACCATATTGGAATAACAGAAGAGTAGGTTTAGGGATGGGGGATGAATGTAGTTTGAGATCCCTATAAGATATCTATGATGCTGTCTTGTTGGTTGTTGGATGTAGGACTCTGAAGTCCCAAAATGAGATCTATCTTGGAGATAGTAATGAAGATTTGGGGATCACCAGCCTGAGTCCTGTAAGTGAATGAAACTTCCAGGAAGCCATGACCTGGACAGAAAAATGAACCTTTAAGGGGAAGGGTAAAAGTAAAGAAGCCCATAACAAAGACTGAAAAAGAAAGGTCAGAGGGGGGGGAAAAAAAGAAGAAGAAGAAGAAAAACAAGAAATGAATGATATGGAAGGCAAGAGAAGAGGCATCTACAGAGGGCTGTATACAGAGTCACATTATTAAGGAGCAAAGTAAGTAAGGGACTGTCTCCCCATTATAGGCTGAGGTACATCAAGCTGAGTTCTCTTCTTCACTAAAGATACAAACTTTCCTAATGTAGCACTTTTGAAATGTATGCACTAAAAATCAGATACACTAACAAAACAAAACACTTTATCATCATAACGACTTCTTGGGGAAAAGCCCCCATTCCTGGTGTAGGTGGAAAGCGCTTGATGTTGCCAGTTAAAGATATCTGTTTCTTTATGTTTAAAACAGTCCCCCCTGGAAAGCCACTCAGTCTTTCCGGGTTTGTGCTTCATCTGAGGGCTCTCATCTCCCCTTCCCAGGTAGAAGGGAAGCTGCAGGAAAGGTGTAGGGAAAGTCTATCTGCTAGCATCCAGGCCTTCTGGCTTCCTTCGGTGAGGAAAGTTTTCTCTCCGGGTTTTAGGCCTACGCTGATTCCAGCTACTGACAGCCACAGTCCCCACCACAGGCCTCGGGTAAAGACCTTGTACCTTCTTGGTTCCAAGCCAGGCCTCCTCCAGCCCATTCATACAGTTAGCCTTCGTCATTCTTTCCTACAAAAAAACGTAACAGACCCCTAGGTCCTGGAAGCATTCTTTCAAGGCCTCTTGTTGCCTAACTGTAGCATTTCTACCTCTATGTAGTTGGCCAGGTTCCAAATGGAAAGCAGGGTATATATGTCTTCTGCTCGAGGACCCCCTGACCGCTCACCTGGGCGATACTATGCTTATACCCTCTGAATCATCCAACTTCCTGCCTGCTGCTGAAGCTTGATTTTTCTTTCTTCTCATGGGAAAATATCTCTGACGTCATATCCTGTGTTCTTCCTAGCACTATCTATGATCTGTTCAGAGGCAGTCCTCCAAGCTCTCATTGGTTATACAGTTGTATGTTTTCTTCTTTCAACACAGTCTGGATTGAAATCAACACTTGATTTCAAACTTTGTCTGGCTACACATTTTTTTTAAAATCCTACTTTGATACTCAAAGCTAAATGATGACTTATCCATTCTTGGCTGGGTTTTTTTTCTCCTCGTGACTCAATGCATGCCATTGACTCAATGGGTGGGGGAGCCACAGGGACAAGGGTTTATTGGGAAGCCAACTTACATTGGTTGGATATCTCACAAATGCCGTTTCCATTACATCAGCACAAGGTTTCCAGTGCTAGTCAAAGGGAAGCCAACATCAATGTGGTAAATGCTACTAAGTTTGCATTTCATGAAATGGGTACACCCGCTTCATGGTCCTCCAAGTAAACATGACCAACACTGAACTACTGATTCCACCACTGTCCACCCAGTTTTGCAGGTGCAAACCTGAGTCATTTGGATTCCTCTCTTCTCTGCACCTCACCTTTAGCCCACTTGATATTCAGGGCCACTGAAGGGAAGGGGGGACTTTCTAATTTCCCCCAAAACACTGTATGGGCATGTCCTCTTTGCTGAAACCCTAGGCCAACCCACCAACATTTGCCATTGTCTCCTCCCTGCCATTGTCTCCCCACTTCTATGTTTGACCTCCTACAATACATACTACACAAAGC
This sequence comes from Proteles cristata cristata, assembly GCA_017311185.1. NCBI lineage: Eukaryota > Metazoa > Chordata > Mammalia > Carnivora > Hyaenidae > Proteles > Proteles cristata. Next base: position 602,279 of record JAESUZ010002979.1, read on the forward strand.
AGTAGACTTATCTTTTTAAAATATAAATTAGCTTATATCGTGTCCCACTTTCCTTGCTTTAAATCCTCCAGTAGTTTCCCATCACTCTTTGACCTGGCTGTGCCTCCCTCTTCAGCCTCATCTCTTCATACTCTTCCAAGCTGTCCTTCTTACTCTGCTCCAGCCATACTCCCCATTTTTCTGCCCTCACACACACCAGGTTCATTTCTACACCAGATCCTTTGCACTTATTTTTTCTTTGCTAGCAGATCTTCTCCCTAGATGGCCACACTGCTGTCCCCTTCTCAGCCTTCAGGTATCAACTCAGATGTCACCATGTAACTACATCACACCTCAGTTCCCATCTGCAATATTACCGTATTTTATCTTCTTCACAGCACTTAGTGCCAGAAATTGTATTTGTTTTTTACATGTTTATTACCTATCTCCCCCTCATTTGGGATGCAACCACCATGGACAGGGACTTGGTTTGCCTTCTTCAGCACTGCTATTTTGTTCGGTATATAGTGCTTGGCACCTAGTAAACACTCAGTAAATATTTGTGGACTGAAACCAACTAATTTCAGTCAGAAGGGGAAAGAAGAAAGGCAATACATTTTAACTCCATAAGCACTAGTGGATTCCGTTTATTAGTTTACCACTTAGAAGAAATCATCCGGGGGCACCTGGGGCGCTCAGTCGGTTAAGTGTCTGACTTCAGCTCAGGTCATGATCTCACCGTTCAGAGGTTCAAGCCCCAGATCAGGCTCTGCACTATCAGTGCTTGGGATTTTCTCTCTCCCTCTCTCTCTGCCCCTGTCCTGCTCTGTCTATCTCTGTCTCTCAAAACAAATGAACTTAAAAGAAAAACAAAACTAGAAGAAATCATCCAATTCTACTAGTTTCTTTGCAAGGGAATCATAAGATTAATGTGGCTTTCTAGTGAGAAACTTGGCTGCAAGACAGAACTGGCATCTATATTAATGCCACAGGAAAGCAGCTTTTTGAAATAATCAAGTCAGATCAAAGTATAAATTGTCAGCCTTATTTGCCAGGTACAAAATTTGAATGATTGCATGTGTGTTAGTGTGTGCTTAACCTGCTGTGGGCCACCTGCTATTTTTGGGTCCCCTGATTGCTAAAAGTTGTTTACTTGATTTCTTTCATTTTAAGTATGGCTGAAGAGGCAGGGCTGATCAGAGGCAAGATGTAGAAATAGAGGCTACATGAATGATTTTTCAGGCACACTATGAAACAATTATCAACAATCTTTAGGTATTTCTTGTACTTTCAGAACTGAAAACTAGGCTCTCCTTGATACATGCTGTGAATTTTGAAAAACTAATATACTGGAAAGTCTTGAACAGCTTCACAGAACCTAAAGCAGGGACTTTAAAATTCTGTTCTAGAACCAGAATTTTCCCACCCCAATGTTACAGAGTCTGAAATTTCTACCTATAGAGCTTCTGTTTTTATCCTGGAGTTCTCTTTCAAAATGCATATATTCCTGGAAATATAGTAGACTGATTCATGAAGTTATTGACACTAATTAATTAGATCCATGTTCCATTCCCCGGGAAAGATTACCAGTAAGAGAGTCTGAAAAAGAAAGGAAGACAACCATTGGAGGAGACTAGAAACACCAAATATGGTTATTCTGAACATAGAAACATAGAATGGGCCCAATGCAGTACAGTAGTTGTTAAACTCCTCTGGATGATAATATTGTGGGGCAAATGATTTAAGAGTGAGTTTTTTTTTTTTTAATATTTTTTATTTATTTCTAGGAGAGTGAGAGAGACAGCGTGAGCAGGGGAGGGTCAGAGAGAGAGGGAGTCACAGACTGAAACAGGCTCCAGGCTCTGAGCTGGCAGTCAGCACAGAGCCCGACGCGGGGCTCGAACCCACGAACCGCGAGATCATGACCCAAGCGAAAGTCGGACGCTTAACCGACTAAGCCACTCAGGCGCCCCAAGAGTGAATTTTATAATGTGAGTCAATCTGAGAAAATGTGTTTTTTAGACTTTAAGTGTTGCTATGCAATATGAATTTTGATGGATTTTTTCCAGTTAAGGTCCCAACAGGAAACAGATGGCACATTTAAATTAGGATAATTTGACAAGAGTTTCTTTTCAAAGAGACTATTTACATAGGGCTGCTGAAGTATAATGGAAATCTAAGGGATAGTCTAGGAAGTAGAAGTTAGAAGCTGCAGAGTGATTGACACCCATTGGCCCTAAGGGAGTGATTTTCAGAACTTGGAAAGGGAGAGTTATTTGGAACAGACCACAGTAAGAGGAACAATGACCTTGATGTAGCCAGCCAGAGGTAAACCCATTGGGAAAAAGCCACTGGATGAACACTTTGACCTTCCTCTCCTCCCTTCCTCTGGTCTTCTGCCAGGGCTCCTCATTGGCCAAACCCAACTGGAAGCTAAGGGGAAAAGGAACACATTCATAAAGGGCCAGCCTCCCGGGGCAGAGGGGAAGGTAGACAGTGGGTCTTGGGAGCAAATGGAAGATCTTCAGCATTATGATGCTTCCATTCATTTTTTTTTTTTTTACAAATAGTTTATTGTCAAATTGGTTTCCATATAACACCCAGTGCTCATCCCCACAAGTGCCCCTCTCCGTGCCCATGCCCCCCCCCATATCCATCAGTCCTGTTTGTTTCTCAGCATTCAAGAGTCTCTCATGGTTTGCCTCTCTCCCTTTTCCCCCAACATTTTCCCCCTTCTTCTCCCCCATGGTCCTCCGTTAAATTCCTCCTAATCCTCCTATATGTGCAAACATGTGATATTTGTCCTTCTCTGCCTGACTTAGTTCGCTCAGCATAACACCCTCAAGGTCCATCCATGTTGCTACACATGGCCAGATTTCATTGTTTCTCATTGCCATGTGGTATTCCATGGTATAGATAAACCACATCTTCCTGATCCATTCGTCCGTTGATGGACACTTAGTCTCTTTCCATGTTTTAGCTATTGTGGAGAGTGCTGCTATGAACATTGGGGTACATGTGCTCCTATGCATCAATGCTTCCATTCATTTGACAAGAAGTTCTGAAAAAGAACCATCCAACATCCCTCCCCTTTCCCACTGCAAGCTTTCAGAGTGAAGCTGCCATGTGCTGGAGGAGAGAAAAGGATGTGTCCTTAAAGTCAGTTTTAATTAATATCTTAGACTTAATCTAATTTATGCATGGAGACTATGTATATAACTGAAGTTGACAGTCCATGACATCAGAGTGGCCAGAAAATCTAAGAGCCTACCAGAATTTTCATCCCAGAACAGAAAAAGATGACCTCACGCTACCTTTCAACAACCACCTGACTTGATATACATGTAAAGTAACAATGGGAACAAAAATAAATAAGGTTGCATTTTGGTTAGGTCAGAGATTTGTGCTTATTCAACATAGCATTCACATAATCTTTACCAACTTTTTCACTGTATAGATCATGAAACTGCATTCCGAAGAGCTTGATTCCTGAAATGCCCCATTTCAGGAAGCCATTTCACACCAAAATTCAAACTAGACATATGACTTGAGACATCCAAACGATATGCAGCTATAGGTTTACACGGGCAGTTAGCACTGGGGCAAATTTCAAGCAAGGTAAAAATGTTGATTAGCTATCTTTGCTATCTTTTGGCTGCGAGTAGGGACGTCTCACTGGCTAGGCCAGGCTTCCTTGTTACAGTGATTTGTACCTCTGCTCTGAAGTTTAGACCTTAGTTTTGTGATTCAGAAACTCAATTTCATCTGTTCACCTAAGAATAATCTGATCCTGAATAACTGATGCATTTGCCAACCTTGCAACAGATTCAAATTAAAATGTCTATTGAATTACCCTAAGAAATATTATTGTCAGAAACACAAGACTGGTGTCAGCTGGTCAATATTCCATGGCTGAATTGTTCGGAGAAAGAATATAGACAAATCAGACACTCACTTTCATTCTGAAGAAAAGAACTCAAAGTGTAAATCTCACTGTGGGACAAAAGTATAAATCCACAGGGAAACGACAATGTATAATATTAATAAATTGCTTTACTGATGATACGCCCTGCATTTTTTACAAATTCCTGAATGCTTTTGATATGTATATACTTCCATGTAGTAAAACCCTGGTGTCTTAAGACTTGGATTAGCTAGAATTTAATTAAAATCCTTAATCTAAAAGAATTTCTTTTGGGGGCACCTGGATGGCTCAGTTGATATAGCGTGCAACTCTTGATCCTGAGGTCATGAGTTTGAGCCCATGTCATGAGTTGTGGGGTAGAGATTACTTAATAAACAAAACATTTTTAAAATAGAATTTCTTTTGATACATGTTCTAGTTAACCATTTCTTCTTGGCTCCAAATCCATCTTTCTCTGCCCTACTTTGTGATGCTGCAGCAGAACCCTGTAAACATTTCTCCTTTGTAGCTGGCATAATACCATGTCAGTAATGAGCATGGAAGGGGAAAGTGCTTTTCTTCCTTGTGTTCTGGCATGGTTTTCCTTCCCCTGTGGTGCATGGCAACCATGGATGCCAGAGTTCCAGCTGCATCCAGCCCCCCATCTCATAGGCACCCCAGTAGGTAATTTCTTGCTTGCCCATCCAACTTCCAGCACCTAGGTGACCCTCTCTACCATCCAGTGGGTGAGCGCTATACCTTCTCCAGTGAGGTCAGTGTCCCAGGCTGGTGGGAGAAAGGGTTCTTCCAAATGTGTTCCTCCCTTAGGTGTGCAACCTTAACCCTGGAGCAGGCATCCTCTGTGGGAGAGGCATGAAAAGTGGCTCTGGGGGGTTGGTGTGAAATATTGTCTGGTATTATAATGGTGTGTGTGACCCTCCTAAGGACCACAGAACATAAGCAGATATACAGTGCATCTGCAGAGGTGAAATTTAATGGAAGGGAAGCACAAAGGGAAAAATGCTCTAAAAAGTCTCCTCAGGGGAGCAATAAAAAAAAAAAAAAAAGTAACACTGCCATAGAAGTAGCAGCAGCTCCCCATTCCCACTATTCCTATATTTTTTAGAGTCTTCTTTACTCTATAGTAGTTAATCCCATTTTTACTTGATATAAGTTATATTAAACTGTCCCTGTTCAAATTATTGTATGATTTCTGTCATCTAACAGGACTGTGATACAGTACACTTGACTTCTATGAAAAAAGGGTGAATAATAACTGAAGATATGCTAAAATCAGAGTTAAACATTTTTGAAGACATTTTCAAGAACCTGTAGAGATTAATCTGCAGATGTTCATATCTTGTACGGTAGGAATATATGTTCAGGACGATGATCTTGGGACGATATTAGATGCTAAATGACCAAAGAGAGGCTGTTAGTCTAAACTTAGTGAAGCAAAAGATTGATAAAAACCAGGGCTGAAGCTAAATGTACTAGCATTTAACTAGTACAACACATACTATCGGTACTGAACACGTTTCTCACTTGTAACTATTTTATAAAGTGTCAAACTCTGTGATGAAGATGAAGATGATGATGATGATGATGATGATGATGATAGCCAACATTCACTGGGTACTTACTATGTGACAACACTGTTCTAAGCTCTGCCATTGTGACAAGAGGTTTGAGAATGGGTAGGGAGAAGCCCAGAGAACAAGCAAGGAGGCCAGTTAGGAGGCTACTACAGAAGTCCAGGCATGAGGTGATGGTGGCTGGGACAAGGAAGACAGAGGGCATGTGGCTGACTCACTGATGTCAAGAGCAGAAAGGACTCCCTAACCAGTTCAGCCACCAAACAGCCTGCACCAGAGCAATCAATCAGTTAACCACCAGAGAAGCAGGACTTGAGATGGAAAAAGAATCTTTCTTTCTTTCTTTGTTAAGCTCCTACTATGTGGCCAGCTCTGTGTTACCCAGTAGTAGGGTTACTCTATAATAATAACAAATTCTTCAGTACTTTGTGGCCCCATAGAAAACTGTAAAATGATAATGCTAATAGAAGAATATGCAGAACATACTTGAGACTTAGGGTTGGAGAAGGACTTTGTAAATCAGACCAAAAAAAAAGCACAAGCCATAACACAAAATTTTGGCTGATTTGACCACACCAAAATTAAGGCTATTAGAGACAAACTTAGGCAAAGAGCAGTGGAAATAAAATATTTAGAAGATATTTCAAGCCAATAAAAAATTAAAACCTAGCATATATATGATATCACTTATACATAGAATTTAAGAAAACAAATGAGCAAAGGGGGGAGAGAGAGAGAGAGGCAAAATAAAAAATAGACTCTTAACTATAGAGAACAAATGGATGGTTAGCTCTAGAGGGTAGGTTGGTAGGGATAAATAAGTGATGAGGATTAAGGAGCACACTTATTATGATGAGCACAGGGTGATGATGTATGGAAGTATTGAATCACTATATTGTATGGCTAAAGCTAATATAACACTGCATGTTAACCAACTGGAATTTAAATGAAAACTAGCATCTATAAGGAACTCCAGGAAATCAAATAAAGCACCCACTAGAAACTATTAAAGAGGTGCCTGGGTGGTTCAGTTGGTTGAGTTTCAGACTCTTGGTTTCGGCTCAGGTCATGATCTCACGGTTCATGGGTTCATGCCTCATGTCGGGCTCTGTGCTGACAGTATGGAGCTTGCCTGGGATTCTCTCTCTCTCTGTCTCTCTCTGCCCCTCCTCTGCCCATGCAGTCTCTCTCTCAAAATAAATAAACTTTCAGATAAAAAAAGAAACTTAAAGAAAAAAAATATTCAGTGACACTTGTTAAAGAAGGTAAGGCAGACTTTAATTCAGAACCACCACAGTGGGGTTTTATAGTAGTGGGAATTGGGCTCAACTCAGAATACAGCATGGGCAAGTGGGAATTTATAGCATGGGGTAGGGATAGGGGTAAGGGAGCCAGTGAATGGAAAATTACTACAAGGAAGCATCAGGGCTAAGAGGGCATTTGGCTAAACCCACCTCATAGGATCCTTACTGAAGGCAGGCCAGGATGACCAGACATCACCTAGGGGCAGAGGAGGATGGGGAACCAGATCAGATATCAAGGATGACCAGATATTGAAGGTGGAGTGTTCTTGCTAAAACTAGATTTTACAAGGAAGTGTACATATGGCCCTAGGAGAAGGTTCAGGAGATGGAGTACTTTAGTCAAGCAAAGAATTTTGTCAAAACATCAACAGAGCATACAAATAGCTAATTCTCAGAAGTGGAAAGCCAAATGACTAAGAAAGGTTGATGAGAAGTTCAATGTCACAAGTAAATAGAGAAATGTATATTAAGACTAATTACTGGGGCCTCCTAAGTGGTTCAGTCAGCTAAGCATCTGACTCTTGGTTTTGGCTCAGGTCATGATCTCATGGTTCAAGGGTTCATGCACCTGTTGGGCTCTGTGCTGACAGCATAAAGCCTGCTTGGGATTCTCTCTCCCTTTCCCTCTGCTCTGCTTGCATGTTCTTTCTCTCTTTAAAAAAGAAAAAGACAAATTACTCACACCTGATAGATTGGTAAAATTAAAAGGTGGGCAATGAATTGGCAGTCTTGGCAAAGATGTGGGGAAGCAAGAATCCTCATAATTAGATATGAGGATTCTGTGTGCATGTGCACTCTCATACATGTACACATGCAATAGATGACTCAGGAATCCTTTACATGGGTTTGTAAGGAGACATATATGAAGGTGGCTATCACAGGTTGTTTGTGGTACTGGAGGTAGTCTGGGAATCTATCACTAGAGGAATGGATATGGTAAAAGTATTGGACACATACTATGGAACCTTAGGCAGCAAGTTCAAAGAAATTAGCTAGATGTGCATAAATGAACATGGAAAGAACTTAAAAACAGCATTGTGTGAAAAAGCAATAAACAGTAAGAGCCATTAAACATACAGATTGAAAACACATCCATTCATAAAGCATTATAAAATACAACCCAGGGATACATGCATGTCCAGGCACATGTTAAATACATTAGAGAGGCTGCTGATGCTGGAGATGAAGTGGGGAAATAAAAAAATAAAATAAGAAAGGGGTGCCTGGGTGACTCAGTCGGGTAAGCATCCGACTCTTGATTTTGGCTCAGGTCATGATTTCATGGTTCTTGGATTCGAGCCCCACATCAAGCTCTGCACTGACAGTGCAGACCTGCTTGGGATTCTCTCTCTGTCCCTCCCCCTCTCTTTCTCTCTCTCTAAAAATAAATGAATAAACTTTAAAAACTAAATAAAATAAAATAATAAAATAAAACAAGAAAAGGCCTCACATGGATGGCTGTGTACCATGAGCTGCAAAGGGCAATCAACTCACAATTTTGCAAAGTCCAAAAGGAAAGTAAAGAAAGAAATCCTACATTTCTTAAAGTTTTTTCACTCACAAATGGGATGTGATGTTTCCTTTTTAGGTAATTCATGTAAACAGCTATGTAAATAGCTCGTCCATTTATCCAGTCCTTCCAAGTCTCAGCAGATATTTGAGCAAAGCACACATCCATGAAAAACCAGTGCGTGAGACTAGTGTAGAGGATACACCTGTAAACTGAATTCTATAAACCAAAGCCTAAATGCAGCTTTATTTATGAAACTAAAGATGCAGTGTGAGGCCCATAAGAAACATGTTGTAGTATCAGATCAGTGACCCTAGCTTGGTTATTTCCATTTGGCAAATTGAAAAATTATTTGAGATATTATTTAACTTCGAAAAACAGAATAGGGGAGATGAGTAGCTTCGAGACATCTGCAAAGACAATTCAGTTGGCAAAGGTAGATTATTTGGTGCCAGCAGGCACTATAAAATGCATATACAGACATGTATGTGTGTGTATATAAAAATGTTTTGAGTGAATTGGTTTCAGGATTCTGTTTGCCTCAAAATGCCTTCAGTCAAACAGGAAACAAGAAGGAGCCTGGTTTGATTCCAGGGTTCTTCCTTTTTAAGCTGCCAGATCTGTCCTGAAGGGAATGAGAGTGAACAAGCAGAGTATTTCCTTGTTTCTGAGCAGGACTGCATACACCACCTGCAGAATGAATCTGTTGCCCTTTTTCAGTTTATTCTTTCTCATTTTCAACTGCTTGCCTTGACAGCGGATTGCTGGGAACTCATATGCCTTTTGGTTTTTGCTAGCTTTAAAACTGTAGCCACCTGTCTTTTTTCATTTGTTTATTTTTTCCTCATTCATTTTGAGAGAGAGAGAGAGAGGCAGCGGCAGCAGGGGAGGGTCAGAGAGAGGGAGACACAGAATCTGAAACAGGCTCCAGGCTCTGAGCTGTCATCACAAAGCCCGACGTGGGGCTCAAACCCACGAACCATGAGATCATGACCTGAGCCGAAGCCGGATGCTCAACTGACTGAGCCACCCAGGTGCCTCTGTAGCCACCTGTCTTAAATTACACTCTAAAGTTAGCTGGATCTGCTTGTTAACGGAGGCCTTAGAGGTGGGGAAGTGAGGGAAAGAGGGGTGAATTCTTTTTTTTTTTTACATGTATTTATTTTTGAGAGGTAGAGAAAGACAGAGCACAAGTGGGGGATGGTTAGAGAGAGAGGGAGGCACAGAATCCGAAGCAGGCTTCAGGCTCTGAGCTGTCAGCACAGAGCTGTCTCACAAACTATGAGATCATGACCTGAGCTGAAGTCAGACACTTAACCGACCCAGCCACCCAGGCACCCCAAGAGGGATGGATTCTTGATTCTTTGGTGCTACACTATCACTTTATCCTGCCTCTGAGTTATCGTTTGTACTTTAAAATCCCTTTATTTGCCATTAGAGGGAATAGTTCTATAAAATATATTCAACCAGGACACTTAGACACTTGAAAACATTTTTGCCTACCATTTCATTTGGCTTTCATTACAAAGAGGACTCACCTGCAGAGTATACCAAGATAGCCTTTAGCAGCACACTAAGTGTAATTAAAGAAAACTAACTTTAAAATGTATATACATGTGAAAGAATATAACTTTTTAAAAGAATATAACTTTTTAGTAGTATATAAAGATATACTACTAAAGTGAAACTATCACAGACTCTTAGAACTTTATAGGAGAAAAGAACCTTAGCAACTAAAGAACACTTCTCAGTCTCTTTAATTTTTTATTTCCTGCCTCCATTGCAACATACTCAGTAACAAAGGTTTGATGGAAGGAGTCTCACCTGGGAAGGACAAAGATCTATACCGTAGCTTAAAAAGATCCCCTTTCTCATTCTTTCTTCACACCAAGCGTATTCATTTTTAAAGACCATTTAGTACAAATGGATGATTAAAATGAGTGTAATTTATGGACTTTGTTTTGTTGTTTTAAGTGACTTGTTTCATTTTAGACAGAGAGAGCAAAGGAGAGGGACAGAGGGAAAGAGAAAATCTTAACCAGGCTCCACATTCAGTGTGGACCCCAGTGCAGGGCTTGATCCCACAACACTGGGATGGTGACCTGAGCTGAAATCAAGAATCAGACATTCAACTGACTGAGCCGCCCAGAGGCCCCAAGACTTTTCTTGTTTTCTTGACCAGACTGCTGCTTCATCTTGATCTAAATGACATAAGGCAGCCGTCTACAGAGCCATGGAATACAAAACGATGAGTCCCCATCTGCAGAGAAGTTGTGAGTACCTGTACATTGTTTAGTATCCTTTTCAATCCTATAATTAAATCCCATACTTCCTCTATTATTATTTAGCATTCAATTAAAAGGTTTTTATTGGCTACTAGTATTAAAGTATTTGCGATATTATCGCAATAGACAGGGGCACCTGGCTAGCTCAGTCAGTAGAGCATGTGACACTTGATCTCGGGATTTTATTAGAGCCCTACACTGAGTGGAGAGATTACTTTTTTAAAAATCCTAAATTACTGTTAATCAATTAACAATTTTTACAATACTGTATCTGACTTTGATTTTTCAAAAGCTACTATTTGGGCTTTTGGATTTTTAATTTCTTTAAAAAAATTTTAATGTTTATTTATTTTTGAGAGAGAGAGAGAGAGCAGGGGAGGGGCAGAGAGAGGGAGACACAGAATCTGAAGCAAACTCCATGCTCTGAGCTGTCAGCACAGAGCCCAACATGGGGCTCAAACTCATGAACGGTGAGATCATGACCTGAGCTGATGTCAGACGCTTAACCTACTGAGCCACCCAAGCACCCTGTAATTTTTTGTGTGTTTATTTATTTATTTTGAGAGAGAGAGAGAGAGAGAGAGAGAGATCAAGCAGGGGAGGGGCAGAGAGAGAGAGAGAGAAGGAGACAGAGAATCCTAAGCAGGCTCTACACTCAGTTTGGAGCCCAACGAGGGGCTCAACATGGGGCTCAAACTCACAAACAGAAAGATCATGACCTGAGCTGAAATCAAGAGTTGTATACTTAACCAACTGAGCCACCCAGGTGCCCCTGTTTTTTGTTGTTTTTTTATCACACATATTCATGTAGAAAAGCTACAAAATACAGCTGAACAAAAAGACACGATTTTTCATAATCTTATCACCTATAGAAAATAGCATTTTCCCATATATACTTCTTGTATTCATTTGTGTCTTAAACAAGAATATTTTAGTTTAAAAATTTTACCCAAATAGGGGCGCCTGGGTGGCTTAGTCAGTTAAGCATCCGACTTTCGCTTAGGTCATGATCTCGCGGTTCGTGGGTTCGAGCCCCGCGTCGGACTCTGTGCTGACTGCCAGCTCAGAGCCTGGAGCCTGTTTCAGTCTGTGACTCCCTCTCTCTCTGACCCTCCCCTGCTCACGCTGTCTCTCTCTCTCTCTCCTAGAAATAAATAAAAAATATAAAAAAAAATTTTTTACCCAAATAGCCTTGTTTCTACAAAGGTGAACTTCTGAGAAACCAACTTCCTTTGTGCAGACAGCAGATTCTGCTCTTAGAGGGAAGGAAGTGGCTCATATCCTGGCTAACAGGGGATCATTGTTTCTCTATCAGAACTGGCATAAAGCCTTCTTTAGCCAGAAAGGCAATTATGTGACAGAATCCAAGAGTTAGGCCTGCCTTAGGAGAAAATGGTTTAAAGGCAAATTTTACTCACATATGTAGTGTGTTTGGCACTTTCCATGCCTTCGCTCTAATTATTAAAACCCAGAAAAACTTGAGTTTAAATCCCAGCTATTCCTACAAGCCAGGTAATGGTAGATAAGTTACAAAGACCATTTGCCACAGTTTCTTCGTCTGTTAAATTGGGACAATAATAGTACCAACCTCACTGGGTTCTTATAAAGACCAATGAGCTTACAGAGGCCTTAGTGCCTGGCCTGCTGTTAAGGTTTTAACAAATGTGGACAACATTATTGTTGTGGTTGTAGATTGCCATGAGGATTATATGAAATACTGAAACTAATGCCACACTTAGGAATTATTATTGCAATCCTTAGTATTGCAGGGAGGACTTGTTTTTAACCGCCCACATTTCCTTTGGCAGCACTCTAGTTTTTTACTACACTTTGGTGCTATTTGGTAGAACTTTCTGTGATCATAGAAATGCTCCCTCCATAATCTGTGCTGTCCAGTATCATAGCTATTAGCCAGACTAGCTCTTGGAAAGTGGCTAGTGCAGCTGAGGGGTTGAATTTTTAGTTTTAACTTTATTTAACTTGAATGTAAATAGTCACCCTAGTCTCATGATTTCTCTCTGTTTCCACTCTTGTCTAATCACTTCAGCTGAAGCAAATTCATCTGTAGGGACTCTAGTGAATATCTCCTCAGTCACATTAAATTTTGAATAATGTCATTTTCTACATACTGCATTCTTGATAAATGATAAATTACACTGCCACCGTTAATAATGTAAAAACAAACTGGATATGTTCCCAACGTCAAGCTTCTCCACCAAGTCTGGCTTTCCACAGCATTTTGTAAACTTGCATACGAAGAACTTAATAATCTTTTCAAAAACCATTTGGCAGCTTAGTTTAAAAGGCTGCTTTATCAAGCCCCATGTTGAGCATACAGCTTACTTTAAAATGAATGAATGAATGAATGAATGAATGAATAGCTGCTTTACAGATCTGGAATGAAAAGGGGGTACTTCTCCCTCACAGTGCACAACAGGGTAATTCTTGATCTGCTCTGATTCTGTGTTGTGTCAATTCTGTACTTTCCTGTGGACTCTTGCTCATAGTTGCCTCTGAGCCTCAGGCTGACGCCCTTCACCCACCACACCTGTTGGTGTTGAGTCAAAACTTGACTAGACTCCCTGAGGGCAGCCACTGAGTAACTCAGAGCAAATGGCTCACCCAGAGATGGGCCCATAACTCCTTTTCCAGGTTTCAGGGTCCCTGCTTCTCTTCCCTATTATAAAGCCAATCTTAACTTCAGGTTCTCGGTAAATCACCTGACCCTTTTATCAAAGGAAAGCTATAAAACCAAAACCAGTTCTGGTTAGGTAAGCCTGGCTCTTCCCTCTCCTGGGGAAAGGCTGCCACCTGCTGTAATACATCAGCATTGGGCTTTTCCAAGGTCACCAAACAACTACTTCCTCTATTCAAATGAATATATGCACAACCACACCTGCCTTCCGCTGGGGTGTGTCAAGAATGCAAAGAGGAGGGCAAACCATTAGGCATTCCAAAACTGAAGGGCAACAAAGCAAACTCATCCATATGAATGGGGCCCAGAAGGAATTGGCATCTCTCTCTGAATATGAGAGCATTCATTCTTCACCACTCAGCAACACTATTTTTTCAAGTTAGCTCATAGCAACCTTCATAAAGTCTCTGTTGTTAAGAGGCTTATTATTTCCTCAATCCTTCCAGTTCTATGTATCTTTATTCTTCACAGCCCTGAAAGTCTTTGGTAGGAGAAAGGATGAGAAGAAAATAAAAATGGGTAGTTTATAGAGCAGCATCCCTGAGAGCAGCATCTTTCTTCAAAAATCCTAAAACTCAACAAAATACTCTGTAGTCATGAGAACTGCTACTGTTATACAGACATGGCTGAATTTTAGAAGCATAGTTTTGAGTGAAGTAAGCCAGATACCAAACAATATAGTATATATTTATTATATTTATATTATATATATATTTGTTTATATATGTATAAAGCTCGTAATATAATTTTTATGTATATAAAGTTCAAAAACAGGCAAAATTAAGTGAAGCTGATAGTGGCTAACTTTGGAGGTGGGGTAGTGGTGGGGTTTAGGATACCCCAAAGTGTGGCATCTTGGCATAATGAATATTTTAAGCTGCAAGAATTTGAGAAAAGCCAGAACAGGAAGGTCATTCTGACCTCCCCCTCATCACTCCCCCTTCTCCTCTGAAACAGATCATAAATCTCATGTGAGAGGTGCCCTCCCTATACCCAGAGGAAAGATTCATCCTTATCTGGGAAGACAAGGAGACACCAAGAAGAATTCTAACAAACAGGCCTTGCTAATTTCCCCCCAGTTCACTGTAATTACCTCACACTTCTTAACCTATCACATTCCTCCATAACTGTACACTCTTGAGCAAACCCAAAATAAAAATACACACCTGTTGCTTTGGGTTTTCACTTCCTTATGAAGGCTCCGATGTCATGTAAAACTTATATTAAATAAATGTGTATGTTTTTCTTCTGTTAATCTGTCTTTGTAAGTTAAAAATTTTTTAATGTTTATTCACTTTGAGAGACAGAATGTGAGCAAGGGAGGGGCAGAGAGAGAGGAAGACAAAATCTGAAGAAGGCTCCATGCCCTGAGCTGTCAGCACAGAACCCGACATGGGGCTCTAACTCACAAACCACAAGATCATGACCAGAGCCAAAGTCAGATGCTTGGCTGACAGCCACTCAGGTGCCCCGTCTTTGTTAAGTTTAATTTTCAGACCCAGTCAAGTACCCTAAAAGAGTAGAGGAAAGCCTTTTCCTCACCTTCAGCAGTAACCTGGAAAGGACAAAAAGGGGCTTCTGGAGTATGGGTAATGTTCTATTTCTTGACACAAGATATAGTTATGTGTTTTCATTTTGTGAAAATTAGTTGAGCAATGAATTTCAAGGTATACATGATACACATCAATAAAAAAAATCCTTACTTGTTAAAGAAACTAAAGTATTCATGACTAAAATAATATAATACCTGAGATTTTTTTCTTTGCAAAACTTCAGAAAAATAAGTGGGTATGGAATAGATGAAACTAAAATATAGAATTTAATAATTTGTTAGGCTGTAAGATAGATACGTGAAAATACATTATTCTATTTTCTCTACTTTAGTGTATTTGAATTTTTTATAACAAAAAGTTTTTAAAAATCATGGTTGAAATTTTAACCTTACCGTAGAGAACAACATAAAACCCAAAACTCATAAATGGAAAAAACAATGAGGCTTCCACATCCGTTCCAGCCCCTTCCTTCCATTGTAAAGACTGTAAAGTGCTGGCTTTGCTAGCCCCCTGGCACTGAGCCCCTACGTGACCTAAGGCTAGTACCTGAGGTGCAGGCAGAAATCATACATTATAGCTACATAAATAAATAACATAAATCAAAATAACAGTGAGGTATCTATTTTTCACCTATTGGATTGATAAAGATCAAAGAGATTGTTAATATAAAATGTTGACAGTTTGAGGACACAGTAGCTATTTTTCTCTATTGGTGGAAATCTAAGTTTATATAAAATATTATGAAAGGGGAATTTGGAAATATCTATCAAAATTCTCTTGAAAGCAAAAGCAACATTTAAGTGGTAAGAGTGGGCCCAGATTTGTCATGATGAGAACCGGGTGATATATGGAAGTGTTGAATCATATTGTACACCTGAAATTAAACTAACTGTATTTAACTAACTGGAATTAAAAACTGAAAATTAAAAAAAAAATTTTATGTGGGCACAGAGGAGTGTGTGGGTGGCTCAGTCGGTTAAGCTTCTGACCTTTGATTTCAGCTCAGGTCAAGATCTCAAAGTTCAAGCTCCATGTTGTACTGACAGCATGAAGCCTGCTTGGGATTCTCTCTCTCTCTCTCTCTCTCTCTCTCTGTCTCTCTCTCAAAATAAATAAATAAACTTAAAAGGAGTAGACATGGAAAGGAAGCAACAGTTGTAAGAGTCCATGTAGAGTCAAAGTTGATTAATTATATAACTGACTAACTATAGACAAAAGGCTCCAAAATTACAAGGGACATTAACAGAAATAGGGAGTCAGGAGACACTTGTTTGGTGGAGCAGATAGACTTTCTTTTTCTCCTACCCAACTGACAAAAAAAAATTTTTTTTTAATTTTTATGCTTTTTTTTTTTTGAGAGAGAGAGAGAGAGAGAGAGAGAGCTGGGGGGGGGGAGACAAAGTGTTAGTGGGGTAGGGACAGAGAAAGAGGGAGACACAGAATCTAAAGCAGGCTCCAGGCTCTGAGCTGTTAGCCCAGAGCCTAACATGGGGCTTGAACTCACAAACTATGAGATCATGACCTGAGCCAAAGTTGGATGCTTAACTAACTGAGCCACCCAGGTGCCCCCAAGATTTTTTTAAAATAACTTAGTTTGGAAAAGATGTAGAGAAATGGATACTTGTCATACATACTGTTGTCCATATAAGTGATTATGACTTTTGGAAGACAATTTTACAATATATAGCAAAAACTTAAAAAATGTTAGGCTTATTAAGCCATCAATTCCAATTCTACCTGAAGAATGTATGTAAACATTTTGTATTTAATTTTTTCCCATCAAAGCCCTATATGGGCATGGTACCAAAAAACTTAACTATTCTAAAAGACATACAAGGATGCAGTGGGACCTCTGCTTCATCTCTTACCCATGCTGCTCTTGAG
This sequence comes from Proteles cristata cristata, assembly GCA_017311185.1. Lineage (NCBI taxonomy): Eukaryota > Metazoa > Chordata > Mammalia > Carnivora > Hyaenidae > Proteles > Proteles cristata. The sequence continues at coordinate 618,988 of JAESUZ010002979.1, forward strand.
AGGTTACCACCTTCAACCTCTAGCTACTTTATCTATTATTTACCTCTTTGTGTTTAAATAATTTGTTAGTTCAGCTACTTATTCCTTCCTTCCTTTTTTTTTTTTTTTTTTGGGGATAATTGCTGTACAATGTGATCCAACAAGTTTATGCATTATGCTATGCTCACCACAAGTGTAGCTACTATCTGTCACCATACAACACTATTACAGTATCATTGACTCTATTCCTTATGCCATGCCTTTATTCCCCTTACTTGTTCATTCCATACCTGGAACCCTGTATCTCCCACTCTCCTTCACCCATTTTGTCTGACCCCGTCCATCTCTCCCCTCTGGTAATCATCATTTGTTCTCTGTATTTATAGGCTTGGTTCTGCTTTGTTAATGCATTTGTTTGGTTGTTTTAGGTTCCTGTTATGAGTGAAATCACATGGTATTTGCTTTTCTCATATGACCTATTTCACTTAACATAAAACCCTCTAGGTCCATCCATGTTATCTCAAATGGCACAATCTCATCCTTTTTTTAAGACTACATAATGTTCCATTGTGTGTGTGTGTGTGTGTGTGTGTGTGTATTTATCTCTTCTCCCTCATCTATTCATCTTTCCAATGGACACTTAGGTTGCTTCCATATCTTGGCTATTGTAAATACTGCTATAATAGATATTGTGGTCAATATATCTTCTTAAGTTAGTGTTTTCATTTCCTTTGGGTAAATGCCCAATCGTGGAATTATTGGATCAAATGGTATTTCTACTTTTTAATATTTTGAGGAACCTTTATACTGTTTTCCACAGAGGCTGTACCAATTTGCATTCCTACCAATAGTACCTGAGGATTCCTTTTTCTCCACATTCTCACCAACACTTGTTGTTTCTTGTGTTTTTTATTTTAGCCATTCAAACAGGTGTGAGGTGATCTCTCATTGTGGTTTTGATTTGCATCTCCCTAATGACTAGTGATATTGAACATCTTTTCATGTGTCTGTTGGTCATCTGTATATCTTCTTTGGAAAAATGTCTGTTCAAGACCTCCACCCACTTTTTAATTGGATTGCTTGTTTTTTGTTTTGTTTTCATTTTTGTTTTTGGTGTTGAGTTTATAAGTTCTTTATATATTTTGGATATTAATCCCTTACTGGATATATCCCTTGCCAATATCTTCTCCCATTCAGAAGTTTACCTTTTTGTTTTGTTGATGGTTTCCTTTGCTGTGCAAAAGCTTTTTATTTTGATGTAGTCCCAATAGTTTATTTTTGCTTTTGTTTCCCTTGTGTTGGGAGACATGTCTTGTAAAATGTTGCTATGGCCAATGTCAGAGAAATTACTGCCACTGTTTTCTCCTATGATTTTTATGGTTTCATATCTCTCATTTAGGTCTTTGCTGTTCAGCTACTTTTTTTATTTAACAACTGAAAACATAGTCTATTGACATCCTGTTATGATAGTTGAGGATTTAGCTCTTCCCCACCTCCTCCCACTATGGTTTTATCATAATCTTTAAATGTCACATAGCAAGACTTTTTGGCAAAACCATCAAAAGGCAAAAATGTTTTGATTAATTCAGTAGTCAATATTTACATAATTATGAATATAAGGGGTTTCAAATGTCAAATGGCTAGCAATATATTTTTTCAAACCTATAAACACAAAACCAGGAAATCATTTATCAGTTCAATTTTTTTGTCTCAAAACAATACCTGTCCTCTTTTTCTTTCAATTGAAATATAGTTGATGCACAGTGTTACATCAGGTGTATAATGATTTGACAAGTCTGTATGTTATGCTATTCTCACCACAAGTGTAGCCACCATCTGTCTCTCTCTTCCCTTGATCAAATCAGTATTGGCTGTGTCCTTGGCTTTGAGGAATGGTTTTAGCTCCAGGACCTCCTCCTTGCCCTCTAGCTTAGCTCTCCTATTTCCTGGACTCTTTGTCTTCTTTCTCAGCTGACTCTCATATCTCTGAATTAATAATTTCCTCAGAAAGGGTACATAAGATATACATTTTTAAGTCCTTGAATCTCTGAAAATGTCTTTATTCCTCCAGTCTGTAGTAGTGGTTGGATATAAAATTCTTAGCAAAACACAATTCCACTTCAGAATGTTGAAGATAATATTCCATTGTGTTCTAGAACGGAATGATACTATCAAGAAGCCTAAAGTTATTGTTTCCCCTTCCTTTTTTTTTTCCCCCCTTTATTTTGATGCGATCATTTTCCCCATCTTTGGAAGCTTTAACTATCCTTATTTTCAGTGCTCTGATATTTCATCATCATGTCCTTGTAATAGGCCTTTTAATTCTTTGGGCTGGATATTTCAACCTAGAGATTCATGTTCTTCAGATCAAATAAGTTTTCTTGGATTTTATCTATAATTTTTTCTCCTTCATTTCTGTTCTATACTCTCTGGAGCTCTAGATGGAAAATGGAATTTCTGTTTGATGTTTGTTAAGTTTCCTAACCTTTTTTCTCTTATTTTCCATCTCTTTGCCTTCTTGTTTGACTTTCTGAGAGGTATCTTCAGTGTTCTCCTAAACTTCTTTTGGCTTTTTTATTTCAGTGATCATATTTTTAATTTTCTTTTCTTCCTTTCTTTTCTTATTCTTTTTTTCTTATTTTAGGTAATCTTTATGCCCAACACAGGGCTTGAACTCACAACCCTGAGATCAAGAGTCATACACTCTACTCACTGAGCTAGCCAGGTGCCCTTATATTTTTAATTTTCCTTTTGTTAAAAAAAATTTTTTTTAATGTTTTTATTTATTTTTAGGAGAGAGAGAGAGCGTGAGCAGGGTAGGGTCAGAGAGAGAGAGGGAGTCACAGACTGAAACAGGCTCCAGGCTCTGAGCTGGCAGTCAGCACAGAGCCTGACGCGGGGCTCGAACCCACGAACCGTGAGATCATGACCTAAGCGAAAGTCAGACGCTTAACCGACTAAGCCACCCAGGCGCCCCGCTTATATTTTTAATTTTCAAATGCTTTCTTAAAAAGGGTTTTTTCTTCTGCATCTCACATCATGTTTGTTTCCTCTGAGTTCTTTTTTTGTTTGTTTGTTATTGTGACGTTTTCTTAATTGTCTGGTGATTCTTGGGTCTCTATTCTTTTCATACATGAGAAAAATCAACTAAGAAAGTAAATTGAAAGCTCTTGCCAGGATGAGGGGGACGGGTCAATGGTGGGATTCTCTTGGGTGATCATTTGGTACACTAGCCTTTTTATTGGCTGATTACCAAATGCCAGTGTGTGAAAATGTTTTTTTCTGAGGGTATTTAGTTTCTCCATTAAAGAATTCTCCATTTTCCTGTCTCCTTTAAAAAGTTTTTTAGTGTTTTATTTATTTTTTTGTGAGAGAGAGAGACAGCATGAGTAGGGGAGGGTCAGATAGAGAGGGAGACACAGAATCTGAAGACAGGCTCCAGGCTCTGAGCTAGCTGTCAGCACAGAACCTGATGTGGAGCTCGAACCCATGAACTCTGAGATCATGACCTGAGCCAAAGCTGGACACTCAACAGTCTGAGCCACCCAGGCGCCCCATCTATTCTCCTGTCTTAAACATCTTGTGGGAAGGGTATAGAAATAGACTTGAGTAACATTGGAGTTATTACTACATACTGAATTTGTATATTTAGGTGTTGCAACTAAGGAAATTCAGGTTACATGTGTGTAACATGTATACCCACATTTTAAAAAAATCATCTGGAAATACGTATACCAAACTTTTAAAATCATTACCTCTTAGTGTGGATTCATGGGTGATTTTCACTTTCTTCTTTCTATAAAATTAATAGGTAATTTTTAAGATTATTTAAGTTAAAGCAAATCATAAGAAACAAATTAATTTTTTAAATGGACAAAAAATTTCAACAGATATTTTACCAAAGAAGATATATAGATAGCAAATAAGTACATGCAAAGATGCACAGTATCTTTAGTTATTAGGGAAATACAAATTAAAAGTACAGTGAAAAAATACTACGCTCTCACTAGAATGGCTTTTGAAAACTAAGCTTATAGTAGGGGCACCTCGCTGGCTCAGTCAGTAGAGTAGGTAACTCTTGATCTCAGGATCATGAGTTTGAGCCCCATGTTGGGTATCGAGTTTATTTAAAAAATAAATAGGGGTTCCTGAGTGGTTCAGTTGGTTAAGTGACCAACTTCTGATTTTGGCTCAGGTCATGATTTCACAGTTCATGAGTTCAAGCCCTACAGTGGGCTCTGTGCTGACAGTGTGGAGACTAGTTAGGATTCTCTCTCTCTCTCTCTCTGCCCTTCCCTGACTCATGCTTTCTTTCTCCATCACTCTCAGAATACATAAATTAACATAAATACAAATAAAAACAAAGCTTATATTACCTAGTGCTGGTTAGGTTACTGGTTAGAGCATTCTTTTTTTTTTTTTTTTAATTTTTTAATGTTTATTTTTGAGAGAAAAAGAGACAGAGTATTAGTGGGGAGGGGCAGGGAGAAAGGGAGACACAGAATCTGAAGCAGGCTTCAGGCTCTGAGCTGTCAGCACAGAGACTGACACGGTGGTTGAACCCACGAACTGTGAGATCATGACCGGAGCCAAAGTCAGATGCTTAACTGATTGAGACACCCAGGTGCCCCTAGAGCAATTCTTATATATTATAAATGGGGATGCAAATGCAGCAACTTTGGAATATAGTTTGGCAGTTTTTATGAAGTTATACACTTACCATATGACCATGTAATCCCACTCCTAGATATTTATCCAAGATAAATGAAAGTATATGTTCACACAAAAATCTGTACATGAGTATTTATAACAGCTTTATTCATAATAGCCCCAACATGGAAACAACCCAAATCTCCTTCTATGGTATAATACTTCTATACCATGGAATACAACTCAGCGATCAAAAGAAGTGAACTATTGATACATCAATAGTTGTAATAATGAATCTCAAATGCATTATGGTAAGAGAAAGATGCCAGACTCAAAAGGCTTTATATTTTCTGATTCCAGTTATATGACATTCTGGAAAAGGCAAAATTATAGGAACAGAGAACAGATTGGTGTTGCCAAGGATTTGGGGAGAGGGGATGGGATAACAAAGGGACAGGATGAGGGAATTTTCTTTTTTTTTTCTTTTTACAAATAGTTTATTGTCAAATTAGTTTCCACATAACACTCAGTGCTCATCCCCATAAGTGCCTTCCTCCATGCCCATCCCTCCTCCCCGCCACATCCATCAGTCCTCAGTTTTTGTCAGCATTCAAGAGTCTCTCATGGTTTGCCTCTCTCCCTTTCCCCCACCATTTCCCCACTTTTTCTCCCCCTTGTTCCTCTGTCAAGGTCCTCCTAATCCTCCTATACGTGCAAACATATGATATTTGTCCTTTTCTGCCTGACTTATTTCGCTCAGCATAACACCCTCAAGGTCCATCCATATTGCTACACATGGCTGGATTTCATTGTTTCTCATTGCCATGTAGTATTCCATGGTATAGATAAACCACATCTTCTTGATCCATTCATCTGTTGATGGACACTTAGGCTCTTTCCATGTTTTAGCTATTGTGGAGAGTGCTGCTATGAACATTGGGGAACATGTGCTCCTATGCCTCAACATTTCTGTATCCCTTGGGTAAATTCCTAGCAGTGCTATTGCTGGGTCATAGGGGGGTTCTATTGTTAGTTTCCTTAGGAACCTCCACACTGTTTTCCAGAGGGGCTGTAAGGATGAGGGAATTTTCTGAATGATGGTACTGCTCTGTCTCTTGATTATGTGACTCTATGCATTTGTCAAAATTTATAATGCTATGCATCAAGAGTGACTTTTATTGTATGTAAATAAATATTTTTAAAATATTAAGCTACTCCTTTGTGTTAAAACCAAAACCAAATACTTAAATAAGGAGGAGCTAAGTATTTCAAAAGGAACCTATGCATGCTTCCTCTAAATAGCAAGACTCCTTTGGCATTAAAATATAATTAAAAGTATAGGGTCACCTAGGGGCTCGGTTGATTAAGTATCCAACTTTGGCTTAGGTCATGATCTGGCGAGTTGTGAGTTCAAGCCCCACATCTGGCTTGCTTCTGTCAGCTTGGAGCCCACTTCAGATCCTTTGCCCCTTCTGCCTGTCTCCTGCTCTAAATACATACATACATATATACATACATTAAATATTAAATATAATTAAACTTATAAAATTAATTCATATGAAGATTTTGAAACATATCTCTAGTATGCTGTCTGAATACTGGCAATTCTTAGCCCATGAAGCCATAAGAATTGCATCTTTTGCCTTTGAAAAGTAAGAGATTGGTCAAAAAGAATCTGGATAAGACAAAGTTACCTCAGTGCAACTCTATCTGTAGAGATTATTCATTAAATACATGTTTATATGGTGCACCTGGGTGGCTCAGTCAGTTAAGTATTCTGGTTCAGCTCAGGTCATGATCTCACAGTTCATGAGCTCAAGCCCTGCGCCGTGTTCTGTACTTAGAGCTCAGAGTCTGGAGCCTGCTTAGATTCTGTGTCTCCCTCCCTCTCTGCCCCTCCCCCACTCATGCTCTGTCTCTGTCTCTCTCTCTCTCTCTCTCTCTCTCAAAACTAAATAAACATTAAAAAATTAAAAACACATGTTTATAACTATTTACAAATATTTGTTGATTGCTTCCTACATATAAGAAAGAAATGATAATGTGGAGAATACAGAAACAAATCATGACCCTTACTTAGCTTAAGGCCTAGTAGGGGAACAAACCACATAATGTATACCTATATTACAAAGGAGAAAATGACTAGTGTGACATAAGGTGTGGAAGAGGGAAAAAGAGTAGAGGCTTGTTTTTAATTAGTAGTGAGGTCACAGTTCACTTCTGGAGTTTGAATATGTAAAGCTGGGAGTAGGGAGTGTTGGAAAGGGCCCAGGGAAGGTACATCAAGAAACGGAGAAAAACAAAACAAAATAAAAAGAAACTCAGAGATTTTTTTTTACAAGTATGAGAAATAGCTGTGAACACACCAGCTATCATCCTCATCATTGTCATCATCATCTAAACAGATTTGTCGTATTGACTGTTTTGCTCACACACTAATTTGCTGCCACCCTTACTTATTGTAATAGCTATTATTGTGTTCTTCCAGCAGAATTTTCAGTGTCAGCTGTAAGTTCCTGTGTTTATCACTGGAAACTTAATTTTTGTTGAGTTTGTCATTAAACGCTAGTATGTGTGATTACTCAGTTTAAAATAATACATCTTGTTTCAGCCTTTTTCTCCATGCCTGCCTTTGCCATTGCAAATGGTACCTCTTAAAAAATGCCACATGAAATCATTTATTTCTCTGGTATTTCCATTATTATTAAACTTCATTTTAAATTATCTTGTTCCTGTATCTTTCAAGCAGATTAAAAGGAGGAGATCAATTTTCACATGCCCTCTGTAATTGGAATTTTTAGTACTTCAATCATGCCCCTTTATATTCTTTTCACTTTTGCCGGCTAAGTAATCACATTGTGTCAGTTGCTGCAGTGAAACTTGAAACCTGATCGGTGAAGAAGCTTGCAATTTAACAGAAAACGTTGCACACCAGGACCTTCTGCTCCAGTGTACTTTGAGGATTTTGGTCTCTTTTTAAAAATGCCCTGACATTCCTAGTTAGTTTAGTTGTTACAATTCTTGCCCTAAACAAGTTTGTAAAGTTGTTGTTTTTTAAGGAATATTCTACTAAACAACTCCTAGGCAACTCACTACAGTCGTATAACACTGCTTAGCCATATATAATATGTGGAAAATGACACGTGCTGGGTAAATGACTTTTCTGGTTAAGCCCTTTTATCTTTCTCTTTGGATGTTTGAGAATTTTGAGTTGCTTCATTTCTGGAAATGATGCCTTTGTTGAGAGGAAGACACATGCTGCTCGTTGCTGTTTTTAACACACCCTTGACAACGTTTTGGTATTGTTGTCATTTGTCTCTTTCCACTAAGGACAAATAAGGACAAATCCACGCCTCTCCCCTCCCGCCACTCCCCCGTGTGTGTGTGTGTGTGTGTGTGTGTGTGTGTGACTGGAAATAACAGTTAATTCCAGTTAAGAGGGTCTGGTTAATTTGAGGGTGTTTTTTTTTAATGTTTTATTTATTTCTAGGAGAGAGAGAGAGAGACAGCGTGAGCAGGGGAGGGTCAGAGAGAGAGGGAGTCACAGACTCTGAAACAGCCTCCAGGCTCTGAGCTGGCAGTCAGCACAGAGCCCGACATGGGGCTCGAACCCACAAACCGCGAGATCATGACCTAAGCGAAAGTCGGACGCTTAACCGACTAAGCCACCCAGGCGCCCCTAATTTGAGGTTTAACTGTTAGCAGGCCGTATTACCTCAGTCTAGAAACACCCAAAATTAATTCCCTTATTTTTCTTCTCATAGTCACTAGTCCTTCTAAACTAAATATTATTCACAAAGCTATATCTTTAAACTATTTGTGAAATTCATGTTGTTAACAGCTGTCAAAAGCCTCTTGTATACTTCAGTTTGCCAACATAATAGCTGGTGGTTATTAATGCATAAGGTCCCTTTGAGAATGAAGAGAGAACACAGGCTATGGGATATGAGGAGGATATAGGATATGAGGGCACATTTAATGGTTATTTGCACAGTCATAAGCCCTAGACAGCAAGTTTTTGAAAATGGGTAGCATACCAAAAAAGCACCACTATCAGCATTAATTTCTCAAAACTCTTTTAAGTTTACCATGTGCAAGTCACTGTACTAGGGGCCATGGAGAAGACAAACCTTCGTGTAGTAGTCTACTATGGTAACTAAGAGGTCCACTAATCAGGAGCCTGGCTGGCTCAGTCGGAAGAGCTGTGACTCCTGATCTTGGGGTCGTGGGTTCAAGCCTCATGTTGAATGTAGAGATTACCTAAAAAACATTAAAAAAAAAAAAACAACAGGAAAGGCCCACTAATATTTTGAACAGGAGCTATTATGTCATAAATACCATGTTCATGGTTTAGGAAATAAATCATATGACAGTTGAGAGGAAGAGGAAGATGTCATTCTGACTAAAAGATAAGGGAACATTTCATAAAAGAGATGACATCTGAGCTGATTCTTGAAGAAGAATAAGATTTGAGTAGATGGAGGAAAACCCAAGTCTGTTGAGGGGTGGTAAGCAAAGATGCATGAGGTGAATAATGGCACAAAGGCTTTGACAGGCAGGTAGGATCAAATTGGGGGAAACTTTTGCAAGCTACCATTTGAACGTCATTCCAAATAAATGAGCATTTTCAACCAAGTCATTGGCCAAGAGCCCAGACTTTGGCATTAGATAGATTGAAGCCCAAATCCTGATTCCACTTACTTTGTGTGATCTTGAGCAAGTCACTTACCCTACCTCACCAAGCAGCAGGTTAATAATCTCTATCTCACAAGGCTGTTAGCAGGATTAAGTGCAAATGAAATATGAAACAATCAGGGAGCCTGGGTGGCTTAGTCGGTTAAGCGTCCGACTTTCACTTAGGTCATGATCTCGCGGTTCGTGGGTTCGGGCCCCGCGTTGGGCTCTGTGCTGACTGCCAGCTCGGAGCCTGGAGCCTGTTTCAGTCTGTGACTCCCTCTCTCTCTGACCCTCCCCTGCTCACGCTGTCTCTCTCTCTCTCCTAGAAATAAAAAAATTAAAAAAAAAAAACATTTAAAGAAATATGAAACAATCATTCATTCAGAAAACATTTATTGACCCTCCACCATGTGTGTCCCAGGCGATGAGCTTTGTACTCGTGATACAGAGATAATGGCCAAAGCCCTGTCCTGAAGGAACTCATGAGGCAATGGAAAAGACAGGTAAATAAACAGAAAACAGAAAATTACAATTCAGTGTAAATGAGCAAAATCAGAGGAACTAAGCAATTCAGATCAGAGAAGAGGGTGGTAAAGAAAGCTTACAGGGGAAGCAGTCCATAAGGCGCCTGAAAGGAGGCTCTTAGAGGTGGATTGAAATACAACTCATTTTGCAAGGTCTGATTATTTTTTATTAATCTTAATATTACATTGTAGATGTAATCTACAGATTACAGATCAGAAACAAAACTCTAAATGAATTTTTGTTGTAATTTTTTGTTTAGTTGATTGTTTTGGGCTTATTTCTTTTCTTCTTTTCGTTTTAATCCCAGTATAATTAACTGATTAATTTTAATCCCAGTATAATTAACATACAGTGTTATATTAATTTCACGTGTACAATATAGTGATTCAACAGTTCCATACATCACCCAGTGCTCATCACAAGTGTACTCCTTAATCCCCATCACCTATTCGATCCAGCCCCTCTTCACCTCCCCTTTGGTGACCATCAGTTTGTTCTCTATAGTTAAGGGTCTGTTTCTTGGTTTGTCTCCCTCCCTTTCTTTCCTTTGCTCATTTTGTTTGTTTCTTAAATTCCACATATGAGTAAAATCACATGGTATTTGTCTTTCTCTGACTGACTTATTTCACTTAACATTATACTCGGTGGTTCCATCCATGTTGTTGGAAATGGCAAGATTTCACTCTCTTTAATGGCTGAATAATAGTCCATTGTGTGTGTATATATATATCTCCTTTATCCATTTATCTATTGGTGGATACTTGGGCTGCTTCTATAATTTGGTTTTTGTAAATAATGTTGCTAATAACATAGGATATTTACCCCCCCCCAAAATAAAACCAGTGATTTAAGGGATATTTGGGGGGCTTATTACCACAGAGATGTGGTAAGGGAGAGTGCCCTATTTCTCAGCAAACAAAAGGGAAGAACAGAGTCCGTTTGCAGTCACATTAGCAGTGCAAGAAACAATCCTGAAGTGTGTGTGGTAAAATTAAAGAGGTTAAAGGGAAGTTGACCTAACACAAAGTAGCAAATCTGGATTTTCACTTTTAGGAGACCCACTGTGGAAATTTGCTGGGTTTTCAGCCTACATTTATTTCCTCTTCTGAAATGGTGCCCCAGTTTTGTTTTGTTTCTTTTTCTGAGGAACCACGTCTTTCCTCATTCTTATTTTATGTTTTCTGGTTAAATGGACTCCATTTCATTCTGGCTTCAGGATTGGCTATCATTCAGGTCCAGCCAATTAGAGCCTCACACTGGTCACAGTGATTGAATAGATGCATCATTACCCAATCAGAGCCAGAGAGAGGCTACCTGGGACTTTTGATGAGCTAGTGAATATGCCTTGCCTTCTCCTGGTTTGAACGCGGGAAGCTGCAGACTAGGAGCTGCTGGGAGCCATCTTCCTTTCACTGCTCACCACCCAAAGCCTGAGACTGAAGCCAAACAACATAGAGGAGAGCAGGGATCCTCGCAGTAGAATATAAAGTCCACAGAGGGCAGGAAGCTTGGCTTTATTTTTAAATCTTTTTCATTGATACATCTCTCACAAGGGAGTCGGGGAGAAACAAAACAAATGTTTGAGTAAAAAATTATTGTAAAGTGGATACACATATTTATTCCTCCCAATCACTACCCCCTCTCTCTTCTTGACTATTAGCACCATAGATTTGAGTTTTTGAATTTTATATACAAATTGAGTGTGTCTGGCTTCTGTCACTCAACATTATTGTAAATGTCTTTGATGAACATATATATACACAAGGTTTTTTGTTTTTTTTTAACACTTGTATTTCTATTGGATATATTTCTAGGAGTAAAATTGTTGGTTAGAGTACACATATGTTTCACTTTAGAAGATATTGCCAAACTATGTTGGCAAGGTAATTGCACCAGTTTACTCTTATACCCTTACATGTACCTGTTGCTCAATGTCCTAGGCAAAGTTTGGTATTTTCAGTCTTTTAAATGTGAATGTTTAGTATATCATATTGCATTTTTCTAACTAATGAAGTAAGATATATTTTCTTATGGCTATTTGGATATCCTTTTCTGTGAAATGTCTGTTCATCTGGCTATTTTTCTATTGAGTTTAATGTCTTTTTTAATCTGTAGGAAGTTAAATTTTTTTTTATATTTAGTTACTACACCAATACCATATCATATTATACTGTAGTCTTATAATAAAACCTGGTAGCTGGTAGAATATGTGCTCCTACCATGTTTTTTATAACAATGTTTGGCTATTTTTGGTCTTTTGCATTTCCATATATATTTAAACATTTAAAAATGTTTTTAACTTTTTTTTAATGTTTATTTGTTTTTTGAGAGACAGAGAGAGAGAGAGAGAGAGCATAAGTGGAGGAAGGGCAGAGAGAGGGAGAGACAGAATCCAAAGCAGGCTCCAGGCTCTGAGCTGTCAGTGCAGTGCGTGATGAGGGGCTGGAACTCACAAACTGGAAGATCATGACCTGACCTGAAGTCAGACGCTTAACCATCTGAGCCACACAGGAGTCCCTCCGTATACATTTTAGAATCAGTTTACTATTTTCTGCAAATACATTATTGGGATTTTCATTGGTATTGCATTTAATCTATAGGTTGATTTGGAGAGATTGACATATTTTACAACATTGAAACTTCTAATCCATGAGTAATGTACATATTTCAATTTATTTATCTTCGATTTCTCTCAATAAAGTTCTCTACTTTTCTGTGTAGGGGTAGGTCTTGCATTTTTTCACTGGATTTTTCTTCTGTATTTGATATTTTTGGGCAATTGTAGGTGGTAATATTTCTTTTTTAATTTTCTGTTTGTTACTTATATATAGAAAAACTCTTGAATTTTTGTATAATGACTATATATACATTGGTTTTCTATGGCTGCATAAGAAAGTATCATAAATTTCAAAACATCTTAGAAAACAAATGTATTCTCTTACAGTTTCCATGAAGCAATAGTCTGAATACTAGTTAGATCTTCTCCTCAGAATCTCATTAGGCTAAAATCAAGGTATCTACAGGGCCTATGATCTCGTTTGAGGCTGAGGGTCCTCTTCCAAGCTCCCTGATTATTGTTGTGAGGTTCCTCTTTCATTCTCGATGTCATCTAACAGCCACTCTCACTCCGAGAGGCCACTGCAATTTCCTGTCATGTAGCCCTCTCTCTGAAAAAATGGCATTTTTGTTTCTTTAAAGCAGGAGACCATTTGTTTTGCTTCAAATGTCTCTGATTTATGATATCTTTGACCTCTAAACTCTTTTTAAAGTACTTACCTGATTATGTAGGGCCATTAGGATGATCTCCCTTTTAAAGAACTCAGGTTCTACTGATCTTAATTACATCTGCAAAATTCCTTCACCTTTGCCATATGCCATAATGCAATCATGCAAGTGAAATCTCATCATATTCACAAGTCCACCTCCACTTAAAGGGAGGGGATTACATAGGGCATGTACATCGGGGGGCTGGAATCCTGGGGGACACTTTAGAATTCTACCTACCACATTTTGTATCCAGCAGGCTTACTGGTTAATTAATTCTACTAATTTATATCTGTTAGTACACATTTAAAAACAGTTTTATTTCTTCTCAATTTTTATATTTTAAAAATTTATTCTTAACTTATTATACTAGCTAGAACCTCCAGCACAATGCTAAAAAGTAGTCAAAGTGGGCTTGCTCATATGTTGTAGCATTATATTTCCAGTGCTGAAAATAGAGTATGAGGCATAGTAGCTTTTCAATAAATATTTTTTAAATGAATAAATGGATGACAGTAAAAGTGGTTTGTGGGATGGGGGGAGAATTGATTCTTGCTTGATCATTTGACCCTCTACATCTCATTATGTCCCAAGTCATCCTTAACCATAGATTTCTTAATGACATGATGGCAATAAATGGCAATGGACTACTCCTTACTCTTTTTAATTGTTGCCCACACCATATTTTTTGGTCAAGTTGGACCAAAATTTTAATTTATATTAGATCTCTTGGGGTGCCTGGGTGGCTCAGTTGGTTAAATGTCTGACTTCAGCTCAGGTCATGATATCATGGTTTGTGAGTTTGAGCCCCACATTGAGCTCTGTGCTGACAGCTCAGAGCCTGGAGCCTGCTTCAGAGTCCGTGTCTTCCTCTCTCTCTGCTCCTTCCCCATTTGTGCTCTGTCTCTCAAAAAGGAATAAACAGTAAAAAAAAAATTGTTTTATATTAGATCTCTTGATTCACAGAACAGCATGAGCAAACAAATATTTGGGAGAAAAGCAATAATCATGCTTGGAGGAGTTATTATTATTATTATTTTTTGAAGAGCACTTATGGGAAGTCAAACATGTTTATGTATCTACCATGTTAAGAAAGTCCTCATGGGGGTCTGGGTGGCTTAGTCGGTTGAGCATCTAACTCTTGATTTTGGCTCAAGTCATGGGATCAAGCCCCATGTTGGGCTCCATGCTGAGCATGGAACCTGCTTGAGATTCTCTTTCTTTCTCTCTCTCTTTCTCTCTCTCTCTCCCCCTCCCCCACTCATGCTCTCTCTTTCTCTCTCTAAAACAAAATAAAAATTAGAAAATCCTTCCTCATATCCACTTCTACCTACCATTTCATCTCCCCCCCCCCTTTTTTTTAGACAACTAAGCTTCTAGCAATGGCTTATTCATCTTTTATTTTTCTCCGTATAACAGTCCTCATCTCATCACAATCTGCTTCTAATTCTACCATCTACCACATTTGTCTTGCTAGGATCAGCAGTGACCTTCATGCTGCTAAATCTAATGGACAGCACACATCTTGTGTGCCATAGTTGACCACTCCTAGCTTTAAAAAAAATACTTCTTTTCTTTTCTGTGACCCTATAGTCTCCTGGCTTTCTTCTTATTTCTCTGGATCCTTTTTCTAGTTTCCCCTTTTCCTCCTCTCAGAATTGAATCTGTTAACCAGAGAAATATGATGACCACCTGGAATCAAAGCAGCACTCACTGACACACACCAGTGAGCTAGTTTAATTATAAAGACAAAGCCATTTACAGAAACATTCTGTTTGCTCACTGATTTGATATATGCTGATATATGCTTGTTGTATGGATTTGTGGCCAGTTGCAGGCCCATTTTCTTTCCCTTCTCTTCCCTTCCTTTCCTTTCTCTTTTCTTCTTTTTTCTCTATACTTTCAGGAATGTCATTTACGTCCATCCTTTCAATTATTAACTACATGTTGACAGCTTCTGAATTTATATCCTCAGGCCTCCTTTCTGAGGTCCCAGACACATCTATATGTCTCCTTGATATTTCCAGGTAGCTATTACATAGACATCCTAAGTTGGTCATGTCAATTACTGAGCCTATGGTGCCAAGTCTTTTTATCCTCCAGTGTTTCCTCATTAAATGGTTCCACCATCCTCCCAGTTGCTAATGTCAGGAGCCAAGAATCATCCCTAACATCTACCTATTTCTTAGACCCTCTGTCCAACCAATCAGCAAGCATTTTCAATTATGTTTCCTGGGATATCTCTCAAATCTGCCTACTGTTCTTTGTCTTTAGCACTACCACCTTTGCCTAACACCTGGACCTGTTGGACACAGTCTTAGTCAGCTCAGCCTGCTATAACACAATCCATAGACTGGGTAGCTCAAAAAACAGACATTTATCTTGCAGTTATGGAATCTGAGAAGTCCAAGATAGAGCTGCCAGCAGATTTCATTCCTAATGAGTACCTTCTTCCTGATTTACAGACAGCTGCCTTCTTGCTGTGTCCTCACATGGTAGAGAAAGAGGGATCTCTTTCTTCCTCTTCTTATAAGAACACTAATCTCATCATGAGGGCTTCACCATCATGATCTCACCCAAACCTAATTACTGCCTAAAGGTTCCACCACCAAATGCCATCACACTTGGGATTAAGGCTTTAACATATGAATTAGGGGCAGAGGAATACAAACATTCAGTCCATTAGAGATACATTCTAGCTGCTCATGCCACCTTCTCTTGGTTACCTCCAGAAACTCATCTCCACAGAATGATCAAACTGACCTTTTAAAACTATACTTGTGGCATCTCCTTTCTCAAAGCCCTATCATAGCTTGCAATAAAATTCAAACTCCAACATGACCTATACCTCCCTCTGTGATCTGACTTTGTTCTACTTCTGTCTCATTGCATACCAGCCATATTGGCCTTTTCTCTGTTACCTAGCTCCTTCATGCTTACTTGCTGCTGGCCATTCCAACTACCTGGGACTCTTTATGACCACTATTCCTTTTCTCTGGCTAGTTCCTATTCATTTTTCAGTTTAAATCCTGATTCCTTGGGCAAGGATTCGCTGTTCACCTAATATTAAATTATACTCACCTTTACAAAGCTTTCATAGCTTCTTTTACCTTTCCATGACACATACTCCAACTCTTGTTGAACAAGTCCTATAATTATTTTCTTAATGTCTCTCTTCTGTACTCCCTCTCCACCCCAACCCAGTTGCCAGTGCTATGAGAACATGAACTGAATCAGTTGTACTTAAGGCTAGCATTTAGGATCTGGAAACATCCTTGTATTCATTGAATGTGAATGGATGTCTGGATGTCTACTTGAGAATGAGGATGAGTGCATAGGTTTAGGTAGTATTGGTGTAGGAACATTTTTCCTACCTTTTCATTATAATAAAAATTTTATTTTAAAAATTGTATTTTGAGGGGGAACGGAGGAAGGGGGTGGGAGCAGGGCAGGAGAGAGAGAATCTCAGGGAGGCTCCATGCTCAGCGTGAGGCTGGATCCACAACACTAGGATCATGATCTGAGCTGAAATCAAGAGTAGGACACTCAACAGACTGAGCCACCCAGGCACCCCTATAATAAGAAATTTAGAGTCAGAATCAGAATATTGGGTCCACCATTAAAAGAAATTATGATTTTGACAAAAATTAACCTCATTCTGGGGGCAAGTAATGAGTAACTGAGGTAGCCCTTAACTTACTGGGGCAAAACACAGGCAGCACAGACAGGCAGTAAGGAATCAACCAGAGAAAAGAGCAATTTCTCTCTGGATGCCATTAACCAGAGAGATATGCTGACCACCTGGAATCAAACCAGCACTCACTGGCATGCATCGGTAAGCCAGTTTAATCATAAAGACAAAGACGCTTATACCAGCTTTTTGTTTGCTCACTGATCTGATATATGCTTGTTGTAGGGTTCTGTGGAAAAGAAAAACTATCAGTAGTCTCACTTTCAATTTGTAATAGACACAAAAATACTTACATTTTGTAAATGTGTCTTTTATGCTCACTTTACCATTTCTTTTGCTGTGTATGCTGAACTGCAAAGTAAATATAAACTTAGAAGAATGGAAATAGGTGTTTGCATATTTATAAGGGAAGAAGACACAAAAAATAAGCTACACATTGTCTAAAATACTGCATTCTTGCAAGTAAATATGGGAACTGTCTCCTGGAGTTAGGAACTAGTAATGAATACTTAAAATAATAAGTTAATCTACATTGATTACTTCCTAAGTTATTAAATACGTATTACCAAGCAAAATATTTTATACAGGATGGGTTTTTTTTTTTCTTACAAGTAATAAAATCCTTAACATTCCATCCTTCAGAGAAAAACTTAACTTTTCTTTGGAGGAGAGAGGGAATCTAATATGTTTTGGATTCAAATAATAAGTAATCCCACTTAACATAAATTTTCACTTTTATGGTAATTTGTTGCTGTGCCATTCCCATGAAACAGTGCGGGACAAAGAGCATGAGACTGGAAGTCTCTAAACCTGGCTTCTGATTAGAAATCAGTTGCTAGTACTATGCCATTATCTCTTTTAGTCCTTTGGATCTCCATTTCCTTGTCTGTCAAGGGAGAGGCCTTTTCTATTCCAAAAATCTTTTATTTCACCTATATTTTCTTTCTTTGAATGTATAGAGTTTATTTTAAGTTTTATTTATTTTGAGAGAGAGAGTGGGCGTGTGTGTGCACGAGCCTGTGAGTGGATGAGGAGCAGAGAGAGAGAATCCCAAGCAGGCTCCTCACTGTCAGCGCTCAGAGCCAGATGTGGGGCTCAGACTGAGGAACCATGAGATCACGGCCTCAGCCGAAGTCAAACACTTAACCACCTGAGCCACCCAGGTGCCCAAGGTTATTGCTTTTGTTTCTCTAGAAACTTAAAAGCATGGAAGGGAAAACTACTGTTCTAAATTTAAAGTTAGATTTTTGGAAATCAGATTTCCAGATTGAAATCAGATTCTGATTGAGAACTTTTTATTAACATCCAGGAATTCATTGAAGAGAATAGGTGAGAAAACCCATATATTTTATTTCCTGATAAAATGAGAACCAGAATGACCAGACAGTACCATGGGAATGAAATGGCTATTCTAAGATATTTTGGTATTCAAGGAAGTCCATTATATAATTGCAATCCATTGTTATGTTAATCTTTTACTTTGGGATTTATTGTAAACCTGTCCTGGTTTCATGATACTCAGTCCCACCCCCCAACCCCCTACTCTTTTTATTTTGCTTGTAAAATATCTCCTCACTGTTTGTTTGTTCCCTTGTATTTAAAAATATTACACAGTGGTGTAATAATGGATATTGCTGTGGCTTAAGGGGTTCCTTCCGTGACGGCTGGAGTTGAGACACAAACCCACTTAATATAGAAGGTGGTTCTTGAGGAAACCCTTTGAGAGGCCAAGTATGGCTTCTGTTTCTCTGGAAATGTGTGGCTTTCTTTTTTAAATGTTTGTTTATCTTTGACAGAGAGGAAGAGTGTGAGTGGGGAAGGGGCAGAGAGAGAGAAGACAGACAGAGGTTCCAAAGCAGGCTCCATGATGACAGTTGAGAGCCTGATGTGGGGTTCCGGCTCATAAACCGTGAGATCATGACCTGAGTTCAAGTTGGATGCTTAACCTCCTGAGATATCCAGGCAACTCTGGAAATGTATAGCTTTTAAATGGCCCGTAATATTCCCAGAAAGTTTATGGATGGAATTTCTCCTTTTCCTACAGAAATTTTATTTTTTTATTTTTTTTAAAGCCTGCGGGGATTTTTAAAAATGTTTTTTATTTACTTCTGAGAGAGAGAGAGAGAGAGAGAGACAGTGTGAGCAAGGGAGGGTCAGAGAGAGAAGGAGACACAGAATCCAAAACAGCCTCCAGGCTTTGAGCTGGCTGTCAGCACAGCCCGACACGGGGCTCGAACTCACGAACCGCGAGATCATGACCTGAGCTGAAGCCGGAGGCTTAACCGACTTGAACCACCGAGGCGCCCCTCCTACAGAAATTTTAAATAAATGTTTTTTCCCCTAATAAATGTTTAACCGTCCTTACAGTTCTACTGCAGTATAGAATTGCATATTTTAAAAATAATTTCATATCGTAATTACTTAAAGTACTCCAATTATAAAATAAGCTAAGACTATTATCTTTATACATCTAACAAATTAATGTGGCTTATAAAAATCTTGAGTCCTATAACATATCAGTGGCAAGTTGTTTTCAAGACATCAGACTAATTGGTTACTGATTCTGCTTAGTGTATAGAAAAAGTGGTTTATGTGTATCAGTACTAGTCTGTCTTTATCTTTTATTCATTATGTCAACAAATATTTATTGAGCTCTCAATTTGCACCAGGCACTGTACCAGGTGTCAGGGGGTAATGTGGTAAAAACAAAACAAAACAAAACAAAAAACAGACAAAACTTTCTGCCCTCATGGAGCTTACATTCCTGTGGAGGAAAGACAGACAATAAGTAAATAAAATGTGTGTGTGTTGCGGGGGGAGGGGGGTGTTAGATGATAATAAAGACTAAGGAGAAGAACAAGGCAGAAAAGTATATTGGGTGTAGTGTTGCAGTGAGAAATATGGGTGTCATGGAATGTCTCCTTGAGAAGGTAAAATCTGAATAAAGACCTGAAGGAGGTGAGAGAGTTAGTTATTTGGACATTTGGGGGAGGAAAGCATTTCAGGCAGAGGAAAGAGCAAGTGCAAATGCTCTGAGGCAGGAGCATGCCTGGCATGTGCCAGAAGGAGCCCAATGTGATTAGAGGAGAATAAGAAATAGGGAGAGCAGGAGGAGATAAAATCAGAGAGGGAAGTCTGGGATAACATAATCTATGACCTTGTAAGGACTTTATCTTTTACTATGAATGAGAAAGAACCACTGGAGAGTTTTAAGCAGAAGAATGATATGATCTGAATTATGTTTTAGCAGGATCAAGCTGACTATTTTGTTGAGAATAGATTGGTAGGAGACAAAGGCTAGGAGACTTGGGGAATAATCCAGACAGGTAGGATCATTGCACCAAACACTACAGAACTCTAAGAAAAATCATTCACCCTGCAGTCTCTGAATGGTGCTTCCTGTAATAAGTGGTGTATAGTGTAGTTAGGGGCCCTGTACACAACATGGCTTGGACCAGGGTAGATGCAATGTGAGTGGAAAGAAATGTTCAGTCGAGATATATTTTGAAGGTAGCACTAATAGGATTTGCTGACATAGTAGATATGGGATATGAAAGACCCATGTATGATTTCAAGGTCATCCATTAATTTCATGAATTATTCATATTCATTATACCAAATACCATTCACTAAGGGACCCATTTCTTTCTTAATTCAACAAGCATTTGTTGAAAGTCTACTATGTAGTGTATCATCCTAGAATCTGCAGAGATATTTTTTAAGGTACAATAGCAGCAACAACAGAAAATCTTGCTCTGGAAATATTGTAACTTAGTTTGTTAGACAAGGCCTCTATAATTAAAAGAACCAAATAAAACAATGGAGGAACAAATATTGTATACAGCAACATAAGAAAAAATATGACCATGGGAGTAATAAAATGGTATGTGTGTGTGTATCTATATATCTACATATAACTATATGTAACTACATATAACTGTAACTATGACTATAGCTATCTATCAATATATGCACATATATATATGTGTATATATATATACACAATTCTCCTCTAGGAAAATAGTCCAACTTGAAAATAATTTTACATTTGCCAGGATATGCCCATATTTCTGACTGCTATACTCCTCCAATCTATTCAACAACTTACTGTTTTCTGATAATATGACTCATGTGTTTCCTATTCAAAATGCTGGCTACCTATATGCTGTGTGATTGACTCCTGTTAGAGAAGAAAGTATATAAAAGACTTCATCTGTGAGATAGGAATCACCTGTTTCATGTGCTCTTCTCTTGCTGATGCCTAAAATTGCTTTGCTCACAGTTGGATTGAAAATTCACAATCTTACCTTGGCCCCTGGTTTCTGTTTGTCCAATTTCTAACTTGCAAATTTTCATACCTTCTCACCACTCATTTTATATGTGGCCCTTCGGCTTATGAGGATTTTTGCGATCTTGTGGCTTCTTGTGTCTCACCTCCTCCACCTCATTCAAAGCCATGTCTTGCTATGTTTCCTGCTCTGTGGTTTTCATTAACACAACGTTCCTAAAAATAATGAGATAGTGAAAATTATAACAATAAGTATGATAGTTAACATCTTTAAGTATTGATTATGAGCTATGCACTAAGCTATACTATTCAAGCACACTTTAAATATAATCCTTACAGCACATCTATAATATGGGTACTATCATTATCCCCATAAGGAACTGAGCTTTAGAAAGCTTAACATGTCTAAGGTTACTCAGCTGGAGTGGCAGAGCTAGGATGCAAACCCAGAACCTATGAATACTACTGTGCTACAACATGTCCTTTTGTACCATAAGCATATTAAACATACAGAAGGAGAAAAAAGCTGATCCCAACAAAATTCTCTAAACTCTCAAAGACTCTATGTCTAATAATTATCTTTCTAATGTTATGGGTTTATCATTTAAAAATTTTGCCCAGCTCAAGTTAGAGAAAACATTTGCTATGTAGTCCTATTTTTAAAGGCATTGATACTAGAGTTGGTTTTTCATGGCCCTAGACACAGGTATACATACACACACGTGCGCACGCGCGTGTGAAGACACTGGAACCAAGCCAAAAAAGTAGCAGTTGAAAGCAGAAATGCCAATAGGACTTCAAGTAGACCAGGTTCAAAATAAAAAAGAGAGGAGGGAAAAGGAAGAAAAGTAACAGTGCTTATTGAGCATTTCGTGTTATCGGTTATTGTATTAAAATGCTTATTTAATCCTTACAACTCTGCTATTATCCTCATTTTACACGGGAGAAAAATAAAATATGAAGAAGTTATTCCTCCTGTTTGGCAGATGAAGAAATAAAGGGCTAAAAACTGAGATCAAAATCACGTAGCTAAAGTGTCAAAGCTGAGCTTAAAACCCAGGATTAGCTAAAGTCCAAAGCCTATGGAATTCATCACTGTAGGTAGAAGATAGATTCTAGGGTGACCATCATGTTTTCCACCTCCTGGTGCTTACATCTTTGTGTAATCCCCTCTCCTTGAGCATGGGTAAACCTTGTGATTTGCTTCTAAACAATAGAATGTGGCAAAGATGATAGAATATCAATCTTTCTTGTTAGTGAACTCACTTTAGAGAGTATAGAGACTCTCTTCACTGCTTTGATGAAGTAAGCAGCTATATTGTGAAAATCTACATGACAATGAAATGCAGATGGAGCTGAAGGCAGCATCCAGCCAACAAGAAACTAGGGATCTCAGTCCTACAACTGCAAGGAAAGGAATTCTGCTAACAACCTGAAAGACCCTGGAGGCAGATTGTTCCCCAGTCAAGCTTCCAGATGAGAACACAGCCTGTCTCACGCTTTAAGTGAAGACTTATGAGACCCTGAGCAGACCAAGCTAAGCTGTACTCAAACTCCTGACTCACAAAATGTAACATAAAAAATACGTGTTATGTTAAACTGCTAAGTTTTGCTAATTTTTACACAGCAATAGAAAAATAATATACTACACTACCTTGGTCTTTATTGTGCTTGCAGCACAGTGAATTCTTAGTAAACGGTAGTTACTGTTATTATGATAATCAGAATGGAAATTTGGAGTATCAGAGTCAAAGATAAATGTAACAGGGAAATTTATCAAAGTTAAATAATTGTTTCAAGTGTAATTGTGCAACTGATTTAGGAGGTATAAATGATGGTATGTCAAAAACTTGTATATTAGTCCCAACAATTATTGAATGTATTCTTATTATGTGAAATATAAAATTTCTAGTGGTGCTTATATCCACATATAGTTTTAATGTCTTACAGCATACTTAAATTGGGAAGTTTCCTACATTTTGTCCTACATAGGTATGAAGACATAGTAAAATGTAGTTTCAGATTCCAGTAATATTGTTATAAATTGTTATAAATTTTAAAAATTTTATTCAGTTTTGAGAGAGAGAAGGAGCATAAATGGGGAAGGGGCAGAGAGAGACACACACACAGAATGTGAAGCAGGCTCCAGTCTCTGAGCTGTACACAGAGCTCAAAACCACAAACTGTGAGATCATGACGTGAGCCAAAGTCAGTCTCTTAACCAACTGAGCCACCCAGATGCCCCTAAACATTGGAACATTTTAAAATAATTAAATATGATATATAAAATAATTCAGGGCATTGGATCAAAAAACTTAAACCATCATGAAACAAATCATCAGAAAAATGCTTTCAGTTCATGAGTGCATGTGGATTTTGCTTACCAAGGATAATATATACTAAACACATGACATAATTATACATATTTAATGATAGAGTATGTTAGAGGACTTGAATGGGTTTCTATTTGACAGATTTAAGGTTTGCCATTGTGGGAAAAGAGAGGCTAGTGCTCACATCTAACTAAAACGCAAAATGATTTTTCCTGATTGTTTCTTCTATCAATAAATACCCTCTTTCCCTTCTGTATTTATATTGGCATGTGAATATATAGTTTCTGTCAAACATGTCATTAAAAATGATGTTCACAGGGGGCGCCTGGGTGGCTTAGTCGGTTAAGCGTCCGACTTTCGCTTAGGTCATGATCTTGGTTCGTGGGTTCGAGCCCGCGTCGGCTCTGTGCTGACTGCCAGCTCAGAGCCTGGGGCCTATTTCAGAGTCTGTATCTCCCTCTCTCTGACCCTCCCCTGCTCACGCTCTCTCTCTCCTAGAAATACATTAAAAAATATATTTAAAAATAAATGATGTTCACAGATTGAATAGACATGTTAACCTCACTGCTGCTACACACACAAATATGCACTGAA
Organism: Proteles cristata cristata; assembly: GCA_017311185.1. Lineage (NCBI taxonomy): Eukaryota > Metazoa > Chordata > Mammalia > Carnivora > Hyaenidae > Proteles > Proteles cristata. The sequence goes on from JAESUZ010002979.1 coordinate 642,989, forward strand.
TATATAGTTAACATAAACATAGGCCTTTTATAGGTGTTTCAGCATTAGAAAAGTTTCTCTTTCTCCCCCTAATGAGAATATATGACCATAATGAACATAATAACTATTCACAATTCTTTTTAAGAAAATTTTTTAAAATTTAAAATTTTATTTTAGAGAGAGAGAAAACTTGCAAGTGGGGGAGGGGGCAGAGGGAGAGAGGCAAAGGGAGAAAGAGAAAATCTTAAGCAGGCTCCACACTGAGTCTCCAATGTGGGACTCAGTCCTGCAATCCTGGGATCACGACCTGAGCAGAAATGGAGAGTCTGCTGCTCAGCAGAATGAGCTACACAGGAGCTCCCAGGTTTAATAAAGACTATGCTGAACATAGTCTTAATTATATGGTAGCAAAATATTTTCTTCATCTTTTGAGGGCAATCATGCCATTTCTATCAGTTATTAGTTTTCTATCATCTGTGTTTTCTGGAAATGAACACTAATAATATATCTATACACATTTATTTGTTTTTTTAAAATTTTTTTAGTGTTTATTTTTCTTGAGAGAGAGAGAGAGAGAGCGCGAGCATGTGCACGGGAGGGGCAGAGAGAGGGAGACACAGACTCCAAAGCAGGCTCCAGGTTTGGAGCTGTCAGCACAGAACCAGACATGGGGCTCAGACTCAAGGAACATGAGATCATAATCTGAGGTGAAGTCGATGCCACCCAGGAGCCCCTATACACATTTATTGGTGATTTGGCTTTTTAATAATTGATTCAATGAAATCAATATTTTTCGAATGAATTGCTTCAAGAGACAAGTGAATATATTAATTTGAAATTTATCTAACTTTAAATTACCAGTCCAGTTAACGGGGTTTTTTTCTTTTGTTTTGTTTTTGGCAAAGTTTATCATCAGCATTTACTTTTCTGTTTAGATTCACGATTATGAATTGTTCTGTGGCAAAGTAAAAGTAAACGTCTTGTTAGATCCCTAAAAGAACTGAAGCACAATACTGAATGTGTATTTTCTTCCTATGGCATGTTATCTACACATGGATAATGAGGAAAGCAAACCAGTCTGTCTTGTTCTAGTGTCTGGGAGATAACTCACAATTATTATTTAATCCAAGTGCCATCTTGAGCAGTTTGGAATCTTTTTGGAACAAAGTGGGGTATAATCCCAAATATTTTTTAAAAGGCCAAACTGCCAGGTTCAAGGAACTATCATTAACTTCGTGAAACAGGTTGAAAATATGGGAAATTGCTAAGTCCATTTCTTAGTACAATCTATGAATCGACTCTAGATTTAAACTGAAATTATTTTCCTCTCCGGCCTTGGATGAAATTTGGTGAAGCTTTCCTTAATATTTTCATAATAAAAACTCATCTGGTTTTATAGGAGATTGGGGATTTAGAAGAATTTATTACTTTATAGTTAAACTTATTTCACATTGGGGATTGCTATTCTCTCTTTACAAAATTGCAGAGAATTGAATTTAGAAAAACATAAGGTAAGAATTTCCTCTTAATTATTTTTGTTGCATCCTTCTCTTTTTTCCTCTCTTCCCCCCAACTTTAGCTCTTTAGTGGGTTAAATATTTCACAAAGTTAGTTTTGCAGTTTTCACAGTGACTTCTTGGAAATGAAACTTGCATCGACTTTTTTTCAATTCCCAACTGTAAGAGCTACATTTTCACTTTTCATTTGTTAAAACAGACTGTCTTATAAATGCCTGAAACTTTGGTATTTTTAAGCAAGTAATAGTTTCAAACTGGAAAGGAATCCTTCTAAAACTAAGACATAAACAAAAATGATTGAGGGCCCTTTTTTCTCTTTTTAAAACTATTCTAAGGCATTTCTTTTCTCGCAAATCTTTTTTTTGGGATTAAAATTGCAAGCCCTCAGATACCAGGCTGAGTTGCATTACAATTAAGAATCACAGTGAGAAGGTATTAATACACACGCACTTTAGGTATCTTAAAGAGCAGAAATAACCGGTTTCCGTGCCAGAATACTGTGATAGGTGTCTGGTAGGAAGGCCAGGAACCAGGGGAAAATTTAAGAGAAGGACTCGGTGGGGTTAGGCATCAATGGAGAGACAATGCGCTGTTTCGAGAGTCCAGTGTGTTGTGGCGGAGAGGATAACCTTTAACCTTTACAGGACATTTATTTGGGAAACTAAACAGGGTTCACTTCGAGGGGGCGAAAGGAGAGGTGGAATGTTGTGGCGGTATCTACTTTAGTAGGTCCAGGGTGGTTTAGGGACGTTTGGAGTCGGTTGGTCTGGGGAGTCGGCGAGGGCCATGTTGGTGGAACGCGGGCCAGTCCCAGGGAAGGCGGAAGACCGCACCTGGATGCTCCGGGGAACAACTCGGGTGGGGGAAGGGTCGTGGAGAAAAGCAGAGTTCAGCGTGGGTTTCTTTGCGTGTAGGCCTATCCGAAGAGGCGCAGAGGGGCCGCGCGGGGTATTTCCCGCTCCGGGGGAACGCCGGCAGCGCCCGCGGCGCCCGCGCCGTGGCCCGTCTCCCGAGGCGGCGAGCGCTCCCCCCGGCCCGGGCCGCGGCCCTCCCGCCCCGGCGGAGGCGCGCGGTGGATTGTGGGCTGGGGGCTGCGGCGGCCTCGCGGCGGCCTCCGGCGCTGTCTCCCGGACCTAGCCCGGCCGAGCCGGGCCGGCGGGGTGAGGGGAAGCAGTGGAGCAGGGAGCAGAAGCGCTAGGGGTAGTGGTCGCGGCGTGGCGGCGGCGGCGGCTCCTCTGGAGGCCGGGGATGTGGGAGAGGCGGTGGCAGCAGCGGCGGAGGCGGCGCTGCGGACCCGGGGGAAACTGCTGGCTGACAGGACACCCGGGAGAGACGTGAGGGAGCCGCCGCTGCCGCCTCTCACCCGCGAGCGGAGCTGGGCTCGGGAAGGCGGCCCTGTACTCCCCCGGCCGACTGGCCTGCCGGCGCGGGGCGGGGGCGGGAAGCCGGGCTCGGGCCCGGCGGGGCTCCGGGCGGCGGCGGCCGCGGAGCAGCCTCGGCGCGACGTGGAGGGCTGGAGGCGGCGGCGATGCACTAGGCCTCGCTCTGGGGCGGCTGCCCGGGACCCGCAGGTAGGTGTCGGGCCGGCCCCACTCGGCCCCCCCCCTGCGCTTCGCGGCCCACCCTCACCCCGACCTCCTGTGGAGAGAGGGCCCGAGACCCCACCCCCTGTGTCTCCTCCCCGGCCTGAAGCGGACAGAGTTTCGGTCGCAACTGACGGGCGCTGAAGCTTCCATTCTCTTCTGGGCCACTGCCTCCTCTTCCTTTCCGCTCTCGCTCAGGGATCCGGGCGGTAGCAGCTCTCCCCAAGTCCAGTCGGCGGCCGCAAACGCCGCTGCCCCCCTTCCAGCCCCTCTCTGGGATCCCAGCTTTGGAACTTCCATCAGCCTCCTTAGATGCCTCCCCCAAACTTTCCCTTTCTTTTCCCAGCCGGGCCCTTTAGCCTCCTTTTGAGGCTACGGGAATAATTTAAATATTAAAAAATCGTTTTTCTTCCGGGGGAAGGCTACCTCCCCCCATTAATCGGTGTTTTGCAGTTTGGCGACTTCGCTTGCGCTAATTTGTTCAGCAATTAATTTTCTTCAATTCTGCTTAACATCTGTGCATTGATTTAAAAAAAGCAGGCCTCCCTTGCGCTCCCATCGTTGACCAGGGAACTTTTGGCTCTACATTATAATTAACCACTTGGTCTGTCCATGTGTTGTGCGTTCAGGATGATATTTTTAGAATTTTAACCGACCCGGCCTTGCAAGTTTTGTTTTAACTCGCCTTTAACCAGCTTGCTTTATTTATTTATTTATTTATTTATTTATTTATTTATTTATTTATTTAGAGTGAGGCCCTCCTTACTTTCGAAGAATTAAATTGGACTGTTTTGTTTTTTGTTTTTAATTGGTTCTATTTCTAATTTGTCAACCCCCGGGGCAGTCTTAATAGTAAATGATTACAAGGCAAATGATGTCATGATAATAGTGTGCTGAGAAATGCATTATTGTGGTTAATTTAAACTGCAGATTTTGATGGACATTAGAGTTGACTTTTATAAATCTGATAGTTCTAATTGGAAAAGTACTTTGAGAGCCTTGATGATTTAAAAAAATTTTTTTTTGTTTTTTATTTATTACTGAGACAGAAACAGAGCATGAGTGGAGGAGGGGTAGAGAGCGAGGGAGACACAGAATCCGAAACCGGCTCCAGGCTCTGAGCTGTGAGCACAGAGCCCACTGCGGGGCACGAACCCACTTTCCGCGATATCGTGACCTGAGCTGATGTCGGACGCTTAACCGACTGAGCCACTCAGGCGCCCTAGAGAGCCTTGATGATTTCTAAGCAGTTTTGACGGAACAGATGGAATGACTGAGATTCGACTATATTTGTATTGCAGTCAGAGTCCGATTTACTAGAAATAGGTTTTGTTTGATGGTTCATAGTGGTCATCATTGCTCATGATAGGTTTTGGTAAAAATGATCAATATGTGCAGGTTTTGGGTGGTTGATAGTTGTGGTTTGGGGCATTAAATGTTTGCAGTTTCATTGTGATTTGGCTATTTTAAAATTATAGTCTGGTAATTTCAGAATTATTACACTACGAGGACAGGCATTAACGTTGGAGGATTATTTTTAAAAGAAGTGAAAAATGTCATGGTTTTCATTGTAAAGAATGCATCACAGAACTACTTCACATTTTGTTGATGGTATTTATATATTTTGGTTTTGTAGAGGTAGTGCTACTCTCGCATTTGGTTTTCTGAAATGTTTTTTGTTGTTTTTAAATTGTCCAAAGTTTACTAGAAAAGATTAAATTTTCATGTTTTTTTCAGTTAAAATTTATTTCTGGATAGGTTTTAAGTTTTTGTGTCAGAATTAAAATCAAATCTTACGTAACTCATGAAATGGCAAACTTTGCAGAATTTGTTCTTAATCACATTTATTTACTATCCATAAAAGTTGGATTAAAATTCTTTTTTCCTGCTTTTAGCCTTTTGCAACTTTGAGTAACACACATATTTAAAGGATGAAATTAAATGATTTATAGTTTATTTACAGAGTTGTGAAGCCATCATCATAATACATTTTAGAACATTTTCATCACCCCAAAAAGAAACTTGCTCATTAACAGTACTCCCCATTCTCACTACTCCACCCCCAGACCTAGGCAACCACTAATCTACTTTCCATCTCAATATTTGCCTATTGTGATTCATTCATATAAGTAGTACTAACTCATAGCTTTTTGAAGTTTTTCTTTGAAAATTAACTTACATGTTTAAAATATTTTATTTGAGTCTGAGAGTAAGCAGCTGATCACTGGTGTTAATAATCAATGTTCTAAACAACTGACTATTTGGTTGTATTCAGCATAAATTAAAGTATGGAGAAGAAAAAGCATAAATGGTTTCAGTGATCTCAAGAGATGGTCTGGTCAGCTGGGAGTTCAGTAGAAGTTAAAGGAGTGTTTTTGCCATTGAATATTAGGATATCATAGGATGTCAGAGTTAGAAAAAAAACTTAAATGTCATCAGCTTACTTCCTACTTGTTTCACAAATAGACAGCAGGAACCATATGAGGAAATCTGAAGAGTGGAAGTTTGAATCTCTAGGATTGTGGCTAAAGAACCACAGTGTGGCCATGTAAGGCAAGAAATGGGGATTTGCTAGTTAGAATTGTTTAGGCTCTTTTATGTATGTTTGTATATGACATTTTACTAAGCAAAGTTGATAAAGAACTGTACATTTACCCATTTGAAGGTGGAGGGTTGTCAGGAGACTAATGTATTCACAGAGATGAAGACCCTCTTACAAAATCTTCTAAAAATGCTCTAACCTAAAGGAGGATGACATATGCTATAAGGTATCTTCTTGTACTTTTACCATCTTATTTTTAAAAATTCAGTTTTAAAAACAAAATTAATTAAAAATAAATTAAGATTGGGACGCCTGGGTGGCTCAGTAAGTTGAGCATCTGACTCTTTCCACTTGGGTCTTGATCCCAGGATTGTGGGATCGAGCCCTGCTCCCTCTCAGTTGGGGATTCTCTCCCTCTGCCTAGTTCCTCTGCTCACTCTTTTCTTGCTCATGTGAGCGTGCTCTCTGTCTCTCAAACACAAATTAAGATTAACAAGCCTGGTTGGAGGTCTTCTTTTTCAAAGACCCAAGGCCCTAACATCTAAACTAGTGGTTCTCATACAAGGGTAGATTTACCCTCCAAGGGACATTTGGCAGTGTCTGAAAATGTTTTTCCCAGTTTTTCAGTGTCACAACTGAAGGTGTGGTGCCATTGGCATATAGCCAGGAGTGTTGCCAAACGGATAAATGCACAGGATACATCCTATATTAGCCTGCTCTGCTCAACAAGAAATAAAGACTATCCACCCAGATGTCAGTAATATTGTTCTAAACCTGGGGTTTGTATTACTCTGGCTAGCGTTCTCAACTCCTGCCAGGTGAGAAAATAACTCATTGGGTAAATTAGATTAGCCCTTTAGTTCCTCTAGCAACTCTCTGTTTGCAGTTGGAGGCAGATGAGAGAAAAATAAAAGGAAATCTAATTATGACACAGTGCAGATATTCTTTTGTCTGTTTAGGTGTCTTCAGATCTGAAGAAAAAAAAATTTTTACTGAAAATGGCAGATATGTCTTACCGAAGATTTGAACTATTATGTTTTGAATTGTTTGTTACTGGTACATAGAATTTTGAGGGGTAGATTGGGCCCAGGTTGTGGAGTTTTTGGACTTGATAGACTTGACATATATATGCCACTGTCAAAGAATATATAAGGAGAGTGACCTCATCATCCATCATCATTTTAGATGATTCTAAAATTGAGTGAGGTTAGGACCAAAGAAGCTTTTGCTAAGAGATTTTCATAGCAGTCTAATCTGCAAATAAAACCCTGAACTAAATGACTGGCAGTTAGAATGGAGAGCAAGGGATGGATGTGTGATGAATTTTGGAGCAAGGGATGGATGCGTGTAGAATCTATAGGACAGTTCACACTGGTATAGAAATTAAAGAATGTAGAGAGGGGGACGCCTGGGTGGCTTAGTCGGTTAAGCGTCCGACTTTCGCTTAGGTCATGATCTCACGGTTCGTGGGTTCGAGCCCCGCGTCGGGCTCTGTGCTGACTGCCAGCCCAGAGCCTGGAGCCTATTCCAGAGTCTGCATCTCCCTCTCTCTCTGACCCTCCCCTGTTCACGCTGTCTCTCTCTCTCTCTCCGAGAAATAAATAAAAATTAAAAAAAAAATGTAGAGAGGTCAGGGAGTCAGGTTACCTATAGGGTTTCTAGCTTAGGAAACTAATAGATAATTGTGCCACTGACTGAGCTAAAGAAGGAATAAACTTTTGGCAGGTGGTGGCAATAAAGATGTTATAAATAAATTTAAGTTTTGGCTGTACTGAAATTTAGGTATCTTTGAGACTTGTAGGTGAAGATGCCCAGGAGGCAGTTATAAATGTGGGTGTGGAACACTGAAAAGAGCTTATAACTCGAGGAAGATCTGAAATCTGTCTAGTTTTCTCTATCACTACTACCGTTATCTGAGTTCAGGCTATGGTCATCTCTTAGTGAGATTATGCAAGTTTCCTATCTGAACTCTTTTAGTCTTAGTCTTCTTCATTGCATTCTCTGTGCTATAATAAGTGATTTTTCCTGAAGGGAAAATCTGATTATATCATTTCTCATCATAAATTATTTCTGTGACTTTATTTTATCCTCATGATAAAATCCATATTCCTTATTCTTTTAATAGATTTATAATTTCATTTAAGTTCTTTTCCCAACTTACCTCTCTAGCCTTGTGACTCTTCCCAATTCTTTCCTCTCCTTGAATATATATTTTTCTCAGACATGTTGAATTACTTCTGGTTTCTGGCAGAAAGCTCCTTTTCCTGCCCAAGCGTTCACAACATACTATTCTTTATTCCTGGAGTATTCTCATACTTCCTCCCCTCCATTTATTTGTCTTATTTCTACTTATTTTCATTTCTTTGTAAACTTTCATTGATTCCTTATACTTATTATTATTGAAAACTTTTAAGCCTGCAGAAAAGTAAAAAAAAAAAAAAATAGTGGAGTGAACACCTACACACAAATACATAAACTCTTCCCTTCCCCTCACCCCCATTTCCCTTTTGCCAAGTCTGAAAGTAGGCTGTAGATTTCATGACATTTCACACCTAAATTCTTAGGCATGCATTTCCCAGTTACAGGGACATTCTCTTATACGATCACAATGCTAATAGGTTACCTAAAAATATCAGTAATTACTCAACAACCTTATTAAATATATAGTTCATACCTGAATTTCTCCATTTGTCCCAAAGATTTTTATAGCTTTTTTTTTCCCCCCTCTTCACTAACACAAGATTCAGTTAAGGTTCACGCATTGCATTTGGCTGGTAGGTCTCTTTAGTCTCTCCCAATCCAGCAATCCAGACTAGGCCTAGTGCCTCCCTTTTCTTCTTTGGTTTATCCTTTGAAAAATAGAGAGGTTCATGCTTGAGTTTATTCCATATTCTCAATTGCTCTTTTTCTTCATGGTTAGTTTCTGGTCAGATATTTCTGGCAAGAATACCACACAGATAATATGTATTACTACCACTTTATCATATCAGGAGACACATAATGGTAGGCTGTCCCCCTGTTGGTGATTCTAGCTTTGATCACTCGGCAAAGGTGGGAACTGACAGATCTCTCTATTATTTTTTAAATAAATATCTGATAGAGTGATATTTCATGGCCATGTAAGTATCTTTTTCTTAACATCCTTTTAAACCGGTGGTTTTATTCATTAATGATCCTTGCTTGAATCCATTGTATTTGAGGATTACAAATGGTGATTTTCTATTTGTTATTCTGTCTGCATTTATTACTTTTATTGGCTTTTGAGGGCAGTGAGGTCAGATGAGATGACTGAATATAAGCAATTGGATTTAGAAATCCGGTCATTCCTCACCTTTTCCAGAGCAAAGTGAGGGGTGAAGATGGAAGATTGTTCAGGAGGTAGACCAAAGAGAATAGAGGTTTACCAGTGAAGGGGAGGCAAGAAGTAGCTCAAGGAGATAGAGCCGAGGGGAAGAAACAGCACTTGAACCGTTTTTTTTGTTGGGCTGATGAGATTGAAGATAGGAACGTCAGGGACTAATTAAACAGGGCTTGGATGACGTGGGAAGAGATCAAGAACAGTTGTTTGGGGACAAAGGAAACAACCCACAAAACTAATAGGCAACCAACAGAATGGGAAAAGATAGTTGCAAATGACATATCAGATAAAGGGTTAATATCCAGAATATATAAGGAACTCACCAAACTCCACACCCGAAAAACAACCACCCAGTGAAGAAATGGGCAGAAGATATGAACAGACACTTCTCCAAAGAGGACATCCAGGTGGTCAACAGACACATGAAACGATGCTCAGCATCCCTCCTCATCAGGGAAATACAAATCAAAACCACACTGAGATACCACCTCACGCCAGCCAGAGTGGCTAAAATGAGCAAATCAGAGAACTCTAGATGCTGGTGAGGATGTGGAGTAACGGGCACCCTCCTGCACTGTTGGTGGGAATGTAAACTGGTACAGCCCCTCTGGAAAACAGTGTGGAGGTTCCTCAGGAAACTCACAATAGAACTCCCCTATGACCCAGCAATAGCACTGCTGGGAATTTACCCAAGGGATACAGAAATGCTGATGCATAGGAGCACATGTACCCCAAGGTTCATAGCAGCACTCTCCACAATAGCTAAAACATGGAAAGAGACTAAGTGTCCGTCATCGGACGAATGGATCAAAAAGATGTGGTTTATCTATACCATGGAATACTACATGGCAATGAGAATGAAATCTGGCCATGTGTAGCAACATGGATGGACCTTGAGGGTGTTATGCTGAGTGAAATAAGTCAGGCAGAGAAGGACAGATATCATATGTTTGCACGTATAGGAGGATTAGGAGGAACTTAATGGAGGACCATGGGGGATAAGAAGGGGGAAATAGTGGGGGAGAGCGAGAGAGGCAAACCATGAGAGAGTCTTGAATACTGAGAACAAACTGAGGACTTATGGGTGTGGGAGAGGTGGAGGGGGGAGATGGGCATGGAGGGGGCCACTTGTGGGGATGAGCACTGGGTGTTATATGGAAACCAACTTGACAATAAACTATTTGTAAAAAAAAAAAAAAAAAAAACAAGCAGTTGTTTGGGGAATTAACTCTGGACAAGAGTACAAACTATATTGTATCTCAGAAGTTAGGAGTTGTGAGACTTAGGTACATTTGAATATGGAGGGTAGAAATCCTATCTGAGGCCTTTTTTTTTTTTTTTTTTTGGTATGAAGTAAAAAGACTTTTTAAGCATGAGATAGATGCAGGTGAACTAGGGGATATGAAGAGAGTGATGAAAGTTATAAACACTCAGGGGATTGGGAAAGCAGTGTTTCATGATAAATAAGTGAAAGGACTCCTGAGCAGGGCCTTATCTGAGATTGGAATTTACACATTTATAATCTGCATGTTTTATCTAAATTTTCTCCAGTGTTTTGCAGCCAGGAACAAAGCAAAGATGGATTGAAGATGGATGAGGGAGGAGAGAATTAAACCTGCAAGGGACACTGTTGAAGTAATTGACAGGGGATAAATCCAAGTGTCATTTGTGGTCCTCTTAGAAATATATAAATATATAATTTCTTCCAGCAGATATTTTTAAGGTAGGGTAAATTATACAGATTTTACGTTAAATTTACTCTTGTGTAGGCATTTTAATATGTCTAATGGTTTACATATTTAAGATATATGCATTACCCAGTAACTTTGAATGAGTGATTTTAGGGCTTATTTGCTAACCTTTGGCTGAGACACCAAGAACAGAAATACCAACATTTTAGTCTGATTCACTTTGACAAAAATTTCACCAGTAGTATAGTCATATCAATGGCCCAAAGAAGTAAAATAGAGCGTCCAAGTTATATTTGGGTCCCATTTAATATTTTACATGCTAGAGGCAGATTTTGTCACAGTGTGGTTTTATCATTCAGTTCCAGGCCTGTGATTCTTAGTTTCAGTGGCTGCCCGACTATGTTTTTTGGTGAATTAAGTTTCTGATAAGTGATAGGGGAAAAAGACACTGCTTTCATTTTGAATAAAAATCTAGACGTAAAAAAATATATAGTTTTTTGAGGATATTTATGATTTTTATTCCAGATAAGGATATCACACATGAAATATCATTTTTTAAAAAATATTTAAATTTAATAGGGGCGCCTGGGTGGCTCAGTCGGTTAAGCATTCGACTTCGGCTCAGGTCATGATCTCACGGTTCATGGGTTCGAACCCCGCGTCGGGCTCTGTGCTGACGGCTAGCTCAGAGCCTGGAGCCTGTTTCAGATTCTGTATCTCCTTCTCTCTGACCCTCCCCTGCTCATGCTGTCTCTCTCTCTCTCTCTCTCAGAACTAAATAAAACATTTTAAAAATATTTAAATTTAATATTATAATTATAGTTTTTATTGGTGTAGCCAAGATTATCTCTTATTGTTCCTTCTTGTCACTTGATTGAGAGTAAATGAGGAATATCAGGAAGCGCGTGTGTTCAGTTTCCTCTGAGACACAGGGCCTTATAAGTGTCAAATGAGAATATAAGGAAAAAGCAGAGTAGTACAACTTTATTCTTACTATTTTCTGGGTTAACTTTAGCTTTTTCCATGCTCCTTTAATACCCAAAATGAGTAGACAAGTACTTATTTATGTGGCAACCTTAATTTGTTAGTTATTTCTTGAAAGCCCAGATCTTTATGTTTAAATTTTAGCTTTATTATTGAGAATGTTGTGGCAAAAAATTTTTTAAGTACTTTAAAAAATCATGGTTAAACCAGATTTGGTCAGGTGATGAATTGTATACTTAAACAGTATAGAAGTATATTGTCATTTGTGTCTAGGTTATATGAAAAAGTCTCTCCATAACATTTACCAAAAATTGGCTCTTAAAATTCCACAAGCATTGTGGGAAATACTTCTTAAAATGTGAGATAGTTGAGATATTTAAAATTACTATGATGTAAAAAATAGTCTGTACTGATTTCTGTCATTGATTTTGGTAGGAAATTACAATAATTTTTTTTTCCTTGTATATGTCAGTACATCTAAATTTGGGGAAATCAAGTTTGCTATTTTTTTTGTTTGCTTTTAGAAAAAATAGGATTGAGTATTGATTTTTTTCTTTTTTACTAAACTCAATCCCAAAATTATATTACAAAATATTACCTCTGTCCAGCTCCAGTGGGAAAAAAACTTCCTACTATATTTTCTCAAATTACAAATAGACATTTTATAAAAGTTCATTAATAAGTTCACTTATTAGAATTCAGAACACATTTCCTGTCGAAAGTGTTCAAATAATGGCCTATAGTAGCTTACTTATCCCAAGTTCCAGCTCCAGAGTTATCCTTTTGCTAAGAAAAATGTAGTGAATTATACTGCTGAAAATGTATCTTTTTCTTTAAGGAATTGTTTTCTAGTAGTCCCAGTCTTATAAAGTTCTTCAGTCTTATAAAGTCCTAAAACTGCTGTGAAAAGTCAAGCCTTTAAAAAGTTTTTTATCACAATCTGATGTTAATTATTGCTATCATTTTTAATATAAGATGGACATAAATGTCAGTGAAAATAATTTTTATTGGATCGGTATTGATAGATCTGATAAGGAGAAAAAGAAAACAGAAGAAAGCGCTGAGTGCCTGAAATAGATGAGAGGGAGTGGTGAAAGAATTTAGGTTTTGTTTGTTTTGTTTTGTTTTGTTTTGTTTTTTTAGAGAGGCAGTATGGTTTAGAGATAGAGGCATGGAATTTAGAATCAGATCTGACTGGAAATCCCATATTCACAATTAACTAGCTAAATGGACTGAAACTGAATTACTCTTGAACCTGTTTCTTCATCCACATAATGGGGATCATTGACTGATTGATTCATTCACAGATTTATTCAGACATGTTTTTCTAGATTATTGAACCAACAAAAATACTTGGAATGAAAGCAAGCAATTATGAGTTATATCGTGTCTAATCAAATATTAGTGATAATATAATTCTTACTTTCCATTTCTTCCATCTCTCTTACCATCCTTCCTTCTTTCATTGATAACTAGTGCTGGGAGTGAGGCAGTCAGGTTTGCCCAAGTCCTAGCTGATTCCACTCCCTCTACCTCTGCTTAAGGGCTTTTTGGCAAAGGAGTAGGATGCAATGTAATATTTCTGGATCAGCTTGCTCATTTTCTCACCGTTGCCTGACAAAGCCCTGTCTTTCTCAAGGTAGTGTAAAGTGTCTCATACATAGTCCCTGGGTGTGATTTTTCTCTCTGCTTTCACCGCCACATCCCAAATCCTCATGTATATCTAACTCTTCTTTCTCCCTCCAACTTCTTTTTCTAGTACCTTTTCTTGTTCCATTTTAATCTCACCCTTCATTTGGTTTGTTGCTGTTTGCCTTAAGATATGCTTAGGTCTTCATGACCTAAAAAATTCTTGCTCAACATTTAGTCTGTTTTCTTTCACCACCAAAGAGATGTTGATCTTGTTGCCTTTATTACTTCATTACTTACTTAACCTTTTGTGGTATGACATCTGCCCCAACCACTGACCTAATACTGTTCTAATTCAGTATCCTTTATTTTTAAAATTGTTTTAAATGTTTATTTATTTTTGAGAGAGAGTGTGCATGCATGCGTGCACCCACAAACTTAAGCAGGGGAGGAGCAGGGAGAGAGAGAGACAGAATCTGAAGCAGGCTCCAGGCTCTGAGATGTCAGCACAGAGCTGATGTGGGGCTCAAACCCACGAACTGTGAGAGCATGACCTGAGCTGAAGTCAGTTGCTCAGGCTCAACCAACTGAGCCTCCTAATTCAGTATCCTTTCTGAAGTTAGTAACCTTGACCTCTCTGTCTGCATCATGTTGACACCACTGTTCTCACTTGACTATTGGACACTTCTCCCTTGTTTCTGTAAGGATGGTATTTCTGATTGTTTCTGCCTTTCCTTATAAATGTATTTGCTCTACCTCTTTCGCTGAGCTCTCATTAGACATCTTTTATGATTTTCTTTTGCACTTTCTCTTTGTGATATTACTTTCCTATGACTAGAGGTATTTTCTCTTATTCCTGTAATGTAATTGAACTGGGAACAGCAATGAAAAATTCAGGGAGGCAGGGTTCTGTACACTACATGAAATAATTTTTTCCCTAAAGCAGTTATAGTTATTTTATAGTAATAATCTGTTTTGAAGTAGTCACTTCACTATTGAAGGTTTTCAAGTGAAGGCAACAAGATCTTTTGTAGAAGAGATTCCTGTATTAGGTAGAAAGTTGAGCCAGATAATCTTTTAAAGTCCTTTCCAACTCAGAGATTGTATTTTTTATCTCATCTACTCTACTCCCATGCATTCAACTTTGACCTTTATTCAGATGTCTTCTGAATCATTATTTCTAGCCTCTCTGCCTTCTCTCCTTCATCTTTCCTCTCTTGCACAGTATTTGTCATCAAACTTGTTGCTTCTGTTCTAGGCCATACCTTTTCTAGTTTCAACATCATTTTCCAATATTTTTTCTTTCCTTTTACTAGCATAGCTTTGAGGATCACTGTTCTATTCTTTAGTTAATTTTCTGATAGTAAATTATATCTGCTCATATTATTTTGCTGCCTCCTCTCCCCCAAACTAGGGACACTCAAGTAATGGACACCAATAGGGGAGGCTTAGGGTCCTAAAGTTTAAATTGATTATAAAACTTTGTATGGCACAGTCCAAATATTAATACTTAAGATGTTTATAATAATAGATAGTAGTAGTTACAGTTGTTTATTGAATGTCTACTGTGTGCCATGAGTTTATATAGGTTATGTAAATTATATTCCATTTAAATTTTACAACATTCCTATGTGGAAGATACTGTTGCTGTTCTCATTTTACAAATGAGGAAACTGAGACTTAGGAAGATAAGAAAGTTGTCAAAGGTCACACAACTAATAAGTGACAGATATCTAACTTTATGGCCAGTTTTCTTAAGTATATTATATATACTATGTTTCAAGAATATAGAGAATCTAGAATAAAATTTTAGAAAGTCAGGTAATGTTATGCAAACAAGAGAATGTATTTTTGACTTTGTATCCTTTTACATTGTTGAAATGTATATGAACTTATATGAGACATTGTTAGTGGCTTATTTGTGCTTATTCTTTATCCTTGATATTCTCTTGTTCATTCATTCATTGAATATCAATGCATTTTACTGATTGCCTAGACTCTCCTGAGTGTGGCGTAGGAAAGTGAATGAAACAAATATGTTTTCAGTATAGTGGGAGAGACATAAAATTAGCAGGTAAATAATCAGAATTGGAGCAAGTACTAAAAAAAAAATCATACTATAATGCTAGTGATGGAGAATAACAGTGTGTGTGTTTGTGTGTGTGTGTGTGTGTGTTGGATGGGGGAAGGAAGGGAAGGGAGAGGATGTGCTTAGATACAGTGGTCAGGAAAAGCTTGTTAATGCTACTAAGCAGATAGTAACCACTGTTCATGTTTTTTGTATGCCTTTTTATACATTATGTGTATGTAGAGAGAGCTATATAAAGTTTTTATATCAAATGGGATTATGCTGTTTTGTAGTCTCATAATTGAATCTCTTGAAACAATAGCCATTGTTTTTTAATTTCCCCACCTGTTACACTCCAGCTTCTTCAGTCTGGCTTCTATGCCCATTGTTGGACTTGACATTGTTTCTTTTTCTTTTCTTTTTTTTTTTTATTGTTTTTATTTATTTTTGAGAGAGAGAGAGCGAGTGAGCGAGCATGAACAGGGGAGGATCAGAGAGAGAGGGAGACACAGAATCCGAAGCAGGCTCCAGGCTCTGAGCTAGCTGTCAGCATAGAGCCCGATGTGGGGCTCAAACCCACAAACTGTGAGATCGTGACCTGAGCCGAGGTCAGACGCTTAACCGACTGATCCACCCAGGTGCCCCTAGACTTGACATTGTTTCTGATGTAACTGGTCACTGCCTAATTGCCAAATCTAAATGTTGGGGATTTTTTCCCCTTATTTATTTGTGAATTCTGAATTGATATTTTCCCCACCTTCTTGGATGTTCCTTATCACAGGCTTTCCTTTATAGCTTTCATTTCTTTCTTCAGAAATGTTCAAGTCCTCTTAGGTTCTGTACTTGGCCCTCCTTACTGATAATCTTCTAGAGTGATGGATTCAACACCAGTGTCTTTTATTTTATTTTTAAAAAAAATTTTTTTTAATGTTTTATTTATTTCTAGGAGAGAGAGAGAGACAGCGTGAGCAGGGGAGGGTCAGAGAGAGAGGGAGTCACAGACTGAAACAGGCTCCAGGCTCTGAGCTGACAGTCACCACAGAGCCCGACACGGGGCTCGAACCCACGAACCGCGAGATCATGACCCAAGCGAAAGTCGGACGCTTAACCGACTAAGCCACCCAGGCGCCCCTCAACACCAGTGTCTTAAAGTCTATAATGACTCACTAGTCTTGTGGATCAAGTCTAAAGTCCTTTGTAAGGTTTCTCCAGCTTAAGGATTCTTCTTCTTTTTTTAATAGAACAAAAAAAAAAAATGAACCTTTATTAATACTATTGTAAGAATTGATATTAGTACCTTCAGTCAGTTCATTTATCATATGATCATCTTTATTTTAATTCAGTGGTTATCACCTGGGGTGATTTTGTTTTCTCCCCTCTTTTCCCCCATCTCAGAATAGTTGGCTTTGCCTACACACAATTTTGGTTGTCATAACTGTCTATGTGGCAGGGGAAGGTGCTATTGACATCAAGTGGATAGAGGCCAGGAATACATCTAAAGGTCCTAAAATGCATAGAGGGAGAACATCTAATAACAGAATTATTAAGCTCAAAATGTCAATAGTGCCATGGTCGAAAAAAACCTGCTTTAACTGGATTTTATGTATTTCCTTTAATTATGAGTGTAGATAATCCTTCATAGGGATATTAACACTGCCTGTAACTTTGTCACCAGTAGAAATTTCAAATATTTTCATGTCGCATTAATTTGTTGCAGGTACCTTGAAATATTTAAGCTCATTTATTGCCTAGAAATTAAGGTAGGTTTGCATTCATTGAGAAGCAAAAATTTACTGCATTTAAAAAAGTTTATTTCAGTATAGTTATCCACTGTAATCTAATATATTTTGTGCATTATAAACATTTTTCTGAGAAGGAGCCTGTAGAATTTACCAGACTGCTAAGGAATCCATAAGAAAGAAAAGTTTTAACTCCTGGTGCAGAGGGTTATATATTTTTGGTGCAAATGCTTCAGAGGTGATGGTGTTTATTTTATATTGTCATTTCATGAATCACATAATATTAAGTTGTCATACTATTGTCAGTGATGCCAAGTTTGATGACTTAGTTAAGGTAGTGACAACCAGATTTTAAAGATATGTTTTCTCCTTTGCATTGCTAAGTAATCTGTGGGTTTATACTTTGCCACTAGGTGAGTTTCTGATTTTGAACAACCTTTCTTCTTCTTGTGAAGAAGAGATTTCCCTGGGGCGCCTGGGTGGCTCAGTTGGTTAAGCGTTCAACTTCTGCTCAGGTCATGATCTCACAGTTTGTGGGTTCGAGCCCTGCTTCAGCCTCTGTGCTGATGGCTAGCTCAGAGCCTGGAGCCTGCTTCAGATTCTGTGTCTCCCTCTCTCTCTCTAACCCTCCCCTGCTCACGCTCTCATGCTCTCTCTCTCTCTCTCTCCCAGAAATAAATAAAACATTAAAAAAATTTAGAAGAAAGAAGAACTTTCCTTTCCCTGTCCCACTCCACCCACTTTTCCTCATGTCTTTTTCTTCCCTTAAGTATCACTATATAGTCATTACTTTTTATTTAGCCAATAGGTTATGTCAAGTAAGTTTCTTTTCCTTTTTTTTTTTTTTTTTTAAGTGCTCAAATTGTCCCACAGGTGACCTTCGAGTGCCCTTTTAACTTGGCCCTTTGTCCTTTTGACAGATCCTTCTGGTCTTTGAGCATTCACTTGCTTTCTGACACAGGAGTTCTCAGAATCAACTTGTTTTTTTCTGTGCTCCAGGTCTGAACTCAGATATTTCTTCAGTGAACCATGATTTCTTTGTGGGGATGGTATAGTTTTCACTTGTTCCCTGAAAGTAGAGCATACCTATGAAGTCTTTTGTAAAGCTGAAGTAGTGTAAAGCAGAGAAATAGTTACCATTAATTTATATGGAAAAATGTTTGAAGATTCCCAGACTCCAAAAATGAACTGTTTTTAGGCTTTTCCTGTTTCTAAAGACACATATTACCACTGGTTGCATAGAGTAAATTGAGATAAAGCACAGATACTCAGAGACATAGTTCAAAGCTACGGTGGCCTGTTGCTGAAGTGCTTGAGTGTAATTCCAGGGAGGGAGTTTGGACATGTTACTTTTGCTGCTTAAGGTGTATCCTGCCTCTGTAATGGCTTTCTGCAAACACTGAATGCAATTTTTACTTCTAACCTTTTTAAAGAAGAGCAAAAATCCTCTTTGAATTTCTTTTGGTTAGTGGAAACAGGTGCTAATATAGGTCTTTAGTAAAGTAAAATGGCATAATGCAAACTTTCAAAAAGCAGGGTGTACCTACATTTAGAAACCAGGTGATGTTGTTTTAGGAACTTTTAATAGAAGCCTTTAACCTAACTTATAACATAAAAAGATACTTTGAGGTACAAGAAAGACAATCACATGTTTCTGATCTTAACTTATGCTTACAAATTCTTTTGGAATGAATGAGACTTTCTTTCCTTATCAATTCATACCCATGCTCTTATCTGTTCACATAAGGATTGTCAGTAGCAGTCTCACTAACATCTCTCTTCTGATCTGTTCTACATACTAACCATTTCATCCATCTCTAAAGTATTTATTATATACTATCTGTATGCTAGGGATTGTATTAGGCACATAGAATACTCAGGAAAATGGAAATATCAAGAAGTTCACAGTCTAATAGAGAAGACCTATATAAAGACCAAAATTTCAGTATAGTTGTTACAAAAGTAGAAATACGTAAAGGATGATGAAGTGTGAGAAACCAAAGAGGGCTTCAAGAGAAGATAATAGTTGAGTATGGTATTGATATAATTATGAAAAGATGATTGTTTGAAGATGGTAGAGTGATTTATAAATTCTCATTGTACATGACCACTGATTGATTAAATGCCAAGTTTGTTTCTAGATATAGTTACAAGTGGAAAGATTAGAAATCAGAGGTTACCTGCATTTAGTGCTTAGAGCTTTCCTTTTCCCTGTACTCTGTGTTTTTTGTAATTATTTTTGCTAATTTTTTTTTCTAGATAAACTATTTTTAGTTTACACTGAAACTTTCTTACTAGGATGTCTCATCATTTCTATTCTTTAGCTTTTCAATGAAAGATTATTTTTTTGAAGTTGTTTGATTTAGAGGCCATGGGGATTTGCTGTATTTATGCATCCATGCCTTATGAATAAATCCATAATGTTTTATTACCAGTGATTGCACATACTAAGTATCTGCATCATACTCATGTGGTCGTTAATACAATGTTAGCTTCTTATTGTGAGGAAATCCTAATAAACTCAGGATGGCTGAAAGAAATGGAGAGTCAAATGGTTTGAAACTGGGACTCCCTTTTGTAGATAGTCCCCTAATTTTACATACTCTTTTTATAGTTAGAAAGGTTCCCCCTTTTATAAGAAGAATTAGAAGTGTAGGAAAACAAACAAAACCTGCCTATGTTTCCCAATTCAGAATCTTTAAAGAATAAATAAGGTACCCTTCCCCCCCCACCTCAGACACTGAAATAACTTATAGGAGTCTAGAAATTTTTTCTACAAGTCTCCATCTCTTCAGGTATTTCTGGTTTCCTGAGATGGTGCTTAGGATTTCTTTTTGCTGTTAAAACAACATGATGGTAAATAGTATAAATTGAAATAGTAGTGTATTAACAATCAGTGTTGATTTATCCAACATCAAGCAATGGGCGTTCAGTATAAATACATTTTTCATATATTTGTATCTTACCTCTTTAAAAAGTCAAAATGTCTTTAATTTAGCAATTTTATTGATGAAATTAATAAAGCTAAATAGACTTAAGTTAAATTTAGAATTATCCTTACTAAATACTTAATATACAGGATTATGTATTAAACACTTTCCTATCCTTTAGATATCTCTTCTCTCTCAAATATATGATGATTTTTTGCAAAAATAACCATACACTTCATGTGTATGGGTATAAATGCAACAGGTCAGTGATCCTTTTCAAACCAAGACCCTGATTAATTCATTTGGCCATATTTTCTGTGTGTGTCTGTGTGTATTTAGTGTGATTTTTTTTTTTCAGTACTTCCCAGTGCAAGCATTTTACTCTAGCTGTGTCAGTTTCCACATAGTCTTATGTTTATTCAGTGTCCTTTAACCTTTGTTCATGTTATTGTTTGTTTTCTGTTCAGCGACCTTAAGGAAGTTATTTATCTTTGTGCATTTTCTTAACAGCTTGCTTCTTAAAGTCTTAGTGGTATAATTGGATGTGTTTCTTTTACATTAGGAGGACTGTGACAGATATTCAAAGAAGTCTGGGAAAAGTAAGTTTTAGCATTTCACTAAACTGGAGAGGAGTTAGAGTAGATGAACTTTTTATCACCATTCTTAGCCTTATGTCTCTGCTCTTTATTTCTTACCC
Organism: Proteles cristata cristata; assembly: GCA_017311185.1. Taxonomy (NCBI): domain Eukaryota; kingdom Metazoa; phylum Chordata; class Mammalia; order Carnivora; family Hyaenidae; genus Proteles; species Proteles cristata. Next base: position 663,706 of record JAESUZ010002979.1, read on the forward strand.
TTATTATATTCACCAGATTTCCTAAGTAGGCTTTTTTTTTAAATTTGTTAAAACACATGTGTCTTTGTAAGCCACCAGTCTTTCTGAGTCTTGCTATACTTATCTCTAGTATTAGGGAACTTAGACTAGATAATCTCTAAGTTCGCTTTCAGCTGTAAACTTCTGTTTATGTTCATTTATTTATTCCTTCATTGAAAAATGCTTATTTTATATTGCAGACTATATGTATCAAATGTATAAGATTATCTACCCTTCAGTAAAAAATAATACATGTTCTTCAGTGTCCAGGTTATGTACTACTTCATTTGTAAAGTTTTACCTGAACTGTAGCCTACAGTATGTTGTCTTGCCCCACAAATTCTTTCAGGATTTACTGAACAATGTGGACATAGGTTAACCTGTTTTGATTGTTGTCATTACTGAATGTAATTGCAGACACCTTGGAGAGTAATACTTCTTTTTATAATTAATAGTGATTGTCACTTAGTAATTATATCATGATGATAACTAACATTTATAAACACTAACTTTGAGACAGGCGTTGTTTTAAATGCTTTATATATATTCATTCCTTTTACTCTTACAAAATGTTTTTGAAATGGAATCTCTTTTCATTTCCATTTTTACAGATGAGGTAAGGCACACAAAGGTTAAGTAAATTTCCTTAAGGTTATACTGCTGGTCAGTGAAGAACCCCCAGTAGTCAGACTTCAGAAACCCATTCGCTTATCCATTTTGCTATTATGCGTAATTATGTATGCTTGCTGAATGAACTGATGTTTTCATCTTCAATTAGTTACAACGTTGTTACCTATTTTACACTTTGGATAAAAGACTAAAGATATTTCACTTCCAGGGAGAATACTTTTGAAACAAGGACAAATAACTTTCTTAGTAACTAATTATGAGTGACCTGGATAATGTATCTTTTTCAAAGAAAGCTTGAGACATGCATAATACTTAGAGATGAATTTTGATTTGTGTTAAGTATCTTGATTTTTACTTGTTACTTATTTTCAGTTGAGTGGTGATTTTATGCAATGGCTTCAAGCCACAGTTCTTCACCAGTGCCTCAAGGAAGCAGCAGAGATGTTTTCTTTAAAAAAGAGGTAGATCCAACAAAACACATTCGACCTGTGCAGTCACTGCCAGATGTATGTCCCAAGGAACCCACAGGTAATGCCTTTTTCTGTTTTTTTGTTTGAGGATTTTTACCGAGGATTTATATTATCTTTAAATGAGTTAGATTCTGTATACAGTTGACCCTTGAACAGCACAGGGTTTAAACTTCATGAATCCACCTATATGCAGCTTTTTTTTTTTTTTTTTGATAAATACAGTACTATAAAGGTATTTTCTCCTCACGGATTTCTTAGTAACATTTTCCTTCCTCTAACTTACTTTATGGTAAGAATATAGTATAAATACAGTATGTAGTATGTATATAACACACAGAATATGTTAATTTACTGTTTATGTTATCTGTAGTGCTTCCAGTCAACAGTAGGCTATTAGTAAAGTTTTGGGAGAGTTGAAGTTAGATGTGGATTTCTGACTACGTGGGGAGGGGAGTGGTCTGTGACCCTAATCCTCCTATGTTTAAAAGTCAGCTACACTTAAAAGAGTAAATTTTATAGTGTTAAAACTAAAGAGATAAATAATTTGGAAGTAAGTTGATTGGAAAATTGGGATATAGTTCTTTTCCTGCATTTCCACAGAAGAAATTATTTGCATAAACTGAACAAAAAATTTGAAAATGAAACTACAGATTTAAAACTTTTTAGTTAAACTTAGTATAGTCACTTCTCATTATTTGTAGATTCTATGTTTTCAAACTTGCCTACTCCCTGAATCTTATTTGTAACCTTAAAATTAATACTTGTGTTACTTTTGCAGTTATTTGCAGCTATTTGCAGTTATTTGCAGCCATTTGCAGCAGAATAAAAAATGTGAATGACCTGATGCCCATGTACCTAGCTAAGGCTGAACAAGACAACACTTTGCCTTCTTGTCTTAGCTCTCAGGCTATAAACAAGTGTCTGTTCTGTGGTTTGTTTAGTGCCACATTTTTTTTTGCATTTTTGAGCTTTTTAATGGTGCTTTTGCTGTATAAAAATGGTTACCAGATGTAGTGCTGCAGTGCTTTCTAGTGTTGCTAGGCACAAAAAGATTGCAATGTGTGTGCCTTATAAAGAAAATTCATTCAGGTATGAATTACAGCGGTGTGCGCCATGAGTTCAGTATTAACGAATGAACAATATCAAACAAGGTGTCTTTAAACAGAAACACACAGAGAAGATTATTTATTGATAAGTAAGTAATCTTATAAATAAATAAGATTATTTATTGATCAGTTGATGAAAATTTTGTGACCAGAGGCTTACAGGTACCTACCTCTGTATTTCCCCTAGGAGCAGTGGTTCAGTATTTGCTAATTGTTACCGTGACTTTATAGAACAAAATTACCATGAATAACAAGAATTGACTATATATTTTTCTTTCCCCCATGGTTAATGCCACAGTAGCATTTGTGTCATCTAATTATAAGCCAAACAAAGGGTATTAGATCCAGGTGTGTCTGCCGTAGTACAGAGGAAAGAGTATACCTGTGAAAACTCTGGAGGATTAAAGGATAGAAGATATATAATAAGGTAGAAGAGTTTTGACGTTGAAAAAAGAGAAATTGTACATTAAGGAAAGGAATTAATGAAAGACTTTCTTTGTGATCCACCCCACAATACAACTGCAACCCTCAAATTTTGCACATTTATTTTTTACATGCTTTTTCTTCCCTTAGCAAATGATGCTGAAAGCTGAAGTTTATTTAATCAGAATGATTTTCATTAAAATGTTTGTTATGAAAGAGAATTAGGTGGTTTGGCATACATAGAGTAGAAACTAAGCAATTTTTATTGTTCTAGGATGTACTTTGAAATGTAGAACTTAGTTTACAGAGTTTTCTTGTTTACTTTTTGCAGGTGATTCAAATAGTTTATGTGTTGCCCCATCTCTAGTTACAGATCAACATAGATGGACTATATATCATTCCAAAGTAAACCTCCCAGCAGCATTAAATGATCCTAGATTAGCAAAAAGAGAATCTGACTTCTTCACAAAAACATGGGGATTGGACTTTGTGGACACTGAAGTCATACCTTCATTCTACCTCCCACAGATCAGCAAAGAACATTTTACAGTGTATCAACAGGAAATCTCTCAGGTAATATCTAATCTTGAAGTCAGGTCAAAAGGAATAGAAAGATCTTTAGTTTGATTTATTGTAGATTTTTGACCAACAATCTTTGATGAGCCTATAGCATTCTTTTTGGTCTATATTCATTCTACTGTCCTGGGTTGTATTTAATTCTTTGCTTAGCTATATGTAAATATATTTCTCTTACTGTAGTGATTTTTCACATTTATACTTTTCTAATAGTGCTGAGATTCAATATGAAACCCAGCCTGCTTACCAAGAAGATTTTTTTGTTAGGCCAGTAAAACCCAGATGATTTGTGAAGTTTAAGAAATGAGCAGAGTAGAACTGTTTCTTTGTCTCTCATTTACCACAAAAAATTTAATAGACCATGTTAGTTCTGGCATGTAGTCTTAATGTCTTTAGACCTAATATATTGCTCTAAACTTAGTTCTGAGTGAGAATTGAATGTAGTCCATAGTTTTAGATGGCTTGTTATTCACTTTTAGAGAATATTATCAATATAATTTTGGTTACTGTTTTAGTCTTATAAGAAACTCACTTTTAAAGTGATACAGGGGATATTAAAATTTGTTTCTTTACTGAAATGTGATTGCCACATAACATTCTAATAGTTTCAAGTGTACAACATAATTTGAAATTTATATATATTGCAAAATGGTCACCATAAGTCTAGTTAACATTTGTCACCATACATAGTTACAAAAAAGTTTTTCATGATGAGGATTTAAAAAATCTATTCCTAGGAACTTCAGATACACAATACAGTATTGTTAACTATAGTGACCATATTTTATTATTACATCTAGAAGTCTGTATAGGGGATATTTACTTATATTTTTATAATATCCGTTGTTATACTTTATTCATTAGCAAGCCTAATTTGCATTTAGCTGACTTAATATCACTTCATTACCTTGTTCCTTTCATGATAGACATAGACTAAATGTGATTATATTATTGGCATTTGTACTATACATTATTTGGTTCATTTTTAGTACTACCTACTGTTTTTGTACAGCACCTGTAAATAATATTTACTTTTATGTAATGTATATTGCCATATGCTGTCTAGAATTTTTGTATTCTTTTTTTTCTTTTTAAGTAGGCTCCACGCCTAGTGTGGAGCACAACATGGGGCTTGAACTCACGACCCTGAGATCAAGATCTGGGCTGAGATCAAGAGTCTGATGCTTAACCAACTGACCACTCAGGCACCCCAAGTTTTTGTGTTGTTTTCCACAATCACATCTGTCTGGATGTTGTTAAGTGGATGAGCTTTAATATGCCTTCTTTTTGATGGTTTGTAGTTTGATGCCTCATAACCTGCCATTTGGTTTTTCTATTTATTTATTGATCAAATATTTATTGAATGCCTTCCATGTGCCAGGTACTGTTCTAAACACTAAGGATACAACAGGGACCAAAACTCACCATTTCTCTCCATCATAAAGCTTACATTTCTAACAAGAGTTATGAACAATAAACCCTAAAGTACCCACTAAAATAACAAAACAAAGTATGTTAGCTAATAAACCAATAGAAGAGATAACATGAAATTAAAAAAATTCTCAGCCCAAACAAAGACAGATAAAGGGTAAAAAAGGAGCAAAGAATGGATGAGACAAAAAGAAAAACATCAAGATGATAGACTTAAATCTAACCCTGTCAGCAATCATATAAAATGTAGATGTTTAAGCACCCTGATTACAAGGCAGAGGTTGTGAGATTGGATGAAAAAGCAAGACTCAACTGTATGCTGGCTCTAAGAAGTGCACTTAAAATACAGAGATACAGAACATTTGAAAAGTAAAAGGATAGAAAAAGATATACCATGATAACACCAGTTATAAGAAAGCTGGAATGGCTGTATTAATATCAACCACAGCAGATTTCCAAGCAAAGAATATTCTAGGGATAGAGATTATTTTTATAATGATGAAAGTGTTAATCAAGAGGATATAATATTTGTAAACATTTTTGTCAAAACAGAGCTTCAAAATACATGAAGCAAAACATAGGAACTTTATGGGGGAAATAGATGAATTCACAATTACGGTTGGAGATTTTAATACTTTTCTCTCAATAACAAATGCTCAATGACTACACTGTCAGTCAACCTGACTTGTAAGAACACATTGAAACAACGTTCCACCCAATATATAGAATACATTTTCTTCTGAAGTGTTCCTGGAACATTTATCAAGATACAGTATAATCTGAGCCATGAAACAAGTCTTGATACGTTTAAAAATCTTCAAGTCATACAAAGTATGTTCTTTGACCACAGTAGAATTAAATTAGACATTATTGACAGAAGAGTGTATGGAAAATCCACAAATACTTGGAAACCAAAACTAATGCTTCTAAATAAAAATGTGGGTCAAAGGGGAAAAGGAAATTAGAACCACTGACCCTTGAACAACATGGTTTGAACATGCAGATCCACTTCTATGTAGTTTTTTGATAACTACAGTCACAGTACTGTAAATATTTTCTCCTTATGATTTTTCTTTTTTTTAATTTATTTTTTAATGTTTATTTTTGAGAGAGAGAGAGAAGCACAGCATGAGCAGGAGAGGGACAAAGAGAGTGGGACACACAGAATCTGAAGCAGGCTCCAGGCTCTGAGCTGCCAGCACAGAGCCTGAAGCAAGGCTCAAACTCATGACCTGCAGGATCGTGACCTGAGCCAAAGTCGGATGCCCAACTGATTGAGCCACCCAGGCGCCCCTTCCTTATGATTTTTTAAAAATTATTTATTTATTTTTTGAGAGAGAGAGAGAGATTGAGAGAGAGAGCAAGCTAGGGAGGGGCACAGAGAGAGACATAGAATCCAAAGCAGGTTCCAGGCTCTCAGCTGTCAGCCCAGAGCCCGATGTAAGCTTGAGCCCATGAACTGTGAGATCATGACCCGAGCTGAAGTTAGATGCCCAATCAGCTGAGCCACCCAGGCACCCTCCCTTATGATTTTCTTAATAACATTTTCTCTAGCTTACTTTAAGAAATAGTATGTAATATGTAATATACAAAATATGTGTTAATTGACTATTAAGGCTTCTCGTCCACAGTAGGCTATTAGTAGTTAAGTGTTTGGAGAGTTAAAAGTTCTGCTTGGGGTTTTGATTGTTGGACATTGGTGTTCCTAACCCCTACGTTGTTAAAAAGGCAGCTGTTGTTTGGACTGAATGGAAATGAAAACACAACATATCAGGATTTGTGGCATGCTGCTTCTGCAGTATTTAGGGAACAGTTTATAGCAGTAGATGCAGGTATTAGAAAAGAAGAATAGTCTGAAATCCGTGACCTCAACTTCCAACCACAAGAACAAATTAAACCAAAATAAGCAGAAGAAAGAAAAACATTGAAGACAGAATCAATAAAATAGAAGGTAGAGAAATAGTAGAGAAAAATCAGTGAAACCCTAACCTAATTCTTTGAGAAGGTCAATAAAATTGTCAAACATGTAGCAATGCTGATCCAGGAAGAAAAAAGACATAATCACCAATAACAAAAATGAGAGTGATGACATCACTACAGATTCTACAGTGATTACAAGACTAATTTGAACAACTTTATGCCAATAAATTCTACAGATTAGATGAACTGACACATTCCTTCAAAGACACAAATGACCAAATCTCTCTCAAGAAGAAATAGATAACCTGAATAGCCTTATAGTTATTAAAGAAATTGATATTAAATACCTTTCTAAGAAGAAAACTCAAGTCCGCATGGCTTCACTGTTGATTTCTACCAAATAATTAAGGAAAAAACAATACCATGTCTACACATATTCTTTCATATTTTGGTGAAGATATGAAGGACAGGGCCAGTATTAGGATGAGGCAGGCAAGGTGCCTGAGGTGTAAAATATGAAGGGCCACAACAATCTAAGAGTAAGTAGATACCTGTGTAAATACTGTACCCTAGGCTCCTTGCTTGCCTCACCCTATTGCCAGCCCTGGTGGAGTAACTAGAACTCTCGTATATTGTTGGTGGGAATTTTGAGTGGTACAAACCCTTTGGGAAAACAATTTAGCCATTTCCTAAAAAGTTAAAAATACTTCTGGTTCAGCTTGTAAGGAGTTTGGAGGCTTCTACCCCTCTTCTCACAAGAAATATTTGAACTAAATGAAAATCAACAACTTAGAAGCTTTTTGAAGGTAACAGCCCAGGGCCATAAACTCAGTAAAAGACAAAGACCTAATGACAGAACTCTGGAATGCTTCCTTTCCTCCCACATCTTCCCTCCATATCAATAGGGCACCTGTATAATAAGGGAATACAACTGAAAGAATTGCATGTCTCAGACTTCATTTAAGAAATCTGTAAAGACAGCAAGGGAGAGGCACCTGGGTGGCTCAGTTCGTTAAGTGTCCAACTCTTGATTTTGGCTCAGGTCATGGTTTCATGGTTTGTCGAGTTCTGTGCTGACAGCGCAGAGGCTGCTTGGGATTCTCTCTCTGCTCCTCCCCCACTTGCTCTCTCTCTGTCTCAGAGTAAATAAACATTTAAAAAATTTTTGAAAAGACAGCAAGGGAGACAAAAATGACACCAGAGGAAATTTTAGCCTCTAGCACCTACAGCTACAGCAAACCATAAATACAGCCTCATTCCTAGCCAAGTAAACATAAACTTCACACTAAATGCCTGTTTATGTAAGTTCGTTTTATCCAGTACATCATATCTGGCATTCAACAGAGAATTATAATATATACTAAAGATGAGAAGAAGAAAACCCCACAGTTTAAAGAGCAAGTACTGGAATGAGACTCAGGTGGCAACAATGTTGGAATTATCAGACTGGGAATTTAAAACAGCTATGGTTAATATATTAAGGCCTTAATGGAAAAGGTAGATAACATGTAAGAATAGATGGGTGATCTATGCCAAGAGATGGGATCTATAAGTATCAAAAGGAAATGCTAGAAATAAAAAACATTAGCAGAAATGAAGAATGCCTTCAATGGATTCATCAGTAGACTAGAAATTTCAGAGAAAAGAATCAGTGAGTTTAAGGAAATGTTAATAGAAACATTAAAATGTGTGGGTTATTGAAAGCATTGCTTAAGGGGAATTTAATAGCTTTAAATGCATATATTAGTAAAGAAAAAAATCTAAAATTAATCTAAGTTTTCACCACAGGAAACAAGAAAAAGAACAAATGATATTCAAAGTTAGCAGAAGGTGAATCACTGTGTTTGTACCTGAAACTAATGATATCGTGTGTCAAGTATACTACAATAAAACAAAACAACAGAAGAAAAGAAATAATAAAAATTAGACCAGAAATCAGTGAAATTGAAAAAAGGAAATCAATAATCAATAAAACTGAAAGCTGTTTCTTTAAGAAGATCAATAAAATTGATAACTGTTTAGCCAAGTTAATTTAAAATAATTATAAATTATTAATATTAGAAATGAAAGAGGGCATATCATTAATGTTCTCATGGTCATTAAAGGATAACAAAATATTATGAACAAACTGTATGCCCACAAATTGTATCTGAATAAATCTATACTTTTTAAAGAAATTGAATCAGTAATAACTTTTCAAAATAGAAAACACCAGGGCCACATGGGTACACTGGTGAATTGTGCCACATGTAAACAGAAGTCATACCAGTTTTTTATGATCTATTCCAGGAAATGGAAGCAAAGAGGATACTTTCTAACTTATTTATGTGGCACTAACCTAATACTGAAATTAGACAAAAACATTATGAAAAAGGAAAACTACAGACCACTGTCTCTCATGAACATGGTTGCAAAAGTCCTTAACAAAATATTGGAAAATCGAACCCAACAATATAAAAAAGAATTCTATACCATAACTAAGTGGGATTTATTCCAGATATGTAAGGCTGATCCAATATTCAGAAAGCAATTAGTGTAATCCATACCTTAATGGGCTGAAGAAGAAAAATCTATATTCATATCAGTAGATACAGAGAAAACATTTGATAAAACTCAGTACCCATTCATGATTAAAAACACAGCAAACTAGGAATATAGGGGAACTTTTTTCAATTTTTTTAATGTGTATTTTTGAGAGAGAAAGAGAGAGAAAGCGGGTGCAGGGAGAGAGGGAGACAACAGAATCTAAAGCAGGCTCCAGGCTCTGAGGTGTCAGCACAGAGCCTGAAGTGGGGTTCAAACTCATGAACTGTGAGATCATGGCCTGAACCGAATCAGACACTTAACTGACTGAACCACCCAGATGCCCCAATGGGAACTAATTCAACTTGATAAAGAATATCTACAAAAACCCTACAACTAATTGTGAGAAACTAGGTGCTTTCCCTCTGAGATGAGGAACAAGGTAAGGATGTCTGTTCTCACCACTCGTTTTGAACATCGCACAGGAAATTCTACATAATGAGACAGGAAAAGGAAATAAAAGGTATATACACTGGGACAGAGGAAGTAAAACTGTCTTTATTCACAGGTATCATGATTGTCTATTTAGAAAATCCCAAAGAATCAGTAAAGAAATTCCTGGAACTAATAAGCAATTATACCAAGGTTGCAGGGTTTATTAATATTACAAAAGGTTAATATTACAAAAGTAAATTGCTTTCTTATATGCTAGTGATGTACAATTTGTATTTGAAATTAACCCAGCACCATTTACATTAGCATTTCAAAGGAAATACTTAGGTATAAATCTTACAGAATATGTGCAAGATCTATATGAGGATAACTACAAAACTGATGAAAGAAATCAGTGAAGATCTAAATAAACGGAGAGTGATTCCATGTACATGGATAGGAAGACTCAGTATTGTCAAATGTTCTTTCCAACTTCGTCTACAGATTCAATGCAGTCCCAGTTAAGATTTCAGCAATTTGTTTTTGGATACCAAGAAACTAATTCCAAAGTTTATAAAGAAAGGGAAAAGAATAGCTAACAAAGTATTGAAGAACCAAGTTAGAAAATTGACACTAATTGACTTCAAGACTTACTGTGAAGAGAGTAATATAAACAGTGTGGTATTGGTAAAAGAATAGACATAGATCAAAGGAACAGAAGAGAGCTCAGAACTAACACAAATATAGTCAACTGATTTTTGATAGAAGCGCAAATAGTGCAAAAGCCTTTTTTTTCATGTTTTATTTATTTTTGTGAGACAGAGAGAGAGACCGTGTGAGAAGGGGAGGGTCAGAGAGAGTGGGAGACACAGAATCTGAAGACAGGCTTCATGCTCTGACCTAGCTGTCAGCACAGAGCCTGACGTAGGGATCGAACCCACAAACCCATGAGATCATGACCTGAGCCAAAGTCAGACGCTCAGCCGACTGAGCCACCCAGGCACCCAATAGTCTTTTGAATAAATGGTGCTGGAACAACTAGATGGCCACATGCCAAAAATATATATATATATATATATATACACACACATATATATATATAAAGAATCTAGACACAGACTATACACCCTTTCACAGCAGTTAGCACAAAATAGATCGTAGACCTAAGTATAAAATGCAAAACTGTAAAACTAGAAGATTACACAGTATAAAATACATGACTTTGGGTTTGGTGATGACTTTAGATAATGGCATCAGATAAAGCACAATTCATGAAAGAAAAAAATTGGTTGGACTTAGTTAAAATTAAAACCTCTACTCTGTGAAAGACCATTAAAAGAAAGAATACAAGCTAAACACGGGGAGAAAATATTTGGAAAACACATATATGATAAAGGATCAGTATCAGTAAATATACAAATAACTCTTAAAATTCAACAATAAGAACCAAGCCAACTGAAAAATGGGAAAAGGACTTGAATGAACATTTCTCCAAAGAAGATGTACAAATGACCAATAAGCATATGAAAAGTCAATATCACTAATAGTTTTAAGTGATAAGTTTTATGTTATGTATATTTTGTCACAATAAAAAAAGTGGGCAAAATATCTGAACAGGCATTTCACAAAAGAATACATACAGATGGCAAATAAGCATATGAAAAGATGCTCATTATATGTCATTAGGGAATTGCAAATTAAAACATCAGTGAGATGCCACTATACAGATGTCAGAATTGCAAAAATTGAAACACTGATAGCACCAAATGCTGGTAAGAATGGAGACTAATAGGAACTCTTATTCATTGTGGATAGGACTGCAAATTGGTATAGCCATGTTGGAAGATAGTCCTATAGTTTCTGCCACAGTTGCTATCAGAGCTCTGAACACTACTAGCTCAGTGTTTTTTCCATACCATACTCCACTTTCCCATGTGTTCAGGTGTCTCTGAAAAGATAGAATTGTTAGTGATCATATAATCTGAAATCAGAGTGAGGTTCTTTTTTCTTTTACTTTGAGTCAAAAAGGGTTAACTAATGCCTATCTTTCTATCTTAGGTATATAGGTTTTCACATTTTCTTCCTAGTTTTAAAAAGTTATCCTCAATCAATTTCTGTTATGTAAGTAAGGATCTTTCATTTGCATCCCCATTTCATTCCAAATTTATGAAGATTCTACTATAATTATATCAAATGGGATGAGTATAAATAAGCATATAGGTGTTCATAGAGTTCATACGTGGTTTATTAAGCACACTTGTGTTTAAGCTCAAGAGGTTAGTGATTTCATATTAAAATTTGTAGAACTAATTTGGTATATTCTATCGTGAAACATTTTGATGCTTTGAGTATTCATATTGCTATATAGCATTTATTTTGATATTTGTCTTTTTATAGAAAGAGAAGACTCATGAGAGATGCAAGAATATTTGTCCTCCTAAAGATACTTTTGACAGGACTCTCTTACATACTCATGGTATGAATATGTGCTATTTGTAGACAGTAAATAGATGAATATGTGGTATTTGTAGCATAGCATAAATATCAACAAACAAAATCCTAATTTGGGGACCTTTTATTTCTAGTGAAATTTTTATAGCCTGTGATCCTAATCTTTCAAAAGCTTTTACAGGAAAGATCATGGGTCTCATGGTAGTGTTATCCTTTTTTTATTATTATTATTTTTTATTTTTGAGAAACAGAGACAGAGTGTCAGCGGGGGAAGAGCAGAGAGAGAGGGAAACACAGAATCTGAAGCAGGCTCCAGGCTGAGCTGTCAGCACAGAACCTGATGCAGGGCTCCAACTCCCGAAGCGTGAGATCAGACACTTGACTGACTGAGCCACCCAGGCGCCCCTGTTATCCATTACTTCAGCAAATATTTATTTAACATCTGGGGCTTGGTACTTTGCCTGTTGATTAAAAATAGTTGAATAAAAAGAGGACTTGTCCTCGAAGCTGAAAGTCTCTTGAGTCAGGCTGCAGTGTTGTATATCAAATAATAAGTTCAATGTGGTAAGATTGTATAGAGCTCCTAATTTGTTAAGCCTTAGAAAACTTCCTAGAGTTGATGATTGCCTGTGTTTTAAACTAGCTGTTGAGAAAGATTTATGTGGAGAAAGGCCTTCTGGGAAGAGGGAACAGTTTAAGCAAAAACAGTGGAGTCAAGAGATAACAGAGCATCTTCAAGTTCGGTATATTGGCTCTCCTGGGAGCAAGATACGAGACTGAAGAAGTAGGCAGGGGAGTCAGATCATGAAGAACCTTATATGCCATGCTAAGGAATTTTTCTTTTCTAAAAGCAGTACAGAGCTACAAAATATTTTTAACCAGACATGATCAGATTTATGATTATACATTTCACTGTGAAAACAGTTGTAAAAAATAAACTTAAGGAACATGATAAAATTGGAGGCAAAGAGATAGTAAAAGGCTACTGAAGTAATACAAGTGAGACATCATGTGACCCCCCAAAAGCAGTTATAATGAAGATAGAAAGGAATTTAGGCATTTGAGAGATACATTAGAGATCAAACAAAGCACAGATTTTGGTCATCAGTTAGTTGTTGGTATTGGTGAGGATAGATCAGTTTGCACACTGAGAAGTTTCTGTGGATTTCACAATTTAGGAGATCTTAAGGAGGACATTCAGACTTGAAGTGATAGTTACAGAAAACACAATACTGTGTATTAAGAAGTGAGTACAAAAGAAATGGAGACTACCAGTGTGGATATGACTTTAGGATTTGAGATATAAGATACTGGTTAGATAGAACACAGAGGAAGAATATTTTCGCATGGTCAACACCAGGTGAGACAGGAGAGGCATTTACATAACCCTGAGAGTGAGTGCTTCCTTAAATTTTGTACTGGAGGTTCTCCCTTGCCTCAGCCTACTTTAGGCCCTGGGTTTTAGCTTTATCTTGGTTTGTTGGTTTGTTTGTTTGTTTTAATGCGAGAGAACTGAGCATGTTAGTATGAAGAGAGGAAGAGCTATTAGAAGGCAACAGTTGAGGATATGGAAAGAGGCAGGGTAATTGAGGATGAAGCAAGCTCACAAAAGAGGCAGAAGGGCATGGAGTCCAACCCAGGAAGGTTAGTTTTGGAAAGGAGGGTACCTCCTCTGATATCTAGTTGGTGAGATGAAAGTAAAGTAGGGTCATTTGCAGGTTTGTTGATGATACAAACTAAATGTCTAAGAAGAAAATTAATATGGTGTTAAAATCTTTGATCATAAGAAATTCTGGATGGGATGGCAGGTATTTTGAACAATAAAAAAGTATTCCTATATTAGAATTGAATTCATTTTTTAAAAACCAGATGCCAAACAATTTCACCAAAACTTAATAAGATAGCAGCCAGCTTTCTGTGTCCATTTAAAGAGCACTTGAAATGTATTTAGTTGTTTTATTGCCACCATACAATTGATTAAAATTATTTGAAACCTAGGATTTATTCAGTGCTTTGTCTACTACTAGGCATACAGGAGGTGCCTGATAGATGTTTGTTGAGGGAATTTACGTGGTTATATAGTGGCATAGTATAGAATCTAGTCAAATGTATTTTATGGAATAAAATGAAAACAAGATAAAAAAAAAAATCATATTTTCACTTTTCCCTTTTTCATAGATAAATCCAGGACAGATCTGGAGCAAGTACCTAAGGTAACAAAGCTTTAATAAATGAGAATACTGCTATTTAATAACTTTAACTTTTTATAATCTTAAATATCTTTAATTTTGCCTTGTAAGAAGCTTTCGACTTTCTCACACTTTAACCACTTAGCTTCTTTTGGGACTTTGTGCAACACTTTTCTTCTCTCTTTCACATCATCAGTTTCTTCTTCATTACTGAAACCTACAAATATATTTAAGTCTCTCTATTCTAAAAAAGAATTTTATTGATCTTACTACTCCTTCGCGTTATTAAGAGATCTTTCCTTTGTGTGAGGAATTTTGTAGAGATATAATGTAATAGATTGTAATAGATGTCCTGCCGCACCCCTGGGGAAAAGAGTCCATTGCGTTAATCAGATTCTCCAAGAGGTCAGTGATAACTGCTCTGTAGGGTGAGAAGACACAGAAAGTCAACAGACAGAAGCAGAAAGAAGAGGGCATTCATTTCTAAAGTTGTTTGATTCTTACAAAATAAAATTCAAACTCTGTCATTTAAGGCCCTTAATTATTCATTTCCATCATAATCACTCTCTTAACTTTTGCTTACTAATCTTTACACATTCTTTATTTCAGCCAAAGTTTTTTTTTGCTGTCTCTGTGCTTTATTTGCACTGTTCCTTTAGTCTGGAAGACTTCTCCCTCATTTCCTCATATCCAATCCTTTCTTTACATTCTCTTGGTGAAATGGCAACCTTACTTGAATACATTACTTTCCAACTGAAGATAATTGGACCCTTGCTGAATTTCCATAGCATTTTATGTAGACCTGTGCCTTCCTTTTTAAGGCATTTGCCACTCTTTTTATAAAAGATATTTATGTGTGTATTTTATCACATCTAGTGGATTAAAGATCCTTGAGATTAAGACCTGTGTATTAATTAATTAATCTTTGTTTTCCCCTTAGTGCCTAGCAGAAGAGTTAGATTATAAGTATTTATTGAATTAATCAGTACTTTTAAATATATTAAAGCAGGGACTAGAAAATACATGCATGTCTCTGGTTAGATTTTCCCTATCACTTTATACTAATTTTTGGATATAGGTAAAATTGATCAGTAAAAATAAAATATAGCATAAAATTAATTAGGTAATTAAGTTAAACTGTGTTTCAGGCCTTATGCTAGGTAGTACAGATACAAAGATTAATGAGCTATAAATCCAGTCTTGCTGGAACATATGGTCTCCAGGGGGTTATACACATATTAAATAAATAATTTTTGTGAAGTATGAGATACATAAATATGTGTGGCATACGTACTTGTGTTCAAAGATGGGGTAGTTTATGTGTTCAGAGATCGAGTACATAATCATACAGAGATAAGTTTGCCCTTTGACTGGTTGTATTCTTTAGGAAAATAGGAAAGAGCATTCTAGGCTGAAAGCATATACAAAGATAATTAAGCATAAGAGGGTATGGAAGATAGTTGAGCATTGCTACAATGTAACTCGTAAATAGTGGGAGTGGCAAGATACAAATCAGTGAGGGGTTCAAAAAAAAATAAAAATGAAAGACTTTTGATGCCCTTTTAAAAAGATTGGTCCTTAGGTCATAGGACTCTATTGAAAGATTTAAGCAGAGAAATTAATTCAGTTATACTTGCATATTAAAAGTATATCTAACAGGGCACCTGGATGGCTTAGTTGGTTAAGTGTCTGATCTTGGCTCAGGTCATGGTCTGGTGGTTTGCAGGTTTTGAGCTCCACATCAGGCTTTATGCTGACAGTGCAGAGCCTGCTTCAGATCCTCCCCTCCCCCCCCAATACATAAACATTTAAAATATATATCTAATAGTAGTATAGGGGATAGATTGAGGAAGCACATCAGTAAATAGCCATGTGTGTAATCCAGAGATAATGAGGGGCTGCACTAATGAAATGCTGTAGACATAGATGAGAGAGAGGATTCAAGTATTATTAAGAAAATATAATGAGTAGGACTTGGTGTCCAGATGGATGTGTACGTAAAGGAAAAAGAGTAGTCCTTTCATAAAATTGAATTTGTTTTGGTTTTAAAATTTAGTATACATCTAATCTACAAAACTAATTTTGAAAGCATTTTAAGCAGGAGAAAATAGAAATATAAATATAGAGAAATTGATATTTGGGGTTTTTAAAAACACTATCAGTGGGGGAAATAATAAAGAAATTTTCGGATAAAGAGGATATCTCCCTTTGGTATATGCTTGGTGGGACTACATTAGTGAATTTGATTGCATAGTAATGGAATGATTATCTCCATTGGTAAAGAAAAAACATTTTTCTGTCTCTTATGAGTATTTTTAGCTTGATGAAACTATACATTTTTATACAGATTCTTGTGTAAATTAGCATATCACTTGCTTTTCTGTTTAAGATCCAAGTTAATAATTATTAATGGTCTTACAATGCTTGAAGGATAATTTATGTAAAAAATGTTTATCTAATTGAGGAAAATACATTTTTTAATAGATTTTTATGAAACCAGATTTTGCCTTGGACGATTCCTTAACTTTTAATTCAGTTTTACCATGGTCTCATTTTAATACTGCTGGTGGAAAAGGAAATCGTGATGCAGCTTCCTCAAAGTTGCTACAAGAAAAGGTAATTTCTTTTCTACTTTTTCCATGTAAAAAAACTGTATTCTAGTTAAGTAGTATCTTTTGTGTGGGTTCAGATTTAGTTATTTAGTAAAGGCTAGTTTAATTTCATTATTGTTAATGCCTTCAAATTTTAACTGAAAAAGTAAAAACATTTTTATTCAATGGAAAACAAGTTGTACTGGTGAAAAAGGAAAAGCTAATTGTGTGAGTGCTTCTTATCCAAAATAGCAGTTCACAGAATTTAGGTTGGAAGGATATATTAGGTAACATGATTAATTGCTTTTCACTTATACCCAAAAAATATATTGGCAAATTTTATATTCTTTATGATTTAACACATGGAAAATCAACTTTTGCAAAGGTACTATTTTTCCTTATACATAGTAAGGATGATTATTTTGAAACAAAAATACCACAGTTAAAAAATACGTATTATAGGGGCACCTGGGTGGCTCATTCGGTTAAGTGTACAACCTCGGCTCAGGGTATGATCTCACAGTTCGTGGGTTCGAGCCCCACATCGGGCTCTGTGCTGACAGCTAGCTCAGAGCCTGTAGTCTGTCTTCAGATTCTGTGTCTCCCACTCTCTCTGACCCTCCCCTGCTCATGCTGTCTCTCTCTCTCTCAGAAATAAAACATTTAAAAAAATACATATTATATTTTTAGCTTTGCAAAGCCTAATCTTTTACATGTTAGTAGTCAGCAGTTTTTAAAAAATTTTACAATCTTCTCTAAGTAGAAGTCAGCAGCTTGAAGGTCATTTAAAGTGTAGAATTTTAAACATGTCTTTACTCACATATGGAGAATCTTTTAAAACTTGAATAGGAAGTAACGGCTTTTGATTTCCTCTCTTTCTCAGCACTCAGTTTAGAGCTTTTCTAAAACTGATTCTCAAACTGAGAAGAAAGCATTTGTTTCAGGTCAGTGACATCTCTTGGCAGTCTGGAAACTTGTCCCAGGAATACTATTCAATAAATGAAGTCCAGTAACCCAAGAGGAAACTAGTTTGGGGAATAGAGGAGAAGGCATGTAGGCAGAAAATCATGAGTATTCTTTTTCTCACAGTTGAAAATAAAAATGAAGTAATTTTTCCTTTGGCAACATTTTCACATATAAAGGTTTCCCTTGAGTAAGAACAAATTCATAAATCTGATGAAAATGATGGGTTTATGGACACAGACTCATTCCCAAACTGCTTTTTTTCACATTCCAATATATGCGCTATTCGACTAATACCTTAAAAGAGAATAACAATTAAAGCCAATGAAAATCTTCTCCTAAATACTAATAATTCCTAAACACTTTTAGGAATACTAAAAATCGTTCCCTTTATAGAATTTTAATAGGAAATGAATTATGAAAATATTATGCTATTGAAAAAAATGATCAATGGAATATTGATAACTTGCAGAAATCTTTGAAATTCAAATGAAAGAATTTTCTCATGGTAAATATATAAAGTGACTGAAGTAATGGAATTTTATTTTTTGTTAAGTTCCAGAATCAAGCTTATTATATTTACATTCTGGCTCCATCTTCCTCTACTCTTGTCTTAGAAAAGGAATAGAAGAAAGGATCCCAAGAGAATAGTCAAACTCCCTTTATGATTGACAAACAGCTGTTTATATCTTGCTAGGTTTAAAGAGAGGGGATACTACAACCAGGATTAAAGAATTTGTATTTTCTTGTGGTGCTACCCAAAGTGCTGGTCTGTGATGAAATAAGGGAGTTTGCACTAGAATGAAAATCATTGCAGTGCTTCCTTTATAAGAAAGTCTTTTCATGAAAAAAACAGTTCAGTGGGCTTAATGATGTAGTTGATTTACTTTCCAGCAAAGTTCCTAATTTTATCATGGACTTCTTAAATAGTTCACAGACTGGCAGCAGCATATAAACTGCATTCTGAGTAGCACTTTCCTAAAGGAATTACTCATTTTCCATTTACTCTTCTGAAAATTGAGTTTACTTTAGCTTGCAGTGTACCCAAGTACCTTTGTCCCCATATTGCTTCTTAGGTAAGTAAGTGCACAGCCTTGTTGAAGATGAAAAGAACAACAACAAAAGGGTATAAACTCAAGAGATTTAAAGTATGGAAAATTTTCTCATTTGTAACCTGTTGTATATTATGATAGATTACTGAAGGAGCCTTGTTGACGATATATGTGATCTTGCATGGTTTTAAGGAAATAGTCTTGGAGACCAAATAATCTCTTCTAATTTTATAAGTCCTACATGTTGAAAGCCCATTAGCCCTTTAACACTGTGGATTCTCCTGCGATGTTGAGAGATAATGCCTAAATTTTGAGCTGTTGGTTGAAGACTCTAAAAGTTAGAAATTGGAGAGAAATAGATAATGTAGCCAAAAAAGACATATGCAATTAGAAAGGAAGAAAAGACAGCTCAAGTTTTGGAAGTCCATATTTGAAATTAGAAAGTATTTTTAAATATCTCTGTTAACTCTAGGAATTAATCTTGGTTGTGTTACAAATAAAATATATGTGAACTCATTTAAGGCATATTTTAAAATATATCGGAAATAAACTGAGTTTTACAAATTGATAAAAGAATAATTTTTGGAAGGTAAAATAAGCAGCCTTGAAGAAAATGTCCCAGCGAATTCTACTACTTTTTATCATTTGTGACTGGATCATGAATTCTTTAGTATTTTG
Source organism: Proteles cristata cristata (assembly GCA_017311185.1). NCBI lineage: Eukaryota > Metazoa > Chordata > Mammalia > Carnivora > Hyaenidae > Proteles > Proteles cristata. The sequence goes on from JAESUZ010002979.1 coordinate 683,159, forward strand.
AGGAAGTGTGCTATAATAGAGCTTCAGTTTTTGAGTCAGACAGACCTGGATTCAGATTTTAGTTTTGCCACTTACTAACCACATGACTTTATTCAAATTATTTAATGTCTCTGAGCCTCAGTTCCCTCATCTGTAAAATAAGAATACAAATAATACTTGTATTCTAGGATTGTTAAAACTTGAAAGTTATGTATATAAAATACCACTGCCTGGTACATAGAAGGAGTAGGTCAATAAACAGTAACTATAATAAGCTCTTAGATAAGTGATGTGTGATGGTGTGGAGGTTAAGGAGATCATTCTGTTCAGATCTTAGAACTTCTGAAACTAGATAATAATCTCAGATGACTCTTCCTTTCTAGAAAGTAGTTGATATTTGGAGGGCAGTAATAGGAGCAGAAGAAGGTAAATCAGTTTCTTCTACTCTTCTGTCTTACATTTATTAATCTTGGGGCTGTTACCTTTTATCTCCCTTCCATTTTGGTATGCTCAATATCAAGAAATCCATAATCAAGTAGTTCACACAATGGGATTTAAAATACATACAGAAATCTTACATCATTTTCAGAAAGTATTTGGATAGTCAAAGAAGGTATACTTACAATACTCTGTGATTTTTTTTTTCTTCCCTTTTAAGCTGAGCCATTATCTGGATATTGTGGAAGTAAATATTGCTCACCAGATCTCTCTACGTTCAGAAGCATTTTTTCATGCAATGACCTCTCAACATGAATTGCAGGACTACCTCAAGAAAACTTCCCAGGCTGTAAAAATGCTTCGAGATAAAATTGCACAGATTGATAAAGTAATGTGTGAAGGATCACTACACATTTTAAGACTGGCACTTACCAGAAATAATTGTGTTAAAGTGTACAATAAACTCAAGTTAATGGCCACTGTACACCAAACTCAGCCTACAGTACAGGTGTTGTTATCCACTTCTGAATTTGTTGGAGCATTGGACTTAATAGCAACAACACAAGAGGTTCTACAGCAGGAACTTCAGGGCATTCACAGCTTCCGGTATGTCCTTTAAGTAAGCTATTAGAAATAATGTTAGGAATTTTTAAAGGATAAATTTTACTATGTAATGTTAGCTGAAGAAGTGTGTATTTCAAGTTACATGAGTAGTTTTTTTTCTAGATTGATATGTTTAGTAATGTTATCATTGTGCTAGTTTAGTCTTAGCAAATCTTAAGGACCAATATTTACAGAAACATTTGGATGGAGAAACTATAAATTTTCTGGTAGATGATGCTAGTCAATGAAAGGCCAGTCACAGGTTTGAAAATAACATTTTGAAAATGCTGAAATAGTTTTATGTCAAGGTAGTAGATCAAGGTGCAGAAGGAATACCAGTATATCTAAGATTAAGTTCATTTAGGTCCCTGGCTGGCTCATTTGGTGGATCATGTGGCTCTTGATCTGGGGATTGAGCCCCACATTATGTATAGAAATTACTTAAAAATAAAATCTCTGATATGGTCCTGGGTGTTTGTGAGTTGAGATGATGGAGTAGTGGAGGGACCCTATGCCTGCCTTGACCCTCAAGCACAGCTAGATAGATGCCAAATTATTCTGAACACTCAAGAAATTGATCTGAAGACTGAGAGAAGAAACTGCACATCTGGAGAGAGAGAAACGGCCACATTCTGGAAGGTAGGAGCTGCGGAGAGTTACTTGGGGGATAAAAGAATTGCAGGTATTGTGGAGGGGAGGGATCCCTGATAATGCAGACAAAGAGAGAAGGCAGTGTGCAGGGGATTGCACAAGAAAAAGTCCTCCCCAAAACCATTGACTGGGAAAAGGAGAGGGGCTGAGTATTGTAAGTTTACAAGCAGTGAAGCTCAAATCTAAAGTTTTAGAAGTCTGCACCATTATTTGGGTCATGCCTGGCAGACTTACGGGGTGCTCCTGTGGGAAAGGAGGACAGAGGTCAGGAAGTGGACAGAATGGTCTGAGGGTCTCCTGGGTTGCACCAGGAGAAACCATTCCCCTTCTCGGAGTGTATTTGTGAGAGGTGGTACTGCCTCCTCTCGGGACAAAAGAGATGGTAGATACCGTTGAGCCATCTCATTAATTAGCACAGCAGTAGAGGCTCCTGCTGAAGTCCGCTAACCAAGAAACTAGCTTTTGACTGTTTTAACGTGAATTCCGAGCCCCCACATGGTCATGTGACTGCTTTTCTGGAACAAACCAGCACCAACTATAGCATGCTAAGACACCCTCTTCCAGAGGATCAGCATAGGCTTGTGCTGCACTGGGTCCCTAAAGTTTGGAGTTTTTGAAACCCAGCTGCATGCCTGAGATAAAACACAGGAGGTCTGTGCCACCAGGCAGACAGATTGGCTTAGGCACAAGATGAAAGCAGGGTTCCGACAGAAACCTGGGACACAAGAGAGGAGATTATTTGGTCATTTCTGAAGGCTTCCTGGACAGCATCGATGTGAACTCCCCTGTCTGGGAAGGCGAGAGTGGAGTGACCCATTTTCCCTTGCCCATCAACACAGAGAAACTTCAGTAAGCAACACACTCCCCCCAGTGGAGGCTGGAGCTGCTTACACCAAGCCCCACCTCACTGTGCCATGTAGGTGTATTTTTACTAGAGCAAATTGGCCTGAGAACCAGCATAGTAGGCTCCTTCCCCAAAAGACCAGCACAAATCCCCCACATGTACTAAGTCCCACACACACAGAGTGTGACAAAGTTTCAGCTCTAGTGGAAATAGGATCAGACTTATTTTAACAAGCAGACCAAAGCACACCTAGTTAAAACACCACACACTGGACAAGGCCCTAACACTCCCCACTGCAGGCAAGGAGAAATTCTGCAAAGGACTGACCTGAGGGAAAGAGCAGCCAAAACACAGCTACAGTGTGCACACTCTGCAATACTTTCTGATGTGCCAGGGCCTGAACAGTGTAGACCTCTTCTTAATACAGCCATTAAACTCAGGAGCAGGACATATAAGTCTTTCCTAACAGACACATGAAAACAGTGACCTAGACAAAATGACAAGATGGAGGAATTTGCCCCAAAAGAAAGAACAAGAGGTCATGGCCAGGGATTTAATCAAAACAGATAGAAGTAATTTGCCTGAATTAGAGTTTAAAAGAACAATTATAAGGATACTAGCTGAGCTTAAGAAAAGCATAGAAGACACTAGAGAAGCCCTTACTGCAGAGATAAAAGAGCTAAAAACTCGACAGGCTGAAATAAAAAGTGCTATAACGAAGGTACAGAACTGACTGGATGTAATGACAATGAGGATGGATGAAGCAGAGGAATGAATCTGATATAGATGATATGGGAAATAATGAAGCTGAAAAGAAGAAAGAAAACTATTGGATCATGAATGTAGACTTAAGGAACTCAGCAACTCCATAAAGTGTAATAACATTTGTATTAGAAGAAGAGAGGGGAAAAGGGGAAGTTGGTTTATTCGAGCAAATCACAGCTGAAAACTTCCCTAATCTGGGAAAGGAACCAGACATCCAAATCCAGGAGGTACAGTTAACTCCCATCAAATTCAACAAAAGCCAGCCAATACCAAGACATCATAGTGAAAATTTTTAAAACTAGAATAACTATGAAAGAAATTGAAGAGAACACAAAGAAATGGAAAAACATTCCATGCTCATGTATTAGAAGAACAAATATTGTTAGAATGTCTTTATTACCCAAAGCGATCTACACAAATAATATAATCCCTGTCAAAATACCACCGGTAGTTTTCATGGACATAGAGAACAAACAGTCCTAAAATTTGGAACCAGAAAAGAGCCCGAAGAGCCAAAGCAATTTTAAAAAAGAAAAGCAAAGCTGAGGTATCACAATTCTGAACTTCAAGTTATATTACAAAGCTGTCATGATCAAGACAGTATAATAGTGGCACAAAAACAGACACATAGATTAATAGAACAGAATAAAAAACTCAGTAATGGACCGACAACTATATGGTCAACTAATCTTTGACAAAGCAGGAAAGAATGGCCAGTGGAAAAAAAAAGAGAGCCTCTTCAACAAATGGTGTTGGAGAAACTGGACCAATTTCTGTAATCATACACAAAAAGAAATTCAAAATGGACAAAGGACCTAAATGTGAGACAGGAAACCATCAAAATCCTAGAACACAGGCAGTACCCTCTCTGACTTCAGTCATAGCAACTTCTTACTGGAATTGTGTTTCTGAAGCAAAAGAAACAAAAGCAAAAATAAATAATTGGGACTTCATCAAAATAAAAGTCTTCTGCACAGTGCAGGAAGCAATCAACAAAACTAAAAGGCAACTTTTGGAATGGGAGAAGATATTTGTAAATGACATATGTAATAAAAGGTTTGTATCTAAAATATATAAAGAATTATCAAACTCAACATCCCAAAACAGACACATGAAAAAGATGCTCAATATTGCTCATCATCAGGGAAATACAAATCAAAACTGCATTGAGATACCACTTCATACCGTTCAGAGTGGCTAAAATGAACAGCTCAGGAAGCAACAGATGTTTGCAAGAATGTGGAGAAAGGGAAACCCTCTTGCACTGATGGTGGGAATGCAGACTGGTGCAGCCACTCCGCGAAACAGTATGGAGGTTTCTCAAAAACTTAAAAATAGAACTACCCTATCATTCAGCATCTCATGGGTTACTTATAATGATATTCTGATTCTGAAGAATATTTCTGTAAAGTGTTATTTCTCCATAACAATTATTTGGTAAAACTGAAGGATAGTTCTTACATGGAGAGGCAGGATAAATTTTAGATTTTTTTTTTTTTAGCTATTTTAAAAATAAATTGAAAAATCTCATATCTTTCAAAGTTAACTATGATTTAAAAACATTTTTATAAGCATGTGGACTTATATATATATTTGATTTAAATTTTTGCTGCCTTTATTTCTGTCAGTGTTCATAATGTTCTGTCTTTTGTAGAGACCTCAAGTTCATTCTTGAGGCCTTTTACATAATTCCATAAGCTTTTGATTGATAGTTTTCTAACTTTTGTTATGATTTGATGTTCATATTGTATACTTTTTGTTCCAGACTTAGATTCCGCCATTAAAAATTTTTTTTAATGTTTTATTTATTTTTGAGAGAGAGAGAGAGACAGCATGAGTAGGGGAGAGTCAGAGAGAGAGGGAGACACAGAATCCGAAGACAGGCTCCAGGAACTGAGCTAGCTGTCAGCACAGAGCCTGATGTAGGGCTCGAACCCACGAACTGTGAGATCATGACCTGAGCTGAAGCTGGACACTCAGCCAACTGAGCCACCCAGGTGCCCCTAATCCGCCATGTTTTAAGGAACACTAGATTCTTTCAGTAGGAAATGGTATTTAGAAAATATGCTCTGGGTACCAGAGGTATTTTTTGCTACTGGATAGGCCTTTGTAGTGGACAGAGCTAAAAAACAGATTTTTCTTTTTAAAGAAAAAGTAGGAGTTCATATTGCTAGTCCTGATTTAAATCCATGACCATAAAGATTTTACTTCTTTAATCTTAAGTAAAGGACTTAATCATAAGCTGAAGTTGAAAACTGTAGCTCTTAATGACACCAACATAATTACTCATTTATTTTATCCCACAATATACATAGAATGCTCTCAGAACTAATGGTATTATTACTACAAACATGGAGGATTTCTTTTTCTTTAAGCTATATATCCTGGTGGGATGAATGGATAAATTACGTTTTAAAGTCACTTGAAATAATTTCTCTTTGTGTACATTTGCTGCTAACTTGATGTGCAGTTAAGTTCATTTGTTTTATTGCTTTTGATATTTAAGGATTGAATTATTTTTAGTATTTATTCATTTATTTATTTATATTTTATTTTTGAGACAGAGGCAGAGGGCAAGCAGGGGAGAGTCAGAGAGAGAGAGACAGACAGAATTACAAGCAGGCTCCAGGCTCTGAGCTGTCAGCACAAAGCCTGACATGGGGCTCGAACCCACAAACCATGAGGTCATAGCCTGAGCAGAAGTTGGACGCTTAACTGACTGAGCTACCCAGGCGCCCCAAGAGTGTATCTTTGAGACAGATAATCGAAAAGTGAGATTCCCAGGTCAAAGATTAATTGCCTATGTAATTTTGCTAGGCATTGCCGAACTTCCCTTATGGCCGTGTTTTAGTTTGTACTAGTGAATATGTTCTAAATTAGCTTATTGTAAGATATTGGTGTCATTTATGAGAATCTTATTATCTTCTAATTAGCCCTGAGAAGTACAATTTTCATATTACAAAATACAAATGTATATGTTATTTCATTCACTATTGGATTTTTTTCAGAATTATCACTACACTGCTTACCATATGTTGTTTAGGTAAGAAAAATGAATCTAAAAGCTCACATAATTTATTTACTAAAAAAATTTTTTAAATTTACTTTTGAGAGAGAAAGAGCACATATGGGAGAGGGGCAGAGAGAGAGAGGGAGACACAGAATCCAAAGCAGGCTCCAGGCTCCAAGTTGTCAGCACAGAGCCCTATGTGGAGCTTGAACTCACCATGAGATCATGACCTGAGCCAAAGTTGGACACTTAACCAGCTGACCCACCCAAGGCACCCCAAAGGTCATATAGCTTTTTAAAAAATATTAAAAATATAGTTTTTAAAAAATGTGCTGTATCTGGTCTTAGTAAAGACAGTTGCTAACATTAGTTTTTCAAGTAAATGGAGTTTATGCATTTTTATTTATTTAAAAAAAATTTTTTTTAATGTTTTATTTATTTCTAGGAGAGAGAGAGAGAGAGACAGTGTGAGCAGGGGAGGGTCAGAGAGAGAGGGAGTCACAGACTGCAACAGGCTCCAGGCTCCGAGCTGGCAGTCAGCACAGAGCCCGACGCGGGGCTCGAACCCACAAACCGCGAGATCATGACCTAAGCGAAAGTCGGACGCTTAACCAACTAAGCCACTCAGGCGCCCCAAGTTTATGCATTTTTAAATGTTTTTTATTCAATAACAAATGTCTAAATTTAAGGTAAAATTTAAATTTAGATATTTAAATATACATGTTTAGAATTTGCACCAAAAATAGCGCTTAGATTTTTTTATATAATATGTAAACAGATTTTTCATTGGCCCATTTCACTTAAATTTTGAAATACTTTGGACCAACCAGATCACCTGTGTTTCATTAATCAATTGTTCTTCTGAAGCTTTTAGATTGTATGGTAAAGATCCCTTTGTATGTGAAGGTAGAGATCCTTAGTGCCCTGCTGACCAGACTGCATGCATCATTCTTGTCTTTTGGATATTGCATGCCTTCTTTAGGGAAATGGTTCCAAACACCGTTTGCAATTTTTGCCTTTACCATTCCAACAGCTCTGCTCATCTGATTAGAGTCCTTCTCTCATCCTATGTAAGATCTATAAATATTAGAGGTAGATTAAAAAGGAACATTATATTTTATGAAAAAAAGTTCCATGGATATACTGTTGTTTAGTAATTTTGTGTTTTAATGACTTTAAGTATAATGACCTGGGGGAAATTGTACAGTAACTCAGACTGTTCATAGCAGAGATTGAATTGAACCTGTCTGTCCTTGTGATCCTTTAGATATTTATATCTCCCTCATAGGGCCAGAGTAGGCACTTGTATTTATGGAATAAACGAATGGCTGGGGAGCTAATGGCATTGCTATGCAGTAAATAGTTCATTAGGGAAGGACTTAGAATAGCTGATATTTTGTCTGTGAAAAGCAGACCAAAAAAAGCAAGTCAAGGGACACCTGGGTGACTCAGTCAGTTGAGTGTCCGACTTCGGCTCAGGTCATGATCTCATGGTTCGTGGGTTCGAGCCCTGCATTGGCTCTGTGCTGACAGCCAGCTGAGAGCCTGGAGCCTGTTTCAGATTCTGTGTCTCCCTCTCTCTCTGACCCTCCCCTGTTCACGCTGTCTCTCTCTCTATCTCTCAGAGAAAAGAAAAAAAAAAAAAGTCATGAAATTTCTAGAACCATGTTTCCTAGAACACATTTAAATGTTTGGAGGTTAAACATGTAAAGAGAAAAAGAATATGGGCGATAACATGAAACTGCTGCAGTTATTTTTGTTAAAGGACTTCATTTTACTCAAGCATTACATTGTTGCACAAATACTGTCGACTAGAAAAGTTTTACCTACTAATTTCCTTGATTGTGGAGTGAATTTGGGTTTTTAAAGAATGCTTGTCACATTTTCCTCTTCCTTTGTAGGCATTTGGGATCACAACTTTGTGAATTAGAAAAACTAATAGATAAAATGATGATTGCAGAATTTTCTACTTATTCTCATAGTGACTTAAACAGACCACTGGATGATGACTGTCAAATTTTAGAAGAGGTATGTGTTTTGAATTGCAGAACGAAATTGATGTCATTGCTTAGTGTTAATTCCTAACAGTGTTAGTTTAGAAAACATTCTTCTCTGATTATAAGGAGCAAGAAAATTTCAAGCTCAGTCAGACTTCTGTGAAGCCCTTCCCTATATGACTTGAGCAAGCACCCTAATTGTTCATTATCCTATGAAGTTAGAGAATAAAGTAATTTTATAGCTTAATTAGAAATTGAATTTAAAATGAGGTCTTATGTATAGCTTATAAACCAAGTTTAAAATATAGATAGAGGATGAATTAACATACATTCACGTGTATGCGTGTACTGGAGGATGTCTTTTATAAAAGTGATCATTATTGTATAGTAACTTATCAGTCATTAACAGTCAGCCCCTGTTATGAATATGTTTTATGCATCTACTTATACATCATGTCCAGGCTTCACTTATCTGCTAACTTTTCAATGCTGATTACCACCAAGAACTAGGAAAGGATCCAGAAGCTCTGATAGCAGCCTAAGTAAAGGGATTTTTGTATGTGTTAGCAGTTAATCCCCCAGAAATAGTCCAGGTCATCATTTTAGTTTTCTTGACCACTAATTAAAAAAGCACAGGACTTGTGGAGTATTTGTAGGTCATCAGGGTTTGAGAAGGATACTTTCTACCTACTTGTTGAAATAAGGCTAAAATGTACTCATAGTGTTTTGTCCCCAAGACAGCTTCATTTGATCCACTGTAATGCATTAGGATTTACCTGTTTTTAAAACAGTGACTCCAATAATCTGATGACAGGATTGCTGTAGAAGAGGATTTTGGGGACTTCTAGAAAATACCATATGCAGGATAGAGATCTGAGGATCAAATAATAAAACCCTTGATGTTGATTATTTCTACTTCTGAGTGAGATAATTCTATATTTAAATTATGAAATTTCATACTTTTATTTTTAATAGGAAAGACTTGTATCTCTTGTATTTGGACTTTTAAAACAAAGAAAACTTAATTTTTTAGAAATCTATAGTGAAGAAATGATTATTACAGCAAAGAATATCATTAAGCAGGTAATTGTACATTTTTATTTGATATATTTTGGTTTAGAATCTATTTTTAAAAATTTTTAATGTTTATATTTTGAGAGTGAGAGAACGTGAATTGAGGGAGGGGCAGAGAGAAAGGGACACAGAGAATCTGAAGCAGGCTCCACAGTTAGCGCAGAGCCTGATGTGGGGCTTGAACTCATGAATTGCAAGACCATGAAATCAAGAGTCTGATGCTTAACTGACTGAACCACCCAGGCGCCCCTAGAATCTTTTTATCAAATTTATTTTTACATGATCCTAGTGATGATAATATATGCATTATAATAGTAACATTTTCTCATTTATTTAAAAACTTAAAATACAGAAAAATAGAAGACAAAATAGACCTACTAGCCAAAAGATTATCCCTTTAAGAATATTTCTCAGTGTAAGGGTATGTGGGTGGCTTAATTGGTTGAGCGTCTGACTTGATTTCGGCTCAGGTCGTGTAATCCCAGTACAATGGGATCGAGCCCCAGGACCATTGGATCAAACCACACATGTGATCCGTGCCAAGGATGGAACCTGCTGAAGATTTTCTCTCTCTCCCTCTGCTCCTTCTGCCAGCTTGTGTGTGCATGCCCTTGCTCCCTCTCCCTCTCATTCTTAAAAAAAAAAGAAAAAAGTATTTGTAAGTGTAATTCTAAGTGTAAATTGTTACTGCTGTTTTTCATTGTTGCTATCATACTGTATATATGTTTGTGAATTGTACGTGTATTTCAGGGTCATAAGCATTTTCTCTTATAAGCCTTTTTTTTGATGGTTGTAAAAAATCCCATTAACATTTTATTAGTTATGCCTTTCCTCTGTGTTGAATATTTACATTTTTTCAGTTTGGTACTATAGAACACTGTGACACATGTATTTGGTATAAAGTTTTGTTGGGCTTTTCAATAGTTAAGACTGTTTTTCTTATAGCTAATTCCTAGACATGGAATTATTGGTCAGAGAGTGAAAAGTATTTTTAAAACTATTTGATAGAGTTGAATTGCTTTCTAAAAATATTTTGCCAAATACACTCTCACCTGCAATAGTACATTTTTATTTCCTCTTATCCTTGTCTTTAAGAAATTATGATTGTATTTTTTAGTCTTTGTTTTGCTGTTTTACTCTGATAAATATCATTAAACATTAAACTTCAGTTTTTCTAAATGTGAAAAAGAATTTTCTAAGTATGAAAAAGAACAATTTAAATATACTTATTAGGCTTAATGATCATCATTACCAGGTTGAATGTACATTTCTGAGTTTATTTAATGTTTAACTAAAACAAGATTATAATCACATCACTTTTTACTTCTTTTAAACACTAACTAAAACATATTTTAAAATTATTAAAACCACCTTAAAAAATTGTTGGCAGTAGCTACTATTGTAACTCAGCAGTACACATATAAACAGTATACATATACACATATTGTAACTCAGCAATTCTACTCCCAGTATTTAACCAACAGGAATGCATACATAAATTTACCACAGACAGCACAAAATTTCATGGCAGCACTATTTGTAATAAAAACTGGGAAAACCCAAATTCTTCTTTTTTGTTTTTTTTCTTTGACAAACCCAAATTCTGTCATCAGCAAAAACAAGAGTTGTGGTATATTTGTATGAATATGGTACAGCTATGAGAAAGAATAAATCACATGAAACAAATGGATGAATATCACATCTGTAATGTGGAGTCAAATAAACCAGACACAAAGGAGTATACACTGTATGATTACACTTTTGTAATTAACCTATGATACTAGAATTAATCTATGATATTAGAAATCAAGATAGTAGTATCTTCTGGGAGAAAGTAGTGACTAGGAGGGGTACAAGAGAGGTGTTTACTGGCAGTGTTCAATTTCATGATCTGAGTTTTCATTACACAAGTGTATTTTTTGTAAAAATTATTGACCTTTGAACATAATTTGTATAATTTCATGTGTGTGATACTTCTAAAAAAGTTTATAAAACACTGCTATATTGTAATTCCAAGGATTCTCCGGAAGTCTAAGCATTTTTTTAACTTTTGCATATATTGCAAAAAAAATAACCTCTAAAATGAATTTTTTTTGGAATTTTAATATCGGGCTTATACCTTGTTCCTAAGAATTATGGTTTTGGGTATTGTTTTATTTATTTGGTGTATGGTTTTGAATAGTTTTAAATAGTAGGGGATTTTAGTTAATATTTAACAGTTCAAACATATCATGGAATAATTATTTAATAGGGTAAATATAAATTACAGTGTTTTATACACCTTGGGGTATGTATAAGGGACACAAGAGACCTCTGGTAAAATGATCATAGTCATTGAGGTAGTTTTTTTCATGGAAGCCGTTTTTAATATACGAAGCCATTTTTAATATACAAATGAACCATGAAGTACTTAGAATTCTAAATATATTAATCAAAAAATTTTTTCTTAAAATTTGCAGTGTGTAATTAATAAAGTTTCACAAATAGAAGAAATTGACACAGATGTTGTTGCGAAGTAAGTATAAATATTAGGTTGGGACTTAATCAGTCAGGGAAAAGATGACACATTAGAATATTCTGAGGAGGTTTTAATTAAGGAATTATTTACTGAGGTATGGGCAGAGTGTAGGAAAATCACAAGTGACAGTGCAGTATCTTTAAGGGACAAAGGATGAGAACAGTAGAATTCAGAAGGAGAAGGACACTTAGTATTTGAAAGAAAGACCTGTAGTAGTTGAAGTGATCTTCAGTGCTGGAGGCAGTTATCCTGAGACAACCTCTCAGGGAGGGAGGTGGAGCTATCTGTACCTGTCTTCCTTCCAGCCTTTTATTAGGGCTCCCCCTTGGCCAAACCCAGCAGGTCAGCCTCCCAGGGCAGAGAGAGGGTGGAGAGGGTACAACATAGGTATGGAGGAGAGAATTTGAAGATACTCCGTTTCAGAGGATTGCAGTATTAAGTTTAAATTATTTAACTATGTGATTAAAACCCAGCTTCTAATTGACTTTGAGAAATGTGAGTACATAATTTTGAATTGCCTCATGCCTATAATTTTTTTCTTTTCACCCTTAAAATTCCTCTTCTTTCATTTTGAGATTAGTGATAAATATAACTGTGAATCTAGTTCCTATAGGTACCTGAACTCTAGTGGCCTAAGATATGAATAGCAATATGGATCACTGTGAAACTTTTCTGGGCCAAACTCATAGAATGAGGATTGAGGGGTTTTAATTTCTACACTATTACCTAGTGAAAACTGTTTCAGAATTAATTGAAGCAACTGTAATAATGCAGGAATCACTAGTAGTTGGAAAAGTTAAGTTAATGGGATTTTGTTAAAAACCCTATGGACCTGGAGAGTCAGTTATTTTAAATTTAATTTTAAATTTTATTCCATAGGAATTTCTCAAATAGGGTTTCTCTATCTCAAATAGAGAAATAGAGAAACCCTATTTGAGAAATTCCTATATCTCAAATATAGAAGTATCTTTTGAGAATAAACTAACAGCGCAAAGACAATCATTATTTTTGTTTGAAAAAAAATTTTTTTCTAGGCTTGCAGATCAGATGAGAATGTTGAATTTTCCGCAGTGGTTTGATCTGCTAAAGGACATTTTCTCTAAGTTTACAGTTTTCCTACAAAGAGTTAAGGTAAGCTTATGTGGTTATTAGTTTGTCCAGAATATCCCTAAAATTAGGTCCACTTTCTAGATGTATAATATACATATAGAATCAGATTAGAAAAACAAACACAATTTCTCTTTTTATGGTTTTTTAATGTTTATTTGTGTATTTTGATGGAAGAGAGGCAAAGAGAGGGAATCCCAGTCAGGTTCCATGCTGTCAGCACAGAGCCTGATGCGGAGCTTAGTCTCACGAACTATGAGATCATGACCTGAGCCAAAATCAGGAATGAAACATTGAACTGACTGAGCCACCCAGGTGCCCCTGTTTTTGTAATTTCTCTAAGGAGATGTGGTTTCAAATAAGATTTGGAGTGCTTCAGAGTATTTTGATACTCTATAATTTAGGATAATTTATAAATCCTATAATCTGTTTTATATTATATATATTATATATATATTATAAAACTCTATAATCTGTTTTATATTAAAGTATAGTGCTTACAGTAATATTTCCTCTTGTGATTTTGTGATTTTTGAATCTCTCTAGATTATCTAGAGGCACAATATTGTGAAACACTCAAAAATCTGTCCTAAACCACCACAGTTTTCTAAAAATACTTAATCTTGATATAATGGTATTTTTTAACATAATTCATATTTAAATTGCTCTAATAATGTCCTTTATTGCAAACTTTTATTTCACTTTTTAATCTGGCATCAAGTCAGGGATTATTTATTACTTTTAATTATTCTGTCACTTTAGTATAATCACTTAATTTTAAACCACTCAGTATGAGGAAAAGAATACAGCATTTTTCAATAGAAAGGATGTCACAGACTAATGCATTGTGGTTAGAATCACCAACATGTTATAGCTGTGTTTTAATAAGACAGTGCTTAGGAATTACTGAATATAACAGATTGTGAAATTTGATATTCTTTGAATTATTGTGTTACATGTGCTAGTTAACATCTCTGGCATCTCCTGCATATTCTGTTAAATGGTCTGGGGGACTTTGGTACTTAATCTGTGACATGACTTTATCAACATTGGAGTGATGCTAAGTCATGTGTATAACCTTTCTAAGTGGGAAAATTTTTTTTAAATGTGATTCACTGTACTTTAGGCACCTACCAAAATGTTGATCCCGTTTATTGGTAGTGATAGATAGCAAACCTATAGATGTGGATTGCTTAAATAACTAGGCCATGTTTTCGCTTTTTCTTATATTCCCACCATGACTTCATCACATATATTTCTATTATATGGTTTGATGTATATTGCAGATTGTATAATCAACCAACTTTTCGGCAGTATTCTTTTTTATTTAAGTGTAATTAATATACTGTGTTCCAGGGGTGCCTGGGCGGCTCAGTCAGTTAAGTGTCTGACTTCGGCTCAGGTCATGATCTTACAGTTGGTGACATCGAGCCCTTCATCAGTCTCTGTGTTGACAGCTCAGAGCTTAGAGCCTGCTTTGGATTCTGTGTCTCCCTGTCTCCCTGCCCCTTCCCTAGTAGTACTCTCTCTCTCTCTCTCTCTCTCTCCCTCTCTCTCTCTCTCTCTCTCTCTCTCTCTCAAAAATAAACAAACATTAAATTTTTTTAAAAAAAACAGTGTTCTATTAGTTTCAGGTGTATAATATAATGAATCAGCAGGTCTATAAATTACTCAGTCCTCATTACAGTAAGTGTACCCTTAACCCTTTTCACCAATTTCACCCTTCTCCCCACCTGTCTCCTCTTTGGCAACTACCAGTTCTCTATATGTATGAGTCTGGTTTTTTGTCTCCTTTTTTTCTTTGTTCATTTGTTTTGTTCTTTTATATTCGAAATATGAATGAAATTATATGGTATTTATCTTTCTTTGACTTACTTCATTTAGCATTATACCCTCTAGATTCATCCATGTTGTTGCAGATGGCAAGATTTCATTCTTTTTTATGGTTGAGTAATGTTCTTTTGTATACATATACCACATTTTATCCATTCATCTATGGGTGAACACATTTGCCAGTAATTTTTTTATAGCCATTTCACCATTAGGTTCTATATCAGTTAAACTAAGTCAAATCTTTATTTGATACATGTACAATATGGGAATAGTGATTTGTCATAGTTGTAGTTTCTCATTGTCCCATTTAGACCCCTTAAGCTAATACTTCTGTAAAACATTTTTGAAGATGATACATAACCTATAAATATGGTATTTTTTCTTTGAAAAGAGTTTGTGATTTTGTAAGGGTATGATTTCACTGAAAAATAATGTTAATTACAAGCTGTTCACTTTTAATTGAGAATTTTTAAATAACTACAAATTGGAAAGAACCCAGATGTCTAACAGTAGAGGAAAGGTAAAGTAAATTATGCCTGGTATTCATTACCATGGAATATCATGCAACTGAATTTTAATGTTGAAGAAAATGCATACATAATAACATTAAGTGAAGAGACAATATAGACCTATTTATATGGTATGTTCTCAGCTATGTTAAAAAGATTTATTGTCTCTTCATCTTCATAGAATAAAGAGACAGTTTGGTTTTTGGTAGTTATCTTTTGGCAGTATAATTGAAATTATTCATTTGGTTTTTTTCCCCTAAATTTTCTATAAGGAGAGGTATATTACTTTTATAATCAGAAAATGTTGATTTGGTTTTTACTAGTGTTTACTACATTATAGGAATAAACTGTTTGAAGTTCATATTTAATTTACCAGTACACAAGGGTTCCAGTTTCTTTATACTAACACTTGTTTGTTTTGTTTTTGGTTTTTTTTGCTAGTAGCCATCCTACTGGATGTGAGGTGGTATCTCGTTTGGTTTTGATTTGTATTTTTTTAATGATTAGTGATGTTGAGCATCCTTTCATGTGCTTATTGGCCATTTGTATGTCTTCTTTGGAGAAATGTTTTCTTTACCATTTTTTAATCAGAATTTTTTGTTGAGTTATAAGAGTTCTTTATATATTGTGGCTGTTTAACCCCTTATCAGATATATGATAGGCAAGTTATGTTTAGTGTAACCTATTTAAGATACTTAATATATATGCAATATATTTTAGGGAGGTTTCTACTTAAAAAATCAATTAAAATATAGAACTCCATTCTTAAGCTTTGGGGAACCCATTTCTCTTGAGTAGTTCTTTTTCACAGGTCACCTTTATGGTGATAAAAGATTGGTAGAAATTCTGATATTAATGACCTTGACACTCATTTATAAGATTTTAAGAAGTACATATGCAGAATTCACTTTTGGGAACTTTAGATACATGTTATTTTAAATCCTTTAAAAATATATCCTGTTTTCTTATAGGCAACGTTAAATATCATTCACAGTGTTGTTCTCTCAGTTCTTGACAAAAACCGAAGGACCAGGGAATTGGAAGAGATTTCACAACAGAAGAGTGCTGCAAAAGACAATTCAGTGGACACAGAGGTGGCTTATTTAATCCATGAAGGCATGTTTATAAGTGATGCATTCAGTGAGAGTGAATTAACACCTATAGCAGTCGACACTACCTCTCAAAGAAATGCATCTCCAAATAGCGAGCCCTACAGCAGTGATTCAGTATCCGAACCAGAATGTACTACTGATTCTTCATCCAGCAAAGAGCAGACATCATCATCTGTTACTCCAGGAGGTGTGGATATCATGTGAGTATGCTGACTACTGCCAACTTTACAGGATTTTGAGTAAGACTGATTTTTCAACTTTTTGAAAAACCATATGAACTTTGGTCTTGGAATTTAATTTAACAAAAATAAATTAATTTTACAAAACATATATCTTTTGGAAAATGTATAGGATGTAAGGAGGTAAGCATTGGAAGTAATCAAAAATTGCAGGATTTTAAGGCTGGAAAGGGACCGTTTAATTAAATGCCCTTATTTCAGAGTGTTTAGTTAACTTTTTTAAAGTTACTAGTGGCAGAACTTGTCCTAGAAATCAGGTCAGCATTACCTTATTTTTCTCTTTTCCTATAATTCCTTTATATTTTGCATATAGTGAAGATCTGTTTGATTTACAGGTTTTTTCCAAAGGCATGAATTTCCAAGTGGATCACACCATCTTTTCAAACATGACTTTTTAAAACTTATTTTGAAATAATTTCAAATTTACTGAAAAGTTGCCCAAATTATACAAAAAAGTCATACATTGCATTCAGAGTTCACCAGTTGTCCTAACAATCTCTTGTGTAGAAAGAACAAAACAGAGCAAAGCCAATAAAATTTTTCAGATGCAAGAATATAGTATGGATTTAATTATTGTTAAGAATAATAACTCAGTATGTACTTTTGTTTATTTTTACAGAAGTCAGCTTATGGCCAAGGAGCTTATATAGGTTGCAGTTATAGCATAAAGTCCACTGTAATACCTCTCTCCTCACCAAAAAGAAAACCCTGAACTACATATTAATAAAAATATTTTTTCTCTGTTTGGGCTAACATTTCATACTTACTGTTTAGCGTGCAGTCTAAAGCTTATAAGACGTGTACAAATCCTATAGCTTAAACAGTATAGAATTTTGTTTCTGTCATGTAACACTTCAGAGGTGGGAGGTTCCCAGCCGAGAAGGCAGCTCTGCTGTCCTTATTTTGTAGCTTCCATCTGTGTCTGAAGAGGCTGTTTGAGCTTTTATCATCAAATCTGCATTCTTAGCAGCAGGATGGAGAGGTACCCACCTTAACTTTTTGTTTTGTTTTAACTTTTTACTTGGAGTATAATGCACATATAGGCCAATACAACAATTGTATATGTTGCTCAGTTAAGAAATAGAACATTACCAGCTGTCTAGAAGTCTTTATTGCAACCATGTTTTTACTCTTTACCAAGGGAAACCATGAAAACTGTTGGTTTGTCTGGTTTTTAAACTTTATATAATAGAAACATAAATGGAATCATGTTCTTTTGTCTTAGATTTCTTTCCTTCAACATTATGTTTGTGCTGTTATCCTAAGTTGTTGCATGTAGCAGAAATGTCTTTTTATTTGTGTATAATCTTTAACTTTCTGCCTATACTATAATGTATTCTACTGTAAATGAAATTTGTGTTACTTCCATTTTGATTGTTGTCAACATTCTTCTAGGTATCTTTGGTATACATGTTCTAAGCATTTCTGTCAAATATATACCTAAGAATGAATGCGGTATGTGAATGATTAGTTTAGCTAATAAAAGTTTCTCAGAATGATTATACTCTTAAAATCCCATCAGCAATGGGAAAGAGTTCCTGTCTTTCTACATCTTCATTCAGTCTTGGTGTTGTCAGTCTTTTTACATGTTAGCCATTCTGGTAGGTATGTTGTAGGTGTATTAGTTTTAATTTTTATTTCCCTGATCATTGGTAAGAGATCAATTTTCATGTATTCATTGACTTTGGATATTCTTTTTTGAGAAGTGCCTATTCAAGTCCTTTGCCCACTTCTCTACTAAGTTGCCTTTATTTCTTACTCATTTGTGAGAGCTCTTTATGTAGTCTCAGCACAAGCCTTTTGTTAGTTGTCTAGATTATAAACACCTCCTACTCTTATTCAGGTCTTTGGTGAGTAAAATTTCTTAATTTTAATATAATCCCATGATTCATTCTTTTTCTTTATGGTTTGTATTTTTTTTCTTTGTCATATTTAAGATATTTTTCCCTGCCCTAAGGCTCGATGATATTGTGTTATGTTATCTTCTAGAAGCATTGTTACTACTCCCATCATGTTTAGATCTACAATCCATCTGAAACTGATTTTCGTGTATAGTATGTTTTCTGTTTTCCTATATAATTATCTTTCTGACCTCACACCATTTGTTGAAAAGACTGTCCTGCTCTGTAGTGTCACTCTTTTCTCAAGTCAAATGTTCTTATATGTATGGGTCTGTGTCTAGACTCGATTTTGTTCATTTGTCTATCTTTGTACCAATACCATTAAGTAAAATTGTCTTAGTTACTATGGCTTTTTAATTAGTCTTAAAATCTAAAAGAGTAATTTCTCCTACAGTTTATTCTTCCAGGATTATCTTGACTATTATTGGTCTCTTGCAAACCCATATACTAATTTTAGATTTCTTAGTTCTCTGTTCCCTTTACATAGATTTGTTTATATCTTATCCTTTCTTTTTAAGAGCACAATCCAGAATTTGTACTTAATATTTCCACCCGCATCCTAGTGACCAGAATATTATCACATGACTATATCTACCCATAGGGAGGCTTGAGAAATAGAGCCTTTAGCTTGTTGGTTATTTGCCAGCTAATACTCATGTGACAGAAGAGAGAAAAGATATTAAGAGATAGATAGTAGTCCTGCCATAGCATTTGAGATTACTTCAAATCAGATACAGTCTCATAGTTTTTATCCCTTCCTTCCCACCTTTGTTGTGGCTCGTTTTACACTTCGAAGCTTCTCTGGCATTCCTCAATGACATGCTTCCACAGCATGAAAGCATAGTTTCTATAGATGGTTCCTTCTGTGTTCAATAGGCACATACATGTCTGAAAACTACCCAGCCCAAAGGGGCAGTGGATTGAGTATATTTATACATGTGACCCTAACTAGTTCTTTCTTACAAGGGCTCTGGCTATTCCTGTATCAAGTGTTTTTGCCAAATACAATTGTGTCATGGATATAATACATGCAAAAATGATGTCTGATATTTTATCTTTTTTAGTGGTAGATTTTCATTATTTTCTTATATTGTCAAAATAACCTACAATTTTGTAAGCTAACTGCAATGCAAATATGGGCACAAAAGAGTAAATAATTTACCAGGCAGGAAATGGGAAAGGAAAAATAATGAAAAGAATTAGAAAGTTTTGTATTTTTTTTTAAACATTTATTTTAAATTGTAGTTAAAAACACATAACAAAATTTACCGTCGTAACCATTTCTAAGTGCCCATTCCAGTAGTAGTGAGTATATTTATGTTGTTGTGCAGCCTGTCTTTGGGGCCTTTTTCATCTTGCAAAACTAAAACTGTCTTCCCAATTAGCAACAATGACCTGTTTCTTCCTCCACCCGTCCCCTGGAAGCCACCTTTCTACTTGTGGTCTTTGTGAGTTCAACTACTTTAAGTGCTTCATTTAAGTGGAATTATACAATATTTGTCCTTTTGTTATTGGTTTAATTCATTTAGCATAATGTCTTCAAAGTTCATCCATGTTGTAGCATGTGTCATAATTTCCTTCTATTTTAAGGCTGAATAATATTCCATTGTATGTATACATCACATGTTTTTATTCATTCGTCTGTCATTGTACTTTTGGATTGCTTCCATCTTTTGGCTTCTATGAACGTGGGTATGCAAATCTCTTTGAGACTCTGCTTTCAGTTATTTTCTATATATACCCAGAAGCAGAAATGCTGCATCCTCTTTATGAAGTTGATTTTGGTTGTTTTTGTTTTTCTCCTGTGAATGTGAAAGAGATCCAATTAAACTTAAAATTTAAAATTCTTTTTAGTGGCGCCTGGGTGGCTCAGTCAGTTAAGTGTCTGACTCTTGATTTTGGGTCAGGTCACCATCTCACGGTTGGTGAGTTTGAGCCTTGTGTTGGGCTCTGCTTTGACAGGGAGCCTGCTTGGAATTCTCTCTCTCTCTCAAAATAAATAAATAAAATTCTTTGTAAAAGGCAAAATCACAAATAACTAAATTAAATGATTTTTCTAAAATACCAAGCTTCCTACCTTTTTGGATTGTCACCCTCTTAAAGACTTGACAGTTGTTTTTATCTGCTATTTTCTGTTTTTTTTTTTTTTATCTTTGTGAATTGCTAGCATATTGCCAAGAGTTTCATATTCTTAATCATTCTATTACATGGAAACAAATTTTTTTTTTAATGTTTTTATTTATTTATAGGAGAGAGAGAGAGAGAGAGACGGCGTGAGCAGGGGAGGGTCAGAGAGAGAGGGAGTCACAGACTGAAACAGGCTCCAGGCTCTGAGCTGGCAGTCAGCACAGAGCCCGACGCGGCGCTCGAACCCACGAACCGTGAGATCGTGACCTAAGCGAAAGTCGGACGCTTAACCGACTAAGCCACCCAGGCGCCCCACATGGAAACAAATTTTAAACATGCTTCACAAAATACAATTTTCTTTCAGTAGTAAATTTGAACTTTCATTATTAAAAAACTTTTTTTTTTTAATGTTTAATTATTTTTGAGCAGGAAACAGAGTATGAATGGGGAGGAGCAGAGAGAGAGAAAGACACAGAATCTGATGAAGGCTTCAGGCTCTTGAGTTGTCAGCACAGAGCCTCGCGTGTGGCTTGAACCCACAAACTGCAAGATCATGACTTGAGCCAAAGTCGGACATTCAGTCGACTGAGCCACCCCGGCTCCCCATAAATTTGAACTTTAAAATTTAAGCAAACACTTTTGTGGTAGTTGGCATCGAAATAGCATTGGACTATTTATATAGAAGTAAATTTTGGAGTAGAAGAAGCTTAGCAGATTAGAAATGGAATTAGACTGATTCTAGGTTCTAGTCTTACCCTTTAACCTTGTGACCTTGGGTAGGTCATTTAAATTTTGAATCAGTGTCCTCATCTGTAAAGTAGATATTATCTACCTGTCTTAGGAGTGTTAGAACCAAACAAGTTGCTTTTTCTGAGAGTAAGAATATTAATCCCTTATTTTATTTTTTAATTTAATTTAATTTTTTATTTATTGCAAGAGAGAGTAAGCATGAGTAGGGGAGGAGTAGAGGGAGATGGGAAGAGAGAATCCCAAGTAGGTTCTGCTGTTGTCAGCATGGAGCCCAACATATGCTTCGATCCCATGAACCATGAGATCATGACCAGAGCTGAACTCAAGAGTCAGATGTTAACTGAGTGAGCGAGCCAGGCATTCTTCCCTCTCTTATTTTAAAGCATTGGTAAATAAATTTAATGATATTATAATTTTAAAAGATAGCAGGCAATAACTTCCCTTAATACTTTAACCCAGTTAGCGTAGTGGTTTGCCTCAACTAACATGCATCAGATTCTCTTTGTAAGATCTTTGAAAGTTATTTTAATTCAATTGAAAGGGAGAGAAATGATGCTAAGGCATTTAAACTTGGTTCATAGTAGCACTGCATTGAATTGTTGGTATGGAATCAGTGATCTTTATACATGCCCCAAGGAAAAAAAATGTTTAAACGCAGAAAGTCTCCTCAAAACTGGAAAAAAAATACATTTCATCTTATAAATACTTCTGTTTGATTGTCAGTTCCTTGAGGATAGCAACCTGTTGTGTCCCTTCTTGTGCAATGCTCAGGAGATATTAGTTCAGTTGAACTGAATATTAGCTGTCATAAGTAAAAAAAGATGCCTATTTGTCATGAAATAATCTTCTTTCTTCCTTCTTTCAGTGTGTCATTCTAAGCACCCTGTGTAAAAACTGCCAAAGGTACCACCTTGTACCTAACTAGAATTTTTTATTTTTGCTGTAAGTTTTGCAGAATTTCTAATCAGAGTCTGAAATACCTATGGAAAAATGCTACAGCAGAGAAAGTTATTTTTATATAAGATTAGAGTAAAATATTTGTATTATCCAAACTTATTTAAGTGATGCTTCACTACACAAACCAAAAGTATTTGATACATTACAGAATTTTTCCTCAAATGCAAATTTTATAGCTTTTTGTTTTTATTAATATGCTACCTGTGAAGACAATATACTCACAGTTTCCCTGACTTAATCTCATTTTATCATTTTCAGGGTCAATGAAGACATGAAATTAACTGATTTAGAGCTAGAAAAACTGGCAAATAATATCCAGGAGTTATTGTATAGTGCCTCAGATATATGCCATGATCGAGCCGTCAAGTTTCTCATGTCAAGAGCAAAGGTTAATTGTTTGATAAAGCTTTAGATATTTTCAATGTAGTAGAATTATTTTGAAGATCTAGAATCATATTTTTGCTTGTGTCCCTGTGTTCCCCATATATATGTTATATATATATATGTATGTATATATATTTTTTTTTTGAGAGAGAGAGAGCAAGCCTGAGTAGGGGAGGGGGAGATGGAGAGGGAGAGGGAATCTTAAGCAGGCTCCATGCCCAGTGCAGAGCCTGACAGTGGGGCTCAGTTTCATGACTGTTAGATCATGACCTGAGCCAAAATCAAGATCATTAACTGAGCCCCGTAGGGTGCCCCCATCGTATTATATTTTTAAAACTTAATAAAGTTAACAGTACTGGTGTGGCCTAATTGAGAGATGTTGAAATGTAAAATAATCTAAATGAAAGAAATAGGAAAATTTATTATTCTTTGAAAAAAATTATTAAAAGACTAATTTTGATATACGATACCTTTAATAATTTGAAGTTAATATGGTGTTTTATATATGTATATACCATATATGTGTGTATAAACTAAGTTGGTTTTATAACTTGTTCATATTTAATTTTATTCCTAACTCTCTGTCATGATTTTTGTGTTATATTTAAAATTTAGGATGGTTTTCTTGAGAAGCTAAATTCCATGGAATTCATAACACTTTCTAGATTAATGGAAACATTCATTTTAGATACTGAACAGATCTGTGGAAGAAAAAGCATGTCATTACTTGGAGCACTTCAGAGCCAAGCTAATAAATTTGTAAACAGGTTTCATGAAGAGAGAAAAACTAAGCTGAGGTATCATTACCATGTTCATTCTGTTTTTCAGTTCTTTCCCTTTTCTTTATAAAACATAATTATATTTAATTGATTGGCTAACCAAAATCCCCCCAAAACTTAGTTTTCACTAAAGGCAGGCAGTGGAATTAAAATCCTATTTCTTGGCATTCCAAAATGAAATTAGAATGTTTATTTACTTATCAGAAAGATCCTCAGTAGATTGGCTTTTTTCCCCCCATTCATTGGTGAGGTTAATTATGTTTCACTACTCTTCTTGGTTAGTTTATTAAAGTATACATTTATTTAAAAATTCTTAGTACTAACAACAGCTAGTGGTCATTACTGTTTAAAAAGTCAATGCCTTGTTCTTTAACCAAAGAAGATGGTGTTGAAATACTGTATTTTTTTAATGTTTGTTTATTTTGAGATGGGGGAGGGACAGAGAGAGAGCGAGGGAGAGAGAATCCCAAGCAGGCTCCATGCTATCAGCACAGAGCCCTACATGGACGGGGCTCAATCTCACAAAATGTGAGATCATAACCTGAGCCAAAATCAAGACTTGGATGCTCAGTCAGCTGAGCCAACCAAGCGCCTTGGTGTTGAAATACTGTTTAAGTTTATTTTCCTTTTTTTCCCCTTTTGAATAGCCTCCTCTTAGACAATGAGCGCTGGAAACAAGCTGATGTTCCTGCAGAATTTCAGGATCTTGTTGATTCTATATCAAATGGAAAGATTGCTTTACCTGAAAAAAAGTCAGGGGGTATGTGTATTCTTTCACATGCTGTCTTCCAATTTTACACTGTTTATTCATTTTATAGGAACGCTTAACATTTCTATAATTGACACTGTCTCTGGAGCTAATAGTGCCAGCTTTGTAAGTAATTGACTGGAAAAGTTATGTATGATAATTTGTAATAATAATTTCAGATATTTATTGTTAACCATATGCCAGACACTGGGCCAGGTACTTTTATATGCATTATTCCAGTTTATCCCCGTAACAACATTTGCGGAAGATGCTATTGATACCCTGTTTAACAGCAAGGAGGCATAAGGCTTCCAGAGGTTAAGGAATTTTATACAAATGATGAACTGATACTTGAAACCAGTTTCATAATAATTTCATAGCTATATTCTTAACCACCATACCGTATTGTTTAAAGACATGTATTCATTCGTTGAATACCAGTAAGCTTCTACTATGTGTTAGATATTGAGACAGAGATAACAGTTATAATTCTACTTTAAAAGGGCTAAGTCTAGGGGCACTTAGGTAACCCAGTCTGTTAAGTGCCTGACTCTTGATCTCAGCCCAGGTCTTGGTCTTGGGGTCATGAGTTCAAGCCCCATGTTGGGCTCCATGCTAGGCATGAACCCGACTTAAAAAATAAAAATAAAAGGGATAAGTCTAATTTTTTAAAAATGTGGATTAGCAATCACAAGTAATTCAGTAGTGACATAACAGAGAAAACCAAAATGTAAAAAACTGTAGGAAAAGAAAACTATGAAGGAGACTCAGAAGGAAAGGCCAGAGTGGCAGGAAGAAATCCAGAACATAGAAGTAAAAAAATTAGAGTTTCAAGAAGGGAATTCTTGAATGCCATTTGGGTTTCATCTAGAAGAAATACAGTGGCTGGAAAATACTTTTGTATACCAGTTAAAGTAGACCTGTCATGTGATAATAATGTAAACTTAAGTACAACTTATCATGTAATATCATATTTGAAATTATAAGACTATCAAATATTTCTTCTAATTTTTTAAAAATTTTAAGTAGATTCCATATCCAAATGGGGGTTGAAATTTACTACCCTGAGATCAAGAGTTACATGCTCTACTGACTGAGCCAGCCAGACTCCTCAGTTGTTGAATATTTTTAATGTTTGTTTATTTTTTGAGAGAGGGAGAGACAGCATAAGCAGAGGAGGGGCAGAGAGAAAGAGAGACACAGAATCCAAAGGAGGCTCCATGCTCTGAGCTGTCAGGACAGAGCCCAACGTGGGGCTTGAACCCATGAACTGTGAGATCATGAACTGAGCTGAAGTTGGAAGCTTAACTGACTGAACCTCCCAGGTTCCCCCTAGTTGTTGAATATATTTAATGGAGGAGCAGATCGATTTTCAAATTTTATGCATTTAATGAAAGTTTAGTATTTTTACCTAGAAATATTTTTAAATTGTGTATTTCGCATTTTCACAAAATGTGACTACGCTACATAAGAAAGACTGAGTAAAATACAGATAGTGACCACTAGTTTGACATGTAGGAGATTATTTGCAATTTTAGTAATTCAGTAGAGTGACAAAACCAGATTGTACTTCAGTACTAGGTAATTTGAAGGGTGAGGACCTGTAAACAAATGTAGTCTCCTTTTTCGACAAGTTTGGTTGTGAAGGCAAGTGAATGATAAAGTAGCACTAGAGACCTAGGAGAGTAATTAGATTATTACTTTAATCCACTCAGGGAGTTGAAAGAATAGTTTTAAGGTAGGAGAAGCTGAATTATATTTTTATGCTTAACAGAAAGAGGAAGAATGTTAAAGATAAGAGTGTAAGAGTGACATAGAGAGATTTTAAGGCAGGGCCTCTGGAATTAAATCCAGAGTTGAGGAGAAAGCTATCTCTTCTAACACTGTGACAGGAGAGGAGGGGTTAAGGACAGGTGTAAAATAGCATAGTTCATATAGGATGGAGAGAAGAATTGAATGAATTAACTAGATTTCTGTTGCCTAGTGACCATTTTTTAGTAGGTAACAGTGTTGGGTGATGGTCATAATCTTAATTGACTTTAAGATATTAGCAAAGTGAAAGTATTCAGGTAGCAAAGATTGAAAGAAAAACACCTATTACTCTAAATCACAATTTAAAATTATAAAATTTATCTCTCATTTATTCTTTCAAGCTAAATTTGATGGCTTACCACTTTGTGAGGTGCCATGCTAGATGACAATGACATGTTTTTTTGTCCTAAACAGCTCAGAGTCTTAAAATCCATTGTCATGAGAACATAACAATTTTTTAGTTAAAATATAGAGTGAGTGACTTACCCATGTGTCTTTTTTTTTTTTCAAAGTGAACTATTTTCACTTTCTCTTTGGAGGATACTGACAATAAGAGGTTTCTTTTATACACCCCACTTCTGTCCCAGTCTTTTATTTTTTCCTCTGAGTGAGAAAGTACATGCTATTAGAAGTCCATCAACATTTTACTTGTTCTTACCAAGTTAAGGATCGTTGGTTATTATTCATTCAGTGACCACCATCCATTAATGAGTTACTAGCTACTTCTCTGGGTATTGGGGAAATGAAGGTTAATGGATAACAGTTAATATTAATTGAATGCTTACCTAAGGCTAGACAGTTTGTTCTAAGCACATTACATTGTTATCTCATTTATAGGCCCATGAACTAGATACTGTTAGTATTCCCATTAAACAAATATGGAAAGTGAGGTGCAAAGTGATTTAGGCAATTTGCCTAAGGTTACAGAGCTAGGGAAGTGGTAGAGCCGAGTTCCACATACAGGCCAACTGACTTTCGGGCCCTTTTCACTGTTGTGCTCTGCCGCTTCTCTGTAATGTAGAGAATTGGTTAAGACACATCCCTGTCTTCAAAAATTTGATCTGATATACAAATTAGAAAATAGAAATTGTATCACACTGAAATTTCTTCCTTAAAAGAAATGAGGAAGTATATATTTAATGTCAAATCAAAGGGACTTGAAGCTTAGGGAAGCATGATGATAGACCCGTGATAATCTAATAAATTTGGCTGATTCAGGACAATAATCCAGTGTACTTTCTTTTCACTTCAACATGCTGAATTTTGCTTTATAATGATAAAAAATACCACATGCTGAAAATAAAGTACTTATTGGACTAAAGCCTTGAAAATTATATAATCTCCCTATTGAATATAGAAATTAGTTTGTATTCTAAGAATAATAGTATGGACAGTCAGTTGAAATTCTAGTTTTGCCTTTCCAAACTAATGTATTATTTTTTCTACTTGCTGATCATCTACCAGAGGCCAGACCTAGAATAAGCAGTTTGTAGTCATGATGTCTGTTGTTAACAACAACACTGAATGATAGATTTGTTATCCATGTTTAATGGATATAGATGTTGACACTCAGAGAAGGTAACTAATTGACACAACTTCATGTATACCGTGATTGGCAGTACTGGAGCTCAAATCTAAATTTCTCTGACTTCAAACCCGATATACTTTATTCTGTGCCAAACTGCTTCCTAAGAAGTAGACATTTGTGTTCAGAAATAAGATAGTTTCTGGCCCGACCGGCCCTAAATTAGAACTGTCTTCTCATTTTGTCCTAGGTTTAAATTTTTTTTTCGTGATTTGTTTAGTCTTGTTCCTGTGTCTCTCTTGATTATTTGCTTTACTCTGTAGTTACAGAAGAAAGAAAACCGGCTGAAGTTCTCATTGTAGAGGGACAACAGTATGCTGTCGTCGGGTGAGTGACACATTTTTCTTTATTAGTTGAGTCAGTCATTTCAAACACAGGTCTTCTAGTTCCCCCTTGGTGTGAATTGGAAATTTTAGATTAACAATTTTATTTTTTAACATGTTTACTTTTTACTTATTTATTCTGAGATAGAAAATGTGTGCAAGTGGGGAAGGAACAGAGAGAGGGAGAGACAGAATCCCTAGCAGGCTCTGTGCTCTCAGTGCAGAGCCCGACATGAGGCTTGAATCCAGAAACTGTGAGATCATGACCTGAGCCAGAATCAGGAGTTAGATGCTCAACTAACTGAGCCACCCATGTGCCTCATAGATTAACAATTTTAAATCTTAAAAATAATTTAAAGCAAATTTTTATGGATTCCTATTTTCTATATTTTATAGTATTCTATATCTATTAGGAACTGTACTACTAGTTTTACCAAAAAAAGGGTTGATAAATTTTTTCATGTAACAAGAAATCTAGACGGTATACAACCCAAGGGTAGAATACTGGCTCTGTGATGTTATTAATATTTCAAGCTCTTTCTGAAATATTTTTTGAAATATTTCAAAATACTATTTTAAAAATCTTTTTCTGAATCCTTTTTAATGTTACAGCATATAATTGAAGTTGTGGGCTTTGGAGTCACACAGCTAAGGTTTGAATCTCAGAAACTCTCTTACTCTTTGTGACATTGAGCAGGTTACTCTGTGTGGCTCAGCTCTCTTAACAACACATGAAAATAGTACTAAAAATTATTACAGAATTAAACATATAACTCATATGAGGCATTTTGCATAGTTCTAGCACCTAATAAGTTGAGAGTTGTCACTTATTTCTGATATCTAATTTGTCATTAGGCCTTTTACTTTTTTACCAATAACAGTATTTCAAATCCAAGTTAATTAAGGAAAATAGAAAGTCTAGTTTTGTCTAGTACTATATGCCATTTTTTAAATGGGTAGTTAAAATAATATCTTAATATTCTTTAATAGCACTTCATAATTAAGTGTTCTCATAGCCACAATCTCATTTAATTCCTACAACCACATTGTGAAATAACACTTCAGGGATTATTATTCCCTTCCTACAGTTATGAAAATTGATGCTTAGAAGTTTAAGTGGTTGATATAAAATGACCCAGATGGAGTAGAATTAGAGTCAAGGTCTAATTCCCAAGATCAAGACCAAGATTCTTTTTCACTTTTGTTTCTTGTCACTGTATAAATCTTTTCTGAAATACACACCCCCTCCAGGAAGAATTGATTGATCCTTTCCTTGAGACTCTATGTGCATCTATAATAGCACTTTCTTTATATTAGAATTATTTATATATATATGTGTGTGTGTGTATATATATATATATCTCCCTGGTTAGTCTTGAGTTTCTTAAAGATGGTTATCATGTCTTATCATTTTTATCTTACTTTGTACCCAATAAATAAACAAAACGTATATATAGAATTGATGCATTTTCTCCATTTATATTATCCAGAAATCTGACAGTATACCCTTCGTGAATGAAAGCTTCCCTTTTTTTCCCCCCTCTGGAGTTCGTTCTTTTTTTTTCCCCCCAGCATGAAAATGATTTTATTTTGAGGGATTCTTTTATTTATTTATTTATTTGTTTGTTTTTAATATAATTTATTGTCAAATTGTTTCCATCCAACACTGAGTGCTCATCCCAACAAGTGCCTTCCTCATTTCCCATCACCCACTTTCCCCTCTCTCCCACCCCGTATCTACCCTCAGTTTATTCTCAGTATTCAAGAGTCTCTTATGGTTTGCCTCCCTCTTATGGTTTTCCACATATGAGTGAAAACATGGTATCGGTCTTTCTCTGTCTGACTTATTTCACTTAGCATAATACCCTCCACTTCCATCCACGTTGCTGCAAATGGCCAGATTTCATTCTTCCTCATTTCTAAGTAGATGCATCGTATATATAAACCACATCTTCTTTATCCATTTATCAGTTGATAGACATTTAAGCTCTTTCCATAATTTGGCTATTGTTGAAAGTGCTGCTATAAACATTGGGGTATATGTGCCCCTATGCATCAACACTTCTGGAGTTCTTTTCTAATTCTAGTAGGGCAAAGCTTTTTTCAACCTTGTAATCTTATCCCTTCAGTCTAATTATGATTTCTCTCCTTAATTACCCATTATCTTATTATTCTTGCTTGATGGCAGTGGTCACTTCCAGCTATCTGGCTTTCTGGCTCAGTAGGCAAAGAAACCATTCCCCAAAATTTAACTCCCTGGCTAAGGGGAGAATTTATTATCTTCTGAGGGAAGACTACAAAAGATAAACAGTGAACCCCTGCCTAGTAGAGCAAATACTAGAAATATGCATGGAGAGTAATATATAGTCTGACATTAAGCTGTTTTAAGAACTAGGTTCCTTGAATCACTACTTCCTGATTTCCTTCAGACTTTCATAAAACATTATTTTACATGGATCACTCATTTCTAAGCCTCTCATTGAACTTAAATGTTTTATAATCAATGGCCCTATTCACCTTAAATCTCATTCTTAAGCTCCCAGTAGTATCTCTTTTTAATTTTTGATATGTCCAGCTAATGAGCTGGTAACTTTCTCATCTTTGGAAAACCTTTTGTGGCTTACCAATAAACTTCTTAGGACACACCATTTTTCTTAGAAGCCACAGTTTCTCTTTCATCTCACTAAGAAAGTCATGATTAGGTTCCTATCATTAATTCAACAGTTATGATTGAGCACCTACTATTATTCAAATTATTCAGTAACCCTGGGTAGGCTTTTTGTCAGTGTTTCTGAATTTGCCAAGGAATCAGATATCTGCCTTATTGAAGAGATTTAATAGGAATGTGACACAAGAGAGTGATGTGCCAAAGCACAAAACTTAAGGAACTACTCATTCTCAGTGTTATGCAAGAGCTGATGCTGCAATTGTGTGACCCTGAAAATAAGTGCCTCCTTAATTTTGCACCGTAGAAATCTCTGTTCCGTTACCTTAGTCCCTTTCTGCTGCACTTACAGGTAAAACACATAATTTCAGTTACTGAGATAAGTATTGATTTTTATGTGCTGAATTATTTTAGCTCTCTTGTTTTGACTGCCTGTTGAGTCATCTTTCTTTTCTTATAGAACTGTATTGCTGTTGATAAGAATTATTCTTGAATATTGCCAGTGTGTGGATAATATCCCATCAGTTACTACTGACATGCTTACTCGTCTGTCAGATTTATTAAAGGTGTGTATGATTTCACTGTGATGGAAGAATAGTTAGAAGTAATTCATTAGAGTATGACTAATCTTCAAATTCTAAGACATTTCAAGGTTAAGTTTTCTTTAAGACATTAATTTTGTACATTTGATTGTGATTGAATCACAACATGTTACTGGAAGAAGGCCACCTGCTTCCTTCTCACTTCGCATTTAGTGATTCCTCATTATACCCATAGAGTTGTTAATGACCTTGGAGACAGGAGATGATTTGTTCGTTAGGTGCTGAACATGACTGAGGCCACTTAGGTCAAAAAACCTGGACTGGTTTCAAATGTGCATGGAAGGAATTCACTGAACTTTACAAAATTCATCTCACTAAGGTTAGAGATTTTTCTTAAATCATTCTTTCAGAACCATTGATGTAAAATGAAAATGTGGTGATAATCTTATTCAGCCATTTCATTTTAAGAATTTTTTTTAACTGCTAGCATAAAGAAAAGTCTTCTTTTCAAATGTCTAATCAGTTAATTCTACCCCCAAATTGAGTTGTCATATTTTAGTCCAGAAAGATTTTGTTACCCTTTTGAAAATAGGATTCTCCAATAAGAATGACTGAAACTGAATAAGTTTTTTTCCATTGAAATAGAATTAGCATATACTGTTTCAGTGAAACTGAACTAGTTTTATGATTGCAAATTAAAGATTAGTTTCTGAACGATTTTTAGAATTTTACTTTTTTTTTCCTACCAGACATTAAATATTATCATTTAGGAACACCCCTCACTTCTTTTTTGTCATTACAAAAATAGATCCTAATTGCTCCTACTAGAAAATTCATTTGGTCCTTGAATGAGAGGAAAGAGGAATGTACTTTTAGTACTATAAACACATTGCCAGAACATATAGAACAGTTTTTAATAAATTGTTGGGCTTTTTCTTTCTCCTTCCTTTGTTAGTACTTCAATTCAAGAAGTTGCCAGTTAGTTCTTGGAGCTGGTGCACTGCAAGTTGTTGGATTAAAAACAATAACTACAAAAAATTTGGGTATGGATTCTTGCTTTTAATTCACATGCTGAGATTTTATGATGTTGCTATACTCATTGTGTTTTTATTATACCTCATGTTTTTATGACTCTAAAGGCTCTAAAAGTAGCAAATGTTACTTCACTGTCTGATGTATCACCACAATTGAAAAATTAACTTCTGGGGAAATGTTATGAGGAACTTCCAAGTATTCTAACAAGTATAAGTTATTTGGAGGTTGCACCACCATAGAAAATGTTAAGATGTAATATGTATGAGGTGCTTTGAGGCGAAAGGTATCTGAATGTCAGAAGAGAATCCGTTGTCCCATTAGCATCCTCCTGTCAGTAATACTAACCACTTGAGTTCATTGGGAAAAGCAGCATGTTTACTACATTATTCAGTACCAAATCATGTAAGTGAAATAATGTTGCATTCTGCCACTGTGTTCTTCATTTATGAAGTAAACTGGGGTCTGGATGAAATTAACATTTTAAAATTTAATTTGATATATAATTAAAGTAAACTAATAACTTTTTTTGTTTCTCCATGATGTATCCACTGTCTGGATCTTCAGCTCTTTCTTCACGTTGTTTGCAGTTAATTGTGCACTACATTCCTGTGATCCGGGCTCATTTTGAAGCTCGACTGCAGCCTAAGCAGTATAGCATGCTTAGGCATTTTGATCATATTACTAAGGTACTTTTTTATTTTCTGCTAAAGTTTCACTAATTCCTTAATTGTTAAATATTTTTTAGACATGTTCCAGGGACTTTATAATGTTCTCTCTCATTACAGGACTACCATGACCACATCGCTGAAATATCAGCTAAGCTTGTAGCAATCATGGATAGCTTATTTGACAAGCTGTTATCCAAGGTAATGATTTATGGGAATTAGTAGTCACTGTTTAAAGGCACTGTGCCTTTTCACAGTTGTCTAGCCAATCAAATTCCTCAGGGTTTAGAAGAACTCAATAAATTGTTTAGATTGCCCAATAGTGGATAATCATCTCCTAGGGGCCCAGGAGGGGGCAGGAGGGAGATTATTTTAAGAATGATAGAAACCCTCTACAGAAGTAATTTTCTGTTAGCTGCATTGACAGATAATGTGCCTTCTTCAAACTGGATTTTAGTCTGAAAGCCTTCCGGAGATAGGAGTGAGAGAACAAAGATCAAAATAGAGAAAAAAGTAAATACATTATTTGTGGGAAGGTATATTCTTTATTTTCCAGACTGAAATGGCAGAGTCTGAGGTGCTGTATTGTTTCCCTCATAATCTATTTCAATATCTGTTTCTTGTTTGCTTCCCATTCCCAATGGGTCATTAAAAGAAGCATTGGTTTCCAGTGAATCCTATATTATACTGGAGAGTATTTCTAGAAAAATGTCACTTGGTCAGCCCCAGTCACTTTTGCCCTATCCTTCACTGTTTTCTTTCTCTAAGTTCCTTAACACTGTCTTAGTGATGAAGCAGAAATTTCATAACTTGAAATTTTGAAGGTTTATTTAGTTTATATGTTTTTCTCAAGAGTATGTTTAGTGTAGTCGTCAAACAAGGCACTTTGGTATGCTTTTCTGCCATTTGCACTCCTCAGGATTCTGAGATGGTAGGAGCAGCAGGCACAAGCGTGAGATAAAACGGCACCCATTCGTGGATACAGACATGTGCTTGCACCTTAGAAAGTGACAGTGGGGAGTGGCGCCTGGGTGACTCAGTTTAAACCTCCGACTTCGTCAGGTCAGGATCTCACAGTTCATGGGTTCGAGCCCCACGTCAGGCTCTGTGCTGACAGCTAGCTCAGAGCCTGGGGCTTGCTTCATATCCTGTGTCTCCCTCTCTCTGACCTTCCCCTGCTCACGCTCGCTCTCTCTCTCTCTCTCTCTCGCTCTCTCTCTCTCAGAAATAAATAAAACCTTAAAAACAAAAATTAAGGGGCGCCTGGGTGGCTTAGTCGGTTAAGCGTCCGACTTTCCGACTTTCGCTTAGGTCATGATCTCGCGGTTCGTGGGTTCGAGCCCCGCGTCGGGCTCTGTGCTGACTGCCAGCTCGGAGCCTGGATCCTGTTTCAGTCTGTGACTCCCTCTCTCTCTGACCCTCCCCTGCTCACGCTGTCTCTCTCTCCTAGAAATAAATAAAACATTAAAAAAAAATTTAAAAAAGAAAGAAAGTGACAGTGGGGACAGAATGCTTGGAAAATAAGATTGCGTTTGTTTAATAGTTCTCAAATGTTTTGGTCCTAGGACCTCTTTACACTCTTAAAAATAATCGACAGTCTTAAAGAGCTTTTATTATGCAAATTGTACCAATGAGTAAGTACTATATTAGACATTAAAACTAAGAAAAATGTAAAACTCAAGAATACGCAAATACACATTTCCATTGGTGGCTGTCAGAATGATGACATTGTTACAACTAAAAATCTCCACTCTGCAAACATGAGAGAATTGAGAGTGAAAAAGTTAGTAACATTTTAGTATTGTTATGAAAATGGTTTTTAGTTCACAGATTCCCAGAAAGAGTATCTGACTCCCAGGTGTCCCCAGACCGTACTTTGAGAATGTCTGGGGTAGTTGATAGATAACATAGATGTTTTATGCTTTTAAGAAGCTTAAAGAATTTATAGCCATGTGTGAACGTACCTGTATTATGTTCTACCTGTTAAATTAGTTTCTAGTTTTGTATGGAGAATACTGTTAAGGAATTCTCTAATTTTCTTTATGGTTACCAAGTAGTAACTAAAATCAAAAGCAGTTCTGTTTTACCAGTTTTCCTTTTTGATACATGGCATTTTTCTGTTTACTAACAGTGAATAAATAACATAATGTGACTGACCTCAAGAAGTTTACCATCTATTACCAGAAAGGAGGTGGGCAGGGGATGGATTAAATAGGTGATAGGTATTAAGGAGGGCATTAGTTGAAATGAGCCCTAAGTGCTGTATGTAAATAATGAATCACTAAATTCTACACCAGAAACTAGTATTACACTGTATGTTAACTAAATGGAATTTAAATAAAAATTTGGAGGAAAAATAGTTTAAAAAATTTCTATTAATGTTTGTTTATTTTTGAGAGACAGACAGACAGACAGAGTGTGAGCAGAGAAGGGGCAGAGAGAGACACACACAGAATCTGAAAGCAGGCTCCAGGCTTTGAGCTGTCAGCAAAGACCCTGATGCAAGGCTTGAACTCACAAGCTATGAGATCATGACCTGAGCCAAAGTCCACCACGCAATGAACACGTGCCCCTGGAGGAAAAATAATTTTTAACAAAACTTTACCATCTAACAAGGCAGAGGACTGCAAACACTTAACGATGATAAATAGTGGAACTAGCACCAGTCAGAATGGCTAAAATGACAACTCAGTAAACTACAGATGCTGGCAAGGATGTGGAGAAATGGGAACCCTCTTGCACTGTTGGTGGGGATGCAAACTGGAGCAGCCGCCCTGGAAAACAGTGTGGAGGTTCCTCAAAAAATTAAAAATAGAACTACCCTATGACCCAGTAATAGCCCTGCTAGGAATTTACCCAAGGAATCCAGGAGTGCTGATGCATAGGGGCACGTGTACCCCAGTGTTTATAGTAGCACTTTGAATACACAAATTTTGGAAAGAGCCTAAATGTCCATCAACTGATGAATGGATAATGAAGATGTGGTTTATGTATACAATGGAATACTACTTTGCGATGAATAATAATGAAATCATGCCATTTGCAGCAATGTCAATAGAACTGAAGGGTATTATGTTAAGTGAAATAAGTGAATCAGAAAAGGACAGGTATGTGTTTTCACTCAGGTAGATCTTGAGAAACTTAACAGAAGATCGTGGGGGATGGGAAGGGGAGAAAATAGTTACAGAGAGGGAGAGAGGCAAACCATAAGAGATTTGAATACAGAGAACAAACTGAGGATTTACAGGGGGTGGAGGAGAAGGGAAAGTGAGGAATGGGCATTGAGGAGGGCACTTGTTGAGATGAGCACTGGGTGTTGTATGTAAGCCAATTTGACAATAAATTGTATTTAAAAAAGAGTGAAACTAGGAACAAGCTGAGGAATATAATGAAGCAAAACCAAAAAAGTGCCAGTATTCTTAAAACCTTGACTTTATTCTATCATTTTGGCCATGCAGAGGTTTTTTGTTGTTGTTGTTGTTTTTAATGTTTTTTATTTATTTCTGAGAGAGAGAGAGACCGCATGAGCAGGGGAGGGTCAGAGAGAGAGGGAGATACAGAATCCTAAGCAGGCTCCAGGCTCTGAGCTAGCTGTCAGCACAGAGCCCGACGTGGGGCTCGAACCCACAAACCGCAGGATCATGACCTGAGCCAAAGTCAGACACTTAACTGACTGAGCCACCCAGGCGCCCCTTGTTTTTGTTTTTTAACCAAGAATTGGGACTGTGGCTAGACTTTTTCCTGTGGCAATTTATTTTATTCATTTTTTAAATTTATTAATATTTTTGATAAGAAACTAATGAGCCTCTCAAATATTTATCATCTATATTTAAGTCATATTTTGCTTTTATTGCTAGAATAAATATGAGGCATTATGATTCTTCACCCCTACATAGTATGTATTTCTAAAAACTAAGGACATTTTGTTATATATTTATGCTACCATATCCTACCTAACAAAATTAGCAATAACTAATATCATCTAATTATCCTTTTTTTGACCTATTTATAATTTTTTAAATTTACATCCAAGTTAGTTAGCATATCGTGCAACAGTGATTTCAGGTGTTGATTCCTTAATGACCCTTACCCATTTTAGCCCTTCTCCCTTCCCAAAATCCCTCCAGTAACCTTAAGAGTCTCTTCTATTTCATTCCCCTCCCTATTTCTTAATATTATTTTTGCTTATCTTATGAATTCATCTGTTTTTTTATATTAAAGTCCTCATATGAGTGGAGTCATATGATATTTGTCTCTCTCTGAACATGTGCTTGTTCATATTTGGCCTTTGGGAATTTGTTAAAATGTTATTTTCTTTCTATTTGCTTCTGTGGTAGTTACCTCTTCTTCTTATGGTCTGCCTAAGTGACACATTTCCAGTGTCCTAACTCCTCAGAAGCCTTGTGACTCTTTGGAATTAGTTCTTTGGGTTCTTGGGTACTTTGTTCTCTAATGGGTTTAAGAAAAGTTGTGATTTTGTAAATTATTACGTTTTTTCTTGTGGTTAGGGTAGTAGAACATTCTCTTACAGCTTTCTAAATTTAAAACAGAAGTAGAACCCCCCGACTTTTTAAATTCACAAATCACCCGATTAGAATTACACTTCAGAAGGACTTATCACATGGTATGTAGAGTGGATTCAAAGTGGTACGGAATGTCCACTATTTGGAGTACTTTCACTTAATCTTTTTCATTTGAAACTCATCAGCCCAGGTGTGCTGCACAGGAAGCCATCTCAACTATTGCCTAAATGTCCTTGGTCCGTGTTCCTTTAGCATGCAGTGTCCACTTTCTGGAACACCAACCAGCTTTTAGGCCGTCAGCTCCCCAAAGCTCCCTGTCTCTGATTCATCTTTGTACATTCCATAGGAATATACATCTTTGTATATTCCTATCATAGTATCTGACACATTCATTCTGGCATAAATATTCTCATATGTAGGTCCATATTCTCATACACATACATACGTACATGTATATATACACATACGTGTACATATACGTACACATCTAAGAAAATACGTATCCAGAAGTTACTGTGTATCAGGCAGCTTTATTAAATGTTTATTGGCCTTATAATTATACTCATAAAAATGCTAGTATATTTTTTCAGGTGAGAAGTATTGAAGACCTCACCTAGGGCACTGTTTCTCAACTGATACAGTTTTGTTCTCAGAGGATATTCAGAAGTGTTGGGACATTTTTGGTTGTCACAATTTGGGAAGTGGGCTGATACTGCTACTGAACATCCTGTAATGCACAAGACAGCCCTCACAACAAAGAATGATGTAGCCCAAAATGTCAGTAGTGTAGAGGTTGAGAAACTCTGACCTAGAGTACTAATGTGCAAAACAATCTGAAAGTACATTTGATGGCAGTTAGTCACCAATTCAATATGAGGAACCATGGAGAAGGAGGAATAAAAACTGAGTTGGAGATTGCCAGGCCGTGTGAGCAGGAGAACTCTAATAACAGCAGTAGGAATTGGAACAGGAAAGAGAGCATGTTTGGGAAAGCTTTTGGTAAACTCAGTTATTGTATGGAACATTTAGGAAATGTATAACTTAGTAAAGTGGTTCAGGACTAGAGGTAAATTAAAAGTTGTTAGACTGAATGAGATTGACAGGAGAGAAAGAAGGGAAAATGAGGGGGGTTAACACTGAAGAAGCTTTGCACTTAGGACAGGAGACAGAAGAGGAAGGTCAGGAGAGGAGAGGAACCAGAAAAGCTTTGTGTCACACAAGGACTGTGTTTCAAGTGTGAAGGTGTATGAATACTGAAGGGCAATAAGGGAGAAGTAGAAAAGTTACTAAATTTGGAAGTTCAGATATCTAGTGATTTTTGCAGAAGGAAATTTTAGAAGATTGTTAATAGTGGAGGAAGGTGGTTTTGGTGGTGGCAAGAACCAGATTTTAAGGATTGAGAATAAAGAAATATGGTATCAAGTTTCAGTGACTGAAGAAATATGATGATGAAGGTTAAATGGAAAGAATAGTATCTTTAGGGAAAGCAGGGGTGAAGGAAGGTTTTGGGGGTGTACTAGGTTCCTAGAGCTACCAAAACAGATTGCCATAGACCAAGTGGCTTAAAACAACAGAAATTTATTCTCTCATAATTTTAGAAGCTAGAAGTCCTATATCAAAGCGTTGGCAGCCATGCTTCCTCTGAAGGCTCTAGCAAAGAGTCTTTCCCTGCCTCTTTCTAGCTTCTGGTGCCTGCTGTCATTCTCCCTTGGCATTCTTTGGCTTGTAGATACACCATTCCAATCTCTGCCTCTGTCTTCATGTGGCCATTTTCCTTCTGTGTGTCTTTATTTCTAAATTTCCTTCTCCTTGTTTTTAAAAATTTTTTTTTCAATATTGATTTTGAGAGAGAAAGAGACAGAGACACAAAGAGAGACAGAGAGAATGTGAG
Organism: Proteles cristata cristata; assembly: GCA_017311185.1. Classification (NCBI taxonomy): domain Eukaryota; kingdom Metazoa; phylum Chordata; class Mammalia; order Carnivora; family Hyaenidae; genus Proteles; species Proteles cristata. The sequence continues at coordinate 722,525 of JAESUZ010002979.1, forward strand.
CAGGTGAGGAGCAGAGAGATAGGGGGACAAGAATCTGAAGCAGGCTCCAGGCTCTGAGCTGTCAGCATAGAGCCCTGTGTGGGATTCCACAAACTGTGAGATCATGACCTGAGCTGAAGTCGGACTCTTAACTGACTGAGCCACCCAGGCGCCTCTCCTTTCTTATGTAAAGATATCAGTCAGTGGATTTAGGACCCACTCTAATCCAGTATGACCTTATAATGTTTGGAGTAAACATAATTTGGGCAGATACTATTCACTTCAGTACACGGTGGTAGTTAAGATAAGGGGATGTTACCTTAATGAGATAATTACTTCATACCCACTAGGATGCCTAAATAAAAAGGACAGTAACAAGTGTTGGTGAGGGTATGGAGAAATTGGAACCCTAATACACTGCTGAGTAGGACTTTGAAAAAATTTTGACATTTTCTTTAAAGATTAAATCTAAAGTTACCATATGACCCAGTAATTCCACTTGTAGATATATACCCAGAACAATTGAAAACATTTGTCCACACAGAAACCTGTACATGACTGTTCATAGCATCATTATTAATGATAGTCAAAAAGTAGAAACCAAATGTCCATCAATAGATGATTGGATAAACTGTGATACATTCATACAGTAGAATATCATGCAACCATTTAAAAGATGAAGTACTGATGCATGTTAACAACATGGATGAATCTTGAAAGCATTATGCTAAGCGAAAAAAAGCTAGTCACAAAAAGCCATATATTGTATGATTACATTTATAGAGGTTAGTGGTTGTCAGGAGCAATCCCAGGGAGTGGGGAGGGGAGTGACTGTGAAAGATTATGGGTTTCTTTTGGGGTGATGAGAATGTTTGGAAGTTAGTGGTAATGTTTGTATAACTGTAAGTTTTACTAAAAACCAGTTAATTGTACACTTGAAAAGGGTGAATTTTATGGTGTGTGAATTATATCTTAAAGCTATTATTAATAAAAAAGATAAGGGTATTTTATATTTCTAGGCTAAAGAAATGTAAACTGTTAGGTGGTCCCAACTTTGCTGATCTTGGTCCAGTCACATGGTGACTTCTGTACGGTTCTTCTAAGAGCAGTATATTGGAACTCATCATTGTAATTAATATATAAGATTAGTACTTTAGATTATTTAGCCCAGATTTGTCTTGTAAATAAAAATCGTATATAATTTAAGCTGTGAATTCTGAGATTGGAGCCAAAGATGGTTATCTGAGTAATATCTGTATATTGTTCCAAATGTAAAAATAGTAAAATGAATTTACCTAAGTTTAAGTTTTCAGTATAGATCATTGCTGAAAAAGTTGTCCTTTACCATCTTTAGGGTAAATATGATTACTATATTGGCCTACCTATAAAAGAAAAAGAAAACTTCGATACCAGAGTCCTATTGGTTTCAGATGTGATCATGTTGATACATCCTGAAAATCATTTTTTGAAAGGAAATCTATTAATTTGGAAGGCCTACTTTAAATGTTCATCATCATATATTGAGTCAGATTGGTAGCTAACATTTTTTGGGCACGCGCTTTGTATCAAGCACGGTTTTGTGTTCTAATGAGTCCTCTTTTTAAGTCTGCACAGCAAGCCCTTGGAGAGAGAGAGAAACGAAGTAACTTGCCCAGTGTTAGCTAAGAATCTGAAGAGCTAGGATTTGAACCCAAGCAGTCCTATCTTAAGGGAAGCAGCCTGTGTTCTTAGCCACTAAATTATGCTGGATTTTTCAGAGTAAATTAGGAGAGTTAATGAAAAGTTCTTGTGATCTCCATGAGTAGCACAGATCATGGTTGAAGTGTAAGCTTCAACTATATTCGAGTTAGACATATAAGGGCCAAAAACGTATGTCTTAGGAAACAGTGGGGACAGTAAACAATCCAGAGGACATGGACATAATTCTCATTATTTTTCCCTGCCAGTATGAGGTGAAAGCTCCCGTTCCTTCTGCCTGTTTCAGGAATATTTGTAAGCAAATGGCAAAAATGCATGAAGCTATATTTGATCTTCTTCCAGAAGAACAAACACAAGTGAGTAGTAATTCCTAAAAGTTTTTTATATATATAACATATGCATGCAGAATTGGAGTTTGTTAATATACTTTTGGTACTGTTAAGCCTAGTTCATATCCCAGTATGATTATTTTTTTTTGCTGTTTTATTGACATGTGAAATGTGGATAAAAATCTCTGATTTCAAAGTGCCCCTAGCTCCAACAGGCCAGAGCAATAATTGCCCTGCTATATGGTCTGCAGTTATAAAAAGCAGCTATTTTATTTGTCCATTGAGTATCTGAGATCCCAGATTCTACTTAACATCATTCATTACAGTATCAGTTTGAAAATCAGAGTTGGCATTTATCAGTAGTAAAATATGTTGCTGTTATTATAATCCATATGGGATAGTGGTGGAATTAGTGATGGAATTAATAATGAGATGACACGTGAAGTAACTCAGTGTACCTTATTAGTATTTGTTAGGTAAGCATGAGTGATCTGTATTAGGCGTAAACCAGGAAAATAGTAAAATTTGGCACCTCTCACATATGAAGTATCCACTCCTTGTCCCTTTTGTCTTCCTTTACAAAAGCGTTATCAGAGTTCTCTCCACTGTTCACCTACACTCCTGCCCCATCCCTTCTACTTGCTTTGTTTCCTTCTCCTGGTACTTAAAAGATTCCAGTATTTTTTTCCCAAATTTTTTTTTAATGTATATTTACTTTTGAGAGGGAGCGAGAGCATGTGAGTGAGTGGGGAAGGGGCAGAGAGAGAGGAGGGAATAGAGGATCCCAAGCAGGGTCTGCACTGACAGCAGTGAGCCTGTTGCAGGCCTTGAACCCACAAACTGTGAGATCATGACCTGAGCTGAAGTCACAGGCTTAACCCACTGAGCCACCGAGGTGCCCCTCCAATCTTCTTTACCCACCTTAGCTTGTTCCCCCATAGCAGCCTATCTCATTTAACCCTAATTGTAGAATGATACAGTGTTAGAATACAAGCTTAGTTGTATGACTAACGAGCTTAACTTTCACTGGGACTTTTGCTCTTCAGATAAGTTTCTTATTTGAGTTTGCCTCTAATTGGTTGAGTCCATGGAAGTGGTATCTGGGAGCAAATTTGGTGTCTACTCTTTCTCCTGGTAGTCTCCTTTCCCTTACCACCTCAGACTTCCATCTGACAGTACCTGTTTTCTGCATCCTTCCCTAGATTTTCATTAATCACTCCAAACCCATGATTAAATATCATCCAACTCCTTTGAGGCCCACTGAGGATTGAGGAGGAACCGTAAGATAAGGAGAACCCACTTGGATCTCTCTTCTTCCTCATTTCTTCCTAGCCAAGCCATCCTTCTCATTCCAAGTATAAGATCTCACCTCTGACATTCTCACTTTCTGGATTTGTCATCTGAGTTCTAATTATGACCAGTTCATGGAGCTGGGCATATAGGTATTTAATTTGTTTTTTATTTGCATCATAATTTAAAGGGAACTCTTGTCAAAGCTGGGCAAGAATTAGATTTTATGTCAGTATTGTCACATGAATACCAGTAATTCCATAAAATAGCATAGATGATTTTATATATATTTTCCCCCATAGAAAATATGTTATTCCACAGAATCATTTCCAAAGATTAACTCAGGTCAAGTATTTCAGGTCAGGTATTTCCCACGGAAGTATTGGGACATTGCATCAAAAATCTGCATGCAAGAGCAATAAAATACCTTCAAGTAATTTTACCAATTTGGAAGGATGGAAGTATCTTTGCCTCTGCCATTGTGACTTTTTTTGTTTTGTCTTGAAGTTCCTATTTAATATGTTGCAGAATTCATTTCTTTTTACCTGTCATGATTGATCCCAGTTATATATATCCCAGAGGACTTCTAAGGGGCAGAAAGGCACTGATATGTCCTATCACTAAAAGAAGTACTGCTGATAAGGAGAAAAAGAACTTTTCTCAAACTATGGAGAAAAACTATACTAAAATAGCAACTAAATATCTTCAGAGTAGCATCTTAAAAGAATATGCCAAAGCAAAGATTTTTAAAAAGTATTTTCTCCTGGGTGGCTCAGTCGGTTAAGTTTCCAGCTCTTACTTTCGGCTCAGATTATGATCGAGGTTCGTAAGTTTGAGCCTCATGTCAGACTCTGCACTGGTAGTACCGAGCTTCCTTGGGATTCTCTCGCTCCCTCTCTGCCCCTCCCCTGCTCATGCTCTCTCAAATTAAACAAATTAAAAATATATACATATTTTCTCCAAATAATATTGATTTGATACTGATAACTCAAATAGATGCTTATGTCTTCTATTTCAAAAGAGCTTTAAGAAACCGTATTATTTCTTTTCCAGATGTTATTTTTAAGAATTAATGCAAGTTATAAACTCCACTTGAAAAAACAGTTATCTCATTTAAATGTGATAAATGATGGAGGACCTCAAAATGGGTATGTTTTCAACATATTTTTACTACGTGCTCCAGTATTGGATTGCCTGATTGGTTTTTATTCATTACGCTATCCTTTTCCACTAGAATCGCTCTAGATCCGCACCATGGTAAAATCAGCAACTTTTTGCCTTTTTTCCTCTATGGAGAAGATATCTATTATCTACCTGTCTGTCTGTCTGTATGAAAGTGTTTTATAAATGGTCAATTACTCATATGTCCATTTTGAGGCAGTGTGGGTCGGTAGCACCTCCTTATGTTACCCAGTAGTCTCCCCCTATCCAGATAGGACTCAAAGTGCTACTATATAGCTGTGTGACCATGAGATGGTCCACTTAACTTCTGCCTTATTTATAAAACGAGAAGGATAAAATCTGCTATAACTTTCATAGGGTTACAAAAAATGTGTATGTGTACATTTTTATTGTAAGCTTCTGAACAAATTTTTTGTATCATCGGTGAAATATTATAGTTAAAGAAAATAATTTAGAATCAGGAAACTTGGGTTAAGTTCTGCCACTCACTAGTTGTGTGATGTTAGGTAAATCTGTTACTCTCTCTGCACTTTTATTTTCTTAGATTTGAAAATAGGGATGATTAACAAAAGTACTGTCACAAGATTTTTGTGTACAACAACAAAGATTAGATAAAGATATGGAGGAAAGATTATATAAAATACAAAAGCACTGATCATGAAGGTACACCCTAATACGATTTCCTCAGTGTGCTATCTGTTCTGTGGATTTAGGAATAAAACATTTTATTCCTTGTTAAGTTTCAGGCTTAAATTTCAAACTTCTAGGAACAAATGAAAAAATCCATTTTGGAGGCAGAAACTGGCCCTGTCCAACAAAACAAGTACACTGAACTGATTTTGCAAGAAATATTTGGAAGCTTCATAAAACTGAATATATTGTCTATGCTGAATTGAGTTTTATGCAACAATCTGATTCTCTCCCTTAATTATTACCTGATTCTTCTTTTTATTTAAGAATTGTTAATTTCAAAAATTTCAAAGCCACAGAAAAGTTCAAGGACAGTTTAATGAACATCAAATACCTCTCCAAGACTATTTTTATTTTTTATTTATTTATTTATTTTTTTAATGTTTTATTCATTTCTAGGAGAGAGAGAGAGATAGTGTGAGCAGGGAAGGGTCAGAGAGAGAGGGTGTCACAGACTGAAACAGGCTCCAGGCTCTGAGCTGGCAGTCAGCACAGAGCCCGACGCGGGACTCGAACCCAGGAACCGCGAGATCATGACCTAAGCGAAAGTCGGACGCTTAACCGACTAAGCCACCCAGGCGCCCCTCCAAGACTATTTTTAAAAAACTAGTATTTTTAAGCCCCACTCAACTCATAACCTACTTTTATTCTCATAGATAAATTTGGGTTGGTTGGTTGGTTTTTCTGACCAATAGTTCTGAAGCATCGAAGCTAACTCATTACCTGTTACTTTCTCTGTTAATATAGTTACTTGGGGGTCATACCAACTTAGAGATCTTCACTGTCATATACTTTTAAAGACCCTAATTCTGTGTCACTCAATTCATGTCTTATGAGTCATTCCTTGAAAGATGGAATTCCCTGAAAATTAACCTCTAGACTCTAGCAAAAGACATAATAAACTACCTGCATCTAAGTAATTTTTGTTCCTGGAATGGCTTTAAAAAGGTACCATTTTTTTTCAAGATGAAATTCACATAACATAAAATTAACCATTTTATAGTTAACTCAGTAGCAGTGCGTTCACAAGTTGCGTTCTAGTTCTTGTTGTCTACTTGTATAGTCACATAAGATCAGTGCTTAAAAAAATGAAGAGGAAACCCTGTACCCATTAAGCAGTTACTACTCCTTCTCCCAGCCCTGTTTTTTTAATGAAATTTTCTTTTTATTTAAGACATTTTAAAAATACAGACATAAAGAATATTTGTATTGCTGCTACTTAGAATTAATCATTAACATTTGTCTTTTTGCTTGAAAAAATGTTTATAAAGCTACAAAAATGGCATTCCAAATGAAATTGAAGTATCCCTGGATTCAGTCTTTAGTCCCATTCTTTTTCCCCAAACCTTAGTCAATATTTCTAATAAATTTGGTCTATATTCTTAAGTCTTTCTCCTTATCTCTAGATCTTAAAAAACTATGTAGCAATGTTTTTGTAAACTTATACGGTATATTGTACATATGCTGCTTACTTTATTCTACTCAGCATTGTTACTCTTTTATCTATTTGGTAGTAATTGTCCATTTTTTGATGGTTCTCCCATGTGACTCAACTATATTTAATGTAGCCATTTCCCAAAAACAGACTCCTAGGTTATTACTTTTTTCCATTACAGCTATGCCACAGTGAAGATCTATATATATGCATGTCTAATGGTGTGACCATTTCTTTAGGGTATATCCACAAGTTAGTACAAGTGTATGTACATTTCCACGCTACTAGGTTTTGCCAGAATATTTTCCAAAGTGGCTGCACCTTGTTGCCAACAATTGCTGTTAGATTTTTTCTTTAATTATTGCAGGTGGTATCTTGTTTTGATTTGCATTTCCTAATGTTTGTCATCTTTTCATATATTCATTAGTTATTCATGTATTCTCATTTCACTTTTCCTGTTCATTTTCTTTGTCCATTTTTCTTTGGGGTATTCTTTTTCTTGTCGATTTTAGATTTTTGCATATGCTCTCTAATCTTTTGTTGGTTATATATGTTTGCCAGTATCACCTTTTATTTAAACAATTTTCAATTTTGATATAATGATGGAAATATTTTTAAACGGAGATTTGTGTTAATTCTGTTTAGTTTTGAATATGGTGACCTTGCCTAAAAAAGGCTTTGTTCTCTTTTGAGCTGCTCTTTTTAGTTTCAGTCTACTTACTATATTATCAGAAGTGTAATTTCAAATCTTTTTAAAGTATCTGAATTAAATGAGTTTTAAATGAAAAAATGGTCCTACTGAAATTCTGCCACGTGATGAAAGGTCAAACATTAAGTAGATAAGTCCGAAAGCATTTATAAATTAGACTGTAGTACAAACATTAAGGGTGCTTCTAATACCTCTGCCCCCATGTAGTCCAGCAATCCAGAACTTATGTGTTCATTAAAATACTGAAGCTGGATTTTTTCTTCTCTTTTACGAACTACTAAATTAAGGTCTCCTTTTTGTTCCTCCAAGGGCCATATCTGTCAAAATAAACATCTAAACTCATACCAGTCCCTGTTTTATATGCATGGAGCTTTGATATTTATCTCAGTGTTCTTTCCTGGAAATGTTCTTTCAAGTATACACATTAATGTGACAGCTCAGTGCTCAAAACTGTAAGGCCTTTTCTCATCCAGTGTTGCTATATATCAGCATCTAGTTTTATATGTAGTAATATATGTGTATGAATCCCAGTCTTCATTTAGCTTCTTTGGATGTACTCAGGAAACCTTGTCTTTCACTTGATTTCATCTGTCATATACATGTACAGTTGATCCTTGAACAGTGCAAGGGTTAGGGGCACCAAACCCCTCACAAGTAGAGAATCTGCATGTAACTTTTGACTCCCCAGAAACTGAACTACCAGTACCCACTGCTGACTTGAAGCCTTGTTAACATCAACAGCTGATTGACAATATTTTATGTTATATACTGTATTCTTGTAATAAAGCGAGCTGGAGAAAATGTTTTGAAAATCCTAAGAGAAAGTACATTTAGTATTGTACTGTATCTATCAAAAAAATCTAATTAGACCCGTGCAGTTCAAAGCTTTGTTGTTCAAGGGTCAACCATATAGTCTAGTGACAACTGTTTACAAAAAAACATCTTAACCTGTTACTTTATTTCATGCTTTTTAAAGCTAAGTTTATTTTTTTGGGGGGGGGGGGCAGAATTATGAAACCAAGTTCAACCTGCACTGGTTTATTCCTTTTCAAGATATTATTGAAATAGAGCACTCTAACTGTATGATGGCAGGAATCTTGCTAAAAGAAGTATATTGACATTTGGTCCCTAGAAAATCTGAATTTTAAATAGGAATAAGACTGACTCTGTGAGAATTGCTACTTTATCCAGTAGAAAGTGTGAGATTAAAAATAGTTTTCTCTCCAATATTTAGGTTGGTCACAGCAGATGTAGCTTTTTACACTGGAAATCTTCAAGCCTTAAAAGGCCTTAAAGATTTGGACCTAAATATGTCCGAGATCTGGGAACAGAAGAGGTGATGACATACTGGAAAACTGGGTAGCTCATCTGACCATGCGATGTGTATGTTTATGAAGAAAATATGGATGCCTGTGATTCAAGAACTGAACCTGGAACCCAAAGTGAACTGGATAGGGGAGGGGGGAAAGGAAAGGATCAGTGTTGGGAAACTGGGATTCACTGGGATCTACAAGGAATGCTAGTTTTATGCTTCCTTCAGAAGTGAGGAGTAACTGATCAGGTGTCTATAACATTTTTCATTCTCTCTGGAAACAGACTCAGGTTTCTTTGGACCAAATCCAAAAGAACACATAGCTGTAACACAGCTGTAGTTGACTAGAATGCTCTGTATACTTTATATTAAAAAATGCTTTGCATTTCTTCCAGTGCAATGAAATTCATATGGTGTCCCACCTTATTTAATGATGGTACAATTTAAAATATTAAAATCTTAGTCAACCTCTGTAGAAAGTTTTCTCTATGAAAGTAAAGCTGTTTGAAAAATTATTTTTTTACAGATCTTTCTATAAAAAATAAACATCTTTTGATTGCTTGGATTTAGGAATTCACTTTTTGTTTTAGTGACCAATGTCAAGTTTCAGGCCTTGTGTGTCACATATTTAATCTTTCTATCGCCACTGTATGTCATCTGAGTAAAGCCTTCCAGAATAGTCTAAATACTTGAAAGTCTGATCATAGTAATAAAAAGATACTGGCATTTATTTATGCAATTACTAATTTAAATACTTTTCAGAAGGGGTATGTGAAAGGCTGCAGTTTAATAGCTGTATTTTTATACAAGTATCTATGAAGGGTTGGTTTGTGGGGGTTTTTTGCCTTTTTATTTCTAGCAAATGGTTAGAATACATTTTCATATATTCTGCATATTTATGAGTTCTCATTTTAACATTCAGATAACAGATGAAGTATGGCCTCCTTCAGTTTTGTTTTTAAGTTAACTTCGACGTGTATATGAACAAAGACCAGGGAGAAATGGAACTTTTAAAATACAGGCTGCTGTTTTGGGGCCAGAAGTATATAAGGTGATGAGTAAGTTATTTAAAGATTTTATAATACCTACCTTCAAAATTAGAATCAGCAGCACTCCACAAATCAAAGTGCCTGTGCCTCACCTCACACCGGGAGTCTTGCCTAACCCCGTCAGAGTGCCTAACCTTGTCGTGATTATGTACAATGAAATAACAGTCTTATTTTGTGCTCTTCCATTTCCTAAAAGGAAAGCCTGTTTTCTTTATCATTACTAAGGTATGTCATTGGTTCTTAAACTGTCTAAAATAAAGCTGTAAATAATTACCAGACTTTATAAGGCAACTTTTTTTTTTAATAGTGTACCAGTAAATTTTAAATTACAAGCAGCCTACTCAAAAACAAGTGTGGAAGAATTAGAAAATATAATTAATCCTTACAGATTCAACTACCAGCAGAGCTGATTTGAAAGGTTATTCAATGAATATTTTCAGTGACAACAAGAAAGCTTCAAGAAAAGGGAACTTGTTATAAAGTTCTACCTCCACCCCACCATACTAGAGAACAAGTATGTGAGTGAAAAACCCTACCTCTACCCACCCCATCCCTTCAGTGGGGAAAAGAAACATTACTTTGTTTTCATAAATGGAGAGTCTGTGGAAAGCAGGGCAGGCATCCCAGCTTTAGAACTAACTACATGAAAGGTACTGAATACCTTCAGGTTTAATTCCTATGGAAAGAATGATGCAGTTAAGATTCTTAGAAATGCAAAAACTAGATGTGTCAGGTAGTTGGCCAGTGAGTACTTAAATATTTCAAGAGCAAATCTTCCAACTGAAATAGTAACTAACTAACTGTTTCACAAGAGTAAACCATTTCTCTTCACCATTTCATAAAGTTAGCATTGAAAGTATACATGTACACATGGATTCCCTCACAGCTTTATTTTTGAAATCACAAGCAATTCAAAGTGACCATCATTGAGGCCTCTGTTCGAAGATGTTCCAGCAGAGCTGCCCCAGTTTTAAGATTAAACAGTACTGCACTTTAAGATGAACTAACTTTTAGGATCCTCTTCAAAGAGAAGTATTGCTTCCATCTGTGCTTTTCTTGGACTAAAAGCATATTGCAAAGTCTACTTTAAAAATTAATACTGCAGGGTACAGTAACACAGTAAAGTACCTGCCAATTTTAGAATCCTAAAGAACATTTCATTGTAAGAAACTGTTTAGCCCATAATTAGTATGAAGTGTACACAGTATTTTTTTTTCATTTCAGTGGTCCAAGATCCGAAGGTTCCCAGATACAATCTTGTTCTCTAATACTGCTCCAGGAGGGATGTCAATTCGGTCACCATGATTTGCAATGATGATAACTGTTCCCTATGTGACAGGGACAACAAAACAGAAGAGAGTGTACTTGAAACTGCAGCTGAAATACAACTGATTTCCTTACCATCACCAAATTTATGCAGAATTCCATGTATAATGGAAGAGTTGTATTTATAAGCAGTATTAACCGTGAAAAATAACATGTTAAGGAAAATCGTATAATGTGTTCCTCTAACAATCCCAGCAGTAGTTCCAGATGCCCTGCCTCTATATCAGAGGTGGTACAGGAGTGAGACGCAAACCCAGTGCCACACGGTAACTGGCCCTTTCAAAGAACCACCTGCAAGGTAACCAGCATTATCTACCTATACTGAGGTGCTTGGTTTATATTTACGTATAGGTTTGGGTTTGTTTTTAAAAACAGTTTACTGATCTATTTTTCATGTCTTAAGGGACACTGTTTAGATGAGGCAGTCTCAGCAATAAAGTTCCATGTACATATATATATATGCATACATTCAATATCAACAGTAAAGCTCCATGTACATATATACATATGTATATATACACGTATGTATAAGCCTGTACAGTTGACCCTAGAACATGTGTTTGAACTGTGCAAGCCCATTTACATGCAGTTTTTCATACAGTACTATAAATGTTCCTTATGATTTCCTTAACATTTTTCCTCTAGCTTGCTTTGTTGTAAGAAAACAGTATATAGTAAAAACACCTAAAATATAAAATATAAAACCTATTAAAATATATGTTAATCAACTTATCAGTAAGGCTTCCAGTCAGTAATAGGCTATTAATAGCTTTGGGGGAGTCAAAAGGTAAATGGCGATTTTTGCCTGTACGGGGCTCAGCACCCCAAACCCCCCATATTGTTCAAGGGTCAACTGTATATACATCTACACACACTCATATATATATGTGTGTGTGTGTGTGTCATATTTATATACACACACACACACACATAATATCCTTATGTTTTTTCACAATCTTCAAGTAATTTTACTAAGAAGAACACATGTAAATCTAGGTATAGAATTTTTTTTAAAAAATTAGGAAAAAAGCTGTTGTATCTTTGGGTCCAAGCTTTAATATTTATACCCATAGTCCTTCCTATTTCTTAAGCTAGAATGATACTCAAAGTACTCAAGTACTAGGGTGTGTGAATGAGTATCTTTATACTGATGACAAGAGATTACCTTAACAGGAATAGACTGTATTCAGTATAAATGAATCATTTTTTCTTTCATTAAGATTCAGATTTGGTGAGCTAATGCTAATATAAGTGATTCTATTTTAAAGATGGTCATTTCAGTAAAATAGTACCAGTTAAATTAGTTCATGGTGTTTGCTTTCCATTTGAATGCTATATTCCACAACGTTCCTCTATATGCAACAATTATGATTGTATTTTAACTATGTTGTATATCTATGGAAGACAGTATTAATACTAAATATTGTGGTAAGCTATTTTTAAAATGTATTTATGTCTTATAAACAAACATCTGGTATAGAATAAGAAGTATTCCTTAAAATAAAGGTAAATTTAGGACTAGAAAATGAAACTTATTTTGTAAAGCCAGAACAACTAAAATTTTCATCCTAACAACACACCTTTAGTGAAACATTCTTGCCAAATGTCACATCTCCTGAAACTGTCAGGTGATCCAATTCAAGCATATCTGGTATACTTTCAAATCTCCTTAGATAATCCTGAACCTGAAAGAAAAAAAATTGTTTCAAAAATGGGTTAACAGAAAAAGGGATTAAATTTACAAGATAGTTTAACTGAACTACAGAAAACATTCTGTTCATGGCCAAGCTCTATTCTTCCCTCTGTGGGAAGAACCAATTTATTAAGCACTTCCTATATGCTAAATCCTGTCTAGGAGAGACCAGGAGAGATGAAGACTGTCCCTACAATCAAGCGATTTATAACACCAATGAGCAGATCAGACATTAATAAGTAAAAAGGGGTGCCTGGGTGGTTCAGTTGGTTGAGCACCTGACTCTTGATTTTGACTCAGGTCATGATGTCATGGTTGAGTTCAAGCCCCCCATTCGGTGTCTCCCTCTCTTTCTGTTCCTTCCCCACTTGTGCTCTCTCAAAAATGAATGAATGAGTCAAAAAATAACCAACATGCTAAGAATCCAGGGAGTAGTTCAGATTATCTGTAGTTTAGCTGGAAAGAGATCACACTGTTTGAAGCAAGCAGCCTGGAGCTGGGCTTTATGGGATGGGTAGGATTCAGGAGAGATGGAATAGTTCGTGAACAGCAGCACAAATTATCATAAATGATCATTATCTTTCCCTCTTGTTTCCATAGATTTATAGGCAAGAGAAATGTTCTTACATGGCCTCATTTCCTGTTTTGCTAAGAAAAATTAGAAGCAACCTGAAAAGTTTCACGGGCTTCTAATACCACCCAATAGCTCACTAGCCCATTACTCTGTCCCTCCTTGTACTGGGGTGAGACTGTTTACTTCAGCTTAAGGCCCATCCTTCTTATGGCCTAATTCAAGGATATAATCCAGTGATTCTTTGTCCTTCTTCAGTGTTTTCTCCCTCTGACTTCATCAATTCTGATCAATGTATAAACGTGCCATAAATTCTCCCATCTTTAAAAGGCAAAAAAAAATCTCTCAAATCCTTCCTTGAATCAGCAGCAGCACTTGACACAGGGTGATCATTCCTTCTGTCTTGAGACATTTTTCTAATTTGGTTTTCAGGACACACACATTCATGGTTTTCTATGCAGTTCCTCATCTGTAACTCCTCAGTCACCTTTGCGGCTCCCTCCACTTCATCCTCATTCTCTAAGCCTTGGACTAGCACCTTAGGGCTCAGTTGTTGGACACTTCCTCCCTAGGTGATCCCAATCTCATGGCTTTAAATACCAGCTGTACAATACGAGACTAATAAACTTGAAAGTATAAGAAATACAGTATCTACAAAATTGAACTCCCCATCCTGTTCTCCCTAAACCTACTTCTCCCATTTTCGTAAATGGCAGGCAATTCCTGCTTCCAGTTGCATGAGCTAAAAACGCTGGCATCATTCCTAATCTTTTCTCTCTCATACTCCCCATCTAATCCAACAGCAAATCCTATAGGTACAATTTTCAAAATATCTCAGCATGTCAACCTTTTTTCACTATTCCCACTGTTATCACCCAGTCAAATCCACCATTTCCTCTTGCCAGGATTCCTGCAATAGCCTGTTCCCTGGTTTCCCTGATTGTACACTTGCTCATAAGATCAGTCACTTCACAACCCTCAGCTCAACTCCCTGATAGTTTCTCATCACTGGGGCGGGGACAGAGCCACCTATATTCCTAATATTCAATTACAAGGTTCCACACATTGGGCTTGTTCCCTCTCTGACCAACTACTCCCCCCATCTCTCACTTGTTCTGCCTCAGCCAGGCTGTATGCTGTAATGTCCCTAAAACATACTCATCCTCTGAGCAACTAGCCATTAACCACTCAGCCCCTATTCTCAAATTAGAGCAGCTCAAGTTCGTATCTCCTGCAGGGTATGCAAAAGGCTAGGAAGAATGAGGAAAAGTGAAAGCAGGGTAAAGCTAGGTGGAAAAAGGGTTGGCAGTACCCTCTCAGAATGTGGGGGAAATGGTGGGTACTTTTACCACCAGGAGTTTCCCAGCTCAACCAGGCTGATGAGAGGCACCCAAAACAGGGACTGATCCTATCCTGGAAAATGCAGCAAAGCTGCCGGACCCGGAATCGACACAATCAATATATGAGGCAGTACATATCTCCACACCAGGTGGCACTTAAACCACAACCAGGACTAGAATAGACCTGGAGAGTATGGCAGGTCTCCAGGCCAGCCACAAAGGCTCATGCTGTCAACTTCATTAACCTCACAATATTTTATGTGATGAAATTTTTAAAAAATACTTATTTATGAGAGAGGACGAGCAAGAGCAGGGGAAGGAGAGAGGAGTAGAGAATCCCAAGCAGGCTCCGCACTGTCAGTGCAGAGCTTGATGTGGGGCTCAATCCCACGAATCATGATATCACAACCCAAGCTGAAACCAAGACTCAGACACTTAACTGAATGAGTGACCCAGGAACCTCCATGATGAAATTTTTTGAATTCCATTTATCATGTTAGGATAGGGTTTTACTATACTTGATATTCCCCCTGCCCAGAATGCTTTTCACCCCAGATACTTGCGTGATACACGTCATTTCTCAGTGACACCATCTCTCTAGGCACCCAGTATAAATTCTACTACCACCACCACCACCCCCAGCCCACACATTCCCTATTCCTGCTTTTTCTCCATAGTATTTTCCATCACTTGACGTACTTTACGTTTATTTGCTTATTATCATTCTTACCTCACCAGAATATTCAGGAAGGCAAGGATTTTAGTCCATTTTATTTGCTGCTAAATACCCAGCACTTAGAACACTGCCTGGCACATGGTAGGGGCTCAATATTTGTTAAACAATTAGCATTCTCCCACGGATGAAAACAGTAAATGGTTTTACAAGAGACATACAGTAAAATGTCCCATAAAGTAAAAAGTTTTTGTACTCTCTAGCCATCAGATTTCAAAATTGAGTTACATGTTTATCTTCAACAGCTGATTCCCTTTAAAAGACATCAAAGAGGACTGTAATAGGTCAGCAGGAGAGATGGTATTTAGACCCCAATTCATTTGTGTATCATTTTCATACTTAAACATTTAAAAAATACAAATGTCCATGTATATCATATCTATAATTACATACCTTTGTAAAAGAACTGCCTAATTTAACCAAGGGCACTGTAGGAAATTCTCGCTTTTCACTCATTGTCAAAGATCCTGCATTAAGGCTATAGAGGTTTGACATCACAAGCAAGAGATCTGATGTGGTTTTGACAGGTAGGAAACGGCTCCTAGGAACATTAATACCTAGAGAGTTCTCAAAACTTTTAATGGCAGCCCCTACTGCAGTTTCTAACTGAATGACATTCAGGCCTCCATCCAAAGTCTGTAAGAAAGAAAAGGGGTCAGGGGAAGATGAGAAACAGGTTTTAGCAACTTTGTTCCGTGGAGGCTATTAATATTTGGGGAGTGGTTTCAGACACCCATTGAAGGAAACAGAATTTTGAGAACTGATACTTAGCAAGCACATACCCTATGCCAGGTGCTTATACATACATGGTCTTTTTTTGGTATCATAACTCATCTCTTTATTAAAATTTCCATCTTATGATAACGAACCAAAGGTTCACAGAAAGCTCATGCAAGGTGCCTGTCTGTGGCCAAAGGCCTTTAAGTGTCGGAGCAACAAGTAAAATCGAGGTCTGTTCTCTACCTTAGGGCCCTGTCCTTTTGTCCCTACCACAGCCCAGGTCAAGTGACTGTCCCAGGGCTTGGCACACTAAAGAGGTGGGTGTAGACTCGGAAAGACAGGATCAGAAACTGGAGAGACTGACTAGGCAAAAAGGAGGGACCAGTGAATAGATGGACCAGAAGGAGCGGGGGCAGCGGGTCTATGAGCAGCCCACCTTCTATGATCTTAGGAACCACGGAGACAGGGCTGCACCTCTGTCTTACCTTCGGATTCACAATGATTTCCATATCAATAGCATTTTGCTCTTGCAGTCTTTTAACTGCTGCGAGAGAGATCCATAGATTGTTTGTGTTAAATATTTTGAATTTTGATACAGACTTGAACTCATCAACATGTGCTTTTGGCACTTGCGCGATTTCCACCAGTCTCAGTTTGCCTTCATACTGAGTGAGGGTCCCACCCTAGGAAGGCAGAGAGGAGTGTGTGAGTGCCTCCACATCTCTCCCAGCCACAGCCATACCACACTATTTCTAGTCTGTCCAAGGACATCGATGATAAAATCCCTCAGAAATAAAATGCTTTCACACTGATTCAGTCTGTGATATGCAGCAACATACATATCATAGTAGTAGAACCAAAGAAAATATTCAGGTTATGCATCTTTTTATCCTGTGGACCCACCCTCTTGTCCATAATAAAAACCATGGGGGTATATCAGAGTCTTACTCACTTTTCAGAGGTCTGCTACCAGAACAGCCATTCCTCCTACTCCCAAACCACGGCCCATCACTACACTAATCCTACCTCCTCAGACCCTGCTCTGACTGGCTATAGGGTCAGAGGAGAAGAGGGAAGACAGAGGCCCAAGTAGATGAGAAGTGACCCCAAGTGGCCTCACTTAGAGATGTTCTTAAAGTCATGAGGCCACAGCGGTGTAGGAGGAGGGGAATGTTCAGTCACATACCAGAGGGCATTTGCAAGAGGCACAGATAGAATCCAGCCCAGGGACTGACCATTTTAATATTTACACATTGCCCACTTCTCTTATTATCGCTAAGTAGTAAAATCCTATATACCATTTCATCAAATGCCAAGTGTCATAACCACTATATATTAAAAGTTATAAAACAAGTTTTTGCTTTGTGCCAAACTGCATTTTTTTTCAACTACAGAGACATTACAGTGATAAAAAAATATATTTAAGTGCACAGGTAAAAACAAATAGTAAATTTTCAGTAAAGAAATAATGAAATATGCACACTTAGGCACCAAACTAGAAGAATATTAAAAGGTATGAACAGACATTGAAACTGTTTTCACTTAGGATTCAGATTTATACTATGTACATGTGAAATTGTTTTCAGTTAAAATCATCCATATAGATTACTCAACAATACTGTTAAATCTTGATTTATATCCATACAGTTATGTCAGGTGGAACTTAGAGTGCTCTACAGAATACTATCTCACTCTGCCTTACAATGATGTTATCAAGTGGATGCATGTATTTTGCTTCACAAAGAAAACTTTGCAAGTAGAAATAGTTTGAACTACATAACCTATTAAATGTGAAGATACGAATCCCTAAACTGCTTCCTCAGTATTTACCTTTACATCTGCTCGTGTTTTATTTGTGACTTCCATGACAAATTCACAGGGTTTCCCATTGGGTGGGTTCATTAGATGATTAAGAATGTAAAGATCCACAGTGGCACCCAGATTATCTATGTTAGACACAAAAATATACTCTTTGCCTTCTCCTATAAGAGTGTCAAGCAAACCAGAGTTGTAGAAACTGGCGTAAATATCACCATGACCCGGAGGGTACCAAGCTTCTGTATTTTCCCCTGAGTATGAGACATCCTTTGCTACAGGCAGTAAAGATTCTTTATTAATCCTCGGGTACCTTTAAAAAAGACAAAAAGGTCTTTTTCAATATCAATTCTCAGATATTCTAGACCTTCAAGTAAAACGAAGTTAAATAAAACTGGGGTGCCTAAGTGGCTCAGTTAGTTAAGCATCCAACTTGATTTTGGCTCAAGTCATTATCTCAAGGTTTGTGAGTTTCAGCCATGCTTTGGGCTCCAACTGATGCTTTGAGTTCTCTCTTTCTCCCTCTCTGTATTCCTCCCCCCAACCCTATGTGTGCACATGTGCACATGTTCTCTCAAAAATAAATTAAAAAAAAAAAAAACCCACAAAGTTAAATAAAACTTTCCTCCTTTTCAGTCTATTAAACAGTAAGTAATCAGAGGGAAATCCATTTAAGAAAATGTCTCTTTTTAAAAAAAATCTATTTGGAAAAAAAAAAAAATCTATTTGCCTGGTCCAGTAATCTGTTTTCTTGACCATAATATTTGCTACAAAAGAAATTTCCATCATCATACAAATGGGAGGACACCTCATTTTTAAGATAGTAATATATTTTATAACTCTTCAAGAGCGCCAGATTACTCTAATTTACTAAATTCACATTATGTAAATTTCTCAAACTTACTTGGTTTTGGGACTGTTCCTTTCCCTGCAAACCTGAGAAAAATCTGTCCATTCTTATAAAGAGATATATGCAGGGGTGGTGCAAGATTAGTGCTCAGGGGCATGTGTGTCCTACCACTAGTGAGAACATGTCTCGGGGCTGGCAGTGGGGGGAAGGGGAACAGAGGAGCTGGCACTCTAACAGACCAAGGACCAACCAGAAAATATTTGGGGCAGAGGACCTGCAACTAGAAAGTATCCATGAAAAAACAGATTAAAAGAAAAAAAAAAAACCTAAGGGTACAACTTTAGAAATATCCATTCTGTACAAGCTCATATAGCCCTACATCCATCCTTAAAAGGAAGACTTCTTTTCCCAGTTGCCTGGGCTTTGTCAAAATCCATCATCTGAATTCCTTCCTACAGGCATATCTCAACATGGTGCAGTTTCTGCTCCACACCACAGCGGTAAAGCAAGTACAGCAATAAAGCGAGTCCAATAATTTTTTTTTTTTTTTGCTTCCCAATGCATATAAAAGTTATGTTTACACTAGCATTTGGTCTTAAAAATATACATACCATAATTAAAAAGACACTATTGCTAAAAAATGATAACCATCAATGTGGGCTTTCAGCAAGTCATAATCACTGATCACAGGTGACCATAACAAATATAACAATAAAGAAAACATCTGAAATATTGTGAAAATACCAAAATGTGACACAGACACAAAGTGAGCAAACACTGTTGGAAAAGTGGCACCAATACCAACAGACTTACTTGTTCCATGCAAGGTCACCACAAACCTTCAGTTTGTGAACAACTACAGGATCTGCAAAGCGTAATAAAGTAGAGTGCAATCTAACAAGGTGTGACTGTGCTTCCCCTCCCCAAAGATGATTTTTTTCCAAAAGTTAGTCAATTCCCCTCAAGCCTATTCAGGATGTTGAATAAACTTCTTCTCATATGAAAGAAAGGTATCAATACTGTAGAATATGTAAAGATTTTCCTCGACCCATGTGGATCCCAAATATGCCCTTAGAAAGCCAAGACCTAAACAAGCTTCAAATATTCTGAACATGGAACAAGCAGATTTTCTCTTCAGAATGGAGGTTATAGAATCAGAGTGACTAATAATCACCTATCTATGAACAAGCGTTCAGCCTCTGAACGCACTAAGCACTTGCAAACATGGGTTTCTGGCACATGCGCATCTTACGCTGCTCTGTTTCAACAAGAGAAAAGGTATTTCCCAGGAATAACATCCCCCAAACTTTTTTTTTTTTACTTATCATACCTGCTTTGATTAAAAGTGTAGATTTTCACACGACAGTGATTGTACTTCTGTAGTATTTTTTTTGTATCCTCATCCGTGTTAAAAGAATTCATTAGAACAAGAGGAACATCTGTGTTGTAGGTTTTGTTTAAATGCTAGGGAGGAAAATAACAGATTACTCAGACTTACTTTTTTCTCATTTAAAAGTGTAAAAGTCTTAATGGTTAATCACAAAGTACCCAAAACATTACCTATATGCAGCCAAATATAAATATTTAGCATAAGCCAGACATTTTGCTAAATAGTTCACCAGGTACTTGCTCATTAAGTCACAATCCTATGAGACAGAAAGAAACTCTTATCTGCATTATATGGATGGCTCAACTGATGCCCAGAGAGGCACAGTCCAAGTCCAGAGTTGTGTGCTCAGCCAGTGCCCTGTGGCCTTACTGGATAGGCAAATGCTGACTACGCATTTACTCTGTCCAGAGCACAGTGGGGATGAAAGTACTCTCGGAATTCACGTCAAGAACCGAAGCACTCCCCAACTGAAACCTTTCCAATCTTTAGGAAGAATTAAGGGGCAACACAGAATGGGAGAAAGCAGGTTCTCAGAAGTTAGACTATTGTCTTGGGCAAGTACACCAACCTCTCTGTGCCTTGGTTTCCTCACCTGTAATATGGGGATGATAATAAAGAGTACTAGCTGTTGAGTCAATCCATGCAGAGAGCTCAGAGTAACACTTAGCGTACAGTACACACTAGATAAATGTGAGCTGCTGCTACTGCTAGTGTTGTAGTTGTCAGGGTCGTAGTGATAAAGAGTTTTTTTTTTTTCCAAAAGGCCACTGCCCCTGAAGAATTTAAGGTCTGTGATTAACAACTTTATCGTAAGAGAGAGTTCTTAGCATCCATGACACCCAGCCAGATCCGGAAATTCTCCCTGGCCTCCCCAAAGAGGTTAATAAAGCCAGGTCATCCCAGCTGTGAGGAAGGCTGCTGCTAGAAAGAAATTTGGGAGAGGAGTAGGGAGATCAAAGGAAAATCCAAAAAGATCCAGAATTTTCAACCACCATAAATGCTATTTAAAGATCAAAAGCTTCTACATCACCCCAAGGATTTGCCCTTGGGAACACCAAACCTTTTTATATACTAATAAAAAAACTAAAGATAGCAAGCTCCTTGACCAACTCAAATCCACATCTGTTATTTCATAAGATAACACGTATAATAACCTAAAATTGACTTTAGTAGTTTATGAGAAAGGCTGAATGTTACTCACTTCAATTTGCTGAACAGTCAAATCCAAAAAGGTATTCTCATTCCTCACACCAATCAGACTTTTTGGACCTTTGCAGCCCATGCTGGTTCCCAAACCACCATTGAGTTTCACCACCACCAGCTTATTTAGTACAGAAGATATATTATCAGGTAAGCCCCTGGCCTTTATCTTTTCATAGGGTTGAATCTGAAATTTAAAAAACAGAATCAATAGTTTTGGTTTTTTGTTTTTTTTTTTAATGTTTATTCATTTTTGAGCTGGAGAGACAGAGCATAAGCAGGAGAGGGGCAGAGAGAGAGAGGGAGACACAGAATCTGAAGCAAGCTCCAGGCTCTGCACTGTCAGTACAGAGCCCAACGCAGGGCTCAAACTCACAAACTGCAAGATCATGACCTGACCTAAAGTCAGATGCTTAACTGAGCCACCCAGGTGCCCCTAGATTTCAAGTAGTTTTATGAGAGGTTAAATCCAGTCAATCTAAGGGTTATTTCCAAGTGTCCTTTGAGTTTTGCTTTCTCCACAGAAAGTTCCAACTGCATTTGCTTTAAAGTCCCAAGTCCTTCTGGTACAAAATCAAGTACTTATTGGCAACTTCTCTTGCACAAAGTAGTAGTTCAGTGGTTCATTTACATTCCAATGGAGTACAAGAAGGGGAAAAAGTTACAGTATACAAATACTTGCCTGACTGATGAGAACATCTAAGTCTCCTGGACTGACTTCAGAAACTCAGAATTCCTAATTTGTTTCCATACAGTAAATGGGATACATAAAACTCATCAAATCTGTAAATATTTCTGGCACAGTATGGATCTACTTCAATTCTGGAAAAGTACATATATTACCACACATTATTCCTTCTACAAAAGGAGGCAAAAACAAAAACCAAAATATTCCTTGCAATTTTTCAACAGTAAGTCTCCCCTGAAGAGGAAGGTGGCGTAGGGATTTTGTCATACTTCTAAGTTAGAATTTAACTGTCAGACATCATTGTGTAGAGCTCGTATTGGAAAACTGAGTGTCTTCTCACTGTTCCAATACTCTGATGGGGCAAGAAAGGCAAGAGTTGGGGCTGGAGAGAATCTCCTTGTTTGTTTCCAGGAGCGCAGAGCATTACTCCTCAACTTCTCCCTCCTAGGACAGGAACAACCACACAGTGGGAGACCAAATTCTTTTGTTCAAAGCAGAAGCACAAGCAAGTCTAAGTATCTTCTAGTAAAAATAGAGCTTGTGCAAAGGTCACAAATCTAACCATTTGCAGGACTTTATTATCCTTTATTGGAATACATCATCAAATGTACACATCAGTTACAACATCATGGTGTGAGACAATTAACACTTGAGGGGACTGAGAAGAAATAAAATCATATAGTAAGTGCTCACTTACTATGAGCTGAGCTCTTTTTGTTTTGCTACCTGTAGAGGTGTGTGGGTGGATGGTGGATGAAGTCTATAATTGGGAAAGGAGTTCATGGGCTCACACTCTAGTGATTAGGTTGTGGAGGCAAAAATCCCTTTATACTTGGTCAAACATACCTATGTGTCCTATGTCGATTCCTGACCACACAATTTCTGCTGTTAACAGCTCTTTCCACACAAACTAGTCTGAGACTCTTATTACCTCTACCCTTCATGACACCTTGTTAACTGCCAACTGCAGACAAATGCACTTTTTGCTTGGTGCAAACAGTGAGAAAGAAGAAGCACTCTTCTCCAAGACTCTCTACTGGTTACCATTCCAATTATCACTAGTGCCACTAGGTAGTCTTTAGCAGTCATTAATATTTAAAAGGGCTGGTGACACAGAAAGACCAGGAAGATAGGCTTGTGGGCATCATGGCCTTCAATGGAAGCTACCTCAATACTTGGATGCTAACCACCAAGGAGAAGAAGGATAAGGACGCAGGAAAGTACATGGACTATACTGGTTGCTTCCCGTGCAACACTTGGTCCAGTTGAGGACAACATATGGTTGAAAACAACTTGGATACCCAACACACACACACACACACACACACACACACACCCAGGGCGCAGGTGACTAACATTCCCTGGAGGATGTTTCGACTCCACTGCCATGAACATTGTTTCTTCAGCATGTCAGAGAAACTGGTAATATTGTTTGGGGAAAAAAAGTCCAATTTAAGTGCTATACTACTAGAAAAGTAAGAGGAGATGACAGAGCTGGAACTTGTCACCCTAATAAAACATGGCAGTTTATAATCCTTTCCACAGCCCAGCTGATGAAATCAACCAGTCAGTGAAAGGAATGCAACTGTGATATAATGCCTTCAAATAGTCATATTATTAGGTTAGGAGAATTTCTTGGGCACATTACATTTACTCTAAGAGTTAGCAAATGGAACCAAGCCAATTATTTTCCAATTATCTTTTAAAAGCCAAGAATTTCCATTTAGCAGTTACTTTTGACTTCCCAAAAAAGACTGTTATCACAGAGGTCTCAAAACGGTATAAAAATCAATTTAACTAAAACTCCCTAGTTCATGCATTCATTTTAGGTAAAATTATCAGTTCAGAAATACTTTTACCTATTTAATGCTTCCTTTAATATATTTTTTAAAAATAAATAAAAACATTTTTTCTACATATGAGACAGACCTACATTTTCCAACTTCACCTAAAAAATTTTCATTATGAAATGGCATACATACAAGTTCATAAAATATATACAGCTTTAAGTCAAATAACCTTAATAAATAAGAATAAATAACCTAAATAAATAAGAATAGTGCCACAACTTAGAAGTCTCCTGGAGTTTGTCCCTTATCATATTCCTCTTTCACCCTTAGTGGTAACCACCATCTTGACTTTTTCTCTATTTTTACCATATGTATCTATAATGATAATATTTTACTTAATTTCATCTCTAAACTTTTGACTTGCTTCTTTAATCCACACTTATATTTAAGAATAATTCACATCAATGCCTGAAGCTATAGTATATTCACTTTTCACCATCTAGTATTCAATTTTTATATCCACTAAATGAAATAAAACTGTCACTATTCACTGATGATATAACTTTATACAGAGAAAGTCCAAAGACCCTACAAATAAGTTATTAGAATAATGAGAGCATAGCAACATTGAAGATACATAATCAAAGTTTTAAAAAAATAACAACTGCTTTTAGAGCCCTTGTACCCTGCTGGTAAGAATGTAAAAAGGTGTCCAGCTATTAAGAAAAAAAAGTATTGCGGTTCCTAAAAAAAATTTTAAATAGAATACCATATGATCTACCAAGTCCACTTCTGGATATACACCCCAAAGAACTGAAAGCAAGTTCTCAAAGAGATGTTTGCACACTCACCTTCATTATTCACGATAGCCAAAAAGTGGAAGCAACTCAAATGTCTATCAAGAGATGAATGGATAAAACATGCAATATACCACCCATATACATGCAATGGAATATCATTTGGCTTCAACAAGGGAAAAACATTCTGACACATAGTACAATATGAATGAAGTATGTTAAAGTGAAATAAGCCAGTCATAAAAAGGCAATACCTGTATGATTCAGCTTATATGGGGCACCTAGAGTAGTCAGATCCTATAGACAGACAGTAGAAGGGTGGTTACCAAGGACTGGGGTAGGGAGGAATGGGGGAGTTGTTTAATGGGAACAGTTTTAATTTTGCAAGACCAAAGATTCTGGAGGTTGGTTGCATAGCAATGTGAATGTACTAATGAACTGTATGTTTAGAAATGTTCAAAGATGATTTAAAGAAGATTAAGTGTCTATATATATGAAGAATTAGAAAACAGAATTGAATAAAAATCGCAAATAGCAAATATTTAGGAATAAACCTAACAAAAGATATCCAAGACTTCTATACTCAACACTATAGAACATTTCTGAGAAAAATGAAAAGACTTAAATAAATTCAAGGATGTATTTATCATGTTTATAAACTTGAAGACTTACAAATGTAAAGATGCCAGTTCTTCCCAAACTGACCACTGCAATCCTACCAAAAGCACAACAGTTTTTTTGTGTGGAAACTGACAAGCCAATTTAAAAGTGTATGAAAATGCAAAGGGCAATGAATAGACAAGACACTCGCAAAGAAAACCATCAAGTTGAGAGAACCAGCTTCATAACGGTCTTTTCTAATTGTAGTAGCATAAAATTTGCCATCCTAGCCATTTTTAAGTGTATGATTCAATAGTATTAAGTATATTCACGCTGTTGAGCAACCAATCTCCTTAATTATTTTTGTCTTGCAAAACTGGAACTATACTCATTAAAACACATGTCCCCACTTCCTCCTCCACCCAGTTCCGGGCAACCACCCTTGTATCTTCTGCCTCTTGGAGTCTGACTACGCTAGGAACCTCATACAAGTGGAATGACAGTGTTTGTTTGTGCTGGACTTACTTCATTTTGCCTAACATCCTCAAGATTCATTTAGCATTCTTTCTTAATAGTGGCTTATATGTTTGAGGATATTCTAAATTAATGCGGATTTTTCCAGAAGTCTATATTTAAAGTTTCTTTGTGTGTATGAAAAATATATGAGAAAAGGGAGGCTGGTATGAAGGACTAGAATACAGGTACAGCTTGACAAATTTATGGTAAATTGAGTATTATAAAATGTATGTAAAAGTTATAAAATTCAATACTTGCAGATATTAAAAATGGAATAGGATACAAGTTCTGAAGTCTCAGTTTAGTAATCAAAAAATGGATTCTTAAGAGTTTATTGATATACCCTAACTTTGAATTTTAAAAAATTAAAGGATGAAAAGAAAATTACAAGCATAACCACAGCCCTAAAAGTAGGAACTGAAGAAAATGCTGTTCTTCAGATACACGTGAGAACAATGAAGAATGGCAGGATGTGGGTTTCAAACATCATTCAATACCTGTGTTCTCAATTTCCTCATATCTCTAAGGGATAGGCAGCCTGTCATTTCAAGGGAAAAGCTACAGAAATATAAACAGTATAAAAACATTTCTTCAATATTTAAGTATATTATAATCAAAACATTAACAGGATGTCAGTTTTTTCACTGTCACTCTCTAGACATAGTGCTGTCCACTAGAACTTTCTGTAATTATGGAAATGTTTTATTTGTAATGGCCACATGTGGCTGTTGAGCATTTGAAATGTGGCTAATGCGACTAAGGAACTGTAGTTTTCATTTTATTTAATATTAAAGTAAAATCCACACACAGGGCTAGTGGCATGTGCAGTTCTAGACAGTCTATTTAAAAAATCAACCAAGGAATCAGAATTCTGTTTTCCATTTTCATATAACTGCTCAGGTCTTTTTTTGTTCAGTGTGTAATCTTTTTCCACTTCAGTACCACTAACATCATGACAAGACATTCAACTGAACACATAAAGAGATGAGCTAAAACCTAATTCTTCCACGTCTTCAGTAATCAATATTCCATTTCTACAACAATGCACAATATTGAGCTTTTTACTAACTATACACTGATGTTCAATGTCAGTCTCAGAATTTGACCAAAGTATCTATATTCAGTCTCAGCTTAATCCTCTCGAAGGCTGAATGCCAACCTCCACCACTACACACCAATTCAGGAGTCCTGGAACGTCTGATGGGGTAGGTACTATCCTATCTTACCATTATTGCAACCTCACCAATTTAAATAAGCCGTACCATTAGGACTAGTTGTCAATATCTGACTAATCTTCTTCAAACTGAGGTAAACTTTCTAGATGTAACTTGGGATGAGAAATTTCATGTAACATGAATGTTCTAATCGATCTAATATAAATGATTACTACCAAAGATATTTGTTTTATATACAATGTTTGCAAATATTTCAGTTAAATTTAAATTGGGAAACTGACAATAAACTTAAATGTTGAGTATATAGGGTATCTTTAGGAAGAATATAATTTCCATTTTGAACTGATAAATGTACAGATACAAAGTAATATCAAGTGAATAATGTAAACTTGGTCATATCTTAATTTTAACCTTTAAAGAAATGCTTGGTATACTAACATGCATACCATTAAAGTAAGCTTAGGAACCATGTTTAAGTTTTAGCTGTGTAATTTCCTTTAGGTCATGGGTCTTTAGGAAAAAACACGAACAGGAATTTTTTACTTCCTGTAAAGATGAATTAAAAAGCAAAATGTCAACCTCATGCCTAAAGTTTCACTGAGAAAAAAACCATCCAAAACAATATATATTCAAGATAAATCATTTCTGATCCACGCACCACAAAGTCCATGAAAAATATTTGGAGAAAAAGTACGTTTTGTTCACACAAATCAAACTTTAAAATATGGAGTTAGGACATTTGGCTTTCAGCCAAAAGATATATCAAGTATACTTTTAGTCTTAATTCAAATCTCCTCAAGATTGGTATCTTAAGAACTTGAGTTTAATTTTTAATTTTTTTTAATGTTTATTTTTGAGAGAGAGAGAGCGTGCAAGGAAGGGACGGGCAGAAAGAGAGGGAGACACAGAATCTGAAGCAGGCTTCAGGCTCTGAGCTGTCAGCACAGAGCCAGATGCAGGGTTTGAACTCATTAACCGTGAGATCATGACCTGAGCCTAAATTGGACTCTCAACTGACTAAGCCACCCAGGCACCCCTAAATTTTTTTTTAGGATTTATTTTGAGAGAGGACAAGGGGCGGGGGGGTGGGTGGAGAATTCCAAGCGTGCTCTGCCCTATCAGCACAGAGCCTGACACAGGGCTCAATTTTATGAACCGTCAGATCATGACCTGAGTCAAAATTAAGAGTTGGATGTCTAACCGACTGAACCACCAAGGTGCTGCAAGAACTTGAGTTTAACTTTTAAATGTAATTCTGAATTAGCTTTCAAATATTTGGGTTGAAATAAAATGAGCTCATTCAAGCATAACATTAAAGTCCAAAACTGAGTTAATAAAGACTTTTGGTTACAAGCCCAGGCAACTCACAGTTGAGTGGCCACAACTCCGTGAAGTGCCATATTTAGAACCCTCCACCCCAAGATGAGTGGACACGGAGTCACCGTATCTCTGTAAATGTCAAGGAATCAGCGTTTTTTACAAGGTGCTTTCAAAAATACCCACTCATCTTGCTGTATCTAATCTTTAAAGCAGCTAATTAAAAAAAAAAAAAAAAAAGGGCCTCACTGAGGAAGAACTTGACTGGTAACAAGAAAAGGACTGACCAGAACTATGGAGGGAAAGGGAAGAAGAGCCACAAGGTACTGGTGTCCAGCTGTGAACAGGAGAGACATGTCCAGAATGGGCAGGTTGGTGCTGCTGCTGGAAGCCTTTAACTAGACTCTTTTCACTTATGTTTCATGACTTATAAGCACCCCTCCCCCAAAGAAACAGATACAGACATACACATGTGCAAAGAAAGGTAGCAATCATTTGATTCCAGGAAGCCAGGACACTTTCTGTCCAAAGTTTATTACAGGTTAAATTAGGCAGTAAGCACAACTTTCCATCACATAAGCCACCTTACATACGAACACAAGTTCTCTCTGTTGCTGATACTGTCCACACCCTTACCAAGGACCTCACCAAGCAATCCCACAGAGCTCAGTTCAGTTCCACAAATCAAGGGGATCTGTGTTAGAAAGTTGCTTGGCAACAGCTGAAGTTAAAC
Organism: Proteles cristata cristata; assembly: GCA_017311185.1. NCBI lineage: Eukaryota > Metazoa > Chordata > Mammalia > Carnivora > Hyaenidae > Proteles > Proteles cristata. The sequence goes on from JAESUZ010002979.1 coordinate 751,452, forward strand.
CAGACACACCTAAGTCACAGAGACATTTTTACACCTGCCCTTCACTTTCCTCTTCTCAGCTGCCCCAGGAGAATGCACAAAGCCATCTACTCCTGTAAAGATGGATGGGGTTTGGAGACAACAGGGAGTACCATGCACTGCTGGACACCGCCTCGATGTTACTCTGACTCAGTCACTTTAGTGTGATCTTTATGCTCTCAATCCTGCTCATCCCGTTTCGCTCTCTCCAAGACATGAAGAGAATTCAGTGTTGTAAGAAGACCTCTACCACAAATAAATACACAATACAGCAACCACTACATGTTAAGTGGGGCAAACCACATGAAGCTCCCTGCAAGATACGCACAGAAGGCTAGGCCACTCCTGTTACCTCCTCCTGGGAGAAAAGAAATGGTCAAAACCCAACTTCTTCTGGCAATAAACAAAGTAGTTAGCAATGTACTAAAGAACATAATTTAAACAGGATTCTGCCCCATAGGGTTTCAATCTAGCTTTTCTACAGAAACTGATTTTTTAAAAGATCTTTTAAAAGCTGTCTACCATGATCTGTACCTTGCCAAGTCTGTTCACAACTTAGTTTCCAGTTAGAAGAAAAGCTGAATTCATCACACAGTCATGGACACACTGTTCCCATTAGCAATAGTATAACCCAGTTCTTGGTAGCATATTTGTGCTATTCTTGGAGACTGTGCCAAATACCCGAAACAAGCCAACAGTACCTGCCCTGTTATGGTTCACAAGGGTATGATTATTGCAATCTGAAAGATCTTTTCTTCAACAAAAGCCAGTTCGCCTGAAAAAAAAAAAAAACCTATGTAAACAGTAAAACAAGTTTGGAATGATGCTCCATATGTCCAGAAAGTATTCTAAGAACTTAAGTTTATTCAGAAAACCCTTACTGCATGGTGTCTGTGTGCCAAGTTCAGTGCCAGGCACTTTCACATACTGTGTCTCCATTTCACATTTCTAAAGGTAATGACTAAGCTTGGGGTCATTTGAAAGCTCCTACACATTAATGACATACCTAGACCACAGATTTTTTTTTTCATTAAGCCCTTCAGCCACCAAGATGAGCTCAACCCCTATTTCAAGGGCAAATAAAAACCATCATTTATGGGAACACCCTCAACTTTCTGCCACCAGATGCTCAGAACCTTCCTGCATATCTGTCTTCGTTTCTTTTCCCTTTCCTTCTGGTCACAGGAGGAGCTGTCCTCCACCCTAAGGCAATCTCTCCACACAGTGCCCATCTCAAAACTCCATTTCATCAAGCATCCAGTCTCATTGGTAGCCTCCCCTCTCCATTCCTTTCCACTGAAATATTGAACATATTCAACATTTGCCATCTAAAAAAGAAAATAGGAGTGCATATACTTGCTTATCCTTTTCAACACCTACATCCCTCTTCTTAGAGGCACGGCTTCTGAAAAAGTTTGCTGCACTCACCTCTGCTTCCTCACCTTCCATTCACTCACTCATTCACTGCAATTTGGTCTTTTCTATGGGTCAGCAAACTGCTCTTAACAACATCATCCATATACTCCTAATTGTGAAATCCTATCAGTGAGGTCAACTCTTCTCTTGCACGCTTGGCTACATTCAATATAACAACATTCATTATATCCCGAAATGCTCTATTGTCCTTGACTTCTGAAGCCCCACATTTTATTTTCCTCCCCTTTCTGCCTGTTTCTATTTACACCCATTTTAGGTAGATGTCCTCTTCCCATGCAATCTGCTCCAATCCATAGCTTTGTTCATTCACTCTGGTCTCTATGGCACCAAGACAAATCCGGCTGCTCAGCCAGAAGACTGTTCCCTTCTGATCAATGACTTGTGAGTCTCATGGAATTGTCCCTCCTTCCAGTCAGCATCCTGCTCACCTCTCACGTGTGTTACTGCAATGGTCCCTATGTTCTCCTATCTGCTTCCAATCCACCATCACCTCACGGGTGGCAATCTTTCAGAAAAGAAGATTTGAACATGTTTTTCTCATTACATCATTCACAAAATAATGCACTGACATGCATGGGAGAGATTATTAGCTGCCTCCCTCAACATCATATTTTCCCTTCCACCCTAGAACTCTGATGTTCAGCTGGGCATACCACCATCCCAAATAAGATTACATTTCCCTGCCTCCCTTGCAATTATTTGTGCCAAAGTTGTGATTAAGTGGAAGGGAAAGATTTCGAGAAAGTCTCTGTGAAAGGGTAGGGGCCTTGCCCTTCTTCCTCCTTCCTGCTGTGTGGAATGGAGACATGATGACTGGATTTGATTTGAGCAGCCATCTGGGACCCTGAAGAGAGATGCTAAGGATGGCTGAGTGGCAGACAGAGAAGCCCAGGTTCCTGATGAGCACCAGGCTGCCATACGAGCTCTGGATTATCTCTCTCCAGATCTGTTATTCTGAACGTCACTATTAAATGTAGCTGAATCTAATCTTAACTGGAAGACATGGTTTGCAAGGTGTTTGATTATTTGGCCCTTTTTGCCTTACAGTTTCTCCTCTCCTATTCTCCCTAGCACACTACTACAGGAACATGGAGCAGGGGGCTTCTCTAAAGTGCCCTAGGTCTGGCTTTTAGGCCCCTGAACTTTCCCCCTCCTGCAACTTCACTTTACTAATTGCCTTTTCCTCATCCTCCACATCTCAGTTCAGACCAGCAACCCTCAGGCTTTATGAGCTATCAGGCATGGACTCCCTTTCAGAAAAAAATGCAAATGCTAGGCCCTGGAAAAATAAAATTATGCATATAATTTACTATATTACTGTGTAAATTCATTCACTGAATATAATCTTTATAGGAGATGCTATTTCCTATGAAAGTTATCATGCACATAAAGCAAAAAATAAACCCTCTCTCCAAACTGAATTTCAATGAGAAGGCTTCTGTTTGGCTTGAAGAAGTTGATACTGTGATAAAGTTTGAGAAGGTTACATGCATCCCTCTTTAACTGCCATTCTGACTTTTCTTTTTTATGACCCCAAGTACTGAAAGCCTCAACTCTCTCCAAGGAACGTTCTCACAGCCTGCTGTCTGTTGAATGTAAGCTTGTGATACGAACTCCTGAATTCTCCAAGGCAGAAAGCTCAGGGGCTCATATATTTCCTTTGTCTTCGAAATTTAAGTTCATTGTGGTGAAGACTGAATCATCCATGCAGCATCACGCCATCTTCAATACAAAGCTCAGAGATGCAGAAGAGGATAAGTGACAGTGAAATGGGGTGCTCACTCTCCTGTATAGCAGCAAGACGAGAAGTGCTCTTTGGCATCACAGATATTATCTGTGCACAGAGCACCAAGACTTCTCTTCCAGCACAAGTTTTGCTTGGTTTCTTGGAAATCTTATCATTTTAAAAACATTTTAGGATTTGTACTAATTCCTGTCTGAGGGCACCAGCAGACACCTAATGTATGAAAACCAGTAGATGGCTGTCCTGAGAAATATCTGAAATTGCAAGGATATGATGTAGCTGCCGTTTCCTCCATGACCTGATTCCAATCCTTGTAATAAACTACACAATTCCAGCGTGACTGGGACCATCTGACAAAAAAACTGCAGCAGAACTGAATGAGGCAGAAGAGCACAGTAGCTGAGGGCACAAGCGTTAATGCCAGGATGCCTGGGTCTGAATCTTAGACTCCACTGTTTATTATGGCAAGTAGTTTAGCTCCTCTCGATTTTTTTCATCTCCTTCATTGATTTGTTATGAGGATAAATGAGATAATGATGTAAAGTGCCGAGCAGAGTGCACAGCCCACAGTAAGAACACAAATGTTGGCTGGTATGATCACTGCACGTGGATTCAGACACGCACTGTACTCCCACTCCACATTTTAACATTTCTGACACAAGGATGCAGCATATAATTGATGGATCTTACAATCGACTGGTTGCACTATTTTTCTTTCTTAGTGGTACACAGAAAGTGCAACTTACACCCAATGACACAAATTTGATAAAAAATGGTATTGAATTTCTCTTTCTGCTCCAAATCACAAACCAGCTTAATGACCTCCCAAGTACAGGTTTCACCCGAAGTCTCTCTCCAGTGATGTGTAATTTAAGCATAGTTTAAGACAGGCATCAAAAACTACAGCCATTGAGTCAATCAGGTCTGCCATTTGTTTTCATAAATTGTTACTGGAACACAGCCACTCTCATTAGTTTCCATATCTATCTACGGCTGCTTTCATTTAACCAGAGCTGAGATGAGTAATCACGACAGAGAATGCATAGCTGACAAAGCCTAAAACATTTACTATCTGGCCCTTTACAGAAAGGACCTGCTAAAACCTGGCTTAGGACAAGTCTTCTAAGGTGAAGAAAATACAGTTTTTGATAATATTTCTGCCTTGTTAAACTGTGCTTCCCGCAAAACGGTTCCAAACTGCCTGACAACTCCTCAGGATGGCTAGAGAGAGCAGATGTCCTTTAGGCTCTCTCCTGTTGGCTCTGTGCTTCCACAGGCAAGAGCACCACTACAACAATCCCCCAGCTTTCGCATCTCCTAGTCCTGGAAAGCAAAAGCAGAAACACATCACTGGTAGAACTCAGGCAATTCTCAACACAGAAAGACTATCCAAGATTTTAAAAGTCTTTTACCACTGATATGAAGTAGTTAGAGTAGTTAAATTTTTGGACACAGGAAACATAACAGTGGTTGCCAAAAACTGGAGGAAGGAGAGAATGAGATATTGTTTAATTGGTAGAGTTTCAGTTTTACAAGATGAAAAAGTTGTGGAGATTGGTTGCCCTACAATGTGAATATATTTAACACTACTGAAGTGTACATTTAGAGATGATCAAGATAAACGGTACATTTTATGTGTACTTTGTAATTAAAAGAAAAACTTTTAATTGCATTAAAGAAAAACTTTAAGTGCTTTGTGTGGGTGTATATGTGCAGGCACACATGCATGCCTTATCAAGGTGTCTAAGGACCACATAGCAAAAATATCACTTCCTTTAGAAGCCTTTAATGACCTTCACATTCCTAGGAGTGGATCTAGCACAACCCCTACCTCTGGTTTCAGCTATTACCAACGTCTATCATAGCAATTATTACACTGTCACCAGACTGTCTATTCGGTGCCTCGTATGTGTTCCGTGACTGTAAACTCCATGAGGAGAGAACTGCCATGTGGTTCTACCTTCACCATACCCGATGCCTTTAACTGTCAGGCTCGTTGGTGGCACTCACATATTTGTTGAATAAATAAGTGAGTAAATGAATGGAGCAAACAGAGGTTAATATTGATGAGTGAAGTTAACTTATTAATAAATAAAATCCATAAATAAATGAAATCTGTTCTCTGGAATTTTTTGTCTTCTTAAACACAAAGTTTAAAACAAAACTGGTTTCATCATTAATTAGAAACCAGATTACAAACACCTATTGCTTTAAATCAAGAAAAAAGTACTGGGATCAGCACATATTATGTAGAAGTTTGATGAAGAAAACCTAAGTCTAAGACTCTGTACAAAAAATGTTTATAACCCAAAGTGTAAAACAGTCCCTGTGATTAAGTAAGCCAATAGGATGAACAATCATATAATAAACATTATAAACTGAGCCTGGAAAAGTATATTCTGTAAGAAAGTCCTATTGTCTTCTTCTGCTTATAAATTATAACAACACAAGGAAAACTATCAAGTCAAGGACACAATTTAATTTTGCTAGGTATTAGTAATATTAACTCCTGTATCTATGGGGTTTTTAAAAGTTATTTTTAATTATTCTAAAGTATTAATTAAAACCGTGGAAAAGAAAACACAAAGGCAATTTTTCCAGTGCTAGAGGATATCAGCTGTCCTATTTATACACTGAATCCTCATGTCCAGAGGCAAAAAATTTATGAGAGGGTATGCAAACAGGTCTTTTCAAAGATCAAGTCAGAAATCTTGGCACCAGCACTGTTCTCTAAACAATTATTCTCATCAGCATTGACCCAAAAGCTCGTGTTCAGTATCCTTCAATATAATCTGCTACCTCGGTTACTAATGTCAGCCTCAGTAAAAACCTCAGCAAGAATTTTTATCTGGAGCCAGAATCATACAAGTCACTTATCTTCACCCTAAGTCTCAGGTTGCCCAAACTTAAATACCATGCCCTTGTGTTATATAAAGGTGAGAATCAAAGCAATTCAAAGTCTAATAATAACCAATTACTATAAATAAAAGGATAATTCTGTATTAAATATTTTAAGCAACACTACAAATAGCCAATGGAAAAATTCAACCTAATAAATATTTATAGATATTTTTCATCTTAACCAGCAAATATATTTTACGGCAATAATACTCAATGTTTTAAGAACTGGCGAAACTGACAATAGATGCAGATCTTTAATGCTAATTCAAAGAGGCCTTTCCTATCTCTGCCTACCCTAGCTAAAATAATACTTCCAGTGCTCATCCTTTGTGCCCTTTCCCTTCTTTGTTTTTCTTCATGTCACTTATTACTACTGGAAATTACATTATATGTCTTTTATTGTCCTTTTCCCCACTAGACTGTCAACTAGAAACTAGATGAGGGTAGGGCTATGTCAGTATGGTCCTTTTATAAACAGTTTGCATTCAAAACATTGCTGTTGAACCAATAAATTAATATGATTGAGAGCAAACTGGTATACTCTTTCTGGAAAGCAATTTGAAACATGTAACATGAAGCTCTTTTTTACCTTTTTGTAACAAGAAACTTTAAAAAGTTCATATCCTCTGAAAAAAACACCATTTCTCATTATTCTTAGAATAATTCAGAGATACATAGGTTTATATATAAATATATTCATCACAGGATTTTTATACTAGAGAAAGTTACCATCAGCCTACATGTCCAACTAAAGGAGAATCTCCAGAGATGACACAAACTGATATAACTGTATAAACTCCCAACCCTCACACTCCTGTCAACTGTTCCTACCAAAATACTTCCTTCAAGTGATGAGTTGGAGTCATTATTTCCATCAAAAAAATAAGAAAAAATACTTGATTTCCAAAGTGGAAAGAGCCAAGCTCAAGTGACAGATGATCGAAGAACTAATCCTGTTAACAGTCATCAGCCATCCTTCCTACTATTTCACCTAAGCTTTGACAATCCAATTCCAGCAGCATTCTGCAAAGCTTTCCCAACTCACCAAACCTGACATAACACAATAAACACACACACCCCTTTGGGTACCTACAGTTTTACTCAGTATGAGAATGGCATCTGATTCTTTTAGTAACTCTGATGGTCCTCTGAGATAAAGCCAACCCATCACACATACCTTGAGTTTAGTAGATAAAAAGTCCATAAACATGGATAGAGCTGCTGGTTAAATAAATACAATTCCAGATAGGGGCGCCTGGGTGACTCAGTTGGTTAAGGGTCAGACTTCAGCTCAGGTCATGATCTTGTGGTTCAAAAGTTCAAGCCCCACCCCTGGGCTCTGTGCTGACGGCTCAGAGCCCAGAGACTGCTTTGGATTCTGTATCTTCCTCTCTCTGTCCCTTCCTTGCTCATATTCTTTCTCTCTCAAAAATAAACATAAAAAAAATTTTTAATACAATTCTACATATACCCTAGGGCTTTCACTATGTAGATCTTCAATAAAACTCAAAACAGAATGGTACAGCTAATTATCTTCATTATGGAGGGCACTATATTGTTTATTCTCACTGGCTTGACAGACTACATACCTCCTCCAATCCTGAAAATTAAAGAAGTTATAGAATTTTAAAAAGGAATACTATCTATAATCTTATTACAATTCTGTTTTTTTAACTGTATTCAGGATAGCACCTGATATCTAGAAACTGTGGAGTTTGTGTTCTTGACTTCACTGCCATTACTGCTAAACTGGAAAAAAAAAAAAAGTTAAATACACTGAAAGAGAGTAAGTTCAGAATACACATATAGTTGGGTTTGTAATGGTGGAACATATTACTGATTAACACTGAGCATGAGGTAACTGCTCAGATATTGGTTGACTTACCAAATGAATGAGAACATTATAGCCCAAGATCATGAGATTGGATATTTTAAACTTTAAGTTTGCTCAATTACATACCATCAATGTCTAGAAACTAAACTGCAAGTTAAAGGACAGCCACCCTTCACTTGCCTTCTAAAAATAGATTCCAACTAGCCTACTATAAGGCTAAGGACCTCCCACCTCCTGTATTTTCCATCATCTTGTTAGTTCAGCAAAAATTATTCCTCTTCACAATTCATTGAAAACATGGTTCCTATTTACCTTGCCTACCTTCCTCTCTCATTCTTCCATTCCTACTCTCCAGCAGTACTAAAAAAAAGAGTAGTTCTTAGAGCAACTTTCACTCTCTTGTGCCTTTGGGCTTTTGCACACTTAATTTACTTAAACCTAAAATGTCCACCTGACTTTTGGGGCAAACTCTTACTCATACTTCAAATCTCAATTCTAATGTCACCTTTTCATACCTAACTTGCTTAAGATTTCCCAACTGCTCCCCAGCTCCTTTTCCTGCTATACTTGGTACAAATACCTGGAATTAATTTATTTAAAACATTCTGGAGAGGTTTAAATTTTTTTTTTTTAATTTAAAAACTAAGTTCAGTGGGGTGCCTGGATGGCTCAGTAGGTTGAGTGTCCCAACTTTGGCTCAGGTCAAGATCTCACGGTTTGTGAGTTCGAGCCCTGCATCAGGCTCTGTGCTGACGTCTCAGGGCCTGGAGCCTGCTCCAGATTCTGTGTCTCCCTCTCTCTGCTCCTCCCATGCCCTTCCTCCCTCCCTCTCTCTCTCTCTCTCTCTCTCTCTCTCAAGAATAAACATTAAAAAAATTTTTTAAATAAGTTCAAGCATAGAATCACGACAAAGTTTTAAATATGTAAACTATGTCAACGTTTTACAAAAAAATGTACATTCATTCACAAAGATATTTTCCTTAGTATGGTATGCATCTGTTGACCAGAACTATATCATCTTATGGAAACCACACTAAAAATATATCATCTATGATTTCCAGTTTCACTTCTTCAAAGTGCACCAAGAACTTAGTCATCATGAAACAATCTGCATGAAGAAGCATCATTCTAGATTTATGCATTTTCTTAATCTTTCATACTTGTCTCACCCACACCCAATTTAACCATTGCTTTTTCCCCAAAGCATTCAATTCAATTTTCTTAAGTAACTACTTTACACCCTTTTCATTGGTTTACATAAAATGTAGTAACATTATGCCATTACAACAAATATAACTGGTACAAACAGGTTTCGGAATAAACACAATTAACTTTTAGTGAACAAGCTATTCCACTAGTGAGAAAAGAACTTATAAAGGGTAGACCCATGTATTCAAAGAAAACGGGAGAACCTCAGCTGTTAATCTCTCTAGGTGATTAGGTTGAAGCTGGTTACTGAAGTGTTTCCAGAACTAACAACAAAGCCATTATCCCACTGTACTATAAATATCTTTGTGCAAACATCTCCCCACTAAACCAAAAAATCAAAACTAGTTTGCCTGTGCTGTTGATTCTCTTAGCCCTCAAGGCATCTGGGCATAGCCTGAGGCAGCAAAAATGGTCCCCTCCTAGCTAAAGGGAGTTAAAGAGCTATACAAAGTTGTCAGCTCTTTAAAAGAAGTGACTGTCTTTATTTTTTCATTCCTAATAGTTAAAATACTATGTGTTTGATAAATCTGTATAATAAAAGTAATGAACAAAGGAGACATTCACAGCCTCATGTAGGGGCTATCGGTAAACCAGACAAAAGACTTCACCCAGGGAGATGTGACTGCTAAGGGTAAGCCCAGGTCAGGAAAGCAGCAATGGGAAATTAGTCTTTATATGTACACATTCAGGTTTTCTCTATCCCATTAGAATGAAGTTCAATGAGCGTTAGGCTTGTCTATCTTGTTCACTTATATTCCAGTGCTTAGATAAATGCCCACTGCACAGTAGTTCTTCAAAAAGTATTTGTTAACTGTGCTTCTGCAAGAACCTCAAAAAGAAATGAAGGTATTTTAAGCTGCAAGGAAAGGAGTGTAGGCTACTCAATAGTTCTACTCAAGGAATGGTGATTGCTCTCTAACATATCATAGTAGTTAAGAGTCTGGGCTCAGCTAGACCTGGACGGAAATTCTGGTTCTGTCACTTAGTAGCTAAATAAAGTTGTGTAGACAACTCAATCTCTCTTACTCTCAGTCTTCCATTGTGAGACAAAGATAATAATGGGCTCCCAGAGTTGTCTGAGAATCAAGTTAAGAGCTGAGAACAATGTTTGGCACATTAGTACTTAAGTGTTCGCATTGTTGTTACTATCTCTATTGTTGATAAGCACATAAAGTACTGCACACTCTGTGCTCTAAAGATAAAGACATTCTGTGCACTAGAGAGTATGTACTTTTTTTAAGAACTCCATTACTGTTACTAAAGGATACTAAAGAACCAGGTTGTTGGCTACCTGGTTCATATCAGGGTTCTTCCTCTGAAGTTCTGTTTCCTCTTTTGTAAAATGAACATAATAATAGTGGCCTGTCTTTCAGGTCCATTGTGAATATTAAAGAAGATTACAAAACAAAGGATTCATAGACGTTACTCATAAGCACACCAACCCTGACAAATAAATATTAACTATGTACAGCTTCGCATATATGGGTTTTTATGATTTTTTTAAAAAATGAAAAATGCTGGGGCACCTGGGTGGCTCAGTCGGTTGGGTCTCCAACTTTGCCTCAGGTCATGATCTCACTGTTTGTGGGTCTTCGGCTCTGTGCTCACAGCTCAGAGCCTGAGGCCTGCTTCAGATTCAGTGTCTCCCACTCTCTCTCTGCCCCTCCCCTGCTCTCACTCTCTCAAAAATAAACAAACATTAAAAACAAATTTAGAAGTGAAAAATGCTTAAAGCTTTGATTCATTAAAAAACAAAAACCACTGAGTTGGTGTTTCATGCTCTTTTGAAATAGCAGAAAACTTTCCAATCTCCTGAAGGCTTTAGGACTATGTACAATGAAGACACTTATCTTAAGACCATCTATAAATAGAAATCTTTGTTTAATGGTTTACTTCCATCACTTTTCATATGTAGTCTAGTCATAGACTAGACTTCTGGCATCTCCATGTTTCTTCTCAGCTACCTTTTATTTGTTTTCCGTTTTAAATTTGGGATTAAAAATTCCATCAGCACTTTCAGCAATTATTTTGTGCTTCTTTTGACTCAGCAGGAAATTTTAAAATGAGATATAGGTAACAAAAACAAGCTTGGGTAGCTATATGTTTCTAGTTAAAAACCTCTTTCTTTCCAGGTTTTCTACAAATCAAACTGTTCTAAAATTAAGTTATTTAAAAACACATATTATAAATTACTTCTCACCAATTCAATTTGTATGTATTTATCTACTTGTAATATTGTTTTTTTACTTATGATGCTTTTGCCTCTTAAAGTCCCATACCTAATGACTTCCCATTAAAAACGGTAGCAACTTCCAAAACACTGTAAGAGATGTAAAGTTGTAATACTCTCATTAAAACTGTGTACTTTAAACCCAGTAATCTAGAGAAGAAATGACAATAACAAACAAAAATAGGGTAGTGACAGAAAGCAAGTGATCCCATGAAGTAGGAGGTAACTATGAAGAGAAAGTGTCAACTAAAACTTACTGTAATCTACAATTTTTTTATAAAAATTCTAAGAAGTTTTAAGACTTTTGTATATATTTTTTTAACTACAAAAGGCAAAAGTAATATATACAGGCAGGGGGAGCTAAGATGGTGGCAGAGCAGGAGGACCCTAGGCTTGCCTCATCCCTCGAACAAGCTAGATAACTACCCCATCATTCTAAACACCCAAGAAATCAACCTGAGGACTGATAGAACAAACTGCACAACTAAAGGGAAAGAAAGGATCACATCACAGAAAGCAGGAAGCATGGAGACGTAGTTTGTTGGGGGGGAATAGACTGTGGGTGCTACAGAAGGAATGGAACCCTGGTCTCAGAGAAAGGCAAGAGAGAGAACACACAGGGAAATGCACAAGGAGAACACTACCCCAAAGCCACTGGCTGAGAAAATAAGAGGGGCTGATTCTTTTGAGTTTTGCAACCAGCAGGACTCAAACTCTGGGGTTTTGGGGGTCCATGGGCTTGGCTAGAATAGAGGGACCTGAAGGCACTGTCCTACTCCTTCAAAAAAGGCAGGCAAGCAACTCAGGCATACTGCATGATCTGAGGATCACCTACCTCGCATGGTGGAACACTGTTCCTGTTCTTGGAATGCATCTATGAGAGGTGGCATTGCCTCTCTGGGTACAAAGGAAACAGCGGGTACCATTTCCATCCCCCACCCCTCAGCATAGGCACAGAGACACCTGGCAAGGGTGGCTAACTCAGACACTGGCTGTTTAACCTGCTTTGCTCCAAATCCCACGACCTTGCACTCTGGCAGGGATGCCCACCTGGATCAAACCTGCATCAGTCCCAGCTTGGTGAAATCCTTTCCCAGAGGACTAAGGCAGGTTCCCGCCATACCAGGTCCCTAAAGTGTGGAGTTTTAAAGTCAACAGGCTTGGCCACAGTGGATCTCCAAATGCACAGTGCTGCTCTAGGCACGTAAACAACCCAGAGACAGACATTGTGAAAACAGCAATCTGCAAAATGCCTAGGATGCATGAGGGGGATTTATTCAATTATTGGCTCTTCTGGGAGGGCTTCCCTGAAAGCAGCAAGCACGGACTCCCCTCTCCAGGGACAAAGGAGCAGGCTGGGCACCATTTCCTTTCCCTGTCCTCAGCATACACCAGCTTTAGTAATTAGCACAGCATCAACACTGGCAGCCTAATCTGCTTACACTAGGTCCTTACCGCTGGGGCTCCGCTGGTACTGCTTTTCTCAGGCAGGTGTGCCTAAAGACCAGTACAGCAGGTCCCTTCCCCAGAAGACCAGCACAAACCCCCCACATGCACCACATCTACTGACCACAGAGTTCCACTAAGTTTCACTTCTAGTGGAAACAGCATCAGGTCTCATTTAACCAGCAGACCAGAGCACAGCTAGTTAAAACTTGCCACACTCTGGCCAAGGTCCCTTGCAGACGAGAAAAACCTCTGCAGATGACTGATCTGAGGGATAGAGGAGCCAAAATACAGCAGTAGAGTGCATACAACACACATCAAAGACACTTCCTGAGTCATGAGACCCTGGACGTTGTATGATCTCTTCTTCATAAAGTTATTACTCACAGAAGCAGCAAACATAACAAGATTTTCTACACAAAATGCCAAGATGGAGAAATTCATCCCAAAGAAAGAACAAGATAAGGTCACAGTCAGAGATCTAATTGAAATGGATATAAGTAACATGACTGATGGAGAATTTAAAGCAACAATCATAAGGATGCTTGCTGGGCTTGAGAAAAGCATGGAAGACATCAGGGAGATCCTTACCACAGAGACAAAGAGTCAAATAACAAACAATCAGGGAAAAATGAAAAATGCAGTAACTGAGATTTCAAACTGACTGGATTTAATGACCACAAGGATGGAAGAAGCAGAAGAATGGATAATACATAAGACAGAATCATAGAAAATAATGAAGCTGAAATAATGAATAGAAATAATGAAGAGAAAGAAAAATGATAATGAAAGTAGACTTAGGAAACTCAGTGACTCCATCAAATGCAGTAACATTCTTATCATAGGAGTCCCATAAGAAGAGAGAGAGAAGGGGAAAGAAGGTTTATTTGAGGAAGTAATAGGTAAACACCTCCCTTTTCTGGGGAGGAAAACAGACATCCAATTTTAGGAGGTACAGAGAACTCCCATCAAACACCAAGATAAACTGTAGTTAAACTTGTAAAATACAGTAAAAATTCTAACAGCAAGACAAAGCAAGTCCCTAACTTACAATACAAGACACATAAAGTTAACAGCAGATCTTTCCACAGATACTTGACAAGCCACAGGGAATGGCATGATATATTCAATGTGCTGAATGGGAAAAATCTGCAACCAAGAATAGTCTATCCAGCAAGGCTGTCATTTAGAATAGAAGGAGAGTTAAAGAGTTTCCCAGACAAACAAAAACTAAAGGAGTTTGTGACCACCAAACCAGCCTTGCAAGAAATATTAAAGGAGACTCTCAGAGTGGCCAGGAAAGACCCAAAGTTGCAAAGATTAGAAAGAACAGGAAAAATCTCTAGAAACAATGACAAAACAAGTAATAAAATGGCTATATATATAAATATATATTTATATAAATAATTTCCCTGAATGTAAATAAGCTAAATCCTCATAATCAAAAGACAGAGAATGTCAGGGGCGCCTGGGTGGCTTAGTCGGTTAAGCGTCCGACTTTCTCTTGGGTCATGATCTCACAGATCGTGGGTTCGAGCCCCGCGTCAGGCTCTGTGCTGACTGCCAGTTCAGAGCCTGGAGCCTGTTTCAGTCTGTGACTCCCTCTCTCTCTCACCCTCCCCTGCTCACACTGTCTCTCTCTCTCTCTCCTAAAAATAAATAAAACATTTAAAAAAAAAAAAAAGATAGAGAATGTCAGAATGGATAAGAAAAAAACAAAACAAAACAAGACCCATGTATATGCTGCCTACAAGAAACTCATTTTAGACGTAAAGACACCTGCAGATTGAAAATGAGAGGATGGAGGGGCATCTGGGTGGCTCAGTTTGGTTGAGTTGGTTGAAAATCCGACTCTTGATTTCAGCTCACATCATGATCCCAGGGTAGTGGGATTGAGTCCTGTGTTGGGCTCCACACTGAGCATGGAGCCCATTTAAGATTCTCTCTCTCTCCCTTTGCCCCTCTCCCCTGCACATGTGCACTCTCTCGCTAAAATAAAAAATAAAGTAAGGGCGCCTGGGTGGCTCAGTCGGTTACACGTCTGACTTCAGCTCAGGTAATGAACCTGCAGTTCATGGGTTCAAGCCCCACATTGGGCTCTGTGCTGACAGCTCAGAGCCTGGAGACTGTTTCAGATTCTGCATCTCTCTCTCTCTGACCCTCCCCTGCTCATGCTCGTTCTCTCTCTCTCTTCTCTGTCCCTCAGAAATAAATAAAACATTAAAAAATTTTTTAAAAATAAAAATAAAGTAAATAAAGTGAGGGGATAGAGAAACATTTATCATGCAAATGGAGGTCAAATGAAAGCCAGAGTAGCCACACTTATATCAGACAAATTAGATTTTAAACCAAAGACTGTAACAAGAGATAAAGAAGGCCATTATATCATAATAAAGGGAACTATCCAGCAAGAAGATCTAACAATTGTAAATACTTTATGCCCCCAAGTTAAGAGCACCCAAATAAATAACACAATTAATACCAAATATAAAGGAACTCATTGATAATAATACAGTAACAGCAGGGGACTTTAACACCCCACATACATCAATGCACAGATGACCTAAAAAGAAAATCAACAAGAATCCAACAGTTTTTCTCCCAGTGTTTACTTATTTTTGAGAGAGACAGAGAGAGAGCATGCATTTGTGGGCAAGGGGCAGAGAGAGACACACACAAAAACCAAAGCAGACTATGGGCTCTGAGCTGTCAACACAGAGCCTAATGCAGGGCTTGAACCCATGAACCGTGAGCTGAAGTCAGACACTTAACTGACTGGGCCACCCAGGCACATTGGTACCAAAGGCTTTGAATGACACACTGGACCAGATGGACTTAACAGATATATTCAGAACATTTCATACTAAAGCAGAATACACAATTAAAAGAATGTTTGAAAACAAGTACACAGGGGACATTCTGTAGGCTTTTTATATATGCCTTTTATGATGTTTAAGCATGTTATCAAAAATCTCCCAACAAATAAGAGTCCTGGACCAGACGGCTTCCCTGGGTAATTCTACCAAACATTTAAAACATAGTTAATGACTATTCTTCTCAAGCTGTTCCAAAAAATAGAAATGGAGGGGAAAAACTTCCTGACTCATTCCATGAAGCCAGCATCACTTTGATCCCCAAACCAGAGACCCAGCATAAAAAAGAGAACTGCAAGTCAATATCCCTGATGAATAGGGATGCAAAAATTCTCAACAACATACTAGCAAATCGAATTCAACAGCATATAAAAAGAATTATCCACCATGATCAAATGGGATTCATTCCTGGGTTACAGGGCTAGTTCAATATTTGCAAATCAATCAATGTGATACATCACATTAACAAAAGAAAAGGTAAGAACCATAGGATCCTGTCAACACATGTAGAAAAAGCATCTGACAAAATACAGCATCCTTTCTTAATAAAAACCCTCAAGAAAGTCGGGATAGAAGGAACATGCTTGAACATGCTTGAACATCATAAAAGCCATATATAAGAAGCCCACAGCTAATCTCATCTTCAGTGAGGAAAAACTGAGAACTTTCCCCCTTGAGATCAAGAACACGACAGGGATGTCCACTCTCACCACTGTTGTTTAACATAGTGCTGGAAGTCCTAGCATCAGCCATCAGACAACAAAAGGAAATTAAACGCATCAGAATTGGCAAAGAAGTAAAAATTTCACTTTCTGCTGACAACATGACACTCTACATGGAAATCTCAAAAGACTCCACCAAAAGAGTACTAGAACTAATACATGAATTCAGCAAAACTGCAGGGTACAAAAGTCAATGTGCAAAAATCGAATGCATTTTTATACACCACTAATGAAGCAACAGAAAGAGGAATAAAGAAACTGATCCCATTCACAATTGCACTAAAAATCATAAAATACGCAGGAATAAACCTAACTGAAGATGTAAAAGATCTGTATGCTGAAAATTATAGAAAGCTTATGAAGGAAATTGAAGAAAACACAAAGAAATGGAAAAACATTCCATGCTCATGGATTGGAAAAATAAATACTGTTAAAATGTCAATACTACCCAAAGCAATCTACACATTCAATGCAACCCCAATCAAAATTGCACCAGCATTCTCAAAGCTAGAACAAACAACCCTAAAATTTGTATGGAACCACAAAAGACCCCAAATAGCCAAAGTAATATTGAAGAAGAAAATCAAAACGGGAGGCATCACCATTCCAGACTTTAGCCTCTACTACAAAGCTGTAATCATCAAGACAGTATGGTATTAGCACAAAAACAGACACACAGACCAATGGAATAGAATAGAGAACCCAGAAATGGACCCACAAATGTATGGCCAACTAATCTTTGACAAAGAGGGTAAGAGTATCCAATGGAAAAGACAGTCTCTTTAGCAAATGGTGCTGGGAGAACCAGACAGCAACATGCAGAAAAATGAAACTAGACCATTTTCTTACAGCACAGACAAAAATAAATTCAAAATGGATGAAAGACCTGAATGTGAGACAGAAAACCATCAAAACCCTAGAGGAGAAATCAGGCAATAACTTCTTTGACCTCAGCCACAGCAATTTCTTACTCGACACATCTCCAAAGGCAAGAAAATTAAAAGCAAAAATGAACTACTGGGACCTTATCAAGATAAAAAGCTTCTGCACCGTAAAGGAAACAATCAACAAAACTAAAAGGCAACTGAAGGTTATGGTAACATATCAGATAAAAGGATAGTATCCAAAACTATCAAGAACTCACCAAACTCCACATCCAAAAAACAAATAATCCAGTGAAGAAATGGGCAGAAGACATGAAATAGACACTTCTCAAAAGGAAACATCCAGATGGCCAACCGACACATGAAACATCACTCATCATCAGGGAAATACAAATCACAACCACACTGAGATACCACCTCACACTGGTCAGAGTGGCTAAAATGAACAAATCAGGAAACCATAGATGCTGGCAACGATGTGGAGAAATGGGAAGCCTCTTGCACTGTTGGTGGGAATGCAAACTGGTGCAGCCCTTCTGGAAAACAGTGCGGAGGTTCCTCAAAAAATTAAAAATAGAACTACCCTATGACCCAGCAATAGCACTACTAGAAATTTATCCAAGGGATACAGGAGTGCTAATGCACAGGGGCACATGTACCCCAATGTTCATAGCAGCACTCTCAACAATAGCCAAATTATGGAAAGGGCCTAAATGTCCATCAACTGATGAATGGATAAAGAAGATGTGGTTTTTATATACAATGGAATACTACTTGGCAATGAGAAAGAATAAAATCATGCCATTTGCAGCAACATGGATCGAACTGGAGGGTATTATGCTGAGTGAAATTAGTCAGTCAGAGAAAGATATCATATGTTTTCACTCATATGTGGATCCTGAGAAACTTAACAGAAGACCATGGGGGAAGGGAAGGTGGAAAAAATAGTTACAAAGAGGGAGAGAGGGAAACCATAAGAGACTCTTGAATACAGAGAGCAAACAGAGTGGATGGGGTATGGGACAGAGGGGAAAGTGGGTGATGGGCACTGAGGAGGGCACTTGTTCGTATGAGCACTGGGTATTACATGTAAGCCAATTTGACAATAAATTAAATTTTAAAATGGTAGTATACTATTCTAACTTATGCAAGACAGATTTGTTTTCTTATGGAAAGCCTAAATAGTTACACTTTATAGATACTTTTCTCATTCCTAAATGAATATTAAACTGACTTACGCATTTAATTAGTAATCTTTGGCTATAAATTATATCTAGGCAAGTGATTTATACAGAACAAAATAAGTCCTGGGCCAACAAGCATAAAAATAAATAAATAAAAGTAGAAAAGAAAACTACATGCCAATCTCCCTGATGAACGTGGATGCAAAAACTCTGCACAAAATATTAGCAAATCAAATCCAACAGAAAGTTGAAAGAACAATTCACCACCATCAAGTGGGATTTATTCTTGGGCTGCAAGGGTATCAGTATCATAAATCAATGAACATGATACACCACATTAATAAAACAAAGGATAAAAACCATACGATCCTTTCAATAGATCCAGAAAAAACATCTGACAAAGTACAACAACCATTCATGGTAAAAACCCTAAACAAAGTAGGTTAGAGAGAACATACCTCAACATAATAAAGGCCATCTACAAAACATCTAGAACTAGTATCACTGTCAATAGGGAAAAACACAGCTTTTCCTCTACAGTCAGGAACAAGACAGGGAGGTCCACTATCACCACTGTTATTTAACAAAGTACTGGAAATCCTAGATTCAGCAATCAGACAACAAAAAGAAATTAAAAACATCCAAATCAGCAAGGAAGAAACCAAACTTTCATTATTTGCAGATGACCTGATACTCTATGCAGAAAATCCAAAACACTTCACCAAAAAAATTGCTAGAACTGATAACATGAATTCAGTAAAGTCTCAGGATACAAAATCAATGTATAGAAATCTGTCACATTTCTATATACCAATAATGAAGCAGCAGAAAGAGAAATCAGGGAATTGATCCCATTTACAAATGCACCAAACACCAGAAAATACCTATGAATAAAACTAACCACGAGGTAAAAGACTTGTAATCTGAAAACTATACAACACTGATGAAAGAAATTGAAAAGGACACAAAGAAATGGAAAAACAGGGGCGCCTGGGTGGCTTAGTGGGTTAAGTGTACGACTTTGGCTCAGGTCATGATCTCACAGTTTGTGAGTTTGAGCCCCACACTGGGCTCTGTGCTGAAAGCTTAAAGCCTGGAGCCTGCTTCAGATTCTGTGTCTCCCTCTCTCTCTACCTCTCCCCAACTTGCACTCTGTGTGTTTATCAGTCTCTCTGTCTCTCTCTCTCTCTTCCAAATAATAAAATAAAAACATTTAAAAAATCATTTTAAAGAAATGGAAAAACAGTCCATGCTTATGGATTGGAAGAATATTGTTAAAGTGTCTATACTACCCAAAGCAATCTACACATTTAATGCAGTCCCTATCAAAATACCACCAACATTTTCCACAGAGCTAGAACAAACAATCCTAAAATTTGTATGGAACCATAAAAGATCCCAAATAGCCAAAGCAATCTTGAAAAAGAAAGGCAAAGCTGGAGGCGTCAGAATTCCAGACTTCAAGTTCTATTACAAAGCTGTCATGATCAAGACAGTATGTTAGTGGCACAGACACAACTATATGGTCAACTAATCTTCAGCAAAGCAGAAAAGAATAGCCAATGGAAAAAAGACAGTCTCTTCAACAAACAGTGTTGGGGAAACTGGACCGTAACATCCATAAGAATGAAACTGGGTCACTTTCTTATATCATACACAAAAATAAATTCAAAACGGATGAAAGACCTAAATGTGAGACAGGAAACCATCAAAATCATAGAGGAGACCACACAGGCAGTAACCTCTTTGACCTCGGTCAAAGCAACTTCTTACTGGAATTGTCTCCTGAGGCAAGGGAAACAAAAACAAAAGTAAACTATTAGGACATCATCAAGATAAAAATCTTCTGCACAGTGAAGGAAACAATCAACAAAATTAAAAGGCAATCTTTGGAATGGGAGAAGATATCTATAAATGACATATGTGATAAAGGGTGAATATATAAAATATCTTAAGAATTTATTATACTCAACACCCCCAAAACAAATAATCCAGTTAAAAAATGGGCAGGAGACGTGAATCGACATTATTTCAAAGAAGACATAAACATGGCTAACAAACACATGAAGAGATGCTCAACATCACTCATCATTAAAATTACAATGAGATACCACCTTGCACTGGTCAGAATGGATAAAATTAACAACAAAGGAAACAACAGATGTTGGCGAGGGTGTGGAGAAAGGGGAACACTTTTGCACTGCTCGTAGAAATGCAACCTGGTGCAGCCACTCTGGAAAACAGTATGGAGATTCCTCAAAAAGTTAAAAATAGAACTACCCTACAACCGAGTAATTACATACTAGATATCTACCCAAAGGATACAAAAATACTGATTCAAAGGGATATGTGCACCCTGATGATCATGGCAGCATTATTCAACAATAGCCAAATTATGAAAGAGTCCAAATGCCCTTTGATGAATAAACAAGAGATGGTGTATATACTTAAAATGGAGTATTACTCAGCCATCAAAAAGAATGAAATCTTGCCATCTGCAACAATGCGCATGGAGCTAGAGAGTATGTAAGCAAAATCAGTCAGAGAAATACAAATATGATATGATTTCACTAATATATGGAATTTAAGAAAAAAAAACAAACAGATGAATATGGGTTAAACCAAAAAACTGAGGGTTACTGGAGGGGAGGTAGGCGATGGGATAGGTTAAATGGGTGATGGGTATTAAGAAGGGCAATTCTGATGAGAATTGGGTATTGGATGTCTGTGACGAAACACTAAACTTTACACCTGAAACTAATAGTACACTACAGGTTAACTAACTGGAACTTAAATAAAACCTTGGGGGAAGAAAGTAATATATACGATAGTAAAAGAAAAATTCAAACACTACAAACAGGTATGTATTCATCACCCTTTTAGAGAAGTCAGCTGAAGTAATAAAAGTAGTAGTTAACCTTTTGGGTCATTTGGCCCATATCCTTATCAACTAAAGTGGTAGCTTTCAAAGAACTTTCCACTTCAGCAGCGATTAGAAAAGACACAGGCAGAGGACCTTTGTTGAAAAGGAGTTGGAAGAAAGCTGGAGTTGGAAAAAAGTTCTAATAGAAGAGATAACAGGTCCAAAAATCCAACCTAACCTGCTTATGTGACAAAACTGCTCATTACTAAAATCAAACTTGTATATTCCCTTTAAGCCAACCCTCCTATAGTATGTGAACAAAAATTCCTTCAAAATAACAATGATCCCAAATTGCCTAAAAAATGCAACTGAACCCTCTTGACATCATCCTATTTATACTGTGTACTAGCTTTAAACTCTGCAGTACTAAATAGCCAGTGACTAAAGAAGTAGAGTACACTTTGAGTTTCATTCTGTAATTCACACTGTTGGAACAGCCCTAGAAGAATGAAGGTGGGGCAGGGGAAAAGGCCAGAGGCTATAAAAAGAAATCTTTATAGAAGATTAAAGGGCAGGTGTGAGTGGGTGGATAAAGGTTAAGAGAAAGGCCAGCTGAGGGGGGAGCTAGGCTGACTTCTTCCTTGGGAGAAGACTGAATGAAGGAAAAGACAGTATTTTAGAAAGATACGTATTTGCTCAGCTTATGTGTTTAAGGGAAATGGTAAAGTGGGAACTAGAGCCCTACAAGGGTTTAAGAAGAAACACAGTTCATTTTTTTTTTTAATGTTTTATTTTTGAGACAGAGATAGATAGCATGAGCAGGGGAGGGTCAGAGAGAGAGGGAGACACAGAACCCGAAGACAGGCTCCAGGCAACATTAGTTGCACAATAGACTATGTTTCATCTTCCATTAAAAAAAAAAAAAATGCGTTTTTACTCCACACACTTTCAGTAAATTTCTCAGAATGCCTTACCATTTAAACATGCACATTTTAATGTTTTATACTAATAGACTAAGAAAAACTCTCAATTATTTTATGGAGCAAAACAAAAAATCTGCTGAATTTATTCAACATTGTATGGTATTCTTCATGCCAATTCTTTCCATTAAAAAAGAGAGAGAGATGACCCTATATAACTCCTCCCCATTCACAAATACATCCTCACCCTTTGGGAGACTTTAAAACAAGAACAATGACAATCAAGTCAAGATGCTGTGTTCTGATCTAATTGAAAAAGCCGTTTTTAGAGAACATTTTCACATAAATGAGAATGTACCTTATTATCAACAGAGATCACTGTTGGCCAAGTGATAACAGGTTTTAAGTTAGAGCTCAAAATAACCTGTTAGCCACAGTACTATCTTCTTGAGCAGACTCTATTATCTCCTTGTTTCTTTTTAGTTCCCATCCCTCTACATCCAATATATAAACTCAAATATTAAGTTTGTTCAGGAACAAGACACTAACAGCCTCTCTAGAAAAGAATGAAATGGTCAAATGAAGCTGCACATGTTGACTGGTCCTTCCTTGCACTAATCCAAAACACGGACCTTAATACAGTTTTTAAAAAATTTCTTTTATTTATGTAGCTAAATATCAAGGTATATCTGGATTATAACATTTATGTACTTAACATTCACAAAATTGGAACAGAGAATTATCCATGCCATAACTCCTTAAATTGAGGGTTTTTTGTTTTAGCCAGAATTCAATAAAATATGGACTCAATCGGCTTTTCAAAAAACATATACGTGCAGAACAAACTAATGGTTACCAGAGGGGAGGGGGATGGCACATTGGGGGAAGGGGAATAGGAGATACAGGCTTCCAGTTATAGAATGAGTAAGTTACAAGAATAAAAGGTACAGCACAGGGAATATAGGCAATGGTACTGTAATAGTGCTGTATGGGAACAGATGGTAACACTTGTAGTGAGCATAGCATAATGTATAAAATTGTCAAGAATCATTATATTGTACACCTGAAACTAACTTAACAGTATGTGTCAACTACACTTCCACAACATAAAAATTTTTTTTTAAAGTATATGCTTACTAACTAAACTGCTAAATGAAGTATTCAATAGAAGAGTATATTCATAAAACATAAAATTTCAATGCTATCTGTAAGTATATCCTTCAATCTAGTATTTATACAAATATTTTATTAAAAAGTAATCATCTGAATGAAAAAGGCATTTAAGTTCAGTTTTCTAAAGGCCAAAGAAGTAATCAAAAAGTATACTAAAATGGGTTCAGCAAAATTTTTCCCTAAAGGGCCAAGAAGGAATGTATTTGGTTGTATAGGACACAGGGTCTCAGTTCCAACTATTCGACTCTGCCATTGTCCTATGACAGTGGCTATCATCTGTGTTCCAATAAAACTTTATTTATGAAACAAGGTAGCCAACTGGTAGCCTGCCAACTCCTATACAAAAACAGAGATATTCTACTATGGCAACATTTATGTGCAGAGCTTTGACCCAAGGCTGACGTGAGAAATGTTACTCTAAATGACTATTCTCCCACAATAATTTCTTCTTGGTTAGGAGGCTAAAGTATCACCTGCATTTAAGAAACAAAAACCAGAGGCGCCTGGGTGGTTCAGTTCGATAAGCATCTCACTCTTGGTTTCAGCTCAGGCCATGATCTCAGTTTGTGGGATAGAGCCTCACATCAGGCTCCAGGACGATGGCATGGAGCCTGCTTGGGATTCTCTCTCTCCCTCTCTCTGCCCCTCCCCCTACTCATTCCCTCTCTCTTTCCCTCCTTCTCTCTCAAAATAAATAAACTTTAAAAAAAAAACTATTTAAAAAACAAAAACCTATGTGTAGTACAAAAAAAAAAAAGTTATGCTTTGAGAGGAAAACTGACCTCTGCATAATCTCTATGACAAGAGACAGAAAATCTATAGGAAAGGGGGGAGGGAGGAAGGGAGCTGGAAGAATGTAGAGAAGCAAGGTGAACAACACTGTCCCGTGATCTATATTCTTGTAACTATTTGCAAAAGTTGTTAACATTCAGAGTGTAACATTTGTGGCCTCAAGAAGTTCAGGACAAAAAAGAACAAACTTACCTTTTCCCTCTGTCCTCTGAAACCTTCAACATTAAGGGCATATGGGATTATAACTATATTTTTTAAAAGATGCTCAAAATCTATGCTTCAAAATTTTTAATGAAGACTTACACTTCTATAAACAGAGAAAAGACTTCACTAAATGAAACTACATCCAGAATTCTATTTTTTTATTCTTTTTCTGTATCAACTCTGCATTCCTATCAGTAACTAAAGCTTACTACGGGCACACACCCTCTTTAAAGTATTTGTCAGAACCTTGTTAGGGATGGTAGTACTGAACTGAAAAAATCCTTCGGTGGTTCTGATTCCTCCCTCTCTGCCTTCTCCACCCTGCAATCCTTATGCCAAGATTTGTTATAACACAGTATTTTTTCAAAATACACAAAGGCAGATGTCTCACTGACAAAGCAGTATCCTGAACCTGAAAATATACTAAAAGTAACAAATCTGTGTGCCTTCCTACACAGTAGGCTCTATCATCCAAAGATTAAGTTTGTGTAGGAAAAACAAGAGTCCATGTATGCAAGAATTAACTACACCTTTATGCTCAGATCCATCATTAATTAGAAGAATAAAGTTACTTCAATAAGGAATAAACTTCTAGGCAAAATCAGAGTTACTTAAATGTCTAAATTTTTTATTAAATTGAGAATAGGCTTATTCTCAACCTTTTTTAAAAATCTGAATTCAAAAACAAATCTGACTGAACTAACAGTTCCTTTTTTAAAACTATATCCAGAAGAATTCTCTTATTACTCTTTTTCAGAAGATATTATTAATTCTACACTTATAATCAGAAAAACAGATCATTAATTCATTCACCAAGGCCATAGTAGACTTCCACACACGCGCGTATACACACACACACACACACACACACACACACAGTGTAATTGGCAAGCATTACAGACAAGAGGAATTTTAACTTCAACATCAAAAATGAGAAATTCCTCAAGGTGAATGGTTAAGTGAGATTTTTATTTTCTTTAAGTTGTTGTTGTTTCTGTTTTTTTACAATGAGCATGTAATCAATAATTTTAATAAATTTAAGAACTGAAAAGCATTTTCCACACACTGGAAAGAAAAGTACTCCTAACCAGGAACTACATTTAAGATTTTCTCAGGAAAAAATCCAAGGGACTCCATTAGCTTAAGTCACCATAGATGGTATATAAATGATGTGTGCAATTACATTCCAATTAAACTTTACATACACAGTGGAACAGTCTTCAGGCAGAACTTTGCCAAACCTCTGCTCTAAACAGCCTTGTTTTAAAAACAGATAACTGAAGACTGTAGACATTTAAGAGCTAAACTATCTAGATAAAATTGCTCCACTCGTCTCTTTCACCTGAAATGAAAAGTGCTACAAAAAAAAAAAAAAAAAAAAGAAAGAAAGAAAGAAAGAAAAGTGCTACAAACAGCCAGGTCAAAACTGCCGACAGGAAAGAGAAGAAAGGTCAATATATTAACAAAACCTATTCCCTAGACAATCAACTGCATTTAGATCATTCATTCAACAAACATTTGCTTAGGACACATGGTTCCCTAGCCTCAAGGTCTCGTAGGAAGACAATACATGCATACAAACAACTACTACTCATGCCAGCTAAGTGCCACATGATGGCAGAAATAACCACTAGTATCTGAAAAAATGCTTCATGGTTTAACATGTTTCCACATATGCTTCTTAATGAAGCCTCATATCCCTGTAAAGTACATAAATCACTTGGTTTTATTCTCATTTTACATCAACCTCTTAAGCAGTAAAACTAGACTTGTACCTCTGATACTACTGCACTACAATTCTTCAGAGTAGCTTTGTGCTAGGGGTCGATGACAGAGGTGGAGGCATTTAGATTGAGCCTCAAAGAATGAGCAGGATTTTCATAGGTGAAAAGACCAAAGTATTCCAAAGAAATGATATACACAGAAGTCTAGAAGCAGAGAAATACAACATGTGAAAAACAGGTAAAGGAAATATGGCTACAAAGACAGGTTGAAAGCATGAGGCGAGCTTTAAGTAGGTGACTTAGCATCTTTACAAGACACTATAGGCTATCAGAAATCAGATGGTTTGGGGGAAAGAAGGAAGAAAAGAACATAAATGAAGCTCTTACTGTGTGTTTGGTACTTTGCAAAAGAACTGCCTCATATTCAGGGATTTTTTAATTCTAAGGTAGTGTTATAGCGAGATTAGACTTTCCTAAATCCTCTGCAGGACTGAAAAGTAGAAAGCAGTAGGTTGTAGTTTCGGCAAGAGGAAATGCAAAGTGATGGTTCTTACAGGTCCTCCACAGTATCTCACCCCCAAATTTAAGCCCAGGTCTTGAATCACCTTAAATTTTCCTACATTTTCCTAAATTTTCCTACATCTAAAACTTACCGAATCTTCTGGAGGTCTCTGGATTTTTCCCCAATCCACAGAAGGTCCTTTTTCTTGCAAAAATCTATGAAATAGCTTCCGAAATCCATCAAGGTCTTTTTTAGTGTGCTATGAAAATAGAAGTTCTTGTTACAATTAGCAGAATGTTTAATTTTAATATAGATATTATACATTTAAAATACCTTTCAATTAAATTCTTACACTATTAGAATACAGAGTACAGCAGAGAGTTTTTTATGTCCCCAACTTAAAAGTAAAGAGGAACAAAAGTTAATAGGAACCACACTTAAAGTAATACAAGCAAATAATACCCAAATCTCCCAGCAGTTGTCATGTAAACTCAACACCATTTGGTGAAATTCATGGGAATTTCAATTGGTTCTCTACATTTATTTGCCAATATCTTTTTCTACTTCTTTTAAGTGAAAATTAACCTTCACTTAAAGTAAAAAAACACAGCTAACCTCAAAACATTAAGTACAAACTGAAATTTGAAAATTAAAAGGAGGATCTATTGATTTATAAGCAGAAAAGTAAAAATACCTGTCTATGCTGACAAAGTAGTATGGTTCTATTAGAACTGGCTCTCTGGAAAAAGGCATGCAGCAGGATATATGGTTGATAATTCTAACTGAATACTGGTATCCATTTTTCTACCCAATGATATTAGAACACAGAACAAATAATTTTTTGTTCTGATTCTTTTAGACTTTAGAAACTTCCTAGAATTAAAGAAGAAAGGACAATGGTTTAACAATGGGCAAATGTTAAAAATCCTAATTGTTAAGCAATCGTAAATTTTTTAATGCTATTATATTTTGTGTTTATTACAGGCTAAATGATCAACAGAGGCAATAGGAACTTAGCATAGAGCTGGATGGAAGAAGTGAGAGAAACACTTACCTCAAACTCATGTGATGGTGCTGTGGTAAGTATTTTTTCGAGTTCCTTCTTCACAGATAATTCTAGCTCTTGTCGAATGACTTCTTGGAACTGAGAAGCACCATCCTGAGACATGGCTTTGCTAAGATCTTAAAAATATAGAATCACCAACAGAAAAAAAATCAGACAGCCATTCAAATAGCTGGTAAGCTATAACTGATTTATTTCTAGTTTCTCAGCAAATGAAAGGGTTCAACCCTTTAGTCCTATTATCCCTCGAAGCATTTCAGTAGTGTCCACTAATTAGGACTATAGAATCATATATGGCCTCAAATTTGTTACACCCATATGTATTACTAGTATATCTGAAACAGCAATAAACACTTTCAGAAAGATGGGGCAGGTGGAATAAATGGATTAATCTTCATTTGGGCATTTAGTTCCATCTCTACTAATGTTTCCCTCTTAGCCATCAAAGCTAGAGAAAAATGAGAACAACTGGAATAATGTTAATAAAGGTACATTTTATGAAACATGCCCTTATGAAACTGTTGCCGGATAAGAGAACTGAAGGGGCTTAGCAATTTCGCAGAAGCAAAAAAATCCCTTCCCTTCCAGGCCAGATGAAAAAAAATTAAGGAATTCTTTCCATTTTAGAATGAAGCCCCTCCAGTTTCTCATTCCTTATTAAAGAAAAACCCCTTGAGAGATACTGGCAATTCCCAGGTGCCTCTGTGTCTGGCATCAACCTTTTCACCTCAAAGGAGAACAGAGGGCTGCCTCCCCACTTCTTGTCCCCAATTTCAGCCAAGACTTTTTAGTGTTTATCTCTGTCATACAAAACTATCAGGGCTTTTGGCACAGATGGGCATCTCTGTGACAGACGGATCTCACTAAAGGTGACTTCCTAAAGGTAACAGAAGTGCCTGATAGATGTAAACAAATAAAAATAGAAAAATATAGAAGAAAACATCCCAAGCCTAAGCACCTTGGGAGAAATATGCCAACACATGTTGTTTTATATGCTTAGTTATCTAGATAGTAATTATTTTGTCGATTACTTACGAAATAAGGGACAATCAGACTACTGTACACATCACCTTTTTTCTTCAATACATACCCAACTCAAATATTTTTATAAATGTAGTTTTTTTTTTATTTTTTTTAATGTTTTATTTATTTTTGAGAGATAGAGAGTGTGGTCAGAGGAGGGTCAGGGAGAGGGAGGGAGATAGTAGAATCTGAAGCAAGCTCCAGGCTCTAGGCTCAAAGCAGGGCTCAAACCCATGAACTGTGAGGTCATGACCTGAGCCAAAGTTGGACGCTTAACCTACTGAGCCACCCAGGCGCCTCGCTATAAATGTAGTTTTGAAGCTTATGTTCAAACATTTTGTTTGATAACTAATTAGTTCTACAAATGCTGATTAATTGAACAGAATCATTTCAGTAAAATGTACACATCATAAATTCTTTTATTTGTTATCTAGGCAGAAGAAAACATTTATACAGGCAGAATTAAAGCCAGAATAACCAATAAGATACTTATGGGAGCAGAAATTAGTAAACTATGCAACTCCTAAAGCAATTCATTTAATGCAGACAGCTTCTCCTTCCAAATACTACAAATGTTAACAAATGAGATATTTAATATCGTTCTTCAAAAGTCTTTTAAAATACATTTCCTGTAATATTAAAATCTGGGGGTGGGGAGGGGGAAGGGAACAAGGAAATTTGGCAAGAACACATAATCTAATCCTAAAATAGCTGTTTTCTTTTTCAAATTTTTTTAACGCTTTATTTATTTCTGAGAGAGTAGGAGAGAGAGAGGCAGCATGAGCAGGGGAAGGTCAGAGAGAGAGGGAGATACAGAATCAGAAGCAGGCTCCACGCTCTGAGCCGGC
Source organism: Proteles cristata cristata (assembly GCA_017311185.1). Lineage (NCBI taxonomy): Eukaryota > Metazoa > Chordata > Mammalia > Carnivora > Hyaenidae > Proteles > Proteles cristata. The sequence continues at coordinate 781,046 of JAESUZ010002979.1, forward strand.
TGTCAGCACAAAGTCCAACGCGGGGCTCGAACCCACGAAGTGTGAGATCATGACCTGAGCCGAAGTCAGAGGCTTAACCGAATGAGCTACCTAGGAGCCCTAAAATAGCTGATTTCTAACTGTGCTCTTAAGGGTGTTTTTTGTTGTTGTTGTTTTGAGAGAGAGGGAGAATGAGCAGGGAGAGGCAGAGAGAGAGGGAGACAGAATTCCAAGCAGGCTCCCTGCTGTCAGCATAGAGCCCTGATGCCCAGGAGATCCTGACCTGAGTCAAAATCAAGAAGTCAGACGCTTAACCAACTGAGCTACCCAGAGGCCCCTAATTGTGCTCTTTTTCTAGGCATAAACCACAACACAACTAAGTTTATGGACTCCAGTAAAACTCTAAAGTGACCTAAATTGTGGTTCATAAGTGACTTCTTTGTGAGGTAAGAAACACACACACACAACCTTACTGTATGTTTCCACTAGTAGGTAGAGACTTGATAATCATCTGTTAACAACTTCTGACAATGGATGAGCACTTGCATAACTATGATAGGTATCTAAAAAAACTCCTGCAGAACATTTTAAACTACAGTTAATATGACATTGACTATACATAATCACCCCTTGGCTGACTTAATTGCAATTTAAAACTTGTCACAGGTTAAGTATCCCCCCCCACCCTGCTGCCCCAGCAGTTAAGTGAGTTATCCAAGGTTACAGAAGCAGCTAATGCTGGAGCTCAGAAACTGTATACCTGGGATATCGCTCCCACAATCATTAAGCCAACTCCCATATTAATCTTTAAGAAATAATTTGGAAGAAAATTCTACTAAAAACATAAGCATAAAAACCTCTAAATTAAGGACACATGAATTCTCTGATTCTGCGTCATTGATGGATTAAAATAGATCAAGAAATGTATAATGATTTTTAAAATAAGGTTCTTTTTTTTTGTTGGGCTCAAAGACATCTAAAGACTTGCTGCTTTGTTACTGAAGTTAGATCCTGAAAACCAGCATTCAGTCACATTCTTAAAAATTAGTGATAGAAATATTTAACCTATATTCTAGGCAAATGCCAAAATCAGAGAACTATAAATGTAACTGCAAAGTTTAAAAATAATTTTATTAATAGCTGTCTGAAATTTGTCTACATGAGAAAAGGAAAACAAAACGCCAAACAAACAAAAAACCCCACCAAACTCTGTAGACTCCCTCTACAGAACAACAGCCTATCAATCTACATGATTAAAGGCCAAAACACACAGAACCCATGTCACTGTCCTCCCTACCAAGCCAAGGCAAGCCCAGCCAGGTTGGCTGAAAGACATTTAATATTACATGTGATCTCTGCCAGGTGCAGCAGGTCCAAACTTAAGATATGGATTAAAAAAAAACCCAGATTCAAACTCTAATTGTAACAAATGTCTGTAACATTTATTCCTCCCATTTCTTTGATATAGCATCAAACACAAAGAACAAGTTGTACTCCCTCAAGCCACTCTGTAGATATGAACACCTTATGCAACAAAAGAACATTATAAGGAGCCTATCGCCTCTTCCACCCTATTCCACTGCTGTTTCCTATCCCTTCTCTGGGCAGTGCTACTATTGAAGTTTTGTTTTTTAGTGACTAAAGAATAAAGAAGGACTTTTAAGGATTGAAGAATATGCAAGAATAAGGACGTATGCTTATTCAAGAAGAGTATCTATCTTAAACACATGAGATACAGGTCATGAGACACAGACCTAGAAGCCATTTCTCTTTGTGATGACCTCCTTATCTATCCTGAATTTTTCAAGAAAAGTCTGCAATTTGGGGTAGGGAAAAAAAGTGCATATCTTAAAAGCTTTCTTGGACTTAACATTCTTGGGTTAGACTTCTAGCAATGGCAGTTGTGTTTCTAATTGAAGGTCAATTAAAGAATCCCATGAATAACGCAAGATTTCTAACCTCCCAAAACGTTTTATCCCTCCTTCCTAGCAATTGAGAACTGATCATTCTCAACATTAGACAGAGTGGATTAGGAATCTAACATTACCTTGGTCATAACTCAAAACATTTTTAGAGAGGAATTTAGTTTACCCTCAACGTTTTACAGATGAGGAAACTGAGGCTGAAATCGTTAAGTGAGTAATTCAAGGTTACAGAACCAGCTAATGCTGGAGCTCAGAAGCAAAGCCAATTTATTCTGAGCCCCATCCCACCACAATGAGGTAGAAATATCCTGCTCATTTTTTCCTCCTAGTCTGACTCTCTTTAATCTTGGTACAAAATCCATAAATACTCTCCTCCAAAAGCATTTCTATAAGAATGTCTTCTTATACCTAATGGAACAGACAGGAAACTCATCTCCACACAGGCTTACTAGAATGGTCTTTGTTGATTTAATAATTTAGTCCATTTGGGATAGAACAAGAAGTAACTATTTTTTTATAATAAGCTTTCCTGCCACCTCAATTTCCTAATTCTTCCTTGTTCACAAGAAATAAAATTTCAACATCATGGACTTTCCCCTAACTGGAGCCAAGAAAAAAAAAAAAAAAAGGAGGAAAGTAATAGAATCAAGAGGTAGGAGACATTCAATCTACCAATTGTTGTCATTTAATGCAGGTATTTCATTTCATCCATTTCATCAACTAAGAGGTATAAGTAATACCCTTCCCTAACCTCCTGATACTGGCATGAACAAAACAACTTCACAGTCTAAAGACAGCTAGCTTCACAATGCACAGGCCATGGAAAGGCTACAGAAAGAATACCAAAAGCAACCAAGAGGTTAGGAGCTCTCCCAGGCCACCTCCCACCCACCCACCACTCAGCTCTATCAGTCCCAACCTTCCTTGCAAACCCACATTGAGAGAAACCCAACAGTCAGAGAATCTGACTCACTTTAATCTTTAACCAGGAAATGACTTGTGATCCAAGTATTTAGTAGTTCCCCCTCATCTACCGAGGATGTGTTGGAACTAGGCCCTGAAACTAGGCCTCAGTTTCCCTAACTGGCTCTTTTTTCTCCTACTCCCAGGGTTTCCTTAAGATTCTGTCCCCAGACCACTTTTTCCTTCAATTATACTCTTACCAATATCCTTACTGACAACTCCCAAAAATGTGCCTTGTATCCTGATCTTTTTTCCAGACTCACCTTCCCTACAGCTTTCTAGACCTTTTCCACCTGGATACTAGGGATGGGTACTTCACACCGAACATGTACAAATTGTCTAAACTAAATCCACCTCCCTGCCCTCCATGATATGAACATCGTCCCACTCAGTCCTAGATGACCTAAAAATCTCAGTCACAGCAGACTCTTCCCTCCTTTCTTCTTACATTATGTCTAATCCAATACTATATAATATACTTCCAATACTATATAATATACCTCAACTGCCACAATTATCATTCATTGCTTTCCATTACCAATGCTGCTACCTTAATTTCTCCTCTTATTTCCACTCTCCTGGTCATGATGACAACAGTTTTCAAAGCATTCTGCCCATTTGTCATTCTAATCTGGTGGTACCAGGTAGAATGAATTGGTCTCCCTAAGCTGCAACCCCAATCATATCACTTCTCTTCTTCATTGATGAATTTGCGTTTGATGGGAAACAAATACAAATTCCTTAACCAGACATGTTTTAATAGCCAAGTTGAAGTAAATATTTGAGTAGACAAAGCTAATGAAAGTGCTAGAACAGAATGTCTAAAGGTTGTAATTTCTTAATTTGTCGTATCTCAGTAGAGCTTCTAAAATTTTAATGTATACACAAATTACCTGAAGGGCAAGCTGCTAGTATCCTGACTCTGGGAGTAGGTCTGATATGGGGAGACTATGCATTTCTAATAAGTGAATGCTATCTGTATTGCTTTGAGTAGCTCTGATATATATCATACTCCACTTTTCTTAATACATTTGTAGCAGCCATACACATCATTCTTCTCCCCACACCCATGCTATTCTGTCACCTGTTGTCTGTCTCAAGGCCAGGGGCTTCAGAGACAGCACTGGGCCCAGACTGGTCTAAAGCCTTCCCAGAGATTTGTTTAAGCAGGAAACATAATATGATTCTGACCAGTGAGCCACAGAGTGTAGTTTGCCAGAAGACTTAAGAGAAACGTGCTCTTCACTGAAAAAAGAGACACATGTAAAGAAATAGAACCTTTTCCTCCCCTGTGTCCACTGCTTACCTCCAGTTTCTTATACCATTTAGTGACCTTAAGGGAAGCTGACCCAAGAATGAGAAAGATAGGCTTAAGAAAGCAGAAGAGAGGGGCACCTGGGTGGCTGAATCTGTTAACCGTTCCACTCTCTGTTTCAGATCAGGTCATGATTTCACAGTTTCATGGGTTTGAGCCCTGTATCAGGATCTGCGCTGGTGGCACAAAGTCTGCTTGGGATTCTCTCTCTGCCCCTCCCCGACTTGCACTGTCTCTGTCTCTCTCAAATAAAATAAAAAAATAAAATGAAATAAAATGAAATAAAATAATAAAATTAAATTAAAAACTTAAAATATTAAGAAAAGAAGAAGAAAGCAGAGAAAGAAAGGTTAATGCAATCTCTATACTCAATTAGCCAACTATGGAACATGCTACTTCAAGATTCGTGTCATAGAAGTCCCTCATTTTTTACGACAAATGTTGGTATTTTTCTGCTCCATGAAATTAAAACCATCCTAATTATTATAAGATTGTTCCAAAACATGCATCTCAAGTGTCATTCAACATATTTAGAGAAAGGTAGGCAGGAATGAGGAAGAAAAAATTGGAAATTAGTGGCCCAGCATGAATTCCCAAATCCTAAGAATCATCTTAACCTCCAAAAAACTTCCCTGATACTTGAGCCCCCCAAAGGCTCAAACTCTTCAATTTGAGTAGCTTCTGCTATTTTGGGGGTGGCATTCTGTGTTCTTAGTAGTAGCTTCTGAATATTCAAAAGGCCTTCCTTTCTACAACAACTTTAATGTGGAGGTTTTAATCACTCCTGCCTCTGTATTATATCAAACACTCCCTAAATTTTAATTCTTTGCTTAGATGCCTGTCTGCAACACTTTAAGGGCACTAGCTATATTATGTTATTAAAAACATTATTTTCTCAACACCTGACTCAGCACCTGACACAGTGCAGGCACCTGATAACGTGTAAATAGAGATCAAGACTTATATTCTCGGGGCGCCTGGGTGGCTTAGTCGGTTAAGCGTCCGACTTTCGCTCAGGTCATGATCTCGCGGTTCGTGGGGTTGAGCCCCGCGTCGGGCTCTGTGCTGACTTCCAGCTCACAGCCTGGAGCCTGTTTCAGAGTCTGTGACTCCCTCTCTCTCTGACCCTCCCCTGCTCACGCTGTCTCTCTCTCTCCTAGAAATAAATAAAACATTAAAAAATAAAAAGACTTATATTCTTGTATTTAGTGACCTTGAGCAGCCAATAATATATATCATTTGTCAAAGTTCAGTTTAAATGTAATCTCCTCCTAGAAATTTTTCTAAACTAAGCATGGTTGCCCACTACATGCTCAAACGGTAGATTCTTCTACCTTTCCTGTATAACATCATGCTTGTTAAAATTTAGTCAATGTCTATCTTACCCAACAGGTTATAATCTGAGTAAAAATATATCATGTCTATTTTGTTCAGGCTGTATTCCATGCCATCAGTTCAGAGCCCAAGGCAGGGCTCGAATCATGAGGTCATGACCCAGGACGAAATCAAGAGTCTGACACTTAACCAACTGAGCCACCCAGGCTCCCCTTCACTATCTTTAGATATTAAATAAATTTGGGCAATTTATATATTTAGATTTACCTTAATTTAGGAAAAATATAATCCATGTCATTCAGTCATAAGAAAAATCAATTAGTTGATTTTATACGACCTTTTAGTATTAAAGTCAATGTTGATTATTTCTGATTGCAAACTAAAGGACTGTTTACATTTACACAGATTTTTTTAAATGACTCAGTTCTATATAAATATTATGCTTAATAAATGCTTTTTGATAAAAAATAAAAGGTACCAGTCTTCTGAGAACTGTTCTAGCACTGAATATGCAGACATACTTGCTAATCAAGATTTTTGCTAATCATGTACTTCTTACTTAAAAAATTGTAACTATTAGAATTTACACATAAGCCAGATTTCTCATTAATAATTGAGATATACTTTGTTCCCATACAAGAATAGCACTTTAAATCTTAGGAAAACAAAAGAAAATATCACTTCTGGAAAACAGAACTTTCAGAAAAGATGTGTCAACTACTTAAGTAATATTGTCTTACATTAAGTCGAACAGATACAAGAAAGCATGTCAAAGGGCCTAGAACACACTAATTTGTTGAGAGGAGGGAAAAGAGATTCAACATAAAATCCACATCATCAAGCACAAAAAATGATTTGGCAGGCCAGTCCTGTAATTTGATATATGTGCATTTAGTTAAAACTTCTAAGCTTGTTAAAGCTTTAAGGTCAGTGAGTCCTAGTCCCTTATCTTTGAGATGAAACCAGGCCTCTGAGATGCTGAGTTGCCTAAGGACACAGTAAGCAGAGCCAAGCTGGAATTCAAACCCTGGAGCCTTGCTTCTCCTTCCTGGAAGAAGGTCTCCCCTTTCTAGGTTACAATACATTTTCCTAGTTTGTCACCTCCAGGCATATGCCTGAATTAAAACATGCAAAAATCCAACTAGGTCTATAAAATGAGGTTTTTAGGTGAGGTTAAAATTATTTAACAGAATAAGCATCCTTTTATGCTCTTCACCTTTTCCCTCTATACTGTTTGTTTTCTGCAATGAAAAAAAATCGAAGTTTCTATGCACTCTCTAAATATTTTATTATGAGACTAAGCATTTTATCATTGGCATAAGTAAATCTAAAACAGTGCATACAACTATGTTGTTTCATTTTCCTGCACTCTTTGGAAGTTTTAAAATTCTAGGCAGGGTTTAAACATAAATGAAACATCATATCAGCCTTTGCCAGGACAGCAACCAGAGGAAAGCAAACTCTAAACACCTTGTCTGTAGGCTCCAAGGAGCAATGAAGCTCTTGTTAAAGGAAATATTCCCGAGAATAGTAATTTTTTCTTTGGTGACTAATCTTATTCAAAAGCGGATTAAGCATATAACATGACTATTTTATGTAGAAGAATAGATTGAATATTTTTTACAATATACAAGTGAACTCATGGAGAAACAGGGAACTCTCTTGATTTACATAGGAAAAATTAAGTATCTAGAAATATTTTGGAAAACAAAACTTTTTTTGTTTATGTAAGTTAACTAAGACAAAATAGCCAATTTCTCCATGGTTCTCGAAAACAATCCTTAATTGTCAAAATGGTTTGGGGGCACAATTGATTTCTTTTGACAATGACTGAGAGAAATAAACAATGGGACTGATGATGGCAGAGGCAGAAATTCAGCCCTAAACAATTACTCTGCAACAAACTAAAAGAGATGCCTGCATCACCAACAGAGAACTGGGAAACAGCTTTCAAATGGAGAATTATCCCCTTTGTCACACTTAAAGCCCAATCAAACACATAGCTTAATTTTCTTTTGGTAACTGATCAAGCCAACTTTCAAAGAGTTTAGCAAGTTATTAATAGAAAGATGCATGCCTGGTAGAAGAATTTGAGATCTAAGACATATGGTTTCAATTAATTGTCACTGTGCCTGGAACAATTCATCAAATCATCCAAGATGAAGATGTCCAAAATTCAAACACCATTATACCAAGTTCAAAATATGATAGTTTACATTTTTTTTAATGTTTTATTCATTTCTAGGAGAGAGGGAGAGACAGCGTGAGCAGGGGAGGGTCAGAGAGAGAGGGAGTCACAGACTCTGAAACAGGCTCCAGGCTCTGAGGTGGCAGTCAGCACAGAGCTCAACGCAAGGCTCAAGCCCACGAACCGCGAGATCATGACCTGAGCGAAAGTCGGACGCTTAACCGACTAAGCCACCCAGGCGCCCCAAAATATGATAGTTTAGAATATACAGGCGGTGTCAAAAGGATACCAGTCTTTAGAAAAAGTCAAGCTTCTAAAGAGATTCATAGCAATCAAAACGGTGGTAAGTGAATCATAATACTTCCTCATTCACTAAATCCCAAACCCTCGGAGGTTCTTTCCCCCAAATTTTATTCTAATAATGTTGAGATTTTCTCCACTGGCATAAATTCTGGATATCAAGAAAAATCAGATTATGGAAAGTTAGTACAATCAACTCTTATTTTTTATACATAATCCACAGTTTGACTTTGAAATATTTGTTTATATTAACTTTTCAAAAATGGATATATCTGACTTTCTGAGAACTAATAATATCTGCACTTATGCATAAAAGTACCAAATACAACTTGGTGGAAAATAAAAAAACTACACTAGATTATTCTTTTACCTGGAGCATTTTCATTATTGGGCCAACTAGTGTTATTAAGTATCCCATTATTTTATTTTATTTTATTTTTTTAATATTTTTATTTATTTCTAGGAGAGAGACAGCATGAGCAGGGAACGGTCAGAGAGGGAGACAAGACTCTGAAATAGGCTCCAGGCTCTGAGCTGGCAGTCAGCACAGAGCCCGACGCAGGGCTCGAACCCACGAACCGCGAGATCACGACCTAAGCGGAAGTCGGACGCTTAACCGACTAAGCCACCCAGGCGCCCCAGTATCCCATTATTTTAAAGTTACTACAATTCATAAAATTACTATTTTCTATTTTAAAAAATTCACATACGGAGAAGGGTGTCTGTGAAGTGGTATTACAAGAAAACACCTACTGTCCAAAATTTAACATTTTAGAGTAATTTCCTTTTAAAGTTATTTTTCAATTTATCTTCAGAATATTAAAATGGCACTTCTGAGAAGTTTACCAGTTAATATTTCTTATTTCTCTAACATTCCCTATCAATTTCTTTTTTCGGTACGCTTTCACAAATTAAAACCATCCATCTTACTGGAAGAAAGACACAGTTATCAAGAACAAAAGCAATTTAACCATAGAGATTACAAAGTTCATGGTAGAAAAACAAAGTTTTCATCAGCTCAACTCTTTATTCTGAGTTTCTTTTAATTTTCCATTTATAACTGTGATTCTGAATTTAACTAAGTTCCCCTCTCTGTGGAAACACAATGAATCCTAAGACTTATCTTTAAAAAAATGAGGAGTGGGCCTCAGTCATTGCTTTGTCCCCTCTACTACTGCCTTAGTAGATTCCATGTCACAATTCCCTTGGTCTAAAAACATCCTAGTCATCTAAATAATCAGCAATAAGCTAAATTTAGTTTCAGGATTTGAGAAGAAACAGGCCAAGGCCCAACCTCCACAACCAGATCCCAGAATGCATCTCATCCGTATATTCATCTGAGACCCCTCCAGTTAAAATTAGCTCAGCTAATCCTCCCTGGCTAGCGGCCATCTACCAAGTGGGAATCACAAAAATAAAGTCATAAAGAGAGAATTCCAACAAATGGGAAAGTCGATAGGCCTCAAATGTTTAAGTGACGCAGAGATACTCAAATGGCTTCCCCCGAAATATAAGAAAGTACCTCAAATTAAGAATATTAAAGGACATTTTTATATAATTTAGATAGATAATGGCCTATTAAAAACATTTCCAAAAAAAAAGTCCTCTAATATTACAGTATAAGCACATAACATGGCCACAGCAGGCTAGATAACTGTAGTTCCTGCACCATTTATAAACTTCAAATCACAAAGAGAGATTATCTGATAGCTCTCACAACTTCTAAAAAAGCAAATTCCCAAATGACACCCACTAACAAACCTGGCAAAAAGTCACAGCTGCTGAGGACCCCTAGCACCTCCAACTGTTACACGGATTCCCTTCTAAACTCCGCTAGAACTCACATTTAGAGTAACTGGGGGCCCTGCAACAATCCCTGGAGTGGAGAAAACTAGCAAGTGGGAAGTAATTTCACAAGCAGGCAGAAGATGACCGGAGAGCTAGGGAATTAGGTCTTCTCTTTAGGAAAGAAGAGTCTTCCTATAAGAAAGATACTTAAGTGCCTGAGGAACACCGACTTGAGAGATGGACAAAGAAAGGTGAAGGTTTTTTTGGCCAAGGAATGTATACTGAAAATGCTCTTGCCTATAAATACTAAGCATTTCCATTAACTGAACATTTCTACCTAATGACATATTGGTCAAAGTGCTTGAGATCGGAGATGCCCAGCCTTCCTACAAAGCACACTGCCTACACTTGGGAGAAGAAATTCAAGCCAAGTATAGCAACCCCAAATCCTGTGAGGCATTCAAAAACACATGTAAACAGTACAAAGGTATAATACCTCGATGTTCTGAATTTCAAGTGCCTGCTATAAGGAATATGTAAATGCTCAAAATATTTTTACTGACTCCACTGAAACAAAAACTGTCACCAATTATCTATTAATATCACAATTTAAGCTTCCTCTCTCCCACTCTTGCACTTTTTTTTTTTTTTTTAAATATGTCAACTCCCAAGTCCTGGGGACCTAAACACCAAACTTAGAATAGGAAAATAAAGAACAGTCATACCTGCTTTGTTTCTATTTATTTCTGTTGATGTCATATGGTTATGTTTATGGTGGCAACGCTATCTGAATGGCCACCACCATTTCAAGAAAGAAAAGGAAAACTCACTGGCCATCTATTATTTTATGTCTAGGACACTCAATTAATTCATCTCATTTCAGCTTCTCAATAACCCTGTGGCAAAGTATTGATACCCAATGTTTATATAAGTAGAAACTGAGATTCAGAAAAGTTATGTACTTAAGATCACCTGTCAGAATTCAAACCCAAATGTAAATCTTTCTTTCATAACATTTATGTAATCTAAGTGATGTTATTTAAAAAAAAAAAACCTATAACTGAAAATTTAAAAAATGTAGGCTATCCTACTAAAAAGTAAATGGAAAATGCTAAGTTTCTCATTTGTCATCCATGACAAATTCTTCTAGAGCATCCTTCACTTCAAGGCACTATTTCCCGCAGGGATTATAATACTATCTTTGCCCATAGGGAACTGACAGTCTAGTCAGAGAAACAAGCCATTTATATAGGTTTTCAATAAAAGAGGCAACAAAAGGTACTGGAAATGACAAGGGTTTTAGAAACATTTAAATAGGAATTTGAAAGCTTACTAGCTGTGAACTTTGGACAGCATACTTAAATTTCCTCAACTGTAAGGTCATAATTAAAAGCTACCTCTTAGGGGCTCTTGTGAAGTTTAAATGAGACAACAGGTGAAAACAATCAGGGGCCTAATTGTTCGCCTATGGCACGAGCTAAGTGTCAATGAGTGGAACTATCAGAAAGTGATATAGGAAAGATCAATTTAACCTGGTACAAAAAAATTCAAAGACAGAAATCCCAACCCTTACATTTTAAAACATATCTGTGGAGACAGCTAAGTTAATAGCCAACTAGGTTTATCATTTGTAACAGCAGCAGAGTTAATTAAACATATAGAGGGTGTATACTTAAAGTACAAAATTTAAACAATAATGAACGGAACACAATCATGTTAAATTTGGTGGGGGGAGAGGTATCATCTTTTTGAGCAAAACTGCTAATTTAAAAGGAAAACTGCCATTTAAATCAAAAGTGGATGGCAACTAAATGCATTGTTGGGCTGAACATGGAACAGTAGCCTGGCTCTTCAGTTTATTTAACAGTAATGTACTAATGGCAATTCCTTTGTTTTGAGAAATGTGTTACTTTTCCATAAATCTAAAAGTATTCCATGATAAAAAGCAGATGACAAGGGAAAGGAATATACACAGCAACTCTTAGGTATTGCCACATGATTCTGGATCACCTGAAGACGTTAGCCATTAACAGCAAAGGCTGTGAAATCGGTCAATACACACCACCTCCACAAGTTACTTTAAAGCATAACTATAAGTAATACCTGAAGTACAGTATTTTTAACTTTTAAAGAAAAAAAGACTTGTCCACTTTTTCCTAGCATACTCTCGCAAAAAGCAGCTTTCTGGTAATTTTGCTATTGCTGTTACAAACCCAGCAAAGTTACCTCTGTTTTTCCATTCTTGACTAAGACATTTATTCAATCAGAACATAAACAGCCTCTCTCATCATATATAAGGTAGAACAAGAATTTGAAAGTCTAAATGACAAGTGACATTTCTGAGCTTAGTGCTAAAGGTAAGCATAACTGCCTCATTTGTTTCCATAAATAAGGCAGGCAGTCAAATACTCTTAATTTATTATACAAAACTCAAAGAAAAGTTAATAAAATGATATAAAACTTACTAAGGCATTTTTATTCCCAGGGTCAAATAATGGCCCTAAGTGACAATTTGTTTTTTAAAGTTCATCCTCAGAGTCACATTAAGTGGTTGTGAACTTTCACTACCTCTGTGTTCAGCAAGATAGCTGAAGCTTTTAAACTTTGGGATATGCAAGAAAAGGATTTACCTGCATACCAGAGTGCAAATCCTATGCTAAAAACTAGTGACAGGTTTAAGGGAGCACCAATTTCAATGTGTACAACCTACACACACACTCTCCAACATACAAGCAATATTAACACTTAATTCAGAGGCATTCGTTAACCCATTTAAAAAAACACATGTAGAATTTAAACGGGAATTTTCAAATTTCAAAGAAATCTTAATAATCTTTCCAAATTTCAAAGAATGAAAAAAAATAAACAGCAATGCAGCAAAGTCATTTCTCCTGCTGAAATGACCTCCAGCTTCTAGGAGCTACTCCCGGTTTCGCAATAACTGAATCTGAGACTCAAACCACGTAACACACAAAACCGAGCAGAAGCACAGAACATTAAAGCTTCCCCAACAGTCCTGGAAAAACCCTCCTACGTTACCTCGGCCCGCACGGTTCCCCCTCCCTTGGGCGCACACATCTTTACCTTGATTTCCACCAGGAAAAGAGAATGGGGGTTAATCAGGAGCCAAAATCCTGTTTTATCATCAGTTAACAGCCACTAACCTGGCAAGCCAGAGTGCTACTAACCTGATTTCAAGGAGGCAGAACTAAACTCAGCAGAGCACAGAGGTATAAATTATACGTATCCGAAATGCCAACCTAGCAGCTCAAAGCAGCTCAAATGTCAATTTAAGGAAAAGGGTTTCGCAAATAGCATCTCAAATGAACATTTCCACTTCCAAACCGCCCACCAACCTCCCGACTGCCAGAACCCCAATTCGGCTGAAGCAACCGGAGAGACAAAAAGAAGGGTGTCTTACCTTGTACATATCTCGACATTTTAGGGATTTATTAAAATACTGATGTATATATATTAATATCTAGGAGTCACGCTATAGGGCACGTTTCTCTTCCTCCCCTGTTTTAACAACCGACGTGTTCTTTCTCCCCTTCCTCTGTTTAGCCACTTAAGAGAGTATTAAAAGCTATTAAAACTGCAAAAAAAAAAAAAAAAAACCACCCCAGGAAAACCTCCCCCACTTCCAAAAAGACAGAAGAAACTTAGTGCGACTGAGTCTGCCTCGAACTCCTGTCTACGCTGCGCTCCTGACACAAACCAGGGCCAGCTGGAGACTCCCAGAAAAGGTAAAAATCACATGAACTTAAATTTCATCAATGAAAGAGGAGGATCTACAACGGCTATTTCACCGCCCCCCGGGTCCCCACGCCCTCCGGGGCTGGACGGCAGCAGACACTGGCCGGCCGCACCCCCCCCTCCCCCTCCCCCCTCGCTGCCTTCCAGCCTCCGGCCGGTTCCCCGGGAAACCTCGGTCAACAGAGGCCCGCGCCCCAGCAGGGTCGAGGAAGCTGGTGAGGCCGGCAAAGAGGGGCAACGCAACCGTTTTTACCAGCCCATAAACACCCTGGGACTAGAAGTCTGTAAGAATTCCGCGCGCCCGCGGGCGGGCCGGGGCCTCCAGCTCGCCCCCTTCCAGCAGCGAGGCGAAACCCTGTCGTGGCTTTTTCTCGGGAGGGGCCGAAGGTCATATCATCCCCATCCCGCAGCAAACACTAAGGGACCTTCCGCGAGGGGAGAACCCGCAGGCAGCCGCGAGCCCGAGGGACTGGAATGCAGGAGTGCCCCGAACCCGAAATTCGGCCTCCGGGGCCACACAGCGGGTGGGGCAGAGGAGCTCTGTATACACGTCTCCTAGAGGGAAACACCCGCCCAAGGGGTCTTGGGAAGCCCGTCCCCGTCTCTCTGCAAACCGCCACCGAGACCCACCTTCCTCCTCTTCCTTTATCAGCTGGGAAATTGGGGGCGTTTATGGCGCCCCGGGAAGAAGGCTCGCAGGCTGAGAGAATGTCACCTCTGAGACACCTTTCTCTCTCCCCCTCTTCCCTCACAAATGCACAACTTGAACTCCTCGCCAACGATCGCAGCCCAGCTGCTGACCCCCTGTGCCCACCTGGCTGCCGGCTTCTGACACCCCAAGCCCCCACTTTCTCCCAAACACCTCCCCTCCCCCTCCATCTGGAGCAGCCCCCCTCAATGCGGAAATGTCCCCGCCGCGCAGACAGGCAGGAACAACCGCCAGTCAGAAGCCGAGTCGGATGCAGGGCCTGGCCAATGAGATGCGTGTAGGTGGCAGGGGGCGGAGCGTCTGTGCCCCGGGGAAGCCTCATGGAGGTGGGCGCTGAGCAGGACACTAAGATCCGCACGTAGAAGCCGCCGCTGCTGCGGCGGGTCAAGGGGTGTTTCACCATTAAAACTCCCAGCCTTGTACGGTTACTTCAGCAAGGGAGAGAATCTGAAGCACGAGTGGTTATTTTTGCAGTCCATAAAAATGTTTCGGTTTACCAGGGATTGAAGATAGATACCTAAACAGCAGATAGAGCCAGAACGCTCCAGCGCTACTACCTGAGAGAGCTCTTCTCAGTAGATACAAGCTTCTACACTACATCTGGTCTGGGGAGGGTGAAGGTGCGTTAAGGAGTAAGCAGTGGGAAGTGTGGGGCCCACCAACAGAAGGAGGGATTTAGGGCGTGGAAACAAGTGCTGTTGAAGGCTCTGCCTCCAGAACCACCAAGGCCAGTCCCTTTTCCTGCAGAGAGTTCTGCTGTGATAGGCATTTACTTTAATAATCAACGTGGCAACGGCTCGTTACCCCTCAAAACGCTTACCTTTACTATCCACAAGGTAAGAGGATGTTGAAAGAACGTTGGCAGTAGCGTGGGAACTGCGAAAGGGCCAGCCCAGCGCCCGCTAAATCACACCTGGTATTGCCAACACCTGTAAGACTCAATGGGTGTATCTCAGACTTCATGACTCAGACCACGTCAGGACAGATGAATTGTCAGCGCTCTCTTAGAGGCCTGCAATAAGCCAAGTAATTCCAAAAGAGTTTGACGCTTTGGACAATCCTAACCGACCAAGGTAAAGTGAGAATTTTTTAATGATTCACCTGTAAACGAACTTAAAGCTTTCCAGTCTCACATATTCGTATGGAAATGTTATTAGACAAGTAACAGAAAAAGCCAGTGATTAATTTGCTTTCATGCTAGAGAGCAACAATCGTTGGTGATTTATTTATTATGTGAAATCCAAAAAGATTGACCTCTCAGCTGTAAAACTAATTTCCCCAAATAAAACCAAAGAAGTGTCTAAAACCCAGATATCTACATTTTAATAATGGCATTTGGAGACAGGATCTTAATCAGAATCTCTGCATCCTTTGTGTGAGGTAGAGAAATTATAGCAGCACTAAGAGTATTTATCAATCAGTGTTAATACCAAAATAAGATGCCACCAAAACATTTGGACCCCATAGGTTTGCGTAGCCTGCAAAAGATAAAGGGCAATGAAGAGTCTTTAATTGTACCAGATTTATGGTAGGAAGGATGATCAGTTATTTTCTACCTAAAGGTAGAAAGAAGGTTAAGGGAGAGGAAGTGAGTTTTGATTGCAACAAGAGCATTTGGTAATACCTAAGAATAACATCTTGATTTATGAATGATTAAATATTGAGACATCATACCAAAGGATGTTGTACATTTGCCTCAAGAAATCTCTAGAGTAGGTGACTACCTGTCTTCAGCGGTTAAGCCCACAACCACCCAGAGGCTGGCTCTTAGAGAAGTAGCACTCTAGTAGCTATATTCCCAAATATTATTTACAAATAGTGCTCTGTAAAATGGAATTCCTTTAGAGAGTGATTTAAATTTAAGTTTTGAGGCCCCAAGAATTTTGTAAAAGAGCCTCCCACTTCCTCAGAGCCACTAGAAACAATCTCTCTTGGCAGATCATGTGGGGATGAGGAGAAAGCTTATGACCATGGAGCAGTTTCAAGTCTGCTTAGAAGGCAATTGCCTATCTCTGTATGTATTTATACATTTTAGTATCTGAAAAATCACTTTCTCTGGTGTGTGTGTCTGTGTGTTTAATCCTTTTTCTCATAATACACCACTTTGGAATTTCCCTTCAAGGTGCATGATGTTGATACATCTATCATTAGATATCTATAACGTGGATAGATAGATTTACAGATTAAACCTTTACAGAAACTTGGGGGAGGGATCTAAAGGAAGATGAAGATGGTGCTTGGGAAGGAGTGTGTATGAGGAGTAAGTTGGAATGAGATGCGTTTTTAAGTTTAATGTTTGGCAGGTGTCTGGTACATATAGCAAGTACTAAGTAAGCATGTACTGAATGACCAGTTTAGTGCCACCAGTAAATAAGTTTTAAACTTTCATTTATATTTAGAGGTAAAGAATTTTTAAATTTTAGTTATTTCTACCTAGAATGTGAACTTAGGCCAAAGTATAAGAAAAATAGCAGCAAATGCAAGGTCTTGATGACTTTACAGTAAGCTTTGCTAACTCCCAACATGAACATTATCCAATGAGAGGTGGTTTTGAAATTGCTAAAGTTTGAAGTAAGTGTACTTCAGCAATGTGTGTGGTCTCTTATTTTCTTCTTGTCTATCCTACTCCTATCCCCTATACACAAAACAATAAAGCAGAGCTGTTTTGGAGAACATGTCAGAGACATAAAAATTTCTGTGTCATGCCCAAAGTGTCTAGCCAAGAAACCAGGCAGCAATTATAAACTAGACTGTTGCCCACGTTCGGTATTGGCTCCCATCTGTACCTATCTAAATTCTTGGCCACCCACATAAAAAAGGAAAAAAGGGGGCTACTGTTAGCCAGAAATTGCCAGTTACTGACTAGATTTAACAATAGGGCATTTCACTTGAGTCGAAAGGTAACCGAACAGGGTTAACTAGAAAAAGATATCAAATAATATCTGTGAGACAAACTACTAATAAATGAGTAGTCTAAAAAATGAATAGTGTTTCCAATGACTTGAGGAAGAAAAAGACTTCATTCTTTCCTGTTGCCAACACCCTGTTGTTAATGAATCAGGAAGTTTGCTGAAACAAGTTGTGAATTTAAATTGTGACATATCCTTCCATTTGTTCATAGTATGATTTTCAAATTAAATTTACAGGTTATTTAACTTTATGTCCCCAAAGTAGCAATGATTTTAAATAACTAAGATGCTTTAAAAAAATGTTGTCTCACATTACAGATAATTATCTAAGACTGATAAGAGTTGATAAATCTAAGTAGTTTTAAAAGTCATTAGGTTCAGAAGAATGTAGTTGAACTGCAACATGCATTATCTTGTTCACATTTATCAATAATTCCCCTCTAGATTCTCCTTTGAAAGTTGCATAGAGGGCAAGTCCTTAGTATGCTGTCTCCTATTTCTCCTATTCTGCATGTTGCCCAAAGGAGAGTGTTTTTTTCACCATTTGTTGAGAAATGGTGATGCCGATGAAATTGTTGTATCTCACTCATGTGCCAAACTGGATCTCCAGATCCACCTTGATGATAGAAGCAGAGGAGTCATTTCCTTTAATGAGTAGCCTAGGAATAACCATTAAAAAAAATCCTATATTCTCTCAGGGCTTTTAATAATAAACACAGATCATTATGTAATCATAATTTGAAATTGCAAAAAGACTCACTAAGAAATAACACATCTCTTCTAAATGCATAAGATAAAATAAACATTCTTGCTTTTCTGTGGTGATATATGTATAGATGATGAGACTACTTATTGACTTTGAAATCCTCATGGAGAAGAGCTGTGAAACAGAAAAGTATTCAGTTTAATCCATTTTTTCTTCCTCTTTCAACCATATTAAAGATTCCCTGTTGTGCATTCCATCAAATGTCTTTTGATAATTTTCCAAACATCTCTGCCTCAGTGTAGCTTATTAAATTTCCTGCCAGTGCCACCACAGAGAAGGAAAGGATAAAGAACTTCTGTTCCCTAACAGTTTCAAGGAATCTATTATAAGCATTTCACACCCACCACTCTAAGTATTAAAGAGAAGATCCTCAAGACTGTTCTTTGGATGAAGTCTAAATAATTTAGTAATTATATGTCATTAAATGGGTAATATGATTAGGGAATAAAAAGTGTTTTTCTGTCTCTACAGTGGGAAGGAGGAATATCATATTTAGAGAAAAGACCACAGAAAAAATGTGGTATATTCATGTCAAGTTCTGGTACCACTTTTCACTGAACCTTTAAATTTAAAGAATTCCAATAATGATATACATCTTTACAAAAAAAAAAAATCTAGTACCAAAACGTCCATAATGAATAGTAAAAGATAGTTACCTCCCCTTACTCCAACATTACACCCCAGAGGCAACCACTTTTTTTTCTGACAGTTATCTCAGTATAATACCTGATACTTATTTCTAAATATTTGTATCACTATTTGTTTTGGTTTCTAGATTTTAGGCATTATTATGTGCTCACTTCGGCAGCACATATACTAGATTTTAGGCATTATGTGTTTGACTTCCTGTGACAACAGATAGAAATTTTGTTCACTTAAAACCCTGGGCTTGTTTTCTCCATTATATTAGTTTCCTAACTTTGTAGAGCTATATTTCCCAACCTTTTCTTCATCACAACAGAGAGAAAATGATATTTATGTGGCATCCTGGGATAACCTAGGAGTATGTGGAGATCTATATTGGATTGGTGATAAGTTAATTGCTTTTTAAATAATAAAAGCATGAAAATAACAAATGCAAAGTAATAGGGGAATTATTAGATACTGAGCTTGTATAAAACTCTGAGAGAAAATCTTTTCAAATTTTTGAAGGAGAAAATTGAACTTGCCTGCACAAACATGACCTTTTAAATCAGGTTTTATGCTTGAAAAAGCTACACATACTTCTGATCAAGACTTACAAATTATAATCTCCTCAAATTCTTGACAGTCACTGTGGTAGACTGAATAATGACCCTCAAAGATAGCCAGTTTTTAATTCCTGGGACCTGTGAATATAACCCTGTATGGTAATAGGGATTTCAAAAGTGTGACTGAATTAAGGATTTTCAGATCGAGAGATTATCCTGGATTATTTGGTTGGGCCCTAAATGTAATCACTAGTGCCCTTATAAAATGTAAGTAGAAGCGGGTGTCTGGCTGGACAGTCAGTAGAGCATGTGACTTGATCTCAGGGTCAAGCTCATGAGTTTGAGCTCCACATTAGGGGTAGAAATTACATTAAAAAAGAAAAGTATAATTTAAAGATGTAGCCAGAGGGAGATTTGAACACAGAGAAGAAAAAAGTGATGTGAAGATGATAGCCAGAGGGAGATTTGAACACAGAGAAGAAAAAAGTGATGTGAAGATGATGGAGGCAGGGGAGAAAAGGCAATGTGATTCAAGGCCATAAGCTAAGCAATGAAGACAGCCTGCAGAACCTGAGAAAAGCAAGGAAATGATTTCCCCCTAGAGCCTCCAGAAGTAGTTTGGCCTTGCTGACACTTTGATGTTAGCCCAGAGAAACCCATTTCAGATTCCTGGCTTCCAAAACTATAAGAGAATAAGCATATATTGTTATAAACCACCACCCAGTTCGTGGTCACTTGTTTCAACAGCCATAGGAAATGAATACAAGTCACCATTCGTGAGAAATGTTGCACAAATAGATTTAAAAAACTTTTACAAACCATTCTTTAGAAACCACTCAAAAATGTATAATGGTTGAAATTACATTCAAGGAATCAAGCAGCTCTTTTATTGACCAACACAATGATGAAATTTAATGTGATAAGGCAAATGAATTTTTAATTCAGCTAGACTTTTTTCTAGTAAATATCGTTAAGGAATGACGAAGATTTAATTGGTAAAATACACACGTTGTTGGGTCAGTAAAACCAAAGCTAGTTTGGATGCCATTAAAAGGGCATATAAGCTGCTAATAGTAGGAAGCATCTGATGTTTGTAGAGTCAGAGTTTCAGAGCCATCAAAGTTGCACCATCCGGGAGCTCACTACTGACTGCGATGTGCTGAACACAGCCAGGGAGGTACTCTGCCATCTGGACACATACTTCAGCAGCCAACTGCCAAGCTGCTATTCACTTTGGGTATGTGGCCTGTGGAACTACTGAATGTTTTTCATCATTCACTCCACCTGTAGAGACTCTGTTCCTCTTGGGCCCACCCACTGATAAAGACAGCTAGCAGCTGGAGGCAACCAGCCCTGGGGGTCCCAACTGCCTGCCCCAAGCCTTAAAGGCTCAATGTCATGCTTCACAGCTGTAAGGCATTCAAAGCATTGAATTAGGAAATTCTGGTCCATGTTACCCCTTCCACCACTGTTGGGCAGCACACCAAGAAAATGAGAACTTGGAGCACAGACCCGTGCTGGGAGAGACAGGCCATTCTCAAATATCAGTGACTTTCAACCAGAGTTTTACAGAGAAAACATCAGAGGTTTGTAAACCCACTGAAGTCCTGGCTTTGCATAGATTTGTACAGTAACAAAAACTGAGATTATTGGAATAATAGAAATAAACTTATTGAAAAGTACTGTCTAGATTTGGAACATCACAGACAGATTCAGAAACTTTAAGCCGTTTGATACCTTTTTAACACAGACCAGCATGGGATGGAGATCAAATAAAGCCACAAATGGAGTACCAGGATAATGAAAGAAAAGAAGGATCCAGGGGCACATGGTGGCTCGGTCAGTTAAGCACCTGACTTTGGCTGAGGTCATGATCTCAAAGTTCCTAAGCCTGAGCCGTGCGTCAGGCTCTGTGCTGACAGCTCAGAGTCTGGAGCTTGCTTGGGATTCTGTGTCTCCCCACCTCTTTGCCTCTGCCCTGCTCATGTTCTATCTTTGTCTCTCTCTCAGAAATAAGGAAAACATTAAAATGAATAAATAAATAAGAATCCAGATAGAACAAAACTTTTTTAAAGCCATGTTAGCTTGAGAGTTTTACCAGTTTCCTAGTGAGAAGGAATAAAACAATGTTAAAGTCACACTGGTTAGTATCTGAAATGTGTGTGTGTGTGTGTGTGTGTGTGCATGTATATATATATAGTGTGTGTGTTTATTGGTATATATTACATATGTCTACATTTATTTGTAAAAACAGAAGTTGAGGCAAGATGTGTATGTTCCTGATTAAGTTCATTGCTTACTAAGCTGGATATAGTATCGTTCATTCTATAGTGGCAAGTCAGTTTAGTCATTCTCATCTAAACCTTTTGTTGCTTTTAGATAGTCATCTTAAAGAACCCCTTCAGGTATTATTTTTGGAAAGTTTTTTTTCTCAACCTAGTACACCCAAATGATAACAGCCTGGGGTCCAAAAAGATTTAGAATATAAGCAGAATTGCTTGTTGTTTTACATAGGTGTACTAGATTAAGTGTCTTTTACCTTAAATGATCAACCCTAAAACTGTACACACTGAAGTCCCTGCAGAAGAATCCATACAACATATGTACCATCATTTAAAATTTTTGTTTGTTTGATTTATTGGCATTTTTTCTATCTCAGGTACTCATAACATATTGGTTTCTAGGGAGGCAGAAGAGAATATTGGAAAAAAACAGACTTTGGAAAAGAGCCTGTTTTTTATCTTGAGTACGGCCACTTATAACCTGAAAAGCTTAGATAAATTACTTGATTAGCTCTATGAGGCCTAGTTTCATCATCTAAAAATGAGAATAACAACTAATAACCAGTCTTACCTCTTATAGAGTTATAAAGATCATCTCCGTCATTGTTGGCACAGAGTATGAGTGATGATAATGATTTCAGTTAATGATTTCCTGTATTGCCTTGACATAACATTAATCTGAAGTTACTATTACTCAATCATTATTACGTATTAAATACCTATATTCCCTCCATAGATTGTAAGCTCTTTGCGAGCAAGAAGCTTATCTGCTTGTATCTCTAGAGCATATTACAATCCTTGGCACTCAAAAGAAATTTGTTGAACTAATTTTCAAGTGAAATATTTATGACTGAACTCCCATTATTTCCTCAGGAACCATGTTTTGGATTGCAAATGGTCAACTTACAAATTTACTTTTAGAACACTAAAGCGGGGATTTCAAAACAAACTCTGTTGTGGAGTGCTTGAGTGGCTCAGTTATTTAGCGTCCAACTCTTGATTTCAGGTCAGGTCATGATCATGCATGGTTCCTGGGGTTGAGCCCTACATTGGGCTCTGTACTAACAGCATGGAGCCTGCTTGAGATCCTCTCTCTCCCTCTCTCTCCCCTCTCTCTGGCCTTCCCCCAGTCTCTTTCTCTCAAAATAAATTTAAAAAAATAAACTTAAAAAAGAACAAATTTTGTTATGATAGGGTGTTTGCAAATATGGCCATCCTGTGCCCCACTCCTTTGCAATATGACTTTGTCATTCCTCCCATTAAGACTTTCTTTTGGAGTCTTTTTCTCCCAACACGCCTTGAGCCCAGTGATTTGTTTTGACCAGTAGAATGAAGCTGAAGTGATATTGTGTGACATCCAAGCCTTAGCCTCAAGAAGGTTTTCAACTTTTAGTCTCCCCTTCGGAATGCTGTATGAAGAAGCCAGTTCTAACCTACTGGAGAGTGGCAGGTCACATGAAGTAAAATTTTTCCATTTGAGGCCCCCTAGACGAAAGAACAGCCACTGCCAGTCAAACTGTTAATGAGACAAACTGGTCACTTAAGTGACTGAGATAGGACTATAGAAGAATCGGTAGCCCAGCTGAGCCAAATGCAATACTACGTATTGGTACACAGTACAGATGACTGATAGACCCATTAATGTAGTGTCAAAGAAAAAATGAAACCACACTCATTTACTCTTTGTTTACCCCCAGAACTGTCCTTAATATTTGCACACTGGGACTTTATTTTTTAGCCCAATCATTTCTCACCTCTAAATTGTATTCTCCAAACCCTTCTGAGGAAGAGATTTCTTTTAATAACTTTCCTGGTTAAATCAATATCCCTAAATGTAGAGATTTGCTTCTCAAATGGAACTTTTGAGATTCTTTAAATTTTTTTCTTTCATCTTTAAAATTTATTTTAAGGAGAAAAAAAGCACAAGTGAGGGGAGATGGGCAGAAGGAGAGAGAGAAAGAAAAAAAATCTTAAGCAGGCTCTATGCTCAGCATGGACCCCAGTGTGGGGCTCAATCCTATGACCTTGGGATCATGACTTGAGCCAAAACCAAGAGCCCGACATTCAACCAACTGAAACACGCAGGCACCCTGGAGATTCTTTAAGTGGAATAAGATAGGTTTTGATTTTAAAATATATTTTAAACATAATGTAAAACATATTGTTTTAAAGATATAGTAGATACTTCCAAGTTTCCAAGGATATTTCTTGCATTGCTTTAATAATAAGAATGAAGATACAACTCAAATGTCACTAACAGGGGAATAAATTATAATAACTACATTCGGTAGTATATATATTGACATGGAAAGATAGTCCTTATATTCTAAATGAGAAAAAACAATCAGGCTAAAAATATATATGTTAGGCCAGTTTTTAACAAACTTTTATTAAAAAGAAGTTTGCTTGCCTGTTTGTTATCTAAGACCGGATAAAAATACACCAAAATGTTAATGGTTATGTCTGGGTGGTAAGATCATGGGTGAATTTTCTTTTCTTTTTTTTAAAATGATTTTATTTACTATTCTATGAATAGGTAGTTGTACAATAAAAATAAGTCATGTTTAAAGCATAGATCTACCTAACAACAAAGAAACACCATATTCCAGCACCAGTATTCATCAACCTAGTCCCTCAGTCATGAATATGGAAAATCAAGAATTACCCAATATTTGAAGAAAACTAACTGCACCAAAGAGAAGGACAGTGATAAAACAGGAAACCTAAATATGAAGGACATGAAGATTGATTCAGAGAATTAAAAAAAAAAACTATAATAGAAAAACAAGCTATAGAAAAACGACAGAGTATAAGAGATAATGCTTGGGAATTAAAAATGTGATTACTACAATTAAACCTTTGGGTAGAATGAATGAAAGGTAAAGTTCAAGGAATACTTGGAACATAGGGCAAAGAGACAAAAAGAAAATATGAGAGAAAAACTATGATATGTGGTGTATCAATCTGGAAATTTCAGCATCCACCCATGTTCATTCTATTAAACTGTTGAAATTAGTGTCACAAATATAAAACTTTTTTTTTCTAAACACTTTCTTCAGGCATGACCTGTCAAATTGCCCTTTCCTGCCTCTTGACAACACTGCTTACTTTTAGCTTTCAAGTCTCTACTAGTTAAGTTCCAATTTCATATCCCATTTAAATCTCATCTCCCCATTCTCCGATCATTTTGGCTCAGGCTTTACTTGTGGCTCCAGAAATCTGTAGTTGAGAGGGAAGTATGTTTGCATTTTCATTCTTTCCTCTCCTTAAAAAATACCCAACAGTTGACATTGATGTTGGTGTTCCCTTCTTTTGAGAAGTGATTTCCAGTCTTCATACCTCACTTGGTTTAGAAAGTAGGAAACACACTCCCCTGCTCCCCTTGGAAAAGATACTGCACTCTTGCCTACAACAATGCTGACAATTTCTTTATCACTATCCCTTCTCAATCATCTAATCACAGACATGGGATAGATGGGGAAGGGTGGTTAGGGTTCTGGTTGGAAGTAGCAAAGCTCTAATTGTTGAGCCTTTCTCTTTAAAATGAGAAATACTTAACACTTCTTAGTACTGAGCTTGACATATCACCATCTCTAGGGCAATGGGATAAATCCCACTCAAATTCTATGGTGTGTCAAAAAGAGTTTCCAGGGAACAGAGAACAGAAAAATTGAAATGGAAAATTAAATAAATAGTAAAATGTGAAAAGAAACAAGTTTTTAGATGAAATGTGTTCATGAAAAACTAAACTGGATGGCCCACACCATTTTCTTTTTCACCTTCTTATGAAGTTTCAGAGCACAGTTTCATTCACTTACTCATTCAACAAATATTGAACACTGCCAAAAACCAGACTCTGGTGAGCCACAGGTTTATAATAATGAACTTAACAGAGAAATTTACTAAGTGGGGGTGATAGATTATAAACAAGTAAATAAAATAATAATTAGTTAAATAATTGCAGATTGAATTAAAAGTTATTAATGAAATTGAGAATAACAGGGAGCATTAGATTCACTTTTCTTACCTTCCTGTGAGCTGCCTTTTCCCCTTAGAAATCCCAAACTCCTTTTCCTTTCCTTTAGCTCAGGAAGATATGTAAACTGCAATCAAGTTGCTGCCTTTCGATTCTCCTATCCCTGTGGGACTCCTAGATGTACATAAGTATATGTGCCCAAATAAAATTTTGTTTTTCTGCTGTGAAAAAAAAAGAATAACAGGGAGCATCAGTACAGTAAGGTGGTCAAGAAAAACCTCTCTGAGAGATAGCAGTTAAGACTATTAACTCGGGGGTAAATTACAAACCACGCTATGCCTTTTCCTAGATTACATAGAATCCAGAGCTTAACATGGAGGCCATGAGCATTTAAGCTAAAATCTGAAGGATAAAAAAAATCAGCCGCATAAAGACCTGTGGAGAATGTATGCCAGATAGCACAGCAAGTATGGAGACTCTGCAATAGAAGGAACATTGTGTATTCTAGGAGATGACAGGAAGCTGGAGTGAGGAAATAAGGAATAGAAAATGGCAAGAGAGAAGGAATGATTTTGGAGAAGTAGGAAGGAATCAGTTGTGTAGAGCTGTCTGTATAGATTTTGGTTTTATCCTAAATGCAGTGGAAAGCAATTCACTCAAAGCAGGGAATTGACATGATCTAATTTACATTTTAAAAGAATATAGAGAGATATTTTGAAGGTGAAAGTAACAGGAATTTGTGACGGATTCATTAAGGAGGAAGGAGTCATAAGGAGTAAATGAACAGGAAGGGTCAAGGAGCACAATTTATCGCAGGACCATTTATTGAGGTGGTAAAGGCTGAGGGAGATTAGATTTAGGGAGAGAATCATTTTGGTCATGTTAAGTTTGAAATGCCTGGGAGATGTACAAGAGAGATGTTAGAATCTGGAGCTCAGAAAGGAAGACTAGCCTACTGATATAAATTTCGGAATTTTCAGCAGATAGTTTTTAAAGCCACGAGAATGGATAAGATCATGTAGGAAGAAGGTGTAGAGAATAAAACAGAGAGTACAGGAACTCTGGCACTCAGAGGTTATATAAAAAGGAAAAACATGTGAAGGGGAATGAGCAAGAGGAGTCAGTTATTTAAGCAAACCAGGATAGTGTGTGGTGTCGAGTCCAGAAATGAGAGTATCAGAAAAGGTCAGTAATGAGAGCTCTGTTAAACTGAGGACAGAAAAGAGTCAGCTGAGTAGGGAGTCAGTCACCTTTATAAGAGCAATAAAGTGATGGAGAGATTGAAGTAGACTGAAGTTTTTGCCATTTATCTTCTCAGCAACAGCTGTTGTTGTTTATTATATATGGAGAGAGAGCACCAGCAGGGGAGGGGGCAGAGAGAGAGAGAGAGAGAGAGAGAGACTCCTAAGCAACATCATGCTCAGCATGAAGAGGCTTGACCTCACAACTCTGGGATCATGACCTAAGCCAAAATCAAGAGTTGGATGCTTAACCTACTTAAGCCACCTACGCACCCCTAGCAACACTGATTTTTAAGACAGTAGAACAATACCTTCAAAATTCTGAAAGAAAATTATCCTGAACTTAGAATTGTATAAACAAAACATTCAAGGAAAAGGACAAATTAGGGACCTTTTCACTTTTTGGTAAGGGGTGGGGGAGGAACTCCTATGCATCTTTTCAGGGAAAAAAGAAATGCTGAAGGAAATGTTCCCACAAAATGAAGAGGACTAAAGACAGAAACACAGGAACTTAGTAAGAGAATATTTCAGAAGCACAAATAGTTGGGCTTCAGTGAAATCAATGATAGTAGAACACAAAGTTCTCTCAGAAGAATGTCTTTAAGAAAATAATAGAGGAACACCTGAGTGGCTCAGTTGGTTAAGCGTCCGACTTTGGCTTAGGTCATAATCTCACAGTTTGTGAGTTCAGGCCCCACTTCTGGATCTATGCTGACAGATTGGAGCCTGCTTCGGATTCTGTGTCTCCCTCTCTCTCTGCCCCTTCCCCACTTGTGCTCTGTCTCTCTCTGTTTCTCAAAAATAAATCAGTGTAAAAAAAATTTTTTTAAAGAAAGAAAAAGTAGATTAATTGTATAAAATAGCATGATTAAAAACATTAATAATCTTAAAAATAGAGTGACATTTGCTTCTCCTGTTATCAACACGAAAGAAAAGACCACTGGAATCTTTAGTAAAGATTTGTGTAAGCCATGGTCCTTAAAATGTGACTTTATTATGAGTAATCAGTGGACACATTAAAAAGAGAATTTGACATTAGCCTTATAACATTCTCCTTCAATAAGTGTAGATTTAGTAACATGGTTTATGATTCCCTTTTCACAAATTTATTCATACTACTTGATTCAGCAGTGAATAAGATTTCAAAAATTGTAATACTGAAAAAGAAACTCTTCATTTTTCAAATTAACTTTAAGATAATATGTGAAAGACTTGATTATTCTAACAAAGTACATATAAATACTGAATGTGAAAGCAGTGATAGAGCTAATGAAAGTTGGTAAGTGGAGGAAAGTGAAAGGAGGCAAAATATATTAATCTTATACAATAGAGGAAAGTTAAGAGACACGTTCTCAAATGGGTGGATCAAGAAATAGAGGTTTGAGTATATTCCTTAAAGCAATAAAGTAACAAAACTTAATAAAAATCCCAATGAGGAGACAAAGGAATAAAAATGAGGAGTAATATAATTGAGCTAAATTCTTATTGTTCCTTTTCAGTGTGTAATCAATGAAAAAAATGTCAGGAGTTAAACCAAAAAGCGACAGTGTATATGTATTGTTTTCAATTATGGAGACAGTTATCAAATACTAAAAACAATTTGATATAGCTACCTTTTGGGCACTGCTTTTCGAATTGTGGGAGTGAAATCAATTTAGAGGGTTACAACCTGCATTAGAAAAAAAAGAAAAAAGGAGATATAAAGTTGCATTACACTGGTAAAGATAAGTAAAATTGATGAAATTTTGATAAAATTGATAAAATTGATGAAACTTTCCTCAGATTTGTGTGTGTGTGTGTCTTTGCGTAAAATGTATTTGCTACTTGAGTCCTGGTCAGCAAAATGCTCTAGGAAGTGAAACTAGGTTGTGGACAATGGTTGGTCTGCATTTTTATGTTTCATTTTTCTATTCATCTGAATTTTTTTGAACTCATGTATTATTTTTTTACAATAATTTAAAATAGGGTATCTTTGACTTTAGGTTTTTTCTTTGTTTTTTATACATTAAAAATATAAGCTCATAGGCTTTCAAAACATAAAGTGGTGTATTTCCTAACAAAAGCAAGTTATTAGGCAATTTTTTGAGAAGCAAAATGATAGGCAATTTTCCATTACTTAAGAAAGGAGAAGTTAACAGTACATTTTGAAGATTACTTAAGGCTCAAGGGAGAGAAGTATGGGACAAGAGCAAGAGTTCAAGGTGTTGGAAGTCGAGGCAATGGATTAAGTAAGAAGATAAAGCAAGAGACTTTGAGGCTTTGAGCTGTCAACATAGAGCCCAATGTGGGGCTTGAACCCACGAACCGTGAGATCATGACCTGAGTCAAAGTTGGACACTTAACTGACTGAGCCACCCAGGTGCCCTTAAAATAGTGTCACAATATAAGCCAGAGCTAAAGAGAATCTTAAATCAACTAATTATTTTAGTGGTTCTATATAATAGTGTTTTATCTGACAGTGAACACTATAATTGTTTGCATTTCCATGGTGGCTTTCAATTTTCCTCAGTTTGCCCTTACAGCAAATATGAGACAATTTTTGAGTACCTGTTTACCCAGACCCTCACTTTTCTAAAAACTTCTGTTCCACTGGGGTGAGGCCTCTGTGGCCTTATGCACCTTGTGACCTGCCACCTAGCTGTATATACCTAATTGGGTCAAAGAGAGCCTACTGACCCAACCTGTACCAGATTTTATCTCCTAGGAATTTGGAATTAGATCTCAGAACTGATGATTATTTTGTGTTGGTTACTTGGGGGAATAAGAATATCATTCCGGAACAGCCATATTTGGCCCATCTGCATAGATACATAGAAAGGAACTCATCTGCCTAAAAAAGGAAAGACTAAAGCATGGAGTAGAGGCTACTAATTTATTAAATCAACAAATACTAAGTATCTATTGTTCTGGGCACTCTTCTACATACCCGGGATATAGCAGTGAATAAAACTGAGTCTCTGCCCTTGCTAGTATATGTTCTTGGGGGAAGGAAATATTTAATGATAAATATTGAATATGTATTTAATAAAACATGAAGTAGTAGTAAATTCTCTGAAGAAAAATGAAGGAGGGGTGTACCTGGGTGGCTCAGTCCATTAAGCATCAGACTTCAGCTCAGATCACGGTCTTCTGGTTTATGAGTTTGAGTCCCATATCAGGCTCTCTACTGTCAGCAAGGAGCGCACTTTGTATCCTCTGTCTTTCTCTTTCTCTGCCCTTCCCCTGATCTCTCTTTCTCTCTCTCTCTGAAAAATAAACATTAAAAAAAAAAATGAAGGAGGAAAACAGATAGTTTGAAGTTGGGATCAGGAAATGAGTTGATAAGAAACTTGAACCAATTTGGAGACAAGCCAAAAATACACCTGGAGGAATTGCTTTCTAAGCTGCAGTTCTAGAACATGCAAAAACTTTTAGTTGGGAACATTCTTAGGAAGTTCAGGAAACACAGTGGCAAGAAGAAAGAAGAAATAAATAAATTTGCACCTAAATAAAGATAAAGAGGAGACCTTAAAAACTTCCAGAGAGAAAAGATATATTACCTAATTGTTTTATAAGTGGGTTCAAGATGGTGTCTGTATATTGGCCCCTATGTGTTGTTTA
The DNA here is from genome assembly GCA_017311185.1 of Proteles cristata cristata. Lineage (NCBI taxonomy): Eukaryota > Metazoa > Chordata > Mammalia > Carnivora > Hyaenidae > Proteles > Proteles cristata. Next base: position 811,268 of record JAESUZ010002979.1, read on the forward strand.
CTTATTCATAGCAGGCTAGGACCATTAATTCAAAGCCTGCCAGTGCCAACCCAAATTCTTATACATGGGCTTTCAGTGTAGCGGAAATAAGCAGATCTCTATTCACTTAGATCCTGCCTGCTAGGCAGACCCCATGAAACTGTACGCATCATCTTCTAGCCACAGATAACACAAACTTTGTAGCTATAAAAGAACTCAAACTTATATTGCCCTTCAGAGCTCTCTGACCCAGAGATTCCCCACTTTGCTACTGACTGACAAATCCTAGATACATAAGCCTTCTCTCTAATTCCCCTCTCCTTGGGAGTTCCACTGTACTTCTACCCTTCTGAGTGATAGCCCCATGCAGCAATCTCTGGATAGTCTCTTGCTGTGAATGATTTCCCCTTTCCTGCAGTCCTGTCCAAGTGCCACCCACTCAACTTCATTGTGCAGTATTGCTATCTCATGTTCTTGTCTTTTCCTTGATATGTCCTGAAATCCCTGAATTTACCACACCAGTAAACAAAATTAGATTGAAAGGGACTTCTCAATTGCAATAATATAAATCAAAAGACAATGCAATAATATATTCCAAGTACTAAGCAAACAATTGACAGCCTAAAACTTTATACCAAGCTAAACTATAAGTTGAGAGACAAATATTGAGAATATTACTTCTCATATATTGAGAACTAAAGGATATAATTCATAATTTAAAAATTATACCACAAGGAAGAAATGAGACACAAAAAAGAGAAAAAGAATAGCAATGGGAGCAGGTAATACATGGGAAAATCTTCACAAGTATTAATTACTTTAAGAATGATAATAATAATAACTCATGAAGGAGTACAAAAACAAGATACAATTAAAATACTAATGGTAATAACACAAACAAAGGAGTAAGGTAATCATAAGGAGACTATGCTCTGTGCTAGTCTTTGTTTTATTTAAGATCAAGCAAGGTGGGTATATTTATCAACTTTAGACTTTATTGTTCATATTAAGTATATCGCTAAGAATGTACTACTCCAAAATGCAATCCACAGAGGGAAAGACAAATGAAGAAAATATGTTTAATGCAGTAAGCATAAGCAAAAAAAAAAAAAAGATATTTTTAGAGTGTTTAATGAATGAATGAATGAATTTTTAAATTTATATCCAAGTTAGGTAGCATGTAGTACAACAGTGATTTCAGGAGATTCCTTAATGCCCCTTACCCGTTTAGCCCATCCCCCCCCCCTCCAACAACCCCTCCAGCAGCCCTCTGTTTGTTCTCTATATTTGAGTCTCTTATGATTTGTTCCCCTCCCTGTTTTTATATTATTTTTACTTCCCTTATGTTCATCTGTTTTGTATCTTAAAGTCCTCATGAGTGAAGTCATATGATATTTGTCTTTCTCTGACTAATTTAGCTTAGCATAGTACCCTCCAGTTCCAACCACATAGTTGCAAATGGCAAGATTTCATTCTTTATGATTGCCAAGTTAATACTCCATTGTATATATATACCACATCTTTTTTCTTTTACAAATAGTTTATTGTCAAATTAGTTTCCACATAACACTCAGTACTCATCCCCACAAGTGTCCTCCTCCATGCCCATCCCTCCTCCCCCCCACATCCATCAGTCCTCAATTTTTGTCAGCATTCAAGAGTCTCTCAGGGTTTGCCTCTCTCCCTTTCCCCCACCATTTCCCCCCTTCTTCTCCCCGATGGTCCTCAGTAAAGTTCCTCCTAATCCTCCTATACGTGCACACATATGATATTTGTCCTTCTCTGCCTGACTTAGTTCGCTCAGCATAACACCCTCCAGGTCCATCCATGTTGCTACACATGGCCAGATTTCATTGTTTCTCACTGCCATGTAGTATTCCATGGTATAGATAAACCACATCTTCTTGATCCATTTGTCTGTTGATGGACACTTAGGCTCTTTCCATGTTTTAGCTATTGTGGAGAGTGCTGCTATGAACATTGGGGTACATGTGCTCCTATACCTCAGCATTTCTGTATCCCTTGATACCACATCTTCTTTATCCATTCATCTGTCATTGGACATTTGGGCTCTTTCCATACTTTGGCTATTGTTGAAGCACTACTATAAACATTAGGGTGCACGTGCCCCTTCAAAACAGCACACCTGCATTCCTTGGATAAATTCCTAATAGTACAATTGTTGGGTTGTAGAGTACTTTTTTAATTAAAAAAATAGATTTTAAAATGTAAAACTGAAAGACATTTTTTTAACTTTAAAAGAGAAAATAAGTATGAAATAAGATGGTAGAAATAAATCCAAATGTATTAGTAAGCATAATAAACACCAAATTGGACTAAGCATACAAATTGAAAAATAGATTATTAGATTATTAGATCAAGGGAAACATACAAAATGCACCTGAATGAGACTTATAGGAAACACATCTAACGTGAAGACACAGAAATATTTCGGTAGGTAAAAGAAGAAGTTCTATAGTAGTCAACAGAAAAAAAAAAATTAAAGGATTGGAAGGGAATAAATAAGACTACTATTATTTACAGATAATATGATTGTCTCCGTAGAAAATTCCAAGATTCTACCAACAAATCATTAGACTTAATCAGATAATTTGCTAGTGTCTGATGTAAGATTAATATACAAAATTTGAATGCATTTTATATGCAACTAGGAAAAATATTTTAAGAGATATTTTTTTTGTAATAGCACACACACAAAGATAGAACATCCTTTGAATATTAGGCAAGACTTTATAGGGCAAATTATAAAACTTTAATGAAAAATACACTGAGAAATATAAGCACATTGTTGGATAGAAAGACTCAATATTATAAATAAGAGAAGTTTCCCAAAATTTATCTATTCAAATTAATTTCAGTTGAACTCTTAGCTGGATTTTTTAAATAACAAGTTTCATAGACTTTTATATAGAATATCAAAGGGGCATGAATAGGCAAGATATTCCTCAAGAAGAGGGAAAGATTTGTTCTATTACATACAAGACCTCTTATTTATATTAAGTAAAATATATTGACAATGGTCCAGCAATAAAAACTTGACTAGTGAAACTAGAGTAAAGAAACCTATATATATATCTATATCTATATATAGATGCTAAGCTAAATAAATATATTTATTATTTATATAATATTATATAATATAATTATATAATTATTTATATAATAATATAAATATATATAATATATTTATTTATATATATTATAATATATATAATATAAATATATATATTATTTAGCTATGCTAAGCTAAATAAATATAGATATATAGATATAGATATAGATACATAGATGTGTTTCTACATGTGTTTCTAGGTATGTTTCTAGATATATCTAGATGTGTGTGTGTGTGTGTGTGTGTGTATCAGTTTCTATAGATCCAGATCTAGATATATATGAACTTGATTTATGCCAGACGGGTATTTTTTATTTTTTCACTTTTAATGTTTTTATTTATTTTTAAGAGAGAGCCCATGTACAAGCAAGGGAGGTGTAGAGAGAGAGGGAGACAGAATCCAAAGCAGGCTTCAAGCTCTGAGCTGTCAGCACAGAGACCAATGTGGGGCTCAAACTCATGCTCAGCTTACTTAACCACCCAGTGCCTCATATGCCAGATGAATATTAAAAGTCACTGGAAAAGGAAAAACTTCAATAAATGGCAGTAGCCTTTGAGCTGTCTACCTTTAATTTTCTTATTAAACAAGATCATAAATATCTATATTGTTTACTGTTCAACTTTTCTGTTAGTTGCAGTACAAAGAATTCATAACTGATGTAGGTCCTCGCATTTCTTAGCCAAAGATATGTGATTAAAATGGTCTAATCAGAATAGGTCCTGGGACTTGTGAAGGAACAACATGGAAGAAACTATGACTCTTCTACTAAACTTGAATCTGAATGAATGTGTGCTGAGGTTTCTGGGGAGTACCACATGGCATCTGAGAGTGAAGCTAACACAGTGAAAGGCAGCAGAGTAGAGGATGAAGAGTTACTGAATGTGGATGATAGTTAATGCTTTAACTGAGATCTATCTTTTACTATCTACCCATGGACTTTTCAAATATGTAAGCCAATAAATTACTCTTTTATTTGTTTTAGCCGTTTACAGTTGAATTTTCTGTCTTATGGAACCAAAATGATCTCACTGGTAAACTCCACTCACTTTCTCCAAGAGCTCATGATAGAAAACATGTTCAGACATCAAATTTTTAAATATGTTGATGGCTACAGAGACGGATATAACTAATAAAGTCAACGTGCACCATAGATGAGACACCAAAAGCAGTACACTGGTTTGGTTGAAACATTTGAGCCATACATTTGAAAGTCCTAAGAAAAAATAAGAGTCATCATGTTTTGTTCAATTAAACCAAAGCTGAAGGGTTGAGAAGGACATGGTGATGTAAGGTCAGGAAGAGAGCTTATTATAAGTCAGGCAGAGAAGGACAAATATCACATGTTTGCACATATAGGAGGATTAGGAAGAACTTAACGGAGGACAATGGGGGAGAAGAAGGGGGGAAATAGTAGGGGAAAGGGGGAGAGGCAAACCATGAGAGACTCTTGAATGAGGACTGATGGATGTGGTTGGGGAAGGGGAGGATGGGCACGGAGAGGGGCACTTGTGGGAATGAGCACTGGGTGTTATATGGAAACCAACTTGACAATAAACTATTTGTAATAAAAAAAAAAAAAAAGCTTATTTTGTTAGCCAAGTAAGAAACGTGCAAGTGATTGTCGAAAATAAACTCTTGCCTATCCTCTAGGTTTATGGAAGCAATTTTTTACAAATATGCAGTATAAACTGCTTTTAAAATTCTGGTATTTTGTTCACTGGGAATCTTGCTAGGATGGCTTGCAGAGAAGAGCGATTTAAGAAAATCTGAAAAATTATAAGAGATTAAACTTGTGGTTTAGAAAATCATTCAAAATGAGACCTAAAACTCAAATAAATACCAAATGGATTTCTGACAAGAAAATGGTGTACAGAAGTAGTTCTCAAACTTAATGTTAGCATTGGAACCTTTTTCTACATGAAATATTATAGAAAATTGCAATATATAAATCAGACAATGTATTTATTAGTATAGATTTACTTTTCAAAGTTGAATTGTATAACATTTACTTACTAGAGAGGAAGGATGCTAGTCTGATGAGCACACTTAAATTTTAAATTCAACAGTCACAGATAACAGTTCCATTCATTATTAGGATTTGATTTATTTCTCTATTCATTTTAGTTATGCAGGAGTTAGATAAAATATTTGCAAATAGTAATTATAGGATACTTTGCAATTAAATGCAGAAAGCTGAAAAAGGAATAGTAGATTAAAATTTTTTTTATCTCAAGGTTAAGCCGCAAAACGGGTCTATGAGTAGAATTAATTATCACAAATATGAAGGTTTAGAGAAGAAAGAACTAAAAGTTACAAATGTATTGCTTGAAACACATAGGATACAGTATTATGATACCACGCTTACTTGTTAGTGTGTTGTTTTGTTGCATAATTTGCTATTTTGCCTCAACAGAGAATTTGCCAGACTCATGCATTTGAATTTTTAACTGGTTTTTAGTCTAGCATGATGTATGTGTATGTTGTGGATTTGTATTATTTGTATAATTTTATGTCAGTTAGTGTGCTGACATGTCTTAATGTTTAAAAACAGAAAGAATGCAAGACCGTGACTTTACATTTAATCCACATTTGTAAGAAGTTTAAGTGAGCACAGAAACATATTGATGAAAAAATCACAAGGACTGTTCACAAAAATTCCAGTTCTTTTCCTGGATATTAATAGGATTGCTCTTCCCTGACCACCTTGGAGTTAGCTGTGGTCATGTGCCTTGCTTTGCCCAGTGACATATGAGCAATAGTATCATGTATCATTTCTGGGCAGGTGTATTAGGAGTAAGTGCCACTGCACAACTCTTCATGTTTCCTTTCTCCTGCCACAGTGAGCAAAGAAGCACGCTACTGAGGTGGGGTCTCCATCAGCCTGAATTCCTGAGTGATGATGAACAGAACCCTTTACTAACCTGCACTGATTTTACATGTGTAAAATCAGACACTATGGATAAGCTGAAAAAGCCAATTAGCAGAAAGAAGAGAGTAGGAAGGACCTGCCGAAAGGAGCTGCCATGAGACAAAAATAAGAGGGAGCAGCTGATCCCTCGAATCTTTGGTTCCAGGTGCTTCCCAGGTCCTGTGGGTTCTAACCCTAAACTCCACATTTTCCTCTGGAGTTTGAATAAGACTCCTGATACTTGAATAACAATAACAAAAAACCTAAATAAAATGTGTATTTCCATTTGGCAGGGTGTTCCCCTAATGTATATGCTGAAACAAAGGTATGGGCATTTTATTTTTCTTAAGCTTATTTACTTTGAGAGAGAGAGAGAGAGACGGGGGGAGGGGGGAGAGTGCAAGCAAGTGGGGGAGGGGGAAAGAGACGGAGGGAGACAGAGAGAATCCTAGGCAGGATCCATACGACTGTGCAGAACTTGACAAGGCGGGGGGCGCCTGGGTAGCTCAGTCAGTTGAGCGTCCGACTTCAGCTCCGGTCATGATCTCAAGGTTCATGGGTTCGAGCCCCGCGTCGGGCTCTGGGCTGACAGCCAGCTCAGAGCCTGGAGTCTGTTTCAGATTCTGTGTCTCCTCCTCTCTCTGACCCTCTCCTGCTCACACTCTCTCTCTCAAAAATAAATAAAAACATTTTAAAAAGAACTTGAATGTGGGGGGGAGGGAAGATGGGCATGGAGGAGGGCACTTGTGGAGATGAGCACTAGGTGTTATGTGGAAACTAATTTGACAATAAACTATTTGTAAAAAAAACAAAATAAAATAAAAATAAAATAAACCTTCAAAAAAAAAGAACTTGACTAGGGGCTCAAATTCATCAACCATGAGATCATGACATGAGCTTAAGTCAGGTGCTTAACAGGCTGAGTCATCCAGGTGCCCCTGGACATTTTAATATAAATTGCCAAATGTCACCCACTAGCAGGGCACAGAGTGCTCCTTTCACACTACAATGCTTTTAACAACATTGGTAATGCACATTAAAAAAACAAAACAGTGGGAATAAAAACTGCTAATAGGTGGGATGCCTAGGTGCCTCTGTTGGTTAAGCGTCAGACTCTTGGTTTTGGCTCAGGTTATGATCTCACTGTTGCTATGTTCAAGCCCTCCCTTGGTCTCTGTACTGGCAGTGTGGGCTCTGCTTGGGATTTCTTTCCTCTTTCTGTCCCTCCCCTGCTCACACATGCATGCTCACTTTCTCAAAATAAACTTAAAAAAAAAAAAGAATAAAAATAGCAGATTGGCAAGGAAAGACTATAAATTTAAAAAACCTTTAATAGGGGCGCCTGGGTGGCTTAGTCGGTTAAGCGTCCGACTTTCGCTTAGGTCATGATCTCGCGGTTCGTGGGTTCGAGCCCCGCGTCGGCTCTGTGCTGACTGCCAGCTCAGAGCCTGGAGCCTGTTTCAGTCTGTGACTCCCTCTCTCTCTGACCCTCCCCTGCTCACGCTGTCTCTCTCTGTCTCTCCTAGAAATAAATAAAACATTAAAAAATTTAAAAAAAAAAAAACCTTTAATAAACCTTAGTAAAACATTCTCTCTGTCCCTCCCCCACTCGCACTGTCTCTCTCTCTCAAAATAAATAAATAGACTTAAAAACAATTTACTAATAGGCACAAAAAAGTTAAGTGTATTAACCGGAATTTATTATTTTTTTTAATGTTTTATTTATTTCTAGGAGAGAGAGAGAGACAGCGTGAATAGAGGAGGGTCAGAGAGAGAGGGAGTCACAGACTGAAACAGGCTCCAGGCTCTGAGCTGGCAGTCAGCACAGAGCCCGACGCGGGGCTCGAACCCACGAACCGCGAGATCATGACCTGAGCGAAAGTCGGACGCTTAACCGACTAAGCCACCCAGGCGCCCCAACCGGAATTTATTTTTAAGACCGGCCTTTTACCAAATTTTTCTGAGTCATTACCCCTTCTTTTTGAATTTGTTTATTTTGAGAGAGAGAGAGAGAGAACGAGCTAGGGAGGAGTAGAGAGAGAGGAGGACAAAGGATCTGGAGCAGGCTCCGTGCTGACAGCAGAGAGCATGATGCAGGGCTCAAACTCACGAACTGTGAAATCATGACCAAAGTCAATGCTTACGCGCCTCAGCCACACAGGCACTCCTCATTTATTAGAATCCCAAAAGTTTTTTTTTTTTCTGGGTGTATGTGAGCTTTTTATATTGTAATGCTTATCACAAATATGTGTCCAATTTGGTTTCAGCTTTCAGATTTTTATTATGTTGGTACTTTATGTCACTTTTTAACTCTTAGGCAGTAAAACATTTTTCTTGACTAAGTCCATCATTGTATAAAGATTAAAAGTTTTTACCCAATCAGAGGTTATTAAATATTCATTCCTTATTTTTCCCTTTAGTCTCTTTTTCTCACCTATATGATTCTCTTTCACATTGTGCAAAAATCATCAATTGAAGCAAACTATAAATACAAAAGTAAATAATTACATGAATAAATGATTATTTTCTCTTTTAATAAGATTTTTAACTTATAATTATTAATCTATTTAGATTTTGTCTTGGTGTTTAGCATAAAATTAAGATTTAATTGATTTATTTTCCAAAATGGCTAACCAATCATCATGGCATTTTATTGAATAATCCTTTTCTCCTCTACTAATTTGTTGTGCTCCTTCAGCTTCATTTTTGTATGAATAAAATAAGTTTTATTTTCAACTTATCTATTCTACATTTTATATTTATCTGTTTCTTTGTTCCAGGGTGCCTTTTGAAAAAGTCAATTGAGTGTAAGAAAATTTGGTTATCAAAATCCCTCTCAACTTTTGCTGATATGTTTAGGGGGAAAATATCATGATGTCTGTGGAGTCTACAACTTAATTTCTATTAGTTCTGGAAAGAGAGACAAAGCAAACACAGCAAAAATACTAATCTGGTGAATCTAGTGGTCGTTTAAACAGTCTTAACTTTTATATAGGTTTGAAAAGGTTTTCTTAGGGTGAAATTTTCTTGACATTTTGTCTTTCATGAAATTTTAAAAATTGAGGTGCAATTTACATACAGTACAATAGATTTGAAACTTTACAAAATAAAAATAGGAATAGAGGGATATTCAAGGTGGGATCACAATCATTTATGTTGTTTCCTTATATAGGCTATCATAAATAATATGACATTTTTGGAGGAGTCTCTATATTATTTTTCTATAGTGGCTGTACCAATTTACATTACACCCCAACAGTATACAAAAGTTCTCTTCCTTACATCCTCTCCAACACTTATTTCTTGTCTTTTTGATATAGCCATTCTGACAGGCGAGAATTGATAACTCATTCTGCATTTGATTTGCATTTCCCTGATGATTGGTGATTTTAAATCTCTTTTCATGTGCTAGGAAAAGTATTCTTGGTTGGAAATTTGTTCCTTTCCATACTTTGAATATATCATGCCACTCCCTTCAGACCTGTAAAGTTTCTGCTGAAAAATCAGCTCATAGTCTTATGGGGTTTCCCTTGTATGTAACAAGTTGTTTTTCTCTTGATACTTTTAATATTCTCTCTCTAATTTTGACATTTTAATTATAATGTGTATTGGTGTAGATCTCTTTGAGTTCATCTTATTTGGAAACTGTATTTTCTGGAGCTGGATGTCTGTTTTCTTCTCCATTTAGAGAGGTATTCAGCTATTATTTTTTCAAATACATTTTCTACTCCCCCCACCCCTTCTTAACTCCTGTAATGCAAATGTTATTCTGCTTGATGTTGTCCCACAAGACTCTTAAGCTAGATTCACTTTTAAAAATTATTTTCTTGGGGTGCCTGGTTGGTTCAGTCAGTTAAATGTTAGACTCTTGGTTTTGGCTCGGGTCATGATCTCATGGTCTGTGGATTCAAGCCCCACATAAGACTCAGTGCTGGGATTCTCTCTCTCTCTCTCCCCCCTCTCAAAATAAATAAACAAAAATTTTTTTAAATATTTTTATTTATTTCTAGGAGAGAGAGAGAGAGAGAGCGTGAGCAGGGGAGGGTCAGAAAGAGAAGGAGTCACAGACTCTGAAACAGGCTCCAGGCTCCGAGCTGGCAGTCAGCACAGAGCCCGACGCGGGGCTCGAACCCACGAACCGCGAGATCATGACCCAAGTGAAAGTCGGATGCTTAACCGACTAAGCCGCCCAGGCGCCCCCAAACAAAATTTTTTTTAATTAAGAATTCTTTTCTCTTGTAGCTGTTCCGATTATGTGATTTCCATTGCCCTGTCTTGCAGGTCACTAATCTGTTTTTTACTTTGTCTGTCTGCTTTGAAACCATTTAGTGTATTTTTCAGTGTAGGTATTATATTCTTCAGCTCTTTGACTACTGTTTGGTACTTTATTATGACTTCTGTCTCTTGGATGAAGTTCTTACTATGTTCATCCATTCTTCTGCCAAGTTCAGTGAGCATCTTTATTACCATTACTTTGAACTCTTTATCAGGTAGATTACTTATCTCTTTTATTAAGTTATTTTTCTGAGTTTCTGCTGTGCTCTCTTGTTTGGGACATATTCCTCTCTCTCCTCATTTTGCTTGACTCACTGTGTTTGTTTCTCTTTATTGGATGAAATAGCTGCTGTGGCCTTATGTACAGGTGAACTTTACTGCTCAATCCTGCTGTAGCTTTTGGTTGATCTTTACAATTATCTAAATAGCCTGATTTGTTCATGATAGGTCTCAGTTGCTGAAGGCATGCCAAGATCCAACAGTGTTCCAAAGGGAGGGGTCTTAGAAAGTGCCTACTTTCAAGCTAACTGTAAGCTAGATCCTCACACAATTGCTTTTAAGGTACGTAAACATGTATAGTCTTGTGGCTCCACAATCATAAACCCTGCTAACTTCCAGTCCAGATATAAAGGAATCCCTGGGTGAAAGTTGTAAGAATCATGGCTTTCAATGTGTACATAAGATCCGTTATGGGAAGTGTCAGCTAACTGTGGCAAAGCCAGAAGATGGCAATAATATGGTGTCTTACTGCCCGTGTTCCGAGGGTGAATCTCTGTAGCCTCTGGGTATATGACAAATCTGAAGCCTTCCCCTCAGACTGAAGATCCAGGAGAAGAAAATAGTCCTTTTTGACATGAAGACTGAAGGTATATTTTAGTCTTCTTATGCAGTGCCCTGGGGATAATAGCCTGCTCTGCCAGGGATGGTCTCTTTAATTTTTCAGAACTGTGGAGCCTAGAAATTTGATCTCCTGGCCACCAGACCCAGGCACTCAAGGAGCATCCCTTAATGGCCTGCCAGCTCTGGTAGGGCAGGCCATGGTTGTAGCATATAGGAGCAGGATTGAACTGCCAGGCCAGGGTATGGCATAGCAGCCCACAGCTGTGGCCATGGGGGCAGGATCTTCCATCAGAGCTAGCAGGCCAGAGAGAGGGTTTGAAAATGGTGCCCACCAGGAGCACAGAGCGATTTGGTGGTTCGTTGGAGGGTCCTCTTTTCTTTGCTAGGTGACTGCGGCTCTTCATTGGGCAACAGGAGCGGCGCGGCGATCGAAGAAGCGGCCTAAGACTTCATCCCTGGGTAAAAGGAAATGGCTCGAACCAAGCAGACTGCTTGTAAATCTACGGGTGGGAAAGCGCCCACAAGCAGCTGGCCACTAAAGCCGCCAGGAAAAGCGCTCCTTCTACCGGCGGGGTGAAAAAACCTCATCGCTACAGGCCCTGGACCGTTGCTCTTCGAGAGATCCGTCGTTAGCAGAAATCGACTGAGCTTCTGATCCCGAAGCTGCCTTTCCAGCGGTTGGTGAGGGAGATTGCCCAGGATTTCAAAACCGATCTGAGGTTTCAGAATGCCGCCATTGGTGCGCTGCAGGAGGCCAGTGAAGCGTACCTGGTGGGTTTATCTGAAGATACTAATCTGTGTGCCATCCACGCTAAGAGAGTCACCATCATGCCCAAAGACATCCAGTTGGCTCGCCGGATACGGGGAGAGAGAGCTTAAGTGAAGGCCGTTTTTATGGTGTTTTGTAGTAAATTCTGTAAAATACTTTGGTTTAATTTGTGACTTTTTTTGTAAGAAATTGTTTATAATATGTTGCATTTGTACTTAAGTCATTCCATCTGTCACTCAGGATGAATGCGAAAAGTGACTGTTCACAGACCTCAGTGATGTGAGCACTGTTGCTCAGGAGTGACAAGTTGCTAATATGCAAAAGGGATGGGTGATATTTCTTGCTTCTCGTGATGCATGTTTCTGTATGTTAATGACTTGTTGGGTAGCTATTAAGGTACTAGAATTGATAAATGTGTACAGGGTCCTTTTGCAATAAAACTGGTTATGACTTGATCCAAGTGTTTAACAATTGGGGCTGTTAAGTCTGACCATACATCACTGTGATAGAATGTGGGCTTTTTCAAGGGTGAAGATACAAGTCTTAACCACAGTGTAACTTACAGTTTCCTTAAAAAAAAAAAAAAAAGTAAAAACTGGCAGCTATAGAATACACTACGTGCATTTATAATAGCTATTTTATATATTGTAGTGTCAACATTTTTAAATTAAATGTTTTACTTTCAAAAAAAAAAAAAAGAAAGAAAATGGTGCCCACCAGCACTGGTACCAACAAGATAGGAGAATGCAAAAATGGCACCCACCAGTACTTCAGTCTCTGGAGAAAATCCCAATAGGTTCCTGCCTCTCTGGGAGATACTTTAAGATTAACAAATGAGTCCCTTTTGCATATGTCTAGGCACTTTGCAAATTGTTGCTTTTGTGCTGGGTTGCAGGGTAAATGGGTCTGTGCTCATACCTTTTCAGAGCAGATTTTACATTTCCTATAGCCCTGTGGTTCTCCTGGAAGTGAGCCCTCTTGGTTTTCAAGGCCAGATGCTTTGGGGACTTTCTTTCTGGTGCAGTTCCTAATGTTGGGAACAAACATTTTATTCCTAAGGGACAAGCTCTGTATTAAGATATCCCTCCCAACTATGGGACTCTGTACCTAGGGTGGGGTTTCTTGCAAGACTACATCTCTGCCTTTCCTACCTGTCTTGATGTGGCCTTTTAACCTGGAGATGATCTTTAGCTAGATTCCAAATCCTTATCATGGGAAATTGTTCCATATGGAGCTATAGATTATTTAGTTGTGGGAGGAGATGAATTCAGGATACTTCTATGCTGCCATGTTGACTATCCGTCTGTTTCTCTCCACTTTTATTTTGCAATGTTTCAAATCTATTTTACTGTATGTAAATTATACCTCAATTTTTAAAATTTTATTAAAGAAAATACTGTATCATTAAATTATATGCAGCATCTAAAGAACAAGACAGTGCCTGGTTGGCTCAGTTGGTAGAACATGTGATTCTTGATCTCAAAGTCATGAGTTTGAGCTCCGCATTGGGCATAGAGTTTACTTTAAAAAAAAAAAAAAAAAAAGACAGGAATTCCTGGGTGGCTTAGTCAGTTAAGCATCTGACTTCGGCTTAAGTCATGATCTTGGGGTTCATGAGTTCGAACCCTGTATCAAGTGAGCTTGAACCCCACTCCAGGTGAACTTGAGTCCTACTTCAGGTGAGCCCCGCTTCTTTCTCTCTTCTCTCTCTCTCTCTCTCTCTACCCCTCACTCACTTGTGCCCTTTCTCTCTCTCTCTGTCACATACACACACACACACACACATTCATAGATACAGGTCAGTAGTGACAAAGTAGGATATGGGGTTGTGGGGCAGGGAAAATGGGTGAAGGAGCTCTATTGTATTACAATACCATGGTGATGCATCTTAACTGGACTCATGATGGTGATCACTTTGTAGTGTATACAAATACCAAATTATAATGTTGTATACCTGAAACAAATACCAACTGTACTTTAAAAAGAAAAGAAAAGAAAAAATAGGGGAAATAAAAGCAGTACATTTTAAGTGAGGTTTGTTTGTGATTTGGTTCCAAGTTTAAGACAAAAAAAAAAAAGCAGTGTCCAAGTTTTTCTGATAAATATTTTTTAAAATATTTTTTAAATCTTCCAAAATATTTAATTAAATTTAGTGGGTTTTTTTTGTTTTTAAAAATATACTCCGTAAGTTAATGATAACAAAAGTTGATCTGATTGAGTACTTTCCTGCATAATTCATTTTGAGAACCTGTGTGAAATAAAAACTATTTTAAATTAACATTTGATTTCTTCAAGGAATTGATCCCATTTACAATTGCACCAAAATCCATAAGATACCTAGGAATAAAACTAACTAAAGAGGTAAAATACCTGTACTCTAAAAACTACAACACTGATGACAAGAATTGAAGATGGCACAAAGAAATGGAAAAACATTCCATGCTCATAGATTGGAAAAACAAATATCAATAAAATATCTATGCTACCCAAAGCAGTCTACACATTTAATGCAGTCCCTAGCAAAATACCACCAACATTTTTCACAGAGCTAGAACAAACGATCCTAAAATTTGCATGGAACCACAAAAGAGCCCCAATAGCCAAAGAAATCTTGAAAAAGAAAAGCAAAGCTGGAGGCATCACAATTCTGGACTTCATGTTTTATTACAAAGCTATAGTTATGAAGACAGTATGTTACTGGCACAAAAACAGACACACAGATCAACAGAACAGAAGAGAAAACCCAGAAATGAACCCACAACTATATGGTCAACTAATCTTCAGCAAAGCGGGAAAGAATAGCCAATAGAAAAAAGACAGTCTTCAACAAATGGTGTTGGGGAAATTGGACAATAACATTCAAAAGAATGAAACTGGGCCACTTTCTTATATCATACAAAAAAATAAATTCAAAATGGATGAAAGACCTAAATATGAGACAAGAAACCATCAAAATCCTAGAGGAGAACACAGGCAGTAACCTCTTTAACTTTGGTCTTAGCAGCTTCTTACTGGAATTGTCTCCTAAGCCAAGGAAACAAAAATAAACTATTAGAACATTATCAAGATAAAAATCTCCTGCACAGTGAAGGAAAAAATCAGCAACGCTAAAAGGCAACCTTTGGAGTGGGAGAATATATTTATATATGATATATGTGATAAAGGGTTAGTATCCAAGTTATCTTAAGAACTCATCAAATTCAACACCCCAAAAACAAATAATCCAGTTAAAAATGAGCAGAAGACACGAATAGACATTATTGCAAAGAAAACATACAGGTGGCTAACAGACAAATGAAAAGATGCTCAATATCACTTATCAGGGAAATGCAAATCAAAAGTACAATGAGATACCACCTCATACTAGTCAGAATGGCTAAAATTAACAACAAAGGAAGCAATAGATGTTGTTGAGGATGTGCAGGAAGGGGAAACTCCTACACTGTTGATGGCAATGTAAACTGGTGTAGCCCCTCTAGAAAACAGTACAGAGGTTCCTCAAAAAGTTAAAAATAGAACTACCCTATGATCCAGCATTTGCACTACTAGGTATTTACCCAAAGAATACAAAACTACTGATTCAATGGGATGCATACACCCTAACGTTTCTAGCAGCATTGTCAACAATATCCAAATTATGTAAAGAGCCCAAATGCATATTGACTAATGAATGGATAAAGAAGAGGTGGTGTGTGTGTGTGTGTGTGTGTGTGTGTGTGTGTGTGTGTGTAATGGAATATTGCTGAGCCATCAAAAAGGAATGAAATCCTGCCAATTGCAACAATGTGCATAGAGCTAAACAATATTATGCTAAGCAAAATTAGGTCAGTCAGAGAAAAACAAATACCATATAATTTCGCTCATATGTGGAATTTAAGAAACAAAACAGATGAACATGGGTAGAAAAAAACCAGAGAGGCAACACAGGAAACAGACTCTCAACAATAGAGAACAAATTGAGGGTTACTGGAAGGGATGTGAGCAGGGGGAAGGATTAAATGATAGTGGATATTAAGGAGGGCACTTGTTGTTATGAACACTAGGTGTTGTATGTGAGTGATGAATTACTAAATTCTACACCTGAAACTAATAGTATACTGTGTATTAATTAACTGGAATTTAAATAACAACTTGAAAAAAGTAATAAATTTATATTTGATTTCTTCAGTCAATGAGTTTTATGTTTTTTTAAATTTTTAAAAAATTTTTATTTTTGAGAGAAAGACAGAATGTGAGCATAGGAGGGGCAGAGAGAGAGAAAGAGAGAGAGATTCCTAAGCAGAGTTTGAACCCACAGACTGTGAGATCATGACCTGAGCTGAAACCTACAGTTGGACGCTTAACCAACTAAGCCACCCAGGTGCCCCAATCCTAATCACTTTTGCATACTATGTGGATTAACATCTTTTATATATAACTATTAATATTATACCTCAAAATTTTCCTTTTAGAGATCAAATTGATTCATGAACCCAATCTCTCTTTTCTACTTCCTTTAATAAAATGTTTAATTGTTCCACAGTATATCCCAGCAATCATACTTTCTCTGCCCTCACACAAAGATGGCTTAGATTTTTACTTTATGTTAGTTAAGCTGCTGGAAGAGATTTTACTGACCACCAAGGAAACAGAATTATCCTTACTCCTTAACTTCATACTTAATATGGGAAGTGGGAGTTGTGTGGTGGTGGGGGGAAGGATATGTGTGTTTTTTTTCTGAAATCCTTATATTTTCAATTTTGCACTCATTTCATATAGGGCCTTAGTTGTAGCTCATGTTCAGCAACTGTTGCACTTGTATAATACAACAATTTAATAATAATTTAAGGCTACTGTCAACTTAAACACTTGGAAACACTAACAAAGTTCTGCTTCCTGAGGACTGTTGTGGCCACATCCAAACTGACTTTTTGTTGAGGTCGTTCACTGCAGTCCACTCTCTGTACTGTTGACTCTAAAATTGTTGCCAAAACACAAATCAAATCTTGTAACTCTGCTGCATACAAAGCTTCCATGGCTTCCAGCCACCTTCAGGTAAAATCAAAGCTCCTCAGAACAGAGGAAGAACCTTTCACCATCTAGCCTCAACTTTTTTACCCTCATTTGTACCCCTATTAAAATGAACACAGGAGCTATAGCCACACAGACTGCTTGTCAGTCTCAACAAATTATTTTTTTATGTCAGTGCTCTTGTACTTGTTTTGTTATTTCCCTTTAGAATGTCCTGCCCTTTTCTCCCCACCTCCCCACCCCAATTCTTCTTATCTTTCTTTCAAAAGCCATCTCAAAGTTCACTTCTTCAGTGATAAGTTCAGACTGCCTGGCAGTCACTTCTTACGCTAGGGACTTGACAATCAAAATGTAATGTGGGAGAGTGACAAGGACACAAATGAACACATGGTCAAAAGACTATTAACTCCTTACAGACAAGGACTGCATCATTTATTCACCTGTGTGTCCCCTGAACCTACCAGTCACACAATAAATCAATGTTGAATTGCATTTAGCTGAATCATATGGAATGAGTCTAATAATTGCATTAACTATGTAGATTTTCTAAAGTTTTAGGATCATAATATGACCTTAAAAAATGAACCACAAAATGGTTGCTTAAGTTTTACAAATAAATATATCCTTGTAATTTTTAATAAATTTTAGTTAAACATACCGGTGATTTCATTGTTTTCTACTTTAAGTGAAGTCTATATAATGTATAGGACTCATATAAATGTTTCAGGGTAATTTGAAACTGTGTAAGCATAGAAATAATATTGGAATGGGTAGCTGAGATACAAATATTAAAGTACAGGAATGTGCCAAAAAGAAACTCTAGCCTAAAAAGAATACATGTTTTTTGCAGCAAGCAAAACCCTCACATATTTAATAAATCATTGCAAAATCGCTCCTCCCTCTCCCAATAGGGGAGGCAAAGTCAAAGTTCAGAGTGTGCTCTGTTTAGAAACTTTGGAACCATGTGTTTAAAGACTGAGAGAGGTTTGTCAAGACTTTCTGCCAAAGTACATCACAAGCTTAACATGTGTTTACTGCCTGCTCTAAAAAACCAGTCTCCCCAAGCCAACGGGCTGCTAGCATTTGGGTTACCCTCTAGCTAGTTAGGCCTCAAACTGGGTCACATCTCCATTTCCCAGCGGGAGCTTCTGAAACTTTCTGCTATGTTGTCTGTCTCTCATAGAACTTGTTAGCTCTGTTTTATAAAATTCTTCAGTTTTAACCTTAGAGTCATGACATTAAAATTTATAAATATGAAAATGCAGATATTAAAGTGTTCCTAAGCTAATCACCTTCTTGATAAACTTTCTCTTCCCACATAATCTGTTCTGATGCAGCCATCTTTGCAAACACATGCCTCAAAAAAGTTGAAGTCGTATCAACAGCTAACATTTATTGAGTATTCTTAATGTCTCAGACACTATGCTTTTTTTTTTACAGAGGCCCTTGTTGATTATCTATGTTTCTGGGGGTACCTATACTAGAGAGTAGGTACTATGAGGTCTATAACTTGGGAGGGCCAACTCCCTTCTAGAAAAAGGGGCCTCCATAGGTACATAGAGTCACTCTTCTTCTATGTGCCTGAGAAAAGAGTGTTTCTCTCTCTATACTTGGAGAGCCAGAGGCAGAGAAACTCTCTCCTCCTCCTTTCAGTGATGGGGTCCCAATTTGCCAGCTTGTCTGCTTTGGGCTAGAGATTAAGAGTTGAATGCTCATCTGACTGAGCCACTCAGGCGCCCGTTGCTAGACCTCTCATAAGCACTGCACCATAGCCCCTTAGAATTACTTCATCTAAGTTCTCTCAGCCCTGAGAGAATTGCCAATTTTCTCTTTCATTTCTCTTTAATCAACTGTTAACTTCTATAAAGGAGACAAACTTCTACCATCACCCTCTAAGGTTTCTTTTTAGCTGGGCCTGAGAATTAAATTGACATAAGATAAATCAGCAGGAGAAAAGCATACCAATTTATTTAATACAAGTTTTACATGACATGGGAGCCTTTGTAAGGAAAGAAGACCCAAACAAGTGGCAAAACCTACTCACTTTTATATTTGGTTGAACAAAGAGAGGCAGTTATGGAAAAATGACTAAACTATATGGGAAGCTAAAGGAATGGCTTTCAGAAGGTTTGTTTGTATAGCATTCTCTTGGTCTTCTTATCCTTGATGATAATGTTATGTTTCTTCTAGTGTAGGAAGGGCATCTTTCATATAGGAATTTCATCTTCTGCTTTCAAGAAACAGAAGGAAAGTCAGAGTTTTTTTTATATTTTCTGTTTTTCAAGTGCCTATAATTCAAAATGTTAATATGCCGGAGTGGCATATCTCCTTCAGTTGCTAGCACACCTCACAGGTAAGGCCATATAAGTTAACACACATATGGATAATATGCCATGACTTTGGAGAGTGTAGTACTGAACCATCGTGCCAAAAAATGACAAGCCAAAGAAAAATGAACTCATGTACTAAGTAAGAACCCTAAGATTTTGGCTCACAGTCTCACCTAGGTGCCTAGGATGAAGACATTTCAAGTGTCTTAACAAACACTGCTAATTTATATCATGAGGTACAATGAGAATTACAAAATGTTAGACAGAAAAGGGCCTCCATAGCTCCAGGCATAGTTATAGACTGTAATTTTAGTACGAGGGTTGGCAAACTTTTTCTGTAAAGGGCTAGACAGTAAATATGTTCAGCTTTGCAGGCCATACGGTCTCTGTCACCACTACTCAACTCTGACTTTGTAGGATGAAAGCCACCCTAGACAATATGTAAATGATTGGGCCTGGCCGTGCTCCAATAAAATTGTATTGGCAGCAGCTAAGATTTTGCCCATAGACTACCATTTGCCAACCCTTGCCTTAGTTTGTAATTTCAGTCCTCATTGCTATTTGTTGTTTTGTTTTCTTCTCAGTATTTTTTATTAAGATCTAATTTACATTGAATAAAATGTAGCAGTTCTTAAGTGTACTTTTTGATGAGTTTTTGACAAATGTGTTCACCTATGAAATCACTGTCCTAATCAAGATGTAGAACATTTCTGTTCCTCCAGAAAATGCCTTTGTGTGTCTTTCCAGTCAGTCTCCACCTCCATCCCCAGAGGTTAACCATTCCTCTGATTTCTATTCCCATAGATTAATTTTGCCTGTTCTTAAACTTCATGTAAATAAAATTATACAGTGTCTTTATGTCTGACTAGAAGGCTTCTTTCATCCAGTTGGTTGGTGAGGTTCATTCATGTTGCTGAGGGTATCTGTAGTTCTTTTTTATTGCTGAATACAACTATTTTGTTGTAGGAACACACATGCTACTTGTTTCCTAGGACTGTCTTAAGAAATTACTACATAGCTTAGAACAACAGAAATTTATTCTACCATAGCTCTGGAGAGCACAAGGCTGAAATCAAGGTATTGGTAGGGCCATACTCCATCTTGAGACCCTAGGGGATTATCCTTCCTTGTTTCTTCCTTTTTCTGGTGGCTTCTGGTGTTCCTTGGCTTATGGTTCCATCTTATCTCTGCCTCTGTCTTCGCATGGCCTTTTCCTCTGTGTTTCTGTGTCTTTCTTCTTTTTTGTCTCTTTATGGACTGTGTCACTGGATTTATTGCCCACCCTAATTGAGGATGATCTCATCATAAGATCCTTAATTGTATCTGCAAATATCCTCTTTTTTCCAAATAAGTTCACATTATAGGTTCCCAAGTGGATGTATCTTTTTGGGAGCCACTGTTCAACCCACCACACTATATCACACTTACTTATCCAGTGAGCTAATAATAGACATTTGAATTCTTTTTCTTTCTTTCTTTTCTGTTGTTGTTGTTGTTATGGGGTTTCTTGGCTATTATGAATAAAGCTGCTATGAATATTCTCATAAAAGGTTTTTTGTTTTCAGCTTCAGAGATTTTAAATTCCAGTTCTAATTATCTTACCATCGACGTGATTGATTTTCTTTTTAGTGATAATTACTCATAATAACATTAGTTCTGTCAGGAATTTCTGTAAGAATTGGACAACCTGTATATATCTGACTTTGAAATGTTATGTAAATAAAAACAATACTGCCAAGAGACAGACATAGAATTCTAATAAGTATCTTCATTTTTGTTTCTCAAGACACTATCAAGAGACAAGCAAGTTTCAGATCAGGAAACATTGATCTGAACTCTTAAAATAGCACCAATATGTGATTAGAGTAAAAAACAAAAACAAAGACAGCTTGCTTCCATTCTGTCAGTTCTTTTGTTTCGTCACCATACTTTGCATAGGTGCTTACAGCTGTCACGTAAGCCAAACTTGTTACATTTATCTTGCTATGGGCATGGTTAACATGGACCATTCCACTAGTAAGGGGTTTAAATGCAGCTCCTTAATAAACAAACAAATAAAGCCATCACTCTGGGCTGCTCTCCCACCCTTAGATTCTTTTTTTTTTTTTAATGTTTTATTTATTTATTTCTAGGAGAGAGAGAGAGAGAGAGAGACAGCGTGAGCAGGGGAGGGTCAGAGAGAGAGGGAGACCCAGACTGAAACAGGCTCCAGGCTCTGAGCTGGCAGTCAGCACAGAGCCCGACGCGGGGCCCAAACCGACAAACCGCGAGATCAAGACCCAAGCGAAAGTCGAAAGTCGGACACTTAACCGACTAAGCCATCCAGGCGCCCCTCCCACCCTTAGATTCTAAGAGACCCAACCTTGACGGAACTACTGGGACGTGGTGGAGAGGCGTTCTGCCTGTGTGGCTGGCTGCCACTCTATGGCAAAAGCTTCTTGGAGGGAAGGGACTCTCTCATTCATCTGTGTATCATCCAACTCCAGGCCCAGCTCAATGCTTTCTTAACCTTGTAAGTGTTTCCTGAGTAAATAGTGCCTGTGAGTAAAAAATAGAAGGGAGAGGCTAACTCTGCTCTTCATAGTACAATAATTCTGCTAATGCAGAGTAGTTCCTGTTAATGAAATTTCTTGGAAATAGTTTTAATAAATGATTCCTTTTTTAAAAAGTGTCTAGGATTATTATTCATTACATTGGTAGTTTTTTATTGAATATTTGCTTCATTTATTCAGCAATTCTAGGAAATGGTGATTGGCCACACTATTAATTTATAAAAACAATTTAAAACACTACTCAGGCTCTGATGACACTTGGCAAGTGTAGCAGAGAAAAACATAGAGTTTTGATTTTACTTTTTAAAAAGACAGTGTAAAAAACAATCCTGTAAAATGGTTTGAAGTTTTTAAAATAGGAACACACTGTGTAATGTGTTCTTTTATTTCACTTCAGTCTTTTTCCAATGTCTGTTAAATCAAAAACTTTACTTAACTGTTTTTGAAAAGTGCAGATACAGCCTCATTGTTTTGAAATATAAGTTTTGGAAACATTTTGGGGCAGATAAATTTGAAATTTTCACTACTACTAATTTTTCATTTTTTACTATATCCTGTTCCTTTAGCTTTAATTTTAATAGACCTATCATTGCAATCAGAGTTGACAAACTACTCTGTTGAAATTATAATTTCTTCATTTTTGACACAATTATCCCCATGATAAGATTTAACATTCTAAGAGACAGTGAAGATTGTGAAAACACAGCAAATGCTAGATAGTGTGACTTTTGATATATACTTTTAAAAGAAACATAAGTGCTACTTTCAAAACGACAATTTCAAAATCAATTAGGCATTTTAAAGTTATTTCATATGTAGCATTATTTGCCAGATTATATTATTATCCAGATTGTTTAACCTCCTCTATTAGTTTAGGAGTATTTTCAGTTATAAATAACAGAATAACAGACTAATAGATCTTTTTTTTTTTCATTTGGTAACTCTATTTTTTAAAATTGAGGTAAAACTTCCAATGAAATATACAAATCTTAAGGGTGAAGTGCATTGAGTTTTGACCAATGGATGCATGCATCTTTTTCTAAATATAATTTATTGTCAAATTGGCTAACATTCAGTATGTAAAGTGTGCTCTTGGTTTTTGGGGTAGATTCCCGTGGTTCATCACTTACATGCAACACCTAGTGCTCACTCCAACAAGTGCCCTCCTCAATACCCATCACCCATTTCTCCCTCTCCCCCACACACCACCCCCCCGCCATCCACTCTCAGTTTGTTCTCTGTATTCAAGAGTCTCTTATGGTTTGCCTCTCTCCCTCTCTGTAACTATTTTTTCCCCTTCCCTTCCCTCATAGTCTTCTGTTAAGACCATATAAGACCCACATATGAGTGAAAATATATGATATCTGTCCTTCTCTGAGTGACTTATTTCACTCAGCATAATACCTTCTAGTTCTATCCACATTGCTGCAAATAACATGATTTCATTCTTTCTCTTTGCCAAGTAGTATTCCATTGTATATAAAAACCACATCTTCTTTATCCATTCATCAGTTGATGGACATTTAGGCTCTTTCCATAATTTGGCTATTGTTGAAAGCGCTGCTATAAACATAGGGGTACGTGTGCTCCTATGCATGAGCACTCCTATATCCCTTGGATAAATCCCTAGTAGTGCTATTGCTGGGCATAGGGTAGTTCTATTTTTAATTTTTGAGGAACCTCCACACTGTTTTCCAGAGGGGCTGCACCTGTTTGCATTCCCATCAACAGTGCAAAAGGGTTCCCATTTCTCCACATCTTTGCCAGTATCTATGGCTTCCTGAGTTGTTCATTTTAGCCACTCTGACCAGTGTGAGGTGGTATCTCAGTGTGGTTTTGATTTGTATTTCCCTGATGATGAGTGATGTTGAGCATCTTTTCATGTGTCTGTTGGCTATCTGGATGTTATCTTTGGAGAAGTGTCCATTCCTGTCTTCTGCCCATTTCTTCACTGGGTTATTTGTTTTTCAGGTGTTGAGTTTGGTAAGTTCTTTATATATTTTGGATACTAACCCTTTATCCAGTATATCATTTGCAAATATCTTTTCCCATTCTGTTGATTGCCTTTTAGTTTTGTTGATTGTCCCCTTTGCAGTGCAGAAACATTTTATCTACTACAAAGCTATAATCATCAAGACATTATGGTATTAGCACAAAAACAGACACATAGACCAATGGAATAGAATAAAGAACCCAGAATTAGACCCACAAATGTATGGCTAACTAATCTTTGACAAAACAAGAAAGAGCATCCAATGGGAAAAAGATAGTTTAACAAATGGTGCTTGGAGAACTAGACAGCAACATGTATAAGAATGAAACTAGACCACTTTCTTACACTATACACAAAAATAAATTCAAAATGGATGAAAGACCTAAATGTGAGACAGGAAACCATCAAAACCCTAGAGGAGAAAGCAGGCAACAACCTGCTTTGTTGTTGTGTAAGAAATCACCATAAATTTTAGGGGACTTAAGACACACTATTATTTCACAGTCAAGCCTGGTATAGGTTAGCTGAGTCCTCTGCTTAGGGTCTCACAAGAGTACAAAGTGTCGACAGGACTATGTTCTCATCTGGAGGCTCAACTGGGAAAGAGTCTGCTTCCAAGCTCACTCGGGTTGTTGGCAAAATTCATATGTTTGTAGTTGTTTGACTCAGAACTCCACTTCTTTCTGCTATTGGCAGTGGAGGCTGCCCTCAGTTCCTAGAGGCCATCTACATTCCCTCGCCATGTGTACTTTCCCAACATGTCTGCTGACTTCATTATACCAGCAAGAAGAACCTCTAGAATTAGGCAGCTAGCAAGACAGAGCAATGTGATCATGGGAGTGACAGCCCATCACCTTTGCCATATTCCATTTATTATAAGCAAGCTAAAGGTCCTGCCCACACTCAAAGGGTTATGAACACCAGATATGCGAACACCAAGAAACAAAGATTATGGGGACCCACCTTAAAGTCTATTTGTCAAAATACTTTCATAGTCTTCTCTACCCTCAGGATCTGCTCATTGAGTCATATTTAAGGGAATCACTTTGGAAGGAAGGTTAGTTACTACCAAAACAAACAAACAAATAAACAAAAAGCCAACCACTCAAAGTACTTGTGAGTTAGGACTTTGTGGAACATATAGGGACCCTGCCTATGGATATTTTTCTGGCTTCTCTTGCTTCTGTGCCAGTTCCCTAAAGCTGCTGTAAGGAATTCCTTCTCCCTCTAGCAATTCAGCTTCTCTAGATCTCCAAATGTGTACAACCAAATCTCTTCAGGGACTCAGCAGAACAAAATTAATCCATGCTCTTTGGAAGCCAGGAGGGATTAAAATAGAAAACCTCTTTTTTTTACCCTTGTTATATCCAGATCTGATCCTGTTCTTTCTTTGCTTAAAAGGGCCTTTAATGTTTCTCTATTGCTGCACAATAGGCATAAGAAATATGAAATACTTTTGAATATCCAAGTTGACAAGTCAGAGCCTCCCTGACCTGGCTCTTACCTAGTTTCTAAAGGCCATTGCACATGTTGCACTCTGGGGCCAATATTTTAGGGAACTATTTTGCAGGCTCATTCATGATTCAGGAACTTGACTCACACTGTTCTTTCTCCCTGCAATGTCAATCTACTTGCTCCACTTCTGTCCAATTCCTTCCCCTAAACATCTATTCTGTTGTTATTTCCTCACTGAAGGTTTTCTGTCTTTCTTTTGTTCTCCTAATACCTGGTATGAACTAATATTATTAATATTTTTAATACTGCCATAATTTTTTTACATGCCTGTATTTTTTTTTTTTTAACAAAACTGTTAACGTCCTGAAGAGGTTGTTTTATGGAAAGAGAAATACAGATCAACACAGGAGGGGAGAGGTGGTGGCTGGAGTACATGTTTAAAGGTAATTAACGTATAAGATAGAATTTAAAATCATGAAAGTGAATGAGATTATCCAGAAGAGAATAGAAGAGGACAGATCAAGGCAGTAGAGAACCTCTAATTAGGATGCTTAATGAATTATGAAATTAATCTTATATTTGCAGTTTCTCCTGGTCTTTTGGTGCTATTTTATATATTGCTTTTTTTTTTAAATACTTTTTCTCTTTACTAGATTGATTAGCCAAATGTTGTAGAATGGTTAGGAGTCTCACCAAAGTCTAAATAAAGTATACTATACATGAAAATTTTCATTTAAAGAAAAAAAATTTCAGGGTGCCTGTGTGGTTCAGTCAGTTCTAAGTGACTGACTTTGACTTCAATTCAGGTCATGATCTCACTGTTCATGAGTTCGAGCCCCACACTGGGCTGCTTGAGATTCTCTCTCTCTCTCTCTCTCTCTCTCTCTCTCCCTGTCTCTCTGCCCCTCCCCTGCTCATATTCTCTCTCAAAATAAATAAATAAACTTGAAAATAAATATATTTCTTATGAAGGAATTAAATTTTTTAAAACCCGACATAAAATATTCTATTTTTAATAATTTGAGCAACTTGATTTTTCAGTATCCTGCAAGTTTCATTTCTGTAAATTCCTGTTCTGTTCTAAATATCATGTCTTTTCTTTTTAATTTTTTTAATGTTTCTTTATTTCTGAAAGATAGAGTGAGTGAGTGTGAGTGGGGGAGGGGCAGAGAGGGAGTCCTAGAATCCAAAGCAGGCTCCAGGCTCTGAGCTGACAGCACAGATTCTGACACAGGGCTCGAACTCAAAAACTGTGAGATCATGACCTGAGGTGAAGTCAGATGCTTAACCAACCGAGCTACCCAGGCACCCCCAAATAGCATTTCTATTAAAGACCATAACATGTTAAGTTCACAGCCTTGTAACCTCAGGTATTTTATTAAGCCCTGAATGAATTAAAGGTCTTCAAGTTGAGAGATAACAGCCCAATTTCTTCAGGTTTTATATAATCACCCTTTTTAATAATTCAACAAATACATTGAACACCTATTATATCGATCTGTTGCTTACTGTCTTTGTTGGTTTGGTTGCTTTTGAACAGATGCCTTCTATATATTTGTGAACTTCATCAATCCAGTGTAATTTAAGTTTTTATTTTAAAAGTGTTATCATTTAGAATTAAATTGCAAGCAAAACTCATCCTAGTTTTAAAGTTCTTTCAATATGATAGAGTGGTTCTATTTCTAGTGTTTCATCCTTCAAAATAGATTTGCTTTTAAAATTATTCATAATATAACATGTAAGATAAATTGTTGTGATAAAACTTTGAGAGGAAAAATCCCTACAGTGGTTTAAAATTTATTAATTTTTTTTGCTAATGTATTTGGGAGAGGTTAGAAAAACTTTTTAAAATATTATTAAGAGTAGACTAGGGATGCCTGGGTGGCTCAGTTGATTAAGTGTCTGACTTTTGATCTCAGCTCAGGTCTTGATCTCAAGGTTGTGAGTTCAAGCCCTGCATTGGGCTCCAAACTGGGCATGAAGCCTACTTAAAAAAAAAAAGTAGACTAGAGCACTGTATTAATAATTCACAGTACACTCTTATTAGACTATTCTCAAATTATTCTGAAATGAAATGGAGAATTTTACTCACCAGACTTTCTATGGCTCTGCCCCTCGTAATGCTGGGAAGTGATGTGCTTTCCCCCTCCTCTTATTTCAGAAGAATTTCCCCAGAGTAACACTCTGGCTTCATACCCCACCTGATTAGTGGCTGACAGCCATGAATCCACAGATTATAAATGAGTGGACCTTTGGGGTGGGACAGAGTATGTCAGGGAATATTAGCAAGTTCATTTGGCTTTCGGCCTTAACCCTCATTCCCCAAACAGTCTTCTCAGTAATAAAGATGGTGTTTTGACCTTCAACTGCTTTACTCCAATTGGAGTCACTAAGATGCTTTCCAGTTCTGAAATTCAGTGATCCTAAATGGGATTAGATGGGTGTACTCACTGAATATATCAGTTCCCAGCAGAAGCAATTTTGTCAAAAGTACATTTAATTCTTGATTGGAATTGTTGGTCCTGACATTTTCCTTTCTATAACGGAGACGAAAACTGCGTAAATTTGGTCTGACATGGTTAGTTTTCCTTTTGCTCCTATTTCCAGCCAGAGACACTCTGGCATGGACTCTACGTGTGTTCTGGTCATGTATGACAAGGCAGTAAAATGGTTTAGGGGATGAAAGTTGTTCCGCCATGACGCTGAAGCATTCTGCTGAGTCATTCTAGCTGCCTACCGACATTATTTTGCAAAGGCCGGGTCTGGCTACCTTGTGGCTAGAAGGATAAGGGGACATACGTGGGGTTGGGGCAAGAGAACCTGGCTTGCTCTCCAGAAAATTTTTATTCCTCCAAAAGCCTGGAATAGGAACTGAGAAACATGCTTCTCCTTAACGTGCTTAGAAAAATATGGTACCAGTCTTGCTCTGGATATGAAAGGGAGAATTGAGCCAGATGAAAGTTTATAGTTAGTCACAATCAAATACCAAGTTCAGTATCATCTAGGATAAACCTGTTTTTGAATGAGAACTCCCCTCAAAGGCAGCGATTTCAATTCAATACCACTTTTTCTCACTCTGTTGCATGTAATTTTCTGGTGCTAAGAGATGTGAAGATAGATGATTGAAAGAACAATGTGAAATTAAATATAAAAGCATGGTATTCAATTGTCGGTGATGTTAAAGTACACATCTAAAACTAATCACTGAAATTGTATGTATTTGTGTTCAATAATTTAAAGTCCCAAAGGATGTCTGAAAATGCCTTACCTGTACTTGACACTGAATTTAGTATGTGGTGAATGAAGTCAAGGGAGAGGTCAAGCTTGAGCTGTAAACTCCTCACTAATATTAAAAGGTGAGCTACTAGGAAATAATTTTTTTCTTTTTGTCTGTTACAGACTGCATGTTTCTGTGTTGCCAAAATTCAGATGTTGAAACCTAGTCCCCAGTGTGATGGTAATTCCTTTGAGAGATAATTATGTCATGAAGGTGGAGCTCTCATAAATGAGATTAGTAACCTTGTAGAAGAGACATCAGAGAGCTCCCTCACTATTTGTATCACGTGTAGACACAGGGAAAAGATGGCTATCTATGAACTAGGAAGCAGAATCTCACCAGACACTGGATTGGCTAGTGCCTTGATCTGGAACTTCTCAGCCTCCAAAACTGAGATATAAATTTCTGTTGTTTATAAGTCCAATCTATGATATTTTGTTATAGCAGCCATAATGGCCTAAGATATTATCTGTTTTATAAACATAATGAAACAATAAAATATAATGTTTGAATAGTAATTTCTATATTAAGAGCTATTAAAAACTACCCAAAAAAATAATTTTAAACACCCAGAAAAATAAAGAGGTAGGGGCGATAGCAGATGGTAAGTATTGGCAAGTTATGTGACTCACTACTCAAAGTTACTTGAGCAAAGAGCCAAATTTTTCAACTTTTGCTATGTTAGTTTTATATTACTCAACAATATAGTATGAAAAGATGATACTTTTCTGGTCTACACTATACCAATTCTGCCAAAAAGAAATATCATTCTATTTTTAGCATATATTCCATATGTTTATTGCTTGCAATAAATGTGCAGGCAGTAAATCTGATGACCAAATTAATTATTTTTTTTCAGTTTTAAATCAGAAACTCTGTTTTCTTCTGTGTTTGAAATTGATAGGTCTCATTCACAGCATCGTGTGTTGTCCGGGTTGGTGTCTCTGCCAAGGAATAAATGTCAGAGTGAAAATGTCAGAATCTCGTAAGACATAGTTCCATTTAGAAGCTTAGTGACAAATTTCCATTGGTGATTAATGATAAACATCACTAGTTTGAAAAACAAATTCTGGTTGGCAGGCACAGCCTCTTCTGACCCCTTTTTTGAAGTGTCTATGTTATTCCATATACAGATTTCAAGGTGTGGGCCTTTGAAATGTCAGGGTCTCTAGAAATGCTATAAAAGACTTAACTACAAAAAGAAAACCTTGAGCTTTTTGTGTTATGACCATATGAAAGGAGTTTGCTTCCTGAACAGGTGTGAGCATGAAACCTAGTGTTTCAGTTGGTTAGTTCGGGTAGAATGCTCTGTGCTTCAAGTAAGTCACTGAATCTCAGTGAGCCCCAGCTATCACATTTGTAACTTGATAATATTGTAGGTTACTTCCAAATCTAAGAGTCTGATGTTTCTAAGATACTACCAAACTCTATAGATGACCTGCCTTTATATTCAGTTTCTCTTCTTAATGTCAACATCAGTAAGACATTATTGAGCTTTCTTAATTAATTTACTCATAGGCTAGATTTCCTGGCCATCTCTGTTCACTTTTACCAAAGTTCTTCTTCAGAAATGATATTGATTTGCATAAATAAGAAAAAAAATCCAGAAAAAGAAAATTGTTATTTGTATTGACAGCCTCTAAATTGTGAAACATTCTTAATATGGATGTTAATGAAGCAAAGGTAGGAAACACATTTGTTCACTTCTAAAACATTTCAGATCATAGATGGATATGGGAGCACTGATTACCTACCAGAATTCACAATAAATCATTCTAAGGTTGGTGACATTTCAACTCGGAAATGTAATATTCTAGGTATATTAAATATAGTGTTATTACCTTACTCAGAAGAAAGATACCGTAGATTTCAGTTCAGTAACTAGTAATGAAAGATGCAATCTAATCACAAGCCAAAATAAAGACATTTGTTATTGCTTAATTCTCCTAACCAGAGATTTCTTCTGGAATAAAGGAAACATTTGGACATTAAGGTGGCATTTTTAATATTTATCTCTTTATTTTTATAAAGAAGACTAGTTTTATATGAATGGCCCAAAAACAGCATACTCATCTAAGGCCAAACATGTTATTTACTTTTAATTCCATTTCTTAAAAAATTCAGTTTTAAAGAATTATCCTATGACTCTCTGCAAATAGGTAATAGATTACAATATTGAGACAAACTTAGAAGAAATCAAGATAAATCGATTTCAAATAAAATGTAAAACCTTAATATGCTATGACCACTTATTTCTTGGGTTAACAGTTGCACATTTTTTTTTTGGAAAAAGCATATGAAATTAGTTGGATTATAAGAATTATATAGCTCACCATGGTTTGGCCCAAGGCATGTTGGCAGGGAGAGGGGACTGGCTGTTAAGTCTCAGTAGCAAGAGGAGTCTGGTGTTTCCTTGGCAAAGTAAATGTAGATCTAGTTTCTGGCTCTGAGCTGGGGAAAGAAATAGAACAGTGACCAGTGATGGCTCTATGAAATTTTCTCCTTTCCTTTAAAACCCAGTACAAAAGTTATCACTTTCTACAGAGAAGGCCTTCCAAAGCTATCCCTTCCAAATGCTAGCCTTCTTCTATCACTTACATTTTCTTTTACCTGCACCTTATTGTGTATGTGTATGCACTGGCATACACAGTTTTCTTAGTCTAGAATAGTAGGATTCTCACTATTTTTACCACTTCTATTTGTCCAGTTCCATAGTTTAGGGTTTGTTATTTGTAGCATCCCACATTCTGGTAGCAAATTCTTTATCAGTTCAGTTGTTTTCAAGTTCAAACAACAGAATGCCCCAACTCATATTGTCTTAAACAATAAGAATATTTGTTAGTCACATAAAAGAAGGCTGAAAATAGTGTATTTCAGCAGTAAAATAACATTTTCAAGGATTCATTTTTTTCCCCATTTTTCTGTTTTGTTTTTTTCAGCATATTGACTTTGACCTCAGACTAGCTCCTCTTATGGTTCATATAAGCTATCCTGCATCATAATGTCTAATGGAGGAAGCTAGGAACAGATATTGGGTAGACAACCAAAATGTTCACTATAAATGACTAGACAGAAGAGTGCTGATGGTTAAAACTAAGAAAGATTAGCCAGTTGGTGGATCAGATTAGAAGCAAAGATGATAGACAAAAGTGGTAGGAAATTGCATCACTTAAAATGCTTTCAGCTACAAGTAACAGAAATCCAACTCAAAGTGGTGGCTTAAACAGTAAGGAACTTTATTGGTTCACACAATTGGAAGTTCAGAGGTAGACTGATCTTCAGGTTTAATTGAAGCTCATTTCAACAATGTTATCAAGGACCCAGGATAATATCAGTTTTATCCTAAGATGGCTTCCTCGTTGTCACAGGATAGTAGTAACAATTGGAGCTACGTACTTCTTTGTTTAAAAATAATAAATGCCTTTTATTTTTTCTAATGACTCTCACTTAAGAGTGAGAAAACATTTCCCAGAAGCCTCCAAGGAATCTTATTGGCATGTCTCATTGGCCTAGATACACAGTTACATGCCTATTCCTAAACCAGCCTGTTTTTAAAGGAATGCCATAAGCTGACTGGTTTAAGCATTGGTTCCTACTCTAATTAATTATAGGCAAGAAGGATCAGATTTTCTTGATTGAGTCAGATTTATCAGGTTCTGCCTCAGTTGCCTGGGTCAGTTCCTTAAACCACATGACTGTTGCACAATGTCAGGAGGTAGGATGTTGAACAGATGACCTTAGTGTCTACTGCACAAGTGGAAACCAACTTTAAGGGATAAAAGGTAAATGTTGAAATACAAACACGAAACAGGACAATTCAGAGCCGAACTTTGGCTGGAGTGAGCCTTTATGGTATGATGTGACCAGCATGACCCCATGTGAAAAAGAAGCTTCAACAACCAATATCTGACATTTTTTTACTTAATATTTCTTCTATATGTATGATTCAGCAGATGCCTTTAATTATACTTCTCTTGCCTTAAGTTATTTTACTATCATTTCTCAAAAATTAAATTTCCTGCCAGAATCCTGAAAATGGAAATGTCACACATTCATATGCCATAAAAGTACTAAGTATTTTATAAAATTGAGAATTTTAAGAATTTTAAATTTTAAATTGTCAATAACATTTATAGAGTTTGGTGTAGATATAGCTCTACACGAATCCTTGGAAGACTAAGCATTTCACATTAAATAGAATTTCCATTTGTAAAGTCATTTTCAGTCAGACCTATGACTACCAGGGCCACAGAGTGTTAAAACCATACATTTGGGAGCATGTGTAGCGATCCTAGAATTTCATTTTAATCATCCATGAAGGTGTGTAATTTTGTTTTTAAAAAGCTCAAGATGCTCACATCAAAAAACATTTTATTAAAAAAAATTTTTCTTGTCCTGGAGTGCCTGGATGGCTCAGTTGGTTAAGCATTCAACTTTGGATCAGCTCATGATCTCACAGTTTGTAAGTTCAAGCCTCATATCAGGCTCTGCAGAGCCTGCTCGGGATTCTCTCTCTCCCCCTCTCTCTGCCCCTCTCCCATTCTCTCTCTCAAAATAAATAAACTTAAAAAAAATCTTTAAATAAATAAATAATTAGTTAATTATTTTTGTATTGTCCTAAGACCTTCGGAAACATTTGGCATGAACTTTTACATTACAAAATTAAGAAGAGAGGAACATCCTTCTTAAGTAGGACTTAAGCTTTTCCAGTGGTGGTTCTACCTTTGTTCAGTGTTATTCAGATCTTTGGAGTGCTTTTTCTATAATGTAAATCTGATCATATTGCTCCTCTGCTTTAAACCCATCATCAGCCACTCATAGCCCTTAGGTCTGATCCCAAACTCCTTAGCCAAGCCACAAAAGCCATCAAGGAGACTCCTACTAACCTTTTCATTTTGCTCTCTGCATCGCCACCCTACTCCCCATTTGTGTTTCCACCACACTGATGATCTATTTACAGTTTCCCAAATCCACCAAACTCTTTCAAGCTTCTGCCAGGAGCACCTTCCATCCCCTTTTCCTCTTAATCATTGCTTCTTTAATGTGCTCTTCCAGAATCGTCTCTTCCATTTTAGATGTCCATCCTATGAATATCACATCACCCTGAGCTGACATCTGTCATTGTACTATCCACAACAAGTTATGTTGAAGATTTTTATTTACTTATCCTTTGTCCCCACCAAAGGGATCTGTGTCTGGGTTTTTTGCCATATTTTCATTGTATAACTAATTGACTGTAAGGCAGTTTTGCCATAAAGATAAATCACAAAAAATAAAAGAGAGACATTTGTTAAAAAGAACATAATGAAACTTTTAAAATGAGTAAAAAATTATGGGGTGTCTGGGTTGCTCAGTGGGTTAAGTGTCTGGCTCTTGATTTTGGCTCAGGTCATGATCTCACGGTTTGGGAGATTAAGCCTTGCAATGGGCTCAGTGCTGACAGTGTGGAACTTGTTTGGGATTCTCTCTTTCCCTCTCTCTACCTGGCCTCCGCTTAATCACAAGCACACACTCTCTCTCTTAGAATAAATAAACATTAAAAAAAAATAAGAGCAAAGAATGAAATTAAAAAGAACTTACTGTGAAATACAAAATATTTAAATATATTCAAAATGTGCAATGTAGGGGCGCCTGGGTGGCTCAGTCAGTTAAGTGTCCGACCTTGGCTCAGATCATGATCTCGTGGTTCGTGGGTTTGGGCCCTGCGTCAGGCTCTGTGCTGACACCCAGCTCAGAGCCTGGAGCCTGCTTCTGTGTCTCCCTCTCTCTCTGACCCTCCCCTGCTTATGCTGTCTCTCTCTCTCTCTCTCAGAAATAAATAAAAAACATTAAAAATAAACAAACAAAATGTGTAGTGTAGATGCATGGCAATACTGCAAAAATAGCTGAGTATATGTTGTGGATTGTACCTAAGCACTACCTTCACATTCATAATATTATACCATTTTTTTCTTTTTCTTTCTTTTCTTTTCTTTTCTTTTTTTCTTTTTCTTTTTTTTTTTTTTTATTTTGGTTTGTTGCTTTGTCTCTGCTCGGGATAGAACTTTTTTGGGGGGGCGAGGGGGGGCTCAAATTTCTTCATTCATTAAGACAGGTATCAGTTTCCAAATACTAGAATGCATATTTGTAATTTAACTTTGTATTGCTTTATGAAAGCTTTCTACACTGTTGTTTGTTCTTGATATATTGTCACCTATCCCTTAACAGAAGTTCCAAAGTTCTACAGGAAAAATGTGATTTCAAAACTTTGTCACTTGTATAGACCATTATGAGGGCTAAGGCTTATATAACATCAAAATGGGAGTACTGCCTCAGTGGAGAAATGAAGTCATAGTGTTGATGAAACCAACAAACGTTCAAACTGAACTATCAACAAGTTACTTTTTTTATCTTTTAAGGCAAAATTGCTTTTACAGCCCATTACTTATACAGCCAACATGTTGTGGTGAAAATACTTGCAGCAAATATGTCTATGGTAGAGACGCTGATGGTGCAAATACCTAGAACCTAGAAAGCTGTGTCGTCTTCTCCCTGGTACTTCCTTCCAGAGCTTAGTAAAATATTTGGCAACTAGTCCCTTAATAAACATTTGTTGGATGAATTTCATTTTTTTCTTATATTTCCTAGTAATCACAATAGCTATCATTTATTAAGCAGCTTTTACATGCACACACTATAATAAATGTTTTACATTATTTATTGCATTTAATTTTCACACTTGTCATGTGGGTAGAAATCACTATCCTCATTTTTATAGATGAGGAAATATGCTTAAAGAAGCTCAGTGACTTATCTAAAATTAAGTAACAAGCTGAGATCAACCTCATATCTGTCAGGTTCCAAATCCCTGTGTTTTTTTTAATTCCACACCCCCTATCATGGAGATTCTCCCTAATACCTGAAGTGGGAAGGTGCCAGTCTTAGTGTTATTGCAGGCAAACTTTCAGACATAAGTAATGCTCCAAGATAAGCAGGTACCATTTCTAGTGTTTAGGGTTATCCTTATCTTAGAGAAGAATCCTAGTCAGAAGACAAAGGTATAAGAAATAGGATTCAGTCCTTCAGGAGTCAAGATCAAGAGATAGATCAGCTGCCTAGCCAAGCGGACTGGGGCTCCATATGAGGCTCCATCCCATAAAGGAACTGGAATACTAAAGCAGGAACTGAGCTATGATATGTGGGAGTAAATGATGAATCCCAGTGACATTCAAGATTGGCACAGCCATCTCCCTGGTATCAGGCAATGAGTCAAGAGAAAAAACTGTGCCAAGCAGCTTCCTAGGTGAGGAATTCACATCAAACAATTGCTAAATCAGTTTTAAAGAAGAGAAAGCTGCTTCCTTTGTCCTAACTTAATGCTTCCTGAAATGAAAAAAGAAAATGTCCTTAATTCAGTCTGTATTGACATCTTCTTTCATCTCTTAGTATGTGTAAAGGAAAACTAAAGAATGTACAGTTTTAAAAAAAACCCAAAAATGGATTATTTCTTACTCCCACTTAAAAATATTTCCCCTTAATAAGAAGCCTTTTTTTTTTAGTCTAAAAGATTCACGTAATCTTCCTTTTGCTGTTAAAGTTTTAGTATATGTTCTCTTTTGATGACTTTTTTCAAAAGTCTTGTACATAAGTAGGGCCTTCCTTTACATTATCAAGTCAGGTCTTGCCAGATTCCAAGTCTTTGCATTCCTCTTCTTCCCTCAGCAAAGGCTGCTTGGTCTTAACCATGAGCTCAACTCACCTTGCTATCCAATCCATACCTCGAGCACAGGACATATATGAGGCTGTCTCCTAATGCTATGGGATTCAGCATCAAGTTATCTTTCTTGCTAGCCCAGCGCTGATTATTTACCCAACTTCTGATTACAAGTCTCTGTCTTACCCTCCAAGACCCACTTGTACATCAGTTTGGTTAACTGAGTTTCTGGCTTGCTTCCCTGTGGCTGGTACCTGACTTGGTATTTTCAACAACCAGAATCCTATTTTGTTATTATCAATTTTTACTGTCACTCCTTCCCAGGGTCTGTCCCTAAACAGCAGGCAGGTGGCTAAAGTTCTGTGTGCTGATGGGTCTCTCTGATGCTGACTTTCAGCCTTCTTGGGCATCCAGACTACTTTCTTCTGGGTTCCCTATTTCCTCCCTTTTGGTACTCTGAGTGTCAGAATTCAGAACAACTTTCCCTTAGCACCTTGAGAGAGGACTGTCTAATCCCCACCTCTCCCACCAAGCCACACCTGGTCTGGTGGATAGGTCTAATTCTAGGTGCTGGCACCTCAGAAGCAGCTCCATCAGAAAGCAGTTAGCCTAACCATGTATCTAGATTTTGCTTTGTCTTTGGTTAATAGAGCTTCCTGGACTTGTGGTATTTTGATGCAAATGAAGCATTCCAGAAATTTTGAGGTTAAACATTGTTTTAGAATGGAAATATTGTCAAATAGGAACATGAATAGCAAGGTCACAGTATGCATTTTACTCAAGAAAGGTGTTTTAACTTGAGACTCTGTGTGAAAGACCAGTCGTTTCCAAACATTGATATCTTGGGACCTGATGTAATCCCACTCACATATGGTTCACATTATTCCATTTAAAGGGAAGGAAGTGTAACCATTTTCTTCAAATGGGAAACATAATTCAAAGGAATAAATTTCCAAACACATGAAAACTTAATTTGCATAGTCTTTGGGGATAGGAACAATTTATTTTAATTAATTTCAACACCCTTCAAGAATGAAAGCACAAGGAAAAATACTGTTTCTTGACCATGAAACAATATGACAGACTCCAGCCTAGTTTTCTCTGCCTCTTTCATTTTGGCTTCTCACTCACTGAGTTCAAGATCTCCACCGTCAGGTGTGGTACCACCACAGTTCCCAAACTTGGTCAAGCTTAGAAGCTGGATTGCTAAAGAAACTTAGCATTGTCTGGTCCATCCTTCATAAGTTAAGTATCATGTCACCACCTTCGGTTTGACAGCAGTTCTTAAATAGTCTTTCAAAAAACATCTAACATGGCAGTTCTCAGCCAAAAAGGCATTCGGTAGAAGCAGATCCATGTTTTACGTGACTATAGCTTGTATAATTTGAAGGCCCCCTTTAAGAAAAAGAATACTAGGGGCACCTGGGTGGCTCAGCCAGTT
The DNA here is from genome assembly GCA_017311185.1 of Proteles cristata cristata. Lineage (NCBI taxonomy): Eukaryota > Metazoa > Chordata > Mammalia > Carnivora > Hyaenidae > Proteles > Proteles cristata. The sequence continues at coordinate 848,924 of JAESUZ010002979.1, forward strand.
AAGTGTCCAACTTCGGCTCAGGCTACGATCTCGTGGTTCATAAGTTTGAGCCCTGTGTCAGGCTCTTTGCTAACAGTTCAGACCCTGGAGCCTGCTTCTGATTATGTGTCTCCCTCTCTGTCTGCCCCTCTCCCTCTTGTACCCCCAGTTTCTCTCAAAAATAATACAAAAACATGGAGGTTAAAGAACACCCTTCTAAAGAATGAATGGGCCAATCAGGCAATTAGAGATGAAATTAAAAAATATATGGAAACAAATGAAAATGAAAACACAACAATTCAAAATCTATGGGATGCGGCAAAGGCAGTCCTAAGAGGAAAGTACATTGCTCTCCAGGCCTATTTCAAGAGATTAGAAAAAGCGCAAGTCCAAAATCTAACAGCTCACCTAAAGGAACTAGAGGCAGAGCAACAAGAACGCCCTAAACCCAGTAGAAGAAGAGAAATAGTAAAAATTAGAGCAGAAATAAACAACATCGAGACCAAAGAAACAATTGAACAGATCAATGAAACCAAGAGTTGGTTTTTTGAAAAAGTGAACAAAATTGACAAACCTCTAGCCAGACTTATCCAAAAGAAAAGAGAGAGCACCCAAATAGACAAAATTATGAATGAAAATGGACTTATTACAACCAACCCCTCAGAAATACAAGCAATTATCAGGGAATACTATGAAAAATTATATGCCAATAAATTGGACAACTTAGAAGAAATGGACAAATTCCTAAACACACACTCACTACCAAAATTCACACGGGAAGAAATAGAAAACCTGAACAGACCCATAACAAGTGAAGAAATTGAATCAGTGATCAAAAATCTCCCAACAAATAAGAGCCCTGGACCTGATGGCTTCCCTGGGGAATTCTACCAGACATTTAAAACAGAATTAATCCCAATTCTTCTCAAGTTATTCAAAAAAATAGAAAGCGAAGGAAAACTCCCGGACTCATTTTATGAAGCCAGCATCACACTGATTCCCAAGCCAGACAGAGATCCAGCAAAAAAAGAGAACTACAGGCCAATATCCTTGATGAATACGGATGCAAAAATTCTCAACAAGATCCTTGCAAATCGAATCCAGCAGCATATAAAAAGAATCATCCACCAAGATCAAGTGGGATTCATTCCTGGGTTACAGGGCTGGTTCAACATTCGCAAATCAATCAATGTGATACATCATATTAATAAAAGAAAAGATAAAAACCATATGATCCTGTCAATAGATGCAGAAAAAGCATTTGACAAAATACAGCATCCCTTCTTAATAAAGACTCTAGAGAACGTTGGGATAGAAGGAACCTACTTAAACATCATCAAAGCTATCTACGAGAAGCCTTCAGCTAACATCATCCTCAACGGGGAAAAACTCAGAGCTTTCCCCCTGAGATCAGGAACACGACAGGGATGCCCACTCTCACCACTGCTGTTTAACATAGTGCTGGAAGTCCTAGCATCAGCCATCAGACACCAAAAGGAAATCAAAGGTATCAGAATTGGCAAAGAGGAAGTCAAACTTTCACTCTTCGCAGATGACATGATACTCTACATAGAAAACCTGACAGACTCCACCAGAAGCCTACTGGAACTGATCCAAGAATTCAGCACAGTTGCAGGGTACAAAATCAATGTACAGAAATCGGTTGCATTTTTATACACCAACAATGAAGCAACAGAAAGAGAAATCAAGAAACTGATCCCATTCACAATTGCACAAAAAAACATAAAATACCTCGGAATAAACTTAACCAAGGATACAAGAGATCTGTATGAGGAAAACTATAGAAAACTTATGAAGGAAATTGAAGAAGACACAAAGAAGTGGAAAAACATTCCATGCTCATGGATAGGAAGAATAAATATAGTTAAGATGTCATTACTACCTAAGGCACTCTACACATTCAATGCAATTCCAATCAAAATTGCACCAGCATACTTCTAAAAACTAGAACAAACTATCCAAAAATTTGTATGGAACCACAAAAGACCCCGAATAGCCAAAGTAATCCTGAAAAATAAAACCAAAACGGGAGGGATCACCATCCCAGACTTTAGCCTCTACTACAAAGCTGTCATCATCAAGACAGTATGGTATTGGCACAAAAACAGACACATAGACCAATGGAACAGAATTGAGAACTCAGAAGTGGACCCAAAAGTATACAGCCAACTAATCTTTGACAAAGCAGGAAAGAATATCCAATGGAAAAAAGACAGCCTTTTTAACAGATGGTGTTGGGAGAACTGGACAGCAACATGCAGAAGAATGAAACTAGATCATTTTTTCACACCATGCACAAAAATAAACTCAAAATGGATAAAGGACCTGAACGTGAGACAGGAAACTATCAACACCCTAGAGGAGAAAGCAGGAAACAACCTCCTTGACCTCCACCGCAGCAACTTCTTACTTGACACATCCCCAAAAGCAAGGGAATCAAGAGCAAAAATAAACTGTTGGGACCTCCTCAAGATTAAAAGCTTCTGCACAGCCAAGGAAACAACCCAGAAAATTAATAGGCAACCAACGGAATGGGAAAAGATAGTTGCAAATGACATATCAGATAAAGGGTTGATATCCAGAATCTACAAGGAACTCACCAAACTACACGCCCGAAAAACAAACAACCCAGTGAAGAAATGGGCAGAAGATATGAACAGACACTTCTCCAAAGAGGACATCCAGATGGCCAACAGACATATGAAACGATGCTCAGCATCGCTCCTCATCAGGGAAATACAAATCAAAACCACACTGAGATACCACCTCACGCCAGTCGGAGTGGCTAAAATGAGCAAATCAGAGAACTCTAGATGCTGGCGAGGATGTGGAGAAACGGGCACCCTCCTACACTGTTGGTGGGAATGTAAACTGGTACAGCCCCTCTGGAAAACAGTGTGGAGGTTCCTAAGGAAACTAACAATAGAACTCCCCTATGACCCAGCAATAGCACTGCTAGGAATTTACCCAAGGGATACAGAAATGTTGATGCATAGGAGCACATGTACCCCAATGTTCATAGCAGCACTCTCCACAATAGCTAAAACATGGAAAGAGCCTAAGTGTCCATCAACAGATGAATGGATCAAGAAGATGTGGTTTATCTATACCATGGAATACTACATGGCAATGAGAAACAATGAAATCTGGCCATGTGTAGCAACATGGATGGACCTTGAGGGTGTTATGCTGAGCGAAATAAGTCAGGCAGAGAAGACAAATATCATATGTGTGCACGTATAGGAGGATTAGGAGGAACTTAACAGAGGACCAAGGGGGAGAAGAAGGGCGGAAATGGTGGGGGAAAGGGAGAGAGGCAAACCATGAGAGACTCTTGAATGCTGACAAAAACTGAGGACTGGTGGATGTGGGGGGGAGGAGGGGTGGGCATGGAGGAGGACACTTGTGGGGATGAGCACTGGGTGTTATGTGGAAACTAATTTGACAATAAACTATTTGTAAAAAAAAAAAAAAAAAAAAAAATGCCCAAAACCTATATAATAAAAACTTTAAAACACTCAAAAAAAAAAAAAAAAAATAATACTAAATTATATATCAAAAAAAGTATAAAACTAGAAACAATAAATCATGAGAAATTTAAGCTTCTAAAAGCTGGTAAATACCAATAAAATTACAAAAATCTAGAAAAATAATATACTGTAGTATCTTTATTAATTTATTGCCTGACAAACCTCTGTAATACTTCTCTCCTATTTTTTTCATTTGCATACATGTTGGTAGATTCTTCGTACAATAATAATTTTGTAAAAATTTTTTCTATAGAAATGATGGAGGAGTGCCTGGGTGGCTCGGTCAGTTAAGCATCTGACTTTGCCTCAGGTCATTATCTCTTGGTTTATGGGTTTGAGCCCCGCATCAGTCTCTGTGCTGACAGCTCAGAGTGTGGAGTCTGCTTTGGATTCTGTGTCTCCCTCTCTCTCTGCCCCTCCCCTGCTCATACTCTGTCTCTCTCAAAAATAAACATAATTTTTTTTAAATGATGAGATTCTACTAGCATGGTTAATCAAAAATAAAATTTTAGATTGTTAGTAATGTCATGTAAATTTTTAGGATTTGGGGTAACTCCTATCAATACTCCTTCATTTGTAAGCAGTAAGATTTGAAGCATTTCAAATCTTCTTGAACAGAGGCTAATCTTAATATTTTGAATTGTCATTGATGTCCCCATTGTAGTGGCATCTTATGAGTTTTATGTTATCTTTATTGCTTCAGTATTTTATATCAAATCAGCAAGCAATTTAAAATTTTTATTGGTGTTCATGTGATAATACTTTGAGATACATAAAACACTACATACTCATCTGCACTTACTGTTTGTAATACTGCTTCATGTTTGTTCTCCATGAACACAGGGATAATGAGAAATTCTATTTCATCTGATTCTCATTAAAATGGGAAAAAGCATATGGTGCATTTATAATTATACAAGTGATATTGTCAAGTTCATTCTGTATGGAAGAGAACTTCTATTATTAAATATTGATGAGAATGAAATCTTCCACTTGTAATTATGTATGTCTAAAGACTAGAAGAATTTTCTCCCCAGGCTAACTCCTGGTTCCATACATTTCAAACTTAGTTTTTCTTCCACTACTCATATACTTCTGTTTTGGCCACTATAGCACCTGTTCACATCATGATACAACCTCTGGCTACTTTGCGTTAGGGTCTTGACACACTTGATGTCATGGATGAGTTAGCACTATTCCTGGGAGCCATTTCTACATTGAGATGGTTAGCAAAATCTTAACTACCACAAACCACATGAACATTTCCACTAAACCCAAATTAGGTGTATCTCCAACCAACTTTCCCTTAGCCGTCTCTGTCTGCAGTTATCCAACACTACACCATGATGGAAAGTGTGAGAAGCTCTAGGGGGAATATTCTTACTTTCACTGTGATTACAGTTAGAATATATTACTTTTGCAAATATTTGAATAGCATTTGACATGGGAACACATTGCTAGGGCCCTCCTAGGCTCATAGAAATGAAGGGTCCCAAAGCTTAAACTTCATTAGCTTCACAGGATTTATTTCTGTCAATAAAGAGGAAACTAAAATAGACCCAGTCTTTGCTCCAGGCCTGGCCCCCCATCTGGGGGAAGGGGATGCAAGAGGTAATATAGACAGGGAATTAGGTTTCCATATTCTGTGATTTGTTCTTGCATCTGTCCCAGGATGAGACACAGTATCACCATGCCAACTGCTAGAATCCTGTCTCATGCACCCAGATCGTCATTCCCTTCCCACCACACCCCCGTTCCTCCACCCTTGCCCCATGCTATTTGTGTTTATTGTGTTGGTTGTTGTTTTGTCTTTGTCTTTGTTTCCATATTTGTTGTTGTGGTTATTGTATGAGGATCTATGTTTAAGGTCTGAACAGTCAGAATTACAGGCACACAACTTAGACAGATGTGTGTGTCGGGAGCCAAAGGCAATATGATTGGGTAGAAAGAAAGATTTGAAAATGTGAAGGTAACCAAGGCAGATAGAACTTGTATGCATCTAGCCATCACTCTTAAAACCCATTTGCAGAATTGATAGCAAAATGTAATAACAAAAAGAAAGCAAGATCTTTCTTATTTTCTTTCTTTCTTTCAAAGAATCAGTCACACAACTGAGCAACTGAGCTATCGTGGTTTTTGTTTTGTTTTGTTTGTAAAAATAGAAATGTCCTTTAAATAATATGCTGATTATAAGGAATAATGGTACAAGTGAATAAAAGAAGACTGTATCTGTATTTAGCATTTGGAAAAAAGGAAGTCCTTAAGAGAGTTCTAAGAGAAGCCATAAAGATGTACTCCAAGTTGTGGCTGCAAACAATTTTCACAGACCTCCCACTACTGCTCAGTCTGCTAAGTATTGAACCATATGTTTCTCTTAAGTGTAAAAATATGAAGTTGAACAATTTACTAAGAAGAATTCTCCTGTATCCCATTACATCTGTTGATCAGACTCCTTACTGGAAAGTACATTGGCTAATGTCCTGCGAGTCATACCCATCAATGACATAGTTTTTGTTTTTTATAGTACTTGACTTTACTGGAACATCATGGTCTAGAAAATTATACTGCTTGTTTGCACATGTGTGTTGAAGGACTGTGTAATCTGGTTATAAAATGTTGACAGCCTACATCTACAAACTGCTAGATATCATGAGTTCTATCTAAAGTTAAAAGAGATAATTCGATATTGGACCTTCATTTTACTAATCGAATTGATTTAGTATCTTGGTTCAATAGTTAACAGTTATTTATATGTAGTTTCATTTTAATTGATAGAGACTGGATTATGACCAGTCCTCAAGTTTACCTCCAATTTTTAGGTAATGCTGCTCTGATATATGCTTGTTATAAAAATTTCTTTTAAAATAGTCTGATCTGGGGTGTCTGGGTGGCTCAGCCAGTTAAGCATCTGAATTTGGCTCAGGTTGTGATCTCACAATTTGTTGGCTCGAGCCCCCCATTAAGCTCTGTGCTGACAGCTCAGAGCCTGGAGCCTGCTTTGGATTCTGTGCCTCCCTCTCTTTCTCTGTCCCTACCACTCTGGTACTCTGTCTCTCTCTTTCTCAAAAATAAATAAACCTTAAAGAAATAAAATAAAGTAAAGTAAGGTAAAAATCTGTTCTGGAATAGCCAATGAAAATAAGTCACATATTTGAATCTTCAAAATTTCAGCACTCTTAATGAATAAATGAGGTGTTATTTTTAAGTAAGTCAAAATTACTTTGGTCTGAGATCAAAGTAAACTCTCTCCAATGAATGCATATTTCATCTTTTTTCATCCAGTAGTTTACCAATAGGTATAGGTAGAAAGACTTCTCAGTCTGTTTTTGTATTTGACTTGCTTAAAAACAGTTTTCTTGTGGTGTAGGAATCTGGGTAACCCTGGGCAAAATTACTTAGTAGGTGATGCTTGTCTTAGATGCTTGGTTTTTCTTTCTGGAAGTCACCCTTGCCCTTAAGGCCCCATCTCATGTACTCTATCCTAAATTTTTCCTTTTGGTTCCTAGCACCACATTCTGTAAGGTCATGGATACCATAATTTCTTTTGCTAGTTTAAACTTACCTGTTCTGGGGTGACTTAAGCTTCCAGCTCAATTTCAGCCCAGGTCACAATCTCACTGTTTGTGAGATCGAGCCCCAAGTCAGACTTTGCACTGACAGCGCAGTACCTGCTTGGGATTCTGTCTCCCTCTCTCTCTGCCCCTCCTCCAGTTGTGCCTGCACGTATTTGCTCTCTCTTTCTCTCAAGATATATAAATATGAAAAAAAAATTAAAGTTTATCTGAAGTTAGGTCAATGTAATTAATCTTGTTTTCAAAACATGAAGCTGTGCTACCAATGTGTACTCTGATTTAATAATAAAAGATGTATATATTTTACCATGATTATTCTGTCTTGATGTATTCTTTTTTAAAAAATGTCTTGCTACAGAATCATATAAATCCTAGTGTTAAACCATCCAAGTTTCTCCAGATGGCCTAAATCACAACTTGTAAGGTTCAAGTTAGGGGACAGAAAGTGAATCTAAAATTCTAGTGGTTCCTTTGCTTCATTTAAGTGGAAGAGTGTATGCATCTGGAAGATGCCTAATTTTAAGCCAAAAAAAAAAAAGAAAGAAAAAGAAAGAAAATGGACAACAGAGGAATATGCTAAACCTTTCCTAAAACATAGCACTCTAGGAAAATAAATTATTTGCAGGAAAGTTGCATTAAGAACTTTATAAATATTAAAATAGAATAGTAAATGTATATAATGTAAAATTTATGGATTTTTTAATTTATAAGTGCCATTTTAGTACCCTTTCAAAATACCTACACCCGAGAGAGGGAGAATCAATGAGTATGAACTCGTGCTAAGTAGCCAGAGTTGATGTGCACAAAAGAAGTAGAGGGGGGAAAAGGAAGGAAGATGGAAATAACTCCTCTAGTATGAGAAAGAACCTAGGAAGGGAAAAGGAGATATTTTCTCCTCTGTACCTAAGGAACACATTTTCACTAGTGTTGACTAGGAGGAATCAGAATGTATTTAACTATTTTCACAAATGATTAAAAAATCAATTCAATGAAGTTGAGGAGCAAATATGGTGGAAAATAGATTTTTAAGAAATAATTTCAAATACTTTAAGGAGATAGTTTCATTTATTTAATAATAATTATCACCTATGGAACCCTTATAACCTAATAAGCACAGTCACATTCTTTATATACATTGTTTCATTTAATCTTTACAACTTTAAGAGGCAGCATAACTATGTTCATGGTTTATGTGAAGAAAACAAAGCTTTCAGAGATTAAGAAATCCACTCAAAATATCAGGATTCATGATGGTTTGAATATTTTAAAGACTGTGTCCTAAATACAAAATTGGCTCCTTCTATGATTTCAATGCTGACATTTGAATTCAAGTACTATAATACAATTGCCTATATGGTTTATGATTTTCAGTTTATAAGGACACAATAATCTGAAAACATTTCAGTTTGCTGAATTTGTTTTGTGTAATTGGGCCTAAATTTTGAGTTGTTACTTTACTGTCTTATTGCAGCAAGAGCTTTGTCAGGGCTTTTCTCCAGAAGCTGCACATATATATATATTATATATATAATATATAATATATATATATTATATATATAATATATAAAAGTATATATAATATACTTAATAGATATTTTTTCAAAAGTTCAGATTTTTAAAAATCATCTTTGAAGAGTCGTCTTTTATGTATTTGTCACTTACATTTTCCAGTCTATATGATTAGTATTATAGAAAGGATAAGAACTTTTTTGAACCCATATTTTCTTATGCCCAAATTCTGTTATCAAATGCAGGCACATTTATTATTTTCAAAAGGAATTCCCTATGCCAGCCAATCTTAGAAATGTTATTTAGTCTTGGGCCAAAGTTTTTCTTTGGGATTTCTCTGTCTTCCTTTGAGTTCCCCTTCTAACTTTTTCAGAGATCCTTTCTAGGATCTTCCTATTGACCCCTGGCTGCTTGGGTCTTGTTTTATTGTCGCTTCTCTACATTCACTCACCAAATATTTATTGATCATAGACTTTGTCTCCAGTTCAGTGCCAGATGCTGAATATACAATGATGAGGGAAAAGACATAGTGATTGACCCTCTGGAGATAGAGAAAAGAGAGTGAGGTGCTAATCCAACAAACAGAAGCTGCACAAACAAAAGCAACACTGTAAATGTGAAATGGTGGGGTCTTAGTGCTAGGATTTGGCCTACTCAGGGAAGTTAGACCAGACTTTGTATAAGGAAGTGACACTCGGCTGTAGTTTGAAGGATGACTTAACATGAGAAGAAGGTAAAGGAGCAGCTTTCTGGGATAACTACCCAATTATCTCTGCATTTCCCAGTTATCATTTCTTATGTACACATAAATACACACACACACACACACACACACACACACACACACACACACACACACATCATGCCTGTGGATTGCCTGCTTTGGGGTAGGTGCTAAAGGGGATCAGACTATGCTGCCCCAAAGTATGTTACTTTTGTATAAAGAATATTTTAAGCTGAAGACCTATTAGATTCAACAGATGTAGAAGAAAAGCCTCAGAACTTCCCTTATCTGACTACAAGCAGCAATTTCTGGGAAATAAGGCTGCTGTAAATTCCTCTTCAGAGTGGATCCATTCTCAAAAGGAAGAATGTGAATAAAACCTATCCCAAATCTCTTCTCCAAGGGAGTTTTATGGCCTTATGGAAGCTGGAAAGACCACCCATACCTATAATGACAAACATTATCACAAACTATGTCCTTTTTTATTTTTCTCATGAAAACTCATCTATTCTTCAAAAAAAGTAATTTTCTTTCCCCCACTTGTCTTCCTCCCATTCCCCTTCAGCTATAAGATGGTATATATGCCCTAAATTTTATCCTGCCCTTTGAGTTCCTCATTACAGAGTTTTCTTATCTGTATGAGCATTGCACACATAAACTATTTTTTTCCTCCTATTAATCTGTCTATTGTCACTTTACATTGCAGATCCACAGTCAATGGGCATGAGAAGGTAGAGAAAGAGTTTTCTCCTCCCCTGCAGTACCCAGAGAGCACTTGTTCCAGAGAGGTATAGCTGGGGTACAGACAGAAGAATCTTGGGGTCTACCCAGAATATCTCAGCAGGTTATGAGAGAGTGGCAATTTCACTTACTGGAACTATGGTTCCAGTTATAATGAACTAACAGTTCATGTCAGGGACATGCCATTGTCTCTAAGAAGCTTACCTAGTTCCCCCAGGCAGAGCGATTGCTTACACCTTTATTCCCTGCTTATATCTTGTAACTGCTTGTGCTATTACACTTACCCCATAGATTATTTTGTTCTTACTGTTTACATGTCTGTCTGCTTCCCAAGAAGACTGTGTTTCTTGAAGATAGAGACTATGTCTTACTTACTTTTTCCTAGATTCTACAGTGCTTAGAGTGAGCACTTAATTTAATAATGCTAAAGGAATGAAAGGTACTACCCCTGGAATACCTCTCAAAAGTGAATGATATAAAGAATAAGACAGTTTTAAGGCACCTAGGTGGCTCCATCGATTGAGCATCCGATTCTTGATTTTGGCTTAGGTCATGATCCCAGCGTCATGGGATCAAGCCCCCCGCTGCATTCTGCACTGAGCATGGAGTACCCACTGCTTGGGATTCTTTCTCTCTCCCTCCTTTTCTCCCTCTGCCCCCAACCCTCAGAAAAAGAAAAAGAAAAAAAAAGGAAAAGACAGTTTTTACTGCTACCAGGGAAAGTTAAATGTACCCTTTCCTTGGACTTGTGCTTATCTCCTCCTTAGCTTTCACCCCTTGGACATACCTGGGACTAATTGGCATGGTCATGCCTGGGCATGATGCCATCATTAGTAACATACTTCTACTAAATGGAAAATCTTGGGTAAGTAAGAAGATACAGACAAGCTTTTGGCTAATGTGTATAAAGTTTCTTGCAGAGTGCCTGGCATATAATAGACACTTACATGTAACTCCCTATTCCTTCCTTCTCTACCTTTTCACAAGTCACCCCACATCTATCTCATCCCAATATTTTCGGTACTTATATTTAGTATATGCAATGTATGCGCATAGACAGGCATGTATAGTGATGAATATGTGCTGGTCATGAATGCCTCTGCTCAGCAAATACCTACATGGCACTTTAGGCCCAAGCCAAGTCCTGGCATTAAGAGTGGGGCTGAGTATGGAAATGCTATAGGAAAGAAACAGAGGGATCATATAGTGCTTTTCAGGGATGTAGCTTTGAAGGAATAATACACAGGGAAATAGCACTAATTGGGCTGAAAGGCTCAAAGAGCAAGCAATGCACTTTTCTCAAACTAATCCTGTAACAGACCTGATTCTCTAGTTTTTCAATGTTAGCTTTATTCTAACTGTGTGTAGAGATCCCATCCATTTTTGAAGTGATTTTCTTTGTGGAGAGAGGAATATAAGATGACTACTTGGCTGGCTTTTCAGGTCCCACATGTTGTTTGGTTTTTATTTTGTTTTATTTTGCTCTTCTTTTAGAGCCTAAAAAGGCTCCATTATACCTACATACGTATTTATTTTCTTTATCACTTCCATTCTGCCTGAAGTCAGTTAGCATAATAAATGTTGTTTTATAAACTGGGCATATATGATCCATCAGTGGTAGGAAATAAATAAAGATGTATTGTCCTGAGAAGGCTATTATTGTCAAATGAAGCAGCAGGTGTCTTGAATTAGACCTTGTGGGCTGATTAAAACACTGTGATTCTCCTCCTGAAGTCCTTTCAATTTGTTATATTTGAGCCCCTACTTCTGATTAGGCCAAGTATGTCCTTGGGAGTTCTGTGCTTAGGAGGAAAAACGTGTAATAGGAAAAATATCTTCTCTATAATTGAGGATAATAATGTTCAGCCTGGCTCACCAGCAGGGTATCCTTCTGTTAAAGAGCAGAATAATCCTTCTATCTCTTCTTTCCAGATTGTATTCTGGCAGCCATAGTCTCCCATGACCCACAAGAGAACCCTTTCCACTAGCTTTTCTGTGGCAATTGGAAGATTCTCCGAGAGTAGAGTAAGAGATAAAGCATTAATTTTTTAAACAGAAGTGTGCCAAGCCAGGCTTCCTATGTGCCAGCTGCTATACCCAGGATTGGAAAGGTCATCGACTGCCAGTCACTCTTTGACACAACATAGTTGTGACTTATGGAGGACAGAAGCAAACAGCTGGGCATAGCTGAAAACCCAAGTACATGGGCATGAAGCTGGAAAATTAATAAAAGACAAAATCCCCTAGATTGTTTGGTATCTAGAAAACAGCTATTGGAAAGTTGGGGGAAAGATTGTGAATAACTTGAGGGCAGGAACTCTGTGTTATTTTTCTTTGCAAACCTAGAATCCTAAGCAAATGATGAATTATTTAGAAAATATGTCAAAGATTAGGACAACATCTTGATTCTAAGAACTAGTGCTTGGAATATTTTTGGAAAAAAAATGAAAGGGGTTTTTGGACATATAGCTTTTATTTATCATCAAGTTGAACTAAGCTTTAAAGTCTCATGCTCACACATGATTTAGAAGTTGAAGCGGAATGATTTTTTTCCTTTCATAGTTTATTGTCAAGTTGGGTTCTCTTCAACAGTATTTGCTGTTCATCTGAGAAAGTGATTTGAATGCCTCTTGTAAAGCTGCCTCCCATTTTTGCCCTCAAGAATGGAAAGCATTTATCATTTATTCCTCACAAGGTACTTTAACATCAAGCCCTAGTGTCTGCCCTAAGGAAATACACACTTAAAGAATTGATCATGGTTTATCCTCAGATGGGAGGTCCATCACAACAGCAGCATGCTGCCTCTGAGGTTCCTGCAAAATCAGAATACGCCAGGACAAGCATATGCTTTACTTCCCAGAAATTTTATTTTGGCTCCTTCCCAACTTGAAGAATATAATTACCTAAGCTCTCTTAAATCCTACCTTTTTCTGTGAGAATGAGCATTAAACATCTATTCTAACACCTGTTATTCCCTGAGTCTCATCCAAAACCTATATTTTCTCGGTTGGTTGGTTAGTTGGTTGTTTTCCAAAAGTATGTTTTATGGCTAGATGCTATAACAATTCATCCTACCATAAGATGGACATTTACACAATGGGTTACACATTTTGGAAAACAGTTATAGTATTTTCACAGTTTCTATAGGTCTTCCAAATACTTGAGAGGATGCCTGATTGATCCCAGTGATTTATTTAAATCTATTTCATCACTTAGTCCTGAACCTGCTTATGAATTATTGTTATGTATCCCAATAGTCTCTCCCAACCCCTCAAAATATAGGTTCAGTTCAGTTCAGTTGGATTTTTTGCAAACCTTCACTGAGATTAACTGTATGTCCAACATCAGGGTTCAAAGAAGGAAAAGACACATTCCCCTTCCTTAGAGTGATGTTTCTCAACTGGAAGAGAGAGGGATATATGTCAGAACTTCCTGGATAACCAGGAAGGAGAAACATATATGACCTGAAAAAAATGTATTCAATATTACAATATCATATCATAACAAAAATATATTATTTCATAACATGAATGACATAAAGTAAGGCTTTAATAATAATTTGGGACTGGTAGTAATATGCAGAAGGTGCAAGGAATCTCAGAGTTAAGGATTGCTTTGAAGGTTAAGATCCCAATATTTATCAAAAGAAAATGTAGATCTTTTTAAGAGCTGAGAAATTCTGCTGAGGATAGTGGCAGAGCCTAATATGTTAAGAAAATATAGAATCTCTGCACTTTAAGTGCGGTGGTGTTTATACCAAGAGTAACTGGAGCACCAAGGGACACAGGGACTAAGGCTGGGTGGGGGTAGTTAGGAGGATGTTGCAGAGGTGCGGATATTTTAGCTGGCTCTTGAAGAACGAGCAAAAATTCAACAGGTAGAGAAGGGAGATATGGGCAGAGTTGAAGGAAAAAGGTTAGAAAGTTTGCAAAATTACTGAATGGCATACTAGGAGTTCACTTTTTATTCTGAAAACCAGTGGCTCTCCACCTTAACTCCTCATTAAAATCATTTGTATACTTTTAAAATAGCTTTATTAAGGTATAATTGCATACAATCTAATTGCACACATTTAGAGTATATAATTTGATAAATTTTGACAAATGTATACACCCATGAAATCAAATTCACAGTAAAGATAATGAACAATTTTCACCTCAGAAGTTTCTTAAGTATTTCCTCCCTTTTCCTCTTCTTTTCCCCCAATCTCTAGGCACCCACAGACCTCCTTTCTATCACTATGGATTACTTTATATTCACTAGAGTTTTATATAAATGGAATAATTTATACATACTCTTTTTTTGTCTGGCTTCTTTCACTCAGCATAATTATTTTATGTATGTTGTGTGTGTATCAGTAGTTTAGTCCTTCTTTACTGGGTGATATTCCATAGTATGGATGTACCAAAATCTGTGTATTCATTCACCTGTTGATGGGCATTTGGGTTATTTCCAGTTTGGGGTTTTACAAATAAAACTGCTATGCACATTCAACTACAAATCTTTGTAGGTTATATGCTTTCAATATGGTATATATATGTTTAACTCTTTAAGAAACTTCCAACCTGTTTTCCAACATGGCTATAGCATTTTACATTCCCATCAGCAGTGTGTGAGAGTTCTAGTTGCTTCACATGCTAAATAGTACTTTGTATGATCAGTTTTTATATTTTAGACATTCTAATAGACATGGTTTTAACTTGCATTGTGGTTATAATCTGCATTTATCTAATGACTAATGGTATTGACTATCTTTTCATGTGCTTATTTACTATCTGTACATTTTCTTTGGTGAAATGGTTATTCAGATCTCTTTTCACATTTGAATTGGGTTACATTCTTATTACTGAGTTGTGAGAGTTCTTTATGTATTCTGGATACAAGTATCTTATCTGATGTGTGATTTGCAAGCACTTTCTCTCTGTGACTTATCTTTTCATTTTCTTATCAGAAGTTTTCAAAAAATTCTTATTTTGATGAAGTCCAATTGATTAATTATTTCTTTTATGGAGCAACCTGTATAGTTTTGTGTTTATTTTTTAATACTGATTTGTAGGCCTCTTTCCTCAAGATCCTCATGCAGTAATTCTGAAAAGAGGCTTGGACATCTTAGTATATTTATGAAACATCAAAAATGATTTTGGTGTGCAACTGTGACAATTCTGCATAAAACAAGAGAGATAGTGAGATGTGGTATTTATTTATTTGAGTGTTTATGTGGTTGTTTAGTTATTTCCTTCTATTTCATCTTGTTGCAGAAAGACTTTAAGATAATTTACAAGGATCCAAGATAATATAACTTGAAAGCTGATAGAATAAATAAAAGTAAGGTGGGACATAAACTGGAGCCACCGATGACAGTGAAAATGCCTGCTGTGATGATCTGCACATTGCCTCTAACTTTTTCTGCAGTTCAGTGTGTATAAGAACAAACAAATCAACTGCTTAAGAGACGTATTAGTACATATTAAAAAGACTAGACATGAATTTGTCTCATGAAATTTTATAAAGAGGAAGGAACAGTTTCCTGGACAACAGCAGCAAGTTTCAAGGGGAAGTTTGTTATAGTAGTTCAATATAGGCTGATCACATTACAGTTAGGTGGCATTCAGTAAAAGCCTATCTTTCAGGGGACCATTACAATAAAGAATAGGTGTCCAACTCTCTGATGATCTAAATCCTATGCAAGACTATACTTGGGCTATTTGGACTGGAAGGAAGGGTGAATTATCTTTATTTCTATCAGGCACTGATTCATGTTTCTCTTACAAAAGTTTTTGATAAATACTGCCTGAGGGTTCAGAAGATGAGCTCAAGATTATATTCCCTACTTCTCTGTGCTGCTTGTTGAATATAGACCTATCCATTAAGGGAGCCAGTTGAGTGGGGATTAGCATCTCTTTGTAAAGGCTGGTACCTAAGAGAGCTATCTCATGTCTGTCAGGTCTAGAGACTCAAAAGCAGGGCATAGATCCATTGGAGGTTGTTTTTTTTTTTTTCCCTACTTAAGCAGATAACCATTATTGACTTATTATTACATTGCTCCTATTGGTATATATGTCAAGGGGATCCATTGGAGGTTTTAATGCATGGGACTGATGTGACTTGTATTTAAAAAGATGGTATCAGTAACAGTGTGGAAAATGGGCATTGAAATGCCCTCCTTATACCCTAGTCATATTTTCTGCTTTCTAAGTGTAATTATTCTTCTGACTTCTAACCCAATAAATTACTTTTGCTTGTTTCTGAGTGTCATATAGACATTATCGTACAAGACATACTTCTTGTGTCTGACTTCTTTCACTAAACATAATCCTTTTGAGGTTGGCCAGACTGTTGCATTTATCATTAGTGTGTTTCTCTTGGTTGCTGTTTAGTAGTCCATTGTATGGCTCTATCTCACCATGTTGATGGGCATATGGACCACTTCCAGTTTCTGACTTGTAAAGAATGCTTGTATAAACATTTGTAAGTATAGTGCACATATTTACACTTCTTATTGGATACCTATGCAAGTGTGAAATTATATAATTACAATGCTAATGTTTTCTCTGAAGAATCTTTTGGATCTTATACATGTACAATTGTATTATCCATGAATAATGATAGTTTTATCATTTTCCTTTCATTCCAATACTTATACCTATTATATGTTTTTCTTGACATTGTACTGGTGGAGACTTGCAGAAAAATGATGAATAAGTGGTAACAGTGTCCATTCTTGTCTCATTCTTAGTCTCAGGAGAAAAACTTTAGATATCTCAAATTAAGTGTCATGTTTTCTGTAGGTATTTTGTAAATTTTTTGTCAGGTTAATGAAGTTCCTTTCTATACCTAATTTGTTGAGAGGGCATTGTTGTATTATTGTTATATCATGAATAGTCGTTTGAATTTTTAAAATTCCAGATGGTTTTTCTGCATTATTGCACCAGAATTTAAGTGATGTCCTTAATTCCGTTAATGTCATGAATGAATTACAATGATTGATTTTCAAATATTAAGCCAACATTGCATTCCTGGAATAAACCCAACTTGATTGTGACTTTTTCACCTATTATGCATGGCTGGATTAAATATACTAATATTTTTTTGAGGCTTTTTGCATCTGTCATGAAAGAGATTGGCCTGTGATGTTCCTTTCTTGTATTGTCCCTGTGAGGTTTTGGTACCAGGTTATGTTGCTCTCATTAAGCAAGTTGACAAGTTTCCCTTTTAGTCTATTCTCTCGAAGAGTTAATTAAGATTGGTGTTATTTCTTCCTTAATTGTTTGGTAAAATTCACTGGCAAAGTTATCTGGGCCTAGAAGTTTTGAGTATACCAGAGGAAGGCTTTAAATTAGAAGGTTTTAAATTAAAGTTTAAATAGATATACAACTATTTTTATTTTCTACTTCCTTTTGTCAGTTTTAGTTTGTTTTTCTAGGAATTTGTCAGTTCATTAAAATGTCAAATGAGTTAGCATGAAGGGGTTTATATTATCTTTTTACTTTTTAATATATATACACCCTTTTTATTTTCGATATTATTCATGACTTCTCTTTTATTTTTCCCTTGATCAACCATACCAGTGGTAAATCAGTTTTTTAGTCCAGTGATTTTCAAGATCCTTTCCAGTCTTAAAAATCATTGAGGACTTGGGGTGCCTGGGTCGGTTAAGTGTCCGACTCTTGATTTCCTCTCAGGTCATGATCTCACAGTTCGTGAGATAGAGCCCTTCATCGAACCCCACATTTGGCTCCATGCTGACGGCACAGAGCCTGCTTGGGATTCTCTCTCTCTCCCTTTCTCTCTGTCCTTTCCCCACTTGTGTGGTTGCTCTCTTTCCCCTCTCTCTCAAAATAAATAAATAAACTTTTAAAAAATCATTGAGGACTTTAAAGAACTTTTGTTTGTGTTGGCTATATCTATGAACATTACCACATTAGACATTTAAATTATGAACATTTAAAGTTATTAATTTAAAACCTGTTACATTTTAATAAAATAACAGTTTTATAAAAATACCTTTATTTTAATGAGAATAGCAATATTTTTCAAAACAAAAAGTTAAGTCATAAGAATGACATTGTTTCACACTTCAAATCTTTTTTAATATCATAATTAATAGAAGGCAGCTGGATTCTCTTATCCACTTTTGCTTTCAATCTATTCTAATATTTTGTGTCATGTCACCACTGGAAAACTTGACTGCATACTTGTGGGAGAATGAGAATTTAAAAAGGAAAATAACACAGTATTATTATTATTATCATTATTAAAATAATTTTGACCTCATGGACCCTTTGAACTCAAGGACACCCAAAGATCCTCGGATTACATTTTAAGAATCTCTGTATTAATCTTCATAAACAGCTAACTTTGGTTTTGATTCTCACCATTGTAACTTTGTTTCCTGTTTTATTATAACTTGTTAAGTTCTGCTTTTTATTAGTTCCTTCCTTCTATTAAGTTCAGCAAAATGAAATTGTTGCTTTTATAGGTAAAAAGTTATTGAATACAGATAATTTAATATGATTCACTCTAACACTTCCTTAAGCTTTAAGTTGGTATTCTTTTTCCACCTTCCTAAATGATTTTTAACCTTGTTTTCTCTGAGTACCACAAAAGTTAAATCTCAGTTTCAATATACCGCATTTCCATAATATGAAACAAAATATTTATTTCAGTTCAAAATAGTTTCCCATTTTCTGTGTATGTGGTTACTTTATGGACCCATAGGTTATTTAGAAATTTATTACTTAATTTCTACTTAGCAATTTTCTAATTACCTTTTTATTATTGATCTCTAGCTTAATTCCACTGTAATCAGAGAATATGCTCTATAGGGCTTTAATCATTTGAAAAGTTTTTAGACTGTGGCTCAAAATATGGTCAATCATGGTTAACATTTCATGTGACCTTAAAAACACTAATTTTTTAATGTTTTTAAATCTGTCAAACACTTTAGCTGCTACTTTACCTCCAATTAAACTTTGCAGCACAGTATTATTATCCTGCTCACGTTATCATCACAGTAGACTCATTCCACCAAAGGTTCATGGTTCTAAGCTTTCTCATCCCAGTGAGTTTGACCCATGATAAGCATGTCTATTGTCCCTCTCACATAATGCTGGATGCTCCTCTGTGTTCTTCTCCCTCCCTCACACAGAACTAGTTACCTATCGGCAATGTATTTCATTTTTTCCCCAACTCTGAATATGAATTATAACAAAGTCTACAGTTGTAGCCCAACCGTGTAATGCAGCCATTTCATGAAAATTTCATTAAAATTATTAAAAAAGTATTTCATAGAGTTGGAAACTCAGAGTAGTTAGCTAAGCCATTTTTCCAAGAATTCTGCTAATGCTGAAAAGCCTCTGCAACATTTCTGTTAGTACATATTAGGTGTCTGGTGAATGTTGAGTGAATGGATCCCACCAAGTAGTTATTCACTTTATAGGACTACAAGGATCTCATCTGTTAGGAAACCTACTGTTTCTGAGGACATTATTGACTGTTAGAAAGCACTTCCATTGGCTGAGATGTTGTCTGACCCCCTGAAGTTTCTGTTAGATTAGAAAGAATATAATTTCTCCTCTATATGATAATACTTCAAACCCATTGTCTCCTTAAGTTTTCCTTTAAGTTAAGTGTCATTGGTTCCTTCAGTCGTTCCTTGTGTTTTTCAATATGGCTCATTCCCTTTGGGAGCATTAAGCAGGCAGAACCCTACAAAGAGAGGATCCAAGTCTCAGTGTTCAGCACCCTGGCTGCACATAAAATCACCCAGGGTATTTCTTTAAAAATAACAATATCTTTGTCCGATCCCCACAGATTCTGATTCAGTTGGTCAAAAGTAGCCAGGCATTTTTTTTAAAACACCCAAGTGATTGAAAACTTGATTTTTTAAGATGTTGTTTCTTGCCAATTGACCTATAGATTCAATGCAACCTCTATCAAGATCTTAGCAAATTTTTTGCAGAAATTGACAAGTTGATTCTAAAATTCCTGTGGAAATGCAGAGAATCTAGAATAGCTAAAACAATTATGGAAAAAAAAATTAAGTTGGAGGATTTATTCTACATGATTCCAAGACTTAAAGATATTTGTGTCAAAATAATCAAGTAGTTCAATGGAACAGAATAGAGAATTCAGAAATAAGTCTACATATATATGGCTCCGCAAAGGTACAAAACAAGGCAATTCAGTGAAAAATAGTGTAGTGGGTTTTTTTTTTGTTTTCTGGGGTTTTTTTGAACAAATGGTGCTGACACAATGTAACATTTATATGAGAAACAAAACCTTCCTATCTCTCACCATATAAAAAAGTTAAAATGGATCATGGAGCTGTTAAATAAAACTTAAAACTATAAAACACCTCTAAGAAAAAATAATATAATGCTTTGGGGCAGGCAAGAATTCTTTAAAATGTTTTCTTTTAATGTTTTTTTACTATTGAGAGAGAGAGAGAGAGAACAGTGGAGGGGCCGATAGAGAGGAAGACACAGAATCTGAAGCAGGCTCTAGGCATGAGCTGTCAGCACAGAACCCAATGCAGGGATCGAACTCACCAACAGTGAGATCATGACCTGAGCCAAAGTCAGACACTTAATTGACTGAGCCACTCAGGCGCCCCTAGGATTCTTTAGATGCCACACCAAAAGGGTTATCCATTAAGAAAAATCATTAAATTGGACTTCATCAAAACTAATGACTTTTGCTCTTTGAAAGACACTATGGAGAGAATGAAAAGACAAGCCCCAGACTAAGGAAAAATATTTGCACATCCCATATCAGATAAAGGACTTGTATCCAGAATTAATAAAGAACACTTGAAACTCAGTAATATGCACATACCTACACACACACACTCACATGAAAATATGAACAAAAAAATGAAAAGACATTTTACTAAAGAAGATATTCAGTTGGCAAATGAGCACGTGAAAAGATGCTCAACATCATTAACCATAAAGGAAGTGCTAATTAAAATCGTACACCAACTAGAATGTTTAAAATACAAAAGACTAACCATATCAAATGTTGGAGAGGATATGGTACAACTGGAACAATCATACATTACTGCTGAGAATGTAAAATGTTACAGCAATTTTTGAAAAGAGTTTGGCAGCTTCTTAAAATGTTAAGCCATATGCCTACCTAGGTATTTATGCTCATCTCCTAGGTATTAACCCAAGATAAATGCAAACATACATCTACACAAAGGCTTGAACCCAGATATTCATACATTTGTATATATTTGTTTGTAATAACTAAAAATCAGAAACAACCCAAATGCCCATCAACAGATGAATGGGGATATATATATATATATATGGCATAGCAATATTATGCAATATATAATGCAATATTACTTACCAGTAAAATGGAATGAACTACTGATAGACACAACATGGATGAATTTTGAAATAACTAAGTTGAATGGAAAAAGCCAGAAAGAAAATTCTAGAGAATACAAACTGATCTGTAGTGATAGGGAAAAGATCAGTGCTTTCTTGGAGATGGGGTAGGGATAGAGCAAAGGGACACGAGAAAACTTTTAGGGGGTGATCTGTATGTCCATTATCTTGATTCTGGTGATGATTTTACGTATGTAAAAACTTGTTAGATATGTTAAAACTTATCATATTGACACTTTCAACATATGCGGCTTATCGTATGCCAGTTAGAACTCAGTAAAGTACTTTTTTAAAAAACAAAGTAACATTTCTACCTTGGAATACAGAAGTGCAGCAGAGTAAAATAACAACTGTACATAATCTCACGGTCAAAAAGTTAATATTTGGGCATATTTACTTCCAGCCTAAATTCTTTATAAATACACTTTTAAAAACGTTATCTGAAATAAAACTATCTGTGGGGTTTTTTTTAAATCCTCATGATGTGTAGGCATGAGAATCACTGCTTTTGCTGCTGGTTGCTCATGTCTTTGTGAACAAATGATGCTAATCTCTTGGGTTGGCTGGGATCCTCTTTGGCAGAACTGCCTGCCCTGTGCTCAGCCTCTACTAATTCATTACGAAGATATTTACTGATTCCCTGCCATACAGTATGCACTGTGCCAGGTGCTGAGATACTTATCAGTCAAAACAAGGATGACTTTCCTGGCCTCCTGGAGCAAAGAACGGCTGGAGGTGCTGTCCCCACTTGTAGTAGTTTGACCCAAATATCTGCTAGGAAACGTGGCCCTGCTATAACTAAGAGCTTCAGTGACTCTGCAGGTCCCTCATTCTTGGTGAAGCTTTTCTTTTAGGGAAAGCACAAACATGGCCATATCCTTCCAACTACAGAGGAATTACTGTTGTAAGGGTTTTTTTTTTTCTTTTTATTTATTTCTAGGGGAGAGAGAGAGAGAGAGAGAGATAGCGTGAGCAGGGGAGGGTCAGAGAGAGAGGGAGCCACAGACTGAAACAGGCTCCATGCTCTGAGCTGGCAGTCAGCACAGAGCCCGACGCGGGGCTCGAACCCACGAACCGCGAGATCATGACCTGAGCAAAAGTCGGACGCTTAACTGACTAAGGCACCCAGGCGCCCCATAAGGGTTTTTTAAATTCAGAGGTTTTTTAAATTCAGATGTATAAACACATGTCCCCCTTAACTGTTCTGAAAGTGTTAACCAGGTAATACATTAGTCCTGCCAGCATCACATACCTTACTTTTTGGCTCTTGGTGGGAGACTTGATCTAGATTATAGAATAATCCTGGAATTTCCTGAAGGGATTGAATCCACATCTTTGGGATAATATTACATGGGAGCCGAGACATGTGACATGAGTGAATTAATGACCTATTGCATTTAACTGGAGGAGAAACAGAAAACTTGCCCAATCCTTTCACCAACCCGTTTCAAGGCCCTGGTTTAGCTCACATCCTACATCCCACAGCCTTACAACCAAAAGAGGCTCTCTGCCTTACCTGGGGATGGCTGTGCCTGCTAGCAGGACACTGGCTGAGCAAATGTGGAGAAGTGTCCACATATACTATGTCCTGCTTCTTTCTCCCCCCTCCCCGCCCCCCCGCCCAGTACTTGTACCCATTGAAGCTCCTCCCACTTCAAAAAAATGTTTACACACCCTTCCCAACTCCAGGTTTCTGCCAAAATGTTTCCTCAAGGAAGCCGTCTCCATCCTTCTATACCAGGTTAGATTCCTCAGTTAAACACTGCCATTGCCTACTGAACTATTCCTTTTTAGCCTTCATAATAATAATCATCAGTATCGGGGCACCTGGGTGGCTTAGTCGGTTATGCATCAGACTCTTGACTTTGGCTCAGGTCATGATCTCATGGTTCATGAGTTTGAGCCCAACTTTGGACTCTGTGCTGACAGCACACGGAACATTTTTGGGATTCTCATCTTCATCTCTCTCGGACCCTCCTCTGCTCACACACACACTCTTGCTCTCTCTCTCTCTCAAAATAGTTATAATAATTAATATTTATGTAGTTCTATTAAATATCTACTTCTAGATTATAAACTTCTTGGGGACAGGGACTATACCTGTCTTGCTTATCATTATATTCTCCTTGTCTAAGACTTAGTTCTTTCTACACATAATTTGTTGAATGGATGTGCTGCCCTAGTCTAGTCCAGGACTCCTCCTTTTAGCTAAGCAACTCTTTCCATTTTCAATTTTTTACTCACCATGTCCTCCACCCTACTCCACCCCTATATGAACCCCAAGAGAATCTGGGCTATGAGAGTAATCTGAATTACACATATAACACTGAAATCAGACAAACCATGCCCTTTTGGTGATTCAACCTTTGTTTCCAGCGAAAGCTCCTTCTCTAGACCTCTATTTAGGATGGATTTTCTCTCCAGGAAGACTCTTGTTCTTTGCTCTAAATACATGAATCCCTTTTCAGCACACATTCTTCTACATCAGTAGAGCCAGTGCTGTGAAGAGGCAATTCCTGGAGCCTGTTAGTGTAGTATTTATGGCTTTTTTCACTTTCCAACCCATTCGACCTTTTCTAACCATTTACTACATCTCCTGATTGCCTTGTTATTTATAATTCAAATCATTTAAATCTGAAAATCTTAAATGTTCTTAAAAACTCAGTTGACACTTTGGTCTTCTAGAGTCACCCAGGGAGTTTTCTCAGAGGCTGTAAGGTCTGCGTGGAGATATAACTGCTGCCCCTCTGGAGGGCACACCATACCACATGTTCAGAGTCAGAGGTCAGGAGGACATTACTCTTGGGAGTATATACTAGCCCCCGCTGAGCCCAGCAAACCCTGTTACTAAATTACTATTTTTTATACTTTTTGGAGAAAAACAATTCTCATGTTATTTCTTTATGACAGAATACATAGGATTAGAACTTAGTACAATGAGCCAAAGATGAAATAATTCTCAGGTTGACTGCTTACTGGGTATGGGTTTCCTTTTGGAATGATGCAACTTTTCAGAACCGGATAGAGGTCATGGTTGCACAGCACTGTGAGTGTACACAATGTCACTGAATTGTATATTTTAAAATGGTTAATTTTATGTTATTTGAATTTTACTTTAATTTAAAAAATAAAAACAGTAATTCTGAGGGAACATAGAATTTCTGCCTAAGAGTCTAGGAATTTCAGTCGGTCATCGCTTAAGTCATAAAATTCTTTGGACATGCGGCCATCTGTCCTCCTTCCCCTAACCTCATATCATTTGAAGCCAGCTGGATTTAATCTACTACTTAAAGATTCCATTTTAAAAAACAACTTCTAGCAGCAAATTGTTGGCACAGAGGAATAGCTAGAGGACAACGGAATAACTCCTGAATAATTTCTGAATATATCCTTTATAAGGATATTTTTCTCCACAACTTTATTAATTAAAATACTTCTTTTGCTGTTACATTTCAGAATATATGAGGATTTTGGTTTCATGTTTTAGTCATATTAAATTAACAATAAATGTATTTTAGGTGAATTTCACAAATTATGGTATTGTCAGGACAAATGAAGTCATGTATTAGTCAACAAATACTTTTTGAGTATCTTTTATGTGTCAGTCAGGTTATTAGGTACTAGGAATACCAAGATGAATAAAGTATCACCTACTCAAAAATTTTTGGTCTAATAACCACATAAGTTATATAGATGATCATTTTTCAAATATAGAAATCTATTATCAGAAGATGAAGGTCAGTTCAGGGCATCAAGAGCTTATTTGTCAAAGTCACTACTGTATTCCCAGTGTACACAATAGGTCTGGCACATTGAAGAAATCCAGCAGGTATT
This sequence comes from Proteles cristata cristata, assembly GCA_017311185.1. Taxonomy (NCBI): domain Eukaryota; kingdom Metazoa; phylum Chordata; class Mammalia; order Carnivora; family Hyaenidae; genus Proteles; species Proteles cristata. The sequence goes on from JAESUZ010002979.1 coordinate 874,233, forward strand.
TTCTGGTGCATGGATAAAGCTTTCCACAATTATATGCTGTTTTCAGTCTTTTACATAGTTCTTATGTAGACCAGCATTGACTTAAACCAGAAATGCCCAATTTACTGGCTTTAATCTAAAAAGGGTAATGAATTCATTCTTTCTTACCCTCTTCAGTGTGCAAATATCATTTTTGTGTCAGTCTTTAGCTTGCCTGCTTTTAATTCATTTATTCTGCTCACAGTACTGGGCCAAGGACCCCGGAAAACCCCTGTGAAGAAAGGCACCCATCCTCCTCTGCAGCCTCCTTATTCCCCTCAGTCACTATTCCCTTGTGGTCTCCAAAGATTCTGACTTTTACACACACCTTTACTCTCTGCCCAGACACTTGGACTCAGTGGCCTGGTTTGGGGCTGATTGCCTTGATTTGGTCCATAGTGTACCCCCTCAAGGCAGCTTTCAGCATCTCAATCCTGCCCTGAACCTTGGCCACATAGAAGTGGCAGTCTTGCAATGGTCCTGAAGAACCCAGGCTAAGACTTCTACTAATATCCCTCTTTGCTAGATGCATGTATTTTTTAATGTTTATTTTACTTTTTGAGAGACAGAGAGAGAGAGACAGAGCATGAACAGGGGAGAGGCAGAGAGAGAGGGAGACACAGAATCTGAAGCAGGCTCCAGGCTTCAATCTGTCAGCACAGAACCCCACACAGAGCTTGAACCCACAAACTGAGAGATCATGACCTGAGCCAAAGTCAAAGCTCAACCAACTGAGCCACGGAGGCACCCCTAGATGCATATGCATTTATTTTTTTAGAAGGTTAGTATTATTCCTCTTGGGGCACCTGGGTGACTCAGTTGGTTGAGTATCTGGCTTTGGCCCAGGTCATCATCTCACAGTTTGTGGGTTCAAGCCCCGGGTCAGGCTCTGCACTGACAGCATGGAGCCTGTTTGGGATTCTCTCTCTCTCCTTCTCTCTCTGCCCCTCCTCTGCTCTTTTCTCTCTCTCTCAAAATAAATAAATAAACTTTAAAAATTTTTTAAAAAGAATTATCTGGTCTGTTACCTAAATCAGTGCATAGAAAACCATTCTCCAAGGGAGATTTTCAAAGAAGTAGGATATTTGCTCTTAAGTTATTTTTCTATGTAGTGAATATTCAGACAAATTTTATTTTCTCTATTGCGTATGTGTCTTGGGTTTCACTAATGGACATTAGTAAATTTTTGCACTATTTTAAAAATGTCAGTTACTTAAAATAAATTGAAAACATTTGTTAAAGCCAAGATTAAGATGTTGGCTTTTCAAACAACCTATCAGAATTTCAGAGGCTTTGCCTATGAGATGTTGTTGGCAATAACAATTTCATGAAATCAGAAAAAAAATTTTTTTAACATTATGTTGGCATGGACACACATAGTTGGGAACTTGATAAGATCAACTTGGATTGTTTTTATTTTAGTTACTTGAATATTTTCTCTTCCTGCATCATTTTTCCAATTGTAGCAGAAACTGCCAGATGTGCGTCTAAGTACTGCTCCACCCACTTCTTCCACTATAAAAAAAGATACATGTCTGCCCAGCTATACAACATGTTCTTGTTCCTTCTGCTATTAGATGCAGTCATGTGAGTAAGTTCCTTGAGTGAAATTTGAGTACTCTTGGCCTGTAAAAACCTCCCACACACACATGCTTCTCCCGGATGGTACCCTGACTTCAAGATGGCTTCCAGTGATTCTTGAGTTCCCGGAATTTATATCCCTGTGTAATCTCCTCATTCACCAAATATAGCTGACCTATATAACTAATAGGATATTGCAGAATGACAGAATGTAATTTCCAAGTGTAGCTCATAAAAAATACAGTAACCTTCATCTTGCCCTCTTTTTTTTTTTATTTCTAGGGGAGAGAGAGAGAGAGAGAGAGAGAGAACAGGGGAGGGTTAGAGAGAGGGAGGGAGACATAGACTCTGAAATAGGATCCAGGCTCTGAGCTAGCAGTCAGCACAGAGCCCGACGCGGGGCTCTAACCCAAGAACCGCGAGATCATGACCTAAGCGAAAGTCGGCCGCTTAACCGACTAAGCCACCCAGGCGCCCCATCTTGCCCTCTTTTTTAAAAGTAATCTCTGTTCCCAATATGGGGTTCAAACTCACGACCCTGAGATCAAGAGTCACAACACCACCAACTGAGCCAGCCAGGCACCCCGTATCTTGCCCTTTTGGACTACATTCTCTGAATGAAGCCAGCCGCTATGTAGAACATTTAAACACCACTATTGAGAGGTCTGTGTGGCAAGGAACTGAGGCCACCTGGCCACAACCAGCATTAACTGAGCCACATTGGAGGCAAATACTTCAGCCCTAGTTGAGCCCTCATATGACTGTAGCTACAACAGACATCTGATTGCAAACTCTGGCTCAAAGACTGTGAGCTAGAACTATTTGGCTAAGCCACTTCCAAATTCATGACCCACAGAAACTATGAGATCATAAATACTAAATTTTATTTTTAAAAGCTGCTAAGTTTGTTTTGCAGTAATAGATAACTGCGGCATCCAGGCAGTTGAATGGCAAAGCTCACGAGCTTAGAAACCACATGTTGAAGAGTTCAGAGCTGTAATCAGCACGGGTTCCTGAATGATCACATAGAGAAGAGCCTTGCTCTCTAGTTTCTCCACTCCCCACAACAACCGTGAATGTAGAGAGTGAAATAAACCTATGTAGAGCAATTAACTTTGGGGGTTGTAAATTTAACAGTACTTCAGCATGTCTTGACTAATAAATCAACTTTATATTCTATTTCTTTTTTTCTTTAGCTGTTATATATATATGAGGATGTTATTAGGCTGAGCAGAATAACTACTATTGGAATAGTTTTTTAAACACTATAAAAAACATTTCATTGGTGAAAATTCATACGGTTAAATACTGAAAGTTCTTTTCCCACATGCAAATCCTACTTTATTTGCCTCTCCCTGGCATAGTTGCAGTTAATATTATGATAACCCTGCCCAGATCCCCTTTACATTCTTGAAGCACCCCCAGTTCCTGTGAGTATGACTAGTAATGGCTTACACCTAGGCCTCTCCAGGGAATTGCCATCAACCAATGGGAGCCGACTCAGGAAATTATACCCCCTTTATAGATGACCCACAACCTACTGCCAAATAAAATGATGTCATAAAAGTCCAGCCTTGTTGCCAAAGGAATGACAGGTTTATGGTGTCATTTATATCCAGAACTCTCCCCTTTGTAGATTGGGCTAAGGCTAGATTTTATGTAATACCTGATCGTTACTTGGCAGCTCTTTTTGTTTCCCTCATGTTCTTTTCTCATTTTTTTCTAAAGAGTGCCTTCTGAATAAGCCACATGCACCTAAATCCGTATCTCAAATTTTGCTTTTAGAGAATCTAATCTAAGACTACCTATTCTCAAGAAACTAGAAAGGAAAGATGAGATCTTCTCAGTTATTTATAAGACTGATATATTTGATTCCTGAGTGAAGAAAATGTATTCTCAGCCCAAAACCTTGGAAAATATAAAAAGAAAAACAATAGAGAAAATTAAAGCCAAAAGCTGATAATCCAAAGATAACAACAAAATTATAAAGTTCTAAGATGAAGAAAAAAATACAAAATAAATCATGTATCAGAATAAAATACAGATTATTACTACCAATTCTACAGACATTAAAAGTCTAGTAAGATAATATGAAGAATGTATACCAAAACTGAAAACTTAGATAAAATGGGCAAATTTCTTGAAAAATACTATTTACCAAAGTCAACACAGATTAAACAGAAAATGCTAATAGTCCTATACCTATTAAAGAAATTAAATATATTGTCAAAAACTTTCCAAAACAGAAAACTCTCAATACAGATGGTTTCATTGGAGAATTCTACCAAATAATTATGAAAGAAAAAACACTAATCTTATAAATGCTCTTTCTTACAGAAAATAAAGAGGCAAGACTTTCCTAATTTATAAGATCGTCATAATCTGAATCCTAAAACCTGGCAAAGATATTGCAAGAAAATAAAATAATCTACAAATACCATACGTGAATACATACCTAAAAAATCTTGGAAAATGTATTAATTGAATCCAACAATAAATAATAGGACTAATATACCATGATGAAGAAAGGCATCACCTAAGAATGCAAGGATGGTTTAACACTCAAAAAACCAATCAGTATAAACACATTAATGGAGAAAAAAACACCTGTATATCATCTCGACAAATATAGAAGATGCATTTTGTCAAAATGTATCACCTATTTATAAAAATAATATAGCAAACTAGGAATAGGAAGGAACTTTCCAATTTCATAGAAAGCAACTATAAAAACCTACAGCTAGAGGGAGGCAAGATGGTGGAGAAGTAGGGAGCTCCATACATTTTGCTTGCTCCCATCTCTCAGAGGACTAAAGCCATAGGACACTGAATCACAGGAGTTTGGGAGGAAAAGAGACAGAGACCACTAAGAAGACAACTTCATAGGTGTGTGAGTATGAACTGGGGAAGATAAAAACGGCCAGGACCCAGAGACACGGAGGGAAGGGAGGGAACCCCCTTGGTGGGGAGCCGTGGAGAGTCGAGGGGAAGAGAAAGAGTGGCTAAAACTGCTCATAGAACTGTCCCTGAGGAAGACAAAAACCTCAGCTTGGGACAGGGAGTGATCCTAATTCTAGCTATGGTGCTGACTTTGGGCTGGGTGCTCCGGTCCCAAGTGGTACCAGGAGAAACTACTCCTCTGCTCTCCCAGCTTAATCCCCAGCTAGGAAGCAGCCTGGCCTGCGACATTATATTTCAGGTGGTATTAATAAAGCGCGAGGACAGAGACCTGGAAATGAGACGGGGCTTGGGACATAGAACACGGCCCACCTTGGCTAAGCCCGCAACACAGGGAGATCAGGCCCAAAAGAGTGATTTGCAATGCTTGGCTCAAGAAGGGACTGGGGCGCCACCAGTTTTCTCCCACAACCAGCAAGGCGGGACCTCAGGAAGCTGCCTGTGAGACCACAGTGGAGGCTAGACCTGTCTATACCAAACCACGCCCATCCCCGCTAGAGAGCTACTTTTTTTTTTTTTCCTGGAGCCCAGGACAAGACCAACATGGATGCACTGCTGTGATTAATTCTAGATCAATTCTTACTATTCAGATATTTTTTCCCTTGTCTCATTCGTATCCCTCCCTCTGCTGGACTGGGCACTCTCATCATTGGTGTGTTTAAACAGTCACATTTAATCCATTCTCTAGATGTATATTCTACACCTCCACTGCTACCTTTCTAGCTCGCTCTCTCTCTCTCTTTCTGTAGTAATCAGACTATAAGGTTTTACTGAGTAACAATATCTTAGTTTCTTTGTCTTTGCCTCCTACCATATTCTCCTCTTTCTCTCTCTGAATTAAGCCTCTTAGTCTCTCTGCCTGATCATTGTCCAATAACGCTTTCTCCCTGCCCTGTCATTTCTCTCTTTGTATATTCTCTTCAGCACTGCATACACCTGGCTCTTTATTTGTAGCTGGGAATTCTAGTTTTATGCTTTTAGCCTGTCCTCTGTCTTTGGGGTTTTTCTTTTCTCTTTTCTTTTTTCTTTTTTTCTTTTTCTTTTTCTTTTTCCCTTTTGGTTTGCTACTTTGTTGGATTTGTCTGTGTGTTTGCTTACCTTAGTTCCCTGCGTGTTTGTCTGTTTTCCTTTCCAGAGCTACCTCAAGAAACAAGCCAAAGTACACATGGTGGAGAGTCCCAAATACCACTATGAGTAGGGAAATAAAATAACCAAGTCTCAACAAGAGAGACCAAGAGACACCATTCAAAGAACACTTACTGAACGGACAGGCCCTAGGCAGTCAAAGAACCTTTTTTAATATAGCAGTACTCGTGTGTGCAGAGTGCATAACAAGCTTTTAAAACTGATGAGAGGCCAAAATCTAGCCAAAATGAAGAAACAGAAGAACTCTCCTCTAAAGAAATTCCAAGAAGAAATGACAGCTAAAGAACTGCTGAAAAATAAGTGGATATAAGCAACATAACTGAACACGAATTTAGAACAATAGTCATAAAATTAATCTCTGGGCTTGAAAAAGACGTGAGAGACATCAGAGAAACTATTGCTACAAAGATTATGGAGCTTAAAAATAGTTGTGATGAATTTAAAAATGCTATAAATGAGGTGCATAATAAAACGGAGGAGTCCAATGTATGGACTGAAGAGGTAGAGAGGAGAATAGGTGAATTAGAAGAAACTACTATAGAAAAAGAGGAAACTGAGAAAAGGAGAGATAAACTGATCCAGAAGCATGAAAGGAGAGTTCGAGAATTGAGTGATACAATCAAATGGAACAATATCTGTATCATAGGAATTCCAGAAAAGGAAGAAAGAGGGAAAGGCGCTGAAGGAGTCCTTGAACAAATTATAGCTGAGAACTCCCCCAATATGGGGAAGGAAACAGACACTGATAATTCAAGAGGCACAAAGAACTCCAATCAGACATAACTTGAATTGATCTTTTGCATGACATATCCGAGTGAAACCAGCAAAATATCAGGACAAAGAGAATTCTGAAAGCAGCTAGGGATAAAAGGACCCGAACATACAAAGGGAGACCTCTCAAAGTGGTTATAGACCTATCTACTGAAACTTGGCAGGCCAGAAAGGAATGGCAAGAAATTTTCAATGTGATGAACAGAAAAAATATGCAGCCAAGAATCCTCTATCCAGCAAGCCTGTCATTCAGAATAGAAGCAGAGATAAAAGTCTTCCCAAATAAACAAAAATTGAAATGATTTGTCACCACCAAACCAGCCCTACAAGAATCCTGAGGGGGTCTCTATGAGGGAAATATTGCAAGGAACACAAAGTACCAGAGACACCACTACAAGCAGGAATCCTACAAAGAACACAATGACTAAACCCATATTTTTCAATAATAACACTGGATGTAAATGGGCTAAAAGCTCCAATCAAAAGACATAAGGTAGCAGAATGGATAAAAAAAAAAAACCAAAATCCATCAATTTGCTGTTTACAAAGGACTCATTTTAGACTGAGGACAACTTCAGATTGAAAGTAAGGGGATGGCGAAATATATATCATGCTACAGGAAGTCAAAAGAAAGCTGGAGTAGCCATACTCATATCAGACAAATTGGACTTTAAAGACAATAACAAGGGATAAAAAAGGGCATTATGTAATAATTATAGGGTCTATCCATAGGAAAGAGCTAACAATTATAAATGTCTACACACCAAATACGGGAGCACCCAAATACATAAAACAATCACAAACGGAAACAATCTTATGGATAAGAATGTGCTAATAACAGGGGACTTTAATACTTCACTTACAATAATGGATACATCAACTAGACAGAAAATGACTAAAGTACCAGTAGACCTGAATGACAAATTGGATCAGATGGATCTGACAGATATATTTAGAGCTCTACATCCCGAGGCCATGGAGTTCACTTTCTTCTCAAGTGTGCATGAACATTCTCCAAGATAGATCACATACTGGGTCATAAAGAAGCCCTCAATAAATATAAAAGAATTGAGATCATACCATGCACACTTTCAGATCACAATGCTATGAAACTTGAAATCAACCACAGGAAGAAGTCTAGAAAAACCTCCAAAAACATGGAGGTTAAAAACACCCTACTAAAGAATGAATGGGCCAATCAGACAATTAGAGAAGAAATTTAAAAATATATGGAAACAAATGAAAATGAAAATACAACAATCCAAACCCTATGGGATGCAGCAAAGGCAGTCCTAAGAGGAAAGTACATTGCGCTCAGGCCTATTTCAAGACATTAGAAAAAGTGCAAGAAGACAATCTAACAGTGCACTTAAAGGAATTAGAAGGAGAGCATCAAGAGCACCCCAAGCCCAGTAGAAGAAGAGACATAACAAAAATCAGGGCAGAAATAAACAATATACAATCCATTAAAAACATTTGAACAGATCAATGAAACCAACGGTTGGTTTTCTGACAAAATTGACAAACCTCTCGCCATGCTTCTCAAAAAGAAAAGAGAGAGCACTCAAATAGACAAAATAATGAATGAAAATGGACTTATTACCACCAATCTCTCAGAAATACAAGCCGTTATCAGGGAATCCTATGAAAAATTATATGCCAAGAAACTGGACAATTTAGAAGAAATGGACAGATTCCTAAACACACACTCACTACCAAAATTCACACGGGAAGAGATAGAAAATCTGAACAGACCCATCACTAGTGAAGAAATTGAATCAGTTATCAAAAATCTCCCCACAAATAAGAGCCCTGGGCTAGATGGCTTCCCGGGGGAATTCTACCAGACATTTAAATCAGAGTTAATATCCATTCTTCTCAAGCTGTTCCAAAAAATAGAAATGGAAGGAAAACTTCCAGACTCATTCTACAAAGCCAGCATCACTTTGATTTCTAAGCCAGACAGAGACCCAGCAAAGAAAGAGAACTATAGCCCAATATCCTTGATGAATGTGGATGCAAAAATCCTCAACAAGATTTTTGCAAATCAAATGCAACAGCACATAAGAAGAATTATCCACCATGATCAATTGGGATTCATTCTTGGGTTACAGGGCTGGTTCAATATTCGCAAATCAATCAATGTGATACATCACATTACGAAAAGAAAAGATAAAAGCCATATGATCCTGTCGACAGATGCAGAAAAAGCATTTGACAAAATACAGCATCCCTTTTTAATAAAAACCCTCGAGAAAGTCAGGATAGAAGGACCTTACTTAAACATCATAAAAGCCATCTATGAGAAGCCCTTAGCTAACATCATCCTCAGTGGGGAAAATTTGAGAGCTTTCCCCCTGAGATCAGGAACACGACAGGGATGTCCACTCTCACCACTGTTGTTTAACATAGTGCTGGAAGTCTTAGCATCAGCCATAAGACAACAAAAGGAAATAAAAGGCATCAGAATTAGCAAAGAAGAAGTCAAACTTTCACTTTTTGCAGACGACATGATACTCTAAACAGAAAACCCGACAGACTCCACCAGAAGCCTACTAGAACTGATCCAAGAATTCAGCAAAGTTGCAGGGTACAATATCAACGTACAGAAATCAGTTGCATTTTTATACATCAGTAATGAAGCAACAGAAGGAGAAATCAAGAAACTGATCCCATTCACAACTGCACAAAAAACCATAAAATACCTCGGAATAAACCTAACCAAGGATACAAGAGATCTGTATGATGAAAACTATAGAAGACTTATGAAGGAAATTGAAGAAGACACAAAGAAATGGAAAAACATTCCATGCTCATGGGTCAGAAGAATAAATATTGTTAAAATTTGGGTCATTACTACCCAAAGCAACGTACACATTCAATGCAATCCCAATCAAAATTGCATCAGCATTCTCAGAGCTAGAACAACTATCCTAAAATTTGTATGGAACCACAAAATACTCAAATAGCCAAAGTAATATTGAAGAAGAAATCCAAAACGGGAGGCATCACAATCCCAGACTTTAGCCTCTACTCCAAAGCTGTCATCATCAAGACAGTATGATATTGGCACAAAAACAGACACATAGACCAATGGAATAGAATAGAGAACTCAAAATTGGACCCACAAATGTACAGCCAACTAATCTTTGCCAAAGCGGGAAAGAGTATCCAATGGAAAAAACACAGCCTCTTTAACAGATGGTGCTGGCAGAACTGGACAGCAACATGCATAAGAATGAAACTAGATCACTTTCTCACACCATTCATAAAAATAAACTCAAAATGAATAAAGGACCTGAATGTGAGACAGGAAGCCATCAAAACTCTAGAGGAGAATGCAGGAAACAACCTCCTTGACCTCTTCCATAGCAATTTCTTACTTGACACATCCCCAAAGGCAAGGGAATCAAGAGCAAAAATTAACCATTGGGACCTCATCAAGATAAAAAACTTCTGCACGGCAAAGGACACAATCAATAAAACTAATATGCAACCTATGGAATGGGAAAAGATAGTTGCAAATGACATATCAGATAGAGGACTAGTATCCAAAAATCTATAAGGAACTCACCAAACTCTACCCAAAAAACAAATAATCCAGTGAAGAAATGGGCAGAAGACATGAACAGACACTTCTCCAAAGAGGAAATCCAGATTGCCAATAGATACATGAAATGGTGCTCAGTGTCCCTCAGCGTCAGGGAAATACAAATCAAACCCTCACTGAGATACCACCTCACGCTGGTCAGAGTGGCTAAAATGAACAAATCAGGAGACTATGGATGCTGATGAGGATGTGGAGAAATGGGCACCCTCCTACACTCTTGGTGAGAATGTAAACTGGTGCAGCCGCTCTGGAAAACAGTGTGGAGTTTCCTTTAAAAATGAACAATAGAACACTCCTATGACCCAGCAATAGCACTGCTAGGAATTGACCCAAGGGATACAGGAGTGCTGATGCATAGGGGCATATGTACCCCAATGTTCATAGCAGCACTCTCAACAGTAGCTAAATCATGGAAAGAGCTTAAGTGTCCATCAACGGAAGAATGGATCAAGAAGATGTGGTTTATCTATACAATGGAATACTACATGACAATGGGAAAGAATGAAATCTGGCCATGTGTATCAACATGGGTGGAACTTGAGGGTGTTATGTTGAGTGAAATAAGTTAGGCAGAGGAGGACAGATACCATATGTTTGCACATATAGGTGGATTAAGAGGAACTTAACGGAGGACCATGGAGGATGAGTAGGGGAAAAATAGTTGGGGAGACGGAGGGAGGCAAGCCATGAGAGACTCTTGAATGCTGAGAATAGAGGGCTGATGGGGGTGGGGTAGAGGGGAAGGGGGTGATGGGCATGGAGGAGGGCACTTGTGGGGATGAGCACTGGGTGTTATATGGAAACCAACTTGACAATAAACTATGAAAGAAAAAAAAAGACATCCAGATGGCCAAGCAACACATGAAAAATGCACATCACTCATAATCAGGGAAATACAAATCAAAACCACAATGAGATACCACCCATCAGAATAGCTAACATTAACACCTCAGGCAATAGCAGATGTTGGCAAAGATGCAGAGAAAGAGAATCTCTTTAGCACTCCTTGTCAGAATGCAAACTGTTGCAGCCACTCTGGAAAACAGTATGTAGTTCCTCAAAAAATTAAACATAGAACTACCCTACGACACAGCAATTGTACTACTAGGTATTTTTCCAAGGGATACAGGTGCACTGTTCAAAGGGGCACATGCACCCCAATGTTTATAGCAGAACTATTGACAATAGTTAAAGTATGGAAAGACCCCAACTGTCCATCAACAAATGAATGAATCAAGAAGAAATGGTATATACATACAATGGAGTATTACTCAGCAATCAAAAAGAATGAAATCTTGCCATTTGCAATTACATGGATGGAACAGGAGGGTATTATGCTAAGCAAAATTACTCAGTCAGAGAAAGACAAACATCATAGGACTTTACTCATACGAGGACGTTAAGATACAAAACAGATGAACATAAAGGAACGGAAGCAAAAATAATATAAAAATAAGGAGGGGGACAAACCATAAGAGACTCTTAAATATTGAGAACAAACAGAAGGTTGCTGGAGGGGTTGGGGGAGGAAGTTGGACTAAATGGATAAGGAGCATTAGAGAATCTATTCCTGAAATCATTGTTGTACCATATGCTAACCAACTGGGATATAAATTAAATGATAAATAAATTTTAAAAAATAGAAGTTCAAAAAAAAGTATTCTTTGACTCAGGATTTCTACTTTGGGGAAATTTAAGGCTATTTAAGAAAATAAAAAATCAGAAGCAAGGCAACATGTGCAATAATGTTTAAACTTTTATTTATTTATTTATTTTGAAGCAGAAAGAGAGAGAATGTGTATGTGTACATATGAGCACAAGCCAGGGAAGGGCAGAGAGAGAGGGAGAGAATCACTAGCAGACTCTGCTGTCAGCAGAGTCTCTGTCAGCCCCACAGAGCCTGATGTGGGGCTGGAATCCATGAGCTGTGTAATCATGACCTGAGCAGATATCAAGAGACAGATACTTAACCAACAGAGCCACCCACATGACCCGTGTGCAATAATTTTTCAGATGCTTCTGAATCTGTGTCTCCCTCTCTCTCTACTCTTCCCCCCACTCACTCTTTTTCTCTTAAAAATTAATAAATGTTTGGGGCGCCTGGGTGGCTTAGTCGGTTAAGCGTCCGACTTTCGCTTAGGTCACGATCTCGCGGTTCGTGGGTTCGAGCCCCGCGTCGGGCTCCGTGCTGACTGCCAGCTCGGAGCCTGGAGCCTGTTTCAGTCTGTGACTCCCTCTCTCTCTGACCTTCCCCTGCTCACGCTGCCTCTCTCTCTCTCCTAGAAATAAATAAAACATTTAAAAAGAAAAAAAAAAAATAAATGTTTAAAAAATTGAAAAAAAATTTTAAGGCAGAAATATTTATGAAAACAAAACTTGAAACAATTCAAGTTCCTTTTTTTTGTTAATTACCAAAGTAGAGCACATGGACAATAAAAATAATGTAATAAACATATGCCTTGTATTGGTATATAGATATATTAAACAACATCAAATGAACAATGAATACTAAATATGTATTCATATGCTGTCTATATGATTAAAAATACCTGCAGAAGCATTGAAAATATCAGAGATAGTTAAAACAATTTAAATAATTGTGTTAGGTTTATGGGAATGTTCAATGAAGTGATTATGATTTTTAAAATAAGCGGGTATATTTAACTGGAGGCATATATTTAATGATGGAATTTCAGGCAGTATTATAGACAGATGGTGAAACTATTTGTGCAGGATGTGGGGGTGGTTTGAGGATAGGGGCACCTAAAATCTCACCACATGGAAAGTTTCTATAATCAGAGGGTTTTCTCTGGGTTGTTTAAGCTCTAGAGCCAAAAGGGAAGAATCATACAGAAGATTTCTCAAGGGGGAAAAAAACTGGAAGAACTATCCTTAGAAAAATATGACTGTAAATTAATTTCTCTTTAGGATGTAATCTGGCTTGTTTTAGTTTCTTTGTTGTTGGTGGTGTTGTTTTTCTAAAGCAATTAAAACTTAAGGATTTACTTCAGTATATGAGAGACTTCTAGGGTGAGTCTGAATCCTGTATGCTTTGCTCTAATTTGTTTCAACACAGAAAGAAGTCTCCAAAGTGTAATAAAGAATGAATGTAATCATTCATAGAATGGTATCCAATTGCTTTGATGGCAGCAATTCTAAGGTGGTTTTGTTCTGAGTCTTAGTAATTTTAGTAAATTGAGTATTTTAGTAAATTCAAAACAAAAAAAGGATGAAGTAACATTCCAACCACAGGCCAGCATAAAAGAAAGCCTAGGAGCAAGCGGAGAGGTTCTACATGGCTGTTGAGCTTTTGGATTAGAGCACAAATTAGAAATTATTAAGAAGCCTGTTTAATCTTAATCAATAGAGTATAGGTGTTCTGCCTAGAGACAAAGTGAATGCACATAAAAGTGCATCCAAGAGCACTATGACTTCAGCACATCACATCTCTATATCCATTTCTCCAGTTACAGAATAAAACCCACCATCCCTCTACATCCCTGCCATTCATCCTTCTGAAACATGTTGTGACTATGATTAGAGAAATTAATGATTTTTTTCAGAGCATGATATACAATTGTCCCTGCTATCAACTGGCTTATTACACTTAAAGAAGACTACCTCTGTTTTTTCCATTAAGTTATCTGATTTCTACCCAAGTATTTTTTAAGAGAGATTTTTAAATCACAGTGATAAGCAATGAATAAATTTTAAATTACTTTTCGATGATATTAAAATTGTAAGAAATATAAAAAGGTTACAGAGGCTGCTTTTACCTTTAAGCAGCTCATGAGTAAAAAAAAAAAGAGAGAGAGAGAGAGAGAGAAAGGAAAAGCTTTTAGTATCACAAGGGCTACGATGTAATCTCCCTAATAAGATCACTTGATAACAAGTTGCTCAACTGTGTACATGACCTTTCAAACAGAACTCCTTCTTAATGCCGTGAACTGTCATGCAAGTATTCATAACTTCGGATTATATTTCATATACATTATTTGAGAAGTCCGTACAATACCAACAAAATGATTTTCTTAAAATCCTCTTCTCTTGTTTTCAGGTATATCATGATATATTAAGGAAAAAAAAATCTGTGATATCAACAAATCGCTTTAGGATCTAAAGTTTAGGTAATGTCACAAACTATTCAAAGAAATTAGTAAGTCTTTCCTACAGCTGTTCTTCCACTTCCCCTGGCAGCATCAGGTGGCAAGGACAGGCAGTAACCAAATCCATTTAGTGTTGGGTATGACTCTGAAAGAACATGGACGACCTCAACTGAAGTAGTTGAGTCTGATGCCCTGAGGAATGACGAAAATAGGGGAGCCATGTAACAGGCTGCACATACCATCCTCCCACCAAGCTTCATTTAGTATATAGCTTGAGATTTTGTCGGATTACAACTTGCAGGAAGGGAAAATAATTGAGGAGAAAAAGTACTGGAGTTGAACAGATGGAGGTGCAAATTCTGGGCCCTCTCAATATCAACCCCTCTTAGCCTCAGCTAGTCATCTTGTAACAGGAAAACTACAAACAACACCAATTCCATGGGGTTATTTGAATATTAAAAGAATGCAAACAACCTATTTAGCATAAAAATAAAAGCTCAAGAAATATTAGTTCTCTTCCCCCAATCACCTGGGTCACCTTGGCCTTTTATTAAATTTTCAGCTTATTTTCAGTTACAGCATTCTTAAATTCTTTAGAATCCAGTTAATGAGATGCAGTTGATAACATTGTGTTCTATGTTGTTAATACAAGTACTGAGTATAGTTTCCCTGGTGCCACTTGGTAATTATCCAGAAATTCTACAAGGTCATGGTCTGTGGCATTGTGCAGAGCATACAGTAAACAATCCGTCAGCATTTTTGTGTCACTTTTTATGGGTCTTCTTTGTTAATTACCACAGCTCTGGAATTCTGTGTTGATAATCTAAAGATAATCTCATTAGCATTTTGTACATGAAAGCTTCATCACAATAAGAGTCTCCATAAAATAAACTGAACAAAACGAGACTTCCTGTGCATACTAGATGTCATTATTGAGAGGATTTGGATCAGGCAGGTCACCATAACCTCTGATGTGACCGTATCATAATAGTACTTTGGACCTATTCCATAATGGGGTAGGAAGGCCAGACCTTTTTAACGAAATACCTGATCCTCCCTATAATACTCACTGGGTATCATGTACAAGTTACATGGCACTTTAATTGAGGACCACCAAAATGGCAACCTGGAATAAACACATCGAAATTGGAACTTTCCTCCCTCCTTTTCTCCCTCCCCTCCTTCCATCCCTTCCTTCCTACTTTCCTATTCTTTCTTTTTTATTTCTTTCCGTTTTATCTTTTTACAGGTTACTGACAAAAATACACATTACACATATGTTACACACACGTTACAACAAGATGAACTATTAGAGATAGAGATTGGGGAGACTAATACTGCTGTGCATGCAATGAAGACATTCCTCTAGGTTTAGCCAAGAATTAGACATCAGGATTCAGACAAGCCCAAGCACATTAACACAATCTCTAAAATACGCCTGAAATGTGACAGAAAAACTTATCTATAGTTATTCTACCTTCTTCAGCTTGTTTTTCTTTTGTTAAAATTAATTCTTACAATTTTTTATTAACCACCAGATGATGTATGATCCAATTTTAGTAACATCGTTTATTTATCATTCTGTTGATCTAAAATTTCATCTTTACAGAGGTGTAGAGAGATGTCTGGAATAATATTCACCTAAGGTTAACAATAGTTG
Organism: Proteles cristata cristata; assembly: GCA_017311185.1. Classification (NCBI taxonomy): domain Eukaryota; kingdom Metazoa; phylum Chordata; class Mammalia; order Carnivora; family Hyaenidae; genus Proteles; species Proteles cristata. The sequence goes on from JAESUZ010002979.1 coordinate 890,083, forward strand.
TTTTCTGAATGGTAGGAAGTATTATTTGTAAGTTTATTTTTTAATTTATTTAGAGAGAGAGAGAGAGCAAGTTGGGAAAGGGCAGAGAGGGAAGAGACGGAATCCCAAGCAGGTTTTGCACTGTCTGTGCAGAGCCCCATTCAAAGCTCCAAGCACAAACCATGAGATCCTGACCTGACCCAAAACCAAGTGTTGGACACTCAACCAACTGAGCCACCCAGGTGCCCCTAAGTATTTTTTGCTTTATTTCTTTTGCTTTTCTTAACTTATTGAATTTTTTAAATGAGCATGTATCTTTTTAAAAAATATTGAAGTTATTATTCTTTAATAAAATCATCCAAAACAATGATTTTCCATGTATCTAGCTTCTGGTTAAAAGTGACAAATATGAAATGAGAACTTACGGGGCGCCTGGGTGGCTTAGTCGGTTAAGCGTCTGACTTTCTCTTGGGTCATGATCTCGCGGTTCGTGGGTTCGAGCCCCGCGACCGGCTCTGTGCTGACTGCCAGCTCAGAGCCTGGAGCCTGTTTCAGTCTGTGACTCCCTCTCTCTCTGACCCTCCCCTGCTCACGCTGTCTCTCTCTCTCTCCTAGAAATAAATTTAAAAAAAAATTTAAAAAAAAGAGAAGTTATACTGTTAAACTCTTAAATATTATGAGAAAAATATATAAATATTATAATTACCCAGGTGAACCAACAAACTTTAAGATGCAGTGTATCAAAGGGGCGTCTGGGTAGTTCACTGGGTTGAGTGATCGATTCTTGTCTGTTTAGGCTGTGATCTCCTGGTTGTGAAATTTAGCCCTGCATTGGGCTCCAAGCTGAGCAGGGAACCTGCTTAAGGTTCTTCTCTCCCTCTTTCTTGTCCCCCACTCCGCTTGCTCATGCATGCTCTTTCTCAAAATAAATAAGTAAATAAGCTTAAGGGGTATCTGGGTGGCTCAGTTAGTTAAGTGACAGACTTCAGCTCAAGTCATGATCTCACAGTTCACAAGTTCAGGCCCCACATCAGGCTCTGTGCTGACAGCTCAGAGCCTGGAGTCAGCTTTGGATTTTGCCTCTCCCTCTCTCTCTGCCCCTTCCACACTCATGCTCTGTCTCTCTTTCTCTTAAAAATAAATAAACATTAAAAAAAGTTCTCACTAAATAAGCTTTTAAAAAAACAATGCAATGTGTCAAAGCCAGAAATCACTCAAATTAGGCAAACAAAATAAATAAACATTAAATACAGTGAAATACAAATAAACCTTGATTCTGCTAAGGCCGTATTCTGGCCAATTGAAAAGTTAAATTAAAAATTTGCTTTTAACACTTGGTTATCAAAGATTCTGGAAAGAAAACCAGCCTGTGGGCATGGTAGGGAGAAGGAGAGGGTCCTACGGGGCTGAGACCAGTTCTCTAGTCTGTAATGGCATCACGAAAGGTGTCCCTATTAAGTACTTTGTCTCAGTGGTTTTTTGTTTGTTTGTTGTTGTTTTTAAAATTTACTTATTTTGAGAGAGAGAGTGAGCACACGTAGGTACATGTTATGGGGAGGGGCAGAGAGAGAGAGAGAGAGAGAGAGAGAGAGATTCCCAAGTAGGCTCAATGCTGTCAGCACAGAGCCTGAAGTAGGCCTCGATCCCATGAACCTCAAGATCATGACCTGAACTGAAATCAAGAATCGGGTACTTAACCAACTGAGCCACCCAGATGCTGCTTTGTCTCAGTCTCTTTGAAGGATCAGCTTCTAGAAAAGTAAGAGGAGTTGCATGATATGAGAAACCTGTTACTAATCATTAGAGTTGACCTTTGGCCAGAAAATGCCAACTTTCTTCCCTGTGGAAAGACAGCATCCAGAAACCTCTGACTTCCTAGACTGAGGTCTTGAACTTACAGAAATTGAGTTCAAAGAAGAGCATCATCTGCTGGAAAGGTTACTACAAATAGCTGCCAGTCACCAAATGTGGAATACTGTGGGATACACATTTATATTACAGCTGCAAACATAGCGAATATCCAGATCTTCCCATAAAGAATATACTTTGTGGCTTAAATACAAACAGTAGATAATACAAGACAAAAGGAAAACCTACTTAGATAGCAAATTTACTAACTTAAGGTATCTATTTACAAATTGATTGTGAAGCACAATCATTTATTAAAGATTTATTCCTCAATTTCCTGAAAGTGATAGAAGTTGTACAGTGAACTCAAGATGTATGCAAATTACATGAAAACACCAATGGCTTAAATCCAGGCAGGCCTATCGTTCTTTTAAATGACAAGTGAAATTCAGAGTGTTGGTGAGAATGTGAAGAAATTTGAATTTTCATACGTTTCTAGTGGAAATTGATAAAACCACTTGAGTAATCTCTTTGGTAGTGTCTCTGAAAGCTAAATATGCACATGCCCTATGACCCAGCCATTCTACTGCTAGGTATACATTTAACAAAAATGCATAGATATGCACTGCGAAAGACATGTATAACAATGTTTGTAGCAGCACTTTTTTGTAATAGCCTCAAAATGTAAATGACCCAAATGCTGATTAATGGTAGAGTGGATAAATTATAGTATTGTATAATGTACAGCAATGAGAAACAAATTACAATTGTATACAACAGTGTGCACAAATCTTATGAACATAATGTAGATCAGCCACTGGATCAATGATAAAAACAGGCAAAATGAAACTCTGTTGTTCAAAGCTAGGAAAGTGGTTACCCTCAAGGTTAAAATTATGAAAGGAGCCTGAGAGAGTTTCTGGGGGCTGGTGATAGTTTATTTCTTGTGCTAGGTGCTGGTTAGATGCGTGAGTTCAGTTGGTGAAAACTCATTGAGCTGCACACTTATGATGTATGTGCCTTTCTGTTTATCTGTTATACTTCAATAAGTTAAAAAATTAAAATGTATAAATGTTTATTCTTTATGACATGTTTAAATTGTGCTTACTTATTACTATGCCTAGACCAATGACTATAATCATTATTTGATGTTCAGACAACATTTCGTTTTTAATAAATGTACAGGTTAAAAATATAAATACATAAATGCTTGAAAAATAGCCATTTATATCTAAAAGTGACATGATTAAACAAATAGACAAAACTAAATTGCTTTCTCATTTATCATAAGCATTTTCCACTTCCGGATTGAGCTGATCTCAAGCAAATCTGTATGGATGGGGGAGGAGGTGGTGGTAATCTCAAGGACAATCAACTGTCAATAGTAGCCATCATAGTAATAATAATAATAATAAATAATAGACACTGACTAAAAAAACAAAGAAACACCATTTACTGAACATTTTTTTGTAAGACTGTAGATACACCAAGTATTATAAGTGAAACGATGTGGGTAATACAATCATCCCTGTGAGTCAGGCTGAAAAGAGGTTTTCATCTGAAAATTAAAATTCACAGAGCTTTCAAACCCAAGGCCCAGGCAGGTAATGCAAATGAGTATAGTAGGCCATATGAAATACGATGGTATTTGGTGGTAGGGTCTGGAAAAACTACAGAAAGGTAACCCCTAACTGAGAGCCAGAGTGGGTTCAGACCAGACACATCAGGAACTAGGTAGAAGTTCAAAGTTTCAGGCCCCACCCCAGATCTACTGAGTCAGAACTCTGAGGGTGGAGCCCAGTAATCTAAGTTTTAACAAACTTGATTCTGATCCAAGTTCCTGTATGAGAACCACCAATCTAGATGTATTCTCTCTCTCTTTTTTAAAATATGTGAATTAAAAAAAAATCTTCTGGCCAGATTTGACCATAAGCTACCAATTTATAGCTCCCGATGAGAATCAAATGAATTTGTATAACTCTATCAATTCTTTATTTCCCTTTTCTAAGATAAAGACAGATGGTATGTTGAAATTAAGTTTTATTCTCCTCAGGACTGAGACCCATCTAAGCACACCTAAGGTCTGACTGGGATATGCCCTCTGGAATTCTAAGACAAGCCGAATTGCCTCCAGGAACTAATCCCAGTGGAAGAAAGAATCAAGGTATGGAGGAGGCATTATGGGCAACAGATGCAGTTGAATATGTCTATATGCATCATGGTGTCTGTCATTTAGATTGCTTGTAGCCCAGCCTGCTGGACTCATTCATTCTTTCAACAAATGGCTGTTGAACATCTACATAATCTGTCTCGGAGCCCTGTGACTCCAGGGTGGCTCTAATATAAGACTTAGTAAAGGCTCAAGAAACTGTTTTTTGCTCATCTTCTTAGGACACAAGAGGGCAGCAGTGTTGGTACCAGGACCCTCAACACCTCTGATGCCCTGGAAGTTGGACCCCTTGCACATGTCAGCAGCTGCAACAACAGTGACAATACCTTTAGTGGGCAGTGATGAGACGGCTTAGAGGACTGGCAGCAGCTAGCTGCTTATATCAGGTAAGGAGAATTGTGAACAGGTTTGGCAGCTGAGAGAACTGTTCTTGGAGCACCCAGGCACACATCCCTGGGCACCTTGACCTACAGGAGGTAGACGATTAACCCCCAGCAGAGATAGAGAAAATGAGATTTTGTAGCAATGGTTGTTACTATGTGTAATGGAAAACATTGAGTCCTTAAGGGAATCTATGACTTCTGGTTTTTCTGTCTTGGCAACATTTAAAGAACTACATGTTGCTTCTTGTGATAAAGTTAAGGTAATGTGCCTGCAGTGAACACAGTAGACACAAACATCAAATTTTGAACATTTGGTTTCCTTTTTAAAAATAAAAAGCAGGAAGATTATTATAGGCTTTGGGACATGAGGTTAAAAAAAAAAATCACAGCACACATTCCTAATTTTTTCCCCCTCTCTCAAAACATTGCTATAAAATGAAATAACATTGCTGATGAGCTATTCTTTGGCACCAGTGGCCAGCTTATTGCAAAGGAAAAAGGAATTTGGAAGCAGCCACTCCTTTCCTGCCAGAATTTTGAGAGATTGATGTCCTCTTCTTTCATTTCTGTAATGCCTGTAGCCTGTAGATTTTCCATTACTTTCTGAAATTCCAAACTGAAGTTTATTAAAAACATATTTGTTATTCTACACACACACACACACACACATGTTTGAAAGTTTGGAGGCCAGAAATGTTGATAAGACCTAAGGAATTTCCCCTGAGTAACCAGAATTTTCCAAAAAGAGTCAAGCAGTTGCTATACTGCATTTAACTCGATGTTTTATGATATCTAATGAGCAAGGCATGTGGTATGTCAGTAATCCAATTAGATAGCAATACCTTACAGATTTTTAATTTTCTAGTAGAGCCATACTTTTTTTTTCTTGATTTCTATTTATTTAAAACCAACTTGTTAAGCCCAAGCAAATGAAAAGAGTCACTTTGTCCCGATATTTCAGTTCTAGCCAATCCAGAGCATCCACATTAGAATGTCAGTGGGGTGGGGGTTGGGGGTCAGAGATCAGGAGATGTGACCCTTAACCAGCCATGTCTCCCCAGACAAGTCAATTCCCACAAAGGGGCCCAGTTTAACTATTGGTCAAATTGAAGGTAGGCAAATGGGATAGAGTTTTGTGATCAGCACAGAGATCTGTGGGTAGAGTTCTGCATTCCTTAACCTGCAGATTAAGACAACTCTCCCTGCAGAATCCTAATGATGGATAAAGTATCTGAAAGAAAGTTTTGCTGTGAAAGGACTCTCAGAAGCTATTGATACTATAGGTTTCTTCTTTATAAGGAGCTGGAGTAATTTTCTGCATACCTTTGGGTACAAGTGACTGGTATTGTTACCAGTCAATCAGAGGCTTGTTCCTGTATTAACTTTACAGAATTTAGTTTCCTGGAATACAAATTGTTAACAGGAATATGAAATATTTATTCACTTCTGTTCACGAGGCTTCTTTCCTTGATGCTCCTCCTTCCGGCTCCTACTCTTCCCCTTCCCTTCCTTTTTTTTTTTTACATGATTTTATATGTGGGTTATCAGATTAATCCCAAGTACAGCTTTTCTCACATTACTTACCTGCTCAACCTTAATAGATCTCTGTTCACCACAATATAAAACACAAACTCCTCATGGTACCCGAAGTCCTTCCTGTACCGTTTGACTCAACCCAGCTTCCCTTCCCTGTGGCCCATTACTCCATTTACCACAGACTTTCAAGCTTCCTGCTCTTTCTTTACATGTCCACAAATGTTCTGCCCCTATGACTTTGTCCCCCTGGTTCTTGGCTTCCCACTTCTACCTTTTCACATTCTGCCTATTCTTAACATTTAAGGCCAAGATTCTGCTCCCAGCTTTACTTGGTCTCAGCTGCAGGCAACCCTTTTCTCTGATCTCCTATGACAACTTATCTGCATCTCTTTTGCAACAATTATCACTTTGTACTCTATATTATAGATATTTATGTTCATATCTTATCTTCCTCACTAGAAAAGCAGTTTCATGAAGTCAGAGAATATCTGTTCCATATTTATACTCCTCAAGGTACCTGGCACATAGTGGTTTTTCCACAAAGGTCTGTTCAGTGAATAAATAATATCAGATCTACCATGGAAACACGAACTTTTTTTTTTCTAGGAGAGAGAGAGACAGCATGAGCAGGGGAGGGCCAGAGAGAGAGGGAGATACAGACTCTGAAACAGGCTCCAGGCTCTGAGCTGGCAGTCAGCACAGAGCCCGACGCGGGGCTCGAACCCACGAACCGCGAGATCATGACCTAAGCGAAAGTCGGACGGTTAACCGACTAAGCCAGCCAGGCACCCCAAACACAAACTTATCCAAACTCCTTCAACCCAGTTAGAACCACTCATGGGGCATTTTTTAAATTATGAATTGCTCCACTTATTTGTTATCTCTCTCTCTCTCCATCTCAATTTATCAACTTGTCTGGTTTCAGTGAGAAAAAAAGAGGAAAAAAAATTAGAAAAGTACAATAACTTAAACTACAGATGTAGCAAGTAATTAATATCCAGTCCCTTCCTTGAGGCATTGTGCTGTTGTCAGCTTTCAAAAGTGGTTTAGGTCCACAGGATTTGTGTACTGTGATGTTCAAATGTTTGTTAGAGCTGATGCAACTCTATGAGAAAGGTCAACACTAACTCTGTGGATGGTACATACAAGTTTTAATCCAGTGAGGTGAAAAATTTACTTAAAGCACTGCTTCATGTGGGCCATTGAGAAAAGTCATGAACTTGGTTTTGGGGGAGAAAAGGGCCAAGAGTAGCCACTCAGTGGAAAATCTGCACTTAAGTGGGAGCAGCCAGTTGACCGGTCACAAGACAGTGATCATAATATGTATACACACACATATGTGTTACAGTGGCTATGTATTTATATAAATATACATATCTACAAAATATATAATTTACTGATATATAATAAGGAATCATATATAAACCATTTTATTCATATCTGTATTTTGTATGATGTTTGCCAATTTTTAGACAGTTACTCTCCAGAACTCCACAGTAAATGCTTGAAATATATCCATGTGAATGTAAAAATAATTACCAAATATCAACAAACTTGAAAAAGTAATAATAATTGGGAATGCCCACACTTTGATGACTAGGTAAAACATGGCATACTTCTGCAATGGAATACTATTCAGTCATAAACAGGCCTGATAAATGCTACAACATGAATGAACCTTGAAAACATTATGTTTAGTGAAAGAAGCCAGACACTGAAACCACATAGTGTATGATTCCATTTATATGAAATTTCCAGAACCGGCAAATCCATGGAGACAGAAGGCAGCTTCTTGGCTGCCGGCAGCTGGAGAAAGAGGAAATGAGAGTGACTGCTGATGGCCTTGGGGTTTATTTTTTGAGGTGATGAAAATGTTTGGAATTAGAGTGGTGACGATTGCCTAACTTTGTGAAGACACTAAAACCACTAAATTGCACACTTTTAAAAGGGGTGAATATTATGGTATGTGAATGGTATCTCAGTGTTAAAAAATACCAGCTTAAGATTGCTCAACAAGGAGGTTTTCCAGAGGTCTTGTCTAGCCGGCACTGAAGAGTGAAGAGTAGAAAGGTGATAGTCGCTGAGAGGCACAGTCTTCAGCACACTTGCTCTCAGTAGTCAGTGAGTTTTATGGTCACTGAGCAAGAGATCTGCTAAATGCTTCTTTCCTGCTTCTCTGGGCTGAAGAGAAAGCTCTTACATTACAGTGATATAATTTTATTTGTATATTAGCTTGTAATTTTTCAAGCATATTTACCCTCATTAGCTCATTTAATCCTCACATTTTATTTCTAAACGTACTTATGTTTTACGCCTATTTAAAATTATTCATCCAGCATGAGAGCAAAAACATTCCATTTCTTGTAAGTGCGGTGGATTTCTCTTGGATTTCTCTGCGTCTGTGTGCTTTCCTCTCCTCTTTCTAATATATTTTACCCATATACGTCCAGTTCTGACTTTTTACATATCCGTAGTTCTTTATGTTTCTGTTCTGTTTCTGAGTCTTTATTTTCAAGATGGCCATTTGTTCTTCATCCCTCTCCTTTTTCTGAATAAGACGTGTATGTTTTTTCTTTAAAACTATAATTTACTTCTTCATTTCCCCTAATCTTGGCTAAGTGACTCCAAAAATATTTAGTTATAGCCCGTGCAATGGTAGTTGCTGTCCCTATCCTGAACATTTTTATTGTAGAAAGATTGTTTATTAAGACATTTTGTAAGGTATTTCTGTTTTATATTATATTTAATATAAACTGTATTTATTATATTTATTCTTTTATTTCCTGTAGGCTTTGAAAGATTATTTTAATACTCAGATTTTATTATTTATCCTTTTATAAATGTACATCTCCTTTAAAATTTCTTTGATAATTTCCTACCATACTTTTTAGATCCTCAGTCCTTACATTCCACTGATGATTCTTCCTTATACCTTCTGGAAAGATATTTCACTTCTATATTTATAAATCACCTTTCTTTAGCAAGATTGCTCTTTCCTCTCTGATGGTTGGAATTTGAAGCTCTGTCTCCAATTTTTGCATTTTCTTCCCTTTCAGAGTGTGTACCTGTTCTATACTTTACCTTTTCAGTGTTAGTGAATTCCCCTTTATGCCCCACATTTATTTTGTGGATATCCATACCTTTTTTTATCTTGCTCTTTTTTACATATTGTAAATGCTCTTCTTTCCCCCTAAATGATACCATTATAGCAGTAGATTGCATTACAATACCTTCTTTTTATATCTTCTCAAGTTTCTTGGAATTTGCCTGCACTTCTTGTGACAGGATCTATATAGCATAAAAACAAAAACAGGAAGCCTTAAATAGCTCTCTTCTTTCCTCATTGTTTTTCCTGGAGTGTGGGGATTTGGTTCACAGGCCCATATCATATCCCCACTTAATTCTGCAGTTTACCTGGCATTTTAATGCTCTTGATAGTCTTAAAGAAAAAATCACCACTGGTCCACGCACAAGACTGCTTTAAACCAAGCAGGTAGTCATCCTATGGCCTTCTTCTGATATCTTAACCTTTCTCTCTCTAGTCCCTTTTCTTTCATTTACATACACCATGGGATTATATGTCTGAATTCTTCATTAGACTGCAAGCTTGTCAGAAGACAAAAACTAGATCATATTCATTTTTGCTACCTTCCACATCTAGATGCAGCAGCACTAACAGCACAGCCAGGAAGGAGGTAGCAGCCATGCTCTGGGGCTGTGAACTAAACCAGTAGAAGTGGACTTGGACCTTCAAACCCCAGAAAAAGGGGATGCAGGACTGTGAATTTTTGCTTAGTATGATATGCTTCCAGGAGAAAGCCAGAGAGGAAGTGAACCTCATGGAGATTCTGCCCTAGCAACCCCAGAGGAACAGAAGATGAAGCCCATCACCGTTGCCCTGCTTCAGGCCTCTCTCCTAGCCATGGCTCTCATGATGGTGTCTGAGCTTTCTCCTCCTCCTCACCTGGAGCTTTCTCAGCTCCAGGCTGGCTCTGGATCTGTGTTGCCGAGTGGCCAGGAATGTGACAACATTTCAGGTCTATCCTAGGAAGAGGAGGAGGAGAAGAAGGAGAAAAAGGATGATGTCAATGTAGATATGTTCCTGGAGGAGGAAGCCCCAGTCAGACAAATCAAGGCTGGTACCCAGCAACAGATAAGCATTGCTAAGGGGAATAAAAGTGGAAAAAGCAGAGAAGGAGTAAGACCTAGTCTTTTTTTAAGTTCTTATTTATTTATTTGGAGAGAGAGAGTGTGTGAGAGCGTGCAGGTGGGGAAGAGACAGAGACAGAGAGGGAGAGAGATAATCCCAAGTAGGCTCCACACCATCAGTGTAGAGTCCTATTCAGGGCTCAAACTCATGAACTGGGAGATCATGACCTGAGCTGAAGTCGGACACTTTAACCAGCTGAGCCACTCAGATGCCTGGGACCCAGTCTTAGACCTAAGAGCCTTGTGAGAAAGGCCAGCTCAACACTCAGACCTAAAAATCCAGGATCCAAGAAATGAGGAGCCAGGAAGGCCTGGCCACAGTGACCAAGAGGGTCTGTGGATGGACCTTCCTCGGGGTGCTATGGACCTAGGATGCCCCCATACCTGGGCTGCTCTCTATCCAGCTTTGAATGTGATGGAGGTTTTGAGGGGACAATACAAGAGCCCCTCACCCCCAACTATCTGATTTTAGCAGGACCTAGAGAGAAGAGCCCTGGCCTCAGGGCCACAATGAAGTTTGCTTTGCCAAGAATTTTTTTTTAATGACTTAGAAAAAACATTTGTTAATATGATTTTTAAAATATTTTGTTTCTCTCAAGTTCATTAAGTAGCTACTTCTCACTTCTCTCCATGCCACTGGAACATTCGTTTTACTTTCTCTCTTTTGCTAGTTTTTCTCACAGTATTGTGGCAAAACTGCATTACTGCGGGTATAAGACTGCCTCTTAGGGGGAAAAAATGTCTTGGCTCCAGTCAAAAATTAACGATTGCTTAACATAGTGAATGTACTAATGCAGTGGACTGTACATTTTTTTAAGTTAATAGTTTATGTTATATGAATTTTACTTCAATTAAAAAAAAACAACTGCATTATTTGAGTCAGTGACGCAAAGAACCTCCAGTTTGTAAAGACTCCCTGTCTTTAAAAATTCTGCTAATACTTTTCTTTCATTAACTTGGCTATTTCACCTTTCTCCCACATGCCATTGAAAACAACAATATAAGGTTGGTCCAAGCAATTGTCTGAAGGTTTTGTGAAACATAGCAGTTAAACCATCAACAGTTGGTCACAATTTATTTTTTTTACTATAATTACTACTAGTAAGGCATTCTGGTTTTGCTCTTTTAATAATACTCTCTTATTACTGCCCATTTTTTCTCTTCTCTTTTCTCAGTGTCTTTTCTTGCTCTTAAACCAGTTCCATTGAGAATTTTGCCTTACCACAGTGGTCACCTGTTTCCAGGAGACTTTAGATAAAGAAGACAGTACTTCTGGAGGACTTCACTTATTATGGGATTACCTGTTCCTGATACAGATTGACCATAATATAGGGAACCTATATATTGTGCAGAAATGTGTTATAAATGTTGTATCCCTTTAATCAAGGGAAAGGGCATGAGGGAAAGCCTTCAACAGTTGATAAAAGTTACTACACATGTTTAAGAAAATAGAAATTTGAGTTGTGCAACATTTCTGATTTGTTTTTAACATAAAAGTGAAATCACCTGCTGTATTGTCAGGAGGCATCAAGGTTCAGGGAAAGTGGTCTGGCCATGCCACTAACTAAGTGACCCTGGACAGGCCACTTCTCTTAGCTGGTTCGATTGATTCACCTAGAAAATACAAGCACTGAATCTACTCTCCAAATTTTTTTTTTTTTAATTCAAGGACTGCTTTTCACAGAACAACTCCACTCCCCAGGAATTTAAAAACATATCATTTTGTAAGGTATATTATGAAGTGGTTTTACATTAAATAATTTTAGATACTATTTTAATAAAAACATATTAAGTGGCACATGAGTGGGTCATTGAGTAGAAGAATGCCAGGGCTAAAGTCAGAAAGCCTATGCTCAAGTCTTGACACCATACTCACTGGTGGAGTAACTGGGTAAATCATTTGTAAATCATTTGACCCTAAGCTTCAGTTTCCTCATCTGAAAAATGAGGGTGATTATATATCTAATTCCTAGAGTTATTGTAAGACTTAAATACAAAAAAGTATAAGGCATTACTTTGAAAAAGTATCACTTGAGTGTTATCACGGAGCATGTGGCAAGACCTGAAGTAGGGTGAGGTGAGTGAGGTGCTCAGGGCTCCACATCTAAGGAGGCACTCACTCTCAGGGATCATGCTGCACTGGCCGCTTCCTGAGAATGTCAAGCCCTGGCCCTCAGTCTGCCCTAGTCCAGGCGCTGGTGTTTGGCCATGCACAGTTCCTGTGAACAGGAGCCATATGGCTCCGCATGTGGGTCTGGTTTCTGAAAGACTACTTTACTGTTGTTCACATACACTTAAGGTTGGTTAAGAGCAGCCTTTCCTTCTTCCCACAACCCATAAGGCTACTGCCTAGGTAAAACAATTCTGTAACTTCCTTTCATCTTTCTTTTTTCTATTCCCTTATTACGCTACGTATATATCTGCTCATAGTTAGATGTTACAAGATACATTCATTTTATCTTCAGATATTCTTCTAGAATTCTTCTGCTTCACTACAATGGATTGCTAAATAGTATTATGTCTACCTTATTATTTTCTGAAATTTCTATTCCTGAGGGGGAGGGTCATTTAGCTTCTTTAACTTGCTTGCTTTCAAGGTAGAAGCAATTTGCTTGTCAAGTATAAAGATGTTATAAGATTATCATTAAAAATTCCAGAGGTGAATGGGTAGGAAAACAGCTCTTCTAGGCTCAGAGCCAGGGTCCTAGATACACAAACAAGTTGCTCTCTGCACAGATTTTTCAAGAGCAGTTCACATGTCCACGTGGATCTGACTGAAGTGGACTTTTCAGGGTAACTGGTTAGTAACAAACCTCTCATTGAGCTAGTGTGCCTGGTTAGTTTGAGGGCTCTCTAAAATTGCACCCAGGTAGAGTTTTAAAACTTACTGCCCGCTTTTCCACTGGTGTTCCCTCAAGCCACTCTTAAATTTTTCCCCACAATGTCCTATACTTGTCTTTTAAATCTTTGCAGATACCCAAATATCACTAATGACATTTTGAAACTAAATGTGTCACAGAAGAATTATTATTTTTTTAAATATATGAAAATATAGTCAGGATCAATGATTAGTAAGGTAGGAAAACTGGCAAATCAATTCCCTAGGAAATGTGCCCCACAGTGAGAGTGTTGACAAGGTTCTTTCAAAGAGTGCATTTTTGCTCTTTAGTAGTTCAGAAGGAGAAGAAAAAAGGCTTAACATCATTTTTAAGTCTATTAGTTTAATGGAAAGTTAGAACATAGATGAAATATGGCACTTGTAGCCCATTATTTTTCCTTTTGTGAAACAGAAATATATTAATGGTGAAGAATTTCAGCTTAGCAATGAACAATTGACATCAAACCAAATGCATTATTCGGGTGTTTTTCCTTTGTTACTTGGCAGTCTGTATTTTGGGGGTTCTTATTTACCCCTCACAGAACTTTCCCAAATTGGGCAGATGTGCTAGATGTGTGGGTTGTCAGTTAAGGATAAAGGGACTTCGAATTGAAATCCAGGTAGCAAATCTACTGAAATGCCACATAAATTTACCAGATGTTTAAAACAAACACTGTCCTGAATATTGAGATTATGGGAGGGTTTTTTTGGGGGGGTCCCTTTTTATGTTTTTGAACTTTGCCAGACTTTCTCAGTGAGCACAGTACTTTTATAATAATAGTAATGAAAGAGTAGGGGGAAAATAGGAATGTTTTCTCTAAGGATTTGCAATCCATGTGTCCTCACCTTTGGTGGAGGTGTGAGAGATCTCAGTGGTGAATCAGACTACCATGGGTGGGGCCAGAGGGCAGTAACTGGCCCACAGTGTGGCTCACCAGCAGATCAAATTGGCGTAGGGAGAGGGTATGGTAAACTTGGATACCATCCAGACCAGCATTAATATGCATTCATTCATCCATAATTTAACAGCTATTTAAAGAATGCCAACCACATGGAAAGCATTGTGTGAGAAGCTAGGCAGCCAATGATTAACTCCAGCATGGAGCTTCTGTTCTAGAATTCTTCAGTTAGTGTTGTAAGGGCTGCAAAGATGTAACAAGATTTTAAGAGAGTTTATGCTAGCAGAACCTGACCAGGACTTTGGTAGGGAGGAAGGTGGCTGTGAGGAAGTAATATATAGTTTACAGTTCTGAAGAGTAAGCAGGAATCAGTTAAGTGTGAAGGGTGGAGAAAAGGAAACATTCTGGGGAGTGGTTTGTAGAGAGGCTCAGAAACATGAAAAAGTATATAAACATCAATGAACTGAGAAGCCATTGTAGCTGGAGCTAAAGGAGCAAAGAGTTACTAGATGTCAGGGTTTGTTTTGTTTTAAAAGAACAGCCTGGCGGCCCTGTGGAGTCTGGACTAGAAAGGGCAAGAGGAGAGGCTTGCCCCGGAGGAGGCTATTGCAGTGGTCCTGGTGAGAAATAATGGTGGCCTGGGTGATGGTTGTGGTATCAGGCTTGGGGCATAATAGAAATAGACAAATTCAGAGAGATAATACGGGAGGTAGAATTGACAAGAATTGCTGCTTGTTGGTTATAGGAAATAGAAGGTTGTGAAGAATGACTTCCAAATTGCTAATTTTAAAAACTAGATGGTGATGTTACCTACTGAACTAGAGGACACAGAGAGAAAAGTTTAGTAGGGAAGAACATGAGTTTCATTTGGGCCATTGTAATTTTTAGGGTACCTCTGAGACCTTCCAGTGGGGATAGTGAGATCTCAAGATCTGGAGATTACAGGAGAGGTTTCTGTAGAACGCAGTAGCAGGAGCTTCAGGCAACATTCACTGTCAGACTGGTGCAATCTTCTTAATTCCAGGGAGGTCCAGCCAGTTAGGTGCTATGTGCAGCTACTGGGAAATCCTTAGCCCCTCAGAGAGATGTGGGTAGAAGCACATTTACAAAGTGACACATATGTTACCTTGTGTTCTCCTCTAAGGAAGGTATATCTTCATAGTTTGTGAATAAGGAAACTGAAGCTAACAGGAGTTAAATTGTCTCCCCAAGTCTATTGAGCTAATAAGTAGTGAAGTGGGGAATACCAGTCTGGGTTTTAACCAGCAACAGCTGGCAAACTTGATGGATGATAATTCAAGGAGGAATTGTCTGTTTCACAAAGCACAGTGAAATGAGGATACAGAGTGGGAGACCATGAGGAATAGCACAGTAAACTGGGCCTAGTATTTGATTACAGTATCAGGAGGAGAGAATAGCTCCCAGAGAGCAGCGAGGAGAAAGTAGTGTGTATAGAAGCTGCTTTGAAAGGAGCAGAGGTTGTCAGTGAAGGGATACAGCTGCAGACAATCTCAGTTCTCTCTCTTCCACTTGTCTCCTATTTAGGCTCCCACTGGCCAAACACAACAGGAAGCCAGAAGGCTAGGAGTACCAGAGTAGAGGGTGGAGCATGTGATCAAGAGGGAGCAAATAGAATAGCAACCATGTTGGGACTTCCATCTGGGTCTTTTCTGACTGCAAAACCCATGCTGTTAACCTTTGGAGCTCCCAAGTTTTGATTAGAAAAAGTTGCTCAGGGTAAGGCCCTGATGTGGTGGAGGACACATGGAAACCTGAGCAGAAGCCCAGCCAAGCTTGCAAGTACTGGACACCAGGTGAGAGAGGAAAGCTGAAGTTTGCTGAGGAGTTCGGCCCTGGGCCCATCAAATACCTGTGAGCTGACCACCTATGACCCCATCTGCTTAGTGTAGGATGCTTCCCCTCTGAAGTAGGCCAATAGTGAACATTCATTGTCATTTGATAGATTTGCAAACGATTAAATCAAGGAGTTGAGTGGCAGCTCAATGTATGCACACATGCCAATTTTCCTTCACTCATGTATCTGAATCAGGATATGAATTATAAAAGCAATGACCATCAATTCTTCTATATAAAGAATTCTGTTAAAGAGCTCTTTGTTTCAGGGTTGCCCGGGTGGCTCAGTTGACTAAGCATCAGACCCTTAGTTTAGTCTCAGATCATGATCTCATGGCTTCATGAGTTGGAGCCCCAAGTTGGACTCCATGTTGATAGTGCAAAGCCTGCTTGGGCTTCTCCGTCTCCCTCTCTCCCTGCCCCTCCCCAACTGGCGATTTGTGCTGTCCCTGTCTCTGTCAAAATAAATAAATACACTTAAAAAAAAATTGTTTGCATCAGGGGCACGTGGGTGGCTCAGTCATTTAAGCATGGGACCCTTGATCTTGGCTCAGGTCATGATCTTATGGTTGGTGAGATCCAGCCCCAACCTTAGTCTCCATGATGACATGGTAGAGCCTGCTTAGGATTCTTTCTCTCCCTCTCTCTCTGCCCCCACCCCACTCATGCTTTCTCTATCAAAATAAATAAATAAACTTAAAAAAATATACAACTGTTTGTTTCAGGGCTTTGTGTTCAGTTGTCCTTATTATCACTTGAAATGTCAAATGAGATAATACTTTGCTGTTGACGTTTCAGGCTCTACCTTAGTGACTATCTGTCCGGTATGGCAGCATACTCAGTTAACTTTTTCAGACTAGGGGGGATTTAGGCTTACAAATGTATACAGTAATTTAGATGCCCCATTCTTTTTTATATAAATAAATTTTTAATGTTTATTTATCATTGAGAGACAGACACAGAGCTTGAGCAGGGGAAAGGCAGAGAGAGAAGGAGGCCCAGAATCTGAAACAGGCTCCAGGCTCTCAGCTGTCAGCACAGAGCCCGATGCAGAGCTCAAACTCATAAACTGCGAGATCATGACCTGAGCTGAAGTCAGGTTCTTAACCCACTGAGCTACCCAGGTACCCCATAGATGTCCTATTTTTGACATTCATTTTAGTGGGTTGTTTTAATATTTAGTTTCTTGTTATGATTTTATTTGTCCACTGTATTGTTTCTGTTTAATTGCTCTATAAATTACTACCATCCCTAGCAGAAATTCTGAAAGAACAGTACAACATGCACATTCAGAGGTCAGAGGAATGTTGTTTACGTTTAAGAGCTCAACTTTTATTTTTTCAGAAGTCACCTCAACTCAGGGGTCAATGGAAAGAGACACATTGGAATTATTATATTGTTTTCTATGTAGGAGAAACTAAATGAGGAAAGTTAAGTGGAAATTTGGCATACCATAGAGTAAGCCATGGTAGCTATTTCATTTGGGTTAAAAACCTACATGCACAAAATTAGCTAGGGAATCTGCCTTGAGAATGGATTAAAAAGAAATTGAGGATAACATAATTCATCTAGCATTTTTTAATTAGGTTTTTTTTAAAGTAATGGTACAAATAGTATAGAAGATTCAAAGTACCAAAAAAAGAAAAAAGAAAAATAGGAAATTACCTTCCCATCCCATAGGCAATAATTATTAGTTAGGCAATAATTAGTAGTTTCGTAGGTATCTAGGTATTTTCTGTGCATATATAAGTAGAGACAGGTGATTTTCTATAAATATCAGTAGAATAGAGATAATGCTTTACACTTTGTTCTTTTCATTTGGATATCATCTTGAGGATCATTTGGTGTCAACACATATAAATCTTTTAAGGCTGATTTCTAATTGAGTTTCAATGTGTTCTATGTAATATCAACTATTTAGTATTTGATTCTCTTGCGATATAGTGTGGTAGCTTTTATAAATATTGCATTGCAAATATGCTCAGGAAGAATGTATACTCACTACCTATTGGGAGCAGATGTTCTTTACCTCTCTTTACACACACACACACATACCACATCTGTCCAATGAAACTTGTAAATTGTATTGTACAGATGTATATCTGACTAATTCTTGGTGACTTCATCTGTCAGTTTCTGATAGGGTTATGTGAAAATTTCTCACTATGATTGTTGTGGAAAATTATTCTCCATTTGCCCTATGGTCTATGGATGCTCAAAAAGAAAGATGTGCTAGTGTGAAATGATAAATGAAAAAGAAAATCCATTCTTAGCCTTCTGCCCCACTCTTTCCGTCTAATTTCTGATTACGCTTGGCACACGTCCTTGTCCCACCTTAACGATGAGAACTCATTTTGGGCAGCCTCTCTAGCACAGCTCTTGTTCTTATTGACCCTGATAATTCTATTCGCTCAGCTCCTTGGGGAGTCATGGCTTCCCACTGTTGCTGGTCTTTTGGTCCTTACCATTCCTTCGTGTTCTTTCAACCCTGTATACATCTCCATAAATAATCCATTCATTCAGTTATCTTCTGTGATACTGTTCTGAGCATGACATTTTTTACCTGTCAAGACTCTGAATTTTCCATTCTTCAAATAATTCAATTTTTATTGTATCAACTTCAAATGTATATTGTTAAGTACACATAAGCTTGTGATTGATGTATCTCTTTGGTAGACTATTCACTGCATATTAATGGGTTTTGGTTAAATATTTTGGTTTTTTTTTTTTTTCCTAATTTTTTTTTAATTTTTTTTTTTTATTTTTTACAAATAGTTTATTGTCAAATTAGTTTCCACATAACACCCAGTGCTCATCCCCACAAGTGCCCTCCTCCATGCCCATCCCTCCTCCCCCCACATCCACCAGTCCTCAGTTTTTGTCAGCATTCAAGAGTCTCTCATGGTTTGCCTCTCCCCCTTTCCCCCACCATTTCCGCCCTTCTTCTCCCCTTGGTCCTCTGTTAAGCTCCTCCTAATCCTCCTATACGTGCACACATATGATATTTGTCTTTCTCTGCCTGACTTATTTCGCTCAGCATAACACCCTCAAGGTCCATCCATGTTGCTACACATGGCCAGAAATAAATATTTTGTTTGATAGTAACTGATAAACAAGTCATCTTTTAGTTTATATTTACCTGGAATAATTCTTTCTGCCTTGTTTTTCAGCCTTTCTGTTTTGTTTTGAAACATATATCTTTAACAAAGTTTATAATTTGATTTGTAATCCAATGTGATAAAAATAGCATGTGAATTTTATCCATTCACATTTATTATGATTACTAATACATTTGAACCTATTTCTGCCATCTTATTTGGGTTTTCTGTTTGCTCCCTCTTCTGGTTTGGACCTAGATTATGTTTTTACTTTTTAATATATAATATGTTTAACTATGATTTTTTCCTAAGGCATGAAATTGTTTAATATCGCTCTCCTTTTCTCTGACAAGAAATGGATCTTAGCATTTCCTTGTTGAACATTTCATCCAATCTTCCTTATCATTATAGAGAAATTAAATTCCACCTTTTTTTGGTGTAAAAATAGATTTCTTCTTGGTAGTCAATAATTAAAACACAATTGCCAGCATGTTTTATCAGTTCTTTGGTGGCAGCTCAGTGACCTGGTCCTGCAGTGATGTGGAGATACCATAGATATAGCTCCTAAACAAGTTGGTGACTGGCCAGGTAATTGCTGTGAGATGGTACCTGTTTCCTATTGCCTTCCTAGATAAGCTGAGACCCCAAATGGCAGCCAGGATGGTAATGTCACAGGTGTGAGATTCTCATTTCTGCCCTCATTTCTTGTCGTGGTCTCTGCCCTGAATCCTAAACAGTCCTGCCCACTTGGGACCTGGAATGACATCTTTTTGTTTCTAATCCATTTCTGGAACAGTGTTTACCATATTTTGAAGTATAACTGTATATTCAGAGTGTTCTCCTTTTATATTTTACCTGTTATTGCCATGTATTGTTCAAGTATGCATCAAATTATAAATTTATGATTCTGTCTTGACTGGAAATTGAATCCCAAAGTTTGTATTGAGGATCTACAATGGACTTCTTTGCCCAAAGGCACAAAAATACATCTCTCTTTTCAAGAAGCTTATCGTTTACTTATATACATACATGAAACAATTTTAAAATACAAGACAGAATAACATTCAAGTGTTAAAAGTTTCTCTAGGTGTATGGGGCGCCTGGGTGGCTTAGTCGGTTAAGCGTCCGACTTTCGCTTAGGTCATGATCTCGCGGTTCGTGGGTTCGAGCCCGCGTCGGGCTCTGTGCTGACTGCCAGCTCGGAGCCTGGAGCCTGTTTCAGTCTGTGACTCCCTCTCTCTCTGACCCTCCCCTGCTCACGCTGTCTCTCTCTCTCTCTCCTAGAAATAAATAAAACATTAAAAAAAATTTAAAAAAAGTTTCTCTAGGTGTAAAGAGAAGCTCCACAAAGCTGGCATGGCTGAAATAGCTGTTTTACTGCTCTAAGTTTAGTTGGGAGGGAAGATGATGATTATATGCTTGTTAAACAATACCCAGGCTGGTGTACTCATCCTCACATATGAAAGAACATTTATTAAGTAGTATAGCCTATAACTGTAACTTGTCCTTTTCCAGGAGCTCAAGAGAATATCTAAAATGCACCTTTAAAAAAACACAGTTCATTGACTTTGAACTGTCTCTAATATATCTAATTCATTGCTAGACTCTTCTAACCTGCTGGGAATGTTGTGCATAGGCACCACTAACACTGTTCATATACTTATTTAGAAAACAAAAGAAAACAAAAAACAAAACAAAGAAACCCTCAAGATATCCTCAGTTATGAACAATTGATTCCAACTGATATTTTGTCTTTTTCAGATATTTAGCAGTCAGTTCTAATGAGGTTAGAGCAAAACCAATCTTATTTGTTTATATCCAACTATGGAACAGCTCTTTGGAAAGGTTTCATATGGCCTTCTCGTCCTTGAGGTGGCAGTGAAATCCCCACACCTGGCCTCTTCCCTGGCCGAATCTGCATCCTCTCAATGGTTGGCTCTTGTAAGGTGAACTTCCCATAAATTGGGGAGCAATGGACTGTGATTGACTGAATTGGTCTGATTTGGGAGACTGTAAATTCAGGTGTGGGGATGGAATTGCTTCTGAGTCACATTGAATCTAGATCTCAACCAGCTAGTAGTAATCATATTTCCCACTGAACTCTAATTTATCTCTACCCCTCTGGTGGCATTTTAAAAAGATGAATATCTTAAATTATAACTTTTGTCCCTCTCGCCTATACATTTCTTGAGGGAAGAAGTGATGCCCAATTTATTTTTGAATCCATCAAAAACTTTAGCAGACTACTAAAGTGACACAAAGAAGCCGTTAATGCGTGGCGGTATAAGAGTCAGATAAGTAGGTGTGTGAACTGACCCTGCCAGATCTATAACATCATTCATTCATTCTTCAGCCTAGATTCTTTGTATCCATGTCACATTGTTTCTGCTTCTCATTTTAATAACAATATTATTAGAAGTGGGACAAAGAGGTTAAGTAACCTACCTAAGGACACACAGCTAATAATGCACAGATCTAGGGTTTGAACCCTGGCAATTTGACCTAGATTTCATGCTCTTAACCATTTTGGGTATAGTATCAGACACATGAGGAACTCAGTAAATACCCATCTTCTTGCTGTTAGTCTTTAGCCCCATTCTTTCTCATGAGAGAAACTCCAACACCGGATCCATTGTTAGATAGAAGTGACTTACTACTTTCCTGGGTAAGCCTTTATCTGGACATTTTGTTTAAATTTTAGAGAGAGAGAGAGAGAGCATGCTGGCAGGGGGAGCAGGGGCTGAGGGAGAGAGAGTGTCTTAAGCAAGCTCCACGCTCAGCATGGAGCCCAATGTGGTGCTTGATCCCACAGCCTTGGGATCACGACCTGAACTGAAATCAAGAGTTGGATGCTCAACCAACTGAGCCACACAGGTGCCCCTGGACATATTTTTTTTAATCCTGTGAAAGTACTAGACCATGTTCCTGACTTCACTTCTAACCCCAATACTTTCACAGCAGAGAGAATTATCAGTGCTAACAAAAAGAGCCATCTAAAATGACAGATTATCTAGATATAATTTCTGCTGGCTTTGGAATGCAATCCAAGTCTCCACCTACATGTTGCCAACCATCTCACCCTGACTAATGACAGTCTGTCGCTTCATTGAACAGCAGAACCGAGCATATATTATAAAAACATATATGTTTAATTCTAATTACACTAATACTTTTAGTCTATGATTCTTACAGCATGTTTGATTATATACTATATATTTTAATTTTCTTTAAATGGGGCTTTGGATACATTTGAACTAATTCAATAAATATTGAGTGCCTCCTATGTGCCAGGCACTGTTCTTGGTGCTTAGGATTTATCAGTGACCAAACTAAAGATCCCAACCTGCAGTGACTTTATATTCTAGTGTTAGAGTTACTAAGCAGTGGTTTCGGTATTGGAATTCACATTGTAAATTTATCAGGTGAAGGCTGGGTGTTTGATATACAAGAGTAACTCAGATTTTCAATAAGTTCCAGATTACCAGGCACTTTTCATTCTCAAGACTTCACTAAAGTCTGATGGAGGACAGGTGGGTGGGAGAATGGTTAAATGGGTGATGGGTATTAAGGAAGGTACTTGTTGTGTTGAACACAACACAAGTGACTATCTAAATATGCACCTCCCCTCCCCCATAGTGATGGAAAGCAGGTGTTTCCCAGAGCCTCCATAATCCCTGCCTTCCTCTTATCTTGAAGTCCTTTTCACCTAAAACGACTTGTTGTGAGTGCTTGGGATTTATATTATCATAATGAAATTTTGGATTTCTCATATGCTTTGAGATAAACCTCTCTTGTTTCTTGTCAAAGTTTTGCATTTCATTTTTCTTGTTTATCCTTTGCTCTTCCAGCAATGATGTTCTTTTATTTTCCCCTCCAAAATGAACCAGTTATAATTTTCCACTTGAAAATAAATTTCATCATATTTTATTCCCTGTTTTCCAGGTCATTTGTTTTTCCAAGTGACTCAGATCTTGCTAAGAATTTTGTTAGCAGCTCCCAAGTATGATGCACTGTAATTCTCCTTGAAGGTGAAAAGTGAAAAGTATAGGAACAAGTCTAGCCTTTGGCCTGAGGCTTTTACCTAGAATCCTAAAAACTGAGCTTATATGTGATTTTGACTGGTCTACATGCTGACCTTTTCCCCCACCAAAAAGGTATCCAGAGACTTCTTATTTCAACCATTACTATAACCTCTGTGCCATGAAGACTGATAAAAGCAGTAAATGCAGGGCACCTGGGTGGCTCGGTCAGTTAAGCATCTGACTCTTGATCTCGGCTCAGATCATGATCTCACAGTTAGTGAGTTCAAGCCCTGTGATGGGCACTGACAGCACAGAGCCTGCTTGGGATTCTGTCTCTCCCTCTCTCTTTTCCCTCCCCTTCCCCCCCACCCCCCGCCTCTCTCACTCTTTTTCTCAAATAAATAAACTTAAAAAAAATAAAAGCAATAAATGCAAGTGAAAATTACTTATCTTAATACTTCAGTTGACAGTCTTGCTTTTCATTATTGCTTTATAAGTCAATAGTAAGTCTTTATAAGGTGGCTCATAACTAAGGAAATGTGGAGATGTCAGTTTGATCAAAACATCAAATTACTACTAGAATGAGATTATAAGATAAGTTAAGTATTCCGTGAGTATTCTCAGCATTATATTTATCATATTAACTAGGCCTCTAAATTTGGGCAGTCTTCCTAGTTCAATAGACTGGCACTAAATTCTAACTTCAGTTCTGCTGATAGGCTGTGTGGGGTAAGTAAACCATTTGTTGTTTCTTTGCCTTTGGCCTTGTAAAATATAAAAGTAGAAAAAGATTGGGGCACCTGGGTGGATCAGTTAGTTAAGTGTCTGACTATGGCTTAGGTCATGATCTCACAGTTTGTGGGTTCGAGCCCCTCATTGGGCTCTGCGCTGATGGCTTGGAGTCTGGAGCCTACTTTGGATTCTGTGCCTCCCTCTCTCTCTGCTTCTCCCTAACTTGTGTTTTCTCTCTCTCTCTCTCTGCCTCAAAAATAAATAAATAAACATATAAAAATAGATAAATACAAGTAGAAAAAGATTTAAGACATGGCAGTTCAGTCCTTAATATTTAATTTGAGGAATTACTTGGCTCCAGGGCCAGTTTTTATTTTCTAATCAAGTACTCATAGAGGAATGCATCAATAACTTCTCCTTGCTGCCTTGCCCCTTTTCAGCCCCACACTGCACACCCCAAACTCTCCAAAAAACAAGGGCTTTTGTGGCCCATAGAACAATTGCTCCTATCTTTGGAAATAAGTGTGTAAATAACTCAAATACCTTCTGTTATTTTTGCACATTTATCCAGATAGCTTTTATGCTTCTTTTCTGAAGTTAGGTTGCCCCATCATTTAGATGGTTTCAGAGGATAATAAAGAGCTTTAAAATAGTGATAAGAATGCCACAAAAATGAGCAAGAACTAAGATCCGTTGATTCAAAGAATGGGAAATTTATCTGAGGTGGGGATGAGCTTACTGCTATCAGCTTCAACTATTTGAAAGTTATTTTATAGAGGATAATGCCTTTGTTCCTTATCCCCACTAAGATTAAGGCTACTCAGCCATAAAAAGGAATGAGATCTTGCCATTTGCAACAACATGAATGGACCTGGAGGGTATGATGCCAAGTGAAGTAAGTCAGAGAAAGAAAAAAACCATATGATATCATTTACATATGGAATCTAAAAAGAAAAAAAGGCAGAAACAGACCCGTAAATACAGAGAACAGGCTGGTAGTTGTGGAGGTAGGGGTTCTGAGGGGTGGGCAAAGTGGACGAAGGGCAGT
Source organism: Proteles cristata cristata (assembly GCA_017311185.1). Lineage (NCBI taxonomy): Eukaryota > Metazoa > Chordata > Mammalia > Carnivora > Hyaenidae > Proteles > Proteles cristata. Next base: position 914,739 of record JAESUZ010002979.1, read on the forward strand.
GGCAAGTACAGGATACCAATTATGGAATGAGTAAGTCATAGGGATGGACGATATAGCATAGGAAATATAGTCAATGGTATTAGAGCAGCTTGTATGCTGATAGATGGTAGCTACACTTGTGGTGAGCACAGCATAACTTATAAGCTTGTCAAATCACTATATTGTACACCTGAAATTAATATCACATTGTGTGTCAACTACACTTCAAATTAAAAAAAGGAAAGAAAAAAAGACAAGAAAGTAATCATGAAGGAATTACATTAGATACTGGTAGAGAGAGGTCTGTTAAGATACCAGACAGTCCACTTCTCTGAAGAAAAAAAAAAAAAAAGGCAAAAGATCCTGACCTATTATAGCTATCCTAGAGTCAGGAAGTGAAGTGTGCCTTCATACCTCATCACATTCATCAGCTTCCCAGAGTCGTAAATGTCTCCTGAAGGAACTTTATAGCTCCTCTTAGCATTTTAGTTCAGTCTCTCTTCATTCTTGGAGCAAGAACATACTAATGCTGAATAGGAGCCCCTCTGTACAGGGAGGCTTCCTCCCTCTTTCCTCTGGGAAGGGAGGACAAATGATCACCACCCCATATAACATCCCTCAATATTCAATTCCTGTACAGCTGTCTTTTTTTTTCCCCCTAGCTCTCACTGGGTTTATCTATCAAAGACTTAATTATTGTTGTTACCCCTTTGGTTTTATGATGAATGGCAATTCTGGTACCCTCTAACCCTGAGAAGTAGAGAATTCTTGCCTTTATCTTTGCACTAAGAATTTAAATGCAATGGAATATATGGGCAAAAACAGGTCATTTTTTTTTGCAGATCAACAATTGGCAAGATTTCTTTTCATAAAAACCAGTATATCAATTTTGTATTGAAATATATTTTGAAAAGGGGCGCCTGGGTGGCTTAGTCGGTTAAGCATCTGACTTTCGCTTAGGTCATGATCTCACAGTTGGTGGGTTCGAGCCCCGCGTCAGGCTCTGTGCTGACTGCCAGCTCAGACCCTGTAGCCTGTTTCAGTCTGTGACTCCCTCTCTCTCTGACCCTCCCCTGCTCATGCTGTCTCTCTCTCTCTCCTAGAAATAAATAAAACATCAAAAGAAAAAAAAAGAAATATATTTTGTAAAGCATGAAAAAATTTAATCTTGTGCTCTCTAGCTGTCAGAGAGATGAATGGCTCTTGTGTTTCAAAACGGCTGCCAGGGATCATTTCTCTCCTTGGTGAGCTGTCAGGCTTCTCTTTATGCATCTGGCATGTTATAGGTGGCTGAAGTAGCTTGTCATTGTCAGGAACTGATACAAACAGTTGTTTATCTACCTATGGCATATAATCCTGTTTCCTAGGACTGAAGGATATTGAGTTGCAACGTACTTAATGCAGAGAACTGAATAAAGTATGTTTTACATTTAAAAATTATTTTTATTAAGATGAAATTCACATAACATAAAATTAGCCATTCTATTTTTAAGTTATTTTGAGACAGAGAGAGAGACAGAGAGAATGAGCAGGGGCAGGGCAAAGAGAGAGGGAGAGAGAATCCCAAGCAGTCCCTGCATTGTCAGCTCAGAGCCCGATATGGGGCTTGAACTCAAAAATTGTGACATCATGACCTGAGCCAAAATCAAGAATCAGATGCTTATCCCACTGACCCACCCAGCTGCCCCACATAAAATTAGCCATTTTGAAGTGAACAATTCATTGGCATTTAGTACATTCACAATAGTATGCGATTTATATCAGGATCTAAAATACTTGTATTACTCCATAAAGAAATACCATACCTAGCTACCTACAGGTTTTGCCAACCATCAGTCTACTTTCTGACTCTATAAATTCACCTCTTCTGGAGAAGTCATTTAAATGGACTTGTACAAGATGTGATCTTTTGTATCTGGCTTCTCTCACTTAACACAATGTTTTCAAGGTTCGTCCACACTATATCATGTATCAGTACTTCATTCCTTGTTTTATGACTGAATATTACATGTGTATGCCACAATTTGTCTATCAATTCATCCATTGATGGATTGTTTCTACCTTGTGGCTATTGTGAATACTGCTACTATGAACATTCATGTACAAGTATTTGCCTGAGTACCTGTTTTCAATTCTTCTGCATATATACTGAAGAGTAGAATTGCTAGGTTGTATGGTAATTCTTTGCTTAACTGTTTGAGGAACTGCCAAACTGTTTTCCTACATTTATTTATGAAAGAGAAAACCCATAGCATTAATGAAATGAACTTGTCTTAGCAGGGAGAAGCCCTCTGAACTTCTGAGAATTCTCTGAAGAATCGAAGGGCACATTGGCAGTGGAGGTGTGTTAGCTGACTGACCTCTCTGCCTGGACAGACAAAACCAAAATACGCACTGAACAACAATAAGCACCATCTGCATAAAATATCAGAGAAAGAAATCTTAAATCAGCTCCAAAGTCCAGGTAAGTTTTTGCCAGTTGTTTCTTTCAGGTGCTTCAATCATTGCAGACCTATTGCCCTTGGCCATGTTGCTACTATAATAAACTTCAAACCCAATTAAGAGAATTGCTTTAAATGAAGAAGCCAATTCTGATGAGGTTTATTCCGAGAAAAATATGAAAAATAGTCTAAGGTTGCCAGAAGTCAAGTCTTGCTGCTTCCTTCATGTCAGCATTAAAGATCCATACTTTGAATATTTGCCTAATTTTAGCATATTAATTACCATTTAGTTATCACATAGGAAGACATCCCCAAAATTTACTCGGTTGTGGGCAAATTGGGATAAAGACTATTCTAATTTGTCTATTGTGGAAGTAGACTGGCCTTTTAAAAATCTATCCCTATGATCAGTTTTTTGAATGTCCCATAGGCATTTCCTTTTGTGATATTGATACTGAAGATGTAGAGGTGCACTGAATGGTAACAGCCCACATCCATCCCACAGTGCTGATAAAAGGCAACATTAGGATATTTAACCTCATGGAAAAGACACAGTTTACCATCCCATGCTTATTCAAGCTGTGCTGGTCATGGCATGCAGTGGAATGATAGCCATAACAGAATTAAGATGGAATAAATTAGAAACAAAAACACTACTCTTTCCTGGAGGATTTGTTCAAGTTAGTAGAGCTGAGATAATGTGCACCCAGAAAATGAGCTCATCCACCGTAAGTCTTGCCATGTTGTAATTCAGAATTACTCCTTGGAATCACAAAGCTATTACAGTCTGAGTGGCATGGCTGCCAGAGGGTGAATTCTCAGAAAACCCTGGGCAGCCCGAGTCAGAAGAGCTGCTCCTTGGCTGTAAATCCACTATGTCTATAATAGTTCAGCCTGATCACTGCCATTACGCAGCCTAAGTCACATGCTCTTGGAGATGACTTCAACTCTAAATAAAAAGGTCAGAAGGGGACAGGGAGGCAGGGCACTTTGGGCTTCTGCAGATGCAATCTTTGGTCAGATGGCAAAGGAACAGACAGAAGGGAGAACAGGCTATGTGGGGTCTCCTTTCCTTACTGAGAAGAAGCCCTCCTCCAGGAGGAGCATCCTGAGAAGAAAGCAATGAGAATGCCTGTGAAGAAGCAAAATGTCCCTAAAGCAGAATTGTTGAATCCAGTCATACATAACTGGTAGTAGCAGGCAGGAGACAGCCTGACACTTCAGGCTTCAATAATACTCAGATTTTGGTTCATTGAAGAATTTATGTTAACATTTTTTTTAATGTTTCATTTATTTCTAGGAGACAGAGAGAGAGACAGCATGAGCAGGGGAGGGTCAGCGAGAGAGGGAGTCACAGACTGAAACAGGCTCCAAGCTCTGAGCTGGCAGTCAGCACAGAGCCTGACGTGGGGCTCGAACCCACGAACCGTGAGATCATGACCTAAGCGAAAGTCGGATGCTTAACCAACTAAGCCACCCAGGCGCCCCTATGTTAACGTTTTAAGCTAGTTAAACCTCTAAAGATTGATTAACATTTTCCATTGACAAGAGAAATCATTGTTTGTAGGAGAGCCCATATTCATTTCTCAGCATCTTATTTCTTGAGCTATTACAAAATTCTTAACATATTAAGCTCCTCTTGATATTTTTTAAAAATCTTAAGAAATGCATTTGATCCTAGGTAATAAGTCACAGCAATATTTTTGGATGATGCCCGGGTGCACTGCTTAGTAAACTGAGTCCAGGCTGCACATTACATTAGAGATCATCAGGTGATGTCCTCTCAGCTGGCATACGAGGCTCTTCCTGCCAGAGTAGAGGGCAAGTTCTTGGTAAACGTGCAAGGCTCATATGACTAACAAGAGTTGGTTTGGCCCTTAGTGAAATCTCATTAAACCAAAATAGGAATCAGGGTGTCACATCAGCCTTATGAAATCTCCAAGAACTATTCCTATCTCCAGTACAGAGAAAATGAATTACAGAACCCTAATGAAAACAAAAACCCATAAATGTTGCCATAGCCGCGTATCCTACATTCTGACCCTAGCAGTATTGTCAAAGGAATTTTGTGGAAGGGAAGCTTGGTTTCTCCAGTATTGATCTCAAAATGTCAGATAGAGATTTCAGCTTCCATTAGTAAACTCCTATCAAGTCACTAGACATAGAAGCTATTCTGCAACTCATGTATTTCTAGCTTCCCAGTGTCTGACTATAGTGGAAATTACCCTTCTATTTTATACCAAAATTATGACAGCCTTCTATCCTACCAGCCCATTTGCTAGAAAGTCACGTCTCTCAAAGTGTTTTCAATTATGTCTGAAACCTTATTTGTACCATTTATATGCAAAACTCTAAGATAGAGCTTTCCTCTACATCTCCTCTGGTTTTCTCAACACTCTGCTTTGACCTCCAGGAAATGTCAGCTGTCATGGGCTCAGTTCTCCCAACTGTTGACCCCCTTTCAGCTTCAGGAAAGAGAACATCTTTTCCTTTGGGATAAAGGGAACATCTTTTCCTTTGGGATAAAGGCCTTGATCATGCCTTCTGCTTTTTGGTTTGACCAAAATGCAGATACAATGTGTTTCCAACCTAGGGGTTGCTCAGATGCTGATTATTTCCCTCTATGTGTTGCTGTTGTCTGCTGCCATTCCTGACAAGCACAGAAGCTTGGTTTTGCTGCAACCCTGGGGAGAGCACGAGCCTGCTCAAAGCTTCTCCATACCTCAAAGTCCAGGACCAAATAGATGTCTAATTCAGAAAGAGATGGAAGTCCTTCCTACCACAGTCCATGGTTTCACTTTATTTCCTAATGGGGATTATCCAATTCTCAAGATTATTTATAGTGGGAATATCCATTTTCTAAAAGGAAAAACCCACTTCCACCCAACCATTGGCCCAAGAGGTGTCCCTTGGACCCAGTAATACAGAGTGTTGTAATACTGGCCTTTTCACAAAGTCAGTGAAGTCTCTTGTACTATTTCTCAGGTACAGGAATCTCTTGGTGCATTAATGCATCAGTGAGTGTTCAGCGTAGGTCTGGGAATGAATTATCTACATGAAGATAATTGAGGGAGGTTTGTAAGGGCATATTCAGAAGATATTAACAGGGTTTACAGAAATCAGCAGGGGTTAATGCAGTGTCTAGGGGTTAACAACAAGGGGGGAGGCTGTTGCTGCCCATACATCTGAAGTGAGAAAGGAAGAGTGTATTTCCTAGAACCTGGAAAGAATATGGAGAGAGCTGTCTGACCAGAGTGGCAGCCCTGAACACCCTGGTCAAGAGGGAACAAGGGAGGGGGAGAATAAATACCCTAACCTCACTCTTCTCTGTCTTCTAGAGTCTTGCCTCTGTGCCTGTCACCACCACTCTATTTGCCAAACCCAGTGTTAGCCAGAAAGCAAGGGTGTTTGGTGTTGTGGTCCATATAGGCCAGCCTCCCAGCACGAGAGCAGGGCAGAGAAGGATAAAAATTAGATATAATGAGGAAAAAGAAGCAAAGATATCTATTGTGAAACTCAAGTGCTTTAATTTTTTTCTCCAAGTTTATTTCTTAAAAGTTGTAAGACCTGTTCTAATGGTAGTGTAAGGATTCTATCAATAGATTTGCCTGATGTTTACCTCTTGATTTGAAAAGCTTTAACCACACTAAGTCACTGCTATCCCAAACCTAAGATGTCCAGTCATTTTTGTTGATCCCTACTCAGCAGGAGCCCTTTCTCTTCAAATATTTTATTACCTTTCTGTCCTGAATATCTCTCATGATTTCCTTAAGGTGCAGCAGCTAAAGCTTCATACCTTATTCTAGAAGCGTGCAAACTCAGATAAGAATTGGAAATGTACTAAATGATGAGAAACTGAAGAACAATAAGTCTAAAATAAAATTTAGAGAAATAGAAATTATATCAGTATTGAAAATTAAAACAGTTTAGAGATAGTTAGGAATTATTAGAAATTAACATGACATAGACCATAAAACTGAAATTCATAGCTGGCCTTGAGGTACAAGTTTCTATAAATTTTAATATATTTTCAATGGCTTGATATTGATCCTATTGTAGGGGGAGTATTTTGCATAGCATAATCAAAGAACACTAGATATGACTCTAGCCCCCAAATACAATTCCAAATGTGATAATATCAACAAAGACTGAAAGAGATGGGAATGAGGACGATGATGAAAGAGAAAAAGGCAGGTAAATCTTCCATTCTGTGGGAGAATAAGCGCCTATTAATCTTTGTTAATATAAAAATCTAAGCTTAAATATGTAAGGGTCCTCATTAACCATTTAAAGATGGAAATCAGAACTTTGAAAAACACTAGAAAGGGGAGAAAAAGAGTAACAAAACTCTACCACCTAGCAAAAATCATGAAAGGAAAAAATATGCAACAAGAAAACATAAGTTGGAAACATAAAATATGATGGGCCTACCACATTCTTCCTCATTACCCATCTGGAATTTGTCTTTGACTCCTCTATTACTCACCTTGTCAGTGTGATTGACTCACTTGATCTTTCCTTGGAAAAATCTCGTGTCTGACCACTTCAAATCCCATGCCCACACCTCTAGTCTCCTTGGCCTGTATTAATGCAGTAGTTTTAGCATAACATATCCTATCTTAGCCTCACCGCAACCTACATAAAACATAATATCACACCCCTACTCAGGGCTCCCTATTCATTACCATCTACCCTTCTTATCTGATTTTTTAGGCCTTCTATGATGTGACCCAGCAGTGTTTCATCAGTTCTAAAACCTATTCTTCAAACATACTAAAACATCTCTGAAATCAGGGCACATCTTATGATGAATGGCAACCTTGGCATCTTAGATTCAATGAAATATGGTTCTTTTCTCAGTTCTTGCTGTGGAACACCTCTGTTCTAGAAAAGAAGGCCTCTCACTTTGCTGTGCTATGACTCATTCTGTCAAATGAGTGGCATAAACCTCAAGTTGGTTAAGCTCCAAACTTTAAACATTTCCTTCTGTTGGGGTATCCCTCTCCCCTGCCTCCTTTCCTCTGTGGGCCCATCTTTCAGGCCCAACTCAAAGGCTACCTTCTCAAAGAGTGCTTTGTTCGCTACCTCAGCAACCTTCCCTTGGAATCCTCTCAGTTGCTTCTTTGTAACTGTAGCAACTCTTATCACATGGTTCCTTTTAGTTTACATACTTGGATACATATTTGGTCTGTACACAGGACTCTTAGAGTCCTGCAAATTGCTTGCAAAGGCAGCTAAAATTGTGACAATCTGTAAAAGAACATAAATTTGCTTCACTAATGCTATCCAGGACATTCAATTTCTTTAAAATCTGTGAAGTACTACCATTCCAGAACTCCAGAAAAGCCTTGTTTTGAACTGCCCTCTACAGGGTACATCATCAGTGAGCCAGCAAGAGGCCTAAGACCATGGATTAGCAACACATACTGAAAGACACTCCAGATGGGATGGAAAGCTGCTAGGAGTGGCTGCTCTGTTGGCAGGACTCACTGGCCCTATTCCTGGCAGTAGCCTTTGGAAAGGTCAAGCTCATGTTGTTTAGAGATTGCCAGCTCTCTCCACTATTTATCCTCACATGAGCCATGATGTGGATCCGTGACGGGGCCAGGAGGATGACTCTGGGGTTTTCAATTTACCCTTCCCTCAGGAAATCCAGTCTGGACTGCAAGTCCAACAACTTTGGGTTACCTCAATAGGCACCTACAGGGAGACTCTGAACATAACCCAGCCCTGTCTGGAGTACAGCCTGGGAAAGAGGGCTAATGTTCACATCATCATCTACAGCATTCTTCTCCATCACAGCTAATTATAAACTCTACAAAGTTATGTAAATGTGTCTTTGCTGTAATATACTACAAGCCTTTCTCTAAGCAAACTTTAATGGCCATAAGAAGATAAAAATCTGCTCAAATGCCCTCTTGCTATTGGCCTGCTGTTTGTGGCTAAATTTAAAATGACTTGTGAAAGTTCCTGCTGAGTTCTTCTTCCTGAGACTACTGTTGTTTTCTAAAAGTCCTCCCAGTTAACCAACTTTCGATGGGTAACCTCTTCAGCCTCAGTCTCTACCAACAGAGGGCTTGATTAGAGAAGCTTGAGGTTTCTGCCAGCTTCTACATTCTGACATCTGCTCAGTGCTCTACGTAGCTCAATTCCCCTGCACTGGGTGTTTGCATGAATGAGTATGAAAACTCGCTTTTCTGAGACAAAATGGTTGGCATGTTCCTTAAAAGTTTTCCATAGGATGTTATTGCTTTCCATGGCTTCACACCAGAAGGCCCTGAATAAAAGTCAAGCTGATTTCACCAAAAGAAATCATTTTAAGAATTTTTTAATCATTAAAAAAGTCATGTTTATTACAGAAAATTTAGACAATATAGAATGTTAAAAAAAGAGGTAAAACCACTTGAACTCTGACATCTCATTGTTAACACTATAGCATGTATCCTTATAATAAGCTTTCCTTGCATATATAGTCATGACTTTTTTCAAAAACATTTGATATAGAATTAAAATCACACTTTGCAAACTTTTTAAGTTTGTTTCTCCTTTAATGATAAATGATTAACATTTTCCTTTGTCATTATGTAACAGTTAACTGTGTGGACTCTGGAGCTAATGTGTCTGGATTTGAATCCTGGCTCTGTCACTTACTAATTGTGTGACCCTTGGACACATCCTTTAAATGAAATACATACCTCAGATTCCTCATCGGTAAATGGGGATAATAATAGTTACTTAACAGAGTTGTTATGAATATTTAAGTAAGATGTCATTTGCCAAGAACTTAGAACAGTATGGGCTTTATAAGGCTAGCTACACCTACATTTCCTGCTACATCATTTTAAAGACAAGACAGGATTGCATTTTTGGGAATACAGCATACTGTATGTAATCAAGGTCCCATTGCTGCGTCATTAGAGTGTTCTACTTTTTTGGTATTATGAGCAATACCACAAACAGACATCCTTCTTCTATTGCATTTGTACCAGGACAGACTGTGCACCAAGCAGGGAAGCAATACAGTGATGGGAAATGGTAGTATACTCTTTTACTTTCTTAGTTTTGAGTTTGGTTGGAGAGGCAGATGTCACCAGCATCTCGCTTTTGCCTGGAAGGCTGGCTGCTAAGAAATTACTCAGAAGTTATGGCTCCACCCAGTCAAATATTGGATCACCCTTCCCAAACTCAATCACTAGTAATCATATCCTCAGATTCTGATAGAAGGATCCTTAGCCAGCCATGTCATATACTTCTAGTTCCTTACGCAAGGGCTGTCATAGAGTTACTCAGCCCTGTGGGTTCAGCTCCAAGGAAGCCTTGGAAGACACTCAGTGAACTCAGTGAGTCCCTGGAGCCTCCCTCTCTTCTGGACTGGTGTATCAGCCTGGTAGAGATGCTCCTGCTCTCATTTAGAGCTTGATTCCTGTGGCCTTCCTCCCTGGGGACAAGTGGAAGGGGACTTTTTCTGAATCCTGATCCCCTGCCCTTTCTAATGGGAATGGTTATGATGCATTCTGATAGAACAGGAACAGTATCCTCTCTATAGGTTGAGAGAATTACAGACTTAGAGTTATTACATGGCTTCATGGAACAACTTTATGCAACAAAGCTATGCCAGTGCAGATGAACACTGCCAACAGGCAGCTTCTACTGGGAGGACAGTGACTCACAAGATCATCTTCATGAAGCTGTGCACAGGGAAGCATGTCAAATGCCTATTTCTTACTATCTATCTCCCTGTTAAATGTATCACCTAAATGTTAAAGAAAACCACCTACTTGGTGCTCAGCTTCTCCTAGCCAAAAGTTCATAACATACCATATTCCAAAAGATTCACAACTTCCATGTTTCTGCCTTTATTATCTCCTGGGTTCTCTTGAAGGTATTATCTCCTTGTTTACCTGGAAAGTTCTACCCACCTGCTACCCCCATGGGGTTCTGGATAAATACACTGCCTAGAGAATTCACTTAATAATGGAGACAGGAGAGCTCTCGCATAACCTCAACCATCTCCAATCAACTGGACATTTAACCTGGTGCTGGGGGTCTATGATTCTCCCAAGTGGGTAGACACTTTCTTAGAATACAAGGATGAGACCACTAATGCTAGATAGAAATAGTGGCAAAAATGGGCAAAATTAGTCTTTACTGTTAGAAGTCAGAACTCTGGTCAGGAAAGGAGAGGGAAAGAGGGCAAGGGAGTCTTTAGAAGGCTGGTAACATAGTTTGGACCTGGGTGCTGATTACACGGATGTGTTCATTTTGTGCAAATTTAATGAAGTGTACACTCGAGATAAGTGTACTTTTTGTATGTGTGTTGTACTTCAGTAAAAAAAATTTCAGGGACACCTGGGTAGTTCAGTTGCCTAAGCATCTGACTCTTGATTTGGGCTCAGGTCATGATCTCAGGGGTCATGAATTTGAGCCCCATGTTGGCTCCATGCTAACAAGGCAGAGCCAGCTTGGGATTTGGGATTCTCTCTGTCTCTCTCAAAATAAGTAAATAAATTAAAAAATTTCAGCGGAGGATATTCATAAACTGAATTAAATATAGAAATATTCTTCTCTTAAGACTAGTGGCTCTTTCCTATGGCTACCACATTGAGCAGATAAAAATACAGGATGCCTCATTAAACTTCAATTTCAGATAGACAACAAATAATTTTTTAGCACAAGTATGTCCTGTGCAATATTTGAGATATGTTTATACTAAAAAAGTATTCATTGCCTATATGAAATTCAAATATAGCTAATCACCCTGTATTTTATCTGGCAACCCTAATCTTAAATCATCTAAGTATGTTTCATCTTTGATGTAATGAGCAAGTGAGAAAAGGATATATATTAAGGATATATAGTCTTAGATGGAAATATTGAAATGTAATAAATTATAGGAGAGAGAAATGAGAAAATGAGTGCTCTAGTTTTTCATTTTCTCCGTTTCTCCTTTTCAATTAATACCCTCTTCTGTTTTCAGGTCCTCATTCCCATTTTCGTGTCAGTGAAGAGAACAGAGATAAGGTAAGCCAAAGAAATAAGGTAGTACCAAATCATTCACACTTCCATTTATTGAGTTTGAATTTGCAACTCTGTTGGTGTTTCTGAACATTTAATCCTGGTTTGCCTATGTTCTTGTTTCTAATTTTTTATGGAACAGTTTTCCCCTCTATTTTCCTCTTTTTTCAGAACTCTGTAACCTCTGCCCCATTGGAAGTTGAACCCTTCCCAATATAAGCAGTGTTATTCCTGCCTTTTCTTATCTTTAGGCTTCAAGGCTAAACTTGAAAAATCTACTTGCTATTGATCTCAGAAAGATCATTATCCCCCTTTCCCTCCCCAGAAACATTAAATAATATGTAGCTGGTACATTTCAACTATGGTTCTCACACAGCTGGTAGATTTGAGCCAAGTGTTCAGAATTCCATCTCCCTTTCTTTCCTATACTTCCCACTCTTAAAGGTGAATAAATTCCAGTACAAATTATTTAGTACAGCTAGGCTGTGTCAGTAAATGGAATCAAGCCTCAAAGGTTTTGTGCTTTGATAATTTTCAGTACATAGAAATAGTGGCAATAAAATGAAATTATTTCCTACATCCCCAAAGGTTTCCAAGTCATGAATCCGTAATAATAAGAATACTACCACTTTATTTGGAGTAAAATTCTTAAGTCAAAAAGATTGTAATATCCTTTCATTTATTTTTTAAATTTTTTACAAATAGTTTATTGTCAAGTTGGTTTCCATGTAACACCCAGTGCTCATCCCTACAAGTGCCCTCCTCCATGCACATCTCCCCCCTCACCCCCAACACCCATCAGTTCTCAGTATTCAAGAGTCTCTTGTGGTTTGCCTCTCTCCCTCTCCCCCACTATTTCCCTCCTTCTTCTCCCCCTTGGTCCTCCATTAAGTTCCTCCTAGTCCTCCTATATGTACAAACATATGGTATTTGTCCTTCTCGGCCTGACTTATTTCGCTCAGCGTAACACCCTCAAGGTCCATCCATGTTGCTACACATGGCCAGATTTCATTCTTTCTCATTGCCATGTTGTATTCCATGGTATAGATAAACCACATCTTCTTGATCCGTTCGTCTATTGATGGACACCTAGGCTCTTTCCATGTTTTGGCTATTGTTGAGAGTGCTGCTATGAACATTGGGGTACATGTGCTCCTATGCATCAGCACTCCTGTATCCCTTGGGTAAATTCCTAGCAGTGCTATTGCTGGGTCATAGGGGAGTTCTATTGTTAACTTTTTGAGAAACCGCCACACTGCTTTCCAGAGGGGCTGCACCAGTTTACGTTCCCACCAACAGTGTAGGAGAGTGCCCGTTTCTCCACATCCTCACCAGCATCTAGGGTTCTCTGATTTGCTCATTTTAGCCACTCTGACTGGCGTGAGGTGGTATCTCAGTGTGGTTTTGAGTTGTATTTCCCTGAAGAGGAGGGATGCTGAGCATCGTTTCATGTGTCTGTTGGCCATCTGGATGTCCTCTTTGGTGAACTGTCTGTTCATATCTTCTGCCCATTTCTTCACTGGGTTGTTTGTTTTTTGGGTGTGAAATTTGGTGAGTTCCTTCATCTAATATGTCATCTGCAGCTATCTTTTCCCATTCCGTTGGTTGCCTATTAGTTTTATGGACTGTTTCCTTTGCAGTGCAGAAGCTTTTAATCTTGATGAGGTCCCAACAGTTTATTTTTGCTCTTGACTCTCTTACTTTTGGGGATGTGTCAAGTAAGAAATTGCTGCAGTGGAGGTCAAGGAGTTTGTTTCCTGCTTTCTCCTCTAGGATGTTGATGATTTCCTGTCTCACCTTCAGGTCCTTTATCCATTTTGAGTTTATTTTTGTGCATGGTATGAGAAAATGATCTTGTTTCATTCTTCTGCATGTTGCTGTCCAATTCTCCCAGCACCATCTGTTAATGAGGCTGTCTTTTTTCCATTGGATACTCTTTCCTGCTTTGTCAAAGATTAGTTGGCTGTATACTTTTGGGTCCACTTCTGAGTTCTCAACTCTGTTCCATTGGTCTATGAGTCTGTTTTTGTGCCAATACCATACTGTCTTGATGATGACAGCTTTGTAGTAGAGGCTAAAGTCTGGGATGATGATACCTCCCGTTTTGGTTTTATTTAGTATTACTATGTCTATTTGGAGTATTTTGTGATTCCATACAAATTTTAGGATAGTTTGTTCTAGTTTTGAGAAGTATGGTGGTACAATTTTGATTGGGATTGCATTGAATGTGTAGATTGCTTTGGGTAGTAATGACATTTTAACTATATTTATTCTTCCAATCCATGAGCATGGAATGTTTTTCCATTTCTTTGTGTCTTCTTCAATTTCCTTAATAAGTTTTCTATAGTTTTCATCATACAGATCTCTTATGTCCTTGGTTACGTTTATTCCGAGGTATTTTATGTTTTTTTTTTGTGCAGTTGAGAATGAGATCAGGTTCTTGATTTCTCTTTCTGTTGCTTCATTGTTGGTGTATAAAAATGCAACTGATTTCTGTACGTTGATTTTGTACCCTGCAACTTTGCTGAATTCTTGGATCAGTTCTAGTAGGCTTCTGGTGGAGTTTGTCAGGTTTTCAATGTAGAGTATCATGTCATCAGCAAAAAGTGAGAGTCTGACTTCTTCTTTGCCAATTTTGATGCCTTTGATTTCCTTTTGTTGTCTGATGGCTGATGCTGGGACTTCCAGCACTATGTTAAACAGCAGTAGTGAGACTGGACATTCCTGTCGTGTTCCTTATCTCAGGGGAAAGCTCTGTTTTCCCCCATTGAGGATGAGGTTAGCTGAAGGCTTCTCATAGATGGCTTTTATGTTGTTTAACTAAGTTCCTTCTATCCTGACTTTCTTGAGGATCTTGATTAAGAAGAGATGTTGTATTTTGTCAAATGCTTTTTTCTGCAACTATTGATAGGATCATATGGTTTTTATCTTTTCTTTTATTGATGTGATGTATCACATTGATTGATTTGCTAATGTTGAACCAGCCCTGTAACCCAGGAATGAATCCTACTTGATCTTGGTGGATAATTCTTTGTATGTGCTGTTGGATTCGATTTGCAAGGATCTTGTTGAGGATTTTTGCATCTGTGTTCATCAAGGATATTGGCCTGTAGTTCTCTTTTTTTGCTGGATCTCTGTCTGGCTTGGGAATCAGACTGATGCTGGCTTTATAAAATGAGACTGAAAGTTTTCCTTCAATTTCTATTTTTTGGAATAGCTTGAGAAAAATTGGTATTAATTCCGTTTTAAATGTTTGGTAGAACTCCCCTGGGAAACCATCAGGTCCAGGGCTTTTATTTGTTGGGAAATTTTTGATCACTGATTCGATTTCTTCACTAGTTATGGGTCTGTTCAGATTTTCTATTTCTTCCTGTGTGAATTTTGGTAGTGAGTGTGTGTTTAGGAATTTGTCCATTTCTTCGAAGTTGTCCAATTTGTTGGCATATAATTTTTCATAGTATTTCCTGATAATTGCTTGTATTTCTGAGGGGTTGGTTGTAATAAGTCCATTTTCATTCATGATTTTGTCTATTTGGGTGCTCTCTCTTTTCTTTTTGAGAAGCCTGGCTAGAGGTTTGTCAATTTTGTTCATTTTTTCAAAGAACCAACTGTTGGTTTCATTGATCTGTTCAATTGTTTCCTTGGTCTCTATGTTGTTCATTTCTGCTCTGATTTTTACTATTTCTCTTCTTCTACTGGGTTTGGGGTGCTCTTGTTGCTCTGTCTCTAGTTCCTTTAGGCAAGTTGTTAGATTTTGCACTTGCACTTTCTCTAATTTCTTGAAATAGGCCTGGAGTGCAATGTACTTTCCTCTTAGGACTGCTTTTGCCGCATCCCATAGAGTTTGGATTGTTGTATTTTCATTTTCATTTGTTTCCATATATTTTTTTAAATTTCTTCTCTAATTGTCTGATTGGCCCATTCATTCTTTAGTAGGGTATTCTTTAACCTCCATGTTTTTAGAGGTTTTCCGGTCTTCTTCCTGTGATTGATTTCAAGTTTCAAAGCATTATAATCGGAAAGTGTGCATAGTATGATCTCAATTCTTTTATATTTATTGAGGGCTGCTTTATATCCCAGTATGTGATCTATCTTGGAGAATGTGCCATGCACACTTGAGAAGAAAGTGAATTCCTTGGCCTCAGGATGCAGAGTTCTAAATATATCTGTCAGATCCATCTGGTCCATTGTGTCATTCAAGTCCATTGTTTCTTTAGTGATTTTCTGTCTGATTGATCTATCCATTGCTGTAAGCAATTAAAGTCCCCTGTTATTAGCACATTCTTATCTATAAGCTTTTTTCTGTTTGTGATTAATTGTTTTATTTAGGTGCTCCATATTTGGTGTATAGACATTTATGATTGTTAGTTCTTCCTAATGGATGGACCCTGTAATTATTATATAATGCCCTTCTTCATCCCTTGTTATTGTCTTTAATATAAAGTCCAGTTTGTCCGATATAAGGATAGCTTCTCCAGCTTTCTTTTGACTTCCCGTAGCATGATAGATATTTCTCTATCCCCTTACTCTTAATATGAAGTTATCTTCCAGTCTAAAATGCGTTTCTTGTAGACAGCAAATAGATGGATTTTGTTTCTTTATCCATTCTGCTACCCTATGTCTTTTGATTGGGGCATTCAGCCCATTTACATTCAGTGTCATTATTGAAATATGTGGGTTTAGAGTCATTATGTCCTTTGTGGGGTCATGCCTGTGATGGTGTCTCTGGTGTTCGTTCCTTGCAATACTTTCCTCAGAGAGTCCCCCTCAGGATTTCTTGTAGGGCTGACTTAGTGGTGACAGATTCTTTCAATTTGTGTTTATTTGGAAAGACTTTTATCTCTCCCTCTATTTTAAATGACAAGCTTGCTGGATAGAGGATTCTTGGCTGCATATTTTTTCTGTTGATCGCATTGAAGATCTGCCATTCCTTTCTGGCCTGCCACGTTTCAGTAGATAGGTTTGTCACCACTCTGATAGGATTCCCTTATATGTTAGGGCCCTTTTCTCCCTAGCTGCTTTCAAAATTCTCTTTTTGTCTTTATATTTTGCCATTTTCACTAAGATATGTCATGCAGAAGATCGATTCAAATTACGTCTAAGGGGAGTTCTCTGTGCCTCTTGTATTTCAGTGTTTACTTCCTTCCCCAGGTTGGGGAAGTTCTCAGCTATAATTTGTTCCAGGACTCCTTCAGCACCTTTCTCCCTCTCTTCCTCTTCTGGGATTCCTATGAAACGGATATTGTTGCATTTGACTGTATCACTGAGCTCTCAAACTCTTCTTTCATGTTCCTGGATCAGTTTGTCTCTTTTTTTGTCAGCTTCTTGTCTTTCTATAATGGTGTCTTCTAAATCACTTATTCTCTTTTCTGCCTCTTCAATCCGTGCATTTGACACCTCCAGTTTATTATGTATTTCATTTATCACATTTTTTAATTCATCATGCCTATTTTTGTTCTCCATGTTGGTTGTAGCCATAGTTTCTTTGAGGTGCTCTATGCTTTTTGCAAGCCCAGCGATTAATTTTACAATAATTGTTCTAAAATCTTGTTCAGTTATGCTGCTTATATCTGTTTTGAGCAGTTCATTAGCTGTCAATTCTTCTTCGAGTTTCTTTGGAGGGGAGCTCTTTGGTCTCGTCATTTTGGTTAGTTTTCTGTCTCTTGTTAGCTTCAAAGACTTGTTATGTACTCTGCACCTGTGATTGCTGCTGTACCCAAGAAGACCCTTTAACTGTCCAGGGCCTATCCTTTCAGAAAGTGTTCTTTGAATGGTATCTCTTGGTCTCTCTTGTTGAGACCTTGGTTATTTTATTTTCCTACTCGTAGTGGTATTTGGGACTGTCCACCATATGTGCTTTGGCTTGTTTCTTGAGGTTGCCCTGGAGAAAACATACAGACAAACACACATGGAACAGAGGGACACAAAAGTACAAACAAATCCAACAATCACGCTAACCAAGAGGGAAAACTAAAAAGTAATGAGAGGGGTGCCTGGGTGGCTTAGTCGATTAAGCGTCTGACTTTCACTTAGGTCATGATCTCGCGGTTCGTGGGTTCGAGCCCCGCGTCGGGCTCTGTGCTGACTGCCAGCTCAGAGCCTGGAGCCTGTTTCAGTCTGTGACGCCATCCCTGCTCACGCTGTCTCTCTCTCTCTCTCTCCTAGAAATAATTTAAAACATTTAAAAAATTAAAAAAAAATTATGAGAAAAGACGGAGGAGGGAAGGCGAATGATAGAAAGTAAAAATACATCAAAAAGACAAAAAGAAGGAAAGAAAAGGAAGAATGAAGAAAACAGATAGACAAAGATCAGTTTAAAGCATATAACCAGATTCCCCATCTACAATTAAATAGCCGGGTGTATGCAGTGCTTGTTGAAGAGCTAGAGAAAGAGAGAGATGATAGAGTGGAGATGAGGCAAAATGGAGATAGAATGAACAGGCAGAAGGGATAAGAAGCTTTTTTAAAAGAGCTAAAGGGTGGAATATGGTTGGAGAGGTGAAAGAAAGAAGGTGGTGTTATCTAGAGAAACTATCTAGTCTGATTACTCCTTAGAGGCTTTGTTATACCGCCATTAACAGTTCCACTGGTCGCTGCTTCCCTGTTGCTGGGGGTTGAGTGGAAGTCGGGAGAAGTGCCGCAGCCTCAGATCTGCTGGGGTCAAGCAGCAATACAACCCTGGGGATCGTAGCAACTTCAGGTCCGCAGAGTACGTGTCGCCTCACCCCGCAGCAACCGCTTTACTGGCCGGTGCCGCTACAGCAGGCAACTTTTCGCTCACGCAGCCGTCATTTCACTGGGCGCCAGCGACACTTCACTGGGTCGCTGCCACCGCCGCTTCAGTGGGCCGATGTCTCGCGCACCACTGCTGCTTCACCGGCGCCGGGACCGCCACCACAGGCGTTGCTGCCGGTTCATCGGGCGCCACCGCCATGGATGGTGCTGGGCGCACAACAGTTCAGGTTTTCCTGGCGCCTTCTGGGACCAGGGCACCTAGTTTAAAGTCAGCATCCCAGCCAGAGCTAAAAAACTGTCTTTCCAAGCTGAGGTTTGTTTGTTTTCCTCTTCTCCAGGGTCGGTTCTATGAGCAATCTCAGCTTTACTTTCCTTTCCCCTGGAATCGCGGCAGCTCGCCACCACTCGCCGGTTTATCACTCACCGCAGCTGCACGCAAGCCGGTTCCCTCCCCTCCCTCTGTGTCTCTGGTCCCGGGCACTTTTATCTTCCCCGGCTCGCACTCATGCACTTAGGAGGTTTCCTTCCCAGTGTAGTCTGTCTCTTTCTCTTCCCAAATTCCTGTGGCTCAGTGTCCTATGACTTCAGGCCTTCTCTCTTTGAGAGATGAGTGCAGGCGAAATGTACAGTGCTTCCTACTTCTCCGCCATCTTGCCTCTCCCCTCAATAATCCACCCCTGACATAAGCACCGCTGAGTACGGCGACACCAGGCGGAGAGTCTTCCTTGTTAACCTGCAGAATTGACCACCAGATTGGCGATAGTCCCAGGGCTCGAGCGCTGGAGGATACAGGCCCCGCAGGTGAAAAGGTTTCCATTTAAAATGGAACCCGAGGGGGCGCCTGGGTGGCTTAGTCGGTTAAGCGTCCGACTTTCACTTAGGTCATGATCTCACGGTTCATGGGTTCGGGCCCCGCGTCGGGCTCTGTGCTGACTGCCGGCTCAGAGCCTGGAGCCTGTTTGGGAGTGTGTGTCTCCCTCTCCCTCTGACCCTCTCCCTCTGACCCTCCCCTGCTCACGGTGTCTCTCTCTCTCTCTTCTAGAAATAAATAAAAAAAATATTTAAAAAAATTAAAAATAAAATAAAAATAAAATGGAACCCGAGGATACTAAAGGACAAATCTCATGCATGCACCCTCGGGGAAACAGAACCGAAGTCTGTAATATCCTTTCATTTAAACAATAACTACATCTCCTAAAATACTTGAGGGGAGGTAGAAAGGGAAGAAGATGGAAGTTGCATTCACATCAAGGAAACATGATAATGTGTTTCAAAAGCCACGTTTGAAACTATTGTTCTAAAGCTGGCCAATTAATCCTTTGAAAAGTTAGTGGTTTTCTGCAATGTTGTCAACTGATGTGTATTTCTGATTGAACCACTTCACTCATCATTGATCTAGTCATTTCTAAATGACACTAGGCATACTTTTCACTGTTTTTCAATCAATTTATTGAAATAACTGGTTATCTTGTTATGGAGACTAAAACTTTTAGAAATCATCTATATTAATGGATATATGTGTGTATACACACATACGTATATACATACATACATACATTACTCCTGTGTTAATAAATTTTACTGTTATCAATTACCCTTGCTGACAGAGGTGGGGAGATAGGAGGAGGGCAGAATGATAAAACCCATTATATACAGAGAATTAAAAAATACACAAAGACAAATTAGTATGAAAGTATCATAAACAAGGCAAAAAAAGCATTAATTTTTATGAAGTAATATTAGCATAGATACATAAATCAAGTAGCTCTAGACTTTTCAGGACAATTTGTAAGCATTACTGAAAAGGTCCGTTAATCAATAAATGACTTAAACAATTGCAGAATCTTTAATAGCTCTAATAGTTCCCATGCAAATACAGTAGTGACATTTAGCAGCTAAATAGGCTTGCAGGAATGTGCTGAGTTACCAGTTACTTAGCAATTACTTGTTTTTTTATCCCTAGCATTCCTGTAACATTCAAAAGTTTCTGAAATCTGTCCCCACCTGCTTTTTCAACTTGATCTCCTACAATCCTTCACCTGCCTTGAATTCTTCCTGATCATTTCTCTTTATTGGCTTCTAGATCAGTGTCTCTGTATCCAGAAGACTGCAAGAATATCACCTCACTCAACTTCCTCCCTGCCCACCCAAATCATCTTTCACTGTCCAGGTCCAGCTCAAAACCTACCACTTTCATTAAATTAAGTGCCTTCTCTAGCCCACAGCCATCTTTATTTTTGCCTGGCTGTATTATTAAATAATTGTCTGTACCACTAATATGGTATCTTTTTTGGAATACTAGCTTATACCATCTTCTGTAGTTTTTTAAAATTACTTTATATGCATGTGTATATGAACATACTTTTGTAAACTATAAAGAATCATACCAATGTTAGTATATTATTGTCTTTATTACTAGTTTATAGCCTCCCTGAGATGAAGATTGCACATCGTTTTCATTTGACATCTAAGAGAGCAGGTCATACCCCATTGCCCCTCAATAAATATTTTCTGATGAATGAATGCATGGAAGGCCACCCAAATTGGAGATAAGCTACCAAAGTTTGCATTTACCCTTTGCTGGCTCTCTGAATTTGAACTATTTTATCTCTGTGCTTCAGTTTCCTTATTTGTACGATAGGGATAATAATGACACTTCATAGAGTTGCTTTGAACTTTAAATGAATTCATACATGTAAAGTGCCTAAAACAGCTTGTGTAGCACATAGCAAATACTCAATCAATATCAGCTTTTGAATGAATGAATGAAAGAAAAAGTATGGATTATAGTGAAAATCTAGAGAAAACAATGGCTACTTTTGTTCTTCCTTGATCTATGGTTATAAACTATATGTAGTACATAAGAATGTTAAGAGAAATTAATGTATCTCTAAGATGTAAGTTATGATGATATATTTCTGGAGAGTTTCCAGAGTGAAGTTTGTATTCTATATGACTAACTCTAATTTGAGTGTGGTTAATATATAGTGTTGTAGTAGTTTCAAGTGTACAATATAATAATTCAACAATTCCATATGTTTCTCAGTGCTCATCACAAGTGCACACTTAATCCCCTTCACCTGTTTTACCCACCCTGTCACCCACCTCCCCTCCGGTAACCTTCTGTTTGTTCTCTACAGTTTAGAGTCTGTTTTTCATTTATCTCCCCCCCCCCGCCCTTTATTTGTTTTATCTCTTAAATTCTACTTAGGAGCGAAATCATATGGTATTTGTCTTTCTCTGACTGACTTATTTTTCTTAGCATTATACTCTCCAGCTCCATCCATGTTGTTGCAAATGGCAAGATTTCATTCTTTTTTATGGTTGAGTAACATTCCATTCCATTCCATCTTCTTTATCCATTAATCTATTGATAGGCACATGGGCTGCTTCCATAGTTTGATTCTTATAAATAATGGTGCAATAAGATTAGGGGTGTATATATCCCTTCAAATGAGTGGTTTTTTTAAATTCTTTGGGTAAATATCCAGAAGTGCAATTTCTGGATCATAGGATAGTTCTGTTTTAATTTTTGGAGGAAACTCCATTCCATTTTCCATAGTGGCTGTACCAGTTTGCAATCCCACCAACAGTCCCTAAGGGTTCCTTCTCCACATCCTCACCAACAGTTGTTTCTTGTGTTGTTGATTTTAGTCATTCTGACAGATGTAAGGTGATATCTTATTGTGGTTTTGATTTGTATTTTCCTGATGATGAGTGATGTTGAGCATCTTTTCATGTGTCTGTTGGCCATCTGGATGTCTTCTTTGGAGAAATTTCTGTTCATGTCTTCTGCCCATTTTTAACTGTATTATTTGTAGTTTTAGTTTTGTTTTTGTTTTTAGTGTTACATAAGTTCTTTCATATTTTGTACACTAACCTTTTATTAGATATGTCATTTGCAAATATCCCATTCAGTACATTGTCTTTTAGTTTTGTTGATTGTTTCCTTTTCTGTAGAGAGGATTTTTATTTTGATATGATCCCAATAGTTTATTTTTGCTTTTGTTTCCTTTGCCTCAGGAGACATATCTAGAAAGATGTTCTTATGGCCAATGTCAGAGAAATTACTGCCTATGTTCTCTTCTAGAATAGTTATGGTTGCAGATATTGCATTCAGGTCTTTAATCCATTTTGAGTTTAGTTTTGTATATGGTGTAAGAAAATGGTCCAGTTTCATTCTTTTTTGCATGTAGCTTTCCAGTTTTCACAACATTTCTAAGCTTTCTATTGTGTTCTATTGATGTGTGTGTCTACTTTTGTGCCCAAACCATACTGTTTTGATTATGACAGCATCATAATATAACATTAAGTCTGGAATTGTGATAACTCCAGTTTTGTTTTTCTTTTTTCAAGATTGGTTCAGCTATTGGAAGTCATTTGTGGTTCCACACAAATGTAGGATTATTCTAGTTCTGTGAATGATGCTGTTGGTATTTTGATAGGGATTGCATTAAATCTGTAGATTGCTTTGGGTAGTATGGACATTTTTAAATACTGGGTCTTCCAATTCATGAGCATGGATTGTCTTTCCATTTCTTTGTGTCGTCTTCAATTTCTTTCATCAATGAGTTACACTTTTTATAATACAGATCTTTTACCTCTTTGGTTAAGTTTATTCCTAAGTATTTAATAATTTTTGGTGTAATTATAAATGGGATTATTTTCTTAATTTCTCTTTCTGCTACTTCATTATTAGTGTATAAAAATGCAAGATTTCTATACATTGATCTTTTATCTTGTCACCTTACTGAATCCAATTATCAGTTCTAGTAGTTTTTTGGTGGAGTCTTTAGAGTTTTCTATATACAGTATCACGTCATCTGTAAATAATGAAAGATTTATTTTTTCCTTACCAACTTGGATGCTTTTTATTTCTTTCTTTGTATTTATTTATTTATTTATTTATTTATTTATTTATTTATTTATTTATTTATTTAATGTTTTATTTATTTTTGTTTCGGAGGCCGCGCCGGCTCCAACAGGTCCAGGGGTCCCTGAAGGATGGACGGTGTCGGCGAGAGAGAATGAGAGAGCCCCGAGATTCTTTCTGATCACCAGGCAGACATCTCTGTCCTGTCGGTTTTGGTGTCTTTATTTAAAGGTTCAACAACCATATGAGGTCAGAGAAAAGGAATTTCTTACAATGAGAGGTCTTTTGTGATATCATTTGCAGAATTATCCCAGTCATGGTGAATTTACGACCAAGGAAATAACAGGATGCTCTTAGTGAAAGACAGGATAACATATAGGTTACATTGTATATAGATAAGTTAGGAGTCATTCTGTCTGGCTCTCAAGAGGATGAATGATTCTGAATTGGTTAGTTTGTGGAAACTACCAAGGTGGCTCTATATGTATCAGTCTTTGCATCTGTGTTTATGTTTTAATTACTCTTATCTATCCTCATCCCAGCTGCCAGTGTAAGGGAGGATGTCTGTGGAATGTAGGACCTGAGGAAGGGACTGCCATACATCACCAATTAGTAGGTTATGTTCGGTACTTATCTGTACCTTAACTATAAATTAGGCTCTTCTGATATGGGACCAGGCTCAATAGTAACTCTTGCGTTCTTAACCCCCTTTATTATCTAAGTCTTGGATCTGCAAGGCCCATAGGAAGAACCTTTTGACAATGATCCACAGAGCTCTTATCTAAAATCTCTTTTGTAAAGGCAGGAATATGCTTTTCCTATGAGGTAACCGTGTTCAGAATATGGGTTTGATATGGAATATTGTGAGGCCTGGTCAATACCAGCAGGCTCATTTCCAACATGAGCCAGTAGTAGCCGAAGGAGATACTAGTCTTCATTTCTCATGGCAGAAGCTCTGCAAACATTGCCATTTCCTTGCTGTGACTGCCATCCAGAGAGGCCAGTGCAGCTCCCGGCATTTTTGAGAGAGAGAGAGAGAGAGATACAGCGTGAGCAGGGGAAGTTCAGAGAGAGAGAGGGAGACACAGACTCCAAAGCAGGCTCTAGGCTCTGAGCTAGTTGTCAGCACAGAGCCCAGCACGGGGCTCAAACCCATCAACTGTGAGATCATGATCTGAGCTGAAGTCCAACACTCAACTGACTGAGCCACCCAGGTGCCCTTTTATTTCTTTTTATTATCTGATTGCTGTGGCTAGGACTTCCAGTACTATGTTGAATAAATGTAGTGAGAGTAGACATCTTAGTTTTCTTCTTGACCTTAGGGGGAAAGCTCTGTTTTTCCCTGTTGAGTATGATGTTTGCTGTGGTTTTTTTAATATATAAGGTCATTATTATGTTAAGGTATATTCTCTCTAAACCTACATTGTTCAGTGTTTTTATCATGAATGGGTGTTGTACTTTGTCAAATGCTTTTTCTGCATCTGATCAAATAATCATATGCTTTTTATCCTTTCTCTTATTGATGTGATATATCATATTGATTGATTTGTGAATATTGAACCACCCTTAAATCCCAGGGATAAATCCCATTTGATCATGGTGAATGATTTTTTAATGTATTGTTAAAATGAATTTGCTAATATTTTGTTGTGGGTTTTTGCATCTATGTTCATCAGATATACTGACCTATAGTTCCTTTTTTTGTGGTGTCTTTATCTGGTTTTGGAATCAGGATAATACAAGCCTTACAGAATGAATTTGGTAGCTTTCCTTCCCATTTATTTATTTATTTATTTTTAAAAAAATTTTAATGTTTATTTCTGAGAGAGAGAGACAGCGAGAGCAGTGGAGGATCAGAGAGAGAGAGAGGGAGGTACAGAATCTGAAACAGGCTCCAGGCTCTGAGCTGTCAGCATAGAGCCCGACGTGGGACTCGAGCCCACGAACCATGAGATCATGACCTGAGCCGAAGTCGGACGCTTAACCGACTGAGCTACCAAGCGCCCCTATTTATTACTTTTTTAAAGTTTATTTACTTATTTTGAGAGACAGAGAGCATGAGCAGAGTAGGGGCAGAGAGAGAGGGAGAGAGAGAATCCTAAGCATGTGTAGGGCTCAAACCCACAAATCATGAGATCATGACCTAAGCTGAAATTAAGAGTCAGACGCCCAACCAGCTGAGCCTCTTCTTCTCAAGGGGCTCCCTCCTTCTATTTTTAGGAATAGTTTGAGAAGAATAAGTATTAACTCTTCTTTAAATGTTTGGTAGGATTCACCTATGATGCTATTTGGTCCTGGACTTTTTTTGGTTGGGAGTTTTTGGTTAATTGATTTAAATTCACTGCTGGTGGGGCGCCTGGGTGGCTTAGTCGGTTAAGCGTCCGACTTTCGCTTAGGTCATGATCTTGCAGTTCGTGGGTTTGAGCCTCGCGTCGGGCTCTGTGCTGACTGCCAGCTCAGAGCCTGGAGCCTGTTTCAGAGTCTGTATCTTCCTTTCTCTCTGACCCTCCCCTGCTCACGCTGTCTCTCTCTCTCTTCTAGAAATAAATAAAAATATTTTTTAAAAAATAAATTCATTGCTGGTATTAGGTCTGTTCAAATTTTCTACTTCTTCCGGCTACAGTTTTTGGTAGATTATATGTTCTAAGGAATTTATACATTTCTTCTGAGTTGTGTAGTTTGTTAACATAAGTTTTTTCTTAATATTCTTTTATAATCCTTTGTATTTCTGTGGTAACAGTTATTTCTCCTCTTTTGTTTCTTATTTGAGTCCTTTCTCTCTCTCCCCTCCCTTTTTTTTGAGAGGTTTACCAGTTTTGTTGATTTTTTTCAAAGAACCACTGTTCATTGATCTGTTCTATTGGTTTTTCAGATTCTGTATCATTTAGTTCTGCTCTAATCTTTATTATTTCCTTCCTTCTCCTGGTTTGGGGTTTTGTTTATTCATCTCTTTCTAGCTTCTTTTGGTTTAAGTTTAGGTTGTTTATTTAAGATTTTTCCAGCTTTGTGAGTTAAGCCTGTTTTGCTATAAACTTCTCTTTTAAACTTCTCTTTTAGAACGATTTTGTCTGCATTCCAAAGATTTTGGGCCATTCATTGTACTTTTGTTTTCATTTGTCTTCCTGTGTTTCCTTGTTTCCTATTTGATTTCTTGATTGACCCATTCATGTTATTTTATCTCCATGTATTTGTGCTCTTTACAGATTTCTTGCAGTTTATTTCTAGTTTTATTGTGTTGTGGTTGCAAAAGTTGTATAGTATATGTTCAGTCTTTTTTAATTTGCTGAGACATTTTTTGTGACCTAATATGTGATCTATTCTGGAGAATGTTCCATGTGCACTTGAAAAGAATGTGTATCTGCTATTTTAGGATGGAATGTTCTGAATATGTCTATTAAATCCATCTGTTCCAGTGTATTATTTAGGGCACTGTTTCCTTGTTGATTTTCTGTTTAGATGATCTATCCATTGATGTAAGTGGAGTGTTAAATTCCCCTACTATTATAGCATTACTTTCATTAGTTCCATTATGTTTATTATTAACTATTTTATGTATTCATGTGCACCCATGTTGGATATACAGCATTTATAATTGTTAGGTCTTATTGGATTGTCCCTTTACCTTGATGATTATATAGTGTCCTTCTTTGTCTCTTGTTACAGTCTTTCTTTTAAAGTCTATTTTGTCTGATATAAGTATTGCTACTCTGGGTTTTTTTTTCATATCAATTTGCATGATAAATATTTTCCATTCCCTCAATTTTGTTTTTGTTATCTTAAATAGTTTATTGTCAAGTTGGTTTCCATATAATACCCAGTGCTCATCCCAACAAGTGCCCTCCCCCATGCCCAACACCCCCCTTCCCCTACTCCCCGTCCCCATCAGCCCTCGGTTTGTTTTCAGTATTCACGAGTCTCTAGTGGTTTGCCTCCCTCCCTTTCCCCAACTATTTTTTCCCTTCTACTCCCGCACGGTCCTCCGTAAAGGTCCTGCTAATCCTCCTATATGTGCAAACATATATTTGTCCTTCTCTGCCTGACTTATTTCGCTCAGCATAACACCCTCAAGGTCCGTCCATGTTGATACACATGGCCAGATTTCATTGTTTCTCATTGCCATTTGTATTCCATGGTATAGATAAACCACATCTTCTTGATCCATTCATCCGTTGATGGACACTTAGGCTCTTTCCACGTTTTGGCTATTGTGGAGAGTGCTGCTATGAACATTGTGATACATGTACCCCTATACATCAGCACTCCTGGATCCCTTGGGTAAATTCCTAGCAGTACTATTGCTGGGTCATAGGGGAGTTCTATTGTTAATTTTTTAAGGAACCGCCACAATGTTTTCCAGAGGGGTGGCACCAGTTTACATTCCCACCAACAGCGTAGGAGGGTGCCTGTTTCTCCACATCTTTGTCAGCATCTATAGTCTCCTGATTTGTTCATTTTAGCCACTCTGACCAGCATGAGGTGGTATCTCAGTGTGGTTTTGATTTGTATTTCCATGATGAGGTGGGATGCTGAGCATCGTTTCATGTGTCTGTTGGCCATCTGGATGTCGTCTTTGGAGAAGTGTCTGTTCATGTCTTTGCCCATTTCTTCACTAGATAATTTTTCGGTGTGGAGTTTGGTGAGTTCCTTATAGATTTTGGATACTAGCCCTTTGATATGTCATTTGCAACTATTTCTCCCCATTCCATCAGTTACCTACTAGTTTTATAGATTGTTTCCTTTGCTGCGCAGAAGCTTTTTATCTTGATGAGGTCCCAATGGTTCATTTTTGCTCTTGATTCCTTTGCCTTTGGGGATGTGTCAAGTAAGAAATTGCTGGTTGGAGGTCAAGGAGGTTGTTTCCTGCATTTTCCTCTAGGGTTTTGATGGCTTCCTGTCTCACATTCAGATCCTTTGTCCATTTTGAGTTTACTTTTGTGTATGGTGTGAGAAAGTGATCTAGTTTCATTCTTATGTATGTTGCTGTCCAGTTCTGCCAGCACCATCTGTTGAAGAGGCTGTCTTTTTTCTATTGGATACTCTTTCCCACTTTGGCAAAGATTAGTTGGCCGTACATTTGTGGGTCCAATTCTGAGTTCTCTATTCTATTCCATTGGTCTATATGTCTGTTTTTGTGCCAATATCATACTGTCTTGATGATGAATTCAGCTTTGTAGTAGAGGCTAAAATCTGGGATTGTGATGCCTCCCGTTTTGGTTTTCTTCTTCAATTTTACTTTGGCTATTTGGAGTATTTTGTGGTTCCATACAAATTTTAGGATAGTTTGTTGTAGCTCTGAGAAGAATGCTGGTGCAGTTTCAATTGAGATTGCATTGAATTGTAGATTGCTTTGGGTAGTAATGACATTTTAACTATATTTATTCTTCCAATCCATGGGCATGGAATGTTTGTCCATTTCTTTGTGTCTTCTTCATTTCCTTCATAAGTTTTCTATAGTTTTCATCATGCAGATCTCTTATATCTTTGGTTAGGTTTATTCCTAGGTATTTTATGATTTTTTGTGCAGTTGTGAATGGGATCAGTTTCTTGATTTCTCTTTCTGTTGCTTTGTTATTGGTGTATAAAAATGCCAACGATTTCTGTATGTTGATTTTGTACCCTGCAACTTTGCTCAATTGATGGATCAGTTCTAGTAGGTTTCTGGTCGAGTCTGTCGGATTTTCTATGTAGAGTATCATGTCATCTGCAAAAAGTGAGAGTGTGACTTCTTCTTTGCCAATTCTGATGCCTTTTATTTCCTTTTGTTGTGTTATGGCTGATGCTAGGACTCCCAGCACTGTGTTAAACAACAGTGGTGAAGGTGGACATCCCTGTCGTGTTCCTGATCTCAGGGGGATCTCAGAGGATTATGTTAGCTGAGGGCTTCTCATAGATGGCTTTGATGATATTTAAGTAAGGGCCTTCTATCCTGACTTTCTCGAGGGTCTTTATTTGAAGGGATGCTGTATTTTGTCAAATGCTTTTTCTGCATCTGTCGACAGGATCATATGGCTTTTATCTTTTCTTTTCGTAATGTGATGTATCACATTGATTGATTTGCGAATATTGAACCAGCCGTGTAACCCAGGAATGAATCACACTTGATCATGGTGGATAATTCTTTGTATGTGCTGTTGGATTCAATTTGCAAGTATCTTGTTGAGGATTTTTGCATCCGTATTCATCAAGGATATTGGCCTCTCTTTCTTTGCTGGATCTCTGTCTGGCTTGGGAATCAAAGTGATGTTGGCTTTGTAAAATGAGTCCGGAAGTTTTTCTTCCATTTCTTTTTTTTGGAACAGCTTGAGAAGGATGGATATTAACTCTGATTTAAATGTCTGGTAGAATTCCCCAGGGTAGCCATCTGGCCCAGGCTCTTATTTGTTGGGAGATTTTTGATAACTGATTCAATTTCTTTTTTTTTTTAATGTTTTTTTATTTATTTCTAGGAGAGAGAGAGACAGCGTGAGCAGGGGAGGGTCAGAGAGAGAGGGAGACACAGAATTTGAGGCAGGCTCCAGGCTCTGAGCTGGCAGTCAGCACAGAGCCTGATACGGGGCTCGAACCCACGAACCACGAGATCATGACCTAAGTGAAAGTCAGACGCTTAACCGACTAAGCCACCCAGGCGCCCCTCAATTTCTTCACTAGTGATGGGTCTGCTCAGATTTTCTATCTCTTCCTGTGTGAATTCTGGTAGTGAGTGTGTGTTTAGGAATTTGTCCATTTCTTCTAAATTGCCCAGTTTCTTGGCATATAATATTTCATAGTATACCCTTATAGTTGCTTGTATTTCTGAGGGATTGATGGTAACAAGTCCATTTTCATTCATGATTTTGTCTATTTGGGTGCTCTCTCTTTTCTTTTTGAGAAGCCTGGCTAGAGGTTTATCAATTTTGTTTATTTTTTCAAAAAACTAACTCTTGATTTCATTGATCTGTTCAACTTTTTTTTTATTCTATATTGTTTATTTCTGCCCTGATTTT
This sequence comes from Proteles cristata cristata, assembly GCA_017311185.1. NCBI lineage: Eukaryota > Metazoa > Chordata > Mammalia > Carnivora > Hyaenidae > Proteles > Proteles cristata. Next base: position 944,765 of record JAESUZ010002979.1, read on the forward strand.
TATTATTTTTCTTCTTGTACTGAATTTGGGGTGCTCTTGATGCTTTCCTTCTAGTTCCTTTAGGTGGGCTGTTAGATTTTGTATTTGTGGTTTCCAGTTTCTTAAAACAGGCCTGGAGTGCAATGTCCTTTCCTCTTAGGACTGCCTTTACTGCATCCCAAAGAGTTTGGATTGTTGTATTTTCATTTTTATTTGTTTCCATATGTTTTTTAGTTTCTTCTCTAATTGTCTGATTGGCCCATTCATTCTTTAGTAGGTTGTTCTTTAACCTCCATGTTTTTGGAGGTTTTCCACTCTTCTTCCTGTGGTTGATTTCGAGTTTCATAGCATTGTGATCTGAAAGTGTGCCTGGTGTGATCTCACTTCTTTGATATTTATTGAGGGCTGCTTTATGACCCAGTATGTGATCTATCTTGGGGAATGTGCCATGCGCACTTGAGAAAAAAGTGGATCCATAGCTTCAGGGTGTAGAGTTCCAAATATATCTGTAGATCCATCTGGTCCAATGTGTCGTTCACGTCCATTTGTTTTTCAGTGATTCAGTGATTCAGTGATTTTCTAGATTTTCTGTCTAGTTGATGTATACATTACTGTAAGTGAAGTATTAAAGTCTCCTGCTGTTAGCAAATTTTTATCCATAAGATTGTTTCTGTATGTGATTGTTTTATGTATTTGGGTGCTTCCGAATTCGGTGCGTAGGCATTTGTAATTATTAGGTCTTCCTGATGGATAGACCCTGTAATTATTATATAATGCCCTTCTTCATCCCTTATTACTGCCTTTACTTTAAAGTCCAGTCTGTCTAATACAAGTATGGCTACTCAAGCTTTCTTTTGACTTCCCATAGCATGATATATATTTCTCCATCCCCTTAATTTCAGTCGGAAGGTGTCTTCAGGTCTAAAATGAGTCTTTCGTAGACAGGAAACTGATGGATTTTTTATTTTTCTTTTTTTTACCATTCTGCTACCCTATGTCTTTTATTGGAGCATTGAGTCCATTTACATTCAGTGTTATTACTGAAAAATATGGGTTTAGAGTCATTGTGTTCTTTGTAGGGTTCCTGCTTGCAGTGGTGTCTCTGGTACCTTGTATTCCTTGCAGCATTTCCCTCATAGAGTCCCCCTCAGGATTTCTTGTAGGGCTGGTTTAGTGGTGATGAATTCTTTCCGTTTTTGTTTATTTGGGAAGACCTTTATCTCTCTTTCTATTTTGAATGACAGGCGTGCTGGATAGAGGATTCTTGGCTGCATATTTTTTCTGTTCATCACATTGAAGATCTCCTGCCATTCCTTTCTGGCCTGCCAAGTTTCAGTAGATAGGTCTGTAACCACTCTGATAGGTCTCCCTTTGTATGTTAGGGCCCTTTTTTTCCCTAGCTGCTTTCAGAATTCTCATCACATTGAAGATCTCCTGCCATTCCTTTCTGGCCTGCCAAGTTTCAGTAGATAGGTCTGTAACCACTCTGATAGGTCTCCCTTTGTATGTTAGGGCCCTTTTTTTCCCTAGCTGCTTTCAGAATTCTCTCTTTGTCCTTCTGTTTTGCCAGTTTCACTATGATATGTCATGCAGAAGGTTGATTCAAATTACTTCTGAGTGGAGTTCTCTGTGCCTCTTGGATTTCGATGTCTGTATCCCTACCCAGATTGGGGAAGTTCTCGGCTATAATTTGTTCAAGGACTCCTTCATCGCTTTTCCCTCTCTCTTCCTCTTCTGGAATTCCTATGATACAGATATTGTTCCATTTGATTGTATCACTCAATCGAGAGAACTCTCCTTTCATCCTTCTGGATCGGTTTATCTCTCCTTTTCTTAGTTTCCTCTTTTTCTATAATAGTTTCTTCTAATTCACCTATTCTCCTCTCTACCTCTTCAATCTGTGCATTGGACTCCTCCATTTTATTATGCACCTCATTTATAACATTTTTTAATTCATCACAACTATTTTTAAGCTCCACAGTCTTTGCAGCAATAGTTTCTCTGATGTCTTCCATGTCTTTCTCAAGCCCAGTGATGAATTTTATGACTATTGTTCTAAGTTCTTGTTCAGTTATGTTGCTTATATCTGCTTATTTTTGAGCAGTTCTTTAGCTGTCATTTCTTCCTGGAATTTCTTTAGAGGAGAGTTCTTCTGTTTCATCATTTTGGCTAGCTTTCTGTGTCTTGCTAGTTTTAAACACTTGTTATGTACTCTGCACCTGCGAGTACTGCTGTATTAGAGAAGGCTCTTTGTCCAGGGCCTGTACGTTCAGGAAGTGTTCTTTGAATGGTGTCTCTTGGTCTCTCTTGTTGAGATTTTGGTTATTTCCCTACTCGTAGTGGTATTTGGGACTCTCCACAATGTGTACTTTGGCTTGTTTCTTGAGGTAGCCCTGGAAAAGAAAACAGACAGACAAACACACAGGGAACAAAGGCATGCAAACACACAGACAAATCTAACAAACATGCAATGAAAGGGAAAAAGAAAAAAAAAAGAAGGGAAGAAAGAAAAAATAATAAGGGAAAAAAGAAAAAATAATAAGGGAAAAAAGAAAAAAAAAGGAGGAAGGAGGAAAAACAAATAATAAAAAGAAAAAAAAGAAAAGAAAAAACCCAAAAGACAAAGGACAGTCTTAAAGCATAAAACCAGAATTCCCAGCTACAAATAAAGAGAAGGGTGTATACAGTGCTGATGGAAGAGCATATATCAAGAGAGAAATGACAGGGTGGGGAGGAAGCGAAATTGAAAGAGAAATGACCAGGCAGAGAAACTAAGAGGCTTAATTCAGAGAGGGAAAGAGGAGAACATGGTAGGAGGCCAGGAGAAAGAAACGAAGGTATTGTTACTCAAAGAAACTCTATAGTCTGATTACTATAGAGAGAGAGAGAGATAGAAAGGTAGTGGTGGAAGTGTAGAATATACATCTAGAGAATGGATTAAATGTGACTGTTTAAGCAAACCAGTGACCAGATTGTCTAGTCCAGCAGAGGGGAGGGATACAAATGAGACAAGGGAAAATATATCTGAATAGAAAGAATTGATCTAGAATTAATCACGGTAGTGCATCCATGTTGGTTTTGTCCTGGGCTCCCGTAAAAAAAAAAAAAAAAAAGCAGCTCTCTAGGGGGGATGATGTGGTTTGGTGTAGGCGGGTCTTAGCCTCCACTGAGTCCCATCCCTCCAGCAGCTCCCTGAGGTCCCACCTTGGTGGTTGTGGTGAGAAAAATGTTGGCACCCTAGTCCCCCTTTGAAGCAAGCATTGACACTCACTCTTTTGGGTCCAATTTCCCTGTGCCGCTGGCGTAGCCAAGGTGGGCTGTGCTCTATGTCCCAAGCTACACCTCGTTTCCAGATCTTAGTCCGTGGGCCCCATTGATACCGCCGGAAATATAAACCCATAGTCCTGGTCCCTCTGAGCAGTTTCAAGCTGGAGCCAAGCGAGAAAAGCGGTGGAGCGGCTTCAGGCGAGCCGCTTCCCCTCCTGGTCGAGCTGGCGAGCAGAGGAGCGGTTTCTCCGGACATCGCCTGGGGCCCGGGAGTCCTGCTCAAGGTCAGCTGCACAGCTCGAAACCAGATCCCTCTGTGTCCTGAGCTGAGGTCTTTCTCTTCTCCAAGAACAGGGACAGTTCTGGAGCATTTTCAGCTGCTCTTTCTCTTCCCCTTGACTCACTGGGGCTCCCCGCAGAGGGGGCTGCCTCCCCTCCCTCTGTTTCTCTGGTCCCGGCCTCTTTTTTATCTTCCCCAGTTTGCACTCACACTATAAGCTTTTCTCAGTGGACTCTGTCTCCTTTTCCTCCCAAACTCCTGGATTCTGTAAGGGTTCCTATGGCTTCAGGCCTTCTCCATTTGAGAGATGGGGATGAGTGAAATGTACCAAGCTCCCTACTTCTCTACCATCTTGCCTCCTCCCCATTCCCTCACTTTCAATCTGCATGTGTCTTAGGTCTGAAATGAGTCTCTTATAGGCAGCTTACAGGGCCTTGGTTTTACATACATTCTGACACCCTATCTCTTTTTATTGGAGTATTTAGTCCATTTAAATTCAGATTAGTTGATAACTATGTATTTATTGTCATTTTGTTGTTTTGTGGTTGTTTTGTAAATATTGTGCTCCTTTTTCCCTTGCTCTTTTCTCTCACCATAGGTTTGCTTTCATTGGTGATATACTTTTATTCCTTTCTTTTTATTTTTTCATAACTGTCACTGTTTTGTTTTTTAGTTTATTCATTTATTTTGAGAGACAGAGACAAAGACAGCATGGGGAAGGAGCAGAGAAAGGGAAAGACAGAATCCCAAGCAGGCTCCCCACCATCAGTACAGAACCTGATGTGAGGCTCAGACTCGCTAACCATGACCTGAGCCAAGATCAAGAGTTAGACACTTAACCAACTGAGCCACCCAGGCACCCCACTGTTACTGTTTTTTTTTAACTTGCAGCTACCATTAGGTTTGCATATAACATCTTCTATATATAGCAGTCTATATTAACTTGATGGTCACTTAAGTTTGAACCCATTCTTTACTCCTCTCCTCCCCACATTTTAGGCATACACATTTTAGGCATCATACTCTATATCCTTTTATTTTGGGAGTTTTTTGACTGAGTTTTACAGATATACTTTTTTTTTTTTTTACTGTTTTTATGCTTCTTGCTTTTCTTACTCTCACTTAAGGTCTTCTCTTGCCACACAAAGAGTTCTCATTAACATTTCTTGTAGGGCTGGTTTTAGTGGTAATGAATCCTTTTAGCTTTTGTTTCTCTGAGAAATTCTTTATATCTCCTTCTATTCTGAATGGTAGCCTGGCTGGATAGAGTATTCCTGGCTGCAGACTTTTCCTTCCAGCACATTTAACATATCATGCCATTTCCTTCTGGCCTGCAAAATTTCTGCTGCAGAATCCACTAATAGCCTTATGGGGTTTCCCTTGTATGTAACTGCCTTCTCTTGCTGCTTTTAAAATCCTCTATCACTACTTTTTTGCCATTTTAATTACTGTGTGTCTTGGTGTACCTCCTTGGGTTGATTTTGTTTGGGGATCTCTGTGCCTCCTGGATCTGGATATCTGTTTCCTTTCCCAGATTAGGGAAGTTTTCAGCTATTATTCTATCAAATATATTTCTTCCCCCTTTCCTTGCTCTTCTTTTTCTGGGATCCCGATGATGAGAGTGTCATTATACTTAATGGATTTGCTGAGTTCCCTGTCTATTCTCATTTTGTGTAATTTTTTTCTCTCATAACTGCTCAGTTTACTCTGCCCTCCATTGCTAATTCATTCCTCTGCTTCCTCTCGCCTGCTGTTTATTCCAGTGTATTTTAAATTCCATTTATTGTTTTCTTAACCTCTGGTTTGTTCTTTTTTATGTTTTCTATCTCTTTTTTAAGGGTCTCACAGAGAAAAGGGTCTTCCACTCTTTTCTCAAGTACAGTGAGTATCTTTATGATCATTACTTTAAATTCTCTATCAAGCATATTACTTACATCTGTTTTGCTTAGGTCTCTTGCTATGGTTTTGTCCTGTTCTTTCATTTGGAATATATTCCTCTATCTCCTCATTTTGTCTGACTCTCTATGTCTCTTTCTGTGTGTTAGGAAAGTCCACTACATTTCCTGCTCTTGAAAGTAGTGGGCGGGGCACCATGCTTTTTAACAAAGTGGTGCTGATCATTTGCCAGATGTATGTGCCTCTGTGGAGACCAGGGCTGGCGAGCCAAATCTGCAAAGCATGTGTGGGCAAGGCATGCAGTTTTAACACGATGCATGCTCTGTGGGAGGTGATTGGCCATTGCTGGCAACAAGGCCCTGCAGGGCACACAGTAGGGAGGTGCAGAGTTGGCAAGGTTTGCACCAGTCTTCCGGTGGAGGGGAGCTGCAGCAACAGGACTGAGGCATGTGTGGCTGGAGGAGTGAGGCATAGTGTAAGCAAGTTAGGTAATGGATGCTGGTGCAGTGCTAGTTTCTGAAGGTGGCTGTGTGTTTATGCCAAAGGGGAGGGAAATGATGCCTGCCAGCTCCTTTGTCCTGGAGGGGTCTCCCAGAGAAATCTCTCTGGGGCATTCTCTGGGATTAGTAAATAACTCTGCCTCCTATATGCACCAGGCATTTTTCAAACTGCTGTTTCTGTGTTATATCTCCATGGGACTGTTTGTTGTGCTATCTCTTTAAGGACTGCGACTCAGTTCCCTGTTTACCTCCAGGCTCTCCCAGAGCATTTGTGAAATTCCAGACTTTAAGTCCTTCTGGTTATAGGAACTCACTAAATTCAGTGCCTGTGGTTTTCAGAGCTAAATGATAGAGAAATTTGTCTTCCCAATGCCAGCTCTGCAGTGTGACAATCTGTTTCCCTCCCCTATCCATGCCTGGGGCTCCTTCCCCTGGATGGCCTGTGGGTCCATTTAGCTCCCCACCACATCTCTGCCCTTTTTACCCACTTCATTGTGGCCTCTTCTCTACATTTAGTTGTGGAGTTTGTTCTGCCAAGCTTTGGGTCATTTTCTGAATTATTTACACTGATGTGAGTGTTATCTAGTTGGTGGGATGAAGTGAGTTTAGGGTCCTCCTGCTCTGCCATCTTCCCCCTTATTTTGTATTTTTTTCAATAAAAATCATATAAAGCTTATATAAAAGAGATTTTAGTACACTCATTTTTCTAGACACCACATTACTTTTAGATCTGAACAAATAATATTGATGACTATCCCTGATCTTGGTTTATATTGTTTAAAAGATGATATTTACAGCGGCAATTATTTCTAGATGATTTGTTATTCATACATGTGTTGAACTACTTTTGTGTATATATATCAGTTAATTTTGAAGTAGAAATTGACAATAACAGCTTCATGATGAACTTCTTAAAAAATATTTGTGTCTAAAATGTTATCAAAACATTTGGCTTGCCAGTTAATTTAGCAAGTTAAATATTTGTTTATACCCTTCAAATTATTATGATTATAAAACAATTCTCTCTGTTATAGACAGTGTAAGAAAGATTTCCACCTCTAAGGATTTAAACATAGATCAATTTTAAATCATTTCAAGTGATTTTTTTATTGCTCTGTGGAGCCATCTGCTGGTCAATGGTGTTTTATATATGTAAATATGAAAGTCTGTATATGTAGGGTTTTTTCTGAATGGATAAAATCAGGTTGTATTAAATCAGATACTTCCCATAAGGTATAGCTAGGAGTTTGTGACCCAAACAAAACCTACAAAGAATATTCTTCCAGATATAATTAATGAGAGCAATTTGGCAACAGGATAATAGAGAAAATAATCACATTTAGAAAATGAGTAAATTCTATATTTTGTGGAGTTGTTTCATTCACTCAAACAAGTTTTTGTAAACTGTTTCCTGCTACAAAGATACAAAAATATGTATGCACATGTATATATCATAAAGCGTATAGATCAATACATTTCTTCTTACTAAAATTAATAACAAAGTAAACCAGAATATTATATTTATTATTATTTTGTATGGAAACTGTATTTTATAATTTTTAATTAACTATGAACTCTGAGCCTATTACAGTTTTAACTTGTTTCAATTAGTCATTACTCTTACTTACTATTTGTTGCTTAAATGTTCACAACCTATTCAGGGAAAGTTTCTTTGTATAGTTTCTTTTGTCTTCTAAATACTTCTATCCTCACATCCTTAATTTCTGGCAACAAACTGATGCTACGAATGCAACATAATTTTTCCTGCCCCCAAATTATGGAATCAACTATTCTATAAGAATCCTGGCTCATTTTAATGGAGAATAACATTAGAGACTAAAATCTGGGTGCTAAGTGTGCCCATATGAGATCTTGTTGTGGGCAAAAATGGTATTGTTGATGTGGGTGTTGCTTATGACAGAGCTAGGTAAATAAATACATATATCTTAAGGTTATGCAGGTGCATTGTTTTTCACCCAATTTGTTATACATTATTATGTATAGTATTGTTATGTTTCTATACTTCTTTTTTAATATGTACTTTTGTCTTACCTCCATGACAGTGCCCTATGTAATTTAATTTGCCATCTTTGGTAGATATATATATATTATTTTTCAAAAAATGTTTATGTATTTACTTATTTATTTTGAGAGAGAGAGTATGACTGTGAGAGGGACAGAGAGAGAGGGACAGAGAATCTCAAGCAGGCTCCACACTGTCAGTGCAGAGCCCAATACAGGGCCTGATCCCATAAACCATGAGATAATGACCTGAACCAAAATCAAGAATTGTACACTCAATCACCTGAGCCACCGAGGCACCCCGATTTTGATATTTTGCCTTCAACAATTCTGCAGTGGGATCATTACAGATAAATTTTACACCTATCCATGATTCTTACCTTAGAGCAACCTGCTTGACATTTTTAGTGTGTATTGCCAAAATGCAGAGGGCCTTGGTTGTTCCTGAGAGAGAGTTATTGGGACGGTGTGAAAGAGCACAGAGCCAGTAGTTAAACAGGAGCTAAATACCAACTCTACTTAAATCACTTGACCTCATTGTGTCTCAGTTTCCTCATTTGTAAATTAATGATAATTAACCTTTGCTGCTGAGTTTGACCGTTTTAAATATGCTTTTATAATAATTTCCTCTCTACTACACAGGAAACTGTTTTGCAGGTTAATTAAAATAACGGATTGTGAGTACTTTGAACAATGCAGAACAGGCTATACAAATGAAAGGGACAGATGGTCTAACTCTTGACTATCCTTTGTTCATTTTTCCATTCAGAGCTGCCCAATTCCTCCTCCTGCCCCTATTCTTGACCTATTTAAACACTTGCCTTATAATGATATTTTATAACGTTTATTTTTGCTTCTGTATAGTACAGTATGCTGATAACATTAACTTGACCCCTTGGCAAGGAAGTTTAAATAGAACCTGGAAATTTTTAGAGGTCTTTATTTTGTATGACACCAAATAGCTGAATTAGTAACTTTGCATAAGTCGAGAAGTAACAGCTCAGAGCCTGGAGCCTATTTTGGTCTGTGACTCCCTCTCTCTCTGACTCTCTCCTGCTCACGCTGTCTCTCTCTCTCTCTCCTAGAAATAAATAAAAAACATTAAAAAAAATTTGGTCTTTCAATCTAGAGCATGGAATATTTTTCCATTTGTTTGCATCATCTTCAATTTCTTTCATCAGTGTTTTATAGTTCTTAGAGTACAGGTCTTTTACCTTCTTGGTTAAGTTTATTCCTAGGCATTTTGTTATTTTTGGTGCAGTTATCAATGAATTCATTTTCTTAATTACTCTCTCTACTACTTCATTATTGGTGTATAGGTATGCAATGGGTTTCTGTGTATCAATTTTGAATCCTGTGACTTTAGTACATTCATTTACCTGCATATAGTATCATGTCATCTGCAAATAGGGAAAGATTTACCTCTTCTTACCAGTTTGGATGTCTCTTACTTCTTTTTGTTATCTCATTGCTGTGGCCAGGACTTCCAGCTATGTTGAATAAAAGTGGTGGGAGTAGGGCACCTGGGTGGCTCAGTCACTTGAGCATCTGACTCTTGATTTCAACTCAGGTCATGATCCCAGGGTTGTGGGACTGAGCACCACATCAAGCTCTGTGCTCAATGTGGAGATTCTCTCTCTCTGTTCCTTATCCCCACTTGCAGTCCCACGCTCTCAAAATAAAATAAATCTTTTTTTAAAACGTGATGAAAGTTGGTGTCCTTGTCTTGTTCCTGATCTTATGGGAAAATCTCTCAGTTTTTCCCCATTGAGTATTATATGTTAGCTGTGGATTTTTTTTATGTAAAGCCTTCATTATGTTGAGGTATGTTCCCTCTAAATCTACTTTGTTAAGGATTTTTTTAAAGTTTATTTACTTTGAGAGAAAGAGTGGGATAGAGAGTGGAGAGAGAGAAAGAGGGAGAGAGAGAATCCCAAGCAAGCTCCATACTGTCAACACAGAGCCCAAAGTGGAGTTTAATCCCACAAAACATGAGATTGTGACCTAAGCCAAGATCAAGAGTCAGACACTTAACTGACTAAGCCACCCAGGTTGCCCAAGGATTTTTTTTTATCATGAATGAATGTTGTACTTTGTCAAATGTTTTTTCTGCATCCAGTCAAATGATCATATGGTTTTTATCCTTTCTTTTGTTGATGCAATATATCACATTGACTGATTTGTGAGTATTGAACCATCCGTGCATCATGGGAATAAATGTCACTTGATTGTGGTAAATGATTTTTTAATGTATTATTGGAATCAATTTGCTTATATTTTGTTGAGGATTTTTGTATCTATGTTCATCAGAGGTATTGACCTATAGGTTTTTGTGGTGTTTTTATCTGGTTTTGGTATGATGGTAAGGCAAGCCTCATAGAATGAATTCATAAGTTTCTTTTCCTTTTCTATTTTTTGGAATAGTTTGAGAAGAACAGATATTAACTCTTCTTAAATGTTTGGTGGAATTCACCTGTGAAGCCATCTGGCCCTGAACTTTTTTTGTTGGGAGTCTTTTGTTTACTGATTCAATTTTATTGCTAGTAATTGATTGATTCAAATATTCTATATCTTCTTGTTCAGTTTTGGAATATTATGTTTCAAAGAATTTATACATTTCTTCTAGGTTGTGCAGTTTGTTGAAATACAATATTTAATAATATTATCTTACACTCCTTTGTATTTCTGTGGTATGGTTATTTTTTCTCCTCTTTCATTTCTAATTTTGTTTTTTTGAGTCTTCTTTCCTTTTTATTTTAATGAGTCCAGCTAAAGATTTATCAATTTTATTGATCTTTTCAAAGGATAGCTCCTGGTTTCATTGATCTGTTCTATTGTTTTTTTAGTTTTTGTATCATTTATTTCTGCTCTTTTATTTCCTTTTGCTGGTTTGAGGTTTTGTTTGTTCTTCTTTTCTTTAGCTCCTTTAAGTTTAGGTTTTTTTTGTTTAAGATGTTTCCTGTTTCTTGAGTTAGTCCTGTTTTGCTATAAACTTCCCTGATAGAACTGCTTTTGCTTCATCCCAAAGATTTTGAGCCATTATGTTTTCATTTGTCTCCATGTATTTTTTTGATTTCTTCTTTGATTGCTTGGTTGACTCATTCATTGTTTAGTAGCATGTTATTTAGCCTGCCTACATATGTGCTCTTTCCAGATTTTGTGGTTAATTTCTAGTTTCATACCATTGTGGTTGGAAAAGATGCATGGTATAATTTTGATCTCTTTGAATTTGTTGTGACTTGTTTTGTGGCCTAATGTGTGGTCTATTCTGGAGACTGCTCCATGTGGACTTGAAAGGAATGTGTATTCTGCTGTTTTAGTATGGAACATTCTGAATATATCTGCTAGATCAATCTGGTCCAATGGATTATTCAAAGCCACTGTTTCCTTGTTGATTTTCTGTGTGAATGTTCTATCCATTTTGTAAGTGGGGTGTTAAAGTTCCCTATTATTGCATTACTGTTGATCATTTCCTTTGTCATTAGCTGTTTTATGTATATTGGTGCTTCCATGTTTGATGCATAAATAATTAGAATTATTGCATCTTCTTGTTGGATTGTTTCCTATATGATTGTATAGTATCCTTCTTTGTCTCTTATTACAGTCTCCTTTAAAGTCTATTTTGTCTGATATAAGTATTGTTACCCCAGCTTTCTTTTCACTTCTATTTGCATGATAAATGCTTCTTCAGCCCTTCAACTTCAATCTGCAATTATCTTTAGGTCTGAAATTAGTCTTTTATAGGCAGCATATAGACAGATCTTGCTTTTTATCCATTCAGTTGCCCTATGTCTTTGGATTGGAGCATTTAGTGGATTTGCATTCAAAGCAATTATTGATAGGTATGTACGTATTGCCATTTTGTTACTTGTTATATGCTTATTTTTGTGGTTCTTCTCTGTTCCTTTCTTCTCTTATTTTCTTCTCACATGATTTGCTGGATTTCTTTAGTGATATACTTGGATTCTTTCTCTCTCTCTCTCTTTTTGCATATCTGTTACTGGTTTTTGATTTGTGGTTAGCATTAGGTATATATAGCATCTTAGACATGTAGCCATCTGTATTAAGTTGATGGTCAAATAAGTTTGAACCCATTCTTCCCCAGAAGTGAGATCCTTCACTCTTTTCTTAAGTCCATAAATATCTTTATGACCATTACTTTAAATTATCTATCAGGCATATTGCTTACCTGTTTCATTTAGCTCTCTTGCTATGATTGCCTCCTGTTCTTCCATTTGAGACATACTCCTCTGTCTTCTCATTTTGTCTAATTCTCTATATCTATTTCCATGTGTTAGGAAAGCCAGCTTTGTCTCATGGTTACAAGTAGTGGCCTTATGAAGAAGAGGTCCTGTAGTGCCCTGTAGTGCAGTGTCCACTGTTCACCAGAACCTGGCACTTCAGGAGTATATCTATGTGTGTTGTGTGCACCCTCCTATTGTGGTTGAGCTGCATTAACCTTAAGTCCAGTTGGCTGCAATGACCCTCTTCTGTTGTGGGCAAGGTGTGGTCTCTGTGCTAGTAAGGGTGCAGTCTATGGCCATCTTGAGCTTGTAGTTGGATCAGACCAGATGTCTGCCCTCAGCCCATTTGCCCAAACTGCTATTGCATTGAATTTCAAGTTACTCTGTCTATGATGTCCCATGATACACTTTCCTTGGTGGGCCAGGCCTGCAGTTAGACAAGATATCTGCCCCTACCCTGTCTGTTAGGGTTGTGGTGACTCTAAATTATATGGGCACTGTAGTGTCTGCTATAGTTGCTAGTTTGTGCTCTGCTTTGTGAGGTTTCTATTGGTGTGCAGGGTTGGCAGTCAGATCAGATGTCTGTCCCCAGCCCACCATTAGGGCCACAGTCAAACTTGTGTGTGTGGTTACAAACTCTTCCCCAGGGTAAGAGTTACTTTGGATTGGTGCTGGACTCTGACAGGGCTGGACTCTGTCAGGGAAACCTGCATAATAAGACAGATTAGGTACCACTCTGGAGAGACTTCTGCTGAGTAGAGCAGGTTGGAAAGACAGGTCCACAGGAAAATGTGAGGATAGAGCATGATGTTAGCAAACTAGGTAGTGGGTACCTACACTGGTTCCCACTGTTGTGCATTTATCCAGGCTGGGGGGCAGGGGTGGAAAACAGTGTCCACCAGTAACTTTTTTTCTTGAAGACATCTCCTAAAGATACCAGACCCTCTAGCACACATTCTGAGATTAGTAAATAAATATCCTTCCCACATACTTTTTAAACTACTGCTTCTATTCTATATCTCAGTGGGATTGTTTGTTATGCTGTCTCTTAATGTGTTGGGTTGTTTTTGTTTGTTTGTTTGTTTGTTTTTGAGAGAGAGATAGAGACAGCCTGAGCAGGGTAGGGTCAGAGAGAGAGGGAGACACAGAATTTGAAGACAGTCTCCAGACTCTGAACTATCTGTCAGCACAGAGCCCAAAACCACAAACCGTGAGATCATGACCTGAGTTGAAGTCCGACGCTTAACCAACTGAGCCACCCAGGTGCCCCAATCTCTTTAAAGGGAGAACTTGGGGCACCTGGATGGTTCAGTCGGGTAAGCATCCGACTTCGGCTCAGATCATGATCTTTTGGGTTCATGAAGTTTGAGCCCCATGTTAGGCTCTGTGCTGACAGCTGATAGCCTGGAGCCATTTTCAGATTCTCTGTCTCCCTCTCCCTGCCCCTCCCTTGCTCATGCTCATGCTCATGCTCTGTCTCAAAAATGAATGAACATTAAACAAAAAAAAAATTTAAACAAAATAAATAAAGAGTACTCCGTTTTCTGTCACCCTCTGGCTCTCCTGGAGCTAAATCCACAGACTTTTAGTTCTCAGAGGTAAGCCCCACGGATTGTAAAAACTTGTGAAGTTAAGCCCCTCTGGTTTTCAAAGCCAAATGATATGGGGACTTGTCTACCCAGTTCAGGTCCCCAGTGTCTTGGGTATCCACAATCCATGCTTGAGGTGTGCTTCCCATTTGTTGTTAGTCTTGCAGATTAGTTTGGTACCCAACTAGGACTCTGCCCTTCCTATCATGTTTTTATGTGGTCTCCTCTATATAATTAACTATGAAGAGTCTCTTCTCCCAGTCTGTGGTTTATCTTCGGGGTTAGTTACACTGATGTGCCTGTTATCTAGGTGTATCCATAGGATGAGGTGAGCTGAGGATCCTCCTACTGTGCCATCTTTCCAGGCTACTGTTGGGAATTTTTATTACTCTTTGAATTGTCTAATTGTTTATTGGTCTGTTTAGGTTTTCTGTTTCTTCTTGGTTCACTCTTGATAGATTGTTTGTTTCTAGGAATTTTTCCTGTATTTTCTGGGTTGTCCCAATTTGTTAGCATATAATTGTTCTTAATAGTCTTCTATGACCCTTTGTATTTTGGTGGTATCAGTTATAGTGTCTCCTCTTTCAGGTCTCAGTTTGAGTGATTTCTCTCTTTTTCTTAGTAAGTCTAGCTAAATGTTTATGAGTTTTTATTATCTTTTCAAAAAACCAACTTAGTATCATTGATCTTTTCCAGTTTTTCTTTTCTCTATTTCATTTATTTCAGCTCTGATCTTTATTATCTTCTTCCTTCTGTTAACTTTGATCTTTGTTTGTTTTTTCTAGTTCCTTGAGGTATAAAGTTAGTCTTTTTATTTTAGATTTTACTTTTTTAATTTTTCTAATGGCTTTATTTATTTTTGAGAGCATGAGAGAGAGACAGAGACAGAGACAGAGCCTGAGTGGGGGAGGGGAAGGAGAGAGACAGACAGACAGACAGAGACAGAGTCAGAAGCAGGCTCCAGACTCTGAGCTGTCAGTACAGAGCCCAATGCAGGGCTTGACCCATGAACCGTGCATGAGTTCATGACCTGAACCAAAGTTGGATGCTTAGGCAACTGAGCCACCCAGATGCCCCTTTCTTATTTCTTAATGTAGGCATTTATTATTCCAAACTTCCCTCTTAGAGTTGCTTTTGGTGCACACCGTAATTTTTGTTATGTTGTATTTCCATTTTCGTTTGTTCACGATTTAAAAAAAATTTCTCCATTGATTTATTCTTTGACCCAGTGGTTGCTTAGTAGCATATTGTTTAATCTCCACATTTTTGTGACTTTTCCAGTTTTATTCTTGTATTATTTTCTAGTTTTATACCACCGTGGTTGGAAGAGATGTTTGATATGATTTCAACCTTCTTAAATTTACTAGTATTTGTTTTGTGACCTAACATGTAATCTAACCTGAACAATGTTCTACATGCCCTTTGAAGACATGTATTCTGCTGCTTTTGGATAAAATGTTCAGTAAATGTCTGTTAAGTCTGTCAGGTCTAATGTGTTTAGTCCAAAGTTTCCTTATTGATATTCTGTCTGGATGGATCTATCCATTGATGAAATTAAGATTTTGAAGTCTGCTATTACTGTATTGTTGTCCATTTCTTCCTTTAGATATGTTAATATTTCCCTTAGATATTCAAGTGCTCCTATGTTGAGTGCATAAATATTTACAGGTGTTGTATCAACCCCTTTATCATTATATAATGACCTTCTTTAAAGTATGCAAATATACCTCTCTAAGGGGAAGACTGGGAGATTGGCATTTCTGCTTGCTCCCTTTGCACTGAACCCTGGAGTGATAGCCATAAGATGTGTCTGTTAAGGGATGTGTCCTCTGGGTGGCAGTTACAAAAGCCAGAGTGCCAGACATGTACACAAGCTCCTTTCACAGAGACACCAGCAGTCTCAGGTGAGTCACAGGGAAGCCTGAAGTTGGCAACTGCTGGCTTCCCTAGTCTCTGAGAGGTTTGTAGTTAGCCCATAGATGTGTATTAAATAAAAAGTCTGACGTGTAGGCTATAGGTTTTAAAATAAGCAAATAGACCTCTTGCATGCAGACTGGGCATTTCAGTCTACTACTTCTGTACTGTACACTGAGGGGAATCCAATAGTTGTTCAGAAGTGTGTTGTTTAGCTTCCACATATCACTAGACCTCCTCACTTTCCTTTTATTGCTGATTCCTCTTGTTCTTGATAGTTTCATACCATTGCAGTCAGAGAAGATAGTATGATTTCAGCCTTCTTAAATTTGCCAAGATTTATTTTCTAGTCTATCATATCATCTATCCTGGAGAATGTTCCATGTGCACTTGAGAAGAATGTGTATTCTGCTGCTGTTGGATGCAATGTTTTGTATATGTCTTTGAAGTCTGTTCTAAAGTGTGGCTCCATTCCAATGTTTTCTTGTTAGTTTTCTGTCTGGATGATCTATCCATTGCTGATATTGGGGTACATTGAAATCTCCCATAGTTACTATATTGTTGTCTACTTCTCTCTCAAGATCTGTTAATTGCTTAATATATTTCAGTGCTTGGGTGTCAGAAGTGTATGTATTTACAATCATTGTATCTTCTTGATGTAATGACACTTTTATCATTTTATAATGACCTTCTTTGTCTCTTGTTACCCTTTTTGGCTTGAAGTCTATTTTCTCTGATATAAATATTGCTATGCCTGCCTTCTTTTCACTTCTGTGTGCTTGGAATATCATCTTCTGTCCTTTCACTCTGAGCATATGTGTCTTTAGAGCTAAAATGAGTCTCCTATAGGCAGTGTATAGTTGAGTTGTGTTTTTTTATTTTTTAATCCATCCAGCCACTTTGTGCCTTATAATTGGTGAGTTCAATCCGTTTACATTTAGGGTAACTATTGATATTAAGGATTTACTATTGCCATTTTATCTTTTGCCTTCTGGTCATTTTGTCTCTTCACCATTTCTTTTCCCTTCTCTTTCTGTTTACCTTTGTAAGTTAGTGGTTTTCCATTGTGATTTGCTCAGTCTCCCCTTTAATTGTTATGTTTTGTGTCTCTTCTCTATATCTCTGCTTTGTGGTTACCATGAGGTTTACATGGTAACATGCCATAGATAAAGTAGTTTGTTTTTCTGCTGAACGTATTTTCTCTTCATTCACCTATAAAGTTTCCATCTTTTTACTCTTCCCCCTTTATATTTTTGATGTCACAAATGGTATCTTTTTATGCTGTGATTTCATTAGCAAGTTGTAGTAGCTATTGCTATTTTTTAGAATCGTTTCCTTTAATCTTTATGTGTTATTAAGAGTTTAATGTGTCATTCTAAAAAATAGCATTATAGCATTCTTATTCTGACTGTTTATCTCCTTAATCAGAGTCATGTGTACTTTTATTTTCTCATTTCAGCTTGAAGACCTCCTTTCAATATTTCTTGTAAGGCAGGTCTAGTGATGATGGACTCCCTCAGCTTTTGTTTGTCTGGAAAAGCCTTCATTTCTCCTTCATATCTGAAGGATAACTTTGCTGGATAGAATATTCTTGACTGACAATTTTTATCTTTCAGTATTTTGAATATGTCATTCCACTCTATAGAGCTTCTGCTGAGAAATCTGTCAATAGCCTAATGGGGATACCTTTGTAGGTTATTCTTTTTTTTTCCTCCTGGCTGCCTTTAAAACTCTTTATCATTGACTTTTGACAGTTGTGATATAATGTGCCTTGGAGACGGTCTTACTGTGTTGAGCTAGTAAGGTGTTATTTTAGCTTCACGGACTCATATATCCAGTTCCTTTTCAGGTTTGGGAGCCTCTCAGCTATTATTTCTTAAAATAAACTCTTTACTCCTTTCTCTCTCTCCTCATTCTGAGATGCCCATTATTCCTATGTTGGCTTTTCTAAGGGAGTCAGATAGCTCTTGTGAGATTTCCTTACTGTTTTAAACCTTAATTGTCTCTCCTCTTCCACTTGAATCATTTCTATATTCTATTCTCAAGCTTACTAATTCTCTCTTCCATATGATCTGCTCTATTTCCAATGCATTCTAATATATTCTTCTTCTCATTTATTGAGTTCCTTAGCTCCAGAATTTGTTTAGTCCTTTTTTAGAAACTTAATCTCTCCGGTAAAGCATTCCTTCTGTTCTTTAATTTTATTCCTGAGATTATTGCATTACCTTTCTGAGTTTTCTTGCAGGTTGTTGAATTGGTTCATAAGAGCCATTTAAAATTCTTTATCAGTAATATCACAGTATCCCATGTCTTTGAGCTCAGTTTCTGAAAAATTGTCATTTTGTTTTTGTGATACAGTGTTACTGTGATTTTTTGTGGTGTTTAATGAGAAGTACCTCTGTCCCCACATTTGTTCCCTACTTTTCTTATTTCAAGAAAGGTATTGCTTACTTTGATTTTAACAGTTCCAACAGGCGGGTAGTTAGCAACCTTCCTTGTGTTTTCCAGAAGATGGTGCTATAGCACAAGTTTTTCGTTTCTCTTATTGTAGCTGACTGACCACTAGGGTTGGGAGCCAGTACGTTAAAAAACAAAAGAAAAGGAAGAAGGGTAGCAGTGGTGGGATGGGAGATATATACTTAGCACTGGGGCTTTGGGTACCCACAGCCCTGTGTGGGGATCCTCAAGTTGGGGTTGGAGGGTGTCCCAGAGGCACATGGGCAGTCTCTTGCCTCCTGGGGCAGACAGCAGGAGATACTTTCCTTCAGTCCTTTTGCCTCCTTCTCTTTCTTTTCCCTCCCCCCAGTCACTGCCATCTCTCCTCAGAGAGAACAACTGGTCCCTCCAGCGTCAGCACCCACATGACCAGGCAGAGACACAAACACACACCCCTGCCCTCCACTCACTGCCTTTACCTTCCACCTCCTGGGTCAGAAAGGTTGTGCTGCCTTGTTGCCAAACCTTCTCTGCCATCATTACCTCTGCTGCTACAGGCTCCACTGCCTTTGCAACAGTCTCATACACCCATTTTGAGGTGCATAGATGGATGGATATCTCAGGTGTCTTGACATGCTATACCTGGGTACTTTTTTTCAGTTATGGATTTCCAATTACTTGTAAATCAGTGGGGAGGGGAAAGAGAAACAATTACCTTACCATGGTACTGATGTCGCTCTCCTTCTCTGAGTAACTTTAGAATAATTATTTTGAAGTCTTTGTCAGGCAGTTCATGGATGTCCACTTCTTTGGGGTCAGTTACTAGAAGTTTACTGTGTTTTATTGGTAGTTACATGACTCCTTGATTCTTTGTGATCTCTGGAGCCTTGTGTAGGTGTCTGTGTATTTGAAGAAGCAGTCACCTCTTCCAGAATTTATGGACTGACTTTGGTTAGGAACAACTTTGACTCGTGGGTGGGGACATCCTGGAGCATGCTATGTTTCTAGGTTTAGTGGTGCCAGGTGCCAAATGCAAGGACATATGATGGGTTAGTATCTGGGGAGGCATCATGGCTCTTTGGCTTAGGCTGCTGGGGTCCACAGCATTGTGTGGTTTTTGGCTAGTGCTGTGGGGGGCAGGCTAGAGTGTCTTCAAGGTCTGTTGGGGTCCTCATTAGCGCCTGCAGGTCCTGTGGTTAGGGGGCCAGGGCAGGTAGTGCTAGTGGCTGGAGCTTGTGGTATGCGCACACATTCAGCTACAGGACGCAACTTTAAGTGCCTGTTTAGTGGCAGCAGCCTGTTGCAGACACACATAGTGGTGGGGGCCAGGCCAATAGAGAAGGCCAGGCCAACTGTGGGGACAGTGGCAGCTATGAGAGCCCTGGCTGTTGGTGTGCACTACTGGGGTTGCTGGATCTTGCCATGGGCACACAGCATTGGAGGCTGGTGTTGGGAGTCAGACTGCAGGCATGCGGGTGCACAGCTGGATAAGCGAGTTGCAGATGAGCCCCATGGTACAGGCCAGTCACAGGAAACAGGATCAGTGTGCACTTCTGTGGCTGCAAGATCTTGCCATGTGTGCATGTGCATCAGTGGAGGCTGATGCAGGTGCACAGCTGGAGGGCCTAGTTCTGAGTGTGCACACACATGGCACACAGCTGCAGGGCCTATGCTGGTGTCTTGGACTGATGTAGTTGTAGAAGACTGAGCTGGCTGCCAGTGTGAGTGCTGGGCTCTAGCAAGGGTTGGAGGTGAGGAGGGAGCTGGGTGGGACTTAGCAGATGACTATGACATGAATACCTGTGGGGAAAAAAAATGGTAAAGTCTGAAAAGAGGCCATGGTGGCTATGCTGGCCATTGGTTTCTTCAGTGGTGAAGGCTGCTGGAGTCCTCTGCCAAGAGTTTATTAAGATCTGCAGTTGCTCATGGGGGCCTGAATGGCTCAGTCAGTTAAGCATTTGAGTCTTGATCTCAACTCAGATTTGATCGCAAGGTCATGAGTTCAAGCTCCACATTGGGCTCTGTACTGGCTGTGGGGCTTACTGTTTTTTAAAAAGGAACAAGAACTGTGCTTGCTTCTGATGCATGGCTGATACTGGTAGCCTTTGTTTTTCCTCCATGTTCCTATAGGGTAAAACTGAAGTGGGTCCTTCATTTCATCAGAAAGCTGGAGAAACTGTTCACTCCACTCTCCCTCTCCCAACTAGGGGAACCGTTTCTAGTTGGGGAGCTCCCTCCTGGTGCTGAGTAATGACAGCCTGGGAAGTGGGATGATGATACAAGCAAAATGCAGCGATTTTCCTCTTATTCACCCACTGTCTGTTTCACGGTGTTGCTAAAGTTTCTTAAGTGCACTCCAGATCTTTCCCAGAGCTGTTTTTGTTCATGAATAGCTGTTAAACTGTTGATCTTTGTTGCGGGGAGGGGGGGCGGGCAGGTGGAAGCTGGGGTCTTCTCTACCACCACTGTGGTGACATCATCCAGGCCTTACTTTTTAAAATGTTTCTCAATGAATGGGGGCGCCTGGGTGGCTCAGGCAGTTAAGTGTCCAACTTTGGCTCAGATCATGATCTCATGGTGTGTGGGGTTGAGCCGTGTGCTGAGAGCTCAAAGCCTGGAGCCTGCATAGGATTGTGTGTCTGTGTGTCTGTGTCCCTTCCCCACTCGCACTTTGTCTCTCTCTCTCAAAAATAAATAAAAATGCTTCTCAGTGGAAGAAGATCTAGTCAGTTGAAAAACATTTTACAAAGAAGAATAAACTGGTTGCTCAGAATACTCTGGATTCTTTTTTTTTTTAAAGCAATTTGCACCTCCCCCCCACACCCCATTCAGAATGCTTGCCACTTTCTACAAAGTCCTGCAAGACAGACAAAGTTGGCCCAGGAGTAGCCAGTCTGGAAGAAGAGATGGAGGAAAACATAGCTTTGCTTGGAAAAGTGCTCTGCCTGCTACTTACACTCTAAATTACCTGGAGCTTCTGCAATTTGGAACTTTATAGAGGTTAAAAAGCTAATTTCCATTATTGATGGAGAAGGTTATCTAAGGGTAAGAAAAGAATAGCCTTAGCAAGAGACAATATTAGGGCTCCAGGCCTTCCTCATACATTTTCCCTGAGAAGCTTTCTACCACAGAGGAGAGGGAGGACCACCAGAAAAATAAGTGATTAAATCTGGTGTCTGCCCACAGGAAGCTACTGACTGAAAGTGCCCTAAGGCGGTAGCCATGATTAGCTTAGAGCTAAAGGGAAGAACAGAGCACACAGGCCTAGGGGTTAAAAAAATCTTCAGACTTAAATCCCATATCAAAATAACTCTTTGACTATGGTTATTCACACATGGGATTGACAAAAAGCCTCCTAAGAAAAATCCATGGAAGCTTCAAAGAAATGCCAGGCCTGACTGGCCAAAAGCCAATGACTGACTCTTCAGCCCCAAAGGCAATCCTGGGACTCCTGTATCCACATACATAGGGAGTGGGCTGCAAAATCTATGTAGGAATGGAATGTTCTCCAATAGTCAAAGAAGATGTGACCATTGAGGATAACGGGAAGATTCTCCCAGAGGACAGAACAGGACTGACAAACAGATGGTTCAACCATAAGCTGATTCCACTATTCCTACAGAAATTCCTCACCATTCCAGCCCAGTAGGATTCTGTGTATGCCATGACCTACTGACAGCTTCAGGTTTAATGTTTGTACTGTGGTCCTCTTGCTACTTCTCCACACATTGTAGACTGGGAATGTGGAAGGTAGACGAACCATGGCTTCATGGGGAACCTGCATGTGCACCTGACAAAGAGAGATAAAAATGACTCAAACTGAATGCAAGAACTAGATGAACTCTTGGGGAAAGAATGACCCCTCCATATAAAGTATATACTTGATGAAAAGATAAGTATGGGTATTGGAAACCTAGAGGGGTGAACTGTAGCAGATTATAATATTTAAAATTTTTTTTAACGTTTTGTTTATTTTTGAGAGAGAGATAGAGACAGCATGAACAGGGGAAGGTCAGAGAGAGAGGGAGATACAGAATTTGAAGACAGTCTCCAGGTTCTGAGCTAGCTGTCAGCACAGAGACCGACACAGGGCTGGAACACACGAACTGTGAGATCATGACCTGGGCCGAAGTCGGATGCTTAACCAACTGAGCCACACAGGCACCCCTGTAGCATATGATATTAGCCGGGTTCAACTGCAGAAAACAAACTAGCCATTTTAAGGTAGAGATGAAGGATTAAGTTCTAGGCCAGACCTTCAATAATAATTTCTAGAAAAACTTTGCAAATCTAGTTACTAGTAGAGATGTCATTTCTGCCACCAACAGGAGACCATCATTGGAGCTACTGGCTTTAGGAGCACATGCCCAGGATCATTTATCATCACTTAGACTATCACCATCACTGCTGGCTTCAGAACTATGCCGAATCTGAGATGTGCATGCTCTACAGCAGGTCCATTGCTACCAATGAAGCTAGCAACTTGCCACTAAAGTACTGACACAGAAAAAGCCAGTGCTTTGGTGCCTGACTGTGCTTTCTAACAGAAAGGATCAAAAGAAGCAACAGAATGGCTGTCACCTCACTCACTTCTACCTCCTAAATCATGCTAATCAGTGCATCTGATTAGCAAAATCTAAATAATGCAGAATCCCAGTTGAAAAGTTGTTTTTAGCTTTCTAGTCTTTGCAATACAAAATGGTACACTAAAAGGTGGGTGGGGTGAATATTTAGAGAGCCAATTGACCTTATCCACCATGTAGGTACTATAGGTTGGCTTGCTTCATGTTAATTCCCAGCCTCCTTCCCGTTTGCTTCCTCTACAATAGAGGCTGGAAAGATAAATGCTCTATCACTTCCCAGTCTGTCTTATAAATGGAGGTGCCCTTGTGAAAACAGTTCTGGCCAATAAGATGTAAGCAGACGTTGAGGCGCCTGGGTGGCTCAGTCGGTTGAGCATCCGACTTTGGCTCAAGTCATGATCTCCCTGTTCATGGGTTCAAGCCCTGTGTCAGGCTCTGTGCTGACAACCAGCTCAGAGCCTGGAGCCTGTTTCAGATTCTGTGTGTCCCTCTCTCTCTGCCCCTCCTGCTCATGCTGTCTCTCGCTTGCTTGCTCTCTCTCTCTCTCAGAAATAAATAAAACATTAAAAAAATTTTAATATTAAAAAAAAGATTATGCGGCGCCTGGGTGGCTTAGTCGGGTAAGCGTCCGACTTTCGCTTAGGTCATGATCTCGCAGTTCGTGGGTTCGAGCCCCGCGTCGGGCTCTGTGCTGACTGCCAGCTCAGAGCCTGGAGCCTATTTCGGAGTCTGTGACTCCTCTCTCTGACCCTCTCCTGCTCACGCTGTCTCTTTCTCTCTCTCTCTCCTGGAAATAAATAAAACATTAAAAAAAAAAGATTAAGCAGAAGTTTGCTAAGCAGATTCAGGAAAGCATTGCTTTCCCCCTAAAGAGAAACAAAACAGCTGATGGAAGCTTTATTTCCTTCCCTTTTCTTTCTTCCTAAAATGGGAATGTGATGCCTAGAGGTATGGCCATCTGTTGACCATAATGGAGAAAACTAACAAACTAAGAGTGATAGAGCAAAGACACAAAGAGCCTGAGTCTTTGATTACATTGAGCAGCTACAACGACCGTGGATTATCTACCTTAAATTCTTGTTGTATGAGGAAAATAAACCCCTATTTGTTTAAGCTACAATTAGATTTTTGAACACTTTCAGCAAAATATTCCTATATGAAAAACATCTTCCTATCATAGAATGGTTATGAAAATGACATGATATGCTTTATGTATGTATCTTTCTTCACTGTATATATGCCTCCTACCTGGAGTTAAAGCACAGATGGAAAGAGTGTGATAGAAATGCCAGAAAGCTTTGAGGGAATCCCAGCCAAGGGATTCTTAGAGTAGAACTCTTAGAGTAGCCTCAAGTTCAGGGAGTTTGGCCAGGATTCTAAGAAACTCACTGCCTGGGTGGTAAAAGACCCATGCTGGGGCAAGTGTGTAGGCAGATGAGCCTAAGAGGCACTTGAGCCTAAGACTCTCATACTTCAGGGTGGTTCCAGAAGACATAAAAAGTTCCTGAGCTCCCAATGGAGGTGAAAAAGTGATGAGAGCCAGAGGAGACAAAGAAGGTTGAGTCAGAATTCAAAAGGACCCCCAAGACTAGGGCAGGTGAGGACCGGGTATAGTCTCATGTTACTAAAGACTGGCATAAAAACAAGATGCCCTTGCCCCATGCCAAGTTGTCTAATGAACTCTCAGGGTAAATTAGATCACACACACACACATTTGGCAAGAAGTTGGGTAACCTCAGATCTTAGAGTTGATTGAATATTTGCTACATTTTAGGCCAGACTGACTGAGTCAAAATGAAGAGGTAGGATTGAACATTCTCTACCATCAAGAAAAATAAAAGTCCAAAAACTAAATTGTAATCAGTTATAGCACCTTGATCTATAAATTTTAAACTACTGCAATATTCTTTACAGTACAGTTTTAGATCATGTAAGGAAATGCCCCTCTATAGCTTTTCTTTTTCAGAAATTATTTGAGGGCCGCCTGGATCTCAGGTGGTTAAGTGTCCAACTCTTGACTTTGGCTCAGGTCATGATCTCACAGTTTACAAGTTTGCACTGGGCTCTCTGCTGACAACACAGAGCATGCTTGGGATTCTCTCTCTCCCCCTGTCTTTCTGCCTCTCCCCTGCATATGTTTACTTGCTTGCTCTCTCTTTCTCTCTCTCAAAAATAAATAAATAAACTTAAAATATAAATTATTTGACTCTTCTCCCTTTTTCATTCCATCTATTAAACTCTGAATTATTTTGTCAAATTTCCCAAAGCCCATATATAAGTCTATATTGTAATCAAGAGAAAAATAAGATAAAAAATGTAATGTTATATTTGAAGTCAAAGAAAAAAGAAAATATATAAAGTTAATCCAGTTATTCTTTTTATCCATGAGGAGAAAACATTTATTTCTCAGTTACTGGATTCAAATCAGTGGGGCCCTAGGACTCTGAAGTGGGTTTGGTTTCTGGAAACCTGTGCTGACATAAGAAATAGGCAGGGCTGATCTGAAGCTTTGGGGACATGAAACAAATACAGAAGCAAGAATATTCAAGGAGCAAGTCAGGCCTAGGAATTCATATAGCAGATCAGCCTCACATCCAACAGGTACTGAGTAGAAAGGCAAAATACATTGCAACTGAAGTTAGAAATGAAACTAGTTCATGAGGGCAATTGGAAGGAAGTTTGGAAAGATAACTTCCAATGGGGAGGTTGAGTGCCAGGCTCTCATGGAGCTTTGCCTGTGTTTGGGGAAGCAGTTGTGGGAACCAAGTTTGTTGAGATACTCAGGAAGAAGGACTTCTCAAACAGAGCTTTCAATAGGAGTTACAGCTATACGGTGGGAAACTATTCTCTTATCTTCGCATCTCTGATATGCTATCCACTGTTTGCATGCATTGCCTTCTGCCTGGCCCATTAGCTTAAGTATCTACCTAATACTTTCATTTGGTCCTATCCTTGGTCTCCTTTTGATCACCTCCTTTACTCTCCAGCTCAAAGCCCAGTTCTAGTTTCACCCTGAGCCCAGCCTGTGTACGTAGCATCCTGTTATCTCTTCTTCTACCTTTTATTCCCTAAGCCCCCTTCACCATTAAGCAGCATATTTTTGTGGGATTATGCTAATTAAAAATTGAGGACATCTTGGGGCATCTGGGTGGCTCGATCAGTCAAGTGTCTAACTTAAGCATTCATCATGATCTCACAGTTTGTGAGTTCAATCTCCACATTGGTCTCTCTGCTGTCAGGGCAGAGCCTACTTTGGACGCTCTGTTTCCCTCTCTTTCTGCCCTCCCCCACTCATTCTCTCTCTCTCTCTGTAAAATAAATAAACTGGAAAAAAGTTGAGGACATCTGGTTATATACCCCCCAAAAATTGGAAACAGGTGTTCAGACAAAACCTTGTACACAAATATTCATATCAGCATTACTCATAATATCCAAAAAGTGGAAACAACCCAAATGTCCATCAACTGAGAAATGAATAAGCAAAATTTGGAATATATAATCAAATCTCATTATTCAAGGTAGTTATGTTCTTTAAAGTCACTGTAAACACTGAATTAGCAAATATTGAACTCTTGCTCCTAGAGGAAATACAGGGATGGGTTTTTGCAAGCCTCTGGTCACTACATTTGCATCAACTGTTCAATGCATAACCTTGTCCTAAGTGTGTTTCCATTTAGAGTCATTTTAATATATATTGTTTAATATATACTCATTAACATCAGGCTTGGCCAACAGCACCGTAACTCGTTCCTGAACAAAGCTTATCTGACACACTTATAATCCTCCATAATGCATATCACAGCCTTCTTGCACTTAGAAACACTAACTAGATAGCCCTACATTTGGGGGCCATTTTAAGGAGTTAAAAGCACTAAGAAAAAGCACAAGCATGCAAAAAGCATGGAGCTAAATGAGCTCTGAATAAAAGACACTTATATATAAGAACTGAAACAAGAAAGCAGAGTGTCATCTTGTTCCACAGCAGCTGGGAACAGACAGTCAGGTGACTCAGAATTTCCAACATTCTGCATACATGCATGTCTATGAATGACTGCAAAAGCACCGTGCGCATGGGGATCACAAACAAATTTTAGCAAGCAGACAAATTTGCAAATATGGACTCCAGAAATAAGGAGAATTAACTGAATATATAATCAAATATTATTCCCATAAAAAGTATTGAAGTACCATTACATGTAGCAGTAAAACATTTTGTTTCATGAAAGAAGCCAGACCCAAAGGGCCACGTATTGTATGATTCCTTTTATATGAAATATCCAGAATAAGCAAATCCATAAAGACAGAAATAAGAATAGTGGTGAGCCTTGGGCTGGGGAAGGAGTGGGAAATGTAAATGAGTGTTTGGTGGGTACGAGGTATCCTTTTGGAGTGATGAAATTGTCTAGAACTAGGTAAGTGGTGATGATTGCACAACACTGAGAATATACTAAATGTCAATGAATTGTATAGGTTGAAATAGTAGATTTTATGTTATGTTTACTTTACCACAATTTTAAAAATTGGGAAACCAGTGTCTCTAGGAAATAAAATAAGCCCTCTTGTTTAGAAGGCTGTGTTTTTCATAGACTTCTTTAAACAAGAGAAAATACTATGGTTTGCCTGTTTTCTATGCCAAATATCACTATGCCAGCATCCTCAAATATATGTTCATTATTTACATGCTTTAATTTACATAGAAATTATAAGCTCATTAAAATAATGCTTTTCAGGAAAAAAAACTGAGGGCATAGTCTTCTCATGAACTCAGTTTTTTTCTTTGTGAGTCCAAAATAAATGGTACTAGTATTGAGCTTTTCGTGGGTCTAATAATAAAGTCTAGAATCTGCAGGATTGGCTGGACAAACATAGTTCTTGACATATTACTGCAAATAGGCTTCTTCCTTAGATGGGCCAATTCAAGGTCAAGACCACCAGGAAGAAATGGGCAGCGATTACTCTATGTCCTGCTTGGTTGGACCCAATCTTCGTAACAGATGTAGAGATTGAATAAGTTGATAATGCAACTGACTCCTTTCTAATGGAATTCAAGTAGTAAAACCAAGTCTTTTGCCTGGAAAAATGGATATCCCTCCCCACAGATATAGACTGAGGGAATACCCATAGACAAAGCCAGAACGTCTCCATTCAAGCATGAGAATCCTGAACTTGAAGCTTTTACATCACACCCAGAGAATGGTGGAGATTGTCAAGGTATAATTGAACAAGTGTGAGTTTAAGGCATTGTTTTATAGATGGTGAGTAGGAGAACAAGGATTTCCTATTTGTGCTAGTGCTTAGAGATTATGTTAGTTGGGGAAGCAGGTCCCAAGCTGGGATTAAATATGTGAGGATTTTATTAGGAGGGACAGTCTGTGAAATAAAAGGAGGAGGAAGCCTGACAGGGCTGGAAGAGCCATCAGTTCATGAAGCACGTCTGAACCTAGGGGAAGAGTGGGAAGAAAAGGTGGATGAAAGTGTCCTAAGCTG
Source organism: Proteles cristata cristata (assembly GCA_017311185.1). NCBI lineage: Eukaryota > Metazoa > Chordata > Mammalia > Carnivora > Hyaenidae > Proteles > Proteles cristata. The sequence continues at coordinate 972,962 of JAESUZ010002979.1, forward strand.
CCATAGTCCCAGAAGGGTTCCGCAAGACTGTTGAGGGAGTCCCTAAGCCAAAGTAATCATCAGAAGATTCCTGTATCTCCTGGAAGTAGGCCGACCTTAGTATCCCTGCTGGACTCTGTTATGGACTACGGGTAGCCTATGGGAAGCATGGCCTTGGAACAAAAGTAACAACGGATTTCAGAGCGCAGGAGCTCTCCATCAGTTACATTCCTGGTAGCTGATGGACTAGTCAGCACAACCTCATGGCAGTCACAGAAAGGGGGAGAGGGCCATGCCAGCAGAATGAAGAAGATCCTAACTGCCCTCCTGGTCACTCTGAGGATTACTTTAGTCTGTCTAAAAATCTCAAAGCCGGGCCAGAGTGGGAACAGAGCTAAGAGTCCCACTGTGCAAGTAGTCTTCACCTCTTTTAGTCCCTTCTGTACACAAAACTTTATCCATGTATTAACCAATTAATCATACCTGTTAATTACTTCCTCAAGAGAAGTAACATTTTAACCTTTCTTTTCCCCTCTCTTCTGTTCTCTATTCCTCTTTTTTCTACTTCTTACACAACTCTCCCTCTGATTTCATACTTTTACCTACCTTAGCTGTGCCCACATTACCCAAGGTAATAAGAGGTTGCTGACTTTTGTTATTTACAATGTTAACTTGGTCCAAAGGTGACTGTGATTAATAACATCAGGTGCCATTTATGACCAGATCCTAGACTTTGACGTAGATTGATAAAGGGCAGATAGGAACATGGTCTCTGGCAGCTGGCTCTTATCACTTATGTTCTCCATTTCACTTTCTCTTTTATTCCCTGTTCTTAGACCATCTCCCCTCCACCCTCCCCACAACACACACTTACCCTTCAATACTCACATTCCTAAAATTTTCCTGCTGCATTGTAATTTTGCTGCCTCTGTAGCTTCTGTCATGGAACTAGACCTGGCGTTCAACAGGGCAGTAGAGAAAAAACCCAGAAAGCACCTTCCCCAGTATACTCAGTCCTAGCATTCACAGCTCCCTACACTAGATCTCAAGATCCCACCTTCCCTACTTCCTAACTCTACAAGGTCCATGTTAAAGTCTCCCTGTTGGGCAGGCACTGGGTTGGGAGAAAGAAGGAAAGGAGCCATGTGGCAAGAGCCAAGGCAAGTTGGGAGCACTGGGTATTTAGCGACACCAGGTCTGCAGTAGTTCTGAGGGAGAAAAATGGTACCATAAAAGATTGGCATTGTGAAAGAGCTTTCTAGTGGTCAAGATTCATAAAATTGTATCAAGTTAGGGCCTTTAAAAAACTATGTTCCTGTGGGTGGTAGCACTGTGCACCTTCTATATGGAAATGCTTGCTTAAAACCACAATTATAGATTGTGTTCTCAGCAACTGAGTACCAGAAAAATGGGAACCTTAGGGTATCAGACTTTAGTACCCATTTGTTACTTTTAGCAATGATACCTAACAATTTATTGTCACATCATTAATTAGTTTATCTCATGCAATCTTCACAGTAATCCTAAGGGGTAGGTACCATTAACATTCCCTTCTTATAGGTGAGGAATATGAAGCTTAGAGAAGATAGACGCTTCCCTGAGCTCATACAGAAGTTAAGAGGACTGGGATTCAAACCAAGGGCTCCAAGTACTGTCAGCTAGCTGTGCACTGGACAACTCCTGGAATAACTGTTCACAGAGACCATGATGGCTTCATTGGAGTTGTTCAGTGCAGGAGTCTCTTGCCAGATTTCATAGTTTTATATCCTGGAGTTCCAAAGGGAAGGGGTAGAGTTCAGAGAAGCCAGTATCACATCTTTCTCCCTATTATTTGCCTGGATGTGGTTGTTGGGACACTGTTGCCCTACTTCATTCCAGAAAAGAACAAACGTGTTGCCATCATATGCACTTTGGAGAGGTTTATCTAACAACTGCCAAGTTTTAAGCTTTTTAGATCACTGGCATCTGCCTGAAATGATGCTAACAACAGTTTCAAATGCCTGTGCTTCCCCCCCAACCCCAACTGGAAAGAAGAGTTATATAGAGCAATTAGTGTCTTTACAATTACACTAGCACTAATTTATGGGGTATACAACAAAATCAGATATAGATCTAGCTTCTGCCTATTAGCATCTCCCACATAATAAAGATATAAGCCTAAAAATAAGACAGAAGTATATACAAAGGGGAAGGAAGGAATGGAGGAAAGAGCCCAAACCCCGCAGTTTGCCTGGAAAGGTTGTGGGGTTGTAAGGTGTGTGATAAGCAAATCTACAATCCCATCTCCACCCCATCTGTGGGTTGCCAGCAGGGAAGGGAAGCGCAGATACCTTGATCTTGAGTCCTGCTGATGACTGTGTATTTACATTCCATATAAAAAGTGTATATCAATTTCCTAAAAGTGCAGATCTGAATTTTCTTCTGAAGTAGACAGTTCTCTTGGGGTACAGGTAGAGAACTATAAATGATCCTTTAATTGTGCTAAAGCCAAATCCAGAAGGAAAAAAAAAAAAAACAAAACAGTGTGAGCTAAAACTTTTCTGCTGGTTCTTATGCAAAAGGTTTGGTTCCTTTTGGTGGAGAAATTATTTTTGTGTTATATCTTTTTAGATTTTTGTAGTTTTCCTAGGGACATTGAAAGTGGAATTTTGAGGCTGGCAAATGGTGAGAGAGGGGATGCAGGAGACAGTGAGACATCCCCCAGAGTCATGGGGAGAGATGATCAGGGACAGCCAGCAACTCCCTATAAAGATGCGGGTTGGCTCATGGGTTCTAGAAAGAGCTGACCATCTGACATCTCACTTTGTGTCCCTTCTGCCCCATAATGGCAACCTATCTGCTGCCTCTCTTTCCACTAAAACACTATAAAAAAAGCTTTTGTTAATCATCTCAATTTGGTTGCAGACTCCAGGGAGAGCTAGCTGCCTTGGGAATCCCAGGCTTTAGAACAAAGAGAACCAGAAAGAAGGTCCAGCATCCTGGAGAAATAGTAATCATGTAGAGAAACACGGGGATTAGGACAGAGTCCAGAGAGAGTGAACACCCTACTGGGAAGACTAAGAAACCTGCAAGAAGGGATGGATTTCTAGCTATGCAGCATGGGTCTTAAAGTTACTTTGCTTGAATATTAAAGGAAGAAAACCTGGAGATCTTGAAGACATCTTGATTTTACTGGCTGGAGTCCAGAGGGGGCAGCAAATTATTAGCTGAAGCTCATCTCCCTGGGTTTTGAAAGGAACTTATCTTTATACATTTCCCCACATCTCCTTGTTCTCCACCCCATCCTGCAAAAGACATCCAAGGAGGAAAAATAGGTTTAATGCAGTTCTAGAAAAAATACAAAAGAGAAGAAGAGAAGAAGAAAATTGGGGGGTGGGGGAGGAAATCACCAGAAAGTTTCTGAACTGCTATCTATCCCTTGAAAAGTGGAAGTTGGGGAGCAGGGTTGGGGCCGCAGGGAAGTGGCCAAACTTGCAAGCAATCAGCTGTTATTGTTAAAATGTTAACAAAACATTTCAGTGTTCCATCTACTTAGCCAGAAGTCGCTGGTTTATTTGTTCAGGGTTTTCCAGTCACTTTGTTTGCCATGTGAAGTGCTTGCTTATCCCCAAGACCTCTGCCAGCTTTGTCCTGCCCTAGACAACAAGCAATTGCTAGCCTTCCCCATAATGAATAAATGGGTGTGCAAATGTCACTGCTCAAATTCTGAGCTACAACAATGTCAGAGACCACCCCCCAAAAAACAGAAAGATAAGTTTGCTCAGGAGCCCACACATTTTAACAGCCCTATTGAGGTGTAATCGACACAAAATAAGCTGTACATACTTTAAGTGTACAACTGTTAAGTTTCAGCAGATGTATGCACCCCTGAAATCACCTCCACAATCAGGATAGGGGCCCATCATTTTAATAAACATGTATTGATGTTTCCTGAGATGGTTTCTTTTTGAGTCAAGTATCTCATCAAATGAAATAAACTTCTAAAATGTTTTAAGAGAAAGTACCTGTATTGCAACTATCTTCACCCACTTTTTTGTGGTCTGTCAGGCTCCATCAGTGGGAAGTTTGACAAGATTCCAGTGTTGATTTCCTTGGTTCTCCTGCAGAATATGTCTGTGGAACGTGGAGAGTGTGGACATGTTTGTGTGGGATAGGAGTCACAGTAAGTTTCCAACACATTCAGCATGGGCTCTCACAATGTTAAGCAGACGAAAGCAGTGGGATAGAAGAAACAGGAGGAAGTGGAAAAGCACTGAGCAACTCGGCTGTGGCAGGAACTTCAAAAGACCCAGGCAGCTAGGTGGTCACACTCTGGGAGAATCAGACATTAGCACACAGGTCTAAACCATTTCCATCCTGAACGCGGGAACACAAAATTCAATCCTGCGGGATCATGCAAGAGATGAATTCACTGAAACAGCGGGGAAGTTTGAAAAGAAATAAAGCACTTCTTTCAAACTGGAGTTTTACACAGACATAGGAAACCAATTCCATGTTTTCAGTCACACGTCTTTGCTTTCAGAGTTTCCCTATTTCTGAAATACAGCAACTGGCCCTAGCAAAGAGAAATGAAAACACAGCAGGCACGGAAATCAGCCTTCTAAATCCTAATTCCTTCCTGATGTACAGCTCAAAAACTCTATTTGAATTTGCAGTTATTGGAGCTTTTGCATTTTAGAGGAGTATCTCTAGACACAGGAAAGAAAGGAGTTACGTTTCCAAGGAACGAAAGTATTTGAAGTAGGGGCGCCTGGGTGGCTTAGTCGGTTAAGCGTCCGACTTTCGCTTAGGTCATGATCTCGCGGTTCGTGGGTTCGAGCCCGCGTCAGGCTCTGTGCTGACTGCCAGCTCGGAGCCTGAAGCCTGTTTCAGTCTGTGACTCCCTCTCTCTCTGACCCTCCCCTGCTCACACTGCCTCTCTCTCTCTCTCCTAGAAATAAATAAAAAATATTAAAAAAAAAAAGAAAGAAAGTATTTGAAGTATTCTGTTACTCATTTGAATAGCATTAACATCCAGGAGGGAAATACGTAAAGGTCCTTAGTACCTAAAATTATGTTTTCATTTTGGAACACAGAAGCTTCAGTGTGAACATCCTACCCTGAATTTCTTAGAGTGATAGTCACTATGGCAACACTACCACATGTCATGCAGATGTCTGCCCCAAGCCAGTTGACTTTAAACTACAATTTTTAAAGATTTGGCTTGACACATGGTAAATAACACCACCAAAACATTGATTTTCCCATCAGACCACTGGGTACTCGGTAAAGGCTACATAGGGGTCTGCTGCCCTGCATAGAAAGGGCTATAACTTTCCTATCACAATAAACTTCTATAGAGAACTGCTTGTGTATCTCCTCTGCATCCTCTCCTAAGCCCCTCTCCCATATCTTCATAATCTATGTCTGCCAGCATCAATGTACTAAATTGTTCTCACCCAATCACATTACCTCACGGTTGTCAAATTCAATAATTTGTAGCCTTCATCCTTCTTGAACTTTCAGCAACATTCTACAGTTTATCACTGTTATGAGTTGAATTGTGTCTCCCTCCCCAAATTCATATGTTGAAATTTTAACCCCCAGTATCTTACCATGTGATCTTACTTGGAAGTGGGGTCATTGCGGATGTAATTACCTTAAAATGACATCATACTAGAGGAGGGTGGGCCCCTAATTCAATATGACTGGTGGTGTTATAGGAAGGGGAAATTTGGAAACAGACATACAAAGAGGGAAGACTGTATGAATAGACACAGGGAGAATGCCCTGTGAAAGGTAGAGATTGGAGTGATAAGCCAAGGAATGCCAAGGATTGCCAGCAAAGTACTAGAAGCCCTAAGAGAGATCTGGAGTGATTCTTCCTCACAGAACCAGAAGAAAGCAACAATGCCAACACGTTCATCTCAGTCTTCTAACCTCCAGAAGTATTATGAGACAATACATTGTTGTTGGTGAAGCTACCCATGTTGTGATACTTTGTTACAGCAGTCCTAGGAAGCCAGTGAAACCACCATTCCTTGAAATCTTCTTATCCCAGGGTTTCCGACAGAGCACTTTCCTTGAAGTCCCTCCAGCTCTCTGATCATTTATTTCTTGGAATCCATTTCACTTCCTCATCTACTCCCTAAATGCCTGCTTCTCCTAGAATTCCATCTTTGTCCTCTCCATGGAGAGGCAGTAGAGTGTCATAGTAGAGGTAAGAACGCAAGTTTTGGCGTTAGCTCTCCTTGCTAGGTGACCTTGGGCATGTGTTTGATCACTCGCCCCACCTGCAAACCAGTAGTTCTTCATTGAGAGAGTTCTTCCAAGGAGTAAACTGTTCATATATATAAAATGCTGAAGATGTAAGTACTCCATAAATATTTGCTATAATTATTATCTTTTCTCCTTACTTCCACATCTTCTCCTTCATAACCTCAGTTTCTATTCTTATAGTGGATGTTTCCTATTCCTTTTGGCCACAATGCACAATTAACCTTCTTCCCACCTTAAGAAATCCTGCCTCCTACCTTGTAGGCCATACGGAGACTCACGTTCCTAGCCTCTCTTGCAATTGAATGCAATTGGACATGCCTAGGACACAGGCATTTCAATTATACCCACACCTGACTGAGTTGGGAGCCAGTGAAGGAGGAAGGAGCCTCTCATGGAGCCCTTCAACAAAGGTGGAAGGAGCATCTCCAGGATCCAGAGGTGGCTGTGACAGAGGTTGATGACAGTGTCTAATGCCACATATTGGCAGTGTTAGTGGTACTAGCTGTAGATATGGGGCTCAGGCCTGCAATGTGATTTGGAAATTGTTTCTCATCATAAGTCTCTAAGCCTGGTATCTCAACCTTCTGGAGATTCTGTGAACTACCTATTATCCCTAATAAATTATTTCCCTGCTTAAACTAGCCAGGGTTGGTTTTCTATTGGTTGTAACCAAGAACCTTGATAGATACGAGTTTGGTTGCAATGACCACGTATACTGACCATTCCCAAAGCTAAATCTTCAGCCCATACTTTTTACTTGGAATTATCTGGACTTCCCCATCTGTATATTCTAAAAATGACCTTGAAACTAACATGTGCATACCAAATGTAATAGTTTAATGATCTCAAATTTCTGAAAACCTTATTCTCTCACTTAATGGGATTACCCATTAATGACCCTTAGTACAGTTTGGGTTAGGTGTAGGGTGCATGTCCATATAGGGACAAACGCCCTGCCAACTTTCCAAACTAGGGGGGAGAAAAAGATTTCTATTGAAAATCTGAAAAGAAAACAAAAAAATGCATGAAGTCAACATCAATTAGCAAAACATTCCATGGGCACCTGGCCGTCTCAGTTGGTAAAGGATGAGACTCTAGATCTTAGGGTTGTGAGTTTGCACCCCATGTTGGGTGTACAGTTTACTTAAAAAAAAAATACACCTGAAACTAATATTACACTGTGTGTTAAAACTGGAATTTAAATAAAAATTTAAAAAAGGAAAAAAATAAGAAAGAAAATAAGAAGAAAGAACATGAAAAATGAAGAAAAAAAACCAAACCCACATTCCAGTTCTAGTTGTTCCATAAGAATTACAAATACTTTTAATCAGAATATATGGTAAAAAGCCCATCATTATAACATTCACTTAATCTGTATTGAATTTGTTTTAGTCACACAACAACCAACTTAGAAATCTGAATCACTCTGGACTCTTTTTTTTTTTAAGTTTATTTGTTTTTGAGAGAGAGAAAACACACACACAAGCATGGGGAGGGGCAGAGAGAGAGAGAGAGAGAAAGAGAGAGAGGATCCCAAGCAGGTTCTTTGCTGTCAGTGTATAGCCCCACATGCAGGGCTCAGTCTCAGAAACCTGAGATCATGACCTGAGTCAAAATTAAGAGTCAGACACTTAACAGACTGAGCCACCCAGGTGCCCCTGAATCATTCTGGACTCTAACCAAGTCTTATATATAGCACCTTCAAAGTCTTAAAACCACCCACGTTCACCCCTCAGTCCTTTCTCCATTTCTTTTGGTTTTTCTGTTGGTTTAATCATCTCTCATTTGTAATATGCAGTTGCCACCTTATGGGAGATTCTATTTCTCCTTTTGCCTCTCCCTCAATCTGGGCCAGGCTGGGAGCCAACCTACACCAGCGTTCACTATTGCTCTTTTCTCTTACTTTCCCTTCCAGGGATCTATATCTAATACTAAGATAGGAAAGAAGAACATTGTGTAATGTACGTATATTGTGTAACTTGTTTTATAAGATCATGTAGTTTCCAAATATTTGTTTCAAGTCTGGACCAGAACTTAAGAAGAACTTGGCATCTTTGCTCTCTAATTCCTCTATCATAAAACCCCCTCCCCCCAAATAGTGATCCATTGTGTAGCAGCCAAGGTTGGGAGAGGGAGGGGGACAGGGCACAGGGGATGTATCATTTAATCATTAAAAATATTATCTCACTACATATAAGATGCTCTCCGGAATCTCTCATCTGGAGAAATTATATATGTGAAAGAATTCCAAGAAAGCATCCAACAGATTATTGAGGATATGACAACATGGAAGCATGTATGACACGGAATAGTCACTAAGGTGTTTACCTTAGGGTATATAGCGGCCAGGGAGCATTTGGTCTCTCAACAACAATGTCATCTGTGGGGAAAGATTTTAGAGCTATTTGGAGTAGAGTAAATAGCACTGTTGTGGGACTCCTGAAGGGAGCTAACATGTATTGGGATCTACTGTCGGGATGCAATTCTCCATGAGTATTTTCACATTTCTGCACTATCAAGGCTTTCGGAACAAAGAGCACCACAAAACTTCATTAAAGGATGATTTAATGGCAATATACCTAGGAAATTAGAGGGAGAGTATTGCTCTGGAGAGGATTAGAGATTTTATTTTCACTGGAGCTGTCTGCCGCTCTCTCCTGGAAACATTTACTTACATTCCAGAGTAAAGATAAGGTATGTATCTATTCATCTCTTAATAGAAGAATGAGAAGATATGCCAGAAGCCTTATATAAGCCCCAACTTTAATAACTCTGGGGCTCTTCTGTGGTGCAACCCTGTTGCACATGCACTGTAACACCAGACTCTTACCATGTTGTCCCATGGAGATTGGCGCTGGGAAACCAGTGCCAACGTGCTTGGTGAATAATAAAACTGTCTGTTCTCTGAATCCAGAGGTCCCATGTTTCCTGTCAGACTATTAATGAATACACACATGCATGTGCACGCACACATGTGTATATACACACATACAGACCATGTGGCAAACCCAGCACAATCGAATTAAATCCTCAAAAAAAAACAACAACCCAAAGTTGTATGAACTATTACTATCACTTCACAGATGAGAAAACTAAAGTCAGTGCAATAACTATTTTCCTAAGGTCAATCTAGTGGCTGGCAGTGCTGGGTTTCAAATCCAGCTATTTAACACTTAAGTTTGTACTCATTGTATTCTAGTGCTTTCTATTCTGGTATTGTCTTGTGCCACAGAGGACAAGTCATTTTTCAAGTTCCCCATATTTAATATGTAATGTTTAGATTATATGACAATTAAACTCCATTACAATTCCATCATTTTAGGCTTCGGTACTCCCCCCACCCTACTCTACTGCCTTGTTTTCAGGTTCTTCCTATAGGCACCTTCCTCTCTTGCCTACTGTTCTACTCTGGGTCCCTGTGCACGACACATACACCCTCATCTTTAAATCTTTGTCTAGGTATTTTTTTCCAGCTGGTAGCTCTCCTTACCAACTTCCATTTGTCAAGGTCCTATTGATCTATCAAGGCACTGAGAATCATTAACAGAGTCTTGGTGACAGCTCCCTCACTGTACCCACTGTCTGCAATATTCATTTGACCCATATTGTATTGGCTTCTATTACTTTACCTACATTTTGTAGTGATTCATTGGTTAAGTGTCCCGCTTTGGCTCAGATCATCTCATAGCTCTGAGTTTGAGCCCCATATCATGCTCTCTGTCATCACAGAGCTTGATTCAGATCCTCTGTCTCCCTCTCTCTCTGCCACTCTCCCACTAGCATGTGCGTGCTCGCTCTCTCTCTCTCAAAAATAAATAAACATTAAAAAAAAAAAGAATTGTGGCCTCAATTCAGCAGTGGGTGAGGAAGTAAATCCTGCTAACAACCAGTTAGTTGAATAATCATGGAAGTAAATCTTCCTTAGTTGAGTCTTCAGATGAGATGACATGTCCAGCTGACACCTTACAGCCTTGTGAGAGACCCTGAAGCAGAAGGCTTAGCTAAGCTGTGCCCAGAGAACCCCTAGAAGCCGACCCATGTAAACTGTGAGGTAATAAATGTGCGTTGTTTTAATCCACTTAGTTTTGTGGAGATTTGTTACATACATTCACACAAATGAATATATAACTACAAATGATAAGTGCTATAAATGAGAAGAGTGGAATGAGAAATTATAATAGTGTTTCCTAATTTAAATTTAGATTTCCTCCATTAAATGGAACTGAATTTTATCAAATTAATGTAGTTTAATAGTCCATTTTAGTAATGCTAAAGAAAACATTTGCAATAATTTGTACTTGAGTATATTCTTATGTGAAGAGTTCTCACTAAGCTCAACTACTAAACTTAAAAAAAAATGATACTGTGTTACTGAGGTATTATTCAGACCTCCCTGTAGGTTAACAAAGGGCAGATGGGGGGCTCCTGGGTGGCTCAGATGGTTCAGCATCTGGCTTTGTCTCTGATCATGATCTCATGGTTCATGAGTTCGAGTCCCACATCAGGGTCTGTGCTGACAGCTCAGAGCCTGAAGCCTGTTTTGAACTCTGTGTCTTCCTCTCCTTCTGCCCCTCCCCTGCTCATGCTCTGTCTCTCTTTGTTTCTCAATAATAAATAAATGTTAAAAAAAACTTTTTTGTAAAGACAGATGGGACATGGTCTCTAGCAACTGCAGGCTTTCATCACTTCTTTCCTTCATCTTATTTTCTCCATCTCATATTCCCTTCACCTTCCCTTAAACCTTGTTGGGTATTTACCTTCCCATAATCCTTCTGGTGTGTCCAGAGTTGCTTTTTTTTTTTTTAATCATAGATGACTAAACATCATATCTAGTTTATTCATTTTTTAACAGGAGAAAATAAAATTTAATTATGTGTATATGGTAGTTCCATAAAATTAGGAGGCCCCCTGGCAGTGAGGCAATCGAAGCTTACATGCCATCCAGAGATAAGGAGAAAGGGTGACAGGTCTGAGACTGCAAAGGGGAGGAAGACAATTCACAGGAAGATGAAAAAGAGTAAATATTTGGTATAAAATGTTTGCAGGGCCTGAGTTACATTTTTACAGATTATTAAAATGGTTGGATAATTAAAATGGAGAGATTTTCTCTATTCTTCAGAATAAAGAGAAGTTGGGGTCCTAGACTCCAAGTAGACCATGAGGAAGTGAGGAAGTGAGCTGGTCCATAGACACTATGGAAACTCAAGTGTCCGTAGTGAGTAGTGTCTTGAGTATTAGATTCCTATGGCTGCTGTAACAAATTACCACAAACTGGATAACTTAAAATGACAGAAATGTATTTTCTCATAGTTCTGTAGGCCAGGAGTCCAAAATCAAAATGTCCTCTTCCCTAAGGCTCTAGAAGATAATCTACACCTTGTGTCTTTCAACTTCTACGGGCCACAGGCATTCCTTGGCTTGTGGCTGCAACACTCCAACCTCTTTCTCCACGATTATGTTGCCTCCTTCTCTTTTCTGTGTGTCTGTCTCCCTGTGTTTGTCACTCTAATCTCCCGTTCTCTCATAAGAATACATGGGATTTCATTTAGGGCTCATCTAGATAATCCAGGATAAGCTCCTTGTCTCATAATCCTTAACTTAAAATCACATCTGTAAAATTCCTTTTTTTTCAAATAAGTTAGTATTCACAGGTTCCAAGGATTAGTACATGTCTTTTGGGAGGCCACCATGCAGCCCTCTGTATCTAGTTTTAATTTTTTTTCTCATGAACACTGCGATTTTTTCTCTCTTGTCCTGAACTTTTCAGTCATGTGTGGTCAGACCTAGGCTTGTTTTGGCAAAGACACTCATCCATTTGAGAAAAAGTTGTCAGCAGTGGTCTACTGAATGTTAAATAGTAAGAAGGCCTGAAGAGAGAAAAAGTGGGCTGGAGTGAGCTAGCTAGCTGAAGTCACCACCACCACAACAACAATAGTTATACGTGTGGAACAATGTCGGCATTTCCCAGGGATTCTCAGAAACACTCAGATCAGAGAATCCAACAAACCACTGGACTTCCTGCCATTACATAGGATGGGGAGAGGTGCAAATTATTGCTTTTTGAGTATTTATAGGACGTGTGGACCACCCTTGACTTTGGGTACTACTAAGTTACATGTATTTCCATAGTGTTTTGGTTTTATAATAAACAAGGATACACCTTATTTTTTTTCAGTTCTTAAATTTATTTTGAGAGAAAACAAGCAGAGCAGGGAAGGGACAGAGATGAGGAGAAAGATAGAATCCCAAGCAGGATATGCACTGCCAGCACAGGACCTGTCGTGGGGTTTGAAATCACGAACTGTGAGATCATGACCTGAGCTGAAACCAAGAGGCAGATGCTTAACCAAATGAGCCACCCAGGTGCCCCGAGGTATGCATTATTTTTAAAAAATATTTAAAAGAGGCAAGGGAGAGAATCTCAAGTTGGTTCCACACTGTCAGAGCAGAACCTACCACAGGGCTTGAACTCATGAACTGTGAGATCATGACCCAAGTCAAAATCAGGAGTTGGACCCTCAACCCAAATGAGCCACCCAGGCACCCCAGGTTACGCATTATTTTTAAATTCTTCTTTTGATTGAAATACTTAATTCAATCAAAATATTCAATTCTGTTTTAAATTGTTTTCTCTTTCATATTCTCTGCTGTTCATCCTAGGCAGCTACTTTCTCTCACTACTGGATCCAAAATCGTCTTTCTGCATAGTCAGTCCATAGGGCTGATTACCCCATCAAAGAAATGGAGTAGAAAAGTACATGACTGCAAAATAGCTGACACATCCCAGGAAGGACTTTCGTAAACCACCCACTCTATCTTTTTCTAAGAGTGTGTTTTAACATTGGACAAAGATTATTCAGGGCAGGGATCATTTGGATCTTGGACACTCTCCTTGCACTATTGCAGGGCAACTTATCCAAGCCATTTAAAACACATACTGGGCTAGTTAGTTTTAAAGACCAAGTCAAAAATCAGAGTGTTACAATATGAAGTAATTGCTCTATTCAGGTCAATGGAGATGTAGAATACTACTCAGACTCATATTTATATTATTTCTGACAGTTCTTTTAAGTTTTTGTCTTCTAACTCCATTATCTGTCATTTCTGGGTCTGTTTCTATGAACTGATTTTTCTCTGGGCTATGGGTTTTTTTTCCTGAGCCGTTGAATGTCTAGTAATTGTTATTGGATGTTTGACTTAAATTTCACATTACTGAGTGCTGGATATTGTTTCATTCCTATAAAGATTGTTTGACTTCATTCTGATAGGAAATTGTCTGTAGACTAGCTTGATCTTTTCCAGGCTTGCTTTGAAGATTTTCTTAGGATATGTCTAGAGTAACCTAACTATAGATCAAGCTTAGCCCGACTATTAAGGCTTGACATATCTGGGGTTTTTACTAAACTCCCCACATATTTAGCAAGGTCTTTCCACTCAAGCTGGTGGGAACCTGATTCAGTCTCAATCCTGTGTGAGTTTTGGGAACTATTTGACGTACAATTTCCTATTAATTCTTTACCAATTCTTTGCCCAGCCCCAGGGAGTTTTGTATGTACAGACTGATTGACAGCCATAGTCTCAAAAGAACATCTGTGCAGATTTCTGGATCTGTTTCTGTGCAAAACTCCCTCCTCTCCACTATTCAAGATCCCCAACTCCTCAACTCAGCAAGACTACCAGGCTCTGTTTGGGTACCCCTTCCTGAGCCACTGCCAAAAATTTGCTTCCAAAAAGAAAAGGCAATTGCAGAGATCATCTTGTTTTATTCCCTTCTCTTAAACATCATAGTACTGTGTTGCCTGTGATCCAGTGTCTGAAAAAGTTTTTCCAATGTTTTGTCAAATTATCTAGGTTTAAAAAAAAATTTTTAACATTTATTTATTTTTGAGAGACAGAGAGAGAGACAGAGCACAACTGGATGAGAGGCAGAGAGAGAGGGAAGCACAGAATCCAAAGCAGGCTCCAGGCTCTGGGCTGTCAGCACAGAGCCTAATGCAGGACTCAAACTCATGAACCATGAGCTCATGACCTGAGCCAAAGTCAGGTGCTCAACAGACTGAGCCACCCAGGTGCCCCCTTTTTTTTAGTGGGGGACTAGGAGGCGTTCAGTTCTGTAGTAGTTTCCATTTTTTAAAACATGTTTATTGGGGCGCCTGGGTGGCTTAGTCGGTTAAGTGTCTGACTTTCACTCAGGTCATGATCTCGCGGTTCGTGGGTTCGAGCCCCGCATCGGGCTCTGTGCTGACTGCCAGCTCAGAGCCTGGAGCCTGTTTCAGTCTGTGACTCCCTCTCTCTCTGACCCTCCCCTGCTCATGCTGTCTCTCTCTCCTAGAAATAAAAAAAAATAAATAAATAAATAAATAAAACATGTTTATTTATTTTTGAGAAAGAGAAACAGAGAGAGAGCAGAGTGTGCATGAGTTTTGTGGGTGCAGAGAGGGAGACACAGGATCTGAAGCAAGTTTCAGGCTCCGAGCTGTCAACACAGAGTCCAATGTGGGGCTCAAACACATGAACTGTGAGATCATGACCTGAGCTGAAGTCAGACGCTTAACCAACTGAACCACCCAGGTGCCCTAGGAGGTACCCTTTTAAGGGCCACAGTCTGAGATTCAAACTCTCTTATCAGGGATTATATCTACCTATATACTCTTCGTTTTGGCTAAGAACAAGTGAGTCCAATATCTATAGCCCACATTGAATCAGACTTAAATTCTCTTAAAAGGTGCTATGAGCAGTTTAGTTTGTATTAAGTTTGGCAAGGTTTATCTTCAAAGTCAATTCCCTTTGCATTTCTGAATCCTTTTATCCTCAACTTCCTGCAGTCTCTATCCTTTTTATCAAAACCTTTTTCTCAGAAAGTCTATAATGTTTTAATAATGATTAGGCCTTAACTGAAGGGAATAAAGCTCTAGTGCTGATACATTTCAGCAGATGGTAGAGACTTTGAGACAGGCAGGAGAGCCATCTGGTGAGATCCTTCGACAGAGTTGCCTAATTTGTAAACCCAGAGTCAGTCCTGGTTTTAAGCAAATCAATTCTTTATTTCTCTCAAATAAAAACATACCTTTTATTGAATTAATATCTACTTCCACTGAGGGTTTTACTGCTTCTGAGTCAGAGTTCGAATCCTTGAATTTCATGATTCATGAATTGCATAAATCTTATGATCCATCTTCACCCAGAAGGTGTGCAATACAAGTTGCTTCATGCCAGGTACAAAGTTCCAAAGTTAACTAGACTCTGTGTGTGTGTGTGTGTGTGTGTGTGTGTGTGTGTGTGTGTGTGTGTGTGAGAGAGAGAGAGAGAGAGAGAGAGAGAGAGAGAGAGAGAGAGAGAATAGCAGAGGAACTTCCACTGAGCTAATGTTCTGTCCTTGCCAGAACTTCACAGAAGCAATTCTGCAAATGTCATACCAGTGTTCATGTCTGGAACCATCAGGGACATTTGCACAATTCAGTATTACATTATCTGAACAAATACTCCTTAGAATTGCAGCATCTAACTCACTGATTGAGCCAGACTACGGGCTTAAATAATCCTTTGTGTATGTGTGTGTGTGTGTGTGTATGTGTGTGTGTATGTGTGTGTAGCTAAGGATTGAATTAGGCAGTTTATACCCATGAAAAACGTTGTTGCACATTCACCAACACATGGCCAGCTTTTCAAAATCAGCCTGATTTATGCCACATGCCCATTGAAATCTTACCATTCTTCAGGATTCAGCCCAAATACCACTTCCTACTGGAAGCTGTAATGGTTAGTTTTACAAGTCAACTTGGCTGGCTATAGTTCTGAGTTATTTAATCAAATACTAATCTCAGTGTTGCCTTGGAGGTAATTTGTAGATGTGAATGACATCTAAGGTCAATTGACTCTTAAGTCAAGATAGTCGGTAGGCTTCATCTAATCAGTGAAGGTCTAAAGAGTAAAAATTGAGGTTTACAGAAGAGATTCTGCCTCAAGCCTTTGGCATAACTGCTGTCTGAGTTGCCAGCCTGCCAACCTCTCCTAGGAAATTTAGACTTTCCAGCCTCCACATTGCATGAGCCAATGCCTTAAAAGAAGACTCTGAATGCATATATTCATAATATGTATTATATGTGTTTAGCATATATATAGTAGATTCTGTTACTCTGGAGAGCCCTAATTGAAACAGAAGACTTCTAGACATCTCTAGCTCAGAATGACTTCTCCTTCCTTGACTTAGCACTCATCATACACTACCTTTATTTTCATAATCTCATGTCTTCTCTCCCAAATACATTAATAGTATGTATTTATAACATATCTAAGACAAAGTGGCTATATAATTAAGACTCAAAAGTACAATGACTTTAAAAAATGAACTTTTGTCCCTGTCAGCATTTAGTAGGGTGAGTGGTCCAGGTTGATAAGTTGCTGTGTTCCACATGGTCAGAAAGCACCTGAGGACCCATATTGTTCTTCTGTCACATCCACGAATGTTGTCCTTGTGTGATGATAGTCCCAAGTTTATCTCTTTGTATTTGAAGAAAATTCCCAAAGCTCTATAAGTCTTAAGTCCCCTGGGCTACTGCCAGGTCCCCACATTCCAGCTTTTGGCAAGACATTTGGCAAGATATCTGAAAAGCATTTATGTTGCCTCACTTCCTTACCAACAAAACTACAATTGTAGTCATTTATCTTCCCACCATGGAATTTGTCAATCTCACTTCATTGCACTTCTCAATGCATGGAAACTATCGAAGGGAACTTGTTCCTTTCTCTCAACCTCCTCATCATGGAGATTCTGACAGCTGTCATTTGCTAAGAAAATTGATGGTTACCAAGGAGGACCTCTAGGGACCCCTCAGACTGGCCAAGGATTAGCTCAAGAAGTAAAAGCATCAATTCAAGGTTTTTCTCACTTTAGTTCCTTCCCTCTAATTGTTACTTACAGCTGCATTAGTTATAGTGAAATGCTTCTCCCTGCATTCCAGTTTTTCCCCCGAAGCCAAGTAAGATGAATATATAGGTCGTAGAAAGACAAGGGGAGTAGCTATGGCTAACTCCAGTACCAAATTCACTGGCAAGGTGTTAAGTCCTGAAGGAAGTGATAGTGGGAACCATCTCCTGTCTTCGAAATACTTTCCACTGGGATAAAGCTGTTCACTAAGGCAGAGGTTCACAAAGGGTGGCCCTTGGACCAGTAGCACAAGCCTCACTGGGAAGTTTGTTAGAAATGCAGATTCTTGGGGCACCTGGGTGGCTTAGTCAGTTAAAAGTCCAACTTTTGCTTAGGTCATGATCTTGCGGGGTTTGAGCCCCGCGTCGGGCTCTGTGCTGACTGACAGCTCAGAGCCGGGAGCCTGTTTCAGAGACTTTGACTGCCTCTCTCTCTGACCCTCCCCTGCTCACGCTCTCTCTCTCTCTCTCTCCTAGAAAAAAAAATTTTTTTTAAAAAGAAATGCAGATTCTTGGGACCTAGCACAGACCTGCTGAATCATAAACTTGGGTGTTGGGGCCATCTGTATTTTAATAAGCTCTCCAGATGAGTGACTCAAACAAAAGATTGAGAAATATTGTACTGAACGGATATGGGAAAACTCCGTCCCATTCCACCTTGAGCATAGGTAACACCCAAACTGGATACCCTAAAACCTCAGTTCAGACCCATAGAAGAAGCCACAGCCCTTGCTGATGTCTTAGCTCTGCATATAAATGTCTCAAGGAGTCTCTCTGGATCATACCTACTAGTCTTTCTGACCTACTGCCCTGTTTCTCATTCCTGAGCCCTGCATAACCCCTTTGCCTGAAACTTGGTTTGGGCCTCTCTTCCCAAACCCTCTATATCTGTTGTCTTGTCTGGTTGGGTTTTTTTTTTTTTTTTTCTTTTTGGTTTGTTTGTTTCTGAACCAACCTCTCCCCTGGATCCTGTCTGTTTCCCCTTTGTTCCAAGCTCTGCAGCTCTTGGTCACCTCTGCTCTACTCCAGACCTCACTCTTTCTGGGAGAGGGAGACAGAACGCCAGATTAACTATTGGCCTTTTTGAAAAAGTCACGTTACTAGGCTGGCTAATCAGGAGAATGATTTCAGTGAATGAATGAAATTTAAGCAAGGCAAATGTATTTCTGTGGAAAAATAGACAGTTCCTCAGAAAATTTAAGAGATATATGACCCAAAAATTCCACTCCCAGATATATATCTGAGAGAACTGAAAACATATTCACATAAAAACTTGTTTACAAAAGTTTATAGCATAATTCACGATAGCTAAAATGTAGAAAAACCCTAAATGTTAATCAACTGATAAATGCATCAATACAATGTGGCATATTCACACAATGAAATATTATTGAGCAACAGCACAGATGCACCTTGAAAACATGCTAAGTGAAAGAAGCGAGGCATAAAAGATCGCAGATTATGTGATTACCTTTATCTGAAATGTCCAGAATAGGGACATGCACGGATACAGAAGGATTAGTGGTTAACAAGGGATGAGGAAAAGGGAGAATAGGGACTAACTGGTAATAGGTATAGGGTTTCTTTTTTGGAGTAGTGGAAGTATTCTAGAATTAGTGGTGATTGCTGTACAACATGGTAAACATACTGCCATGAACATTATTAACATGGATAGTGTTATATGAACTGTATTTCACTTTTTAAAAATACTACAAGGAAAATAAAAGTTAAGTGTTAAATGTTGCATTTGAGTCTCAAATATCATTTGGATCCTATCAATTGCCGAACAGCAGTATATATGAAAATAGCTTGGGATTTTTAGTTGGCTGTAGCCTAAATGAGACAACTTTGCAATCTGACTGCTGAGAAAACTAATATGCTCTTTGATTGCAATTATAAAAGACCAGTGTTCCAATTAAGAGATAAAGTAGTCATTCTTCCTGCTGTGTTCATCAGAGTGGACTATTTCAAGGGTCTTGGGTTCAGTTCTCAACATGTAAGAGTGTTAACATAATTCAAGAATAAAGAGAGACATTAATACATCTGGCTGGCTTGGTCAGTAAAACGTGACTCTCAATCTTAGGGTTGTGAGTCAAGCCCACATTAGGCATAAAGCCTACTTTAAACAAAATAAAGGATGTCCTTATTGATGCAACAAAGTAGATGAATCTTAAAAACATTATGCTTATAAAAATGCACATTAAAGGCTACATATTGTTTGATTCATTTTTTTATGACATCCTAGAAAAGACAAAACTATAGCAACAAAAAATCATGTGGTTGCAGGTTATTAGGGGAAAGGATTGATTAAAAGAGGCAATTTTGGGAGGATGTAAATACCTGGATTATGGTAGTGGTTACATGACTTCATTTATCAAACTCAATAAACTACACACTTTAACAGGGTGAATTTTACTGTATGTAAATTATACTTCAATAAGAAAAGAAGAACTGAAAAATTTAATTTTAGGGTGACCAACTTAGTCTGCATGTGACCAGTACTTTCTCAGTGTTAGCACTGAATGTTCTACATCCTGGGAAAAACCTCAGTGCTGAATATATTGGGATTAGTGAGGCCAGGAGAGTGAGGGAACTTGAAGCCTTATCTAAGGAGAGAAACAAAGGGTGAAGAGTTGGCCTACAGAAAAGCCCTAGATCAATGCCATCTCACAGGAAGGTAAATCTGAGCTCAAAACTGAAGAGCAATCCTACCGTGATACTCTCCCTAGTGGGTTGGGCTGCCTTGACCAGTGGTGGTTCCATTCAAGCAGTTACCCAGGGATCACCTGTGGAGAGGTTTTTGGTATTAATCCATGCATCAGTAAGAAGCTGGACTATCTCATTTATTTTTAAATGGTAGTGTACACACCAGTGTCAGGCTGGTGGTTTGAAAATAGCCAAGCTGATTTCAGCTTAGATCATGATCTTCAGTTATGGGTTCGAGTCCTATGTCGGGCTCTGCACTGAGAGTGTGGAGCCTGCTTGGGATTCTCTTCTCTCTCCGTTTCTCCCTCTCTGCCCCTTCCTCACTTTTGTGAATTCTCTCTCTCTCTCAAAATAAATAAACTTAAAAAAAAAAAAATACAGATTCTTGGGTCTCGTTTTTGGGATCCTGATTGGTCAGGTAACAGATGGGACCCAAGACAGAGCAGACATTCTTGCCCTGATCCTAGAGGAAAAGTGTATTAGTTTGCTAGGCTGCCATAACAAAATATTACAGAATGGCTTAACATAATTTTATTTTCTCAAGATTTGGAGGCTAGAAGTCTCAGATCAAAGTATTAGGTTTGGTTTCCTTTGAGGCCTCTCTCTTTGATTTGCACATGGCTGGCATCGCCTCCTGCTGTCTCTTCAGATGCACACCCTGATGTCTCTCTCTTCTGGTGTTCTCATCCCCTCTGTTTCTGAGTATACCTAATGGCCTCATTTTAATTTAAATAACTCCTTAAAAGCCCTATATCCAAATACAGTCAAGTTCTGAAGTATTGGGGATTAGGACTTCAACATATGCATGGGGGTGGAGGGACACAATTCAGCCCATAACAGGAAGCATTCTTTCACCACTGAGTATGTTAGCTGTAGATATTTTTTGTATTTGCCCTTTATCAAATTAAGAACGTTTCCCTTTATTTCTATTTTCCCTGAGAATTTTAAATCATGAATAAGTCCCAAATTTTGTCAAACGCTTTTTCTGTATCAATCAATAGGATTATGTTGCTTTTTTCTTTAGCTTGTTAATATGATAGAGCACACTGATTGATTTTCAAATATTGAACCATCCTTGTATCCATGGAATAAACTCCACTTGGTCATATTTGATTTAAATATTGCTTAATGTGATTTTTAAATATTTTATGGAGTGTTCATGAAGGATGTTGGTCTGTAGTTCTCTTTCCTATCCCTCCCCTTCCCTCCCCCATCTTTTCCTTTTCCTTTTTCTTCTCTTTTTCTTTTTGCTCTGTGTAGTTTTGCTATTATAAAATGAATTCAGAAGTGTTTCCCACCTCTTCTAATTTTTGGAAGAGATTGTGTAGAATTGGTGTTAATTCTTTTAAACATTTTTTAGAGTTCTCTAGTAAAACTATTGAGGTTCAGAGATTTCTATTTTGGAAGATTTTTTTTTTCTTTTTAATTTTAGAGAGTGAGCATGGGAGTCAGAGGATGGGGGTGTGTGGGGAGAGAGAGAGAGAGAGAGAGAGAGAGAGAGAGAGCCCAAGTTTGATCCCATGACCCTGGGATCATGAGCAGAACTGAAACCAGGAGTTAGACACTTAGCCAACTGGGACACAAAGGCACCCACCCCTATTTTGGAAGTTTTTCACTTACGAATTCCATTTCCTTAATAGTTACAGGGTGATTCAAATTACCTATTTCATATTGGATGAGTTGTGGTAATTTATATTTTTCAAGGAATTGGTTCATTTCACCTAAGTTGTCGAAGTTCTGAATGCAGAGTTTTTTTTTTTTTCATAGTATTCACTTATTATTCTTTGAATGTCTGCAGAGTCTATCATAATATTAGTAATATTAGTAATTTGTATCTTCTGGTTTTTTCTTTGTCAGTCATGCTAGACGTTTGTCAATTTCACAGAGAGTTTCACAGAACCAGTTCTTTGTTTCACTGATTTTCTCTGTTTTGCTATTTTCAATTTCACTGATTTATATTCTTATGTTTACTATTTTTTTCTTTCTACTTTTTATTTTCTCTTCTTTTTCTAGGTTCTTAAGGTGGGAATTAAGATAACTGATTTGAAGCTTTTTCTCTTTTCTAATGTATGCACTTAGAGCTATATATTTTCCTCTCAGCAGTGCTTCAGCTGGGCCCAACAATTTTTGATATGTTGTATTTTCATTTAATTTTGTTTCCAAGTGTTTGGAGAGTTTCATTACTTTATAATTACTGACTTCTAATTTGATTCCATCATGATCAGAGAGCATACTCTATATGATTTCAACTTTTCTAAATTTGGTTAGTTTCATTATAGTGCCCAGAATATGTCTATCTTGGAAATATTCAGGGAAACTTGAAAAGAATGTGTTTTCTGCTGATGTTGGGTAGAGTGTTCTATAAATATCAGTTAGATACTCTTGTCTGATGTTGTTGGGTTCTTCTGTATCATGCTAATTTTACTCCTGCTTTGTTTTGACTAATATTTGCCTGATATGTTCTTTTCAATTTTTTTTTTTTTTTGCTTTTTTACTTTAAGTCTGTATCTATCATTATATTTGAAGTGAGGTGTTCTTTTTTTTTTTGACAGTACATAGTTGGCTCCTGTTTTCAATATTTTAAAATTTTTTTAGATTTTATTTTTAAATAATGTTCACATCCAAAGTGGGGCTTGAAACTCATGACCCTGAGATTAAGAGTCACATGCTCATCAGACTGAGCCAGCCAAGTACCCTAGGTCCTATTTTTTTAATCCTCGATGTCAACCTCTGTCTTTTAATTGGTGTATCTGGACCATACTCATTTAGTCTAATTATTAATAAAGTATGGCTTAAGTCTGCCATTTTATTTTTGTTTCCTGTTTGTTCTGTTTTCTTTTCCATGACTTCCTATGGATTACTTGAATGTTTTTTAGAAAGGTATTTTAATTTTTAGTTTTTAGAGTGTGTCTCTTTGTTATAGTTTTTTAGTGGTCATAATTGCTTACTGAAGCATTTTTATGATGACTATCTTAAAATACTTGTCAGATAATCTTAACATTTTTGTCATCTTGATGTTGGCATCTATTGGTTGTCTTTTTTCATTCAATATGAGATCTTCCTAATTCATGGTATAAGTGATTTTCAATTGAAATCTGGACATTTTGAGCATTATGCTATGAGATCTTAAACCTTACTCTAGATCTTACTTAAACCTTTTGTTTTAACTGATTTTTAATGATATCACTCTGGCAGAGGAAGAAGGTGGTGGGGTACCACCTCATTATTGCCATCTGGGGTTAGACATCTAGATTTCTCCCTCAACCTATGTTGATGTGCAGCCAGAGTGTGGGAGAGACTCCTCAATACTGCTGGGTGAAGATAAGAATTCCAACTCTGCACTCAGCCTCCACTGATATTTCCCTGGCTGGGAGAGGTAGGAGTGCCTTATTGCTTCCCATGAGGCCTCTACCAGAACCAAGAAGAGACTGGCCTTCTTATTAGTGACACAAGTGCTGATCCTCAAGTAGCCCTTCTCTGACACCAGCATAACATGAAGGTAGAGGAAGGCTGCCTCATTACTGCTTGCTGGGGTAGAAGTCCAGACTCCCCATGTAATTTCCACTGATATCATAGAGATGGCCTCAAACTGCCCATCCCTGTAGGGGTGAAAGTCCTGGAATCCTGCTCAGCCTTTTTTAATACTACTCAGGGGTGTGGCTAAGATGACTCTTTACAGCATGGCCTGAGTAGAATTCTAGGATCTCCATTTGGTCTTTTAACTGGTGTAGGTTCGTGAGTCCACAGTTCTTTTTTGTAGCATTTGGCTGGAATGGAGCAGTCATTGCCTGGATGATTTTTCTCTTGCTATGCTGCCCCTTTTCTTCCCTTTTGGCTAAAGAAAACAGGCTTACATAGGAGCTTTCTTTTGTCTGCACCAGTTGATATCCGGGTTATGGGCTTCTGGGATATATAAGGCAAAAATAAAACCCTGGCAACTCACCACCATGTTGTTTTTTGAGATCTCAAAGTCCTTGGCAAGTCTGCCTTGTCTCAACTTTTCAGAGCCTTCTTATGTTTATTTATACATGACGTCCAGTATTTTAAGTTATAGTTAAAGGGAGGAATGGAGAAAATAACATGGACTCCACTTTTCTGGAAGCAGAAATCCTGAGGAGTCTTGGAAGCTCATAGCTGAGTCCAAGTGTGGGAGCGCTGGGCTGGGTAATGGTGAGGCCTGTTCCAGCTCTGAGGTACAATGCTCTAGAGTCTGGTCCTGGATTTGGGCCTGTTAGTAGAGACCTTGCAAGCCATTATATGTTCTCCAATTTACCGAATTGATTGTTAAACCAATTGCCATAGGATGTGCCTTTCTCCCAGACTGCCACGACTGACTTTCTTTTAAAAAGGTGGGCATCTGTTGCAAATGGCAGTTTTCAGCCTCCTCAATCCACATACCAAGGTGTTCAATTGGGAGTTGCTCCTCTGTATGAATAAAAACTGAATTCCTTTAAACCAGATGAAGCCTAAACTTACAGCTCTGAATTCCCTAACAGAACAGAAGCTTAGCAGTATTTCTTTTTTTTATTTTTTTATTTTTTTGAGTCTTAGACTGAAATCTTTCTCCCTATTTTAACATCCTATCTTAGTTTTTTTCACAGTTGACATTTATGCCTTTTAAGTAGATACTTAAAGATGAGCTCGGTTGTTGTTTCTGTTAATAAAGTCATAAGTAGAACAGTCAGAAGTGGTGTTCACTGTCAAAATTTGGGCCTTAATATCAATATGTATATTTAGGAGAAGAAAATTCTTCTCTACTTTCTTAAATTTTATGGCTGATTACATAAACTGACAACAGGCAGATTAATAGGAGAAAAGACATACATTTTTATTTGATTGCAGGTGCTGCAGAGGGAGGGAGCTATAGGACAGGAGAGAGAGGGGAGCACACAGGAGAATGCACAAGGAGAATGTTTCCCCAAAGCCATTGGCTCAGATAATGAGAGGGACTGAATTTCATGAGCTCTTGCAACCAATGGGGCTTAAAGCCTGGAGTTTTAAAGGTCAGTGGGCTTGGCTGGGATAGAGCCCTGAGGGCACTGTCCTACACCTAGAGAGAAGGAAAGCAAACAACCCAGGGGCAGACAGCATGGAAACAGTGATCTGAAGAACACCTGAAGCACACAGCAGGGAGATTATTCACTCCTCCTGGAGAGTGTCCCTGAGAGACAGTGTTCAGACAGACACCTCCTGGGAACAAAGGAGCTGGCTGGCACAATTCCCCTCCCTTGCCTCTCAGCGTAAACACAGAGCCACCTGCTGGAAGCACTGACACTGGCTGCCTAACTTGCTTATACTAAGGCCTACCCACCTGTGCTCTGATGGGACTGCACCTCAATGAAGCTTGACTCAGTCCCAGTGTAGCAAGCCCCTCCTGAAGAAGACCGTCACTAATCTCTACCTATACCATGTCTTCCAACCAGAGAGTTCTATAGGGCCTCACTTCTGGTGGAAGTGGTGTCAGCTGTCGTTTCATAAGCCTAGTTAAAACTCACCACATTCAGGCCAGGGACCAAAGAGTGCCCACAGCAGGCAAGGAAAGCCTCTGCAGATGACTGGCCTGAAGAACAGGACAGCTAAAACAATAGCAGAGTACATGCAACACATACTGGAGACACTCCCTGAAATGCTAGACACTACATGACCTCCTCTTCATAAGGCTGTTACTTTGAGGAGTAGGAGATATAACAGGATTTTCTAATACAAAGAAGAAGGCAGAAACTTAGAGAAACAAGCAGAAACAAGACAGGAATTTGTCCCAAATGAAAGAACAAGGTAAGGCCACAGCTAGGGATGTAAGTAATACAGATATAAGTGACATGCCTGGTGGAAAATTTAAAGCAACAATCATAAGGATACTTGCTGGGCTTGAGAAAAGAATAAAAGACATCAGGGGCATCCAAGGGTAGCTCAGTTCGTTGAGTGTCCAACTTTGGCTCAGGTCATCGTCTAATGGTTCATGGGTTTGAGCCCTGTGTCGGGCTCTGTGCTGACAGCTAGCTCAGAGCCTGGAGCCTGTTTTGGCTCTCTGAACCTCCCTGTTCAGGCTCTCTCTCTCTCTCTCTTTTTCAGAAATAAATAAAACATTAAAAAAAAAGATAAAAGACATCAGTGAGACTCTTAGCACAGAGATAAAAGAGTTAAAAAAAGAATCAGTCAGAGATGAAGACTGCAATAAACAAGATTAGAAAACAGGCTTGATGCAATGAACAGCAGGCTGGAAGAAGCAGAGGAACAAATTAGTGACCTGGGAGACAAAATAATGGAAAATAATGAAGCTGAACAAAAGAGAGAAAGAAGAATTATGCAACACGAAGATAGTCGTAGGGATCTCAATGACCCCATCAAATGTAATATCCATTGTATAGGAGTCTCAGAAGAACTGAGCAAAAACGGGACAGATAATTCATGTAAAGAGATAATAGCAGAAAACTTCTCTAATCTGGGGAAGGAAACAGACATCCAGATCCAAGAGACACAGAGAACGCTTAATAAAAGAAGTCCAACACCAAGACACATGGTAATCAAATTTGCAAAACATAGTGATAGAGGAAAAAAAATCTTAAAAGCAGTAAAATTAGGGGTGCCTGGGTGGCTCAGTCAGTTGAGTGTCTGACTTCAGCTCAGGTCATGATCCCACAGTTTAAGGATTTGAGCCCCGCATTGGGCTCTGTGCTGACAGCTCAGAGCCTAGAGCCTGCTTTGGATTCTGTGTGTGTCTCTCTCTGCCTCCCCTGCTTGCAGTCTCTCTGTGTCTCTGTCTCTCAATAATAAATAAACATTAAAAACATTTTTTTTAAAAGCAGTAAAATTAAAAAGAAAGTCCTTAACTTACAAGGGAAAAACCCATAAGTTAGCTGGAGATTTCTCAACAGAAATGTGGCAAGCCCGAAGAGAGGCATGATGTATTCAATGTGAATATATTCATGGTATACTCATTGGGAAAGAACTGCAGCCAAGAACACCCTATCCAGCAAAGCTATTGTTTAGAATAGAAGGAGAGATAAAGAGTTTCCCAGACAAACAAAAACTAAAGAATTTCATGATCACTAAACCAGCCCTGCAAGAAATATTAAAGGGGACTCTTTGAGTAGGAAGTAAAGACCAAAAGTGACAAAGTCTAGAAAGGAACAGAGAAAATCTCCAAAACCAATGACAAAACGAGTAATAAAATGGCACTAAATACACGTCGATCAATAATAACTCTGAAAGTAAATGGACTTTCAGTAAAACACAAGACATAGGACGCCAGAATGGATTAAAAAAAAAAAAAAGACCCATCTATATGCTGCCTATAAGAGACTCATTTTAAAGATTTCTACTGATTGAAGGTGAGGGGGTAGAGAAATATGTATCATGTAAATGGATGTTAAAAGAAAGCCAGAGTAACATTGTTTGTATTGGACAAACTAGACTTTAAAACAGAGACTCTAACAAGAGATGAAGAAGGGGATTATATAATCATAAAGGGGATAATCCAACTAGAAGATCTAACAATCAAAAATATTCATGCGCCCAAAATGGGAGTACCCAAATATTTAAAAAATAACAAACATAAAGGAACTGATTGATAATAACACAATAATAGTAGGGGACTTTAACATCACACTAACATTAATGAACAGATCATCTAGACAGAACATCAACAAAGAAACAATGGCTTGAAAGACACACTGAAACAGATAGACTTAACATATATATTCAGAACATTCCATCCTAAAACGGCAGCATATATATCATTTCAAGTGCACATGGAACATTCTCCAGAATATATTACATATTAGGTAACAAGTCACAACAAATTAAAAAACTGAAATAGAAAACTTGAACAGAGGTGCCTGGGTGTCTCAATCAGTTAAGCATTCTTACTCTTGATCTCAGGGTCGGGAGTTCAAACCCTATACTGGGCTTCATGCTGGGTGTGAAGGCTATTTAAAAAAAGAAAAGAGGGGCGCCTGGGTGGCTTAGTCAGTTGAGCATCCTACTTTCGCTTAGGTCATGATCTCACGGTTCATGGGTTCGAGCCCCGCATCAGGCTCTGTGCTGACTGCCAGTTCAGAGCCTGGAGCCTGTTTCAGAGTCTGTGACTCCCTCTCTCTCTGACCCTCCCCTTCTCACGCTGTCTCTCTCTCTCCTAGAAATTAAAAAAAAATAATAATCCTTAAAAAAAAAAAAGAAAAGAAAAGAAGAGAAAACTTGAACAGATTGATAATTAGCAAAGAAATTGAATCAGTAATCAAAAAACTCCCAACATACAAAATTTCAGGGCCAGGTGTTTCACAGGCAAATACTACCAAACATCTAAAGAAGAGTTGATACCTTTTCTTCTGAAACTATTCCAAAAGATAGAAAAGGAAGGAAAACTTTCAAATTCATTCTATGGGGCCAGAATTACCTTGATACCAAAACCAGATAAACACTCTACCAAAAAAGAGAATTACAGGCCAATATCCTTGATGATCATAGATGCAGAAGTTCTCAATAAAATACTACCAAACCACATCCAACAGCACATTAAAAAAATCATTCACCATGATCAAGTGGGATTTATTCCTGGAAAGCAAGGGTGGTTCAGTATTTTAAAATTAATCAATTTGATACCCACATTAATAAAAGAAAGGATAAGAACCACGTGGTCATTTCAATAGATGCAGAAAAAGCATTTGACAAAGTACAACATCTATTCATGATAGAAACCCTCAACAAGGTAGGTTTACAGGGAACATCATAATAAGGGCTATCTGTGAAAAACCCACAGCTAATATCCTCAATTGGGGAAAACCTGAGAGCTTTTCCTCTATGGTCAGGAAGAAGACAGTGATGTCCATTCTTGCCATTGTTAATTTAACATAGTACTGGAAGTCCTAGCCACAGTGATCAGACAAAAAGAAATAAAAGGCATTCAAATCCATAAGGAAGTAGTAAAAGTTTCACTATTTGCATATGACATTAGGTTCCATATAGAAAACACAAATGACTCCCCCCAAAACTGTTAAAACTGATACACGAATTCACTAAAGTCCCAGGATATAAAATCAATGTATGGAAATCTGTTGCATTTCTATATACCAATAATGAAGTAGCAGAAAGAGAAACTAAGGAATCAATCCCATGTACAATGCATCAAAAACCATAAGATACCTAGGAATGAAGCTAACCAAAGAAGTGAAAGACTTGTACCCTGAAAACTATAAAACACTGATGAAAGAAATTGAAGATGACACAAAGAAATGGAAAGACATTCTATGCTCATAGATTGGAAGACCATTTATTGTTAAAATATCTATACTACCAAAAGCAGTCTACACATTTAATGCAATCCCTCTCAAAATACCAACAGCGTTTTTCACAGAGCTAGAACAAACAATCCTTAAATTTGTATGGAACCACAAAAGACCCCAAATAGTCAAAGCAAACTTGAAAACAAAAAGCAAAGCTGGAGGCATCACAATTCCAGATTATACTGCAAAGCTATAGTAATCAAAATAGTGTGATACTGGCAGAAAAGTAGACACATCGATCAAGAGAACAGGATAGCAAACCCAGAAATGAACCCACAACTGTAAGGTCAATTAAACTTCAATGAAGCAGCTGTGGAAACAATTTGACAATAAACTATTTGTAAAAAAAAAAATAAATAAAATAATAAAAACTAAAAAAAACGTCAATGAAGCAGGAAAAAGACAATGAGAAAATGGCAGTTTCTTCAATAAATGGAGCTGGGAAAACTGGACCATTTTCTTACACAAAAATAAATTCAAAATAGATGTGATACCTGTATGTGAGTTAACATACAATGTTATATTAGTTTCAGGAGTATAATATAGTGATTTAGCAGCTCCATGTATTATTCATGTCTCATCAAAGAAGTGTACTCTTAATGCCCTTCACCTATTTCACCATTCGTCTACCTCCTTCCCCTCCAGTTACCATCTTGTTTGTTCTCTAGTTAAGAATCTGTTTCTTGGTTTGTCCCTCTTTTTGTTTGCACATGAGTGAGATTATATGGTATTAATCTTTCTCTGGGTGACTTATTTTGCTTAATATAATACTCTCTAGCTCCATTCTTTTTGCAAATGGCAAGATTTCATTCTTTTATGACAAAGTAATATTCCATTGTATGTATATGTATATATATATGTATATATATACACACACGCATACATGTACATACACATATACATATATGCCACATCTTCTTTATCTATTCATAAATTGATAGGCACTTGGGCAGCTTCCATAATTTGGCTATTGTAAATAATGTTGCAATAAACATAGGGTTGCTTGTATACTTTTGAATTAGTATTTTTGTATTTTGGGGGTAAATACCCAGTAGTACAATTGATCATAGGTTAGTTCTATTTTTAATTTTTTGAGGAACCTCCATATTGTCTTCCATAGTGGCCGTACTACTTTGCATTCCCACCAACACTACATGAGGGTTCCCTTTCTCCCCATTTTTGCCAACACCTGTTCCTTGTGTTGTTGATTTTAACCATTCTGACAGGTGTGAGGTACTATCTCATTGTAGTTTTGATCTGCATTTTCCTGATGATTAGTGATGTTGAGCATCTTTTCATGTGCCTGCTGGCCATCTGGAGGTCTTCTTTGCAAAAGTGTCTGTTCCTGTCTTCTGCCCCATTTTTAGTCGGATTATTTGTGTTGTTTGGTGTTGAGTTGTATTAGTTCTTTATATATTTTGGATGCTAACCTTTTTTCAAATATATCATTTGCAAATAACTTCTCCCATTCAGTAGGTTGTATTTTTGTGTGTGTGTGTGTGTGTGTATGCAGAAGTTTTTTTTATTTTGATGAGGTTCCAGTACTTTATTTTTGCTCTTGTTTTCCTGACCTCAGGAGATATATCTGGAGAGAAATTGCTATAGCCAGTGTCAAAGAAGTTACTGCCTGCCTGTGTTCTCTTCTAAGATTTTTATGGTTTCAGGTCTCACATTTAGGCCCTTAGTCCAGTTTGAATTTATTTTTGTGTATGGCTTAAGAAAGCGGTCCAATAGCCATCCAGTTTTCCCAGCACGATTTGTTGAAGAGATAAGTGCTTCTTGGATATTATGACTATCATGACTCTAGAAATGATAGTCTTGAGTAAAGTTAAGAATGAATGAGCTTTGGGATTTGAACTAAAGGCTGTCTGCAAGGAATACTTTTTTTTTTTTTTGAAAATCATGATAAAATTTCAGTATCTGAGACTAAAGTTTTAGAAAACAAAATGAGTTAATCATGATCAAAGCAAGGAAATTATCTTTTCATGGAAATAGTCACCAAATGTGTCATTTACCTAATTTTTCATTTGAACCAGTTGTCTGGTGCTGATATTTCAATTGACAATAATTATTAACAGTCCGTTAGTATGAAGCATGGTGTTAGGCTGTTAGAGAATATAAAATATAGGTCCCGCTCTTCATATGCTTACAATCTAGTGAAACACACATAGATCTTTGGAAAAGTAAATAATGATAGCAGTTTAGGTTCAAAGGGAGATGATATGAGCCAGCAAATGGTAAGTGGCCAAATGAGTTAATTATACTAAAAATCTCTATAGGAGTTTTGATGAAGAAGAATCTCTTCAGCTTGGAGTTTTCAGACAGTGATAATGGAACAAAGTCTTGAAGGGTATGAGGGAAGTGGATAGTGGAGGTGAAGGAGGATGGGCATTCAAGCCTTAAAATTCCTCTGTTACTCTTTTTAAAGGAAACTGGGTGATTTTTGTGGATAATCTGAGTTACCCATGACCCAGCATACTGATGTCAGTTTAAAACGCTTCTCTGCCCTCCATTCTTTTTTCTTGTTCCCTAAATGGTCAGCAGATTGACATGGGCTAGGGAAAGAGGCAGTGGTCAAGAAATGAAAGAGGGTCAGAGAATAAAGAAAATCCTCCTGGGAAACCTGCTAGTGGTTCCGTTTAATTTTACATCTTAACATGGATCAGTGCTGAAATAGATCCTCCTCACAACATACAATTTACGGCCAATTTAAAACCAAATGATTATCCCTCTTCTATCAGGAGTAACACATTTTAAGGGCTGTGGTCCTTATACTTCAAAAAGTGAACCAAGGGCATGCAGAATTGTGTCAACTAGAGCCCAAGGGTATTGAAAGAGAAATTGCTCCAGCGTTCCGGGTGATCAGCATCTGAAGGATGAAGATGGGAGATAATCACTTATCATTTGACACTTGCGGTAAAAAGAGAAAAAAAATAGGTTTGACGCCTGGGCAATTAAATTCTTAATAATAAGTTAGTGATTACACAACTGTGCTGGATGTGTTGCAGGAACACAATGAAGTCCATTTCTACCTAAGTTGCAGATTGTACCTCCTCCCCTTAAGCTATTAAGTTCAAAGATGCAGCTCCCCGCCTTCCCAGTTCTCTACTCCATGCTGGCTGAGTTTTCATTCTGAGCACTTGCTTGAGCATTTTGGAGAATCTTCCTCTCAACAGGACGTTGGTATCTGAGCAGAAAAGAAAATTGTTTCTATTTCCAACTCAAAGGTGGTTGTATTTACATAAGCTCCTCTTTCATTTAAATCTGTCTTAATCCTCAAGGATTTAGTAGTTGAAATGCAAAATGCATTTTTTTAATAAATGAAACAACTATAAGAGAAAACAAACAGTACAGAGAAAGAATTTTAACAAATCTTTCTTTTTTTTACTTCCATGTTGCTAGCCTAAAAGTCATGGGTTTCAAGATATTTGTTTGTATTTTCCTAGTAAAAGGTTGGAATGAAATGTATATGTATGTACATGTGAAATGAAGGAATGAGGTCATGATTTCATCTGAAAGTACAATGCAATCATTCTATTCTTAATTTCAATCCACCTTTAAATTTAAAGGTAAATCTGCAAAATTTTGAGTTTGATAGCTGAGTTGAAAGGCAGCTGGTATATGTTATCACGCCAACAGTTACATTAAAACATAGTTAATTATTAGCTCTTGGGATTGCAAGAGTATGGCCAATGTAGATATTTTTCCCCCTAGAGTAATGTGTAAGAATTTATTCTGTGTCATGAATGGCTTAGTTGAGAGTTCTTAAAAACGTCTTCCCTGGTGAGGTGCTAATTGCGAGAACTCACATGGCAAAAGCTCCTGGTTTGCATTCATTTCTAAACTTGTTTTTTTTTTCCCATTTAAACAAGCTATACTTTCACTTTTGGCCATGTTGGAAAAAGGCATTTTGTTTTTTAACAAAAAATACTTAGACTTTAAAAATCCTTTAAAAAAATAAATGCAATGGTATTTTAGTAATCTCAAAGGTTTCTTTCTGTTGTAAAGTCCTTCTATAGATTGTAATTTATTTAGCTCTTTTCACATTATCACTGCAATCCTTATTTGCATATACTTTTTTTCTTTTATGCATAGAATGCTGTGTTTAAGTAATTCTACAATATTGACATTGTAATACTAGAAGAAGGTAGTAGAGTAATACAGCCTCTTTCCAGTCATGATAGGCAAAACTGTCCACTAATCAGCATTATTGACAACATTAGTGGCCAATAAAGCCACTGGAATCTTAAAATTATCTTTATTTTTCTTTGGGATTTCTTATAAGCTATATAGGATATATAAAGGACTTAAATTTGCATGGTAGGCTTTTTCATGTTAAAAAAAATCAAGCCTAGATAACTTTCCAGTAGATTAGTCTGGTACTTCAGCAATGGAGCAAGTGATTTCCTTCTATCGCTAAGCACAGTGTATGTAGTGAAGACAAATAACATTTATTTGTCACCTACTGAGTGTCAACAAACAATATAAACATTATCTAATTTAATCCTATGTGGTAGGCATTTTTGATCTTATGAAAACTCAGGATGGCTAATACTGTCAATACAACCCACAAAAGTACCAGTAACCAGTTAGGTGATGTTAATAGGAAAATACCTCAAAACTTACATTATATTTCTACTGGGTCAGTAACCCTCAAAGTAACCAATCAATATTCAGAAACCAGAACATGGATAGATTTCTGGTTTTGTTAAGGTTTTTTAAAAAGCCATCATAGGTTATTATTCCAGTTTCTTCCTTCCAACCTGTATCTGTTGCCTTTTGGTTTTCATAGTGAAATTTTTAAGTTTACATACTAAAAGAGTAACTTCTAATAGACTTTGTCCCTGGCCAACATTCCTTGAGAAACATTGTGGCTGGCTTAATCAAGGTCTTGTTAAAAAAAAAAAAAAGACTTTAGAAGAAAACCATTTAGAAAGAACTATTAAATATGTAACTATAGGACCCAGAAGGCTGTTGCTTTTTAAAATAAATCAGACTCAGGGTGCCTGGGTGGCTTAGTCGGTTAAGCGTCCGACTTTTGCTTAGGTCATGATCTCACGGTTCATGGGTTCAAGCCCCGCATCGGGCTCTGTGCTGACTGCCAGTTCAGAGCCTGGAGCCTGTTTCAGTCTGTGA
The DNA here is from genome assembly GCA_017311185.1 of Proteles cristata cristata. NCBI lineage: Eukaryota > Metazoa > Chordata > Mammalia > Carnivora > Hyaenidae > Proteles > Proteles cristata. Next base: position 1,007,248 of record JAESUZ010002979.1, read on the forward strand.
CTCCCTCTCTCTCTGACCCTCCCCTGCTCACGCTGTCTCTCTCTCTCTCTCCTAGAAATAAATAATTAAAAATAAAATAAAATAAATCACACTCAGAGCACCAGTTAAGCATCTGACACTTGATTTTGGCTCAGGTCATGATCTCAAGGTTTGTGGGTTTGAGCCCCATGTCGACAGCATGATGCCTGCTTGGGATTCTCTCTCCAGTTCTCTCTGCCCCTCCCACACTTGTGCACATGCACTGTCTCTCAAAATAAACTTTAAAATAGAATAAATCAGATTCAACAGTGTTAAAAAAATCTACCATGCTTTTAAGAATTTATCCCACATATATACTTGTGCATGTGTGAAGTAACCTATTTACAAAAATAATGCAGCATTTTTACAGTAGTAAAAAACTAGAATCTATTCATCAACAGGTGACTGACTACAAAAAATTGATATATTCATTTAATGGAATACTACACAGCTGTTCAAATGGATGAGGCAGCTCTAATCTATGTAGCTCTAAAATATATTATTGAGGGAAAAAAAGAAAGCGCAGAATTGTGTATTTAGTATAATTTATGAACAGAAAAGGGAAAGATAAACATATACCCACATATATACTTGGATTATACATTGAATATTTCTATACTATAGGCAAGGAGACAAAAATGGACTTTAGGTGGGTAGGAGAAAGGTGAGTAAAGTTTCTTTTCACTACATAGCTCTTCGCTCAAAAGAAAAAAAATCTCAAATTAGTCTTATGCATTTGTATTTTTTTCTTCCTGGAATGTTAATAAAACTAAAAAAAACCCCACCTTTCTTTCAGGAGTGTGTATCTGTGAGAGTAGGAAGGGGCTTTTGGTTTTCATTTAATGTCATTTCACTGATTTTCTTATAAATATCTGTTACTTTTATATGAGATATGATTTAACTGGTAGCAGGATTATAGAGTTTTTGCACTTGCCCTTCTTAATGCTTTCATGCAATTAAAAAAAAAACTTATTTAAATTTTTTGAAAAAGCTGTTGCTGACCATCCTTCTCTGTTGTTTAGGAAACATTACCAAGATCATGATCTGCCGAGGCCAATTCTCTAAGGTGTATTTTATTCATATTGTATCTTTTCTGCAAAGTTTTTGAGTCCAGCTTTATTGGTTTAAAATGTAGTGTCTTTTGCCCTATAATTCCACCCATGTGTCACTTCCTCAAGTTCTACTAAAATGCTTTGAAAGGTCTGGGACTTTAACAAATTATCACATACTTCTTAGGGCACAATTGCCTGGGCCTGGATTACCCATTAAGTGAGGAGTCAAAATGCTTTATTCTCTTAGGGTGACAGAGGTGAATAGCATAAAGAAATGGCATACAGAGGTGATGATCAGCTTCAAATTGTGATTATTCAAACATAAAGCCATCTTTCAGAAGTACAGTTGCTGAGAAATTATTTCTGCAAGTAAGCAACCAAATCTCTCCAAAGCCTTATGACCACTTCATTTGTTTATGTGATCCCTGATTTTAAGGAGTTGTTGAGGTTAATTTATGGAATCAAGTAATAGGCCCCATCCATTCAAAATGGATGACCAAATAGAAGTGAATACATTATGGAATTAATTTAATATTGTTTATGTCTTCCAGTTCTGTGTTCTGGCTCTGATAACTTTTATACATTCTTTCTTCATATGACATTAAAAAATGTGCATTAATTTTGTCTTTATGCCCAAATGCTTTTATTTTCTCATTAAAAAGTTTTTTTAAAGTTTATTTTTGACAGAGTGCGAGTGGGAGAAAGAGGGGCGCATAATCCAAAGAAGGCTCCAGGCTCTGAGCTGTCAGTAGAAAGCTGGACATGGGGCTTGGACTCACAAACCATGAGATCATGACTTGAGCCAGTCAGATGCTTAACTGACTAAGCCACCTAGGTGACCCTTTATTTATTTACTTTTAAAATGGGCCAATGCCTAGCATGGAATCCAACACAGGGCTTGAACTCATGACTTTGAGATCAAGACCTGAGATGAGATCAAGAGTTGGATGCTTAACCAACAGAACCACCCAGGTGCCCCTTAATTGCTCTTTTAAAGACAAGTTTGACTTGCTTTCCTTTCTGGCTTATGTATCAAATGGAATGAAGGAAATGGTAAAAGCAGCCAAAAGGGAGGAGCAAGATTGTTTCTTCTTTTTCCTCAGCCTGCTGGTCTCCCTCTAGTACCCTTTCTCAGCAGTTTTCAACTCAAGGAGCAGCTGGCGAATAAATATTTAGAGTCCCAGACCCAGCGTCATAAGCAGAGTATAGAAAGGTATGTTTGGAACTGAGAATAATGTAATAACTGGTATACATTCACACTTCCTAATATATATAATTTAAAAAATTCCTTTGTATGAAATTGGTTTATGCATCTGATTAATAACAGTTCTTTTTAAAAAATGTTTGAGAGGAGTGGGGAGAGGGAGACAGAATCCCAACTAGGCTCCACACTGTCAGTGCAGAGCCCAATATGGGGCTCAAACTCATGAAGCACTGGGCTCATGACCTGAGCCGAAATCAAAAGTTGGATACTTAACGGAGTCACCCAGAAGCTCCTGGGCTTCTAAAAGCAGTTTTTTTTTTATATATTTAATTTTTTTATTGTGTGATTTCACTTATTATTTTTTTTTTACAAATAGTTTATTGTCAAATTAGTTTCCACATAACACTCAGTGCTCATCCCCACAGGTTAAAAGCACAGTTCTAAAAGCACTTTTCACTCACTTGCTTTTTTCTTTTCTACATATAAAATGAGATGATATATGTAGGTTTATGTAACAAATCCAACTAGGTATTTGAGCACCCAACAAGAGCACTAGATTAGGCCCTGAGAGATTTTTGATATTTTCTATTATGTACAATGAATTAAGTATAAGAATGGATAGCTAGGTCTCTGTCCTTATGAATTTTGGAAAAAAAGACTAATTTTTTTTGAACAACACTGTTTCTAGTAAGAAGCTTAGATTGAGAACATTCCTACCAGCATACATTTCTGTGGCATTTATCAGTTATGAAATGTAAATTATTCCTTATCTGCTATAAGGTATTACATCAAGGGAAGATTTATTACCTTTTCCTTCCATCATGAAAATGATTGTTCTAATTTCATCCAATGGCATTAAACTGTTAACAGTATTTCTGCAAGGTATTTAACAGATAATATTAAAATCAAATTATCTACAGAGCATGAAGTAACCTTTAAGATTTAAAAAATGTATGGTGTTTAATAGTCTAATGTAGGGATGTTTAAAATTAGATTCTACAGCAGACTAATCCATTATCACAAGGTGGATTTTCCTATCCTGTTTATTAGAAGAAAATAATGCTTTATTTTGTAACATTTTCCATCTTTACTGCTTTTCTCTGGTTAAAAAAGAAATCACAGTACTAAGCTGGGACACATGCACGTTGGTTTTCTGAATAGAAATGAAATGTTAGCTGGAAATTAAAGTCTAAGTCATCTTCATTTGAATATATATTTTATTTAGAATGCAGCACTAACAACATGATGATAAACTGTCACAAATTTATACCAAGAAGCACACAATCTTTCAAATGTGTTGTTTTTCACAATTGATTTAAGTATAGCATTACTGTTATTTGGTACGAGAGTCAAAGACGACATTTAGATTCTTCACCTGTGGAGCCTTTAGTAACATTGAAATGATTGTCTAGTCAGGCAGAGGAGAGAAATTCAAAAGCAGTTTCTTTTTCTTCTGCCAGTTCCTTTGCAGTTAGATCCATCTTCTCACGAGAGAAATCATTAATAGTGAGACCTTCAACAACCTTCCAGGTCTTATTCTGTTTGAAAATAATTGCAAATAAAAGATTTACAATTAAATGAGAACTGATCTTTCAGCAAGCAACAACTCAGACTGACCTTAAAGCTACAGGAGTATCTGTTTTTAAAGTCTGATACCAAAGAAGCAAATCAAAATCCAGATCTTAACTAACATATAATTCTGGTAAAAATTCAACACTTGGATTTAAAACTCATTGAATCTAGAAAAAAAAATCTTTAAATGAGGATTTAGTTAGCAAACGTAAAAAGAAAAAAACCAAAACCAAAACCTAATGACTTTAGTATGGTCATAATCAAAATAAGATGCTATTGGTAGGTATCTGCTATTAGTGGCATAATAACTAATTGTGTCAACGGCAAGAGTTGAATCTCCCTTTCCAGATTAACTACAATCTTTTAGTAACCAGAAGCTGTGCTTCATACAATTTTAAAGTTGAGAAAAATGTCTAACTTAGTAAAAGAACAACTTTCTACACTAACTTATAACCAATATTAATAAAAATATGCAACTACTCTTCCAGAAGGGAATAAAGGGAAATAACCCTCAAATACCTTACCTTGATTGTAACAGGGAATGAGTACAGCAGATCATCAGGAATACCATAGGAGTTGCCATCAGAGATAATGCCCATGGACACAAATTCTCCCTAAAAATAATCATCAACATTTTATATTCCTGTGGTGCTTAGGAATTAATTTATAGAAGCACATGAACATGAATTAACAAAACTAAACCAGGTAACACTTTCTTGCTATGTGCTAACTTCAATACTGCGTAAGGAAGCATCACCAGGCTCTTCCATGTGTATGATCTCATTCCAGTCTTCCAATCCACGTGGGAAGTAGGCCACAGAAACATAACCCTCGTTTTCTAAATGAGGGTGCTATGGCCTTAATATAGGTTTTAGAAAAAAAGTCACAGTCACCATGTGTGCTAGGTGTTTTCCATGTATCATCTCATCTAACCCTTAACAATCCTGTAAGAAATGCCATGTAAAAAACAATCAAATAGTTTAGAAAGGTTAAGTAACTTTCCCAAGATTTTTCAGCCAGTAAGCAGCTGAGCTGGGATATAAACCTTACCTGCCTGACTGCAAGGTTATGTTCTTTGTATAGCACAACATCAGAGGCCAAAAAGAAAAGAGCGGCCTGTACAGATCACTGAGTCCTCACCTCCGGGGTTCCAAACCAGATGTCTCTGACATGGTCACAGATGGCTTTTGCAGCAGACATTGCACTGGACAGCTTCCGAGCCTTGATGACAGCAGCACCACGCTGCTGCACAGTCTGGTTGGGAACAGGCAGAGACAGTATTACTTGGTCACGAGAGAAGAGTTTTTACTGATTCTGAGCTAATCCTGGGACGAAAGACTACAACCATAGTTTAATGTCTTCCCCTCCAAAATCATGCAACTACCTCATGTGGACCGTACCAACCTATTTGAGTTGTAAGCACCAGTCTTTCTCAAAAAAGAAAACTACAAATCCACACAGAAAGTTTACTACATTTGATACAAAGCAATGGATCTCATTATAAAGATGGACTGGATGACTGGAGGGAACGTTAGTTTTTTCCCACTTTAGCAATCAATCTTGACTGCCACACACAGATCAGATCAGACCGGATCAAGACTGGCTTTGTATAACCTGCACAGAAAGTAGTCACCAGAGCCACTGTGAAAGGCCTGCTCTCCTTGAGAAACACTTCACCCCCACCCCTCAAAGAGACACTCAGGCCAGGGATATGGTGTGTTTCTCAAGAGTTCTTTATGCATGGCTGTTAGGAGAGATTTTTCTTACTGTGATGAATTCTCCTTTGAGCCAGCTGTCGTCTTTCAGAGCATCATAAACACCAACTTCCTTTCCTTGCAGTTTCACCTTGGCATGGCTGACATCCGGATACTGAGTTGAGGAATGGTTTCCCCAGATAATGACATTCTTTACATCATCAGAAGTCACACCAAGTTTAAGAGCAATCTAGTGAAATAGAAAACAAACACCTAACTTAGACAAATGCTTTTTATTTCAAATTGTGCCTGACAAACACCCTTAAAAATAAAAGCCTCTGAAACTTCAAGAGAACACACAAGTTATATTGACTTGTAAAATAACAGTTTATTATTATAATAATTTATTGCTTAGTTATTCCCTAAAGCTTAATGGTATAAACAAAATGTGAATGTAAAACATTACAGAGAAGAATATTTGAGAGCAGAGAGCACCTCAGTTTATGGTTGACCTATCAGTATAGTGGGTTTATCAAATATAAAACAACAGCAAGTGGCTGAATATATAAATGTGACCTTTGCTTTGTTGTTAATACTTACTTGGAGATGTCTCCTCAGCACTTCTGAGCAATCAGGTCAGAATACGGAAATTCCTCCACATTTAGGGGAAATTTTTATTATATACCATATAAATAAATTAGCGAAGTTTCAAATAATCCTATGAAATTTTGGAGTTGGAAGGGATTCAGATTACCAAAAATATGACTGTCCTCAGTTTACAGAACAGCAAACCAAAGGAAAGACTCTATATGTTAATACTAAAATGATACTGGATGTAACAATTTCTTGCTATAGCTTTGAAAAGCACTTTAGGGGACATCTACCTGGCTCAGTTGGGGGAGCATGTGACTTTGATCTTGGGGCCATGAGTAGGAGCTCCATGTTGGGTGTAGAGATTACTTAAAAACAAAACAAAAACTAAAAAATATTAAAAAAAAAAACTTTAGGATCCTGCATGCCTTACAATCACATGACTATCAATTATACTATATAGTACACTAGCCACAGAAAGGGTTAGAAAGTTATATTTGGGGTGACTGGGTGTCTCAGTAGGTTAAGCATCTGACTTTGGCTCAGGTCATGATCTCACAGTCCATGGGTTCAAGCCCCATGTCAGTCAGTGCAGAGTCTGCTTTGGATTCTCTCAACTTCTCTCTCTGCCCCTCCCTGGCTTGTACTTTCTCTCACTCTCAAAACAAATAATAGGGGCGCCTGGGTGTCTCAGTCAGTTGGGCGTCTGACTTCAGCTCAGGTCATGAACCCTTGGTCTGTGCGTTCGAGCTCTGCGTTGGGCTCTGTGTTGGCCTGGAGTCTGCTTGAGATTCTATATCTCCTCTGCCCGCCCCCGCCCCTGGCTCATGCTTCTGTGTCTCTCTTTCTCTCAAAAGTAAATAAACATTAAAAAAAAAAAAACTTTAAAAAAAGAAAATTATGTTTTGAAAGATTTAAATAAATCTTTTTGATCTTGTTTATTTAAACAAAATTGATTTTATTTAAAATCAATTCACTTATTTTGTTACCGGCTGATAAGATAATGTACAAAAATAAATTATCGTTAGTTGTATGTATCATTAGTTCTTAGACACCAGAATTATGATGAACTAGAAGGGAATGTTTTGGGAAAACATTTTTAAGAGCTGATGTGTTAGGGTAACATTGTGGATGATTTCTCTTTCTTTCATATTACAGCAAGAATGGGAGAGAAAAATAGCTGTGCCAGCGTTCACAGCTTTTGCATACATAAATAAAAGCACTATATCAAAAGAATATATAATCTGATAATTTGAAAAGATTTAAAAAACAAGGATAGCCCCAAATTTGAAACAATCTCAAAGTCCTTCAAGAATTGTTAAACTGTGGTCCTTCCATATAATGAAATAAATGGGAGTAAGTGGAGAAACAATAAAAAGGACTAATGATACAAGTAACAAGTTGGATGCGTATTAAAGGCATTTTACAGTATAAAAAGGCCAGTACAGGGATTCTCTGTACTATTTTTGTAACTTCTAAGTCTACAATTATTCCAAAATAAAAAGTAAAAAATACAATAGCCAACCAAATAAAAAGGACACTAATGGAAAAGGATAATACTTAACATGTTTGCAACAACTGGATTCCTCTTTACCCTAATTTATTCTGCCAAGAATCAGATGGTGTTTACTTTCACTATTAACTCTTAAAGTTGAGACTTGTTTCTTAAATCCTATGAGAGTTAGGGGCGCCTGGATGGCTCAGTCGGTTGAGTGTCTGACTTTGGCTCAGGTCATGATCTCTCATGGCTCATGCTTTACACTGACAGTGCTAAGCCTGCTTCGAATTCTGTCTCCTTTGCTCCCTGTCCCTCCCCCACTAGCGCTCTCTCTGTGTCTCAAAAATAAACATTAAGGGGCGCCTGGGTGGCTCTGTCAGTTAAGCATCTGACTTCAGCTCAGGTCATGATCTCACAGTTTGTGGGTTCCAGCCCCGCGTCGGGCTCTGTGCTGACAGGTAGCTCAGAGCCTGGAGCCTGTTTCAGATTCTGTGTCTCCCTCTCTCTCAGACCCTCCCCTGCTCACGATGTCTCTCTCTCAGAAAAAAATAAAACATTAAAAAACAATTAAAAAAATTAAATCCCACAACAACTGGATGATTTTTAAAAATTCACCTAAAATTTTGTTTCTGACATTTAAAATGACTTGTCCTCTAAACCCTGCTTCATCTAGAGTTCTGCAAGTATTAGGACTATTAAACACACCAGTCTTCACAAAGTAGTTGGATAGTTTGTTTCTGGAGAATCCAGCTACTGATCTGCTTAGTGGTTGAGACTGAGTGGTGTAAGGTGCAAGGAGTAACATTTTCTGTGTGTGATGACCTTCATGGACTTGGGAAGAACGACCCTTACTTATATTTAGTAGGTATCATAGAGAAAAGGGAAAATTTACCACGGGCAAACAACCTAAGGTGTCTGTTACCAAGAACTAAGAACCTATACCTTTGCTGAATGCCAGCCTCAACTGCTCCAGAGTACAGTGAAGACAAACTGCCTCTGGGCCTCTCCTCCCTCCAGGAAGCTCCCTACTTCCTTTGTCCTTTGCCTACTTCCTTGGGGTTTTTATTTTTATTTTTAAAATTTATTGAGCTAATCCACTTCTGTCTGGACAGCAAAGGCCAGTACTTTGCAGACATAGTTTCTAAATTTCATTCGCGTCAGAGCGAGTCTAAATTAACGTGTATCCAGGACCACACTCCCTTGCTCCATTAGATGCTCTTATCTGCCATGTAGATCTGTTAAATGGTTTTGGACTGATTCTCCAGCCCCAGGAAATTTTCTTCCCCCTGATACCAGCTAACTAGTTGTCCTGGCAAATTACCCTTATATATATATATATATATATATATATATATATATATATATATATATATATATATATATATTATATATATATACATATATACCCATATATGTATATATATGGGTATATATGCAGCTCTAGTTTGCAAATACACGGGGGAATTGTACAGGTGCTGGACAGTCACTTGGTAGGTAGGTCCTGATTTCCAAAATGAATTATGTAAGGCTAGTAACATTCGTGTAAGAAATGGTCTTCAGATGTGTTACTTTTCTCACTGGATTAACAACTTCTATGGGAGGAAGAAACTACTTTTTCAAAAACGTCCTAAAAGCTCTGGCTGTGCCAGCCTGACATGCTGGAACATGTGCGAAAAGTTAAAGTCTAACAAGGCTGCTTTTTTTTTCCTCTTTCCTTATTAGACTCTTGCCCCTACCCGGAAAAGGGTTTCAGGCACTGAGGCAAAGTGTCACTTAACAGTACCTGTAGAAGCAGAATTTTCCAGTGCCTACCTCCACCAAGGCCTCCGTTCAAAACAACAGAAAACCAAGTTTGTCAGCGTCCTTACCCTTTTTCCCTGTTGCAAGTAAGTAACTATGTTGCAATCCAGAGCCCACAAATGCAACATGTTTCATAGGACCCAAACCTCCTGTCCACACTCATTCAAACTAACTCCCATTCCTTCCACCCACCAGACTCTAGCTAAAAAGTAAGGAAAAAAACCTAGGTCAGAGCCTAAAGCCTCACAGAAAATATTTGCAATTTAAGCTGGTTATCTGATGACCTTCTAAATTAATTGAATATTCAAGGAGATATATCTGAGGTGTGGTTCTTCTCAACTTTTGGGTATATCCTTACTACTACTACTACTACTACTACTACTACTACTACTACTACTACTACTACTACGATTCATTAGGAGTAAATAAGAGCAACCAATCTTTATTGAGTTTTAGTATGTGACAGGTATCATGATAAGGGCTTAATGTAGATCTTATTTAATCCACATAGCTTCCCTTTGAGATGGACAGGATTATCCACTTTTATACCTTAAATATACTTTCTCAAGGTTAAAGAACTAGTATAAGAATGGACTTAGGTCACCTGGCTCTGTTATGTAAAAACACACCTAGGGTTTTGGAGTCAGATGAATCTAGTTGGCAGGATCCCTGACCTTTCTGGGCTTCAGGTTTATCTGTAAAAACAGATAACATACCTCATATGATTTTTTGAATTAAAAGATAAATTATACGTAAGCCATTCAGCTTAGGGTAGAAGCTTAGCAAATGTCAATTCTTTTCTTCACTAGGCACTCCAAAGTTGAAAGTTGATCAATTCTCAGTTTAAAGTGTAAGGACACAAATCTAAACCAGACTGACTCCATAATAGGCTTTAAGTTTCCCCTCTAAACTAGAAGGCCTAAGTTTCAGTTTCCCTGAAACTATCAGGCAGCTACATACTGCCCAAGGCCGAAGAAACTGCCCACCACTTTACTCCACCACACTACCTTGGCAACGCCCAATCAAGAAAGGCCAGCAATTATAGATAAATCTTAGCTACCTAATGTTAAAGTTAACCCGTTAGGCGCTGAACAGGACCCTAGGCTCGCTCTGTAATTGGCTGAATTTAAAAGTACTCTAAATGTTGTAATTGGGTCTCGCCAAAAGTAACAAATACTCTAGACAATGTGTATGGTTAAACCCGCTGTCAAAGATATTGTATAATTATGATTGGATCACTGTTTCCATGCCACAACTTCTGTAATTCCCCCGTCACAAACCCCATAAAAACCCTACTCTGCCTTTGTTCGAGGCTCTCAGCACGGATCCACTGTGCTGGTGAGGTCTGGGAGCCCGAGCTCGAAATAAGGCCCTTTGCCTTTGCATGCGTGACTCGGTCTCCCCGGTGGTCTCTGGTGGGTGTGGATACTGTGATCTGGGTATAACAAAAGCAGTGGTTTTTCAACTTAGACCACAGGTCATCTTTTGATAAAAACTTTTCTCGAAACTAAAGTTGTCTTTTTATTTTTTTATTAAATGTTTTATTTATTTCTTGGAGAGAGAGAGACAGCATGAGCAGGGGAGGGTCAGAGAGAGAGGGAGTCACAGACTGAAACAGGCTCCAGGCTCTGAGCTGGCAGTCAGCACAGAGCCCGACGCGGGGCCCAAACCCACGAACCGCGAGATCATGACCCAAGCGAAAGTGGGACGCTTAACTGACTAAGCCACCCAGGCGCCCCGAATGGAGACTGATTTTATCAAATCCTCCTCCCATCCTCCCCAGAGGAAATAGTCTTTATTTTTTTAATATTTTATTTATTTCTAGGAGAGAGAGAGAGAGAGAGACAGACAGCATGAGCAGGGGAGGCTCAGAGAGAGAGGGAGTCACAGACTGAAAGAGGCTCCAGGCTTTGAGCTGGCAGTCAGCACAGAGCCCGATGAGGGGCTCAAACCCACGAACCGCGAGATCATGACCCAAGCGAAAGTCGGATGCTTAACCGACTAAGCCTCCCAGGCGCCCCTAAAGTTGTGGTTTTAAAAAATGTTTATTTATTCATTGAGAGAGAGAGAAAGAACCCGAGGGAGGGGCAGAGAGAAAAAGAAGAGAATCACAAATAGGTTCTGTGCTGTCAGCACAGAGCTTGACATAGGACTCAATCTCATGAACTTTAAGATGATGACTTGAATCAAAATCAAGAGGACACTTAACTGACTGAGCCACTCAGGCACCCCAACAAAGTTGCGTTCTTTAGAAGAAATAGTGGGGGGAGCCTGGGTGGCTCGGTCAGTTGAGCATTCAACTCTTGATTTTGGCTAAGGTCATCACAATCCCAGGGTCATGGGAACGAGCTTTGCATTGGGCTCTGCGTGGAGCGTGGATCCTGCTCAAGATTACTCTCTCCCTCTCCCTTTGCTCCTCTCCCACACTCATGCTCTCTCTAAAATTAAAAACATTTAAAAAATGAAGAAAAAGGACTAAATTCATATACCTATGTAACAGTGATGACCTGTGTATAAGGAGGTATGGCCAGAAAAGTGCTAAGAAAAAGGAAAGAGGTTATGTCCAAGAACCCTGAACTTTGTCATGGCTTTTGAAGGACACCAGGATTGTCTAGACCCAATAAAGCCTAGGAAACTAGTACAGATGACTGGCTGTGGCTTCTCATTTTTTAAAAAGCTACTGTTATTACCCTGGTCACTGACTCCTTGGCACATTTATCTAAGACTCCAAGGGGTAAGGACACTTAGCAACAATTAAAATTTAGTTGCTAAGCAGTGATAATTAAGAAGTTTTATGAAAACATGTAGAAAATTAAAAACTATAAAAATAAAATTAAATATAAAATTAAAAATTAAAAAATCTGAATCTGATTGCTTAGCTATAGGGAAAAAGGAAAGAGAACCACCATACAAAACACAAAAACGCAAATCTTTCTATAATGTTCTAAATATCTGACAAAAATCAATTAAACTATGTATTATCATGTTAATTATACTAATGACTGATTTTTTCACTACTGTAATAAGAGAACATTAGGAACAGCATTTTTTATTAAAAAAATTTTTTGTAATGTTTTATTTATTTCTGAGAGAGAGAGAGAGAGAGAGAGAGAGAGAGAGAGAGAGAGGGGCAGTGTGAGCAGGGGAGGGTCAGAGAGACATGGAGACACAGAATCCGAAGCAGGCTCCAGGCTCTGAGCTGTCAGCATAGAGCCCGACACAGGGCTCGAACCCACGAACTATGAGATCATGACCTGAGCTGAAGTCAGCTGCTTAACCAACTGAGCCACCCAGGTGCCCCTAGGAACAGCATTTTAAGTATAGAGACCAAACGAAATATAGTCAAGACAATTTTTTTTCAATTTTTTAAAAATTTACTTATTTATTCTGAAAGAGAGCAAGAAAGAACGGGAAGGCCGGCGGGGGGGAGGGGGGGAGAGGGAGAGAAGGAGGTGGGGGGAGAGGGGGATAGAGAGAGAGAGAGAGAGAGAAATATCACAGGCAGGCTCTGCACTGACAGTGCAGAGCCTGATGTGGGGCTTGAACTCACGAGCCGTGAATTCATGACCTGAGCTGAAACCAAGAGTTGGACATTAAGCCAACTGAGCCACCCAGGTGCCCCTATAGTTGAGAAAATTAAGTATGAAGCTCAGCCTCCTAAAGAGACTAGATTTAAAGACTCCCTAATAAATAGAACAGCTTCCTACTAAACAAACACAATAAATAAAAAAGTAAGTTTCGGCTACTTTAAAAGTGAGAGCAAAAGGTTTTAAAGTTGAACATTCATAAGATTTTAAAAGGTATTTTTCTACCTGAGCTTTAGCTCGGTTGTGATCCAAACGAGTCAAGCAGCTGAAGTTCTCCTTGGGGATGGATGGTGCCGACTTGCAGGCAGTCAGGCAGTTGGTATTGGCTGGGTTTCCCACCACAATAACCTAGGACGTACAGGAGGCACAGCAGTTACTGGCCACATACTGATTAACTAAACTACCTTAGAACAGGACTGACAAACATGTAACACGTAGTCTTTATATCAAGTTTGTGTGAACAAAACAAGCATAGTTACGCCATAGTTTCTACTGTATTTCTAGTCCACTGTTAGCGTTTGGTGCTATTACTGAAAACGTGTCTTTAAGAAAGCTACCAGTATGTACACAAGTTGCTTTCCAGGTGGCAGCGTCCAAGACCTCAGGTATATGTCTTTCTACGTTGTTTTGTGCCAAAACAGAGGCAGAGCATTATCTATTTGCCACGAGAAACAAAACAGAAACAAAAAAACCTCTAAGTAATCTAAGGCTCTTAGACATCAACTCATTCATAACATTTTCCTTCTTAAAGAAATAATCCAAGAAAAATTTCTACTTGAACAGTTTATTTTAGGAAAATGATTTGTCTTTATTAATTGAGAGTTTTTTCAGTCTTACCTAATCCTAAGAATTAACTGGGATTTGCTAAATTACAGATTAACAAATCCTACCCACTCCATATCTAATTAAGTCAATCCTTAGTAGAAAGCATTTCAGGCTACTTTTTTTTTTTTTAATTGAGGAGGTACAGAATACTCTGTGTTATAGTATAGGAAAATATATAGGAAAATCCACCATGGACTCTCTCATTCAAGTTTTTAAAATTTTTAATAAAATTATAAACTTACCATGAAATAATATCAAACTTACTGAAAAGCTGCAAGAATAGTACAAAGACTACCTCCTACATCCTGTTTACCCAGATTCCCCAACTTCTTCCATCTCTTTCTCTCTCTACACACACACACACACACACACACACACACACGCACGCACGCACACACACACACGCACATTATATATATCCTTAGTCGTTTTATTTTCTTTGGCCCACTGGAGAGCAAGCTGCCATGATACCCCAAGGTCCCTAAGCACTCCAGTGCCAGTGTATATTTCCCCAAAATGGCACTTTTTGGCTGACGGTTTAATTACTGTGGAAGCAGTACCACAACTCCAAGCAGCCTGGAGCAGTCCAAACAACGTTGTAATTTTTTAAGAGACCTATGGATTTCTCCTCAACTTACTTCTACTATTTTCTGTTAATGACTTCAGAAGATAAAAGTAAGCTATTTGAAGTGAATTCCACAGAAGGTGAAAATTCAGATATATGAAAATTATTGTAACAGAACATTGTAATTAGCAACTTTAAAAATCTTACTTTTACTCTTATCTTTGTTTAAAGTCAGGACAGGGAAGAATAAGTGTATCAAAATCAATAAAACCTCTAATCAGCAAGTCTTTTTGCTATGACAACTAAGTTCTAGGTAACTGATACTTAATTGGTAAAAGAAGACTTATTATAACATTAAGACAAATTTAGAAACTAAACTATCTTGAACACAAAGAGATAGAAAAGGAAGTTACACCAATTCCACTCAAGCATATCAAAATTCCTTTGAACTGAGAAAATCTAAGCATTTCAGAAGCCACCACCTCCCACTGCTTAGAATGCAACTTACAGCCAGCACTCTCTACAATCACGAATCCAAATGTCTGAACAGATATTTCTACACAGCTAAAAGGCACCAGAAAGTTCTGTGCCTTCTCTAGAAGTCTGTAAATTAATACTGAATTTCCATATCACAGCAAGAGGCGAAATATTTTTGAAAACTTATACATAAAAATTTCTACATTATAGCAAAAATGTTTTATTGAGCAAAGTTCTCTATTTACTGAGGTGGGGGGAAGGCAAATAATTTTGCCTTCACTTAAATGCTGGAAGCAGCAGCTTTAAATGCTGATCATGAAAAACTCCATAAAATACTGTATGGTCACCTTAACCGACTTCTTGGCATATTTCTCCAAGGCCGCACCCTGGGATTTGAAGATTTTCACATTTGCTTTGAGTAAATCTTTCCTCTCCATGCCATCCCTTCTCGGCATGGAGCCCACCAGAATGGCCACATCCAGATCTTTGAAGGCAACATCTTCTTTATCTGTTGCGATGACATCTGTAAACATGGCAATAGGAGAGCTACTGCAACACTAAAGTCTGAGGTTTTCTTTTTCACACTGCATCTCCCCAGTAATTCTTTCCCTTTGTAGCAAACGTTAACTTTCATATATTACAATGTTAAAAGTTTTAGAGGCCTCAGAAGGGAAAGACAATATAGTCAAAAAACAGATCAACAGAAATGTAAATTACATTTATTTGCTTTTCCTATTTCAGTAACTGTTTCAAACCCAAAAGCTCTACAGTTGTCGGTTTTCCAATCAGAGTCTGTGCAAAATATGGTAACTTTGAAAGTAACATTTGTTATTTATACGAATTACTACAGATAGCATGAAAGAAACTAATTTATCTAATTTTTAAGTTATAACTACTTTAAGGTCTAAGATCTGAATCACAAATTCAAAATAATGTTTGTTGAGGAATTTTGTGACAGGAATAACACTACAAATTTTATTTTATCAAATCTGAACTTAATATTTTATGCATGAAGATAAAGAGGTTTAAAGAGATTAATTGGCTGCTCAAAAAGCAGGGAAGCTGTAATTCCAGCCTAGGTTGGTTCAGAGGTCAACTACTATTCTACTGTTCATCCAATAAACATCCATCACTTGTTTTTTGAGGAAAGAACATTCTTCATTACTCTCCTTTGTTGACAGTATTAAAAAGGCCATGACTAGTGCTACAGACTGAATGTTTCTGTCCCCCACAAAACTCATATGTTGAGACCTAATCCCCAATGTGATGGTATTAAAAGGTGGGGGATCCTGTGGGAGATGATTAGGTTAGGAGCGTACAGCTCTTATGAATGAGATTAGTGCCCTTATAAAAGAAGTCTCAGAATTCCTTCACCCCTTCCACCTTGTGAGGACACAGGAAGACAGTTGTCTATGAATCAGGAATTGGCTTCTCACCAAAATGTGACCACACTGGTACCTTAATCTTGGATTTCCCAACCTCCAGAACTATGGGAATTACATTTTTGTTGTTTTGTAAGCCACTTAGTCTACGGTATTTTTGTTCTAGTAGCCCAGATGGACTAAGACAACCAGGATTCAGCATTGCCACTGGTAAATTTTTAGAGTGGTCAACTTGTGTCACAGTAAGGGTGTTGTAAAGCCCCCAACAGGTATACAAACAAATGTTGGGGGGGGGGAGGATCTTCTTCCCAGACATGCATCCCTATTTACAGAATTTACCCTCCTTGTTCACAGCTGACCAAGGACAAGGTGACCATTACCTAGACCCATTAGACAGAGGAACTCAGCAGAGAAAGGAATAAAAATGCCAACAATGCAACAAAGCTGATTTGGAAAAGGAGGGTGAGTTGTGTGTCAACTACACTACAGTTAAAAAAACAACAAGACAAGAAAAGAGAGGGTAAGGAAAGGGAGCCAGCAGAACAGCTTGGGCAGGTAATGCACTCTCTTTTATAATATGCAGCCATGTGATTTAGGCAGCAGAGTACTCCTTCTAGTAAATGTTTATTGAACAGACATTTGAATTCTGAGCATGGTTTCTCTTTGGTGGGGATGTATTTTGTTCTGTGCAAACTTATAGGAGAATATTATTAATTAATCCTTACTAAAAGAAAAAGATCATAATTAAAGTATAACTAAAGAAAAATATCCAAATTGGTAAATATACGACTTGATCTACTGTTTTAATGAAACTTTCATGAAATCTGATGAAAGATTTGTCTTACATTTGTGCAATAGTTCAATGATTCTCAAAGCTTCTTAGCAGAACACGCTTGGGCTTTCAAACTATGCAGCATATGATTAGGACTATTTATGCTATATCTCAATCTGATAATGGCTGTGGGTTGGGACTCTATGTGAGCGACTAACCAATTTCCAGCCTCACAGCAATATGGCTCTGGAAGACCACTTCAGAGTTCAAAAGTTCTCCATTAAAAATGCTACTAATACTTTTAAATAGATTTTAAATAACAACACAATGTAGACAATCTCAGGTGCATAACTCTTATGCAATATTATGCTTAGTTAGATAAATTATATATAAGCACCTTGAAAAAAAGGGCATAGTCATTTAACCAACACTGGTTATTTCTTGCTTTTACCCTTATTTATTCTTGATACACATTTTATCAAGCAGTTGTAGCTCAAAAAACAGAAACACTTCTATTTTTTGAAATAAATATTTTTTAATGTTTATTTATTTTTCAGAGAGAAAGAGAGAGAGAGACAGAGAGAGAGAGAGAGAGAGAGAGAGAGAGAGAGAGAGAGAGACAGAACCTGAAGCAGGCTTCAGGCTCTGAGCGGTCAGCACAGAGCCAGACATGGGGCTCAAACACACAATCTGCAAAATCATGACCTGAGCCGAAGTCAGATGCTCAACCGACTGAGTCACCCAGGTGGCCCCCAAAACACTTTTATGAAATAGCTTCTAATTGAGAGGCTGGTTAAAAATCTGTTTTTTGACTGACATAAAATACTGTAATATCCTTTTTCCTCCACCCCAACTCACCTTTCAGGAGGGGAAGGGCACAGTCTTGCAGTTCCATTAGGACACCATCTAGGACACCCATCATGGGAGTGATATCCAACAGCACAAGAATTATAGGCTGCCAAATAAATAGCCGAAGACAGCAACTGTCAGTGTAGCTTATGTCACTCTGTCACAAAAACGTCCTCCTGCAAGGTTTTTGCTTATTTGGTGTACGTATATGTATAATTCCCATTATTTAGTTATAATTATTTTAGGAGGTCAGGTTATCACGCCACTTTCAGAAAAAGGAATGCTATAAAACCAGCAACAGTGTGCTAATAGACAAAGTAAAAGGAATCACCATGACTGAATCTCAAAGGAGTATACAGGGAAGAAATATTAAATTGAAGTAACATGCCATAGCTTGCTCTTATGGTTCACAGCTATGTATCTGATTTTAGTTCATGGAAAGCTAAGTATAGTGTCTGGCATGAAGGAAGAGCTTGATCCATGGGTGAAGAGAAGTAATAAATGGATAATTCAGAAACGGATTTTAGCATAACCAGACTTGCTAGAATAGGGGGGGTGCCTGCTTTAAACTGGAAAGCAGATCTGTCTGTCCAACTATTTGTGTCTAAAGACCATTCATGAACAAGGACGTGCTAATTCAGTGGCTTTCTTTCCCATATGATTCTCCCTACTAGTTACTGTTACTAGTGAAAACCTTCCACTGATTGACTGATACCTGTTGGCTATACCAAGTCAACTAAATACAGTATGTGGGATAGTTCTTATCTGCAAAGCATTTTCAAAGCCTAAAAGAGCACATATTAATAAGATACCAGTTTATATTTATAGCAGTGTGCCTAGTAATTTATCGGGATAACCCATTCCTTAATCATTTAAACATTTCCTTGAAACTAAATACAGGGTTTATTGACAATATTCTTTTTTTTTTTTTTTTTAATATTTTTATTTATTTCTAGGGGAGAGAGAGAGAGACAGCATGAGCAGGGGAGGGTCAGAGAGAGAGGGAGATACAGACTCTGAAATAGGCTCCAGGCTCTGAGCTGGCAGTCAGCACAGAGCCCGACGCGGGGCTCGAACCCACGAACCACGAGATCATGACCTAAGCGAAAGCTGGACGCTTAACCGACTAAGCCACCCAGGCGCCCCTATTGACAATATTCTTATTTTGACTTGAGGTATATAGAAGACCTACCTGGTCTTTACCAAAGACAGATCCATTTCCAATGCTGTACAGCAGTGAATATGCAATTTGACCAGCTGCTCCAGTCACAAGAACTCTGATTGGTTCAGACTGTAATGAAAGAGACTCATTAATTAACATCCTATTTACAAATACTCTTTTACCCTAAAGATACTCAGGATTTTCTAACAAGACAACCACATAATTTAAAAGGTACTGTAAAATTCTAAAGTTTCTTCCCATTTGGCTTAGTAGAAGACTAACTTATTTCAGACTTATCCCAGTAAATATAGCATGCACAAGTCAACTCAGCAACTTCTGGAACATGTGTCCTTTGGCTGCATTATTTCTGCGGTGTTATTTACCTCTGTTATCCTGGATTTATTTACAAAATCGTATCCATCTTTTTTAAGGCTATTATGTCATTAAAACAAGCCTAACGATGCTGATGTGCCTTACATGGCTATATAAACTCTGGTAGCCACTAGAGCCTTACGCAAATCTCACTGTTCCCATCTGTTCAATAGAACCCTCACACCAGGAAGAGGAGTAATAGTGGTTAAAGTTTTCTATTTACAATGAATCAGAAGGTTTTAATAAAACTATTAATCATGATTCAACTTAACTATTTGGAGGAAAGTTAAGCCTTTAATTTTTATTTAATGAGAAAGAAAAATGAGAAAATGTTACCTGGATTATAATAAATTTTAGTATTAAGTAACAACAGCAAAAATACAGTGACAGTTGACAACCCAATTCCAAGGGAAAATCCAAGGGAAAATTCATTTTATTAAAAATTTTTTTTTTAAATTTTTTCAGTGTTTCATTTATTTCTAGGAGAGAGAGAGCGTGAGCAGGGGAGGGTCAGAGAGAGAGGGAGACACAGAATCTGAAACAGGCTCCAGGCTCTGAGCTGGCAACCAGCACAGAGCCCGACGCGGGGCTCGAACCCACGAACCGCGAGATCATGACCTAAGTGAAAGTCGGACGCTTAACTGACTAAGCCACCCAGGCGCCCCGGGAAAACTCATTTTAAAAGAGAGGAAGTGGGGCACCTCAATGGCTCAGTAGGTTAAGCGTCTGACTTCGGCTCAGATCATGATCTCACGGTTTGTGCTTTTGGGCCCTGTGTCAGGCTCTGTGCTGACAGCTAGCTCAGAGCCTGGAGCCCGCTTCACATTCTGTGTCTCCCTCTCTCTCAGAAATAAATAAACATTAAAAGAGAGGAAGAAGCACAGAGTGTAATAGTTATAACAGAAGTAGCTTTAAAAACGTTAATGACCCTGAACAAAACAGACATATGGAGAAAAATAGTAACTAATATTCAAAGTGATGATCTGGAGTCACAAAAAAAAAAAAGCTCAGAGAATTAAACGATAGAAATTTTTCTTTTAATTTTTTAAAATTTTTATTTATTTCTAGGAGAGAGAGAGAGACAGCATGAGCAGGGGAGGGTCAGAGAGAGAGGGAGACACAGACTCTGAAACAGGCTCCAGGCTCTGAGCTGGTAGTCAGCACAGAGCCCCATGCGGGGCTCGAACCCACGAACCGCGAGATCATGACCTAAGCGAAAGTCGGACGCTTAATCGACTAAGCCACCCAGGCGCCCCAAAAAAGATAGAGATTTTTCTATTAAAAGGAGTTAAACAAAAATGTTTGGAAACTTAGGGGACACATTTATTTAGATGGAAACATTTAATCAAGGTCAACTGTTCCTTTCCTTGACAATGGTGGGTAAATGGACTTCCACTGTATCACATCTACTGTTAACTGGCACAGAAGTGGCCCACTGAGTTGAATGGTGAAAGAAGCCTTTGATTTCTCTATATTTAGAATTCTCTCTTCCAGGTGAGTCATGTCTTTGGGATAGAAGGAGACTATGTCCCATGACCTTCTAACCTTAACCTATGAAGGTGAGCAATTTGGTACCCATAGAAATCTAGGGAAAAAATTCTCAGGAAGGAAGGGTCAACTGTTGTAGAGAAACAAATCTGTACATAGAAGACTAAGTATGCTTTCTTCCGCAAGGTGTGACCAGGGGGTGAGTGGAAAAAAAAGGAGAAAACTATGACCTTCCCTACCCCTAAAAAACCAAAATATGGTAATTCCCCAAATAAACCAATTTTATTATAACACATACTTCTGTTTCCAAAGAGACTAGGTTTATAAAGAACACTAAAACTGATTTATATGGTTATTTTTTATCATATGGCCTTTACATGTTTTTAATTGCCTTTTTCCCCTCTTCCCTTGAAGTAGAGTAGGTGAAGAAAAGGGAATAGAGGAAGAAATTATTGCCCTTTCTTTTCGGAATGCAATCTTCTTTTAACGTTTATTACTACTTTTGAGAGACAGAGAAAGAGAGGAGAGAGTATGAGCAGGGGAGGGGCAGAGAGACAAGGAGACAGAGAATCTGAAGCAGGCTCTAATTAGGCTGAGCTGTCAGCACAGAGCCTGACACAAGGTTCAGACTCACAAACTGTTGAGATCATGACCTGAGCCAAAGTCAGGCGCTTAACTGACTGAGCCATCCAGGCGCACAATCTTCTTAAGGCCAGGGACTCTGTCTATTTTATTTACTTTCTATTGCAACTACCTACAACAATGCCTGGCATGTAGCTGGAGCTCAAATACTTGCTGAAGGAATAACTGGGTATTGTAAAATTACTACCCAAAACCTGGAAATGTCAAAGAATTGTTTGGAAAACCTCACATGCTTTAAAAATTTGTTTAAGATACATATATATTTTTTAATGTTTTATTTATTTCTAGCAGAGAGAGAGAGACAGCGTGAGCAGGGGAGGGTCAGAGAAAGAGGGAGTCACAGACTGAAACAGGCTCCAGGCTCTGAGCTGGCAGTCAGCACAGAGCCCGACGCGGGGCTCGAACCACGAACCGCAAGATCATGACCTAAGCGAAAGTCGGACGCTTAACCGACTAAGCCACCCAGGCGCCCCTTGTTTAAGATATTTTATTCATATCTACTTGTACTGAGAAAGTTGGAAATTTAGTCACCACAATAATGCCAGCTACAGTTGGCAAAATGATGTCATTAGCTCTAATGATATGGTCTTCTAAATCAACTGATTTACCTCACTTCATTTATTAAACAATACACTAATGAATATTATGTACCTGGTACTGCTTTAGGCCAGAGAATCCATTAGTGAACCATGTGCAGGAAAAAAGAGGATAACCCAGCTTTCTAAAGTTGTTTTTTTTTTTTAGGTCTTTGTTGTATTTTGAGAGAGACAGAGAGTGAGAGAGAGAGGGAGACAGAATCTGAAGCAGGCTCCAGGCTCTGACATGTCAGCAAAGAACCCGATGCGGGGCTTGAGCCCACGAACCGTGAGATCATGACCTGAGCTGAAGTCAGACGCTTAACCGACTGAGCCACCCAGGCGCCCTGATAACCCAGCTTTCTAAAATGAGGGCTAGAGAGGTAGCAGAGTGTAATAAAGAGATAGCTTCTAGACCCAGATGTTCTGGTTTTAAATCCTGACTTTACTACTCATTAGCTGTATGTTTCTGGCAAGTTACTTAACCTCTCCGTATTCCATTTCTGCACAGTAACATGGAGATAACGATAGCACCTACTTAACAAATAAGGTAGTCATAAGGGTCGAAGAGAATTAACATAAATGCATTAAGAACAGTATGTAGCAAATATTATAATTATAGGTCTCTGTTACCATAAAATGTTCCTCTAAGGACTCTTACACCCTGCGGTGTTCTTCTTACATGTCTGTGACTCTCTACTAGACTGTGAACCACCACCCCTTTGCTGGGAGAGCGGTCTGCCTTTGATTCAAATTTGCACGCCCAGATAGTGTTCAACAAATATTTGTTGAATAAATGAAAGTGCAGGGTTAGGAAACGTATAAATACATGCTACTTCAAAGTAAAGCAAACCAGGGTAAGAAATGAAGGGGAATGTGGGCATCACTATCTGTAAAGCTTACAGATAGATTGTTAGAACACAGTAATGTAGTCAATCTTAGGCATTAATTTTAGCTACTAAAAAAAATGTGTTCCCAGGACCACAGTCCTTAGTGCAGGGATTGTGGCCAACTAATGAACAACTACTAATTCCATTTCAGCAGTTTTCTTCTATGACCACGAGCAAACTCTTTTCACAGATAGGTAATTCTGTCTTGTTAAGAGGATATGAAGCTTAGTCAAGTGTCTGAATGTTTGATTACGAAATGGGAAAGGATGTGTGTATTTGGTTCTTTATGCTCTCTGCAACATTGCAGTTGAAAAGCAGGAGGGTGGGAGATTCCTGCTGACTTTCCACAACGTTACAGTGTGAAGACAGGTTACTATTCTTTGCTTAGACATCTGGGCAGTCAGCCAAGATCCAAAGAAGGAATGTCTTTGCTCTTGGCAGGGCTCTAATGACCTTCCTGCAGATTTAGACTATTGCGCATGTCTCAGTTGTCGAGCTTGAATAGAAGTGTTCCTTCTGTTATTCTACAGAAAAACCCATGTATCCCTTTTTTATTTTCTAATTTACATCTACTTCGGTAATATTAAAGACAAACAGTATCATTCAGATTTCTTCATACAGTTAATTCTTGCTGTTGCTCCCTATTCCTGCTTTAAAAAAAATTGCTTTGAACAGCTTACAAGAGATGACCCTTTTTAAACTCAAGGATTATTCACATACTCTCCTGAGGAGGAAAGAAGATTCTGAATCATGTGAGACTGCTGTCAGTTTCAGCAAACTGACAGTAGTATTCTTTCTTATGGACATCTCTGTGTTCTCTGGTGCCCGAGTGACCTTCTGGGGGTGAGGCCTGGTTTTATATACTGCGTAGCAAAACAACCTAAGAATGGGGGCCCAGGAATCTCTCTGTGACCTTGGGAAAATCATTTAACCCCACCAGGCTACTTTAATTTTATTTATTTGTTTAAGTTTATTTATTTTGAGAGGGGGTGCGATGGGGTAGTGGTGGTGGAGTGAGAATCCTAAACAGGCTCTGAACTGTCAGTGTGAAGTCACCAGGCTACCTTTTAAAATTAGACAAAATAATCTCCAAATTCCCTTCTATTCCTAGAATTCCAATATTCTGAATTGCAGGGACGAAAGTTATCAGATAATAGCTTTTTATAGTATATATATATATAGCATTTTATATACAATTATACATATATAATATATATAATATAGCATTTTATAATAAATGCTGATAAAATACTTTAGTTTGTATTTGGAGTATGAACTTGTATCTTCCTCCAGCTGAAAATAATTTTAAAACGACCTGGTAATTGTACGGTACCATATGGTAAGATGAAAAGAGCTGTAAGACCCTGGGGAGCAAACTCTTGTATGACCCTGAGCAAATAATTATTTGGGTTCAATAAATTCAATTTTAAGATTTGAAGTGGGGCAGATTTATCAAGATGATCTTTAAGAGGTCCCATCCAGTTCAAAAATTATAAAGTCTCAAGTTCTCTGAGCAGTACCCCTGCATTCTTGCTAAGATTATTAGGTCAGGGACCAAACCGTCATTTAAATGACTAATTATAAGTAAGAAACCGGGATATAAGAATTAGTAGCTACTAAGAATTAGTAGCTGTCACCACTGGTCCGTTATAAAGGTAGAGGAGGTAGTAGTCCCCTTACCTTGAAAATATGTCTTATTGGGTTCAGGAAAATTTCCAATTCATTCAAAAATAACGGAGATAATGGAGGAAGAATAACTTCAACTATAAATACAAGTACTGAAGAAATTTCTGTCTGGTGTCAAATGTCACCTTCAAACAGCATGCAGCTTATCTTACGTCAGAGATGGCTCACCACCACCCTCCCTCTCCTTGCAGCGGAGACGATATGGTGATCTAGGTATCCCGACCTTCACAAGATGGTTACATTGTATAACATTAAAAGCGGTGGCTCTAGAATTCATAACATACAGATCAGTGCTAGTGATGCAGCCACTGCACCATTTCCTGGCTTTATCAAAGAAGATCAATGAACAGGTTTTAAATAACATTTTGTGAAATTAGATATGGCGGAAACAGAGCTCTCGAAAACGTCGATTGTAATCTGGAGTACCTGGTAAGCACTATCTTTAACCATGGGCCTCCTGCTTTCAAGGGCTTTGTGAGAAAAGCCCTTAAAAACCCTGTGGGTTCAAGGAAGAAAAAGAGGTTAGGATCTAAGCCCCCACCCCCATATCAAATCTTACCATCCTTATCAAACCCTATGTCGTGCTTTGCAGAAAACCCAAAGCTTCGTATTTTGCATCCCCGCCACAGAGCAGGACTGAGATCGCGCCTCTCCAAGAATAAATTTCTCTCGAGTCCTTGTAAGAGCCCTCTAGATGGAAATCAACCCCTTCTCAATTACTGGGTCACTGCAACAGCCCCCAAAAGAGGATTCGGGGCTTTATCAAAGGGCTCCAAGGACAGTGCTTTGCACAACCGTTCCGTCCCCTCCCCCCCAGCAAGTCCAAGCGTAAGAAACCTCACACAGGAGCGCGAAGGTCGGGGGTAGGCAGGATCCAGGAGTCTACACTCACCATGATTAGAAAGTGCGCGAACAATTTCAGCACCTGCAAAACGAACCTCCAGGAATCGGGTCACCTCTACCGCGGAACTGACTTGGGGATGGCGAACGATGTGAGAAAGAAAAGGCTCGGCTGCCAACCGCAGCGCCCTCTGGGAACTGTAGTTTACGAGGCCCAGATTCTGGAGCACTCTTCAACTCATTTCCTTCAAGTGTTGAACTACACTTCCCGAGGTCAGAGGGTCTGCTCACGCCCTTCTCCCTGCGCTCTTTGCTGATTGCAAAGTAGTCCCTGAGGGCCGGCCGCTGTGATTGGAGGACGGCGATGAGCAGAAGATTAGTGCTTAAGGGAGAGGACCTGCCTGATGGCGCCCAGCAATTGGTGGGAGGGGAGGCATGTGGAACTCGAGGGAGGAGATAACAGAGCTACTTCCCCCGCACGTACGCATCCGAGACTTTTCTTATTCCCCAAGGGTAAATGTGGGAGGTAAAGAGACCTTCCGCTGCGTAAAATCGGCTTGACCCGGAAACAAAATCTTTTAAAATACGATTCACACCCTGGAGGGGCGGGCGTAATTGACGTGTCGCGAAGACTGGATGGCTTCTCAGGTTGCTAAGCGACGAGGCGGGCGAGCGCGCGCACGCACGGGCCGCTGGGGAGTACTTGAGGGATTAGTGGCTGTCGCAGCTCCGAAACGCAGGCGACAGAGCTAGCGTGCCGTTCGTCTGCACTGTCCTCCTTCCCTAGTTGCCGGGGGACGCTCTGCTCTGGTAGGGTTCGGTGACGAGGTGAGCCGTTTGTGGGGACGCCCCTTTGAGGTGGCCAGGGGCCGCGCCTGCCCTACTCCAGGGCCCGAGGGCTAGGGGTTTTCTGTTAACCTGAGGGTCCGGAATGCCGGGTGTGCGCCGTTCTCCGTTGCCTTTTTTTTTTTTTTAAACCCGAGTGCTGACCTACTGGGTAGCGCCCGCGCCCTCGCCGGTCTCTCAGCGCTGAGTTTTAGGGCAGCGGCGTTCTAGAGGGCGTAGTGCCCCGAAGTTCGCGCTCTCCTCTCCTCTGGAGGATGCAGCTCTTTTAAAGTTAAAAATAGCGCTTGCTTGTGGGAAGGAAGCCCTTCCCTTCCTGGAGTTCACAGTTCACGGGATCTAACTTTTTCTTTAAATCCTCCGCGAATGTTGACACTTTTGCCTATTCTTTTTTGAAAACCTCTGTATAAACCATCTTGACCTTTCCTAAGGAACATGTGGCACTCGAATGGGAGACGGTAGTTGTTTCAGGCAGTGTCTCAGCTGGTGTACAACAACTCAGGATGTTTTCCTTTAAAATTAATGCTGCTCAAGAGAATTGTGCTCCCTGAAACCTTTGATGTGGATAGGGAAAGGAAGATGGGGTGCTCTGGAATGGCATATCTGCAAAGAAAATGAAAATCTATAGTGGATAACATTACTCTAACTTTTAATTTTTCGCGATCATTGGTAAATTGAATGCCAAGTGGTATCTTTCACTTTTACTCTCTTCATTTTAGAGAGTTTGCTATTGTCGGAAAGAACTGAAACACTTTCCAGTTTTATCAATATTACTTATCATAACTGAATGATTCTCTCTTCTATGAATCGCTTTATTCACTTGTTATTCATATAACATACTTTCCTGGTTTTCCTCTTAGGTCACTGGTTGTTCCTTCTCAGTGTTCCTTGCGTGTTCTTTTTTGCCTTTGACTTCGTAACATTGCAGAGCCTTTGCTCTTCTATCTACAGTTAATCCCTAAATGATCTACATCCCGAGTTGCATGGTTACAGATGTCAAATGCATGGTTACTTCTGTGTCAAGACTCTCCCAAATTTGTGTTTTGTCCTGAATTCCAGATTCCTTGTTGAAGTATTTCTTCGTTATTTTCACTTGATTTCCTAATATGCATCATTTTCACCATTTTACAGTGTTTTCTAACTGAGCAATTGTATATGGAGGTAGAACACCAAACCCTTAGATATAGACAAAAGGACCTTGGATTTCTCTAGTTCTAAGATGATGTATGTGGATGGGATTATGAGATTTCAAATGATAGACTAGTAACGAGCTGGAATTGGTTAAATAAAAACTGGTGAGGGGCGCCTGGGTGTCTCAGTTGGTTAAGTGTCCAACTTCGGCTCAGGTTATGATCTCATGGTTCATGGGTTCAAGCCCCACATCACAGAGTTCGAGCTCTGTGTTGATGGTGTAGGGCTTGCTTGGGATTCTCTCTCTCCCTCTCTTTCTGCCTCTTCCTCCCTTGTGCTCACTCAAAATAAACTAACAAATTAAAAAAAAAAAAACTAGTGTAAAAAATTGGCCAGGAAAATGTAGGGCAAGGGTCTTAGGATATGGCACCCTGTTAAGCTCTGGGAATTCAGAGCGTAAAAAAAATACAGTTGCTGTCTTTTTAGAGCCCCCATAGTAGCAGGGAATACAACTATGTAAATGACAACCTGGTGTGGCCTGGTTAGTAATAAAGAGTTAGCAACCCCAGGGTGCCAGGGCTTCACAAAGGAGGTGCTGCTTGAATGAAGGCAAATGGATATTTTTGCCCCGCAGCAAGGTAAGAGGTAGAACCACATTTGTGGTTTTGTAGGTAGGGTTTTGGGTTGGTGGTAAGACAGCTGCTTTAAGTTCCTGATTTTTTTTTTTTTTTTTTTGACCAAGACTCAAACTGTGTAACCCAAGACTCTAGCTGTGAATCATGTAGCTATTAAATTTAAATTAATTAAAATTAAACATAAAATTAGAAGTCCAGTTCCTTAGTCACACTAGTTACATTTCAAGTGTCCAAAAGCCACATGGGATAGAATATTGAACATTTTCATTATCACAGAAAGTTCTTTTGCACAGCTGCTGGAAGTTAGTGGAAGCAAGGCATCACCCAGAGCAGGAACAGCTGCAACATATCTTTGTGGGAGCATTTCTTTTGCTCCTGAATGTACAATGGAGTGTATAGCTGTCTGTGATACTGACTACACAGGAAGAGGAGTGTCAGAGGCAAGAAACCCAATTCTAGTCTTAACCATTGCCTTTGTATCTTGGAAGAACTTACTTTAACAGTCTTGGTGTGTGTCTGTTTGAAAGAATGTTTCCAAACATTGCATTGTCCTGGATCTTCAACCAGACTTCCCATCAGGAAGCCAATCAGAAGGGGTTGAGAAAGCAGAGTCATTGCCTAGGTGACACCAAACAACATTTGCCTGCTGCTCTCTACTATTTTAGAATGAATGCCTGTGTTCCTGCCACATTCTAAATAAATGGAAGAGTACATATAACATATAGAAGCGTGAAATAGATTGGCAGGTTCAGACCCCACCAGTATTGGGGGTTAGGAGAAAAAGGAGCCCAGTTGGGGTATCTTTATACTTTAATGTGTACAACAAATGCATGTTCATAGATGCTTTTAATGAATTGTCCTTTGTTTTGTTTGGGTACCTTTGTTTTCTATGACTTCCCTCTTGTATGAGTTTTTCCTATTACATGTCCAGCTGGCTTTATAATTTTTAATATTTTCAGATTGGATTAAACAGACTTTTTTTTTGTAAATCAAATTTCACAATAGTTGTGAAATTTCTGAAGAAGGAGAAGGAAGAGAGACATCACAGGACAGTGGCCTAAGGGTGCTTTAAATGTGGGTAGGTAGGGCACGTGGGTGGCTCATTCGGTTAAACCTCAGACTTCAGCTCAGGTCACGATCTTGTGGTTCGTTGAGTTTGAGCCCCGTGTCAGGCTCTGTGCTGACAGCTCAGAGCCTGGAGCCTGCTTTGGATTCTGTGTCTCCCTGTCTCTCAGCTCCTCCCCTACCTGTACTCCGTCTCTCTCTCGAAAATAAATAAACATTTAAAAAAATTAGGGGTAGGTGGACAAATCTTGGGAATTCATTTTATTATTTGTTCAACTGTACTCACTACCCACTTTAACAAAGAATATTACCAATCCCTTCCCAGAGATCATGTGTTGATATACATGCACATAAACTCACTCTTGTGTATGTAGTTATATTTTGTAGTTATAACAAGAAAGTTTTTTTAATAAAAGAATCAACTAATCCTTTTTCTTTTTAAAGCTTATGTATTTATTTTCAGAGACAGCATGTGTGAATTGGGGAGGGGCAAAAGGAGAGGAAGAGAGAGAGTCCCAGGCAGGCTTTACACTGTCAGTGCAGAGCCTGACACAGAACTCGAACTCTTGAACCACAATCTCATGACTTGAGCTGAAGTTGGATATCTACTGACTGAGCTACCCAGGTGCCCCAAATAATGGTTTTTCTTATCCTCTACTATGTAGAGATTATGAAATCATGCCGTATGTTACTGCTAATGGCTTTACATGTAAAAAAAAAAAAAAGTACAGACATATCTACATTTTGTCATAAATGTGTCCAAAGACATATAATTATGCCTATGTTTGAAGAAATTAAGACCTACAAAAAGACTGCATTGAATCAGTTTATGATCATAAGAGATGGGTTAGAGATGTCCAAGCTAGACCTTGGACAGTATGTAGAAGTATGGATAGAGCAGAAACAGGAGATTAGGCGAAAAAGAAAGCAATTGAATGTGAAGTGAAAGTTAAATGGGAGGAAAACAAAATCTCATCAGGCATATTCATTTGCATTTTATGTGTTTTTCAGAAGTTTTTTTTTTTAAATGTTTATTTTTGAGAGAGGGAGAGAGCCAGAGTGTGAGCGGGAGTGGGGCAGAAAGAGTGAGACACAGGATCTGAAGCAGATGCCAGGCTCTGAGCTGTCAGTACAGAGCCCGACCTGGGGCTGGAACTCACACCGTGAGATGATGAGCCAAAGTTGGATGCTTAATTGACTGAGCCACCCAGGTGCCCCTTATGTCTTATACTTCAGCCAATGTTGCTGTTGCTAAAACATGTCCTTTCATTTTTTGCCTTCATATTTTATACATGCTTTTTCCTTAACTGGAATTTTTTATCCTTCTTTTCTGCCTATTAAAAATCTGTTCCACCAAGCTCTTTCTAAATACTTTAACCATTATGAAGCCTTTCTTTCCCATGCCTCTGTTTTAAAGTACTACAGAAATTTAAAACATAAACAAAATGAAGATATAGTAGTATAATTTTCTCAGCCCATCATCCAGTTTTACCAGTTTTTACAGTTTGCCAGTCTTTTAATATATGCCTTCTTGCTACTTCTCTCCCCCAATGTTTACAAACATACAGAAAAGCTATACAGTGAATAATCCTTTATAGTAGTCTGCATTCAGTCAGGAGACAGAACTCTGCTGGTTATTTGGGAATTTAATATGATGAAATGTTAACTAGAACAAAGAGGGGTGGTTATACTAAAAGGCATAAAAGAACTCAGAGTCTAAGTGTTCCAGAAGTAACTGGTGCTGAAGAGCAGCTGATATTTCTGGGATGAGAAAGAAGGACTGGGAGAGTGCCCTTTTCCCCAAAGCTTGTGTGCAGACCTGTCACAAAGGGCGTATGCGCCATTGACAGTATGCACTGTCAGTGAGGAGATTGGAACCTGTGGCCACCGTTGGAACTTGTCTCCTCAACAAGGCTCTTGGGCTTTCATGCTGAATAACGATGATGGTGATGATGAAGATGGTCATGATCATGGTCATGATGATGGAAGCCTGAATTCAGAAAGGAAGTGTCTTTCTTTTTCTTTTTTTTAATTTTTTTTTTACTTATTTCTAGGAGAGAGAGAGACAGCATGAGCAGGGGAGGGTTAGAGAGAGAGGGAGTCACAGAATCTGAAACAGGCTCCAGGCTCTGAGCTGGCAGTCAGCACAGAGCCCGACGCGGGGCTAGAACCCACGAACCGTGAGATCATGACCTAAGTGAAAGTCAGTCGGACGCTTAACCGACTAAGCCACCCAGGAGCCCCAGGAAGTGTCTTTCTGATGCTATCACCTTACAGGGTCACTCCATTGCTCCACCTAAAGCTGGCAAAGGAGAAATGTTCCCAGTGTCACAAAGCAGGGCAAAGAAAGATTTGGAGCTGAGAGATTGTAAATTGCTAACTGATGCACCCCTATACCCACCATCTAATTTCTACAATTGTTAAGCGTTTTGTTATGTTTACTTTATCATGTTTCTGTACATCTCTTCATGTGAAGTCTTTTTTGATAAGTTAGTCTGATGGTCACTCTTTCTTTTAAAATTTGAATTTAAAAATTATCTGTAAAACTGATTAATGGTGGGGGGAAAATCCCCAACAGTGGTTCCCTTTAAGTGGGAGTTTAAGTGGGTGGAGATTGACTGCAAATGGGTAAGAAGGAACTTTTTAGGTGACAGTAATATTCCTTATCTTGAAAAGGGTGTGGGTTACAGCAGTGTAGGCATTTGTAAAAATATGCAAGTGAAACATTTAAGATTTGTACATTTGATATTTGTAATTTTTTTCTAAAAAAATCCTGTAAACATTATTAAGCTCCGGCTAATGATAGGTATGCTGTAGTATTTAGGGGTGAAACGTACTTAGATTTGCAGCTTTCTTTGAAATGCATTATGGATGCCTGGCTGGCTCAGCCAGTGGAGCATGTGACTCTTGATCTTGGGGTTGTGAGCTCAAGCCCCACATTGAGGGTGGAGATTACTTGAAAATAAAATCTTTAGAAAAATTTAAAAAATATAAGATGGATTGATGGATGTATAGGGAATGAATAGTTATGTCTATACAAAGTTAAGATATAGATAAAGCAAATATAGTTACAGGAAATACTGTATAGTAAAATGTTAATTCTAGAATTTAGGTGGTAGTCACTGTGCAATGCTCTCAACTTTTCTGTATTAGACTGATACTTTCTTTGAGTTCAGAGATTTATGCATCACTGTATGCCTCATAGAACGTAACATGATGTCTTCCTCACAATAAGTGCAAGAGAAATGTATTCAAAATTGCTATTGTGGAAGCTTGAATGATCTTGACGTAATGAACCCAATCAGTTTCAAACTTTTCTAGCTAAGCAGAAATTTTTTAAGTGCAAATTATATTGGAAAATGATTAGAAGAAGTTGTAGAGTACTGAGCATATCTGAAATTTCACAGATATTATTTGACACTTTATAATAAAAATTTATATATTAACAATTTTTGGTAAAAGCTTATTATTCACTTGTATACCAAGTCATTTAGCTAAATTAACAGGCTTGACATATAGGCAGAATTAAGAACAGTTTCAATTATGTATAGCAATATTATTTATTTTAATTTAATAGATTTACTGTGTAGTATGCTTGGTTTGCCTGTGGAATATAGTTGGCTCCATCTAAATGAAACTACTGAGATCTGTAGATGGAGACCCAGAAAACGGGCATATATTATTATTACATTACTGGGTTATGTTACACATGCTTATTTAAGATAGGAAATTGCAAACTCTCCCCAAAAGATGAGATTGACTGGGTAAGGCTGGCCCTCTGTAGCCTTGTTTCTAAATCTAAGACACCGGATTCCTGTTTACATTTCACTGCCTTAGTTCTCAAATCTGGTTTTGTAATACCTTCTTGTATTTGGCTAAGTTTAATTTTAAAGAATCGTAGTACTTAGGAATTTAGTTATAGTTCAATTTAATCTATAGCCCCTGGAAATGAATCAAGTTTTCATGACTTGCAGCTGAGATTTTTCACGTGATGTCTTAGCTGGTCTGTCTAGTTCATATAAGAAGGACTCAAGGGAGGTGTTATTTTTTGTAGGCCCTCATAAATTTAATCATATTGTTTTGCATTTTACAAAAATCAGAGTGAATGTGTATTATTACATATGTTTCATCCTGAAGTAAATATTATCCTCATTTTAATTTAAGGAAGTCAATTTCTTTTATTAAAACTTTTTTTTAATGTTTCTTATTTATATCTGAGAGAGAGAGAGACAGCGAGAGCAGGGGATGATCGAAGAGAGAGGGAGACACAGAATCTGAAGCAGGCTCCAGACTCTGAACTAGCTGTCAGCACAGAGCCCGATGTGGGGCTCGAACCCATGAACCGTGAGATCATGACCTGAGCCAAAATTGGACCCTTAACTGACTGAGCCACCCAGGTGCCCCAAGAAAGTCAGTTTCAAAGGTTGTGATTTGTTCAAGTTCTTGTAGCCATATCTAGAAAACTAAGATCTTCTTACGTTAGGAAATCAAACTACATATTCTCTCATACGTTTAAAAATTAAATCTAAAATGTATCATGTTTATACAATTATAAAAATTCTAATTTCCAATGTATTATGAATATAGAATTAAAAAAAACTGTTAGCTCATTCTTTAAAAAACATGTAGTGGGTGGGTACCTGGGGGGCTCAGTCGACTGAGTGTCTCACGCTTGGTGAGATCATGTCCCTTGTTGGGCTCTGCATTGTCAGTACAGAGCCTACCTGGGATTCTCTCTATTTCCCTTTCTCTGCCCCTTCCTCGTGTACTCTTGCTCTCAAAATTAATAAATAACCTTAAAAAAAAATCAGTGGAATCTAAGTATCTTTCTACCATTGTCCATTTAAAAAAGATAGGTAAATATTTCTTCTTTGACAGTCAGAAGTTGAGGTTTCTTTACATTGCTAATCTCAAACTTGAAATTTTATCTTGTTTTAGTGTATTTTAATGCTAAAAAGCCTTTTTTATGATCATGCTATCATAGTTTATCACAAAAATATGATTATAAATTGAAACTAAGTTTTTTAAAGATTTATCACTAATGACTGTTCATATAATAAACTTCTTGTCATCACAGTTCTTAATAGCATTCAGTGTATCAAAACAAATATGTTACAAATTTAGATACTTATTGAAAATTAAAGGTACAAGTTTAATGGGATGTATCTCAATGGATGGGACTTTTTCTCCCCTGATT
Organism: Proteles cristata cristata; assembly: GCA_017311185.1. Classification (NCBI taxonomy): domain Eukaryota; kingdom Metazoa; phylum Chordata; class Mammalia; order Carnivora; family Hyaenidae; genus Proteles; species Proteles cristata. The sequence goes on from JAESUZ010002979.1 coordinate 1,041,660, forward strand.
AGTTTATATACACGGGGATGATTATTACTTGTGGTTAGAATGAGTTTGGATTCAGTTTGAAACTTATTCCTGTTTTCCAGAGTTATAGTTGTAAATGCTTAGAAACCTTATTCACATAAATAAGATGAGAATTCTTTGAAGTCCTTCCATGTCATTTACAAAACAAAATCATGTAGTAGCCTGTAATCAGAAATAGTTTTCAGTGATCTTACTCATTTGGGCCATTTCTTCAATTTGTCTGAAAACAAAAAATTGAAAACTACCTGATTTTCAAAGGTATTACTTAGTCATTAAAAGCTTTACTAAAATTTGTCTAGTATTATACCGTCCCTCTTTGACTTAGAGTTATCCTGATTAATTCAATATGCTCTGAAAGTGTTAGGAAAAATTGAAATGACATTCTATTATCACCTTCCCAAAACAATAATTGTAATTAAATGCTTTTATCTTACCATAATTCTTTTTTTTTAAATTTTTTTTAATTATCTTACCATAATTCTTAAATATGTCTTGTCAAAACCTTGAGGTGGTTTGTTTGCTCATTGCATTTTCAGTTTTGGATAAAATATTGCCATATAACCTAATTGTTGAAACCCAGTCAAATAATATTAACTTACTTTAAAAAAAGTATGACTTCATTTTGAATTAAATTAATGCATTAATACCCATTTTGAAAAATACTAGAAAAACCACTGAGAAATAAATTGTGGAATGCCTTTGGAAGAGATTATTAAACTAATAAAGTCAAGATTAAAATGATGCAGAGATAAAATATGGTTTAAAATAACTGCTTAAAATCACGATAATGCCATTCCTCATTGCTTGATTTATAATAAAGTGGTATAAAGTAGACCTAAAATTATAAATTACTTATGACTTGAGGAATATGGTAAAAGGTGTCGTATTCCTTTGGTATATGGATGTCAAATTCAAAGCTTTTGAGTTGCAGATAACTTAATCACGTATACAAGTTATAAGTAAATATATAAGTTCCGTTAGACTTCTTATACCTCCGCCAATCACTTCACAATCAAACTTTGCCTAATCTCATGGATTCTGTTCTTGATTTATATTGAATTTTCAAAGGGAGAGTTTTCATAACCAGAAATCTTATCGCAGTCCTGTAGCAGAATAGGACATCTCCATACTCCAAGAAGGCCATAGACATTTCTGCTCCCCTCTTCCCTTCCAGTTCAGATACACACAGTCACAGTCAACTGGTAGTTCATAGCCTTGTTCTCTTTATGGCTCCTTGTTAGATTAAGGAACACATTAGCACTGATTAGTTTATAGTGCAGTATGTTACAAGAGAAGATTTTTGTTCTGGTGGGCATATTAGCACATTTCCAATTATACTAATAATAAGGTTGTCTTCTTTGCCTACTTAGAGAACCATCTCCAGTAATAATTAATGTCAAGTAGTACAAATGTCATTGCAGTTCATTTTGAATTTGAATCTCCAGGTGGTTTCTGAATCATTTGCTTCTGTTAAGGCTACAAACAATAGAGCATTAATCTATTATGCTGGATTTTGAAATGTTTTTAACATTTTTTTTCCCAGTTCAGCATTCTTTAGGTAATGTTTAATTAAAATTACAGAAAATATTTGAAATCCCATTCTAACAACATCCAACAGAGCTATTGAAGGAGTATTAAGTTTCAAATCCCTGAAATTGAATGTTGTCTTGATACTCTAGGTATTTTGCAGCTTACAAGATTCCACACTTACACAGTAAGAAATTTTTTAACCTCATTAATTTTACTTATACCAAAAATAAAATTAGTATGATTCCAGTTAAAAATAATTCATTTTAATGTTTTCTTTAATGAACTACAATGAAAGCTCTTTATGTAACAATTTTGTTATAATCTGATTCTGTTGCATTGAAACCAGCAAAATAATATTTAGAAAGTAAACGTAAGATCCCTTCGCTGTTGTTTTAAGTATCTGCACGTTTAGAAATACGTGTTTTGCATAGTATCCCTGCAGTTAATAAAGAGCTATGATAGATTATAGTGTGATTAAAAACAGGATCTTTTAAAAAGCAAAAGTAAGACTTGTGAAATAAATCAGATATCACATTATTATAAAGTTGGGTTTTTTTTTTTTACTATGGTAAAGTACACATAAGATTTACCATCTTAGCTATTTTTAAGTGTATAGGTCAGTGGTATTACATATCTTCATAATTTTTGGCAGCCATCATTACCCATCCCCTTAACATTTTTCTTCTTTATTTTTTAATTTTTATTTCAGAGAAAGAGTGTGAGAGAGAGAGAGACTGTGCACAAAGGCGAAGAGGGACGGAGGGAGAGAGAGAATCTTAAGCAGGTTCCATGCTCAGCATGGAGCCCAATGTGGGGCTTGATCCCATGACCCTGGGATCATGACCTGAGCTGAAATCAAGAGTCAGATGCTCAGCCGTCTGAGCTACCCAAGTGCCTTACACCTTTCATCTTGTAAAGCTGAAACTCTCTACCTATTAAACAATAACACTTCCATTTTCCCCTCTACCCAGCCTGTCGCAGCCACCATTATAATTTCTGTCTTTATGATTTTGAGTATCCAAGCACCCTACTTAAGTGGAATCATAGATCATGTAATTGTCTTTTGTTACTGGTTTATTTCACTAAGCATAATGTCCTCAAGATTCATCCATGTTCACCTGAACGTGAGACAGGATACCATCAAAACCCTAGAGGAGAAAGCAGGAAACAACCTCCTTGACACATTCCCAAAAGCAAGGGAATCAAGAGCAAAAATCAGTGATTGGGACCTCATCAAGATTAAAAGCTTTTGCACAGCAAACAATCCATAAAGCTAATAAGCAACCGACAGAATGGGAAAAGATAGTTGCAAATGACGTATCAGATAAAGTGTTAATATCCAAAATCTATAAGGAACTCACCAAACTCCACACCTGAAAAACAGTCCAGTGAAGAAATGGGCAGAAGATATGAACAGACACTTCTCCAAAGAGGACATCCAGATGGCCAACAGACACATGAAACGATGCTCAGCATCCCTCCTCATCAGGGAAATACAAATCAAACCCACACTGAGATACCACCTCACACCAGTCAGAGTGGCTAAAATGAGCCAATCAGAGAACTCTAGATGTTGGCGAGGATGTGGAGAAACAGGCACCCTCCTACATTGTTGGTGGGAGTGTAAACTGGTGCAGCCCCTCTGGAAAACAGTGTGGAGGTTCCTCAGGAAACTAACAATAGAACTCCCCTATAACCCAGCAATAGCACTGCTAGGAATTTACCCAAGGGATACAGGAGTGCTGATGCATAGGGGCCCATGGACCCCAATGTTTAGAGCAGCACTCTCCACAATAGCCAAAACATGGAAAGAGCCTAAGTGTCCATCAACGGACGAATGGATCAAGAAGATGTGGTTTATCTATACCATGGAATACTACATGGCGGTGAGAAAGAATGAAATTTGGTCATGTGTAGCAACATGGATGGACCTTGAGGGTGTTATGCTGAGCGAACTAAGTCAGGCAGAGAAGGACAAATATCACATGTTTGCACATATAGGAGGATTAGGAGGAACTTAACGGAGGACCATGGGGGAGAAGAAGGGGGGAAATGGTGGGGGAAAGGGAGAGAGGCAAACCATGAGAGACTCTTGAATGCTGGCAAATACTGAGGACTGAGGGGTGTGAGGGGGAGGATGGGTAATGGGCATGAAGGAGGACACTTGTGGGGATGAGCACTGGGTGTTACATGGAAACCAACTTGACAATAAACTATTTGCAAAAAAAAAAAAACGTAAAAAAAAAGATTCATCCATGTTGTAGCATATTGCAGAATTTTATTCTATTTAAAGGCTAGCTACTATACTGCTGTATGTGTATATCACATTGTGCTTATCCATTGATCAGTTGATGGACCCTTGGTTTGCTGCCACATTTTAACTATTGTGAATAATGTTGCTATAAACTTGGGTGTACAAATACCTTTTTGAGATTCTGCTTTCAGTTCTTGTAGATAAATACTCAGAAATGGAATTGCTGGATCATATGGTAATTCTGTTTTTAATTTTTCAAGAAACTACCATATTGCTTTCTGTTAACAGCTGTTTCATTTTACATTCATACGAGCATCGCATGAGGATTCTGATTTCTGCACATTCTTGCCAAAATATATTTTCTATTTTTCTTTTTGATAGTTGCCATTCTAATGGGTATGAGATTATACCTTATTGTAGTTTTGATGCATTTCTGTAATGATTAGTGATATGAGGATTTTTGTATGTGTTTATTGACCATATATCTTCTTTGGAGAAATACCTATTAAAGTTTTTGCTCATTTTTGAATTGGATTTTGTTTTAAAGATTTTACTTAAGTAATCTTTATACCCATTGTGGGGCTTGAACTCACAACCTCCAGATTAAGAGTCACATGCTCTACCGATGTAGCCAGCCAGGTGCTCTGTTAGTTTTTGTTTTTGTTGAGTTTCAGAATTTATAGATTCTGGGTAGTAATTTCTAACCAGACACATGATTTGCAAATATTTTCACATCTTGTGTGAGTTGACATTTACTCTGTGGATAGGGTCTCTTTTTTTTTAGTAGGTTTTTAAAATAAAAATTTTCAGGTAATTGTGGATATTCATCTTTAATACTAAATTAAAACCATACATCTGGTAATTTCTCAAAGGTTATTTGCAAAATGGGACCTGAAACAATAATATTGAATATTTTCTATTTGATTACATTAAAATCTGTATGCTTTTCTTGTACATTGGTTGGCTCTTGTGCCAATTTGTGACTTTTTAATACAAATATTTATTTATTGTGAGAGAGAGCACAAGTGGGGGAGGGACAGAGAGAGAGAGGGAGAGAGAGAATCCTAAGCAGGCTCTGTCCTGTCAGCTCAGAGCCTGATATGGGACTCAATCCCATGAACCATGAGATCATGACCTGGCCAAAATCAGTAATTGGACATTTAACCAACTGAGCCACCAAGGCACCCTCAATGCATGACTTTTTAAGTAATTGTTTCACTAAGGATAGTGTTTTTTTGATGCCTAAGATTTTAAAACCTTCATGTAGTCCACTTTGACCTTGTTTTTCTTTTGTTACCTGGGTCTTTGGTGTCATATCCAAGAAATCATCACCAAATCTAATATCATAAAGCTTTTGTCCTATGTATGATTTTAAGAATTTTTTGTCTTATGTCTTACATTTAGGTCCTTGATCCATTTTCAGTTAATATATATGATATTAGGTAAGGATTCAGCTTTATTTTATTGCCTGTGCATATCCAGGTTTGTTGAAAAGACTCCTTTTCTTATCGAATGGTCTTAACACCCTTATCCAAAGTCATTTGACCATATATGTCAGAGTTTATTTCTGGGCTTTACATTTTATTCCATTGGCCTATATATCTTCACTACAAAGCTATATTTATATATCTATAAATTTGCCTATGTATGCCAATGCCATAATTACTGTTTTAATTACTTAAGCTTTGTAGTTAAATTTTGGAATGAAGAAGTCTGAGCCCTCCAGTTTTTCTTCCTCTCTCTCTTTTCAATTGTTTTGGCTCTTTTCAGTCCTAGAGATTCCATATGAATTTTAAGGTGAGTTTTACCATTTCTGCACAATATGTCATTGGGATTGCATTGAATCTGTAGACTGCTTTGGGTCATATTGACATTTTAACTAAATTAAAGTCTTCCAGTCCATGAACATGGGATGTATTCCCATTTATTTATGTTGTCTTTTTTTTTTTTTTAAATATTTTTTATTTATTTCTAGGAGAGAGAGAGAGACAGCGTGAGCAGGGGAGGGTCAGAGAGAGAGGGAGTCACAGACTGAAACGGGCTCCAGGCTCTGAGCTGGCAGTCAGCACAGAGTCCGATGCAGGGCTCGAACCCACGAACCGCGAGATCATGACCTAAGCGAAAGTCGGACGCTTAACCAACTAAGCCACCCAGGCGCCCCGTGTTGTCTTTTTTTTTTTAATGTTATTTTTGAGAGAGAGCGAGAGAGAGCACATGGAAGTACATTCAGGGTAGGGGCAGAAAGAGAGGGAGATAGAGGATCTGAAGTGGGCACTGCACTGACTGCAAAGAGCCTGATATGGAGCTAGAACCCATGAACCATGAGATAGATCATGACCTGAGTCCAAAGTTGGACGCTTAACCTGTTGAATCATCCAGGTGCCCCTCATCTTTACTATTTTTCGGCAGTGTTTCCTAGTTTTCACTGAACAAGGCTTTCACCTCCTTGATTCAGTTAATTCCTAAGTATTTTGTTCTTTTTGATGCTGTTGTAAATGGAGTTTATAATTTCCTTTTCAGATTGTTCATTGTTGGCGTACAGAAATGCAACTGTTTGTTGACTTTGTGTCCTGCTACTTTATTAGTTCTGACAGCTGTTTTGTGGAGTCTTTAGGGTTTTCTTAATATAAAATCATACCTGCAAACAGATCATTTTACTTCTTCCTTTCCCATTTGTATGCCTTTCCCACTCTGCCTAATTGCTTTTAAGTAGAACCTCCAGTACTGTGTTGAATAGAAATGGTGAAAGGTAGGCATGTTGCCTTGTTCCTGATCTTATACGAAAAGCTCTAAGAGCTAAACTTTTAAGTCTTTCACGAACATTGAGTATGATGTTTGCTCTAGGTTTTTCATCTGTGGCTTTTACTATGTTGAGGTAATTTTCTTTTACTTCTAATTTGTTGTGTTGTTATCATGAAAGGATGTTGAATTTTGTAAAATGCTTTTTCTCCATCAATTGAGATGATTATGTGCTTTTTTTTCTTCATGTTTTTGATGTGTATATTATATTGATTGATTTTCATATGTTGAGCCATCCTTATATTAATCCCATTTGGTCATGGTGTTTATGCTGCTGAATTCTGCTAGTATTTTGTTGAGGATTTTTACACGACTATTCATAAGAAATACTGATCTATAATTTTCTTACAGTGTCTTTGTTTGGCTTTGGTATCAATATTATATTGGCCTCTTGGAATGAGTTAGAAAGTGTTACCTTTTCTTCAATTTTCGGAAAAGTTTGAGAAGAATTGATTGATTTTTCTTTAAATTTTTGGTAGAATTCACCTGTGACAGCTGAGCTGAAGGACTTTTCTTTATTGGGAGATTTTTATTACTGATTCAATCTCCTTACTAGATATAGGTCTATTCACATTTTCTTTATGATTTAGTCTTGGTAGGTTTTGTGTTTTTATGAATTTGTCCATTTCATGTACGTTATCCAGGTTTTTGGCATACAGTTGATAGTAGTTTCTTGTAATACTTTTAATTTTTATAGAATCAGTAGTAATGTCCTCTTTTCCATTCTGATTTTGATTTTGAGTAATTTGAATCTTCTTTCCTTTTTTCTTGTTCTGTCTAGCTAAAAGTATGTTAATTTGGTCAGTCCAAAAGAATCAAATTTTTGTTTCATTGATTTTCTCTGTTGCTTTTCTATTTTTTATTCATTTATCACTAATCTTTTTTATTTCCTTCCTTATGTGAGCTTTGGGTTTAGTTTTCTTCTTTTTATGGTTTCTTAAGTTGTAAAGTTAGGTTGTTGATTTTTAAAATCTTGTTTAATCTTTTTTTTTTTTTTTTTAACATAATCATGTATAGCTCTAATCCCCCCCGCCCTCCCTGGAACACAGCTTTTGCTACATTCTATAAGTTTTGGTATTTTGTGTTTTTGTTTTTATTTATTTCTAAGTATTTTCTAATTTCTATTGTGATTTCTTTTTAAAATTTTTTAAATGTTTATTTATTTTTGAGAGAGAGAGGAAGAGACCCGGTGTGAGTGGGGGAAGGGCAGAGAGAGGAAGACACAGAATCCAAAGCAGGCTCCAGGCTCTGAGCCTGATATGGTGCTCAAACCCCCAAACCATGATATCATGACCTGAGCCAAGTCGGATGACATGACTGAGCCACCACGGTGCCCTTGTGATTTCTTTTTGAAATGTTAGTTGTTTAAAAGTATAGTTTTCAATTTCCATAATTTTGTGAATGCTCTAATTTGGTTTTTGTTTTTGATTCCTAACTTCATTTTGTTGTGACCAGAGAATGTATAGTTTGCATGATATCTTTTTAAATATATTGAGACTTAATCTGTAGCATAATATATGGTTTATCCTGGAAAATGTCCCATGTGCACTGGCGAAGGATGCGTGTGCCGTTGTTTTTGGGTAGAGTGTTCTGTAATATGTCTCTTAGATCTAGTTTGGTTTATTGTATTAAGTGTTCTGCCCTTGGTTGTATCCATTACTGTGAATTGAGTATTGCATTTCTCCCTTAAATTCTGTCACTTTTGCTTCATATTTAGAGTGTCATTAAATGTATAAATATTTGTAATTGTTACATCTTGTTGGTATATTGAAGCTTTTATTAATAATATATAATGTCTTGCTTTGTCTCTTATAACCTTTTTGGATTTAAAGTCTGTTGTGTGTGATTTCATGTAGCCACTCTGCTCTCTTGGTTGCTGTTTGCATAGAATGTTTTTTTTTATTCTTTCACTTTCTGTCACTGGTTTATGTCTTTGGGTTTTAGGTGGGTCTCCTGAAGTTTTAGCTGCATCCTTTTGGTTGTTGATGTTGCATTGTGTGATCTCAAACATTAATAATTTTTGTAAATGGATTAGTATTCTAAGTTATATAGAAAACAAGATTTGGAGTTATAAACCTAAGTTAGAGTAATAATAGCTTTTATGCTAATAAAGTAATTTTTTTCCTTTAAATGTATTAGTCTTTTAAATTATGCAGAAAACAAAAAGTGCAGTTAAAAACCATTGTTACATAATACCAGCTTTTATAATTGCTCAAGTATTTACTTTTATGGATATCTTTTTTTCCTCCATATGGCTTTAAGTTACTGTCAAGTGTCTTTTCATTTCACTTGCAGGATTCCCTTGAGCCTTTCTTGCATGGATGGTATAGCCATCTGAATACCCTTTATGTTGTTTGTCTGGGATTATCTTAATTTCTCTTTCACTTTTGAAGTACAGTTTTGCTAGATAAGGGATGCTTGGTTGTCAATTTTTTTTTCATTAGCACTTTGAATATATTTGCCCACTGTCTTCTAGCCTCAAAAGTTTCTGATGAGAAATCTATACGTAATCTTATGGAAGATTCCTTGGATGTGATGACTCACTCTCTTTTTGCTTTCTCTGTCCATTCAAAGTTTGATTATAATGTATGTCTGTGTGGGTCTCTGAATTCATCTTACTTGGAGTTTGTTGAACTTCTTGGAAGTAGATTTCATGTCTTTTATCAAATTTGGGAAGTTTTTGGAAGTTTCAGTTATTCTCTTTCCATTCTTTCCCCTTATCTTCTGCTTCTGGGACTCCTATGATGCATATGTTGGATTGATTGATGGTATCCCACAGATTCCTTAGGCTCTGTTCACTTTTCGTCAATTTTTTTTTGTTCCTGAGCCTCAATTTCTGTTGTTCTATTTTCAAGTTCACTGGTGTTTTTTTCTTTTATGTTTGGATTGGCCTTTGACTCTAGTGAAGTTTTCATTGCAGTTATTGTACTTTTCAAGTCTTATTTTTGGTAAATCCATTTTGTTTACTTTTTTTTTTTCTCTGCATCTTTGGTTCTTTGGGCATGTTTAAGACAGTTGTTTTGAAGTATTAAGTTTAGTGTATCTGCCAGTAGGTCTTTCAGGGACAGTTTCTCTTTGTTTTTTTCCATTGAATGGGCTATACTTGCCTGTTTCTTAGTATGGCCTGTGAGTTCTTGTTTAACACTAGGCATTTGCAACTAATAATATGTTAACTCTTGAATTCTTTGCTTTTTCCAGGATTTGATGTTAAATGTAGGCTATTTTTCTACTAAGGATCAGACTGAGGTATAGTCTTAAATGTCTGCTCAGGTCTTTTCTGAGCCTTTCTCTGGGCATTCATGGTCACTTTCTAATTTCCTTGTATATGTAGTAGTTTTGATGTTCTATTCTTAAATGTCTGGCTCTCAAAACAGGAAAAAGCAAAAAAATGAAGGTGGTGGGAGAATAGGCAGTGGCCTTTTAAATCCTTCGGAAGTCACTTCAGCAGCAGAGGAAAAGGCTTGCAACAATAAAGGGAGGCACAATAAGAAGGGGTGTCTGCCTCTTTGTACCTCTGTGAGCAGAAACAGTAATCAGTTATCAATATTTGGAGGACGGGGTTTTTTTTTTTTTTGTTTTTGTTTTTTTTAACTCCACCTATCTCCAGCAAGCTGTATACAAGCTATTCCAGGAGCACAGGCACAGCTGGCTGCCACCTGGCTAAGACTAGAGGGCTGGTTAGCTACTACTGTGCAGAAAGTTAAAATGGACTGAAGTTAACAAAACTGCCCATTTAGGTCTTCTGAAAGTTGTAAGCTTTCATCTGACTCCAGACATTTGAAATAGTTACAGGAGACAGATTGTGCCAGTGTAATTGTTGCCTAAGTAGGGAGATAGTTCCCTGGTGTTTCCTACTCCACCATCTTCCCAGAATCCTCTCATGTAAGTACTCTTAAATTGAAGGATTATACTGATCTAAATAGTTACCAGTTGACCCAGGTACTAAAGTTTGTATTGTACTCTTTTTTAAATGGAAGAATAATATTAAGTATCTTGGAAATTACTTTGTTTACGTGACTTGTAAAACTGTTACTGCAAATACTCTCAGATAGTATCTAACGTGAATACAGAGCATTTTAAAAATGATTATTATGCTCACTTTGGTAGGTCTTAAACAGTAATTCCAAAATAAAATTTAGTCGTGGAAGAAAAAAAGTTCTTGTGATTTAATTTAAACCTGTAATCACAATTGGAAATGCTTTATTACTGATTTTTAAAAACACTTTTTACATATATAATTTACACACATCCCATTATATTTAACTATAAAATATTTGATTAGATTTTCAGAAATGGTGAAATACAGGGTATCTTAACAGAATGAAAGTTATAGTCATGTGATTATCATACAACCAAGTTGCTGTGAGAGGACAAGAGGCAGAATTGACTGGAATCACTTGCTAGAAGCTCCTCTTTTAACTTCATGTAAAACAAGCTAAAGTATTATCTATGAGGATTCTTTTTGGTAAGTGGTTTCCAGGACTATGAGCTACCTAACCTTGAGATTTTTTTTCTTTTAAGTAAATGGAGGAGGATTTATTTGTTTTAACAATACTGGCTAGCTCTGTGATCTTGAACAAGTTTCTTGGTCTCTATAAGCCTCAGTTTATCAATGAAAAGGGGATTATAATACAAGAATGACCATAAAATCTGGAAACGTGGAAACTCCTATAGCTATCCCTTTCAATCAGGAGATGTATAGGAATGTTCATTTCTAAGAGCAAAACTCTAAACACCCATTTGTCCATCAGTAGAATGAATGAATATACTGAAAATGAATAGACCATAGCTACATACACCAATATGGATGGATACCAAAAATGCAATGTTGAGTGAAAAAAACAAATCACGTAATATATATCGTATGATCTTATTTTTATAAAATTTAAAAACGTGTAAAAATCTTAAAAGGGTTTATACACATCTAGTAAAGCTATATAGAATAGCAGAGGAATGATTAATTCAGAAGTGAGTTCTTTGGTAGAGAGTACAAGAGGGTGTAATCAGGTCTTTATGTATTGGTAATCTTCTGCTTCTTAAGATGCGTCGGTACATGGGAATTTAATTTATTCATTTGTATGTGTTTTTTTTTTTTTTTTTTACAAATAGTTTATTGTCAGCTTGGTTTCCATACAACACCCAGTGCTTATCCCCACAAGTGCCCTCCTCCATGCTCATCTCCCCTCTCCCCCCTCACACCCATCAGTCCTCAGTTTGTTCTCAGCATTCAAGAGTCATGGTTTGCCTGTCTCCCTCCCCCCACAATTTCCCCCCTTCTTCTCCCCCACAGTCCTCCGTTAAGTTTCTCCTAATCCTCCTATACGTGGAAACATACGGTATTTGTCCTTCTCTGCCTGACTTATTTCACTCAGCATAACACCCTCAAGGTCCATCCATGTTGCTACACATGACCAAATTTCATTCTTTCTCACCGCCATGTAGTATTCCATGGTATAGATAAACCACATCTTCTTGATCCATTCGTCCGTTGATGGACACTTAGGCTCTTTCCATGTTTTGGCTATTGTGGAGAGTGCTGCTCTAAACACTCTCCATGTGCCCTTATGCATCAGAACTCCTGTATCCCTTGGGTAAATTCCTAGCAGTGCTATTGCTGGGTTATAGGGGAATTCTATTGTTAGTTTCCTGAGGAACCTCCACACTGTTTTCCAGAGGGCTGTACCAGTTTACACTCCCACCAACAGTGTAGGAGGGTGCCCGGTTCTCCACATCCTCGCCAGCATTTAGAGTCCTCTGATTTGCTCATTTTAGCCACTCTGACTGGTGTGAGGTGGTATTTCAGTGTGGGTTTGATTTGTATTTCCCTGATGAGGAGGGACGCTGAGCATCGTTTCATGTGTCTGTTGGCCATCTGGATGTCCTCTTGGGAGAAGTGTCTGTTCATATCTTCTGCCCATTTCCTCACTGGATTGTTTGTTTTTCAGATGTGGAGTTTGATGAGTTCCTTATAGATTTTGGATATTAACCCTTTATCTGATATGTCATTCATTTGTATGTTTTTAATATATATTTATTACACATTTAAAATATACATCTGATCACACTTGTTTGATATTTTATTAAAAAAATATGTAGTGCTTAAAGCTTTTTCTTTTATCATGGAGTAGCATCTTTGAAAAAGACTTAAGTGTCATTAATTTTCTATCCTAATAGAAAAATTTACATTTTTGTAAATTTCATTTAAGTTTTCAAGGTTAGATTTATTCTTTTCTAATTTCTTTAACATTTATTTTTGAGAGCGCGTGTGCATGAGAGAGAGAACGCAAGAGCGAGCATGGGTGAAAGGGGCAGAGAGAGAAGGAGACACAGAATCTGAAGCAGTCTCCAGGCTGTGAGCTGTTCGTACAGAGTCCAATGGGGGACTCAAACTCATGCACTGTCAGATCATGACTTGAGCTGAAGTTGGGTGTTTAACCAACTTAGCCACCGAGATACTCGCTGCCAAGGTTAGACTTAAATTTATCATCTTGCCATTTGTTTTCTGTTTGTTCCATATGTTTTTTGTTCTTTCTTTTCTCCTTTTATTCCTTCTTTTTGATTTATTGAAATTTTTTGATGATTGCATTTAATCTCTTTTGTTTGCTTATTAGTGATAATAGTTTTCTTGTTTTCATGACTGCTTTGGGGTTAGTAGTATACATTCTTTTCTGTTGTCTGTCTTCAAGTATTCTAGCACTTCCCTTATAAGAACATTCAATACGTTACTTGCCTTTTCCCCTTCCTTCCTTTTGTGTTATAGAGTTGTTATATATTTTATTTCTGCTTAAGTTTGAGCCACATACTATTTGTTATTTTTGTTTAAATGGTCAATTACCTTTTAAGAAGATTTAAATAATTAGGAAAAAATATCTAATATTTACTCATGTATTTGTGTTTAGGACATTCATTGTATAGATCCATATTTCTTGTATGGTATAATTTTTTTTCTGCCTAAGGGATTTTCTTTTAAAAATATTTATTATGGCAGAGGCTGGATGGTGAAAAATGTTCTTAGTTTTATATGTCTGGAAAAAGTATTTTATTTTGAAAGATATTTTCACTGTGTATAAAATTCTAGGTGACCGTTTATTTAATTTTTTTTTTTTTAGTGCTTGAAATAGGGTGGTCCACTATCTTTTTCATTTTTCTTGTTTCTGATATTATCTGCTATCATGCTTATCTTTCTTTCTGTGTGTGTCTGTTTTATTTTTTGGCACTGATTTTGAATGATATTTGGTTTGGTTTTTTCTTGTTTCTTATGCTTGTGTTATTTGAGATTCTTTGATTGAGTTTACAGTTTTCAACCAATTAGGAAAAATTTGGTTATTATTCCTCCAAATATTGTCTATCCTCCATTGTACCACTGTTTTGAGGATGCAACTTATATGTATAATAAGTTGATGGAAACTAGTCCCACTGCTCACTGATGTTATGTTCAGTTTTGAAGTTTTCTTTCTAGGTTTCATTTTGTAGTTTTTATTGGTATGTCTTCAAGGTCACTGTTTTTTTTTTTTTTTTTTTTTGCCACATGTAATCTGCTGTTAATTCCATCTGTTGTACTTTTCATCTCACATATTGTAGGGTTTTCTTTAATTTTTTAGAGAGTAAGCATGAGCAGGGGAGGAGCAGAGAGAGAGAGAGAATCCTCTATGTTTTTTAAAAAATGTTTATTTACTTCGTGAGAGAGAGAGTACAAGAGAGAGCATAAGTGGGGAAGCCCAGAGGGAGAGGGAGAGAGAGAAAAAATTACCAGTAGGCTCTGTGCTGTCAGCATGGAGCCTGATGTGGGGCTGCAACTGACAAACAGTTGATGATCTGAGCAGAAATCAAGAGTTGGAAGCTTAACCAACTGAGCTGCCCAGGTGCCACATGGGAGAAAGAATCCTAAGCAGGTTCTGCTGTGTGTGTGGAGATCTTACAGCTGTGAGATCATGACCTGAGCTGAAATCAAGAGAAAGATGATTAAACAATTGGGCCACCAGGGTACCCCATAATTTTCATCGTTAGAAAAAAAACCTTTTTTAATGTTCGTTTATTTTTTGAGAGAGAGAGAGAGAGAAGGAGAGGGAGAGTAAGAGGGAGAGGCAGAGAGAGAGAGAGGGAAACACAGAATCTGAAGCAGGCACCATACTCTGAGCTGTCAGCACAGAGCCTGACAAGGGCTTGAACTAACCAACTGCATGATCATGACCTGAGCCAAAGTTGGATGCTTAACTGACTGAGCCACCCAGGCACCTCTAATTTGGGTCTTTTTTATATCTTTCGTGTCTTAGAACATATGAAATACATTTTTAGAACATATGAAATTTTAATAACTGTCTTAATGTTCTAGTTTCTTCATTATAATTGTCAGAGTTGAGTTGGTTTTGATTGATTTTTCTTATTATTTTGAATCATATTTTTTATGTTTCTTTGGATGCCTGGTAACTTTGTATTGAATGCCAGATGCTATGATAATTGTATTTTTGGGGGTTAGATATTTTTATTTTTTATACATAATTTTTGAAATTATTCTGGGATGCAGTTAAGTATTGGTTAACAGTTCAATCCTTCAAGACTTACTTTTAAGATTTATTAGATAGGACTGAGTTGTGTTCAACCGAGGGCTAATAAATTTTCGTTCCTGGGGTAAGACCTTTCTGGATACTCTGCAATTACTATAAATTGCAAAGCTTATCTGTTACCCTGGTAGGAGCAGGTACTATTCCTAGACTCATATCAATGCCAAGCAATATTATCTTTAATCATTTCTGGTCTTTCTCTTCCTGGTCTTGTGAAATTTCCTCATATGTATATACTGTCAGTATTCACCTGAGTTCTCAAGGGGAACTATCTGAAGGTCTCTGGAATTCTCTGTGTGTGTGGCTGTTTCCTCTCCAGAGATTAAAAAAAATTTTTTTTAATGTTTTAGTTCTTTCAGAGAGAGACACCCACAGCGTGAGCAGGGGAGGGTCAGAGAGAGAGGGAGACACAGAATCCAAAACAGGCTCCGGGCTCTGAGCTGGCTGTCAGCACAAAGCCCAATGTGGGACTCGAACCCACTAACCGTGAGATCATGACCTGAGCTGAAGTCAGATGCTTAACTGACTGAGTCACCCAGGCACCCCTCCTCTCCAGAGATTTTAACCATCTTGTCCTCCCCAGTTGTTCAGTATCTTCTCCTCAGCCCATGTTATTTCCTGGGCTCTTCCTTATTTTCCCCATTCTGTATCATTACCTTCTCTCTAATAACACAGCTTCATATGCCTTTGGTAAACAAGAACTCCTTTTTTTTGCAAGTTCAGCAATTTTTTATTTTTTCTTCTTATGGACTAAGCGTTGTGCTGGTTTTCCCCATGTCTGCCTTGTTCCTGATGGGAGCATTTGGAAATGGCGAGTGCTTTTCCCGGGAGTGTTGGCCTCACCTCCAACCCAACATCTGGTCCATGGTAGAGCTGGGAGAGCTCCTCGGAAGCTGCTGTGCCAACAGGAGGCCTTAGTAGTCTCAGGCACTAGGATAGCTTGGATTATTTTCTAAGTGGAAGAATGTTCTACTCCTCTTGTTTAGCCTTTTCTTGCAACCTAAAATGAAGAAATCATTCTCCAAACTGACTCAAGTAAGAATAAAAAATACCCTTTCTTAGTCAGCCTGACAGCACCCACATGAGTCATTGTTTGGATAAGAACAGACCCATCAAAAGGTAATGGAACCCTTCTTGGGACCTTAATTGATTTTTATGTTTGTTCTGCTTCTTTTAATTTTTTGTGGAAAAGTGATTTGTAGCACAAAGTGGCTTTACATGTTATATAGGTACTGTATTATGTAATACTGTTCTTATGAAAAGGTCGTTTTTGCTTGTTTTAACTTTTTTCATTTCTGATCCAGCCCATGTTTACTTTTATTTTTCATTTTTTTTTTTTTAAAGCAAGTCAGCTTGGTTGGGACTGTCCAAACCATTTTCACAATTATTATTATTATTTTTTAATTAAAAAAAATATTTTTAACCCTGTCAGCACAGAGCCCTATGTGGGGCTCGAATCCACAAACCACGAGATCATGACCTGAGCCGAAGTTGGCCGCTTAACCGCCTGAGCCACCGAGGTGCCCCTTTTATTTCTTGTTTTCACAGTTTTTGTTCCTCTTATTTCTCCTGCTTTACCACCTTCCATCATCTTCCAGAGAAATGGGAGGGGGTGGGGCACTTGATTTATTCTTTTTTTCTTTTTTCTTTTCTTTTCTCTTTTTTCTTTTCTTTTCTTTTCTTTTCTCTTTCCTTTCCTTTCCTTTCCTTTCCTTTCCTTTCCTTTCCTTTCCTTTCCTTTCCTTTCCTTTCCTTTCTTTTTCCCTTTCCCTTTCCCTTTCCGTCTTTCTTTTCCAAACCGATTGGCTGGATATCTTCAGAAAGTCACCTTTTCCCTGGTGAGTTCTTTACATAAAGTGGAGTCTCATTAGTTATAATTCTGACCCCTAAGAAACTGGGTTATGTTTACTCTTAAGGATTAAGGCCATCTTGGCCTGGTTCCCCATTTAGTAGTAAGTGTGCTCTTTGATCCCCAGCTCCTATTTTAGCCATCCCCCCCATTATTCCCCCGCTCTGGCCTTGCACCTCCCGACAATCATCAGTCTATTTCTTATAGTTAAGAATCTGTTTCTGGGTTTGTCTCTCTTTTCCTTTACTTTTTTTTTTTTTTAAATCTTAAATTCTACATGTAAGTGAGATCGTATAGTACTTGTCTTCCTCTGAATTTATTTCACATAGGATTATACTTTCTAGCTTTATTCATGTTGTTGGATTTCATTTTATTTTATAGTTGAGTAGTAGTCCATTTTGTGTGTGTGTGTGTGTGTGTGTGTGTGTGTGTATGTATGACATCCTGTCACATTTGCTTTATTACACTGGTTCTCCCTCTTTCTTTACGTTTCTTCCAAATGTTATTTTTTTCTGATCCATTTGATACTAAGTTGTAGACATCATGCTCTTTTATACTCCTTTATTCTTCAGTGAATATTTTCTTTCTCTCCCCTTCCTTTCCTTCCCTCCCCTTCCCTTCCCTTCCCTTTCTTCCTCCTCCTCCTCCTTTTTTGAGAGAGAAAGAGAGAGAGCAAGCATGTGCAGGTAAGGGAGGGGAAGAGGGAGGGAAAGAGAGAATCCCAAGCAGAATCCATGCTTGATGTGGAGCCTAACATGGGGCCCAATTCCATGACCCTGGGATCATGACCTGAGCTGAAATCAAGAGTTGGATGCTCAACTGACTGAGCCACCCAGACCCCTCTTGAGTGAATATTTTCTAAGAACAGGGATATTCTTTCCTATACCCACCAGAGAATTATGACATTCAGAAAATTTAACATGGTTGTATAATTTCCTGAAAAAATTCAGTCTTCCTCCTGTGTTTCTCCTTTACTATTCATACAGAACACTTCACTTCTGATTATCAAATGTGTGGGGATTTTTCCCCCACACCAAACAGTTCTACAACACCAACTGGATGTCCTACATTTTCACCAATTCTGACATTGTCTATCTGGAGATAGCCTCAGATTCCACAGGTTAAGACCATCGTCCCTAGAGATTGCTCCTCACTTCAATGCCAGTAGGATGTGGTACACCTCCAGGTTACCCATAACTTCTGTATAATTTGGCTGCAAATCAGAGCCAGATTTGATTTTTTTTGCCAAAGCAGCTCACAGAACTCAAGGAAACACCTATTTATCTGTACTCATGTAAGTAATATGATAAATGATAGATACTTGGGGCAAGATCTAGGAGGGTCCTGAGTGCAGGAGCTTCTATCCGAATGGAGTTTATGTGCACCACTCTCCTGGTACTTGGATGTGTTCACCAACCTGAAAGGTCTCCTATCCCCATAGTATTAGGATTTTTTGGAGGTTTCATCATGTAGGTACGATCATTTATTACCTCCATGTCTAGCCTCTTTGTTCTCTAGTGAATGGGAGGCTAGATGAAAATTCCAAGCTTTTATTCATGGTTTGGTCTTCTTGTGACCAGCCTTGATCCAGGAGCCCACCTCATTAGAACAGAGTCACCTCATTAGGAAAATATATAGGACTCCAAAATCCCAATTTTCAAGGGATTTTGGAGTCCTGTATCAGGAACCATGGCCCAAGGCCAAATATTCACCTAGACAAAAAGGATAAACTCCTAGAAACATAATCTTCTATGACTGAATCATGAAGAAATAGATATGTGAATAGATCTTACCACCAAGATTGAATCAGTAGTCTGAACCTTCAAACATACAAAAGCCCAGGACTACACAGTTTCACTGGTGGACTCTGCCAAACATTTAAAGAAAATTTAATACTAATCCTTCTTAAACTTTTCAAAAAAATTGAAGAGAAGGGAATGCTTCTAAACTCATTTTATGAGGCTAACATTACCCTGATAATAAAACCAGACAAGGACATGATAAAAAAAAATTATAGGCCAATATCCCTGAAGAAAATGGCTATAAAAATCCTCAACAAATAACTGAATTCAGTGATACATTAAAGAGATCATACACCATGATCAAGTGGGATTTATTCTAGACATGCAAGTATAGTACATTTGCAAATCAGTCAACGTGATATACCACATTAATTAAATGGGAGATAAAAACCATATGAGCGTCTCAATAGTTACAGGGGAAAAAAAGGCACTTGACAAAATTCAAGATCCATTTATGATAAAAACTCTCAACAAAGCAGGTGTAGATGGAATGTATCTCAACATAATAAATAACATACCCACAGCTAATATCATTATCAGTGGTAAAAAGCTTCAAACTTTTGTTTTATTTTTTATTTTTATTTTTCTGATTTCAGATTTTCTGATTTTATTTAGTTTTCTTTTATAGTTTATTGTCAAGTTGTTTCCATATAACACCCAGTGCTCATCCCAACAAGTACCCTCTTCCATGCCCATTACCCCCCTTCCCCTCTACCCCTTCCCCATCAGTCCTCAGTTTGTTCTCAGCATTCAGGAGTCTCTCATGGTTTGCCTCCCTCCCTCTCCCCAACTATTTTCTTCCCCTTCTCCTCCCCCATGGTCCTCCATTAAGGTCTTCCTAATCCAGCTATATATATGTGCACACATATGGTATCTGTCCTTCTCTGCCTGACTTAATTCGCTCAGCATAACAACTTCAAGTTCCATCCACATTGCTACAAACGGCCAGATTTCATTCTTTGTCATTGCCATGTAGTATTCCATGGTATAGATATACCACATCTTCTTGATCCATTCATCAGGTGATGGACTCTTAGGCTCTTTCCATGTTTTAGCTATTGTTGAAAGTACTGTTATGAGCATTGGGGTCCATGTGCCCCTGTGCATCAGCACTCCTGTATCCCTTGGGTAAATTCCTAGCAGTACTATTGCTGGGTCATAGGGGAGTTCTATTGTTAATTTTTTGAGGAACCTCCACAATATTTTCCAGAGAGACTGTACCTGTTTATCTTCCCACCAACAGTGTAGGAGGTTGCCCATTTCTCCACATCTTTGCCAGCATCTAGAGCCTCCTGATTTGCTCACTTTAGCCACTCTGACTGGTGTGAGGTGGTATCTCAGTGTGGGTTTGATTTGTGTTTCCCTGATGCTGAGGGACACTGAGCATCATTTCACATGTCTGTTGGCCATCTGGATGTCCTCTTTGGAGAAGTGTCTGTTCATGTCTTCTGCCCATTTCTTCACTGGATTATTTGTTTTTTGTTGTGGAGTTTGGTGAGTTCCTTATAGATTTTGGATATTAACCCTTTATCTGATATGTCATTTGCAACTATCTTTTCCCATTCCATAGGTTGCATATTCGTTTTATTGATTGTTTCCTTTGCCATGCAGAAGCTTTTTATCTTGATGAAGTCCCAGTACTTCATTTTTGCTCTTGATTCCCTTGCCTTTGGGGATGTATCAAGTAAGAAATTGCTGCGGTTGAGGTCAAGGAGGTTGTTGCCTGCTTTCTCTTCCTGGGTTTTGATGGTTTCCTGTCTCACACTCAGGTCCTTTATCCATTTTGAGTTTGTTTTTGTGTATGGTGTGAGAAAATGACCTAGTTTCATTCTTCCGCATGTTGTTGTCCAGTTCTGCCAGCACCATCTGTTAAAGAGGCTGTCTTTTTTCAATGGATACTCTTTCCTGCTTTGTCAAAGATTAGTTGGCCATACATTTGTGGGTCTAATTCTGAGTTCTCTATTCTATTCCATTGGTGTATGTGTCTGTTTTTGTGCCAGTAACTATATTATCTTTTTTTTTTTTAATTTTTTTAAATGTTTTATTTATTTCTAGGAGAGAGAGAGAGAGCGTGAGCAGGGGAGGGCCAGAGAGAGAGGGAGTCGCAGACCGAAACACGCACCAGGCTCTGAGCTGGCAGTCAGCACAGAGCCCGACGCGGGGCTCGAACCCACGAACTGCGAGATCATGACCTAAGTGAAAGTTGGACGCTTAACCGACTAAGCCACCCAGGCGCCCCAATAACCATATTATCTTGATGATGACAGCTTTGTAGTAGAAGCTAAAGTCTGGGATGGTGATGCCTCCCATTTTGGTTTTCTTCTTCAATATTACTTTGGCTATTCAGGGTCTTTTGTGGTTCCATACAAATTTTAGGATAGTTTGTTCTAGTTTCTTTTTTCTTTTCCTTCCTTCCTTCCTTCCTTTCTTTTTTTACAAATAGTTTATTGTCAAATTGGTTTCCATATAACACCCAGTGCTCATCCCCACAAGTGCCTTCCTCCATGCAGTTTGTTCTAGTCTCGAGAAGAATTCTGGTGTAATTTTGATTGGGATTGCATTGAATATGTAGATTGCTTTGGGTAATAATAACATTTTAACAATATTTATTCTTCCGATCCATGAGCACGGAATGTTTTTCCTTTTCTTTGTGTATTCTTCAATTTCTTTCATAAGTTTTCTGTAGTTTCATCATATAGATCTTTTATATCTCTGGTTAGGTTTATTCCTAGGTATTTTATGCTTTTTGTGCAGTTGTGAATGGGATCAATTTTTTGATTTCTATTTCTGTTGCTTCATTATTGGTGTATAAAAATGCCACAGATTTCTGTATGTTGATTTTGTACCTGCAGCTTTACTGAATTCATGAATCAGTTCTGGGGCTTCTGTCAGGTTTTCCGTTTAGAGTATCATGTCGTTTGCAAAAATGTAAGTTTTTGCCAGGTCTGATACCTTTTATTTACTTTTGTTGTCTTATTGCTGATGCTAGAACTTCCAGCACTGTGTAAAACAACAGTGGTGAGAGTGGACATCCCTGTTGTGTATCTCCAGGGGAAAGCTCTCAGTTTTTCCCTATTGAGGATGATATTAGCTGAGGGCTTCTCATAGATGGCTTTTATGATGTTTAAGTAAGGGCCTTCTATCCTGACTTTCTTGAGGGTCTTTATTAAGAAAGGATATTGTATTTTGTCAGATGCTTTTTCTGTATCTATCAACAGGATCATATGGTTTTTATCTTTTCGTTTGTTAATGTGATGTATCACATTGATTGATTTGCAAATATTGTACCAGCCCTGTAACCCAGGAATGAATCCCACATGATCTTGGTGGATGATTCTTTTTATATGCTGTTAAATTTGATTTGCAAGTATCTTGTTGAGGATTTTTGCATCCTTATTCATCAAGGGTATTAGCCTGTACTTCCCTTTTTTTGCTGGATCTCTGTCTGGCTTGGGAATCAAAGTGATGCTGGCTTCCTAGAATGAGTCCAGAAGTTTTCCTTCCATTTCTGGTTTTTGGAACAGCTCGAGAAGAATGGATATTAACTCTGATTTAAATGTCTGGTAGATTTCCCCCAGAAGCCATCTGGCCCAGGGCTCTTATTTGTGGGGAGATTTTTGATAACTGATTCAATTTCTTCACTATTTATGAGTCTCTTCAGATTTTCTATCTCTTCCCATGTGAATTTTGCTAGTGAGTGTATGTTTCAGAATTTGTCCATTTCTTCTATGTTTTTTAGTTTCTTGGCATATAATTTTTCATAGTATTCCCTGATGACTGCTTGTATTTCTGAGGGATTGGACGTAATAAATCCATTTTCATTCATGATTTTGTCTCTTCGAGTGCTCTCTCTTTTCTTTTCTTTTTGAGAAACTTGGTTGGAGGTTTGTTAGTTTTGTTTATTTTTTCAAAAAACCAACTCTTGGTTTCATTGATCTGTTCAACTGTTTTTTTGTTTTCTATGTTGTTTATTTCTGCCCAGATTTTTATTATTTCTCTTCTCCTGCTGGGCTTGGGGTGCTCTTGTTGCTCTCCTTCTAGTTCCTTTTGGTGCGCTGTTAGATTTTGCACTTGTGCTTTTTCTAATTTCTTGAAATAGGCCTGGAGTACATGTACTTTCCTCTTAGGACTGCCTTTGTTGCATCCTATAGAGTTTGGATTGTTGTATTTTCATTTTCATTTGTTTCCATATGTTTTTTAGTTTCTTCTCTAATTGCCTGATTGGCCCGTTCATTCTTTAGTAGGGTGTCTTTAACCTCCATGTTTTTGGGGGTTTTCTAGACCTTTTCCTGTGGTTGATTTCAAATTTCATAGCATTGTGATCTGAAAGTGTGCATGGTATTATCTCAATTCTTTCTATTTATTGAGGGCTGCTTTAGTCAGTCACATACTTTCCCAGTAGTATGCTTTAGTAGTCACATACTGTCCCAGAATGTGATCTATCTTGGGGAATGTGCCGTGCACACTTGAGAAGAAAGTGAAATCCATGGCCTCATGATGTAGAATTGTAAATATATCTGTCAAATCTTTCGGGTCCAATGTGTCATTCAAGACTATTGTTTGTTAGTGATTTTCTGTCTAGTTGATCTATCCATTGTTGTAAGTGGAGTATTAAAGTTCCCTGCTATTAGCACATTCTTATCCATAAGATTGTTTCTATTTGTAATTGTTTCATATATTAGGTGCTCTCATATTTGGTGTGTAGACATTTGTAATTGTTAGCTCTTACTGATGGATAGACTCTGTAATTATTATATAATGTCTTTCTTCATTCCTTGTTACTGCCTTTACTTTAAAGTCCAGTTTGTCTGATATGAGTATAGCTACTCCAGCTTTCCTTTGACTTCCAGTAGCATGATAGATATTTCTCCATCCCCTTACTTTTAATCTGAAGGTGTCTTTAGGTCTAAAATGAGTCTCTTGTAGACAGCAAACAGATGGATTTTGGTTTGTTTTATCCATTCTGCTACCCAGTGTCTTTTGATTGGAGCATTTAGTCCATTTACATTCAGTGTTATTACTGAAAAATATGGGTTAGAGTCGTTGTCTTCTTTGTAGGATTCCTGCTTGTGGTGGTGTCTCTGGTACCTTGTGTTTCTTGCAACATTTCCCTCATAGAGTCCCCCTCAGGATTTCTTGTAGGGCTGGTTTAGTGGTGATGAATTCTTTCAATTTTTGTTTATTTGGGAAGATCTTTATCTCTCCTTCTATTTTGAATGACAGCATGCCGGATAGAGGATTCTTGGTTGCATATTTTTTCTGTTCATCACATTGAAGATTTCTTGCCATTCTTTTCTGGCCTACCTAATTTCAGTAGATAAGTCTGTAACCACTCTGAGAGGTTTCCCTTTGTATGTTAGGGCCCTTTTATCCCTAGCTGCTTTCAGAATTCTCTCTTTGTCCTTAATATTTTGCCAGTTTCAGTATGATGTCATTCAGAAGGTCAATTCAAGTTATGTCTGAGGGGAGTTCTCTGTGCCTTTTGGATTTCAGTCTCTGTTTCCTTCCCCAGATTGGGGAAGCTCTCAGCTATAATTTGTTCAAGGACTCCTTCAGCGCCTTTCCCTCTTTCTTCCTCTTCTCGAATTCCTATGTTATGGTTAATGTTCTGTTTGATTGTATCTCTCAATTCTTTATGTCTCCTTCCGTGCTCCTGGATCAGTTTATCTCTTTTCCTCACTTTCCTCTTTTTCTATAATTGTGTCTTCTAATTCTCCTATTCACCTCTCTGCCTCTTCTGTCCATGCAGTGGCCGCCTCCAATTTATTATGTACCTCATTTATAGCATTTTTAAATTCATCACAACTATTTATAAGCTCCATAATATTTGTAGCAATGTGTCTTCCATGCCTTTTTCAAGCCCAGCCATCAATTTTATGACTATTCTAAATTTTTGGTCAGTTATGTTGATTATATCTGTTTTGAGCAATTCTTTAGCTGTCATTTCTTCCTGGATTTTCTTTAGAGGAGAATTCTTCCATTTCGTCATTTTATTTGCTTTCTGCCTCTTGTTAGTTCTGAAAACTTGTTGTGCACTCTGCACCTGTGAGTTCTGCTATATTAAAGGAGATTCATTGTTCGTGTCCTGTCCATTCAGAAAGTGTTCTTTTAATAGTGTCCCTTGCTCTCTCTTGCTTTTATTTTCTTACTCGTAGTGATATTTGGGACTCTCCACCATTTGTACTTTGGCTTGTTCCTTGAGGCAGCCCTATGAGGTTGTCTTCTTAGTGGACTCTAGCTCTTTCCTCCCAGACTCTTGCAGTTCAGTGTCCTATGGCTTAAGCCCTTCTTTGAGAGATGTGGATGGGCAAAAAGTATGGAGCTCCCTAGTTCTCCACCATCTTGCCTCCCCCAGTCTGCAAACTTTTGTTTTATGATCAGGAAAAAGACAAGGATGCCCACTCTCGCCACATTTATTTAACATAATATTGGAAGTCCTAGCAAGAGCTGTTAGGCAAGAAAAATAAATAGAAGGCATCCAAATTGCAAAAGAAGAAGTAAAACTCACTGTTTACAGATGATGTGGATTTATATATAGAAAGCTCTAAAGAGTCCACCAAAAAACTGCTAGTGCTAATAAATTTAGTAGGATACAAAATTATTATACAAGACTGTATCCCATTTTTATCCACTAACAGTGTTCTATCCCATTTTTATACACTAACAGTGAGCTATCAGAAAAAAGAATTATGAGATTAATCTGATTTATGATTGTGTCACAAAGAATGAAATACTTAGGAATAAATTCAGCCTAGGAGGTCAAAGACCAGTATGCTGAAAACTGTAAGACACTGATGAAAGAAACTGAAGATAATACAAATCGGAGTGCCTGGGTCGCTCAGTCGGCTGAGTGTCTGACTTCAGCTCAGGTCATGATCAAGGTTCGTGGGTTAAAGCCCTGCGTTGGGCTCTGTGTTGACAGCTAGCTCAGAGTCTGGAGCCTGTCTTCGGATTCTGTGTCTCCCTCTCTCTCTCTGACCCTCCCCTGCTTATGCTGTCTCTGTCTCTCAAAAATAAATAAAACATTTAAAAAAAGAGAAGATAATACATATAAATGGAATGATATTCCTTGCTTATGCATTGGAAGAGTTAGTATTGTTAAAATGTTCTTATCACCCATAACAAACTATAGACTTAGTATAATCCCTATCAAAATTCCAAAGACATTTTCCAAAGGAATAGAAAAAACAATCTTAAAATTTGTATGGAGCCATAAAAGATTCTGAGTAGCCAAAGCAATCTTGAGGAAAAACAAATCTGAGAGTTCACACTTCCTGATTTCAGACTGTACTATACATTGTATTACAATAGCAATCAAAATAGGATGGTTTTGGCATAAAACAGACATATAGATTAGTGGAATAGAATAGAGAGCCCCAAAACAAACCCATGTACATATGACCAATTAATTTATGACAAAGGAGTCAAGAATATACAATGGGGCAGTACACTCTCTTTAATAAATGGTTCTGGGAGAACTGGACAACCATATCCAAAAGAAAAACTGGATCACCATCTTACCATACACAAAATTAAGTCAAAATGGATTAAAGACATTAAAAAATGGATTAAAGAGTTGGATGTAATACCAGAAACCAAAAACTCCTAGGAGAAAACATAGGTAGTCAGCTCCTTGGCCTCACTCTTGACAATTTATTTTTTTGTGGGGAGAGGAGAGTGTCTGACTCTAAATAGCATGGCAGTAAAAGCAAAACTAAACAAATGGGACTATATTAAACTAAAAAGGTTCTGCTCAGTGAAAGAAACATCCACAAAACAACAAGGCAGTCTAATGAATGGGAAAACATATTTGAAAGACATATAGTTAATTAAGGCTTAATATCCAAAATAAATAAAGACCTCCTACAACTCAATAACAAAACAAAACATTCTGATTACCAAATACGAAGCGGATGAATAGACATTTTTTCCAAAGAAGATATACGGATGGCCAGCAGGCACATGAAAAGATGCTCAACATCACTAATCATCAAGGGAATATAGATGTCAAAACTACAACGAGGTATCACTTCAGACCTGTCAAAATGATTGTTATAAAAACAATAGGAAATAACAGGTATTGGCAAGGATGTAGAGAAAAGGGAACCCTCATGCACTGTTGGTCCGAATGTAAATTGGTTCAGCCACTTTATACAACAGTATGGAGGTTCCTCAAAAATCTAAAACTGGAGCTATCATAATTATCCAGCAATTTCCTTTCTAGGTATTTATCTGAAGAAAACAAAAATACTAATTTGAAAAGATAACATGCACTCCTGTATTCATTGCAGCATTGTTCATAGTCATGGTATAGAAACAACCGAAGTGTTCATTGATGGATGAATGTGTAAAGAAGAAATATGTGTGTATACAATGGAATGCTACTCAGCCATAAAAAAGAATGGAATTTTACCATTTCCACAACATGGATTGACCTCAGTATATTATACTAAGTGAAATAAATCAGAAAAAGACAAATACCATATTTCACCTATATACAGAATCTAAAAAACAAAACAAAACAAAAGATTGGTGGTTGCCAGAGGGAGGAGGGTTGGGAGCTTGGTGAAATAGGAGAAGGTCAGGAGTTACAGACTTCAGTCATAAATAAGTCATGGCGATGTAATGTATAGCATGGTGATGATAGTACTATTATATTGCATATTATGTAACTTAATATGGTGATGGGGAAAACTAGACTTATTGTGGTGATCGTTTCACAGTGTATATAAATACCAAATTATTCTATTGTATATCTGCAACTAAAGTAGTATTACATGTCAGTTTTACCTCAAAGAAAAAGAGACCCAAATATTCAAACTAAACATGCTCCTAGTGTTGCTATTCCTTAGGAACTTTTAAGAGTTTTAGGAGCTCTTGGCTGGGAACTGGGATCATAAACTAAACATTAGAACAGGATTCTCCTAGCACCCTTTTTACAAGGGTTTTTGGAGCTTTCTGTTAGGAATTAGGGGCAGAGACCAATATATATTTCTTATTTCACATATATAGTATATATACTATATTGAATATATACTATTATATAGTATACTCTCATGCTCACATTTTGCCAGTTGTCTCAATGATATCCTATAATAATTTTAAAAAAGATTTTATTTTTAAGTAATCTCTAACCATTGTGGGGCTTGAATTTACAACCCTGAGATCAAGAGTTGCATACAAGCCACGCGTCCCAGCATTTTTTAAGTGCAGAATCATGCGTTACATTTAGATGTTGTGTCTTTTTAATCTAGTACAATCTGGAACAGTTTATTAATCCTCTTTGTCTTTCATGACATTGGCTTTTATTTATTTATTCATATTTTTAAATAGTTTATTGACATGTTGGTTTCCATATAACACCCAGTGCTCATCCCCACAAGTGCCCTCCTTCATGCCCATTACCCACCTTTCCCTCCGCCCCATCCCATCTGCCCTCGGTTTGTTCTTGGTGTTCAAGAGTGTCTCATGGTTTGCCTCCCTCCTTCTCCCCCAGTATTTTTCCCCTTCTTCTCACCCATGGTAAGTTTCTCCTAATCCTCCTATATGTGCAAACATATGGTATTTGTCCTTCTCTTCCTGACTTATTTTGCTCAGCATAACACCCTCAAGATCCATCCATGTTGCTACACATGGCCAGATTCCATTCTTTCTCACTGCCATGTAGTACATTGGCTTTTTAAAACAGTTTATTTGGGGCGCCTGGGTGGCTCAGTCGGTTAAGCGTCCAACTTTGGCTCAGGTCACGATCTCGTGGTTTGTGGGTTCGAGCCCCGCGTTGGGCTCTGTGCTGACAGCCAGTTCAGAGCCTGGAGCCTGTTTCGGATTCTGTGTTTGCCTCTGTCTCTGACCCTCCCCTGCTCATGCTGTCTGTCTCAGAAATAAATTTAAAAACACTTGAAAAAAAAGTTTATTTATTTTGGGAGGGGGTGAGTGGAGGAGAGGTATAGAGAGAGAGACAGAGAATGCCAAGCTGGATCTGTGCTGTCAGCATGGAGCCTGACATGGGGCTTGATCTCATGAAGTGTGAGATCATGACCTTAGCTGAGAGTGAGAGTCAGACACTTAACTGACTTGAGCCACCAAGGTGCTGTGACGTTGATAGTTTTGAAGAATATAAGGCAAGTTATTTTGTAAAATGTCCCTCAGTTTAGGTTAGTTTGAAATTTCTCTTAATTAAATTCAGGTTATGTTTTTCTTTTTCCAGGAAGACTACATAAGTGATGTTGTGACCTTATGAGGACATTACATAAGTTTGTCTTATTTATTATGATGCTAATTATAGTAGTTTGATTAAGGTATTGTTCACCAGATTTCTCCACTGTAAAATTACATTTTTTCCCCTTGTAATTAAGAAATAATCAGTGGGGACATACTTTGTATGTTAAAATCCTGTTTCTCATCAAAATTTAACCAATAGTTTTAGCTCTTGTTGATGATTTTTTCCTGAACCAGTTATTACTATGATGGTAAAATGCTTTTCAAAGTTTGTCATTTCTTCAACATTTATTAGATGTGATTATACTGTAAGTTTAAGTTTTCCCTTATTTGTGTGTCTATCGCTCATGCATTCTTATTACCAACACTTCTGATACCAAATGTATGTGTTTTCTATACCAAACAACTACCCATTTCTCTGTGGACACCAACTGGGTGTCCTACAATTCAATTCAGTTTTGACACTACCTGGAGTTAGCTAGACCCTTCAGGTTAAGGACTCAGTCACACAAGACTGAGCCCTGCTTCTGAGAAGTCCAGACCTGCCATAATTTTTACCAAATGTCTATAAATCACTCATGACCCCTCCTTGGGTTCAGTATTTACTGGAATGGCTCACAGAACTCAGAAAGATGGTTTATTTGCTATTACTGGTTTATTTTATTTTACTTTATTTTTTCAGATTATTTTCTTAAAAAAATTTTTAAATCTTTAGAGAGAGAGAGAGAGCGAGCAAGCGAGCATGAGTGGGGGAGGGGCAGAGAGAGAGGGTAGACACAGAATCCAAAGCAGGCTCCAGGCTCTGAGCTGTCAGCACACAGCCCAGCATGGGGCTCGAACTCACAGACCATGAGATCATGACCTGAGCTGAAGTCAGACACTTAACCAACTGAGCCACCCAGGCACCACTATTACTGATTTATTTTAAAGAATACAACTCAGGAACAGCCAAAGGGAAGAAATGTATAGGGCAAGATATGGGGCAAGAGGTATGGAACTTTCATGCCTTCTGTGGGCATGTCACCCTTCTGGCACCTGGATGTCTTAAAAGACTTGGAACTTCTCTGAGGCCTGTAGTTATTACAGAATTTTAATTATTTAGGGATGGTTGGTAAAATCACTGGCCACTGTTGATTAACTCATTCTCTAGCCTCTCTCACCTCTCTCACCTCCTTGGGGATCCTGAGGTGGGGCTGAAAGTTTGAACCCTCTAATCATGCTTGGTCTTTCTGGTGACCAGCATCCATCCTGAAGCTGTCTGGGAGTACCTCAGGCAAGAATCATCTCAGTAGTATACCCCAAAGACACTCTTACCACTCAGAAAACTCTAAGAGTTTTAGAAGCTTTTTTACTAGGAAACCAGAGATGAAGACCAGTATTTATTATGCTACAGTATCACTCTAATTATCTATGTGATCTATATAATTAGCATAGATTTGTGGATTCTTCTTCATTGGATTAAGTTAGTACCTCAAGGGTTTATTTTTCTTTAAGTGATAATGACTTTTTTCTAACGGCATGATTTAGTAAGAGAAAATGAGCTAAAATCAAAACCAAAAGTCTTTTATTTAGCATTCTTGGTTTTATTGGAACAGAGATGATTTTAGATGCTTTGTAATTTTGAAGCTATAGCATAAGGATACGCATAATAAGAAGAAAAGGACAAATCACAACAATTTGGCAGGACCCCTGGGAAACCCAGGGAAAGTCAAGCTAAGATTTTATCTCCACTCTCCCTTTCCCCAAACAGAAATAAATAGGACAATTAAGTGAGCCTCATGGAGGATAGAACTGATAAGCCATTTGAGAATCTTAATATGGATTCTTGATTGTCTGGTATATCCATAATTGCTGAGAAAAAGAGAGAGGGAGAGGCAGAGAGAGGTAGAGAGGCATGAAAAGTTATCACCATTGTTGCTTGGGAAGAGATTCCCCTACCAGAACCATCAGAGTTTGCTTACCAACCTTCAGACTATGTCAGGTGCCCATTCCCAGCCCACTCAGGTATACATATAGAGTCATGATTTTCAGAACACATTCCTTTTCATGGAGTATCTGGTGACTAGCTCTCCTTGTAGTAGAATTGTTGGAGAAGACATTTTCCCTAAGTGACTTCTATGGATATAGTTTGCAGTATGTATCTGTATCTTGGTTCTTCATCCTGCCAGAACACAGCCTTACTCTATGCAATGTAAGCTAAGTGATTTACTTTCTCAGTTATTTTCAGAATATTAATATTGTGACATTTCAATTTATTTTCAATAATAATGCTGCAAATTGGTATAAAATTGAGATAAGGATTTTCAATAAAATAACACCTTATATTATTCACTAAAAGTATAATGAAAGCATGGCTATTAATTAATGTGCCTTATTAATTTGGCCCGATTAAGAGGTATAAATATAAATGTATATTTCCTTATACTTTTGTGTTGTTATAGCATCACCATTTAGTATTTTCCTTAAAAGAGCTATTCAGCACTTTCTATGAATATTTGTCCTTAACATTTTCCAGAAACCCAAAAGAGACTTCCCACATTGTGTAATTTGCTTTGGAAAACTTCCTGCATTGAAAATTCATGTGTTCCTGTTATTTAATATTACTGAAATATTAATAACTAATTGTTTAAAGTGGAATATTTTAGTTAATTCCATGTATAATTAAAAAATTTAAATACATTAACATTTTACAACATAGTCTGTGATTGGGATTAGGACTGTTTGTGTTTGCTATTCAAATACTCAGTATAATATTTGATATTTGGATAAAATGCTATTTTTCATATCAAGTATATTTGTTCAAAATTTTAGAGGGGATATGCTAGGGTGCTTGGGAAATTTATATTTAACATAAATTATTTAATTATTTTCAGATATTAAAAATACAGAACAATTTTTGGGACTCTCACAGGCTTATATGACTTAGGTTTTGCAGGTTTGCATCCTTTAATGGTATGTGTCTCTTCTGTCATACATAGAACATTTGATCTCTAAGTCTTGCTCGAAATGGGATAAAGTGTGGGAAAAGTGATATGAGATACCTTTGCAATTCTTTTCTAGAGAACATAAAACTCCAATTTTTTTCTAAGCAGACTCGCCCAAATGATAAACTTTATTTCACAAGAGGAAACCTATCTTGATTTTAAAGTACAATACGTTCCTTGTATGTTGTGTGAATTGTTAGATGTGTTGACATTTTAAAAAAACTGTCTGATGGAACCAGCAGTTTACAACAAGCCCAGGCCAGCCAGAACTACTTTGGGAAGGGCATATAGACTTACTGAGGTTGAAACCACTACAAGGCAAGATTATTCTAGAGACATGAAGTCTGGGTTTTGGCTTTAGGAAATAGCACTGTGGAAGTTATTCTCTAGGTAGGATTAAATATAAAAGTTGGAAATATGTACCTAAAATGAATGAAGTTACCATACTGAATAGATTGCCAAGGGATTTAAAAAAACATTTCGGTTACTGTTATTTCAAATGCTTTAAGAATGTTTGAAACTGAATTGTGAAACTACCTTATAATGAAGGCTTTAAGAGAACATGATCTTTCCTGGCTGTGAAAATCTGATTTTTATTAAGAAAGCTATTAAGTAGTGATATTTAACCTATGTCTAATTGAAAGGAGAAAAGTATTTAACTATGTGGCTGTAAAAAGAAAATAAGCTCTCAATGCCAAATTATGAATCATGCTTCTCATTGTAATAAACAACGAGATGAAAAATTAGAATACAGGAGTCGAGAATTCGTTGTTATTTTCTGAATTCCAGTTCTACGTGATGGAAATGATCATTCATTTAATATTAGAACAATTCTAATTTTTTATATTGTCTATAGAATATATATGCACATATACATATATATAAGCTATATGCTCTATGCTGTATTTAGGAATATAAGCTTGTATATATACTGTATATTTATAAAGTATATTTAAAAGATTATAATATATACTAAGTATACTATTTATGGTATAAGATATGTATGGGTATGTGTATATAGTGTATAGATATATGTAATATGGGTGTGTGCATGTGTGTGTGTATAGAGAGAGAGAGAGAAAGAAACAGAGACAGAGGCTGAGATAGATGTAGATAGATATACTGTCTATAGTAGAGAATAGTGCATTTCTAGCATTTCTAGGCTATTTGTATTATGTCATATGGAGAAATAATTATATCAGTTATCCTAAGTCTTTTTAGTTACAGCAGTTATCTTCTAAACAGAACTTCTTTTGCCATATTTTTTAAGGTTGTGCTGTATAGAATTACTGGTAGCAGTTATGTACGTTTGTTTTTTCATTTTAGCCCTCTACTAAGCATGTTGTTATCTAAGGATGCATTATTTTTTTATTAATATTTTTTAATGTTTGTTTATTTTTTGAGAGAGAGAGACAGAATATGAATGAGGGAGGGGTAGAGAGAGAGGGAGACAGAATCCAAAGGAGGCTCCTGGCTCTGAGCTGTCAGCACAGAGCCCGATGAGGGGCTTGAACCCATGTACCGTGAGATCACGACCTGAGCCGAAGCTGGATGCTTAACTGACTGAGACAGCCAGGTGCCCCTTTTATTTTTTTTAAAAGTAGTCTGTACTCCCAACATGGGACTTAAACTCAGGACCTTGAGATTAATGTATGTATTTATTTTGGAGTGAGAGAGGGTGCAAGTGAACAAGAGACAGAAAGAATAAAGAGAGAATCCCACGAATGGCAGAGAGGGAAGGAGAGAGAGAGAGGGAGAGAGAGAAAAGCAGGGCTCAGGCTCACCCTGATGTGGGGCTCAAACTCACAAACCATGAGATCATGACCTAAGCGGAAGTCCAATGCTTCACCAACTGAGCCACATAGGCACCCTACCTTTAACTTAGTTTTATTCATATAGTCTACTTTATCTGTAATATGTTAGTCATGAAGCTTAATTCAGGTTTCATTTTCTGAGGAAAATGTATATGGTACCTGGGAGCACAGCCCCAAAGTCAGGTATCCTGGGTTCAAATTTTGCTCCTGCCACTAACTAGCTATGATACCTTGGGTAAATTATTTAATACCATACCATGCCCCTCTTTCCTTATGGTAATAATGGAACTAATAATAGCAACTACCCTATTAAGGTTGTAATGAATAAATGTGATAATGTATGGAGAGAGCGTAACACAATGCTGATACAGTAGCCCTCAATAAATGTTAACAATTATAATTATTATGTACCAGAAGTTTCTGCAT
The DNA here is from genome assembly GCA_017311185.1 of Proteles cristata cristata. NCBI lineage: Eukaryota > Metazoa > Chordata > Mammalia > Carnivora > Hyaenidae > Proteles > Proteles cristata. The sequence goes on from JAESUZ010002979.1 coordinate 1,075,915, forward strand.
TGTTTCAGTACTTTTACAGGCTACTAGTATTTTCCACTTTACCATTTAAAAATTATATCTTATGTTTGAGATCTAATCACTTAAATACATTTGTCATCCTTTTTAAAAATCTGGATTCAGCTACATGGCAGCATATTAAAAACTGCTAACCTCGGGGCACCTGGGTGGCTTAGTCGGTTGAGCGTCCGGCTTTCGCTTAGGTCATGATCTCGCGGTTCATGGGTTCGAGCCCCACGTCGGGCTCTGTGCTGACTGCCAGCTCAGAGCCTGGAGCCTGCTTCAGATTCTGTGTCTCCTTCTCTCTGACCCTCCCCTGCTCACGCTGTCTCTCTCTCTCCTAGAAATAAATAAAAAATATTTAAAAAAAAACACAAAAAACTGCTAACCTCATAATTTAGCAACCCCTCTACATTATTTAGTGGTTGCTCTAAAGATAAAGTTAACATGCATCCTTAACTTTTCAGTCTAAGAGTTAATATTGTACCGCTTTACAAAAATGCAAGAATCTTTTAATTTCCCTTCTTCAACATTATGCTGTAATCACTGTAGGTATTCTACTTACATATGCCATAAGCCTTATAATACAGTATTACAACTTTTACTTTGGTAACGTGTTTTAAAGGAATTGGGGAATAATAAATACATTTACCCACAGACTCCCCGTATCTGGTGCTCTGTATTCCTCTGGAAAACCCAAGTTTTCTTCTGGTATCATTTCACTTCAGCCTCAAGAACTCCCTTCAGAATTTCTTGTAATGCAGGTCTGCTGGCAATAAAATCTCATTTTTGTTTATGCAGTGTTATTCTCTTTCCAACTGTTGACTCCCCCTTCCATTTCTGCTTGCTTATGGTCACTCTCCAGTGCATTCAGAGTTGTGGGGTTTTTGTATTTTGTCCAGAATTTATAATGGTTTTCTGCAGGAGGATTAGTTCAATATGAGCTACTCCACTATTACTAGAAGCAGCTAATATCTTAAGATGCCAGAAAAGTTTTAAATATTCAAAGGATATTCTTGGACATGTGACTCTAAGGTAAAAGATGGATTACAATACTTAAAAATGATATATTAATAGTTATAATTATTATTCCATAAATTGATTCATGTGGTCTGTTAGGTTACAATTCAGCAAACTAATTATTTCAGCATTGTTTTTATTTCTCCCACATAGAATAATTACTTTGTCCTATGTAAATTTGATAATGATCATATAACTAGAAACATAATCATGTACTTGGTTGTTTCTTCTAGAGTTTTGTTTTGGTTTTTGTTTACTTAATAAACAACAGAAACCAACTACAGTTGAACTTTAACAGAAAAGAAACTTATTGCAAGAAAATCAGGTAGATCACAGAATCACTGGAAGCCCAGAGAATCAGACTCCAGAGGAATATCAAAGACGGCAAGGTATGACAAAAATCCTAAGCCATGAACTCCGGCCCCCATACCCCTCATAACCCACTAATACTAATCCCCACTCTCCACACCCACCCTGCTGAAAGTGCAGCATCTAATCTAACTAATTTAACATCCATCACTCCCTTAAGAGTCAGTATCCGGAGCAGGACTACCTGACTAGCTCACAGCCTAACTGCCAAGGGTTCAGGTAGAGCTTACCTCACCATGCTTAGTATTCCTCAAAATGAGAAAGGTATGTAACTCTAAGTTAGTTCTAATATATTATTACTAATTATAAAATGGAAAATATAATGACTGGCAAGGGGGCAAACATCAAAGCAAAATCATACACTATGAGGATTTTTAAAATATAATATGCCGTACTTCATAGTTCAGTGCTTCTAATTATTTTGGGTTCAAGTTATACCCAACTTAAAATGTGATATACAGAGCTCTCATTTATAAAACAAATAAAGTGAGGGGGAATTAATTCCATTAGAAGAAAGTTCTTGCTTTTAAAAGTATTCATTGCTGGATTCCTTCAAATAACTGACTCCTTAATTAGAATTAAAATAATGTTAGATTTATAAAACCCTATTTTTTTCTAATTTCTGAAGCAGGACTCAGGTTTTAACCATTCAACTTTTATATTTACACCCAGAGCATCACTTTATTAAGAGATTCATGCACTTCTGAGTGCCGGCCCTCACAGAATTTACATGACTAAACTGAAATAAATAGGTAACTATAAAACAATTTCTCTCTTGCAACTACTAAAATCAAGTTAATATAAAATACCAGAGATGAAAACAGTATTGAACAGTATTCAATAAGAAAAAAATTGTGAAAGACTGAAATTTAATGGGTTTGTTGACTAGCTCAGGCATTTGTCATTTACTAGACTCTTTAATAACCCTCTTTAATAGCAAGAAAGAGAAGTTACCTTGTAGAAATGTATAATAATAAAAACAGTTCCCACCCGTTGAAATGCAGATTGGTCCTGATTACTGCCCCATGGATATTGATCAGTTTTATCTGTTCTACATTCACTTGTACATTCATTTCAGTAGCCCTTATTTGACCATAAACTTGTGGTACTTTGAACTGACAACAGTATCATATTATTAATTAATGAGTTAAATGTAATCTTTGACATATGTTCTTATGTCATACATACATACATAAAATACCCACCTAAATTTAAGGTAAAGTATTTGTTAAAATATGAAATATGAGAAACCTTCAATTCCTATTTTTTTTTTTTAGAATTCTTTTTATTTAAAAAAAATTTTTTTTTAATGTTTTATTTATTTCTAGGAGAGAGACAGAGAGAGAGAGACAGAGAGACAGCGTGAGCAGGGGAGGGTCAGAGAGAGAGAGAGATACAGACTCTGAAACAGGCTCCAGGCTCTGAGCTGTCAGCACAGAGCCTGACGCGGGTCTCCAACCCACGAACCGTGAGATCATGACCTAAGCGAAAGTCGGTCACTTAACCAACTAAGCCACCCAGGCGCCTCTTCAATTCCTATTTCTAATATTCTTGGCATTTTCTTTTCCTCACACATAGTATATATATTTCTCTTTCTCCTGTGTTAACTTGATAATGATGATCATCAACCTAGGTGTATCTCCCTGGTTAATTTCTGGGGCAGATAATTTCTATCCCAGATTCTCCACTCTTTGGCTTTATTTTGTCCCTTGGCCCTTCCTTTATTTTTGTGGCCCCTCTTTGAATATATCTGACTGGAAAGCAAGAGCTTCTTATAGCCTGAGTGAGGAAAAATGAGGGAAACATTGGTGATTCATAGGCCCTGGGGAAGGACAGAGACTTATATTGAATGCCCTCTGTGTATCAGGTTCATAAAAATATTCCACATTCTGTCTTCTGCCATTTCGATATCACAATACGTGATATAGTTATGTTTTCAAAGGTTTTTGTGTTAAATAGCAAAGAATCTTTTTTCCAAGTTAATATTTTCGTTTCATTGCAGTATGTAAGACAAAAGTGGTATTTTATTTATACAGATGTTTTAGTAAGTTCACATTTGTAATGTTTGCATCAAGTCAGTGAGATTAATCATGTTTTTGCTAAAAGCAAAATTTGAGATGAGAACTGTAGATAATTGTGATCTTGGTTTCAGCACCCTGTTATTTCTGTCATTGGTTTTCATTGCTGGATTTTGAGATAAATGGTAAAAAATGGTCCTACTAAGAGAGGGGCATAGAGTCACTCTGCCACGTCCCCACCCTTTGTATTATCCTGAGTGATCATAACTATGTTTAGACACTTGAGATTTAAGGCATGTGAGAGAATCTGAAGGGTCCTTTTGAACTACTCATTAGGGATACTTCCTATGTTGTAGTTAGCCCACTCTGAAGAACCACTGATTAACCTGAAAATACGCTTGCTAGCTACATCAACCAGGATACAGCAAATACCATGGAGGTAGAGAGTTTTGGGGGTGTTAGTTATCATATATACTGGTAGGTTTTTTTTTTTAAATTTCCTTTTTGCTTTTTCATGTTAGTGATATCTCCAGTGCACTTATGCCTTGCCCATGTGAATTAGCACATGTTTGTAATAGAGAAATTGGGTATAGGCCCTAACGTCAAAGATAAAGAAGGAAGAAAGCCAGGTGGTATTCATTATCTGGTCAGACAACTCTTAAAATCTTTGGACTTCCTTGGATCCATCCAGCTAGATCTTTGCATAGATGACAAAGATAGTATAGCTCTATCTAAATATATGTAAAATAATTAATAACATATATGAAGCATAAAGAAAAAAAGGTATAATACAGGTGTACCTCCCCTTCCCCCATTTAAGAATTAGAACATTTACCAGTGCTTCACCCTGAACCACCTGTAGGTCCCTTCCCAATTCCATTCTATTTCTTCCCCACCAGAGATAACCGTCCTGAGTTTTGAGTTATTCTCTGGATTTTCTTCATAAATTTCTCATTTATATCCTAAGTAGTGTAGTGTTTAGTTTTGATCAGTTTTATTTTATGTTAATGAAATATTAAATATTTTTCTTAAGCTTGCTCATTTCCTTTGCTCAATATAGTTGCGAGTCAGTCATGTTGCCTGCTGTATGCTTTATTCATTCTCTATATCAGTGACTTTTGGGTTGTTTTTAATTATTTTTAACTATTTCAGGCATCACTACCATATACATTTTTGTACATGTCTCCCAGTACACATGAGAAGCTATTATGGAATTTTTAAAGCTCTTTGGAGAAGGGCTGTCAGAATCAACTTAAGTAGTTACCATAATCAGAGACTTCTTCCTGTTTTCTAATTTAAACCAGTTATTTTTTTAATGTTTAACATTAAATAAAAGAGAGAGAGACAGGGAACGAGCAAGTGGGGAGGGGCAGAGAGAGAAGGAGGAGACAATCTGAAGTAGGTTGTCAGCACAGAGCCTGATGTGGGATTTGAACCTACGAACTGTGAGATCATGACCTGAGATGAAGTCAGATGTTTAATTGACTGAGCCACCCAGATGCCCCTAAACTAGTTATGTTATAGTTTAACTTGTTCCCTTATATTCTAGAAAGCATAGTGGTTGAACCAGATTGCTTAGTTTCAAAACTCCCAACTTTCTCATGTCTGTGTAATTTTGGGCAAGTTCTTTTATCTCCTCTGGCCTCAGCTCCTCACCTGAAAACCATGTCATATGGTTGTTGTAAGGATCAGTGAATTAATCTGTGTAAAGTACCTGAAACACAGTAAAAATTCAATAAATATTAGCTATCATTTTTCTTATTCTACCTATAATGGAAATGGAAAAAGCTGTCATTTATCTTTTATGGGAGACCCACTTATACACTTAAATTTAGTACTTCCTGGCCCTGTCTCTTTGAAAGCTTACTTATGAATACAAATTTACTTATTCCAAAATTTAAACATTTACTAGATGTGTAACACTGTGCATATAATCACTGGGTATACAGTCAGTGACTAAACTGATGTGATCTCTGCCCTTAAGAAGCTTAAGAGTTTAATAGGGGTTAGAGACATAAAACAAATACACAAGTATTGAATTTCAAATTGTTATTAGTGTTCTGAAAGGAAAGAATATGAGCTATGAAGGTGTTAAAAACAGGAGAATGTCTCCTTAAGATGGCGGGACTGAAGAAACCCCCTTCTAGCAACTGATACTTAAACTACAATAAAAGCAAAATAAGTAGAGGAACATTCCATACAGGGGGTCATCATGTGCCAGGACTCTCAGATGGGAAAACGCCTGATGTGTAGGGGGTCTAAGAGAAGCCAGGGAGGCCAGACTTTGGCAAGGTGGGGGCAGTGAAATTGGAGAAGTTAGAAGAGATACATGCAAGGCCTTGCAGGCCAATTGAAGGACAACAATTGAATTGCAGTGGACTTGAGATTGGAGAGGGCAGGATCCATTTACATCTTAAAGGATCTGCCTGTAGCATAGAGAAGACATGAAATATAGATTCACTGGGGAGGCTGTAATCAGTTTTAGAGGTGGCAGATGATGACAACAGTGGATTTGGAGAGAATTAGACATTCAGAAATATTTAAAACACAGATTAGACAAGATTGGGTGATGGTTGTATTTGTAACCATGGGTGGTGAGAGAGAGGGAGGTGTCAGAAATAGCTCAGGTTTTTGATTTTATTAACCTTCTTTGTTAACTTTTGAGTTGTATTTGTAGTTTTTTATTCAGCCTGCTCAGAGCTTTTCTCTTTAGTTGTATAAACTGTAATAAAATTTAGTGCTTTTTAAAAAATAGATGCTCGTGGTACCTGGCTGGCTTAGTCAGATGAGTGTGTGACTCTTGATCTTGGGGTTGTGAGTTTGAGCCCTACGTTGGAGATTACTTAAATGAATAAATAAAGACTTTAAAAAAAGGACTAAAATCTTTTTAAAAATCTGCAGCTAATGTGGGATATTCTTGGTTTTATATACTGATTTCCTGTTTGCTTTTTAGGTTATCTATAATTACTTTTCTTAAGTTTTGAGACTTCACAGTGAGCAAGGCACTAATTAGACAAAGTGAATTATTCAGAAGTAAAGTGAATGTAGGCACAATACTAAACCACTGATACCTGTTTTCTTCAGTGACTTCTAGAAGTCTTACTATAATTCATCTTACAGGGTTTGAATATTTGTCTTCCAGCACATTTTTTATTGGTTCTGACCAATGGTCATCTATACATTTGTTCAAACCCTTATGAACTTAATTGTATTTTAGTCATGTACTCATAACAACAAGTTCATAGGTTTGTGCTCATTAAAAAAATACTTTTTAAGGGGAGATCTTAAAACATTTTCCTACAAGCTTTGAGGGATTCAGGGTTTTTTGTTTTTGTTTTTTAATTGAAGTATAGTTGACATACAATGTAATATTAGTTTCAGGTATACAGCATAGTGATTGGACAAGCCTGTATTTTATGCCTTGCTCCCCACAAGTGTGGCTACCATCTGTTAGCATACAACACTATTACAATACCATTGATTATGTATCCTGTGCTGTTTGTCCTTTATCTTGAAGATTGAAGTTTTTAATTCTAATATTCTAGAATTTGATAATCATTCCATATTCAGCCTGTTCATGGCCTTCAAGCCTTAGGATAAATCCTGTTTCATTTTACTTTTCTCATTCTAGAAAGAAGGACTTTTTAGTCTTTTTTCTATAAATATACTATACTCTTGATGGTGTTAGCTGCTCTTTAGGAGACCTTAACTAGATCTTTTATTTCCTTTTTGGTTTATTGGGTATTTGATAGTTGCTTCAGCCATTCATCTGTCATGGTTGAAAATATTTAGCTAGTACTGGCCCTACAACCAGTTTTGAAAAACAACATTTATTATTTCTCTTTGGATAATTCTTATTCATTGCTAGCACTTACAAATGAAATTTTATAACCAATTTATCACCACCTAATAGGCATATGTTACATGAAACTTAAGAGACTTTGTAAACTTTCTGTTGTTCGTTGATCAGACTATTAAAAAAAAAAAAAATGTTGCCGGGGCACCTGGCTGGTTCAGTCAGGAAAGCATTCAACTCTTGATCTCAGGTTCATGAGTTTGAGCCCTGCTTTGGGTGTAGAGATTACTTAAAAAAACCAAAAACCAAAAACCAAAACACATTGCCTAGTAATCCTATTTTTAAAAAATTATTTTGATTTTTCCTTTTTACTTTTTTAGAGTTAAAAGTTAGATTCAGTGGTTATAAAGTTTTTAGCATCACTGAGTCTGGTGTCCTGCTATCTTTAACATTCTGTGCCCCAGTGGAATTTTTCTAATCTTCAGCTACTTCTCCAAGTTTTTTTTTTTTAATGGATTTTTCTCAATGATAATTGTTAACTCAGTTCTTTTAGCTTTGAAGGATGCCTTTCATTGAAATCTTTAGATTCAAAAATGATCAGTTAGGTCATCTTTAATTAGGCTATTGCTTGTTTACACTTGGTTGTCTACCCAAACAAGTATTATATATATGTTTGTATTCCAGATTTTTCTTTTTTTTCAGAGAAAATCATCTGTACCTTGATGGAATCCAGATTGGTGATTTTGGCTGTAGTCTGAATTTCATTCCTTTTTAAATTACTACAGCAAATTTGAGATTTTATGTAACTTAAGAGTGCCCCAGAAGTCTTAGTGCTTTTCAAGTATAACTTCTGCAGACTTAACAGGATATCATTTGAAAGCTTAATTATTTAAATTTCTTTTATACTCGTGTTTTTATGAATTTTGAATAGCAAAATTTTAATTTTAGTTTTTTTGTTTCAATCCTTTTGACCAAAGATGGTAAACATTGAAGGAAGAGTTAACTGTGCCGCTGAAATCAAGTTCGTGATGACAGTAAGAATATTAACTTCCTATTATTAGAAGGAGGCTCCCCACAGACGTTAACAACTAGATGAAAAACTCAAGGACATTGGGCTTAGTTTATAACAAGCCTAGATCTGGGAGATGCCAGCAAGGCAGAAACTGTGGCTAAGATTGAGACTGTGTTGGCAGAGAGTACCCAAAACATGTATTGCACATCTGTTGAACCAAATATTCTTTTTTTTTTTTTTTAATTTTTTTTAATGTTTTATTTATTTCTAGGAGAGAGAGAGACAGCGTGAGCAGGGGAGGGCTAGAGAGAGAGGGAGCCACAGACTGAAACAGGCTCCAGGCTCTGAGCTGGCAGTCAGCACAGAGCCCGACGCGGGGCTCGAACCCACGAACCGCGAGATCATGACCTAAGCGAAAGTCGGACGCTTAACCGACTAAGCCACCCAGGCGCCCCTGAACCAAATATTCTAAGAACTTCAGGCTTCAGGATTCCAGCAGTGAAGCTCCAAAGCATGCCTACATGTTCAAATACTACAAAAGAGATTACCATGCTAAGTTAGACTTCTGACAACTAATGAAGTGAAAAATTGAAAATTCTAATTATATTCTTGACAAGTTGGCCTTTTCTGATGAAGCACATTTTTACCTAAATGGCACGATTGTCTTTCACATATTCTTGTCTGTGTTTGGTCTACAGAAAAGTCTCTGAAAGTCTGACAACATGAGAATCCTCAAAAGTTAATATTTAGTGTGCTGTTAGAAAGTCTTGCATTATTGGCCCTCCCTTTAAAAAAAAAATTGTTTGAGTTTATTTTTGAGAGAGAGTGGGTGAATAGTGGAGTGGCAGAGAGAGAGAGAGAGAGAGAAAAAGAGAATCCCAAGCAGGCTCCATGCTGATAGCAATGCAGGGCTCAAACTCAGAAACTGAGATCATTACCTGAGCCAAAATTCTGAGTCCTATGCTTAATCAACTGAATCGGGTGCCCCACCCTCCCTTTTTTTATTGAGGTAAAATTCACAGACCGTACAATTCACTATTTTAAAGTGTGCAATTCAGTGATCATTACTACTATCTAATTCAGAGCATTTTCATCACCCCCAGAAGAAATCCCACATGCATTAGCTGTCACTCCTCATCTTTCCCTCCATCCCACCCCTGGCAACTCATCTCCATTCTGTCTCTATGGATTTGCTCAGTCTATATGTTGCACAGAAATGGAATCATACAATATGTGGCCTTTTGTGTCTTTTGACTCTCTTTGGAAGAATCCACAATCAATGGTGAATTTTAACTTTCACTGTGTTAGAATTTTTAAAAATCACATTGTAGTGATTATTCTATTAAATAATACCATTTTTCAGTGAGACAAAATACTGTTACTATGCTTTGCATGTTACAGTTTCTGCATCACACTTTCTCAAACTGAGTTTCTTCTTGCTTACCGTCTTCTGTTACCTGTTTTATCTCCATTAGGCTTTTTTTTGGTGAGGTCATTTCAAAAGTATTATACAGTCATCAAAACCTTAATCTTTGGATGATTTTAAGACTAGATTTACAGGGGCACCTGGGTGACTCACTTGGTTAGCATCTGTCCGTTGGTTTCAGCTTAGGTCATGATCTCTTACTATGTGGACTGAACCTTGCATTGAGCTCTGTGCTGATAGTGTGGAGCCTGCTTGGGATTCTCTCTCTCCCTGTCTCTCTGCCCTCCCTCCCCCACTTGCTTGCATGCATGTACTCTCTCAAAACAAATAAATATTTTTTTTAAAAAGACTAGAATTATAAATGCAGTTCTTTCAGTCACTGAACTAGTAGTAGACTACATGTGTGTATACACAAGATTGCTGAGCTCTGACCCTTGGGAGGATCTAGAAGCATAACAGTTTGGTAGCAGTGAACACACTAGAAACCCTGGTTTCTTTCTTTTTTTTTTTTTTTTAATTTCTAAGAGAGAGAGAATGAGAGAGCAGGGGAGGGTCAGAGAGAGAGGGAGACACAGAATCTGAAGCAGGCTCCAGGCTCTCTGAGCTAGCTGTCAGCACAGAGCCCGACATGGGGCTCTAACCCAGGAACCGTGAGATCATGACCTGAGCCGAAGTCTGATGCTTAATGACTGAGCCACCCAGGCGCCCCCAGATCTTTGTTTTCAGATGTTATTCTCCACTAAAAGGAATCAAGCCTTCTTGAGGAAATGGCTTGTTGAGCCAGAAAGCAGTGAGTTGTTGAAAGAGTGATAAAACCATGTCAAAAGCACACAGGAATCAGTTCAAAAGTAGCTCTGCTGGTCGAATCAGCAACTTCTTGAATGTCTAAATAGGTAATGATAGATTGAATTCACTGAATAAATTGAAATCCATGAATATATACTGATATAAGTAAACAGATAACTAATTAATAGGTTTGAATGGAAGACACTACCGTATAGTAGAACACCAACTAATCTAGATATATGTTGGAATTGGAAAATCACCTTTGGTAGCCCTCATGGCAAAAATAAGGCAAACTTATTAATGGATACTATAGTGAGTGAAAATTTGATGAAAAGCAGGATATTTGCATAGTTTCAAAATATCTCCCCATAAAATACTTACTAATTACTTTAAGAAGAATGCAATTCTAACATTACTGAGGCAAGTATCATCTTAACCAATTGACAGAATTTACCAACCCAGGAATGGACAAGTCAACATTGTATGCCTCCTGGTAATGAACCTAGAAGAGCGTAGCCTTAGCGATATTCTTGCCAAAAATACATAAGCCTCACCTAATTATGATAAGGAAACATGAGAAAAATTGAAATTGAGGAACATTCTATAAAGTAAGCAGCAAATATGTTTCAGAAATGTCAGGGTCATGAAAGAGAAGGAAAAACTGAAGAAGTGTTCCAAATTGAAGGCATACAGGGGTGCCTGAGTGGCTCAGTCAGATAAGCCTCTGACTTTGGCTCAAGTCATGATCTCACGTTCATGGGTTCGAGCCCTGCGTCAGGCTCTGTGCTGATAGCTAGCTCAGAGCCTGGAGCCTGCTTCCGATTCTGTATTTCCCTGGCTCTCTGCCCCTCCCCCTCTCATGCTTTGTCTCTGTCTGTCTCAAAAATTGCTAGGAATTTACCTGAGTGATACAGGAGTGCTGATGCATAGGGTTACCTGTACCCCAGTGTTCATAGCAGCACTCTCAACAGTAGCCAAAACACGGAAAGAGCCTAAGTGTCCATCGCCTGACAAATGGATCAAGAAGATGTGGTTTATCTACACAATGGAATACTACATGGCAATGAGAAAGAATGAAATCTGGCCTTTTGTAGCAACATGGATGGACCTTGAGGGTGTTATGCTGAGCGAAATAAGTCAGGCAGAGAAGGACAGATACCATATGTTTGCACATATAGCTGGATTAGGAGGACCTTAATGGAGGACCATGGGGGAGAAGAAGGGGAAAAATAGTTGGGGAGAGGGAGGGAAGCAAACCATGAGAGTCTCTTGAATGCTGAGAACAAACTGAGGGTTGATGGGGTGGGGGAGAGAGGAAGGGAGGTGATGCGCATGGGAGAGGGCACTTGTTGGGATGAGCACTGGGTGTTATATGGAAACCAAGTTGACAATAAACTATTTAAGAAAAAAAACATTAAAGAAAAATTTTTAAAAATAAATTGAAGGCATATAAAGAGAATTGGATCCTGGATATTAATGGAATGATTGGTGAAATTTGAGTTGGGTCTCTGGTTTAAATTGTAAAATTGTGTTGAAATTTGTTGACTTTGGTGATTGTACTGTGGCTATGTAGGACACTGTCCTTGATTGGAGGGAATATACATTGAAGTATTAAGGGGTAACGGGACATCATATTGCAGTTTAATTTCAAATGGCTCAGGAAAAAAATTTGTGTGTATATGAGCAAATATAAGTTTAATGAGGTAAGATGTTAACAATTGGGGAAATTGGATCAAGGATGTATAGTAGTTCTTTGTATTATTTTGCAACTTTCCTGTTAGTTTTAAGTTATTTCATAGAAGATTTTGAAAGAAATGTCCTCTTTAAAAGTTGAGTATCCTGGGGCGCCTGGGTGGCTTAGTCGGTTAAACATCCGACTTTCACTTAGGTCATAATCTTGCGGTTCGTGGGTTCGGGCCCTGCGTCAGGCTCTGTGCTGACTGCCAGCTCAGAGCCTGGAGCCTGTTTCAGTCTGTGGCTCCCTCTCTCTCTGACCCTCCCCTGCTCATGCTATCTCTCTCTCTCCTAGAAATAAATTAAAAAAAAAAAAACATTAAAAAAAAATGTTGAGTATCCCTATGACCCAATTTACATTGAATGCTCTACTTACCAAGAAAAAGTTTTTTTTTTTAATATTAAAATGATCAGATTGATGCAAAGGTGAGTTTGACTATTTATACAAGATAGATGAATGGATAATTGTGCCTTAAATATAACAAGGTTGACATGGGACTTTTGATTTTTTTTATCTTAAAAAAATACCTTATCCTCCAAAGTACATAAATCATTTCTAAACAGAGATGCATTAAGGAAGAATAGCAATCTAGAGGACAAAACACTCCAGGCATTTATCCTCTGACCTTACCACATGACAGACCTTGAAAGAGCTTCAAAGCTACAAAAATAACTGGCTCTGACATGTACCAAGATGGGGGGAAATACTTTCCACAACTATGAAATAAATGCTTAGTCTTTAAAGAGAACAAAAGAAAAAGTAATACCGTATTTCATAAATAGAATTTAACAGTTGAAGAGTTCACATTATTCATTCAATTGTGATTTTGTTGTTACTTGGGAAAAGCTGATAAAGTTAAATCAAGCTTATTTTTATGACCATCATTTGTCTCCCCACTTCCCACTCCCCCCTTATGGTAGTGTGGGTAGTGAAACGGAAAGCTTTGAAAATATTCGTTTTTCCCCCTAATTCATTCATTTTCCCCTAAGTGTCAGTGAAAGTCTGTTGGATGCTTTTCTTTCACTCCCATTAGACCTAGACAGGTTAAGTTTCATTTTATAATTCTTAGTTGGCATTCGTGTTCTTTTTTAGTTTAGTGGTAACCTATCTTTTTTACGTCTCTTAACTTTTCTACTCTGTAGAAATTCTCTTCAGACTCACTTGTATTTATTTTACCCTGTAAAAAAATTTATGGTTCTAATTACATGTGAGTCTCTCTCTATTCTTTTTTGAATGTTTGCTGCTACTCTATGAAAACACATCATAGGATCCATCTGGGAAGCTGTTTCTAGTCATCTTGGGGCATAATGATTTCTCTGTATTAAGAAATCTTACAACTTGTTTGTTAAAGCCTTTATTTTTTTTGACATTTAATCTCTGAATCTTCTGCATTTTTGTTTTATTGTTTGTGTCTATATCCTTTGTCTTCCAGCTAATTTGTAAACTCCAAAAGAGGAGATACTATCTTTGTACTTCACAATCTTTGTGACAGTGCCTAGGTATCTTTTTAGTTGGGATTACTTTTTGATCTATACAGTTATCCATCAAGTGCTCATTACCTAATATGGGTATAAATCCATTATTTTTAAATTAAAAACATTTTAAATATTTATTTTTGAGAGAGAGACAGAGTATGAACAGGGGAGGGACATAGAGAGAGGGAGACACAGAATCTGAAGCAGGCTCTGGGCTCTGTGCTGTCAGTACAGAGGCTGGTGCAGGGCTTGAACCCACAAATTGTGAGATCATTACGTGAGCTGAAGTTGGACTTTTGACCAATTGAGCCACGCAGACACCCCTGAATCCTTTAAAGTTGGCATGTTATTGGGGTGCCTGGGTGGCTCAGTCGGTTAAATGTCTGACTTCAGCTCAGGTCATGATCTCAGAGTTTGTGAGTTCGAGCACCGCTTTGGGCTCTGGGCTGACAGCTCACAGCCTGAAGCCTACTTAGGATTCTCTGCCTCCCTCTCTTTCTGTCCCTACCCCGCTCGTGCTCTGTCTCTCTCTCTCTCAAAAGTAAACAGTAAAAATTTCAAAAATAAAATAAAATGGGCATGTTATTATTGCTCCTTGGAATTATTTTAAATTAAAATGATTTTTCAAAATGAATTGGAGTAGGTATACTTTTTTCTCTTGAATAACTGGAAAAAATAGCATGAAAGAATGAATAGGGGGCACCTGGGTAGCCTCGGTTAAGTGTCTAACTTCGGCTCAGGTCATGATCTCCAGGTTTGTGGGTTCTAGCCTTGCATGGGGCTCTGTGCTGACAGTTCAGAGGCTGGAGCTTGCCTCTCTGTTCCTCCTCTGCTTGTGCTCTCTTTCTCTTCTCTCTCAAAGTAAATAAACATTAAAAAAAGAATGAATAGATAAAATTTATCTTTATAAAGGAAATTACTATCTCTTAACATTCTGTTCAATTTAAGAATGCCAAAGACTTATTAAATATGACACCAGTGAAAGAAATTTTTACAATTTTCTTTGGGGAAATATAATACAGCACTTACCTTTTAAATAGAATATAGAATATAAAATGGTTTTTTAATTTTTTAAAAATTTTTACTGTTTTTTATTTCTGAGAGAGAGAGAGAGAGAGAGAGAGATAGCATGAGCAGGGGAGGGTCAGAGAGAGAGGGAGAGACAGAATCCGAAACAGGCTCCAGGCTCTGAGCTAGCTGTCAGCACAGAGCCCGATGCGGGGCTGGAACCCACGAACCACGAGATCATGACCTGAGCCACAGTTGGATGTTTAACCGACTGAGCCACCCAAGCGTCCCTAAAATGGTTTTTTTAAAAAGTATTTATTTATTTTGAAAGAGGGAGCATGAGAAAGGGAGGGCCAGAGAGAGGGGGAGAGAGAATCCTAAGCAGTCTCCGTGTTGCCAGCACAGAGCCCGATGCTGGACTTGGACTCTCAAACTTTGAGATCGTGACCTGAGCCGAGATCAAGAGTAGGACACTTAACTGACTGAACCACTCAGCTGCCCCTAAAATGTTGTTTTAAAGAAAGCAAAAAAGTATTCATGCTTAGGTGTTTACTAGGATAAGAAGAGTTAAGAAAGAAAGAGTAAGTTGGGGATAGGGAAAGCAGGGCAGCTAGAAATCAAGATTATAAAAAAATATTCATTGTCCTTTTCAATTGGGTGCCTCTGATTTGAATAGGTAATTCACATGTATGTAGTAGCTTTAGGACACCAAAACATTATGCCAGCATTTTGCTTTTAATATATTTTGGGACTTAATTGCTTTAATATTCTATAAGATCACTGTGGCCAACATGCATTGCCATTATAGTAGTTGTATTTTTTACCAGACAGATGTTTAAAATATCCAAAGCTTTCAGTATGTGAAACTTCTTTTTTTCTCTTTTGACTACTGCTTTTCAAAAATAATTAATAGGCATTTATAAACTTATATTGAGGAAATAGGGGTGGGAGAGAAGCAATGACTTAGGCAGCAACCCATATCTTAATGTTACATTGCTAAGGTTCATTCATACTGTTGCATGTCACTATGGTTCATTTGTTTTAACTGCTGTATAATATTCTCTTATAATGTTCCATGGTTTATTCATTTATTCTCCTGGTAATAGACATTTGGGTTTCCAGGTTTTGGTATTCTGAAGACATGTACATTCTTACACATTTCATGTACGTGTTTTGGGGAGTGCATTCCTGTAAGTAGGAATGCTGGGCCATATGACATATGAATGTTTAGTTTTAGGAGATAATATCCAACCTAACTATTTTCCAAAGTGTTAATTCCTTCAAGTTGTTTTCTGAGTCCTTTTGACACAATCTCCATAGTCTTTGAGAACTTCCTTGTATTCAAATGTAAGATATTTGAGGCTCATCTTAGAGATATTCTGTTCTAGACCTGGAACCAGCCTTTTCTCCAAGGAGCCCTGGTTCTTTTGGAAATCTATGTTCTTTTGGAAAACAATTGGGGCAGGAGGAGTGTAAATTATCGGATTGGTTATTTTTCTTTCCTAGGCTTTTTTTTTGTGGATAGAGATAGTAAATATCTATTTTTTTTTTTTTGGAAAAAATACATGATGAGTTCTGACTCATACATGATATTCTGACTCATTGAGTAAGATAGGATTTTTACTTCTTTGATTTTATTTATTTTACCCTTTCTCATGCTGCAAGTGTTGATTCTAAATGATAATTAGCATAATTACTTAAACTTATTCTAAAACAGAGTTTCAGTATAACAGTAACATTACTACCAGTATGATTATCAAAAACAGTAATCTCTTGGCATTCTTCTCTATCCTTTTGGATATTCCATTAGGTATGAATAGCTAATTGCTGTGTTTTAAAGTCACTTAAAGTAATTCTTGGGGTGTTTGAACTTCATTCTTTTTTATCTGTTATTTTATCTAAATTTTTAAAAGTCTTTTAATTCAAGTGTACTTACATGCTGTATTATATTAGTTTTAGTTTTAGGTGTATAATGTAGTGAATCTTATACATTACTCATTGCTTATCATGAGACATGTCCTCTTTAATCCTCATCACCTATTTCACCCATCTCCCCACCAACCTCCCTCTGTTAACCATGTTTGTTCTCTATAGTTAAGAATCTGTTTCGGGGCGCCTGGGTGGCTCAGTCGGTTGAGACTCCGACTTGGGCTCAGGTCATGATCTCAAGCTTCATGGGTTTGAGTCCCATGTTGGGCTCTGTGCTGACAGCTAGCTCAGAGCCTGGAGTCTATCTTTGGATTCTGTGTCTCCCTCTCTCTCTGGCCCTCCCCTGCCCACTCTCTCCATCTCTCTCAAAAATAAATAAAACATTAAAAAAAAAAAAAGAGTGTTTCTTGGTTTGTGTCTCTATCTTTCTCCCCTTTTCCTCATTTGTTTTGTTTCTTAAATTTTACATATGATTGAAATCATGGTGTTTGCCTTTCCAGCTTGCTTACTTTACTTAGCATTATACTCTCCAGTTTCATCTGTGTCACTGCAAATGGCAAGATTGCATTCTTTTTTATGGCCGAGTAATACTCCATTGTATATATATGTGTGTGTATGTCTGTATACCACATCTTTACTCATTCATCTATTGATGGATACTTGAGCTGCGTTTTAGGTACATTGTTACCATCTAATTTTGTGATTTTTATGTTTGTTTTCCTCTCTTTCCTCCTTTTGCATTGATTGATAAAAAAATAGGTTTT
Organism: Proteles cristata cristata; assembly: GCA_017311185.1. Taxonomy (NCBI): domain Eukaryota; kingdom Metazoa; phylum Chordata; class Mammalia; order Carnivora; family Hyaenidae; genus Proteles; species Proteles cristata. The sequence continues at coordinate 1,093,250 of JAESUZ010002979.1, forward strand.
AAAACAGTTTGAGGTTAGTAGCAAAATTGAACAGAAAGTACATCAAATTTTCATATACCTACTGCCCCTCACCACCCACACAGAGACACGTATCCTTCTAGACCAGAATGGTACATTGGTGCAGTTGATGGACCTATATTGACATAGCATTACCCGAAGTGCGTAGTTTACATTAGAATTCACTTCTGGTGCTGTATGTTCTGTGAGTTTTGACAAATGTATAGTATAATGATATTTACTCCACTATCATAGCAGTATGCAGAATTATTTCACTGCCCTAAAAGTCTTCTGTGCCCTGCCTATTCGTCCTTCCCTTCCCCCAACCTCTGGCAATAGCTTTTTAAATTTTTTTAATGTTTTTTATTTATTTCAGAGAGAGGGAGAGAGAGAGAGAGACAGACAGACAGACAGCATGAGCAGAGGAGGGTCAGAGAAAGAGGGAGACACAGAATCTGAAGCAGGCTCCAGGCTCTGAGCTAGCTGTCAGCACAGAGGCTGATGCAGGGCTCGAACCCATGAACCATGAGATCATGACCTGAGCCGAATTCGGGCACTCAAACGACTGAGCCACCCAGGCGCCCTGGCAATTGCTTTTTTATTATCTCTATAGTTTCACCTTTTCAAGAATGCCATGCAGTTGCAATCATATAGTATGTAGCCTTTTCAGATTGGCTTCTTTCATTTAGTAATATGCATCTAAGGTTCCTTTATGTCACCTCATGACTTGATAGCACATTTCTTTTTTAGTTCTTGCTGAGTAATATTCCATTGTCTGGATGTGCCACAGTTTATCCATTCATCTACTGAAGGACATTCTGGTTCCTTCCAAGTTTGGGCAACTTTGAATAAAGCTGCTGTAAACATCTGTGTGCAGGTTTTTGTGTAGACAAAGGTTTTCATTTCTTTTGAGTAAAATACCAAGGAATATGATTCCTGGATCATAGTAAGGGTATATTTTGTTTTGTAAGAAACTGATAAACTGTCTTCCAATGTGGCTGAATTCCAAATAGCAATGATTGAGAGTTCTTATTGTTTCATGTTATTACTTATATTTTAAAAAAATCATTTCACATTCCCTTTCCACCAGTTTGGAAGTTATATACTTAATTCTTTTCTTTTAGTGGGTACCCAAAAATTATACATATTGTACTTTTCAAGATCTAAGGCCAATTAGTGCCTCTATTTTCTTCTTAGATAATATAAGAATGTTAGAACTTTTTAATTACTTTTGCCTGCCTGCTGATTTATTATGTTATTGTTGACTTAGATTTTACTTCTTTTAATTTGAAATCTCAAAAGAAATTATTATTACAAGTTTAGTACTTAGGTTTTCTCACATTTCTTTTTTCCTGAGATGGGCATCTCAGATACCCATCTAGTAGGATTACTTTCCTTCTGCCTAAGGTAGATTCATAGAGTTGTCTGTTTCAAAGTTTGTTGGTACCAGACCTTTAGCATTTGTTTGTCTGTCTGAAAATGTCTTTTGCCACAATTCCTGAATGATACTATTACTGAGTATAGGTATCTAGGATCACGGTTTAGTTTGTTTCAGCACATGGTTTCTCACGTGCCTATTGATGTCAGCTGCCAGTCTAATGTTGCTTCTCTTAAGTCAATCTGTCTAACTGCTTAAGATCTTGGCTTTGTCTTCGGCTGTCTGCACTTTCACTGTGATATATCTGGACATGAATTTTTTTTCTTTTTAAATCCCGCTTTGGATTTGTTGAGCTTTTTGAATCTGTAGATTATTGTTTTTCATTGTTGTGAGAAATTTGTTTGGATTTCTTTAAATTTTGCCTCTGCGCCAATCTCTCCTTTTGTTTTTGAGCAATAATGAGACATACCAAATAATTTCTCACTTTGTACAGTTTTTTAAACTATTCTATTTTAAGCTCTCAAACTGATTCTTTCATGTTTTCCAGCTCTTTATATTGCTGTTAATTTTTTCCATTGAGTGTTTAATTTCAATTATTATGTTTTTTTTTTAATTTCTTGGAGTTTTTTCTAAAATCTGTTGCTGTTAACTTTTTTTAAACAGTATAACCTGTGCCTAATAATTCAAACATACTATCTCTTTGAGTTTGTTTCTGCTTTCTTTTGCCTTTGCTGATTCTTATTCATGATGCATTATGTCATTCTATATTTGACAAAATAATTTTGTAAAGTCTTTGAGGTTTGGAACGAAAGTGTGTCTCGTTCTTTCTCCAAGAGGAATTGTGTTTGTTTCTGCTATAGAAACCACTTGCTGGTCTGGGACCACTTTGGGCTAAATTCAAAACTTAAAGTTCTTTCGATACCCAGGTCAAGAGAATTTGGATAGAGTTGGATATTTGGATATTTGGATAGAATTTGGATAGAGCATTTCTAGTGATGACTGAACTCTGGCTGCAGTTTCTTGGGAACAGGATCCTTTGGTTCCCCTTCTGTTCCAAGGCAGCTAGCTGTCTTTGATGTCCTATAGTGGTAAGAAGGGTTGGGTGGATTTATTTTTGCTTTGCTTTTATGTTGAGAATGTAACACTGAAGGGTTCAATCTTTTTGGTGAGGATGGTTGTCTATTAGATTCTCTACCTTGAACAGGCCTATATTCTGCCTTCTTTTCTCTTGAATTAAAAGCTACATTACTCTTTTTCTCTGAGTTCATGTTTAAGGCTCTAAGTTATCTATGAAAACATAGCTTAGGCATGACATATATATATATATATATATACACACACACATAATATAATATGTATAACAATTTATATTATAACATATATAAAACAATAAAACTGATATATATACATATATATTTAGCATTCACCACTTTTATTTTATTGTGCAGGAAGAAGGAACAAATATCACCCTCATCTCCTCTTCTTGCTACCCTAATTATAGTCTAAACCTCTTACAAGCATCCTTTCTAATCTTTCCACTTTGCTGAACATAGTATCCTACAAGATATTAGTAGTTAAAGTGCCATGGAGTTCTAGGTTAGGCTTAGGATCTTGAAAGCCATGCTTCTCAGAATCTTGGGAGACTTTATTATGAGTTGGCCTTTAGGATCATGGGATCCCTGGACCAGTATAGCAAAGGGAAAGTTTTTAGTGAGTTTTATTTACGTTAGAAAAAGTTTTTGAACCATAGCCACATTTCACAGTGCTTTTGCATTTGAGTCCTTCATAGTACTGTAGAGTCCAGTTCTCATGACAAGTAATGAGAATATGTCAGAAGCAACTAGAGGAGGTGGAAGAGCAAACCTTTGCAGACTAGTGTCCCATTTTTTTGCCATCGAGGTGTTACATTCTTACGTACTTTCAGCCTCCTGGGATTACAGGGTGTTCCATAAATACTTGAATGTTTTGAGGTAGATGTGAGCTCTGCTTGGTATTGTGGCCAAGTATGTCACTTGGATCATTTCTCTGTTCAGATTTAGACAAACTTTATTGGTCATATCCTTTAGGGAAGATGAAAAATGAAATGTCTAAAGACAGAAGAAAGGGTGAACTTTCTTTTGCATAGCGATAGAGGCCTAGTGCTGGAGAACAAAGGGCAATAGACACTATCAAAGCAGATTTGATTGCATACTTCTGCTGTTTAAGTGGGGAACTCAGACTAGTTTTCAGTTTGGATTGAAGCCCCCCATTTTCATGTCTTTGTTTCCCTTTCCCTCCCTACCCCCATCCCGTGCCTCTTTCTCTCTCTCTCTCTCTCACACACACACACACGCACATGCACATGCACACACATTTTAACACACTTTAACACTAACTACTATTCTAAGCCAAAGTGTATTTGGCTCTCTCTTGGCTTTCAACACTGGAGGTTGGCAAGTTGGAGGCCTGGTATGCTTACCAGCCAGGGAATTCTGTAATCTACAGTCGTGGCATCCTGCTGCTAGAAAAGGAATAGGTTTGACTCTCCAAGTATAAATAATAGATTTAATATCTTTGGTGAGGCCTAAGAGTACCTTTGTTCCACCTGGGTTTGCCTTTCTCTGCCTCCAACTTACCTTAGAAATGCTTGATTTTAACTATATAAGGGCAATGTTGATTATAGTAGTTCTTGTGAACAGTTTATCATCTATGCTCGATTACCATGTAGAACAGTAAAGATGACCTCTAATCATTATGTACATTATTAAATAAATTTGAGGTTAATATTGTAAATTTAATATAACTATGGTATTTTATCATTCATGGATGCACATTTAAGGAAATTGTTGCTCAATAGTATGACAGGAACATTAAGTTTAAAAAATCTAATAACTGTTTACTGAGGAAATAATTTTAATAATTTATTTCCTCAGTAAATGGTTATAGTGGTATAAATATAGTAGTATATCTTTCCTATACACAGTTAAATAGTCTTTAAAATGCGATTGTGGGTGGAGAACAGGAACAGGAGGCTGCCCTTTTGCCCTCAGGAAGCCAAAGAAGAAGACAGAGAAGGTGCGTCATCGCTTTGACCACAAAGAGGCCACCCACCAATTCTCATTTGTCTCTGTTACTTTTGGCATTGAAACACATTCCAGATTTTAAAATGTGATTCTTTTTGAGATAATATGTCATCAGTTTGAGCACATTTGAAGTACATTATTTTCAGCATTGGGAGACTACCTCAGAGCACATTTAGATTATTTAAATAGACCACAATTAAAATCTAAAATTTTAATGCATCTCAACCTATTAAACTTTTATAAGTCAAACAAAGATAACAAGTTAAAGTTGGGATTGTTGATGTAGTATTGTGGCCTGGTGTCTTGATGGTGATAGTGGTGGTGGTAGTTTTTGTTTTGTTTTAAATACTGAGAAAGCTTTACTAAATGTGTAGATTTATTGCCTAGTAAACACTAGGTGGTGCAATTGTGCAGGGACCATTTAATGAAGTATGTGAAAGGTTTGTTTGTGTTCTTGGAAGGCAGGAGGATGAAATTAAAATTCTGGTTTGAGGAAATTCTTTGGAAATAAGAATTCTCAAAATATCAAAATGCATAGATAAATCTTGCCCTTTCATTAATTGTTCTGGGATTCAGATGGATCCTGTCTTGTGATTTGGATCAAAGAAGCCTCAAAGTGTTTGTATATTATTTATATTGCATCTTAAGCTCAACTACCTATAGGAAGTAAAACAACCTCACAAAAAAACAAAAAATAAAACTGATACAATTTGGTTTCCTATAAATATTTCAATATTGAATTGCTCTATTTCTACAATTAAACAGGCTTATGATCTATTATTTCAAATAATTCTAAAATGCCAGAGGATTTGAGCAATTATATGTAATGTTATATTTCAGATTGTCAGGTGATTGTTCATTAGTTAAAACATGGAAAGTAGCTTTCCTCTTGCATGTTTTGTCATCTTTTATCCATTAAAAAACCCAAGCAAACAAACTTTGCATTCCTATATAAGTTCAGGTCATTAAATTAGTAAATTAAAGATTTCGTTTCTGAAGTGAAAACTAACTGCTGTTGATTTACTTATATATTGAGAAAAAGAAAATATTTCTATACAGATAATTATTTAAAGTTTTAAGTTCTAATTCTGAAAATTTTTTGTTTCCTTTTAAGTTCTTTTCCAATTTGAGATATAGCACTTTTTGGAATTCAAAAAAAGTCATTTATGTCTTCCACCAATTTAATGAATAATGTTGTTTCAGTTATATTCATATTTAAATGTCTTTCAATATTTCAGAAGCAAAAAATGAAGCTATCTTATCATTTTGAAATATTCACTGATCTTTTACAGAAAAATCAGAATCAATTTGGGTACTTCAGTAAGCTCTCATAACTGATAGAATTACACCAACTATATGTGCATTTTTACATGTTATTTTTCTAATTGAATCATATATGCTTTACCAGTTACAGAGTTATACAAAACTGATTTTAAGTTATACTTAATGTACTGAAACAACTTATTTTAAAACTTACTTCCCATGTACTATATAAAGATTATAACATTTTCAAAAATTTAGATCTATGTTTTATGAATTATTTTTCTCCCTAAAGTTATAATCCTTCTCTTCAAGACTACCACCTTTAGTATTTTTCTTTGGAAACTTTGATATTTCAATTTTGAGGTAATATTATTTCATTATGAATAAACGTATTTTCTTTCTATGTGAAATAGGTATATGTGTTCACAGACAGACACTCAGACACATCAGGCTCCAAGTAGTCGGGCCGTTGCTCGTGGCTTATTTGATGGTATATATTTTTTATTTAAATTTATTTTTATAGTCGTCTTTGAAACTTTGGGAATGTAACATGAAATTAATATTTTGTACATGTATGCCAGTTTTAGATAAAATATTACAGAAACAATATGTGGAATTGAAAAATCACTATTAAAATTTTTTTTTATGTTTAATTATTTTTGAGAGAGAGAGACAGAGCACGAGACAGGGAGGGGCAGAGAAGAAGGGAGATACAGAATCCGAAGCAGGCTCCAGGCTCTAAGGTGTCAGCACAGAGCCCAACACAGGGCTGAACCCACAAACCATGAGATCATGACTTGAGCTGAAGTCAGATGCTCAACCGACTGAGCCACCCAGACGCCCTGAAAAACCACTATTTTTATAGTAGTTGGCAGCTTTTATAAAATGACTTGCTGGTCTCACAGATATATCCATTATCAAAATTGTCACTATCTAATGGTACCCATGTTAGCTACATTAGCCAGGGGACTGAATAGCCATGAAAATGGGAGTAACTTCTGACCTCAGAAATTGTTCTTTTAAAATGAGGACTGAAACATTGGTGATAGGAAATTTGAATTGCTCTTGCAGCTTCAGTGTTTCTTCTGTGAATACTTAATTTAGTTTAGAGCTGTACTTTTTCTTCCAAATCTGTCTTTTAGAAATATCAAATTCACTTCAGGAAGAAAAAAAAAATGCTTCCTTCCCAAGACTGTATTATTGAATGCAGTATTCAGGCTTCAAACAGTTTCATTTAGGTAATACATATAGTTTTAAGAATGGGAATCCTCACATTTGACACGCTCTGTTAAATATATAGCTTATTCAGACCCGGGTCAAGATATTGCTATTGCAGGCACTTATTTTGGATAATCCTTTTAATGACTGTAACTGAACTTCTTAGCTATGTAAAGATTGGTAGAGTGTAGAGATATAAATGTACGTGTGTATGTGTGTGGTGCATATTTATTACTAATGTGTAAATATATGTGTATATGTATATTATATAAGTTTAAGTTTTATAAAGAATTTTGATTTTGTGTTATATAAATACATATTCACTTAGATATTTGAAAGAAATTGTGCAAAATTTATGTTTGATGTATGGGGAGTTATATATAGAATACTCTTTAGGGTAATGGGATTGCTATGGCTAATTCTCAACATGCTGACTGAAAATTTAGCTTAAAGGGATTTGGCAGTAATATTTAAAAAAAAAAAGTTTTATTGTGGTTTCATTTATTTGAAATTTTTAATTAGTCTGGCATTTACAAGACTCTTCTACCCTTACTTTAAACAGTTTAATAATGTATTTGTTGATCAGAGAAAGAAGAGGGGATGGAGAAAAGGGCAGAAACCTACCATGTGCTGTTTTAATACAAACTGAGGCAAAATCTAAATGTTTGCTATATATATTAACATTTGCTCTGCATATTTCATAATGTTAAATGATTTTGAAAAATCAAGAAAGAATATTATGATAAAAACAATGTGAAAGTTATCTGAAATAATTTTCAACATTATACAGTTAAAAATTATGTGAAATAAAGAGTGATAATTATTACTTACTTTATTACATGCTGTATTGAATTATAAATTCTGATAGTGAGAACTGTTTGGTGCAGTTTTGGAAAATGATAAAACATTACTGAAATCCATTTGTGTTTAAATGCTTATTGATATGATGAAAACTATAGAAAGCTTATGAAGGAAATTGAAGAAGACACAAAGAAATGGAAAACATTTCATGCTCATGGATCAGAAAAATAAATATTGTTAAAATGTCATTACTACCCAAAGCAATCTACACATTCAGTGCAAACCCAATCAAAATTTCACCAGCATTCTTCTCAAAGGTAGAACAAACAATTCTAACATTTGTATGGAACCACAAAAGACCCTGAATAGCCAAAGTAATATTGAAGAAGAATACCAAAATGGGAGGCATCACAATCCGACTTTAGCCTCTACTACAAAGCTGTAATCATCAAGACAGTATGTTATTGGCACAAAAACAGACATATAGACCAGTGGACTAGAATAGGGAACTCACAAATGTATGGCCAATTAATCTTTGACAAAGAAGGAAAGAGTATCCAATGGAAAAAAGACAGTCTCTTTAACAGATGGTGCTGGGAGAACTGGAGAGCACATCCAAAAGAATGAACCCAGATCACTTTCTCATATCATACACAAAAATAAACTCAAAATGGATGAAGGACCTGAATGTGAGACAGGAAACCATCAAAGCCCTAGAGGAGAAAGCAGAAAACAATCTCCTTGCCCTCAAACGCAGCAGTTTCTTACTTGTCACATCCCCAATGGCAAGGGAATCAAGAGCAAAAATGAACTATTGGGACCTCATCAAGATAAAAAGCTGCATGGCAAAGGAAACAGTCAATAAAACTAATAGGCAACCAACGGAATGGGAAAAGATAGTTGCTAATGACATATCAGATAAAAGGCTAGTAACCAAAATCTATAAGCAACTCCCCAAACTCCACACCAAAAAACAATCCAGTGAAGAAATGGGCAGAAGACATGAACAGACAGTTCTCCAAAGAGGACATCCAGATGGCCAACAGGCACATGAAACAATACTCAGTGTTCCTCTTCATCAGGGAAATACGAATCAAAACCACACGGAGATACCACCTCATGTCAGTCAGAGTGGCTAAAATGAACAAATCAGGAGACTGTAGATGCCGGTGAGGATGTGGAGAAACGGGCACCCTCCTACACTGTTGGTGGAAATGTGAACTGGTGTAGCCCCTCAGGAAAACACTGTGGAGGTTCCTCAAAAAATGAACAATAGAACTCCCCTATGACCCAGCCATAGCACTGCTAGGAATTTACCCAAAGGATGCAGGAGTGCTGATGCATAGGGGTACTTTCAACAATAGCCAAATCATGGAAAGAGCCTAAGTGTCCACCACCTGACAAATGGGTCAAGAAGATGTGGTTTATCTATACTATGGAGTACTACATGGCAATGAGAAAGAATGAAATCTGGCCATGTGTAGCAACATGGATGGACCTTGAGGATGTTATGCTGAGCGAAATAAGTCAGGCAGAGAAGGACAGATACCATATGTTTTCACTCCTATGTGAAACAGGAGAAACTTAACAGAGGGCCATGGGGAAGGGGCAGGGGAAAAATAGATAAGGAGAGGGAGGGAGGCAAGCCATAAGAGACTCTTAAATACGGAGAACAAACTGAAGGCTAATGGGGGTGAGAGTGGGGGAGGAGGGTGATGAGCATGGAGCAGGGCACTTGTTGGGATGAGCACTGAGTATTCTATGGAAACCAACTTGACATTTAAAAAAATGCTTATTAAATCAAAATGGACCAATTGAAAACTGAAATACAGAATTTAGTCATGTTTTAATTAGGAAAATAGTGTTCAACTTGCTGCTTTTCTTCGTTTTGTATTTAACATAAGCAATCACATATAGAGACATAATTGTTAGCATATCTTATATAAAACACACTGTTATGTCCTTTTTGGCCCATCATTAGCATTTCTTTATTTTTGAAGTATGAGAGTTGTGTCTTGCAATTATCATGTCCATTCCTTAGTTGTAAGACAAGGCTTTGATACCAACAATCTGCTTTCTCTATTCTTTTAGTTGCAAAGAGTGTACATATTCTCTGCTCCAAAAGTGAATATTTTATGTAATGCATTTCCTGAATTCTGTACCTTCTTTTAGTTCATTAGATTAATTTGTTTATACTAGCTGTTAAGAATCTAACTTTATAGGAGTTTAACCTACTTATAAAAGAAAAATAATTGGGGCGCCTGGGTGGCTTAGTCGGTTAAGCGTCCGACTTTCGCTTAGGTCATGATCTCGCGGTTCGTGGGTTCGAGCCCCGTGTCGGGCTCTGTGCTGACTGCCAGCTCAGAGCCTGGAGCCTGTTTCAGTCTGTGACTCCCTCTCTCTATGACCCTCCCCTGCTCACGCTGTCTCTCTCTCTCTCCTAGAAATAAATAAAAATATTTAAAAAAAAAAGAAAAAAAGAAAAATAATTATTTTTATGTTTTAGAATGTTAACAGAGGTCCAATAAATATCTCTTATAAAAATAATGAGTAAATGAAACATTATTTCTTAATGTAGGAGACTTATTTCTGTGAGAGGTGCCTGGTGGCTCAGTTGGTTAAGTGTTTGACTTCAGCTCAGGTCATGATCTCACAGTTTGTGGATTCGAACCCCGTGTTGGGCTCTGGGCAGACAGTTCAGAGCCTGGAGCTTGCTTAATAATCCGTGTCTTACTCTTTCTCTTTCTCCCCTACTCGTGATTTCTTTCTCTCTCAAAAAAATATAAGCATTAAAAAAAGTTTAAAAAAATTGTGCAGATCATCTTGAAGCCACCTTGATTAGTGATACAGAAAACAATTTTTTTTTTTTACAAATAGTTTATTGTCAAATTAGTTTCCACATAACACCCAGTGCTCATCCCCACAAGTGTCCTCCTCCAGAAAACAATTTCTATATAGATTTGTGAAGTCTACTTGTTTTTATATTTAATTGCTTTAAAAAATATTACTATTAAGCTACTGGAACATAACCTTTTAATAAAATGCCTTGTTTCTATTTAGAATACCAATAAAAATGACGTTATTAGATTATTTAAGAAATAGGGAATACAAACATGTCCTGAGTCACTCAATAAGTGATTTGTTAACTATTATTTACCTATCTGTTCATGTATCAGTAAATGACACTATTTACTAAAATTATTGGTTCAAATTATTTGATTGCCTATAGATAATAGTTCAGCAATTAGAAACATACTACTAAAAATTAGTTTGCTGATACTTGGAGTAATCAACGTATTACCAGAATTAATTTTTAACCGTTATTTGTAGAGAAGACCTTATTCAGCATATTTGGTTTATTCTAACTATACGTTACAGAGGTTTTGGCAATGTGAAAAAATTTTACCTGCTTTCACCTTGCATTATCTGTACAGTTTTTACTTCAAGTGAAAAGAAGGGATTTAGGTGTCAAGAATTAGCCAGGCTGCAATGAGATAGTATAGTTTTTCTATGTAATTGTAAGTTGTGGGCTGTTTTATTTTATTTTATTTAAAAACTTTTAATAGATAATTTTTGAGACAGAGACAGCATGAGTGGGGTAGGGGCAGAGAGAGAGAGGGAGACACAGAATCCAAAACAGGCTCCAGGCTCTGAGCTGTCAGCACAGATCCTGATGCGGGGCTAGAATCCATGAAACGTCAGATCTTACCTGAGCCAAAGTCAGAGACTTAGCCAACTGAGCCAGCCAGGTACCCTGGTTGTGGGCTGTTTTAGAGGAAAATACAAAAATTTAAAAAATATTAATAATTGGATATATTTGGCAAAGGTTTCACCTCTTGTCAAATGCTATTTTTGCTAAAAATAGGTTTCCTTTAAATATTTTAGTAATGGGATGTTGAAACAATATTCTTTAGCAGTTTATTAAAGTTCTGGGAGACTTGGATTCAGTAATTGCAAAGAGGAAAACAGAAAAATCTGAGAATGGACACCAACCCATTGATTCTAATGACTAAACCTGTATTATTTTAAAAATACCTACACTAACCATAGAGTTATTTTGCATCTTACCTCATATAATATATCTCCCAGGATAAAATAAAAGTGACTGATTTCCATGAATAAATCATACACTTTTCTTAAATATTACTTAATTAGCAGTGATAGGATTCTGACTCTCAGAACCATTGGACAGTGAAATTCTATCAGGTTAATTTCATCTTTTCTGCTAGCTTTACTACTTTAAAAACTGTAAACCCTTAGTAAATTGCTGAAATCTTGTTAGTTTGAAAATACATGTCAAAATAATACATGTTTTAAAAATATTTCCCTTGAATGAGACATGAATGAATGCTTTTAAAGGAGGTGTCTAAACTAGTGATTTTGATGATTGATAGTAAGCTATAAAGAAAACACACATGATAATGTATATTTAAAGCAGACTTTTGTCAGTAATATATGCTAAAACTGTTGAGGTATTGAAATCTTCATAGCTGGACAACCTTGCTTGTATGAATTTCTCTCCCTTTGAGTACCCAAAGCAATTTGTCAAAAGCAAATTAAAATTTTTAAGGGATGGTTTAAAATATTTTAAGTTGAAAAATCTAAACTCAGGTACATCACAGTGAGCTAATTCTATAGGATAATCACATTTCTCAGCAGTGTTTCTTATTTTTCTGCCCTAGTGTATTAATGAATCAATTCATATGTAGTGAGCCAGATTTTAATTATTTTGAGTAGATACACAGTGCTACATTAGTTTCAGGTGTACAACATAGTGATTCCATAAACTTATGCTATCTGTGTTCACCACAGTGTAGCTACCATCTGTCACCATACAACATGATTATAGTATCTTTGACTATATTCCTTATGCTGATTCTTTCATGCCTGTGACTTAATCATTCCATAACTGGAAACCTGTATCTCTCACTCTTCTTCACCCATTTTGCCTATCCTTCCCACCCCCTACCTTCTGGTAGCCTTCAGTTCGTTTTCTGTGTCTGATTCTGTTTTTTGTTTATTTGGTGTGTGTGGGTTTTTGTTTTGTTTTTTTTTTAGGTTCCACATGAGTGAAATCATATGGTATTTTTCTTGTTCATATGACTTATTTCACTTAGCAGAATACCCTCTGGGTGGGTCTGTGTTGTTGCAAGTGGCACAATCTCTTCTTTTTTTTATGGCTATTCATGTAATACTCGTATGTGTTTATGTATACACACACATCATCTTCCTTATCCATTTGTCTATTGATGGACACTTGAATTGCTTCCATAATTCCCAATGCTGCAGTAAACATACACTTTTCCGAATTAGGATTTTTTGTGTTTTTTTTTTTTTTGTGAATACCCAATAGTGGAATTATTGGATTGTATGGTATTTCTATTTTTAATTTTTTAAGGAACTTCCATACTGTTTTCCAAAATGGCTCTACCAATTTAGATTCTCACCGATAGTTAAGAGGTTCCTTTTTCTCCACATCCTCATCAACACTTATTATTTTTCGTCTTTTTGATAACAGCCATTCTTTAAGAAAATTTTTTTTAAAATTTATTTTTTTTGAGAGAGAGAGCCCCTGAGCAGGGGAGGGGCAGAGGAAGAGGAAGAGAGAGAATCCCAAGCAGGATCTGGGCTGACAGTGCAATGCGAGGCTCAATGTCACAAACTGTGACATTACCTGAGCCGGAAGTAAGAGACACTTAACTGACTGAGCCACCCAGGTGCACTGATAATAGCCATTCTGACAGGTGTTAGATGTTATCTCATCGTGGTTTTGATTTACATCTGCTAATGATTCATTATGTTGAGCATCTCTTCACATGTTGGCCATCTGTGTGTCTTCTTTGGAAAACTGTTCAGTCATCTGCACATTTTAAATCAGATACTTGGATTTTTATTTGGTGTTGAGTTGTGTAAGTTCTTTATATATTTTGGATATAAACCCTCTGTTGGATATGCCATTTGCAAATATCTTCTTCCATTCAAGAGGTTGCCTGTTTGCTGTTGATTTCCTTCACTGTGCAAAAAGGTTTTTAGACATGCCTAGAAAAATGTTACTACAGCTGATGTCAGAGACATTGATGGTTTCAGGTCTCAAATTTAGGTCTTTTTAGTTCATTTTGAGTTTATTTTTGTGTATGATGTAAGAAAGTGGTCCAATTTTTTTCTTCTGCAGGTAGCTGTCTAATTTTCCTAGCACCATTTGTTGAAGCGACTGTCTTTTCCCCATTGTATTATTTTTGTCTTCTAAGTCATAGATTAATTGGCTGTGAAAGTGTGAGTTTATATATGAGCTGTCTGTTCTGTTCATGGATCTATGTGTCTGTTTTTGTGCCAGTACCATACTGTTTTGATTGCTACAGCTTTGTAGTATATCTTGAAATCTGGGATCAATACCTCTAGATTTGTTCTTATTTCTCAAAATTGCTTTGGCTATTCAGAGTCTTTTGTGGTTCTGTACAAATTGTAGGGTTGTTTGTTCTAGTTCTTTGAAAAATGCTATTGGTATTTCGATAGGGATTGGATTGAATCTTTAGTTTGGCTTGAGTATTATGGATATTTTAAAAATACTAGTTCTTCCAGTTCATGAGCATGGATTACCTTTCAATATGTTTGGGTGGGCTTCAGTTTCTTTCATCAGCGTTTTGTAGTTTTCAGAGGACAGGTCTTTCACTTCTTTGGTTAAGTTCTGAGGTATTTTTTTCCTTTAGGTGCAGTTGTAAATGGAATTGTTTTCTTAATTTCTCTTTCTGATACTTTGTTGTTATTTATAAAAATACTACCAATTGGGGCCCCTGGGTGGCTTAGTCGGTTAAGCGTCCGACTTTCGCTTAGGTCATGATCTATCTCGTGGTTCGTGGGTTCGAGCCCCGCGTCGGGCTCTGTGCTGATTGCCAGCTCAGAGCCTGGAGCCAGTTTTAGTCTGTGACTCCCTCTCTCTCTGACCCTCCCCTGCTCATGCTTTCTCTCTCTCTCTCTCTCCTAGAAATAAATAAAACATTAAAAAAAAAGTTACCGATTTCTGGGTATTAATTTTGTATCCTACAAGTTTACTGAACTTGTGTATTTACTTCCTGGAGTTTTTTTGGTGATGTCTTTAGGAGTTTCTATGTATAGTATCATGTTATCTGCAAATAGTGATGGTTTAACTTCTTTACCAATATGGGTGGGTACCTCTTAGAGTCCATTTTTATTTTAACATCTTGTTTGGGAGTCTGTATGTCTAATTTTGTGATTTCACATATTACTTTAAATAATATTGCTAACACTTTGTAAATACTTGATCATATATAATTGAGGGATTGATTGTATTTTACTTGATTAAAGGCAGGTGTCTGGACTGTGTGACTCTTGGGATTCCTTCCCTAGCATTTTGAGCCCTACTTTTAAAAAAATTATTTATTTTTGAGAGAAAGAGAAAAAGGGAGGGACAGAGAGTGAGGGAGAGAGAAAATCCCAAGCAGGCACAGCACTGTCAGTGCAGACCTTGATAGGGAGTTGATCTCACGAACCGTAAGATCATGACCTGAGCTAAAGTCAAGAGTTAGACACTTAACTGACTGAGCTACTCAGCTGTCCCTTGAGCCAACTTTTGAATGCAGATCATGTTCTTATTTTGGCCTTTGTGAAATTTTTAAAATTCTTGGTTTTTTGAGCATAGTACTTGCTGTTTGCAAATTTATCAGACTCAGTTTTTATGTCATTGGGGGACATAAGTTCTTATTTGGCAGAGATAAAACATTCTTTCATTCATTTGACAACAAATGTTTATAAAACAACTGATATGTTCTATAAGAGTAAGTTATCAGAGCTCAAGTTGATTTCAGTCTTGTGCGGGACACAGACAAGTAAATAGGGAATTCAAATCTAAGTATGTAGGTTGATGAGTACTATGATTTTAGAACAGACAGGGTACACTGAAAGTACCTGTGATAGAATTAGATTTGGCCATCTAACCAAATCTTAGTGGGGCCTGGTGTTGGAGAAAGCTTCCTGGAGAAAGTTTTGGCTAACCTGAGGCCTAGTATGTATAAGGGTTAGCCAGGTGAAGTGTTGGAAGGGGAAGGAAAGTAGGGATAGTTAAATACATTTCACATGAAGTATGTGCAAAGGCACAGAGGAGCTAGAAAACATGGCACGACTCATGGGACTTTAAGACTTCAGTGTTCAGAGATGGAGCTAGTGGCACAAGCAAGGAGTATTTCATTTGTGGTCTTGCGTTGTTCAGAATTTCAGCCTTGGGAAGTTGTTAAGGTGTTTCAGGGAAATGATACAATTCTTTTTGCTGTTTGGAAAGCTTGTGCTAGCAGCAGTATGGAGAATGGGTTGGAAGAAATTAGAGACGATACAAAATGAGGACTTGCTGAGTAATTGGTTGAGATGTGTTAAAGTCATAAGCTATTTTGGTGGCAGGAGAGATGGAAAGAACTAGATGAATTCAGGAAATTTTAACTGGTAGCAACAGTGATGGTGATAGGATGTAGAGGTTTGTGGAAGAAATAGTAGTAAAGGTGACACTCGAGTTTCTAACTCAGGTAACTAGGTGGATCGTGCTTCCATTCAGTGTGATTGGAATAATGGAAGGAATCCGAAAGGGAAAAATATTAATTCAGTGCTCTAAATGGTAAACTTCAAATTAATGTGGAAGATTGTGTGGAGTTGGCCAAGCACCTGGATATGTAAACTAGCTACTTAGGAGAGAAATGAGGACTAATGTTTAAGAGTCATCAGCATGTAGATAGTAATTGGTGTAGGTGAGGCGTCTTACAGGGAGCCTATAATGAGAAGAGATTTCAGAGGAATCTGAAAAGAGTACCATAAGGGATCCAATATTTAAGAGATGGACGGAGGAAGAACCAGTGAAAAATACTAGGAAGTAGCAGGTAGAGAGGGGTAGGATGAAAATGAGGAGAGTGTGGTGTCACTGAAACCAGTGATGAAAGTGATTAAAGGTATCAGGCAGAGTAGAAGCATAATGGTAGAAAATGCACACTATATGGGAAATTCAGATGAAGTACTATGTAAGGAGAGATTCTTTCCTTGAGGGATGCTTCATGGAGGAGGTTGCATCTGAAAAGCACATTTAAAGAAGCTACTGAATGGTGGGAAATATATTCCAGGTAAAGGGGCAACATAGTAAAAGGTAGGGCAGTATAAGGCTATAGAACTAACAAGTTTTTTGTCGCCTAGTAACAACTCTAAGGTTCATGTTAGACATGGCACTAGGTGGGTAATAGGGGGAAATGAAAATGAAGGCCTTGATTGATATGCTTTATATTCTTGGAAGTAGGAAGACATAGGAAGATTTTAACTAGAATAATTTCATTCCCTGTAAGACTGAATAATATTTCATTTTATAGCTATACCACATCTTGTTTATTCATTTATCAGCAATATATTCTTTAAGGATTTGTGTATAGGTAGTAGTCTATTTTGAAAAAGAAAAGTAACCCAAAATTCAAGGTGCTAGTCACTTCTGGGGAAGGGAATAGGAGGGATGTGAGTTCGGAGGGGACCCGAGGGTTCTAAGGTACTGGTTGTGTTCTGTTTCTTAAGCTGTATGGTGGGTATGGGATATTAATTTTGTTCATTAAATAGTACTTTTATGTTTCATACTTTGTATGATATATTTCACAGTTTTTTTAAAAGCTAGATGATCATGCCATTAGTGTAATTTTCAGTGTTTTATAAATAAGAGTGATATAAGATTTGTTATTTGATAGGATTAATCTATCAGTAAGTTAGGTTGGGGCAAAGGTAGGTTCTTCAGAGAGATTATTGAAATAGTCCAGGAAAGGAGCTTAGGGCCAGAACCCAACTAAATTATAGATAGGAAATTAATATAAAACAAGCAAAAAACCCCACAAAACCTAACAACAGTATTTGTGAACTTGTGTAAGGGAGAGGGTGAAGTGGAGGCGTTCACTTACACTTTGCTTTCCTTCCTTTTTCTCATGGTGACCTTATCTAAAATCGTTTGTATTAAGCCTCCCCCTATTCACCTTGCCTTAACTCAACAGAAGACCTCTCTCCATTCTTCATTAGGAAAAAGTAAGTTATCAAGCATTAATGTGTCACTTTTATTTGTCCCTACTTTACATCAAGAAACATGAGGAGAAGCACCTGGGTGGCTCAGTTGCTTAAGCATCCCACTCTTGATTTCAGCCCAGGTCATGATCTCACGATTGTGAGATCAAGCCCTGTGTTGGGCTCCGTGCTGAGTGTGGAGCCTGCTTAAGATTCTCTCTCCTTCTCTCTCTGTGCCCCTCAACTGCTCACACGTATGTGTGCTTGTGGGTGCGTGTGTACGCTCTCTCCCTCTCAAAAAAAAAGTAAAAAAGAAAAAAGGAAAAAAGAAGCATGAAGAGTCTGACATTTTCACTTCCTTGCAAACTAGTGAGTTAGCCTGCTATAGTTTTATGGATGCTGGTAGAAAACCTGAGATTCCTGGGTCAGAGGTGAAGGACAGTTTTTATTCACAGCAATAGAGGAATTGAAATATTAGCATTTTTGCACTGGTTCCCTTAGCCCTAGTTCCCTGAAGAGTGCCAGATGACACCCATGCATGCAGTGGGTTGCATTAAGCGAGAGGAACCCTGAGCTCAGGGAACCTAAATCTTTTATAATTGGAAGTAAGCATGCCTGTCATAAGAAGTAAGCATGCTTCATGAGAAACATTAACTCTGTTTTCCGGGGCTGTTTGCTATCCTTGAAAAAACAGTGTAGAACAAAGGGCACTCAGTGCCTTTTTTTTTTTTTTTTTTTTGCAGAAACCTGAGATGCCTATAGAGAATTATCTTCCAGCACCTCAAAACATCTTAATCTTCATCCTCCTTTTATTCCTATCTATCTCAGAAATAAGTCATTTCTTTCCATAGCTAATACTTCAATTTTGATTTTTCATCCTCTCCTCTTTGGATTTCTGAGATCTTGTGTCATGGCTAAATCTTCTCAAATCTTCATTTATTACATATTTATTGAGTATTTATTATGATGCAGTGGATGTTACATAGAGCAGCTTTATGCAGCACTTATGCTAGTCGCAGAACTCAGACAAGCAAGCGAAGAAATAAGATAATCTTAGGATAGGCCCAATAAGGTTAAAATTAAAAAAGAATGATGTGACAGAAACTGGGATGGTCCTGTGACAGAAACTGGGATGGTCCTGTTTTATATGGTGATCATTGGAGAAGACTTTTAGGAAGAATTGCTATGCACAGAAATCTGAATTAGGAGGAGAATCAGATTTCTACATAAAAGAACAGCACAAAAGCTCTGAAGTAGGAATAAAATTAATATTTTTTTTTAAGAAACAAAAGAAAGCCCATGTTTCTGGATTGTAGGGAGCTAAGGAGGACAGTGGTAAATGATGAATTTGGAGAAGGAGGTCATGACAAGAGGTTTGTATTTTATTCTATCTATACCCTTTGTTACTCCACTATATCTTTCTTTTAAATTTATGGATATTCTAAGGCCTTTTCCTGTTCTAAATCACTTTTTGAATAGATGTCACTGCTTCCCTTTCTTTTCCAAATTCTTTCAAACCGGAAGAATTAAAAGATAAATTTTCAACACTGTTGGATGACAGGAAATGGTGCCATCAGAAATTGTGAGGAATTCCTGAGAGACAGAAAGCAGAAGGCTGGAAAATGACAGCCCAAAAATGGCACAGAAAACAACTGTGCATGAAAGTAGAGCCTCAAAACTTTCAAGTTCTTGGTGGTAGGGGTAATTATTTAAAGGTATGTACCTTAAATAGGAAGAAAGTATTTCTTCTTGCCCAGTTCTTCCTCCTCAAATCATGCACATACACATACCTTCTCCCTTCTTTCCTCTCTCCCTCTCTCTCCCACTTTCTGACATACACATACACACATATAGACACACGCATGCGTATGCACACATGCATACACATAGTAGCAATAGCAGGCAGCTGTCACATTGGCCCGTATCTGAAATTCAAAGGCCATACCTAAGGTAAGCCACCTATCTGGGAAAGGCTTCCAGTGTGGCTGTAGGGATGTGAGAAAAGAGTAGAACATGAAGTAACTTGGGAGGATTTACCTATGTTACAGACATGGATGGAGGAAGAATAAAAGATAGTCCTGCCCAGGAGGGAAATATGTTAGAGTTTTCCATAACTAAAGTAAAATTCTTTTGTTTTTGTCACTTGAGGCCTCCTAGCTTGCCTCTGTATGCTTGTCTACAAATCATAATGTGGCTCTGGCCATTTATATACCAGCAATCAGCCTTCCTGTACAGGAGAGAGACCAGATGGGGGAAACATCTATATAGCTATAGAGAAAACTTGGGCCAGCTGTGTATGTATACTCATCAACTTAAATTTTTGTTTTTAAATATGAATGAATAGCCAAGGATCATCAGAGACTAAAAAAGAACCAATAGCAGGAAAAAGAAGAGCCAGGTTGAACAGACCACTGATTTGAATGAAACATTTAATTCAAAGAATGGCATATAAAGTATATTCAAATCAATAATTTCTGAGAGATTCCAGAAGATCATGGAACAAAAATAGACTGGTATTCAAAAGAAGCAGTGAGAAAATGATCTTTGCAATTAAACATATGATTTAAAATTTTAAAAAATACAGGGACATCTCTCTGGCTCAGTTGGTAAAGCATGCAACCCTTGATCTCAAGGTTGTGAGTTTGAGCCCCGGACATTCGGGGTGGAGCTACTTTAAAATATATATATACACACACACCATTGACCCTTGAACAGGGCCAACCACCTGCACAGTTGAAAATCTAAGTATAACTTTTGACTCCCCAAAAACTTAATTACTAATAGCCTGTTGTTGACTGGAGGCCTTTCTGATAACATAAATAGTTGATTAACACATATTTTATGTTATATATATTATATACTATATTCTACAGTAAAGTAAGCTAGAGAAAAGAAAATGTATCAAGTAAATCATATGAGAGAATATCTTCATAGTATTGTAATTGCTTATTGAAAAAAAATCTGGTATAAGTGGGCCGGTACAGTTCAAAGCTTTTCTGATCAGGAGTATATCTGTTGGGGCTCCTGAGTGGCTCAGTTGGTTAAGTATTCAGCATCGGCTCAGGTCATGATCTCATAGCTCCTGACTCTGAGTCCTGCGTCAGGCTTTATGCTCACAGCTCAGCCTGGAGCCTGCTTCCGATTCTGTGTTTCTATCTCTCTCTGCCCCTCCCGGGCTCACGCCCTGTCTTTCTTTCTCAAAAATAAATAAACTTTAAAAAAAATAAAAGAAAAAGAGTTTATCTTCTGTATATCAGAAGAGCAAAACAGTGTAATAAATCTCACTACAAACTGGAATAGTAATCTGGAAGATAAGGTCAAATAAATTTTCTCAGAGTTAAAAGACAAAATGTGGGAGAGAAGTTAAGCCAGGGAAGATTAATCTAAGCAATGTGATACAACTAGAAATTGAGAAATAAAGGCTGTCCCCCTCCATGTAACCATTTGGCTTTAGAGAACTGTTGGCATTAGTGGTTGGGATGGGCCCCTGGACCTTGCTTCTACCAGAGCTTCTCTGCTTTTATAAGCTTTTTGTGTAGGAGTTAAGTGTAATATTTAATTGAAGGAAAAATGGGTTGACCAGGAAAAAAAAAGTTTGAAGATTAGTGACATATGGGATAAAGTTCAGATCTGGTGCATTTATCAAAAGGTCTGTATGCTTTTATCCCAACTTGTCTTTCTATGGGGAGTGAAAGAAAATTACATAGAAGAGGTAGAGGCCACTCACACAGGCATATATAAACCAGTGTAAGGACATTAACATATAATGTCCTTTGAAAATATAAGCTTTTGAAGAGCTTCAGGCAAATGAATAAAATGGTTTAATTTGTATATTTAAAAATATTTTATATTAACTATTACATATTGTACATTATACATTAAAATGCTAAAAATATTTTTATGTTTCTATGGGAAATGGATTATGAAGGCTCAAATGTTGAAATGGGAGGCCAGTCAGAGGCATGAAATGCTCCAGAAAAGAAAATATGGTGTTCTAAGCTAGAGAGGTAATAATGAAGACAGAAAGAAGTAGCAAGATTAGGATATATTTTAGAAGAGGCTGAGCCAAGGAGGAAAAAGAGAACATGGGGGTGGTGACTGATAGTGAGAAAGACTTGAAAGGTTGGGTTTTTTTGTTCTTTTTTTTCCCTTTCTTCCTCTCTTCCTTTCCCCATGCTCCATTTTCTCCCCCCCTCCCCCCCTTTTTAGTAAGACGTTGAGCTTTCTTTGTAACCATAGTGTATTACATGTTGGGAGAGAGGGAAAAGAGTTGGTGGTAAGGCTGGAAAGGTTGCCCACATTCAAAATGAATTGCTTATATATTAATCTAATAAAAGAATGTCAGAACTTAAATAAACATTTATTATCCTCATAGTTTGTGTGTATCACATATTTTCAAGAGTGGCTTCTCTGGACAGGTTGGCGTGGAATCTCTCAAGAGATTGCATTGATCTGATGGCTGGCCTGGAGCTGGTGGATCTAAGTTCCTGGGTGTTCAAGCATGTGGTTGCCAAGGGAGGGCTGATTGTTGTGGAGGGGCCAGCTCTCCCTCTCCCAAAGTGGTCTTCACAGGCTGTTTGAATGTCATCACAACATGGCTCTGGCTATGCCTTCTGACTCTGGCCTGGCAGTGACAGTCATCTTCAAAGGAAGGTTCTGAGCCTCATGGATAGTGGTAGCAGCTGGAACATGGGGCGGAGCAGTCACATCTTTAAAAATGGTCTTGGAGCACCTGAGTGGTTCAGTCAATTCAGCATCCAACTTCTGCTAAGGTCATATCTTCACGGTTTATGCGTTAGAGCCCCACATCAGGCTCTGTGCTGACAGCTCAGGTCTGGAACCTGCTTCGGATTTTGTGTCTCCCTCTCTCTCTGCCCCTCCCCTGCTCATACTCTGTCTTTCTCAAAAATATATAAAACATTAAAAAAAATTTAAAAATGCTCTTAAATACCCTATCTACAGTGAAAGAAGTGTGTAGTGACAAAATGATGAGTTTTGGAATGAGTTTTGTGTTAAAGTACACCTCCCTCGCTTTTCTACTTTATAAAACAAAACAATACTAACTCACGTGGTTGTTGTAAAGTCTAAATGAGAAGATGCATATAAAGCACTCACCATACAGTGGGCACTCTCTAATTAGCTAAGAAGAGAACTTCTTGATCAAGCATAAAATGAATAACTTTAAAACCTTTGAGATTTTTCAAACTTCCTGAGTTTAAAAACAAGTAAATGCAACTTTTAAAGGCGAATTACATTTATTGGCATAATCATTGATTTATACGTAGGCGGTTAATAACACCCAACACAAATGTAGTGTTTAGGAATTGACCATTACTTTGAAAGATTATTAAACTTACTTTGAGTATCTTTAAATTAAAGCACTTTTTGAGTAGGCCACATATTGAATAATTTGTAACAAAGTCATACCAAAAACTGATGTTTGAAATAACTAAATCATGTCCAGTTATCAATTTAATAAATTAGGTACTTTATGTAAGTGTACATTGGAATGTCTATGCAGGGGGATGTGTAGTTAAACCAGTGTTCATGCCAAATCTGCCATTCACTCATGTATTAAGCTATAAATTAAAAAAAATATTTTGTAATTGAAATATGTATATTACCCAATTTTTGTTTATTAGAAAACAACTGACATATAATATTTACTAACTACTGAAAAAATAGCAAACCCCACTTTGAATACCTAGACACCTTCTCATTGGCTGGCACCATCTGTGACAAATTCTGAACTGTACTGTTTACAGACACACAGCTGCAGCCTGAATTGGCACCAAAACCAAGTATTGACGCTGTGCTCTTTGCAGCCCTGGCCCCGTCTAATTCCTGTAGAAAGGAGGAGATAGGAGAAGAGGTTGCAAATACAAGAGTGATGAGAATAATTGATAGTTTACCTTTCTTCTATCTTAAACAAACAAACAAACAAACAACCCTCCGTCTGTCTTGAGACTCCTTTAACTACCATCCTTTCTCACCATCCACATTTAGGGCTTCAACTACATAATTGGCTCCCTAACTCACATTTTTATTCTAGATCTCACTCCCAAGCTCCGTATCTGTAGTTGGGTATTTAATGTCTACCTGATGCTTTTATTTTTTTTATTTTTTATTTTTTTTTATTTTTTATTTCTAGGATAGAGAGAGACAGCGTGAACAGGGGAGGGTCAGAGAGAGGAGTCACAGACTGAAACAGGCTCCAGGCTCTGAGCTGGCAGTCAGCACAGAGCCTGACGCGGCCCGAACCCACGAACCGCGAGATCATGACCTAAGTGAAAGTTGGACGCTTAACCGACTAATCCACCCAGGCGCCCCTACCTGATGCTTTTATAAGTTAGCTTGACAGTTTATAGAATATACATCTAAAAAATAAATGTTAACTGTGGGCAGCTCAGCGGTTTCACACGGATTTTTAAATGCCAGGTGACATTGTGGAATGTTGCAAAGTTAAAGCAGTGAATTATCCCAGAAAAGACTAATTGTATTTCTATTAGAAAATATTCTTTCATGGAGAGTGCCTGTTGAAGTAGTATGATTAGCTGCTATTACAGTGGTTAAACAGACGATCAATTGAGGGAGAATAAAGGATACCTACCAAGACATGAAAGGCATTGTTAGCACAGGAGTGAGTGAAGCACCAAGGATGAAGCATTTATGCAGCATTCACTGCTTTTTCTGTCTTCACACGTGCTCTGAATAAACTTCGGATGAGGTGGGGAACTTTTTCTTTTAATCAAAATGGCATACATACATAGTGTAAAAAGAGTTCTATAAGGCTTATCAATCACCATGGCATTTGTGTTCTTCAGGACTCACCAGAGGCAACCACTTTCAATTATTAAGTTATTTCTTCTGGTATTTACCTCAGTATTTATAAACAACATGCATTACTTATTTCCTCATTTTGAAAATTTTAGCTTTTAACCTATTTAATTCTTACTTTGGAAGAGAACACTACCTCTACCTTAGCACTTACGCCCTTCCATACACACTTCTTTCCCTTCCAACACAGATATCCCACAGTTTCTGGTTAACCCAAATTGTATGTCTACAGTACAATAAAAGTCTAGCAATGTAACATACTAACATTACATTTTTTTCTTGTATAATTGTGTGTTCTTTCTGTAGTTAATAATTGCCTTTTTAAGTTTGCTTTTTTTTTAAAAAAAAAATAGATCTATTATTTTTTTGTCCCCAACTTTCCTGGCAGAAGTGTAAATCTTCTTTCTGTAAATTTGTATGCATCAAATAATCTATTACTTTAATTTTGTTTTCTTGGCAGTATTCTTCCTGGAGCTTACTCCCCTCCTTCAGTGTGCATGAGATACAGTTTTATCCTTGTATGATTTCCCTCTATTGCTCTTCTGGAAATCCTTTTTCCTTTTCTTGTGTTGGATCCCTTGTTTCCTGGATCCCATGTTGTCCTCTTTCATGGTTAATTATATCCTTTGCTGGGACATATTTTCCAGTAATTTCCTATAAAAAATGCACAATAATTAATTTTGGAGACCTTGACTCTCTGAACATCTTTAATCTCACACTGAAGTGACAGTTTGGCTACATACAGAATTATAGGTAGGAAACAGTTTTCCTTCAGAAATTGAAAGCAATACTCCCTTGACTTCTAACTTCCACTGCTGGTGTTGAGAAGTCTGATGCCTTGATCCTTTTTAAGTGACCTGCTTTTGACATGGTTAATTTTTTTCTTCTCTGGAAACTTAAGATTTTTGCTTATCTCCAGTGTTTTGGGATTTCATAATGATGAAATAGGGAGTTGAATGTTTTGATGAAATAGGGGGTTGAATAGGGGATGAATCTTTTATAAACCATTGGGTTGGGTACTTGACAATTTCTTTCAAACTAGAAGAAACTCATGTACTTCAGTTCTGGGAAATTTTCTTGTATTTTTTTTTCTTTGATAATTTCTTCCCTTCCTTCCATTGTCTCTATTTTCTCCTCAGTCATATATGTGATTTAGGATTAATCTGACTGATTCTCCAGATTCCTTTTCTCAATCTCTCTCTCTCTCTCTCTGTGTATGTAAGTATGCATTTCTTTTTTCTTTCTGTGAGATTTCTTCAACATTATATTCCAAGTGTTTGTTTGAATTATTTATCTTAGCTGTCATATTTCTTATTTCCAAGAGTTCCTTTCCTCTCTCTTTTTAGAGTAGCTCTCCTAAGTAATGTTTTGTTTCTTGAGTTGTTGCTCTGATGCAACCTCTCAAGAGTCAATTTACAGTTTTCTTCTGTGGTAGGAAGGGAGGGATTGCCCAGCTGTGCTGGCAGAGAATAGCACCTAGAAGTCTAAGTATTATTTCCATAGAATTTCAAACAGTTCCTTTGTTTTCAATCCTAAGCGTTCCTTCAAAAGTAGTTGGTGCTTCCAGTTTCTGAGGCTTTCTAGAGTTCTACTGCATGAACTCTTTGGCTCTTAGCCGTCCATCCTACATATCTTCTTGGCTTTCCACTTTTTTGAATGTGTTGTCAGTTACCTCTTATCCATCAGCTTTTTATTCTCCAGAATTTTGTTGATAACTATTTTGTTGTCCTATTTCTAATTCTGCTTGCCATAAGAGTTTTCTTTTTATTACTTTTTGGCCATTTTGTATGTGCTCAATCTCCCATCTTTATTGGGATGGTCCTCTATACAGGATTTTTCTGTCTGTTGCCAACTTGCTTTGAGCTGGTTGTGCTTCCAAAAAAAAATCCAGCATGTTATATGCCATGTTTCCTTGATTCTGATTTACCATTGATTATAAAGTGCCCTTGGTTTAATGGCAAATTCTGATAAAAAAGCAACACTGTATTAAATGTATACATTGATTACAAGATACATAAGGTTTCAGTGTAAATCATACAGTAGTTTCATGTATTCATTTTCTCTAAAGAGGCCTCTCATTCTGAAAATAGATTTATAATTTCAATTTTTCTGGCTGAGATTGTATTAGATGTTAGAATTGGTAACTCTCTTCTCTGTACTTTCTTCCTTGGATATAATTCTACTTTTTTTCCATGCTCTGATAAAATTGTACTCGTTTTTCTCTTCCCATCCCTCTAGTCTCCACTAAGTTACCACCTCCTCAAGTGAATGCCTAGCACAATGCCTGGCCCAATTTGAGACATGGTAGATGCTTTGCAAATGTAGAGTGAACCAAACTAAATTTAATTAGAAGATGAAATGATACTTAGTGAAATGATAAAATAATCAGTATTTTTTTCTTTAATTGAAATTGGGGTCTCTTTTATAGATACTGAATATTCAGGAAAAGAAAACTAATGTTAATTGAACAGTGATCATTTGCCACATATTTTCAAATACATTATTCTGTTTACTCTTCAATAAGATAGAGTCCAGTCTGCAAAGCATGGGAAACATTTTTTTTTAATCCATGATTTGTTTGGGCTTTAAGGTAAAACATAATTGTAATCTAGAATCTTCCTTGTTTTATTCTGATTTTTAAATATTAGTTAATAATTTTCTACTCATTAGGGAATTATTAACATTGTAAGCCATGATGATGTATGCCTGTATTAAACATATTAAGGTGAAATTGATCCCTTCTCAGGGGAACTTGGTGATTAGTCAGTCTTAATTTCAGTAAGAAAAGGCTGTTCTTTCCTGAGTTACCTACTTTGGTTTTCCATTCAAGTGCTGAAACAAAATACTGAAAGTGTTATGTAAGTAATAGTGGTGTGAGAAACCATTAGTAAAGGTGAAAATGACCAATCAGGGAATAAAGAGTATGAGGAAGATCCAATCACAATATAAAAGGATTCACTGAAAAATTCTTATGAACTGGGAGCTTTTAGGGCTTGTTTACATTTCATGAAAAACTTGTCCTAGGATTGAGGAGCTTGTGAATTTAATGAGAGCCACTATCCAATAAGGGGAGTCAAAATAGAAATAAACCTTTGATATAATGCAGTAACTTAAAAAGATGACCTTAATTTATTTGACATTCAGCTGTAAAACATTAATAATTCATGTTGGAGCTTATTTTTGTATTATCTGTGAAGTTTGTTAAGTAAATACTGTGAAGATTTTTTAGTGCCTAAGAAATACCATTTTTAATCGGATGTTTTAGATACATCATTTTACTTACAAACTATTGATATACTAATTAAAAATAATCCTTAAATAGTCATTCAAGTAACTTCCTCCAAGGATTTTCCAAGCAAGATAAATTAAATTTGGCCAGAAAATAGGTTTCATCTGTATCTTTCACCATGGATTAATTATATCAGTCTAAACTGACACCTGTCTTAGGTGCTTAAACAGAAGCTTAACTAAAAGGCTCTATTTAGCATAGCATTTAGGCAGAGGGAGGTGGAGTAGAAAGAGCACTGTGCAGATAATCTGTGGACATGAATTCTAGCCCTAACTGTTTGTAACAAACTGACTTGTGCAAATTGATTTACCTCCCTAGACCTGTTTTCATATCTAAATTAAGAGATTCAGGGTCTATCAGAGTTGAATTGGGTTGGGGGAGGGGAAGCAAAAAGATTCCTTGGAGAAACTGCTATTCCCTGCCTAGAAAAATACTTTTATGCCCATGCAAACCATATGTATGCAGCCAAATACATGTTCAATTTAGTACACAATTCCAGAGGGTTACTGTGAGAATTAGATGAAATAATGAATATAAAATATTTTAAAAAGTTATACCATCTATACTTTCCAGCACTAGGAGTGTTCTTTTGCTTTTAAATTTTGATAAAAGCCATAGAAAAAGGGTTTTTTAAGTCTCTTTTGGGGGAAAAATTTTTAAAGTGTACAACTATCAAATTGCATGAGATATTCCACTTTTTATAAGAAGCCATTTCTTTCAACAGTTACTAGGGTTTGTTTTTTAGAGGAGGGGGTGGCAATCTGTCATCAAAGTGTTGACAAGTGAAATCTGACAAGGGTGAGGTGGTATAGCTGGAGGCCACTTCAAAAATTTTCACTGTCTTTTCTATTTGAAGAGAAAGGATCTCTATCATTTTTTTACATTCTTGCTCACTTGCAACAGTCTTTGATTTGTATGCTTTTTAAAAAAGTAAATCTAAATTGACAAATTATTTCATCAGTTAGCATTGGTTTAGATAAGAGCATTTCAGTGTTCTCTTGTCTTCAACTCAGCTCTTTAGGAATTATTCCTGAAATTCACTTTATTCTCTCCTCAGAGTCCCAATTTTTTCTGTCCACGTATAACATAAAACTATATTTGTATAATTGTAACATAGACTAAATTATGACGATTACTTTGCCAACATTTCTCTTTTCTTTCTTTTTTATTGTTGTGACTGAACTATATCCTAACAAGAATTAAGTCCATATTTTTGTAGGTAAGAAAGGTGGTTACATATATAAAGGAGATGGTAGGCAAAGATTATTTTATTGTGTTATTATTAATTTGTTTCTGAAGCATACCCTCCCTCCCCCATCTAAAGTGCCTGATATAGGCCATTGCAATTATTTTGCAAGGTCATTGGAAAAATGCACTTCAACTGGATACAAGTCTCTTTGGAATAATGGAAATTGTGTGCAGCAAAATATTGAAAATGAGCGTCAGCAAACAAGATGTTTGTATTAACAGGAACCTAGAAAATGGCTATGCAAAGGTCAACGCTGATCTTTAAATATTAGTGAAATTTAATTTGTTGCATGTAATGAGTAGAAAGAAGAGGAAACAGGCTACAATAAAGAAGCCATTGATAAATTGTCTAAATGTCAAAACTGCTTACAGTATGGAAAATGTTAAACTGACAAAATATATTTAACTAAATGAATTAAACAAGTTAAGCAATGCCCTAGGGAAATGTTTTCCGAATTTAAGTATAACCAGAGATTTATAAAGATTTTTATCACGATTTATATTGGGAAAGTGAAGGGACTCATACTTTTCTTTCTCGGCAAAGAATCTCCTCTAACCTCTTTTATTAAGAGTGATACACACTTTTCCTCGAACGTAAGAATCCGTTGTCTTTTGCTTCATCTAGAAATAGCATCATGTGACCATCTTTGAGCAGCCATGAAGACCACCGCTGGCCTAGGCATTTTGCACAGCACTTGCTGAATGGAGCTCAGAATCCTTTCTGTTAGGTTATGCTCAATTTTCAAAAAAATGTGAATCCTATATTCTCTTATTTTCTTCATGTACAAAGTTGATGAAAAAATTTCAAGGGCTAAATATGTCCAATTTGTACACTGAAGGATTCATGTTATTAATACACAATGAGATAACTCATTGGAAGGATGGGCAAAGATAGAAACAAGTAAGTTATAGAAGAAACAAAATCATTTAAAAATACATGGAAGGTGTTTGACCTCTTTAATAAATGGAAAAATGAAACTGAAAACTACAGGAATCCACTTTTCACCTACCAGATTGGCAAAAATGTAAAAGTTTGATAATTGTCTATGTTATCGAGGATATAGGGAACCAGATAGTCATGTTTTTGGTAGGAATGTAAATTGGCAGAGTCACCTCAGAGGCCATTTTGGCGTCACCTCTCAAAATGTAAGGTGTGCATGTATGTTTTCTTGGTATTATTTATAAGGCAAAAAGTAGAAACAGAATGTACATTGAGGAAATGGTTGAGTAAATTATGATCACTTTCCATTGACACATCTTACATCCATCTTAAATTGTACTAAAAAACAGTGAGGGATGTACTTCTGAATCCGGATGAAACTTTAAATTGTCTTCCTTGCTTCTCTGTCAGGTGTACAGTTTTTAAACTATCAGTGGCATTTCAAGTCTTCTGAAAACAGTGTGACAATATGTCTGTTGTCCATAGCAGCACAGTACAAGCAGCATCTAATAACAGTTTCCATCATAGAATGTTTTCAGATACTTGAATAAATCTAATCCTTAATTGAGAAAAATAACTCAAACGATGAGGTCAATCTGTGGATAGAGAATATCCATGCTGTGGTGTTCAGTGAAAAAAAGCAAATGGCATATATAGTAAAATATTATCTTTACAAAAACACAAAGCAAGTAAGTATGGGTATGGACATACTGTAAGTACATCAAGAAAATCTGGAAGGCCACATGCCGTACTGTGCAGTAGCTCCCTTCCCAGTGGAGTGGGCCATTGGGAGGGGGACATATTCATTTTAACATCAAATATTTCCATATTTGCATTTTTAAAAACAATAAGTGTGCATTACTATTGTAAATTTAAAAGTTTCTCTGTTTATTTTTTGTATACTTTTAGGTTGTCTAGGTTGTTTTAGAAATAAGGACTTTTTTCATTATTTAAAGTTTATTTATTAGAAGAATTTTTTTAATGTTTACTTCGGAGAGAGAGAGACAGAGACAGAGACAGCGGGAGTGGGGGAGGGGCAGAGAGAGAGAGGGAGACGATCCAAAGCATACTTGCTCCAAGCTCTGAGCCGTCAGCACACAGCCTGGCACGGGGCTCGAACTCATGGACTGCAACATCATGAGCTGAGCTGAAGTCGGATGCTTAACTGACTGAGCCACCCAAGAGCCCTTAAAGTTTATTTATTTATTTTGAGAGAGAGAACATGAGCAGGGAATAGGTGGAGAGAGAAGGAGAGAGAGAATTTCACGTTCCACAGTGACAGCGTGAAGCCTGACGTGGGCTCAATTTCACAAACTATGAGATCAAGACCTGAGCCAAAATCAAGAGTCTGACACTTAACCAACTGAGCTACCCAGGTACCCCTTAGACTGTTTTTAACGCACTGCTTTGTGTTTTTGTATTTTGCTTTTACCACATCATTGCTTAGTGTTATTTATTAAATCTAAAATTTCATAAGTTAAAGTATTACCTTTTAGCATTTATTGAATACTTGCAATGGTTGATTATTAGCAAATAAATATGTCCTGAATATTTATACTTAATATTTAGGTTGAAAAAGTGTTCTAGACTTCTGAGCTCATCAAATCTTTATATACTATGAAAAAACACTTATGATATATAGAAAAGATCTAGATCCATAAAAATAATTTAATAATAATAATTGAATGTAAATGTCACTGAGGGAGCTAGAATATTTATGTGATAACTGCTGTTTGAATGAAATTAAAGGATAAGGTTTTCAGTATTAATAGGCAATTAGTTATGCAATACCAACTAGTAATGCTTAGTGCTTTTCATCTTCAAAGCGTTATACAACATTAATTAATACTTACAACATTATTGCAAATGTAGGTCAATATCATTATCCTTATTTTTGCAAGTAGGGAAATTGAGGCAGAGAAGTTAAATGGTTTGGGGTAAGTTTGTCATAGCTAGATTAGAATTGAGGCATTTTTGGCTCACAGCCCAGCATTCAGAGCAGGAGAACCACACCTTCCTTAGGAGACTTAATCTCTGTGCCCTTGATAAAACATTACTTCTCATTAAACTATATTGAGGTCATTTCTACATTGAAATTCAGAAACAAGTTTGATCACTATATAGCCACTTAAAATAAAACACTATACTATTTTTTTCTTTTCTTGTTTTCCTGACACTGTCTTTTTCTCTGCCCTCCCTCCCTCCCTTCCATGTTTATTTAGTTTTAGAGACAGAGTATGAGTAGGGGAGAGGCAGAGAGAGGGAGGCACAGAATCCAAAGCAGGCTCAAGGCTCTGAGCTGTCAGCGCAGACCCTGACGCAGGGCTCAAACCCACCATCCAAGAGATCATGACCTAAGCCAAAGTTGGACACCCAGCTGACTGAGCCAGCCAGGTGTCTCTCTATCTCTCTCTCTCTTTTGACACTATACTATCTTAATTTCTTTTTCATCATCTTCTTGTTGGAGAATTGCCAAAATACCTACCCTTGACTTTGTTTTGTTCTGGGATCTTACTCAGTGGTTTTTAGGTTTCTCTTTAGATAATCCCAAAATAGTTTTTGTTACAGTCAGGCCCCTTTTCTGTATTTGTATCTACCAGTTAGACATAGCCACATCTACTTTTATACCTTAAATTCCCACAGTGTCAAAAATTCGCTTACCTACATTGGGAAAACTTGCTCCTTTTCTAGACTAACCTGTTTCTGTGTATGTTAATCCAAATCATGCTCTCGAAACTAGAATAAACCAAGTGGGAACAGGTCTGTGTAAGGGGTTCTTACAAATTGGGTGTGGCTAAGAAAAATGATATTTGTGAGTCCTTCACAGAGTGAAGACGCTGAATCACAGTGTAAGGAAGAAAGATAGAGTTAGAAACTGAGCGGCAAGGGAAAAGTAAGCAGGAAACTGAGTAGCCAGGTCAGTAGCTGGGAGGATTGAGGTGTGTGGCTTGAGTAGTTGAGGTAGTCATGAGCAGAATGTTCTGGTTCCCTTTTATCTGGCACATGATGATAGAGACATGCCTGCTCAGTGGAGCCTTGCTTAAGGCAAGGGCCACTGTCTGTGCAGTAACCAGATCGCTGTTCATTGGTGGTTACTCCAGATTCTTCCTTCTTTCTCACTTTTTACAGTTCATTAGTCCCCATAGGCTATTGACTCTTCAAAAAATCACTTGAATCTGTTTTTTTTTTTTAAATTTTTATGTTTTTTTAAATTTATTTTTGAGAGACAGAAACACAGTGAGCGGGGGAGGGTCAGAGAGAGAAAAAGATACAGAATCCGAAGCCAGCTCTAGGCTCTGAGCTAGCTGTCAGCACAGAGCCCGACGCGGGGCTTGAACCCATGAACCGTGTGATCATCACCTGAGCTGAAATTGGAAGCTCAACCGACTGAGCCACCCAGGCGCCCCAAATCTGTTTGTTTTTTTCAATGCTCCGTTCCAGCTGCCACCATCCCAAATCAAGTTCTTGTTGCTGAATATTAGTTTTGTTTCTTTTATTGTATTACTTTCCTAGCAGGTCACTTGTATCCTCTTCCTGTACTCCATCAGTATTCTTACCTACACAGTTCGTCTTCCAACAACAATTCTGATCTTTGATTACTTTTTCTAAAATACCTTACCCGATCAGAGCTAATTCCTCATTAGCTACCTAGCAGATGTGAAGTCCTGATGGCTAAGTGTGGCATTCAGACTTCTTTAGTGAGGCCCTGATTTATGTCTTCTATTTGTACCAAAATGTTTTATTATTCCTCAAATAAGACTTGCAGCTTATAGTTGTGTATACTGTTCCCTCATTTTTATTTCTCTCCCTCTGTCAAATCTAACAATCCTCAGGGCACTTGGGTGGCTCAGTCAGTTAAACTTCCACCTTTCCCTCAGGTCATGATCTCATGGTTCGTTCGTTCCAGCCCCACATCGGGCTCTACCCTGATGATGTGGAGTCTGCTTGTGATTCATTCTCTCTCCCTTTCTCTCAGCCCCTCCCCCCTTCAAAATAAATAAATAAACTTAAAATCCAACAATCCTCAAATGCCCTTTTACTTTATTATCAAACTAGAGTATCTGCAGAAACACTGCTAGCCCTTTGTTGCTAGATTGGCACTTACCATAAACTTCATACTGTTTTTTTGGTTATTTTATCTGCTACACTAGATACTATTTGATAGTAGAGAGTCTACTTTGTTATTCTTCGTAATTGGACTCAGTAAAATGTCATATACCTAAAGCGCTCAAAATATTGGTGACATTAAATTAATATTATTTAATTGATAATTAATATAATTAATATCATAGGACTCTCTGAGGTACAAATGACCTGGCCTAATGCTCTGGTCTTTTGTTGCAGTAGGTGTAATCCAAGCTTGAGATCTCTTTAAGACTCCTCTGCCCTTTTACACAAATGTTATCATTGCTTGTTTGGCTTAGTGTTAAATATTTCAAAATACTTTTAAAAATCTTAATTTCTGATAATGTGACATTAATTAATTATGGTTATGCATGTGCTTAACAGGTATTATTAATGATTCTATGTGGGTGGCCTTGACAAGAGATTATGAGAGAACACACTGAGTTTTAAGTAATTTGAAAGTTGCTTAATGATACAGTTAACCAGTGGTTTACCTTAAATTTATGCTTTTTAGTTGTCTTTATTTTTGTACATTTTGAATTGGTGAATATTCTTGAGAAACTCTATTGGTAATAAATAGCAAGTATACACTCTAAGTTTATGCCCAAAAAAGATTCCCTTATCTTAGGCTCTCTGAGATATTGTGCTGGTACACATTTATTTTAAATATCTTGTTGGTGCCAAGTATGATTTATCTTTGTTCAACTAGAGCAATGTCTTCTATTTGTTAGTTCTTTCCTTTCGCATCATGTTTTACATTAGGGTTTTATTGGCACTCTAGCTTACTGTTCTTCCCAAAGCAGTCAGAATAGATGACTTCAGAAACCAGGGAAGACAAGTATTTTGCAGATTTATTTAGTGGCAAGTAATCTGTACCTCTAAAACAGATTTTTTTTTTTCAGAAGAAAATTATCAAAAGTAAAGCAAGTTGCAGGGTTTTTAACACAACCATTTTTTATTTTCCATGTTACTTTCTTAAAATTTAGTCTATATGGTAGCAGTTTTCTTTAGGCAAATAAATATTGATTTAATATAATGTAACCGGTTTTGGAGGAAAGGCTTTAAACTTTTTTTAAAAATGTAAGTAAAAAGTAAGAAGGCTCTCTGCGATCCTTTCATCATTCTGTCCTCAAAATTTGATGTCATAGGGGTACTTGGGTGGCTCAGTTGGTTAAGTGTTCAACTCTTGATCTTTGTTCAGGACATGATCTCGTGGCTTGTGAGATTGAGCCCCACATTGGGCTCTGAGCTGTCAGAGCAGTACCTGCTTGGGATTCTCTCGCTTTGTCTCTGCTCCTCCCCTACTCACTTGTGTGCAGTATAAATAAATGAATGAATGGATGAATTAGTAAATATTTGGACTGTCAGATTCTGCCCCTCCAGGAGAACAGTCATCTAGGTTTAGGTTAACATTAATTTAAATCGTGCTGCTTATTCTCTCATGCAGATTGCAAATTCAGGTTCAGGATGGCCTTCTGAGACATCTGGGACAGTCACCAACTATCTTACAAAATTAAAGTAAGCAGAAAATTGTAGAAACTTAGAAGTTATTTTAACATAAAAATTATGGGCATTTTGTTGTTGTAGAGGTTTTTTCCTTTTCTGTTCTTTTCATTTGGATTGTTCTTTGCTATATTTTTTTATAAAATCATTTTTTTGTATATCCCCTTAAATGGATACTTCTGTTTTAGCTCTAAGTTGTTCATTGGATTTTTTTCTCAGAGAAACGCACAAGGGCACTGAGTAGGGAGAGCACTTCTGATCTAACTTTTTAACTTTTTAAGGCACTCCCTATTTCTCTCCCTTTTTAATCTCTGCTCACACCCCAATCCAACAATGTAGAATCCATCATTCTTCTGAAATTCTTTTCTTACCTCCTTCAAAACAACTATTTATGGACTAATACAGTATTTGAATAATACAAGCTCAGTCTTGACTACTTCCTCCAGGCAGATTTTTCAAATGAGGAAGTTATCAGCATTCTTTTTAACTGGTGCATTCTTGAGTAAGATGCAAGACGTTTAAAGGTCTGCATCTTTTAAAGAACCTGCACAGTGTAAAGATGGCAAGACATTTTGAGGACTAATATGAATAATGACTTGATCCCCTCTCACTATGCCCATGTAGTTATTATTGTAGATTTTTATAAACTTGTTTTATTTACTCCATTAATTCTCTTTAGTTTTATATGGTCTTACCAGCAGATAGTCAAAGTGCAGGGGAAAAGAAAGATAAATAACCTATGTTTGACGATCTTTGGCCCACCTGCTGCAGTATGACCTCTGCAAAGCCTCCTTAATTATATGTGTTTGGGGAGTGTGCAGCGGTTGTCACATGTGCTCATAAACAAGTACAGTCATTTACTAATGGACATGGGCTATTTTTTTTTAAAGACTTTATTTTTTTATTTTTATTTATTTCTAGGAGAGAGAGAGACAGCGTGAACAGGGGAGGGTCAGAGAGAGAGGGAGATACAGACTCCGAAATAGGCTCCAGGCTCTGAGCTGGCAGTCAGCACAGAGCCCGACGCGCGGGGCTCGAACCCACGAACTGCGAGATCATGACCTAAGCGAAAGTCAGACGCTCAACCGACTAAGCCACCCAGGCGCCCCTGACATGGGCTGTTTTCTTCTCACTTGCCTCACCCAACTATTTCTAGACTTGTTCCATCAACTGATTATTGCTGCTGTTTCTCCAGGTAGTATGGATTACTCCTTGGCCATCATGTCTACTTTTGTTGGGTGTGGATCCCATTTTGTCTGGATTCCACACTCTTACCGAGTATGTTCATCCAAATAGCTGCCAGTCCTGCTTATTTTCTGCTGGGTATCATCCCCTACAGCTACTTCATTACCCTTATACCAGATGTTCCCTATGGGGGCCATAAAGGGGTCCTTTGTTTTTATTTATTTATTAATTAATTTCTTGTAATTTTTTTGAGAGAGAGAGCATATGTGTGTTCACATGTGCACACTTATGAGCAGGGAATGGGTGGGATGGGGGGGAGAAAGAGAGAGAGAGAGAGAGAGAGAGAGAGATCTTAAGCAGGTTCCATGCCCAGTGCAGAGCCCAGTACAAGGCTAGATCTCACAACTGTGAGATCATGACCTGAGCTGAAATCAAGAGTCAATTGTTTAACCTACTGAGGCATCCAGGCACCCCCAAATGGGTCCTTTTATAAAGTAGAATGCCCATCTCTCCCTCTGCCCAGTGTTTTTTAGTGGAAAATAGTATCAGTACAAACTGATATTATTTGTGTACAGAACATTTTGAGAGATGGGGCATCTTTCTCAGTTTTCCCACTCCATTGGGACTCTCTTCCAGGTAAATCAGTTGGTGCTGACCTACCTGGAAGACAAGTCCCGATCATAGGCTCAAACCTGTACTATTCTCAGAACTCCTCCTTATGTCCAAATTCAAAGGGTCACAGGCTTTGTTTGCATTTGACATTTGAAGCTCTCCATGGACCTCATTTTGCTTGTTCTCCCCCAACTCTGTAATTTCTGAGTCCTGTAGGACTTTCAAACTCAGTAAAAATATGGACAGTGGATCTATTGGTTGTCAAGTTAAAAGCATTCCTGCCTCTTCTAAATAGCCATTGTGAATTACAAGGAAAATTATTCTTTACTCTCCATTTATGTTATCAGGAGAAAGTTTTGACAAATTGTTTATTATTGAATTGATTTAAATTGGAAAAAAAAAAACCCAGAGTTTCTAGTGCAGTCTTCTTTTGAAATGTAAGTAAAGGTGTGGCCCTTTTGGCTTTAGCTGTAAAACTTTATTTATATTTAATTTGAATAATAAAACTTTTATGTATCTAGAAATAGCTAAACTTCAGCCTTGTCTTCTTAAAAATGTTTTTAAAATGCTTAAATACTAAATAATTCTAAATATACTCAG
Source organism: Proteles cristata cristata (assembly GCA_017311185.1). NCBI lineage: Eukaryota > Metazoa > Chordata > Mammalia > Carnivora > Hyaenidae > Proteles > Proteles cristata. The sequence continues at coordinate 1,131,331 of JAESUZ010002979.1, forward strand.
AGCCTTAAAAATCAAACAAGTTACTGAAAATTCAAATATATATTTTCATATTATCACATTTCACAATGAGATGACATACTACATTTAGGAAGAATGTATTTTTCTTTTTTCTAGAATTTATTTCTGGATGGTTAACCAAGGGTACATTAAAATATGTTTATTCTAATGGGCCATATTTCAAATATCAGTAGTGTCAAATGATTCTATTATTTTTCTAAGGGATCTTGGTTTTATTGACAATGAAAGATAATTAATTGGTATCTCTTTTTAATTATTTTTAAAACAGGACGGAGATTTCTTCTGCCTTCAGATGTCTTTCTGCTTGACTGAACTGCACCTGTGGTCTTTAAAGAATACCTTACACATTGGGGGTAAATGAGTCTGGGTTATTTAAATAATTTTCAAATATAAGCTGCAATGTTATAAGTAAGTACTAGTAAAGGTTAGAGCTTGGATTCTCCTGCTAGAGTTGCATTATTTTTTTATACTTAATGAAAAAATGAACTAATGAAAGATAATTCTTTTTAGTTACTCTGAATAAGTTATTTTTTCAATTTGAGTTAGATTTTCTGTTGCAAAAATTATATTGGTCTAATATTTGTTTCCGTTTAGAAGACATCTATGTTCAATTCTTTCCTGGGATTGTTCCTAATGACTGATTTATATTCATAAATATTTGTAGGCTAGCTAATGGTAAAGGTATTTCTATTTGATATTAAGATAGTATTTCAGTGGTGCCTAAGTGGCTCAGTCGGTTAAGCATCTGACTCTGATCTCAGCTCAGTTGTTGACCTCAAGGTCACGAGTTCAAGCCCTGTGTTGGGCTGTGCACTGGACATGAAGCCTACTTAAAAAAAAAAAAAAAAGTAGTATTTCAAACACACAGCTAAGGTGTACAATTAATTATATTTATGCTCTTTGGATTTCTTTGCTCTACACTCCCAGCACTGAGCCTGACACGGGTCTGACATGGGGCTCAACCCAGAAACCTATGAGATGGTGACCTGATTCAAAATCAAGAGTCTGATGCTTAACTGACTGAGCTACCCAGGTGCCCCCAAAGAGAAGATTTTTTAAAAGATAATTCCTAACAATACGTACTTTATCCCTAATACTAATAAGACTTGTTAAAACATACATTACTCCTGACTTTCATCCTTTAAATTTTTATTTATTTTTTTACTTTTGTGAACTTGACAGTTTTGAAGATTTTATGCCAATTATTTTGTAAGCAGTCCTTATATTTGGATATGTTTGAAGTTTCTTCACAAATCTGAAGTTTCAGATTATATATGTTTGATGATAATCCCAGAAGAGATGCTGTGTTTTCAGCACATCCTAATTGGGTGGTATACAATTTCAATTTTTGTCTTTATTGATAATGTTCATGACCAGTTGACTAAGATTGTGTCTGGTAGTTTTCTCCATTGCAAAGTTACTTTTCTTTTGGAATTAATTAGTATTTCATAGGGAGATATTTTGAGATTATGTAAATGTCCTGTTCCTTATTAAACTTAAAGTATATTATTTATCTTATCCCTGTGGACTCAGGTTTCCTATTCAGTGGTTTTAATCCATTACTATCATTATTTATTTTGATATTTACTTTGTTTCTGATGTGACCAGTGGGACCCCTCTCAAGCTGAGTCTGTCTCTTTGTGACAAGTCCCTATCAGTATTTAAACATTTCCATTCTTTCTGGCAAAACAGATCTTTTGGGATATTTAATATACTTTCCCTTCCCTACACACTGGAGTCAGTTACTTCTGTAAATAGTTTGGTTCCTTTTAGAGGAGAGTGGTATCTAGACGTCAGTGGTGCTTTAGGTATGCTTATTGCTATTGGAGTGTCATTTTTCCCAGGCTTTCAGTGGGCAGAGCGTAGGGTCTGTATGTTTGTATGTACATATATTTATAGCTATATTCATTTTTTAAATCTATCTCTATATATTGAAAACCAATTCTATTCTACCAACACAGGGTTTATTCTAATTTTCTCCCTTTCTTTATTTGTATTTCTCTTCTCAGACAGTGAGAAACTTGGGGGTCTCCTATCTTTTACTTATTTAATCACCTTGTATGCACGCAGTCTTCTGTCTCAGTGACCATTTCCCCCCTCTATGGATGCCCTTATTTCATGTAGGTTCTGACATACCATGTTGGACTACTCCCGTATGTGGATGTCTTCCGCACTTTGACACCCACATTGCCCCATGTGAATGTCCTTCTCACCCACCTGTGGTTCTGATACAGTGTCAGCATGACTCTCTGAATGGACATCTTCCTCATCCAGCTTAGGCTCTGATTGGGTTTTGACAGCCCACTCTGGGTCAGATGCAATAGATCAGAATTCGGGGTTCTTGGGGTACCTGGCTGGCTCAGTTAGAAGAGCATGTGCACTTGATCTTGGGGTCATGAACTCAAGCCACATACTGGCTATAGAGATTAAAAAAAAAAAAAAAAAACTTAAAAAAAAGAATTCAGGGGCCTTTATGGTCTTCATATTTCTGTTCTAGAGTTTTAATATTTGGCTGCATCTAATGATGGAATATTATACTAGGGCACATTGCCCATGTATATAATGCTTATGGTTCTTAGATTTAAAAACAAACAACCCCACCTTGTTATTGAAAGTATAACATATATATTGAAAAGTATAAAGATCATAAGGGTATATTTTTGAACTATCAAAAAATGAACATGTCCATAAAATCATTCAAGAAATAAAATATTAGCAGTTTCTTAGGAGTCCTACTTATAACCTTTCCCAGTCACCCCTTAGTAAATATTTTTAATCTAACCAATAGAAGTAAACTGCATTCTTTAAAATTATATGTCTCAGTGCACATGGTTGGCTCAGTCATAAGAGCAGTGACTCTTGATCTCAGGGTTGTAAGTTCGAGCCCCATGTTGGGTGTAGAGATTACTTAAAAATAAAATCTTAAAGGGGCACCTGGGTGGCTCAGTCGGTTCAGCGTCCGACTTTGGTTCAGGTCATGATCTCACGGTTCGTGGGTTCGAGCCCCATGTCGGGCCCTGTGCTGACAGCTAGCTCAGACACTAGAGCATGTTTCGGATTCTGTGTCTCCCTCTCTGACCCTCTTCTGTACATGCTCTCTGTCTCTCTCTCAGAAATAAATAAAACAAAATAAATAAATAAATAAAAATAAAATCTTAAAAATTATATGTCCCAATTAATGGCATGGTGAATAGAATGGAGCTTTAATAAGTACACAGAATTGAATATTTTTAACAACTCTATTTAAAAAGTTAATTATAGCTATAATACATCTATTCAAAGTTTCGAGAAAGTTTGGAGCAGTCAGTCACTAGGGGGCAGCCTGTACTGCTTCCACTTCTTCAGAAACAGTTGCATTCTTTTGTTAGTAACTAGAATTATTTTGCATGAAAGGAAACAAATGTTAATTCAAAGAAAAAATATTTCACTATTCATATATAGGAATAAAACGGACACAGTTATTTTGTTTTCCTGTAATTCAGTTGCAAAGACAGAGTCCTTGGTTAAATCACTCTAAACATCGAGGAAGCCTTGCTTTGCTTTTTAGTCCTAGGAGAACATCTGAATTTGAATGGGTTTGGAAGGTTTTTTGAGTCTAAACAAGCTTCAGATAACTTGCCCTTGCTTTCCTCTAATTTTCTTTTTCTCCTACAAATTTCCCTGAAGCACTGTACTGGAATCAAGATAACTGGAGAAAAGCAAGCAACAACTCAGAATCCGACAGTTGAGGCATTTCCATCCACTAGTTTCATTTGGCGTTGCTTAGTGGCAATTCCTTTTGGTAACACCTGTGAAAAATATCAGGAAGTGTGAAAGAGAAAAGTTGGTCTTACTTGATTTCAGTTTTTTTACTGCTCTTTTCCTCATTCCCTTCTAGTTTTGTGTAAATCTTTTCTAATTAGATTGATAAACCTTCTAGTTCTTGCATATCCCTAGAATAGATGAACTCTCGTCCATATACTCTTGATCTTATTTATATTATTTCTAATAACATGAAAAGATTCTTTATGTCCTCCTCCCTGCCTACCCACTCCCAACCCAATCCTGACATATATATATATATAGTATGGTTTGGCATCTTTATTTCCCAGAACGTTTTACTATAATCTAATGTTATTTCTTTTTTTCTATAGATAGAGACATAGGGATCTACCAGTATTATGACAAGAAAGACCCACCAGGTAAAGTATCTATTCTACTCAACTAATCTTTATAAATGAAATATTTTTCTAAATGGTAAAAAACTGACCATTAAAACCCCCCTTTTTGTGCTTTATATAAATTCTAAATTAAAAAAAAAAGTCATTTCAGTTCTTTAGAAACATGCTGAGGTTGATATCTGTTCTATATAAAATAAAGCAATATTGAGAAAGTGCTGTAGAAGAACATGAAAATGTTCATTTTATTGCCGATCTGACTGATAACTGGACAGTCTATTCACGTTTATTTATCAGTGTCCCAGTAGAGGGCATTGTTAATGCGTGGGTCCCACTGGTGCTGGCCTCCCGGATCCTCACCTGATATCTGAAATAGGCATTTCTGAGTGAATGATCAATTTTCTTTATCTGATTAATCCTGTTAATCCCAGAAGTTTCATGATGGGCCAAAAGGTCTTTCTAGCTAGTTACTTCCTGTTTGGGTCTCTGTGGAAGTGGGGCTGGTGTGGGCATCCTGTGTGCTCAGCTTGGTGGTTAATAGGCTAGCTTCATGGTTCTGATGACAGACTGAAGCAGCTTCTGTTCTCGACTCCGTTGCAGTTCTCTTCCCTATCTGATGAGATTGTGAGCTCAGGATATTGGCCCACCTGTTGTGCTATGTAAGCCTTTGCACTACAAGTTTAGGAAATACCTCTGTGAAATGAAAACATCCACATTATGGCATTTTCTTCAACTGCCTTTTAAAAAATGTATACATACTCATTAATCTCAACAGTGTACATGGTATATACATTATATATATGCATTTAAAAGTACAAAGTATTAAAATAATTTCCACTTGTATTTTCTTTTTTCCTTCTCTCTTCTGCCAAAGTATCAGTGACAGAGCGTGGTAACTTAGAAGAAAAGCAGAAGCTGGCAGAATGTAAGCTGACTTTATATTTTTTGGAATTATTATAAAACTGGAATTTTAATATCCCTGAAGATTCAGTCTTAAAAAATATTTTAAGCTTTCTGTACAAGTAGGAAATGTTATTCCTTCCAAATTTCTTATGATTATAAATTCCCATTGTTTAGGTGTATAAACATGATGAGAGTTATGTTTCTTAGACATTTCTAATTCAGACCATTGAAATCTCTGTCCAGTTTTGATAAGATCTATGCTTGTGTAAACATAAAGTTTCTTAATGAACCATATTTATATCATTTAATATATTTAAAATAAGTATATCATATTTAAATTCTGATAACATTTTCTTATACATACAATGCCTAAATGATTAATATGTTTTATGCATTTTAAGAAAATAAAATTTGTTAAAAAGAAAAGAAAGAAACTTTTCTTAGTTGGTTAGTATTAGCACTTTATTCTTTCTAGTCTTATCTGTTCTCAGGTATTATAAATATGTTATATATGTAATTTGGCTACAATAAAATATGGTTTTGATGATTGAAATGAAATATAATTTAACTTTTATATGGAATACAGGTAGAGCTAAAAATCCTACTTGTTCCCATGTTTTAATGGTCAAGCTGACATTTAATTTTTTTTTAATTATTTTTTTATTTTTTTATTTATTTCTAGGAGAGAGAGAGAGACAGCGTGAACAGGGGAGGGTCAGAGAGAGAGGGAGTGACAGACTCTGAAACAGGCTCCAGGCTCCGAGCTGGCAGTCAGCACAGAGTCCGACGCGGGGCTCGAACCCACGAACCGCGAGATCGTGACCTGAGCGAAAGTCGGACGCTTAACCGACTAAGCCACCCAGGCGCCCCTGACATTTAATTTTTTTAAATGCTATATTAGTAGCTGCAACATCAATTTAAAACCTTGTACATATGCTCTATACATCATACATTATGTTTTTGAATGAAATTAAATTTCCTGAAATACATAGTAATTCTGTAAAATTTAAATGACTATGTATAGTATATACACTATATATTATATGAGTATGCATATAGAACATATGCATATATGTATAACTCGTACTTAGAATTATTATTTAGGAGAATTCGAAGACGAATTTATTGGGGCACCTGGGTGGCTTAGTCGGTTAAGCGTCCGACTTTCGCTTAGGTCACGATCTCGCGGTTCATGGGTTCAAGCCCCGTCGGGCTCTGTGCTGACTGCCAGCTCAGAGCCTGGAGCCTGTTTCAGTCTGTGACTCCCTTTCTCTCTGACCCTCCCCCGCTCACGCTGTCTCTCTCTCTCTCTCTCCTAGAAATAAATAAAACATTAAAAAAAAAAAAAAAGACGAATTTATTTTCCTCATAAAACATATCATTATAAGGAATTTAACATGTTCTTTTAAATAAACTATGTTTAGTTTGTCTTAGGCTAACATTGAGTTTCTACTGAAAAATATTTTTATCTTTTAAAAGCATTTAAAGCAAAAAAAGAGCTTATCATTACTGAATTGTGGTATAGATTTTAAAGAGGATCATTTTAAATAAAAAAGTGTTAATAGATGATGTTTACATTAAAATTTATATTTTGTGCATCATGATTTGTATCATCTTTCTTTCCTTAGTATATTCATTCATTCATAAGAATTTTTAGGTTTGAGAAGGCTACTTGAAATTTCTTTTAGATTGAACTTTAATTATTTATGTGAAAAGTTACTTCTCTGGTAAAGCGTTGGTCATTTACAGTTAGGTACTAGATTCACAGGATGAGGAAACTTTCCCAGGGATTCTATGAGCCGTGTTGGTTGTCATCATAAAATTATGATCACCGAGATTGTTTTGTGGTAAAAATCCTGTTCCTATGACAAAGCCTTTCAAAAGGCTGTTATTTGATGATGGAAATGAAGCCCACTTCCTCTCAATTAAGGAGGTGTTTTAATTTAATCCTCCCAAGGAACACTGCTAAGCAGTGTTTCCTTTTTAAATCATGTTTAACTAACTGTAGTACATGTTTCATTTGCCAGCACGAGATTATCCGTGGACACTCAAAAATAGACGCCCAGAAAAACTTCGAGACTCACTCAAGGAGTTGGAGGTATCCTTCCCAAAGTTTCAAAAATGGCAACAAACAAATCTGTTTTAAAACATCTTTCAACAGCTTTAATTTTCATAAAGGATCAACTCTCCTAGTGATGATAGCTTTGCTTTTGTCTAGTGAGGAGTTCCAAAACAGTTCCATCTTTGTGTGGCATGCTTATCTTTGTTTTGTTTTGGTTGTGGTTTTTTTGTTTTTGTTTTGTTTTGGTTTGGTTTTTTTCGCTTGCAAATCAGAAACACTAACTGATAACAGCAGTGTGTATAGCCAACTACACTCTCTCTTTCTGTTTCCTTCAGGAGCTGATGCAAAACAGTCACTGTGTGCTGAGCAAATGGAAGAACAAATATGTCTGTCAGGTAAAATGGTTTAACATGATTTTGCAGTGTTTAACCAGTGGAGTTGAAAACTATTCAGTAATTGGTATTCTTGTGTTATGATAGGTAATGGACAAAAAGTTTTTAAAAGCAGATATTTCATAGTTTGAATTCTAGTCATTCTAGAACTAACATTAGACAGATTGACACAGGCCACCAGGCTGCCTCATTAATCATTATAGTTGTACTGACACTATAAATGCTAATAAAAATCTTTTCAGATAGTATTTTTTGTTTGGATTTGTCTGAATGTTGTATTAGATGTTTACTGGCCTGGATTTAATCATATTTTTGAATGAAGATGAAACCATAGGGCAGAGGTTTTGGCATACCACTCTAGCCAACATTTTAAAGTACAATGCTAATGGAATCAACAAGTGGACTAGAGTTAGACCTAACATAACAAGACATTTGCTTTTATTTTTTGAACCCTTTAAGTTGTGCTGTGTAATATCATAGCTACCAGTCAGTCACCTGTGGCTGTTTAAAATAAATTTAAACTAATTAGAATTAAATTAGAGTTGCATACCCATATTTTAAGTGCTCAGTAGCCACATGTTATCATATGGACAATATAGATACAGAATATTTCCATTACAGAAAGTTCTGTTAGCACAGTTGGGGCCTAGACAATAGGAGCTACATCTTGAATGGGTCTAGATTCAGGACATAATAATTAGTGGCGATTGATCACAAAATAATGGACAAATTCCTCAGCTTTGTTTATAGACTTAAGATACACTGGTTGCATGGAAAAATCGGACTTGTTTACGATTAAAAGAATCATTAGTCATATTCTAATCATACAGGTAATTGAAATTACATGAGTTTTACTAATAATTATAACTTTGATGGAATTGAATATCCTATATGAATTTAAATTCTGACTTGTTTATAATGTGATTTATTTTAGGTCTGACTACTCTTGTTTGAGGTTTGGGCCCATGACTGTATCTATAGATCTACAACATTGAATTTGTAGTTATTACAAATATATCTTAACTGAATATTTGAATATGGGCTATCATTTCAGTGGAGTCTAGTTTTTCCTCATTTTTTGTTTAAACTAGTCTACTTTTACTGATGAAAGTAACTGGTTACCTCCTCAAATGGCATGAATTATTATTTTCCAGAGCATGTTTGCTAGGCTGAATTAATATTATTAGAAGCATAATACTTTCTAAATTTGACCCATAATTTGTTTTCACTAGACTTTTATCAAACTTTAAAACTTGAATGCAAAAAAACTTGAATGAGTTTTTATCAAAACTCATAATTTGTTTTTACTAGACTTTTAATCAAACTTTAAAACTTGAATGCAAAATATGCTCTAGAGAGTTTTAAACTTAGTACAACTCAAATTGTACTTCTTGATGCCATTACTCACCTTAAAAGCAGACTCAGATTTATTTGACTGGAGGGCAAGCCTACTACCTATAGTAGTAAGAGGTGTGTCTGATGATCTCCACCCTTACCATCACACGGGTTAAGTTGGAACATGTCAGGCATCTTAAAATATGCAGTGAAGCACCCCAATAAGACAATCCTTTTTAAATAGACATTATTGCATTTTATTTTTTAAGCAAGTTTGTATGTATTTGTATATAGGTGGAATCAGGAAAAGGATGTCCCTCACTATTAAATTAATTCAATGCAGAAAAGGAGTTTTCATGATAGAATATACATAAACTTCTGTAATTTACATCAAACTGACAATAGTGGTTTCTTAGTCTGTTGTACCAATGAGTTGCTTTTAATATTTCCAATGGAGTTTATCCTTCTTTCTGTTTTGTCATATTTTGTGCTTTGTTTGATTGTTAAGTTAAAATAGTCCTTTTACTACCAGCACATTCTTGATATGATGATATATTTTAATAAGATTACTTGACTTCCACCCTCCCCACTTGACCTCCACCCTGTGCACTAGTCCAGATTAGTCCCCACATCTTTAGGGCCTTTGAGAGACCTCCTAACATTATCTGTCCTCTTCCTAGGTTTCTAAATAAGACTGTGAGCTAAGTCTTCTAAAAATATGTGTACATGTATGTTATCCTAAAGATCTCTTATATTACAGTAAGTTAAAAATTTTGTGCTCAAGCTAAATTTTTAAAAGGATCCCCTTATCCTTTGGTTAGTTGCAAAGTAAGTGCTCCCCAAACTACTGGAGGGTCCTCCTTTTTGTGTGTTATCCAGCATGGTGGCTACAAAGATAACATGTGCTTAAATTTCTGTAAGTGGTTTCCCCCTATATTTAACCCTAAGACCATAACAGTAGACTACAACATACTCTTTTTTGAAAACTTTTTAAATGTTTTTATTTATTTTTGAGAGAGGGAAAGATACAGAGTGCAGGCAGAGGAGAGGCTAGAGAGAGGGAGACACAGAATCTGAAGCAGGCTCCAGGCTCTGAGCTGTCAGCACAGAGCCTGACATGGGGCTCAAATTCACAAACTATTAGATCATGACCTGAGCTGAAGTCAGACGCTAAACCGACTGAGCCACCCAGGCTCCCTGACCATGACATGTTCTTAAACAAGGGATGAAAAAAAGTCCCTCAGTACCTTGGTGCTAAAATAGTTGAACTCTCAGTCTCTGACGGAGACTGACGCCTCAACTGATACAAATTTTTTACCCCCCAAAATGGCAAATTTAAGACTTATAGAATTTAGCTTGGTTGTCTTCTTTTTTTTTTTTTTTTAATGTTTTTTTTTTTATTTCTAGGAGAGAGAGAGAGAGAGACAGCGTGAGCAGGGGAGGGTCAGAGAGAGAGGGAGTCACAGACTGAAACAGGCTCCAGGCTCTGAGCTGGCAGTCAGCACAGAGCCCAACGTGGGGCTCAAACCCACAACCACGAGATCATGACCTAAGCGAAAGTCGGACGCTCAACCGACTATGCCACCCAGGCGCCCCTTGGTTGTCTTCTTTTTAAGGGATCCTATTTCTTCAGAAGGCCCAGTTGTTTGGAAATTAGCAAGGCAACTACAACAACATAAAGTATTTCAGAGGATACAGTTTGAGCTTGGATTTTCCCCTCTTATCAAATACTGAGATTCTTTGTTGTCATAATAACTAACACTTAGTTCATATTGTTGATCCAATGATCTGTAAACTGTACCATTTAAAAATAAATCTCTCCACTGTCAAAGTCAATCAAGACTTACCTATACATGTCTGTAGGAAAGCTGTTTTTTTGAAGTTGGTTTTTCAAACTAAGCCTGTTCCTAGCTTGAAATGCATTTAAAAATATGAGATGTAGTTTATAGTTTTAGTTTTATTACCTCTCAAAGTATTTCTTTTTTTGATCTCCTAAAATCATTTTATTATAAGAAAGTATTTAATAATTTCTAGCTTTGAATTTTGTTTCTTTAAAAAAATTTTTTTAAATATGTATTTTTGAGAGAGAGAGACAGAGACAGAGACAGAGGATGAACAGGAAAAGGCAGAGAGAGAGGGAGACACAGAATCTGAAGCAGGCTCTAGGCTCTGAGCTGTCTGCACAGAGCCCGATGTGGGACTCAAACTTACGAACTGTGAGATCATGACCTGAGCTGAAGTCAGACGTTTATCTGACTGAGCCACCCAAGTGCCTCTCCAGCTTTGAATTTCTTAAACTATTTACAAACTATTCAGTTTACAAATATTTTACAAAGGGAATGATAGTTTCAGCATTGAGTGACTATTAAATTGTGTATCATTATGGTGAGATTTTTGAATTCTTTAAATTATTGTGCTTCAAGTCATAATCATTTTGCAAGTTATTGCATAATTATTTAAAAGCTGTGTTATTAAGATAGATGTAAACCCACATATGTTTATTTTAGATTAAATTACTGGAATCATATGTGTACAGTCAACTACAAAAATGTACAATATAGTTAGCTCTACCTTGATTTCTTTCTCTAACAGTTCTGCATTTCCAGTACAATTAAAAAATACTTTTTTATGTCTTTATTTTATTTTGAGAGACTGAGATAGGGGAGGGGCAGAGAGAGAGGGAGATGCAGAATCTGAAGCAAGCTCCAGGCTCTGAGCTGTCAGCACAGAGCCTGACGCGGGGCTTGGACCCACAGACTGTGAGATCATGACCTGAGCCAAAGTCAGACACTTAACCACCCAGGCGCCCCCCAGTACAATTTTAAAATGCCAAGAAAAGATCATTTTTTTAAATTCTTGTAATGAATTGCTTGCTGTGCTATGTAAAAATATAAATTATTTTCTAAGCCTATCACAGATAAATTCTGAGTTTATGGAACTCATTTTATCTTAATTTCCTCAGTTACAGAATTGATAGCATTGTTACCTGATCTTTCCTTTCATCTGATTGTATGAAAATCAGTTGGTTTTCTTTTGGTTTTCACATAAGATAACAATTGCCATCCCATGAGGACTTTAAATTACATCTATTAGAAACAACACATTACTTATATAAAACTTATCACCATATTTATTGACTGTCATCATTATGGGTTGCACTAAGGAATTGTAAGATGTGGGCTGAATCTCCAGTATAACCTAGTCAAGGAATATGGACACATGAAATCACAAAGACACTAATGAGTGCTCAGTTGTACAATACCAAGTAAAAAAATAGTAATGTTTAGAGAAAAGTAAAGTTTAGTAAAAAGTAAGAGTTTAGAGAGAAGGGATAGAGATTAGCCTGGCAGTGAAATGTAGGATAAAACAGGAAAACTAGAGGCAGACTGTATAAAGAACAAGTGAGATGGGATAATTATTTTCTGGAAGCACCAACCCCGGGGTTTCTGGACTTGAAGACGCTAAGCACAATACTCAGTAGAAGTGAGGTGACTAGACCGAGAATAAGGGGATTAAGTGAGAGTCTGCATCTAGAATGATGAGATCTTCCCCAGCTCTTTCCCCTCTCTAGCAGCTAGGTGTATGTTTCTGTGTAGCCTGTTTAAAGGGTCCTTCTCTGAAAAAAAAAAAATTTTTCTTCCCACCAACCTCCCCTCTCTCCTCTGCTGGCCCAGAACAAAGGATACAGATAACGAATTTGGTAGTTTTCTTTGAAAAGGTAGGTGTGTCTGCCAGTCTCTTTACAGTGGAGTTCTAAGTTAATAAACCTTCCAATGCATAACAAGCTCCCAATCAACTTCTTTTTTTTTTTTTTACAAATAGTTTATTGTCAAATTAGTTTCCACATAACACCCAGTGCTCATCCCCACACGTGTCCTCCTCCATGCCCATCCCTCCCTCCGCCCCACATCCATCAGTCCTCAGTTTTTGTCAGCATTCAAGAGTCTCTCATGGTTTGCCTCTCTCCCTTTCCCCCACCATTTCCCCCCTTCAACTTCTAAAGAGACTTACTTTTAAATATACCCAGAGCTAGAGATTATGATACTTTTGAGGGAATTCTCCATCTATAAATCTGAGATATATGAGTCTGAGTCTAAAACAAACAAAAGGTAAAGAATCAGGGACAATGCAGTAAAAAGAACTAAATTCGGGGATTTAAAATTAATCCCCACAGATATGTAAGAGAAGCTGTTGCATCTTTGAAACAAGAATAGGAAGCTATTTTTAAGAAAGGGATATTGGGAAAAGGGGAATGAGCTCTTGAGAATTAAAAAGATGACAACAGGGTCACCTGGGTGCCCCTGTTGGTTGAGTGTCGGACTCTTCATTTGACCTCAAATCATGATCTCACGGTTTGTGAGATTGAGCCCTGCATCAGGCAGTATAGAGTTTGTTTGGGATTCGTTTTCTCCCTCTTTCCCTCTCTCTCTGCCCCTCCCCTGCTTGCATGTACTCTCTCTCAAAACAAACATTAATTAAACAAAATATGACAGCATAAATAGAAAAAAATAATAGAAGCATTGAAAGATTAAGTTGAAATATCCATATACTGCAGACCAAATGACAAAAGGACATTTTAGTGAATTATAGGTAATTGAAGATAAGGAAATTAGAGTATTAGGCCAGAAGGTTTAATATGTAAATAATTAACAGGAAACAGAAGGGAAGAAACAAAAAATAATAGAAGAAAAATTCCAAGAGCTGGAAGGTGCTTATTTCCAGTGTGAAAGAACCTAATGACTGAAGAAAGATCAATACAGAGGCTTATTTTTTGAATTTTAGAAAACCAAAGATGAAGAGAAGATCCAAAAAGCTTTCAAAGAAGAAAAGAAAATAAGATACATACAAAGAAATGGGAATCAGACTTCCCAACAGCAACACAAAGATGAGACAGTGGAATGATGCTTTCAAAATTCTGAAGGGAAGAGATTTTTAGCCTAGAGTTCTCTATGTAGAATTCTAAATTGTCATTCAAGCAGGGACATTTTCAGACTTGTTAGCTCTTAAAAAAATTTACCTACCAGGCACTTTTCTCAGAAAGTTATTAGAAGATGTGCTACTCTAAAGCAACAGAAGAAACCGTGAACAAGATTTCTTAGGAAACAGAAGATCTTACATAAGAAAGAAGTGAAGAGAGGGATTCCTGGGTGGCTCAGTCAGTTAAGTGTCTGACTCTTCATTTCAGCTCAGGTCATGATCTCATGGGTTCGTGGGTTAGAGCCCCACATTGGGCTCTGTGCTGACAGTGCAGGGCCTGCTTGGGATTCTCTCTCTCTACCGCTTCTCTCTGCCCCTACCTCACTTGCATTCTCTATCAAAATAAATAAATAAACTTAAAAAAAAAGAAGTGAAGAGAAATCTTTAGGATGATAATTGTATCTTAGTCCTAGAGAGCAACTATTCCAAATAGGGGCAGGGGACAGAAGGTTTTTCTAGGAATCTTGGAAGGAGGGAAGAAAAGGAACTAATAAATCTAGTATCTGATCTAGTATCTGATCTGATATAGAATTAAAAAAGTAGGTAAGAGATAAAAGGTGTAAGAGAATTAAATCTTGATTTATGATAATAGGCAATCAATAAGTAGTGACTAAATAAAGCACATATGAAGACATTGCTAACTACTTGCCTAATATCTGTTTTTCTTTATGAACAGACACTGATGTTCCCACTGGCAATGTGACAAGTTTAAAGTACTCAGTTACCCTTTTCCCCATGAAGCTGGAGGTGGCCCTATGAAGTAGCTCTGGCTAAAGTAAGCAGAGGTCACCGGTAGGACCTCAAGAAAGCTTATTAAAGGGACCAGACTCAACTGTGATGTGCCGTTTCAGCTTCTCTTTGATTTCTTCTAGTCTGGATCTGAGATATGCCTGAGGGGCAGGGGCCTGCTTTTGACTATTTTGACCTTTTTTTTTTTTTTTTTTAACTCAAGGCATATATATATACATAGATGCATATGTATAAATTTCGTGTCTGCCCATATGCCCTATAGTATTCTCAGTGCCAGGGATACCTGTGAATAAAACAGACAAAAATGACCAATTTTTCTGTTCTCTTGTGGTTTACATTTCCAGTAGGGAATGTAAAATATTAATAAGTAATAAGTAATGATAATAAGTAATAGTAAGTAATGATAATAAGTAAATGAAAATATTGATAAGTAAAACATAGAGTATGTAAGAAAGTGAAAACTGCTAGAGAAAAATAAAGCAAGAAAGATAGGTGATATGTGTGGGGGATGTTAGTGTGGGAGGGGCCTGATATTTGGTAACCAGAAAAGGCCTTACTGAAATATCATGTGATTAAGACATGCAGGAGCAAGCAGTGGAAGATAGCTGGAGAAGAGAGTTTCAGGTTGAGGGGAGGGCAGGTACTAAGGCCCTGAGATGAGAGTATACCTGGCATGTTTGAAGAACAGCAAAGAGTCAATGTGACTAGAGTGGAATGAGCAAGAAGAGTTGTAGGAATTGAGATCAGAGAAGCAATTAGATAGCTGTATTGAACCTTCGAGGCCTTTGCTAGGATTTGACTTTCACACTAAGTGTGATGGGAAACCCTTAAAGGGTTTTGTGTAGAAGAAGAACTGGATCTAATTCACTTTTCAGTTGGATCACTCTGTATATAGGATGGGAAAAAACTGAAGGGAGTGAAGATGGAATCAGGGAGATGAGTTAGAAGGCTCTTGTCATAATACAGGTAAATAATAGTAGCTTTGACTGGATAATAGTGGTTGTGTGGTGAGAAGTGGCCAGATTCTGGGAATATTTTGAGTTTAGAACCACCAGAATTTGGTAATGGATCAAATGTGGTAGAGAGAAGAAATTTCTAAGCAGCTAAAATGCAGTTGCCATTTACTGAGATGAGAGAGATTCCAAAGAGACATTTTTGAGGGAGATATCAGGAGCTCAGTGGACATCAACATTTGAGATGCCATTAGATATTCAAGTGGGAAAGTCAAATAGTTGATTATAGTAGTCTGTAGTTTAGAGAAAAAATCTAGGTGGGAGAGGTAAGTTTGGGAGGCAGCCACCAGATGATATTAAAGCCAAGAGATTGGTGAAGATCGCCAAGGGAGTGAGTTTACATAGAGAACTAGAGGAGTCTGAAGCACTGAGTTCTAGAGCCCTCCAGCATTTGGGGATTGAAGACAGAGAAAGGGAAAGATGGAACAACTCCTTGCTAAGAAGGAAGAGCCGGAGCATACTGAAGGGGGCGTGGAATCCTGGAAACTAGGTTTTAAGAAGAAAGTGAAGTGTTACTATTATATAAGAAATAGTAATAAGATGCCTCAGATGGACCAGTGGATAGAGTAGCATGGGGGTCATCAGTGACTTGGATAAAGCAGTTTAAGTAGATGGTGTGGTTAGGACCCTGATTGGAATAAACTTAAGAGAAAACAGGAGGGAAGAAATTAGGAATTAACAATATAAGAAAGGGTTATGTTACAAAGGAAAATGGAGAAATGGAGCTTGAGGGAGAAGTGCAATCAAAAGAGGTTGTTATTGGGGCGCCTGGGTGGCTCAGTTGGTTAAGCGTCCAACTTTGGCTCAGGTCATGATCTCGCAGTTCCTGGTTTTGAGCCCCGGATTGGGTTCTGTGCTGGCAGCTCAGAGTCTGGAACCTGTTTCAGATTCTGTGTCTCCCTCTCTCTCTGCCCCTCCCAGCTCACGATCTGTCTCTCTCTGTCTCAAAAATAAGCTATAAAATTTTTAAACAAAAGAGATTGTTATTTCTTTCTTAGATAGGAGAAATAACATCTATTTCTGTTGGTATGCTAATGGAAGTGATCCAGTAGAGAAGGGAAGAATTGATGCAAGGAAAGAGGAGGAGAATTGATTGTAGGAGTAATGTTGACAAAAAGCTACTTAATAAAGGGGGCAGGGTTGGCAAGTAAGTAGATGCCTGGTACCTGATGATATCATGAACCTGTCTTATCAGCCATGGACTGCCTAACTGCAGATTTCTGGTTCTTTGAGGAAAAACTAATCCATTCTGTTAAGTGATGGTTTTTCTTTTTTTTTTAGGTTTCTGTTATGTGCATCTGAATGTAATTCTAAGTGACAAAACATGTTTAGAAATGTGGGCATGGGACCAGAAGAAGCTACTATAAGAGTTAAAAATGGTCCCATTTGCAAGTGAGTTGAGAGGCTGTGGTGGGATTAGGCAGTAAACAGTTTTTGTTTTTTGTTTTTATTTTAGGGAGCACATGTGAACTGGGGAGACAGGCAGAGGGAGAGAGAGAGAGAATGAGAATGTTATGCAGGATTATGCTCCGTGCAGAGCTGATGCAGGGCTCTATCCCACAACCCTGGGATCATGACCTGAGCTGAAATCCAGTTGGGTGCTCAATTGACTGAGCCACCCAGGTGCCCCAGTAAACAGTTGTTTTAATTCCAGGTATTCTTCAACATTTTAACAATTTATACATGTATTTCTTTTATTTAAATCTTTTAAAAATATGCCCATAGTGGTTCTGAGAAGCAGATGTCAAGCTGTACTAAGGGGGCTCCTGGCTGGCTCAGTCAGTAGAACATGTGACTCTTGATCTCAGGGTTGTGAGTTTGAGCCCCATATTGGGCACAGAGATCACGTAAAAAATAAATAAATAATAAAGGAAGATGTACTAGGAATGCAAGAGATTTATGGGAGAGATGTGAAAAAGGAGGAAGGGAGAAAAGTAGGTGAGAAGAATCTGTTGACTGGGATGCTGATCTGAACCCTGTGAAAGTAGGAGTAAAAGAAGAATAGGTATAAAGGGTTTTAGGCTGCAGCATGGTCCTGAGAAAGTTTCAGTCAAGCTAAATGGGGAGTCTGTGAGCCAAAGTTACTCACTAGAGGAGTCTTCTGTAGAACTAGCACCCAGCCATGCTCAGACACTGGCTAGTAGCCACCTAGGCAAAGTGTAGCTTTTGTCATTCAACTGTGATTCCAGTTTGCAGCCTCCATTCCTCCTGAAGCAGCTCTGAGTCCTGTATATCCAAAGCCATCACACACACAAAGATTTATATTAAAAATAACCAGTCTGTATATATGCACATATAGAACATTGTACTTGAGTAATATTAATGTTCAGCTAGTCAGTTTATTATCATGCCTTCTTAATTGTTCTTAAGCAAAGAAAAATAATAATTCTTTTTCAGGAAAAACAGAAAGAAAACTTATATTGTATCTTTACTCCCTCAGTACAAAGTTTGATGACCTGCAGTAACTCACTGATACAGTAATTATTTACTCTTAAAAATATAGTAACTCAATTTAAATATTATCAACCCAGTTTTAGAATGTGGTTATGACAGAAAGAAAATTTTGACCTTTATAATAATGAATCTTTGTATTATCAATGAACATTTTTCCTGTTATTTTCATAAATAGTTCTTTCTTCTTTTTATTAATTGTTTTCATTTTAAACATTTCTTTAAAGAAACTTGTAATTTCCCTGCCTCTGTCCTTGGCATTCATGTCTAACAATGTTTTGGAAGCTTCAGGGTATTTTGCCCCAAAGGAAGCTAGTTCAGGACTATGAAATTTCCCTCATATATTCAGTTATAGTTAATAGTAAATATATGTAATGATAAATGGATTCAAAATCTGAATTATCTGTCTCTTGTTGATTTTCATACTTGACAAAATAGAAACAAATGCATGCCAAAAAATTTATTTACTTTTTAAAGGGAAAGTAAAGCTTTACTTCCATTGCTAGCAAATGAGAAGACATTTAATGTGTTATGTTTGAATACTTACATTGTGATTTTATATAAAAACTTAAAATATGTTTGAAATTTAGAACTTTAAATGCACAAGTTAGAATGTACTGGATAGAAAAGTATGTGTATAAACAAAGCATCTAAGGTTGGGCTTGAGAACCTAGCAGCCGGACATTCATGATATTTGAGATGCATGATATTTAATGCAATATATGTGCCAGTGTAGCTGAGAGAGAAAATACATCAAGTGCCTTTGCCAAATTGTAATTTATACCCCTTATTTAAAAAATAAAGCTAAAGGAGCGCCTGGCTGGCTCAGTTGGGTAAGTGTCCAGCTTCGGCTAAGGTCATGATCTCACGGTTCATGGGTTTGAGCCTTGTGTTGGGCTCTGTGCCAGCAGCTTGGAACCTGGAGCCTGCTTTGAATTCTGTGTCTCCCTCTCTCTCTGCTCCTCCCCTGCTTGTGCTCTGTCTGTCTGTCTGTCTGTCTCCCTCTCTCTCAAAATATGAATAAACATTTAAAAAAATTAAAGTTAAAAAGTAAAACTTTTAGGTTAGCAGAAATACTACTTAAGGGACGATGAAATGAAAAGCAGTTACAGCTATGCCTCTTATAAAATAATGTTACATATAAAATATCCACAGTAACTCTTCACAGGGAAGTACCTATTTGGTGGTCACCTTGATTTATATAGAAGCTTAGGCTGAACTGTGACATTGCAGTTGCCACTGCATGCTAAGTAAACAGATGTCCTTATACCTATACTCACCCTTCTGCCATAATAGAGGAACAGTCCCTACTCATCTCGAAGGCTTAGCCTCTCTGCTTCTATGACTTTGATCTCGATCCATAGCTCTCAAACTACACTGAGGCATCCTGGGGACTGCAGTGAGTTCACAGGAGTCCTGCAGAATGTTTAAGAATTTCAAGAAAAACACAAGACTCTGTCAGACACTATACAAACAAGCAGCTCCAGGTAGTGCGGGGTCTCAACATGAGATTGCACTACTTTCGTTTTGAGGATGTCCTTGCTATATGAAGCCAGCTTTTCAGGACTTGCTGTGATATAAAGCAAGTGCCACACAATAGTTCACATAGAACAGGAGCAAGTGTGAGGGTGTCCAATCTGATTTCAGGATTTGAGAAGTTGTGTAGTGCCCAACTTCTGTTAGAGCGCACATCCTATTAGTAATTGTCGTTATTAGGAAATATTTTTCTTTCAATCTCTGTATGTTTTCAAATGGCTACTAAGTTGTTGGGACATAAATACTTATTAAGTTGTGTGAATCTCTTTATTAAATGGAATTGCTGGTATGTCTTTTGGCCTAGGGGTACCGTAGGATTACTGAGACACATAGGGTGCCATGAGCTGAGAGAGTTTGGGAGCCTCTGGCCTAGATTTGGGATCCCATGCCATCTGGCCTTCACAGGACCCCACATGATTGTCATTTCCCTCATATGTAGCATAGCGATGGAAAGCACAAACTGCTTCATCTTGGCACCAAATCTTGGCTTTACTAGCTGTGTGACTTTGGGAAGTTACTGTACCTCTCTGTGCCAGAGTTTATTTAACTATAATGAAGATTAAAAACTCGAAGTTTATTATAAGAATTAAGAAAGTTAATATGTATGTGTATATATGTGTATGTGTATATATATATGTAATGCTTAATATATATATAATGCTTAGTTTCTGGCACAGCCCTGCTTTTTATTTTTTATTTTATTTTTTTTAAAGTTTATATATTTTGAGAGAAAGAGAGAGGCACAAGCATAAGCTGGGAAGGGGCAGAGAGAGAGGAAGAAAGAATCCCAAGCAGACTTGTGCTGTTAAAATAGCGCAGAACCCAATGTGGGGCTCAATCTCACGAATGTGAGATCATGACTTGAGCTGAAATCAAGAGCCAGACGCTTAACCATCTGAGCCACCCAGGTGCCCCAGACCTGCTTTTTAAATACACGAATTTAAATTTACTATCAATTGGATCTTTTGATAGTCAACTTAAATTTTTTTAATAAAAGTATCTTTATTATGGTAAAACATAAAAGTTTCCATCTTAACCATTTTTAAGTGTACAGTTCAGTAGGGTTAAATATATTCATACTCTTATGAAACAGATCTCCAGAACTTTTTCATCTTGCAAAACTGAAACTCTGTATCCTTTAAACAACAAATCCCCTTTTCCCCTCCTCCCAGCCTGGACAACCACCATTCTGCTCTCTGCTTCTATGAGTTTGATTATTTTAGATACCTCATATAAGCATAATCATGCAGTATTTGTCTTCCTGTGACTGGCTTATTTCATTTAGCATAAAATCTTCATGGTTCATCCATGTTGTGGCCTATGACAGGAATTCCTGCCATTTTAAGGTTGAATAGTATTTCACTATATATGTATATACTACATTTTATCTGTTCTTCCATTGATGGACATTTGGGTTGCTTCCTTTTCTTAACTCTTGTGAATAATGCTGCTATGAACCAGGGGTACAAATACTTCTTCAAGACCCTGATTTCAATTCTTTTGGATATATACCCACAAATGGGATTGCTGAATCAGATGACAGTTCTTTTTTCAATTTTTTGAGGAAACCCTATTCTGTTTTCCATAGTGACAGTACCATTTTACAATCCTAGCTTTAGTGCACAGGGTTCTAATTTTTCCAAGCCTTACCAACACTTTTTTTTTAATAGTTGCTATCCTAATGGGTGTGAGGTTATATCCCACTGTGGTTTTGATTTGCATTTCTCTTATGACTCGTGATGTTGATGTGCTTGTTGGCCATTTGTATGGTTTCCTTTTTGGGAAATGTCTATTCAAGTCTTTTGCCTGTTTTTTTTAAAGGTTCTATGTGGGTTTTTTTTTTTTTTTTTGACTTAGGGGAGTTTTAAAGAATGTATTCTGGACATTACCCCTTACCAGATATATGATTTGCAAATATTTTCTCCCATAGTGTAGATTGCCTTTTTTTACTCCATTGATTATGTCCTTTGATACACTAAAGTCTTAAGGTTTGATAAGTTCCGTTTGTCTATTTTTGCTTTTGTTGTCCATGCTTTTGGTGTCCTATTCAGGAAATCATTTTCAAATCCAATTTCATGGAGCTGTTTCCCTATAGTTTCTTCCAGGAATTTTATACTTTTGTGTCTGCATTATGGCCCGAGCTGAAATCAAGAATCTGATGTTCAACTGACTGACCTACCTAGGCACTCCTGAAATCATTCTCTTCTTTACCTGACACCTCCCACCATACACACACATGTCTAAGTAAACTCATTGATTTTATCTCCTAAATCTCTCTTACATCTGCCCGACAGTTTGCATCCTTCTACTTATAACTTTAGTTAAAGCCACCTTACTTCATCTCTCTTCTAGACTACTTAAACACTTCCTAAGTGTTCTACCTGTTTCCATGTTTGCTCCCCATCAGTGTAGCCAAAATAAGTTTTTATTTATATTTTTATTATTTTTTAATGTTTTATTTATTTCTAGTAGAGAGAGAGAGACAGCGTGAGCAGGGGAGGGTCAGAGAGAGAGGGAGACACAGACTCTGAAACAGGCTCCAGGCTCTGAGCTGGCAGACAGCACAGACCCCGACGCGTGGCTCGAACCCACGAACTGTGAGATCATGACCTAAGTGAAAGTTGGATGCTTAACCGACTAAGCCACCCAGGCGCCCCCAAAATAAGTTTTTAAAAGCAAACTGGTCCCTCTCCTGCTTAAAACCCTTCTCCAAGTGTGCAGAACAGGTCGGAAACTGAAAACTGATTAACTAGGGCAGAGGTAGGGGAGCATGGGTGGGAGGAATACCGGGAAAGGAACAAGACTTTTAATTGTATACCTCTCTATAATTTGCTGTTGTTTTCTTTTGGAACGACACGAATATATTATCCATTCCCAAAATTAAATCAATAAATTGAATTTTAAAAATTACAGCATCACACTACTCTTTAAGGCTAAACTGAACTGTTTCCCATCTACTTACATTTTTCACTTGATCCCCTATTATATTCTCTTTTAAAAGTCTCAGTGCCCTAACAAAACAAAACAAATCTCAGTGCCTCAGCCACACCCAGCTTCTTTCAGTCCTTCTTGCTCTACATGCTTTCTCTTGTTTCCCAGCCTTTGCACAAATTGTTCCTAGCTCTGCCTAAAATGCCCTTTGTTCCCTCTTTTACCGAGGTGACACTTCTCCTTCCATCTCAGACCACCAGTTTCCATTTCTTTAGGGAAGCCTTCCCAGACAAGCTCTGTCTTCTATTATGTGCTTTTACAAAACCATGTACTTCTTGACACTCATTGCGGTTCCAGTTCTACGTTTATTGTGTGACCATCTAATTACTGTCTACCTCCTTCATTTGACTAAAAGTTCTGGGGGAGAGGGGCAGCAACTATGCTTGGTATGTTAAATTAGAGCAAAGTTATAAACTGTTGGGGAGAAGTTCTAAACCTTGACTGCTCTGTTTTTATGATTTTTATTTTCAAAGATTTTTGTGGTTTTATATTTCTAACACAGCAAAAAGCAGTGGTAATAGTTTAACAATACGAATCCTAAGAAATCTCTATTTGGAAGGTATCTGACGACACATTAAGCTATGTGTATGTGTGTGTTTAAGTTAACTCAGGAAGTGCTGTTGTCAGACTTTATGACTTATATACAAAATTTTCAAGCTTTTCTGGAACATTTTCAAAGATTAATATTTTACAGACTATGCCTTGGGAAATGCTCTTTTAGATTTATGCTATATTAGTATTACAGGGAAGAAGCAGCAGAAGGTATCAAGGGCAACTGTTGAGTATGGTCCTAGTAAAAGAGAATAGATAAGGAGTTAGATTAGAAATGGTAGATTTTATCAGCATCCCTCCTCATCAGGAAATACAAATCAAAACCACACTGAGATACCACCTCACGCCAGTCAGAGTGGCTAAAATGAGCAAATCAGAAGACTCTAAATGCTGGCAAGGATGTGGAGAAACAGGCATCCTCCTACACTGTTGGTGGGAATGTAAACTGGTGCAGCCCCTCTGGAAAACAGTGTGGAGATTCCTCAAAAAGTTAACAGTAGAACTCCCCTATGACCCAGCAATAGCACTGCTAGGAACTTACCCAAGGGATACAGGAGTGCTGATGCATAGAGGCACATGGACCCCAATGTTCATAGCACCACTCTCAATAATAGCCAAAATGTGGAAAGAGCCTAAGTGTCCATCAACGGATGAATGGATCAAGAAGATGTGGTTTATCTATACCATGGAATACTGCATGGCAATGAGAAACAATGAAATCTGGCCATGTGTAGCAACATGGATGGACCTTGAGGGTGTTATGCTGAGCGAAATAAGTCAGGCAGAGAAGGACAAATATCATATGTTTGCACGTATAGGAGGATTAGGAGGAACTTAACGGAGGACCAAGGGGGAGAAGAAGGGCGGAAATGATGGGGGAATGGGAGAGAGGCAAACCACGAGGGACTCTTGAATGCTGGGAACAAACTGAGGACTGACAGATGTGAGGGGGGGGAGGGGGGAGATGGGCATGGAAGGGGGCACTTGTGGGGATGAGCACTGGGTGTTATATGGAAACCAACTTGACAATAAACTATTTGTAAAATAAATAAATGAATAAAAACAAAAGATTGTATTTGGAAAAAAAAGAAATGGTAGATTTTAGAGAAATTAAAGAAAATCAGAATATTGGTGAATTTGAAATCTGTTTGGTGACGTTACAGATTAAAAATGGTACATTCAAACTAATGGAACTGAAAAAAGATTTAGTGGTGACCTTTATTCCCACCTTTAATGTTTTAAAATTTAAAATAGTTAGAGGTTGGTAGAGCCTTCATCTCTTGGTCTCAGGATTGTGAGTTCAGGCCCCATATTGGACATGGAGCCTACTTAAAATAAAATTTAGAAAATGAATAAAAAAGAAATAAAATTTAAAATAATTAAAATGGGTCCTTATCACTATAAAATGGCATACAGTAAAAATAGATGTATAATAAAAAGTAAATACCCTCCAACCTCAAGCTCATTCCCCTCTTTGTGGTAACCATAGTCAGCAGTTTGGTTTATGTCCTTCCTCCATGTGTTTATATTCTTTTTTTTTTTTTTTTAATTTTTTAACGTTTTATTTATTTCTAGGAGAGAGAGAGAGAGAGAGTGTGAGCAGGGGGTCAGAGAGAGGGAGTCACAGACTGAAACAGGCTCCAGGCTCCGAGCTGGCAGTCAGCACAGAACCCGACGCGGGGCTCGAACCCACGAACCGCGAGATCATGACCTAAGCGAAAGTCGGACGCTTAACCGACTAAGCCACCCAGGCACCCCCTCCATGTGTTTATATTCATTTGTGCCTATGTATGCAGATACATATATTTTTAAAATAGGTGGAATTACTATGTACATATTGTTCTGTAACATATTGTTCACATATATAACATATCTACCTCATTTTTAGTAGGTGCATAATAATCCATAATTTGGATCTGGCATGCTTTACAGTGATAATTTTTTGAGTAAGTAAAGAAATTGGATATGGATGAACACTCTAATAAGGTAATATTATAAGAAGAAAAGAATGTTTAAATATTTTTTTTTTTAGTAAGTGAAATTGCTGAGGAAAGGGACTCAGTCCAGTTTTCTATTTGACCCTTTTAGTAAGGATCCATGATTGTAGTTCATTTTGAGTATGAATTATTAAAAGACATTTTTTTAGTGTTTACTTTTGAGAGGTGGGGAAGGGGCAGAAAGAGATTGAGACACAGAATCCGAGGCAGGCTCCAGGCTCTGAGCTGTCAGCACAGAGCCTGACATGGGGCTCAAACTCATGAGCCATGAGATCATGACTTGAGCTGAAGTCAGACACTCAACCAACAGAGCCATCCAGGTTCCCCTCAGTATGAATTAAATTCTGGCTTCTTAGAAACACATTTTCAGGCAAAAAAGATATCTCTTTAAAACCATAAAATAAGAAATTGTGGCCAGATATTTTAAGAGCTGCTTCTTTGTTTTTAAAAACTTTTATAGAAAAATACCAAAGACATATGAAAACTTAAAAAATCATCCATAATCCCAATTAAAAAAAAATCTATAAGGGTAGAAGTTAAAATTCATTCTTCCAGCTCCGAATTTCACCTCTTTGAGGTACCTAATATCAATAGTTTGGCGCATATTCTTTCTGATATTTTCTTATATTTGCAGATAATTTCCAGATACATATATATACACCTACCAAACTGCTTTTTTCTAATAAAATGGGATGATGCTATTCACGTAGGTCTGTAGGTTTTAAAAATTCTGCCCTCCCCCACTTCAACAATGTATCGTAGACTTGGGCAGAAACCTTATGATTAATTAAACTTATCTATCTTTTATGTTATCTCCATTTGTTTTCTTGTACTAACAACATTCACAATAACCAGCCTCAGAAGCAACTGATTTATTAACTGGTATGGCAGTTTATTAATTTATAGTGTCAGATATATCTCGTACCATAGATTTTGTTCATTTGCCTGAGGCATTCCCACCTGATGGATGAATTACTCAAGAGACTAAATTATAGATAAGAAAGCTGATTGGTAAGCTGAGAATTAGAACAAAAGCAAAGAGGTGTTCTTACAGGATATTTCTATCTAGCTACGGTAGCTCTCTGACTTGCCCTGGGGCTCTTTCTGTCTTGACAACTGGCATGAGTCATCACTCATTGCCCTGAAAGTGGTTAGAAACATACAGAACAGGCTTCCTCTGGGCTCCTGATCTGAAGTGTGCACTGTTCTCCACTCCGTTTAAGATATCTGACCAGGTCTTCATTCAATGCCCTTCCTTTATGTGTGGAAAGTGTTGATTAGAATTTGAGGATCCCCCTGATCTGCTTGTTGGAGGTAGGGAAAAACACCTTTGTCCCTGCAGCAACACACTTATGGGAACTCTCTTCAGGTGAGTGTCTGTAGAAGTTATTCACATAAACAGATTGTGACAACTACAGTGTCTCCAGACATTGATTGCCAAATATAACCTGGTAACCAAAATCGCCCCCAGCTAAGAACCTCTGGTATAAAGGGAGACTGGGTTAGAGTGAAGAAAGATAGAGAGGATATTACATGGAAGTCAACTGAGAAGGGTTAAAGGTATTAGTTCCTCAGTGGTGTGAGAAAAAACATTAGATTTCTCCCATGTCTTGGTCTCTACTTTGCTACTAATTATGAGACCTTTGATTAGTTGCTTTACCCTCCCGATTATGAATTTGTATGGAGATTAACCTTGTTACTATTAATTTTTTTAACTTGGTTCTTTTTAGTTACTTGAGTTGTACTGCTTGCATTAGAATGTATATAAAAGTACTCTGTAAATTACAAAATTTTGTATAAAAGTAGTGTGCTATCTGGTATGTCTTCCTGTTCACTTTTTACCAATGCTTTTATCCCTTTTGATCTTTAAAACTACTGGCAAATAGATTTACCTTTATATCTTGCGTGTGAG
This sequence comes from Proteles cristata cristata, assembly GCA_017311185.1. NCBI lineage: Eukaryota > Metazoa > Chordata > Mammalia > Carnivora > Hyaenidae > Proteles > Proteles cristata. The sequence goes on from JAESUZ010002979.1 coordinate 1,158,377, forward strand.
TGTGTGTGAATTTCACCATGATTATAAATATTTTCTAGGAATGATCACTTCTATGTAATTATTATATGTAAATATAAAAGAAGTGGATTGAACATTACATTAGGGATTAAAAAGTAGCATTACTGGGGTATTGGGTGGCTCAGTCAGTTAAGTGTCTGACTTTTGATCTGGCTCAGGTCATGATCTTATGGTTTGCAGGAATGAGTCCCATGTTGGGCCCTGGGCCTATAGTGCAGTGCCTACCTGGGATTCTCTTTTTTCATCTCTCTGCCCTCCCACCCCAAAATAAATAAACTTAAAAAACTAAAAAGTAGCATTATTTGTAATAAGTGAGAAAATGAGATTTCTTATAATTGAAATAAAGTTAAACAAATATCTCGGCATGTTTCTGTTCCATACATTGAATTATACCACACAGATCATTGGGAAACCCCATTGTTAACACACTCTGTCCAGAAAAATACCTGTTTTTTTCTTGTACTTTTGTTTCTTATTCTTAAGTCAATTCCCTCTGTGAGTCAATTTTTTTTTTTTTTTGTTCTTGTCTTAACTACATTTACTTTTGTTTCTCTACTTTAATGGTTTAGTTGGGCATGGTTGCTGTCTATGTTTAAATGTTTGCTGAATGAAGGAATAAATTACAGAAGGTATGCTATCCTTCTTCCAGCAGGTTATCTGTTAAAATGTTCAGTGACACTATACTCCAATTTAGAGTTCCCCAGTATAAAATTGTTTGACTACCTATAGCTGTCAGAGTTTCTCCAGAATTTACCCCATAAGTTGGATTGGGGGCAGGACTGAGTGAGGTATTGGGTACCATTGTGGTGTCCATTTACTGGACTGCCAGGGGAGTGCCTCTATAGTTTGTTTCAGCCCTAGAATTCACTTCAGTGGTCCTAATACTTTGTTGCCTCTTTGGATTGTAGTATTCAGCATTTGCTATCTCCCGCATGTCTGCTAATGATTATGGGAGTCAGTCTTTGCTGACTGTTTATGACTTAATTTTCAGATTGTGAATTAAACCTGTCACTCACTGTTGACTTTTTAGTACTGACCAGGAATACTTTTACTTTTCATTTTCTCCTTAGAGGTATAATAATCACATGGACTTTGTGGAGGGGGGGAGCTTTCTTAACCAACGAGAATATTGAATTGAATGGATTTCTTTGTGATCACTATTACAAAATAGCTCATTCACAGTCCTGTACCAGTTCTTCAATACTTGAGACCATTGTGCTACATTTCTCTTCTTTGGAGTATTAAACTCTCTCTTCTAGGAAGCAGCCATCTATCCCAACCAAAACCTCCACTTCTCTCTGAGATGAGGCCTTCTACTTTATTCTATATATATTTTGCGAACATGTGTCTTCCTTACTCACCATTGTATCCTTGTCTCTATACTTGGATTATATAGGAGACACATATTTTGACCTGGTGAATGAAATAAAATTCAGGTTCTTGTGGCTATTTATGTTTTGTTTTGATTAATGGTATCCTCTGTATAATTTTCCTTTTCTTTTCCCAATGTTATTTCACTTCCATTTAAGTACTGAATCTAAGATTAGGAGAAATTGTTTGAAGAGCCATCTAAAGATTATGGGAATCATTTCCCAGTTTCTTAAAAAGAGAATGCCTCTTTGGTATGAGCTTATTGAAGGAAATGAGAAGGAGATAACGATAAAAGCAATGGAAAGAAACATGGACAGAGTAGAAATACTAAGGAAGATACATCCTGTGTTGGAGGGTGTCTGAGAAAAGGATAAGTTTCAGTTCCTGTTCTTCCCTAGTCATGTTGTACACAAAGAACAACATTAAAGTTGGAACAATTTTGGGAAATCTCATGGGCCTTCTTATTGATTCATGTGGATCTATTCTCAAACTCAGATCTATCTGCTCTTAGTGGTTTCCCTTTACTACTGACCTCTTTTTCATTTTCTGAGCTGTCAGAAATCTACACCTCCTTGTATCTTAGTGCTCCTTTTCCTTCTTGCCATGCCAGATCTTACAAAGGCCACTTTCATTTTGGAGGGTTAAGAACAAACCTTTTAGTGAAACAGGTGGAAACACTTTCCTGTCTGAACTGGAATATTCTTTTCTCGAACTTCAGACTGTTTTTTCCGAATTCTGGTTCTCTCCATTACTATGCCCAGGAGTATCTTTGGCAGCAGTAATTGGAAACTTTATGCTTTCCCACAGATTGTTTTATAAAAATGCATTAATTAGCTTATTAATTTATCTATACATTCTTATTTCAAAATCTGGTGTCAGAGATACCTCTAGGCCACAAGACATTTAGAGATATGTAATGATGGACACACCTTGATCCTAATGAGTACCCAAACTAGTTTTCAGTAAGAAGGCTAACCTGATCTTTTAACAACAACTCTAAACATTGTAATGCCCCAAACCTCAGAACTTGGGCCTCTTTCTCTTTCAATTTTTATTGATGGATTGATTAAATACTTTTTTTTTTCCTTCTCACAGTTCTTGGGACTAGAATTCCAAGACCAAGGTGCTGTCAGGGTTGCTTTCTGGTAAGGCTTTTCTCCTGCAGCTGTCTTCTTACTGTGTTGTCATATGGCCTTTCCTCTGTGTTGTACACCTGGAGAGACAGAGCTCTCTCTTGTTTCTTCTTCTTCCTATGAGGACACCATAAGGGGTGCATTGGGGCCCCACCCATATGACCTCTCTGCTTTTTTTTTCATTTTTAAAATTGAAAAAAATTTTTAAATTTACATCCAAATCAGTTATATAGTGTGATAATGATTTCAGGAGTAGAATCCAGTGATTCATCCCCTACATATAACACCCAGTGCTCATCCCAACATGTGTCCTCCTTAATGCCCCTTGCCCATCTAGCCCATCCCCTTCCCACCATCCCTCCAGCAACCCTCAGTTTGTTCTCTGTATTTAAGCGTCTCTTATATTTTGTTCCCCTCCCTGATTTTATATTATTTTTGCTTCCCTTCCCTTATGTTCATCTGCTTTGTATCTTAAAGTCCTCATACGAGTGAAGTCATATCATATTTGTCTTTCTCTGACTAGTTTCGCTTAGAATAATACACTTTAGTTCCTTTCCTCATTTTTTAAGGAGAGCTTATCCAGTTCCAGACTTTAAACACTACCTAAATGACTGACTCCCAAATAGATATTTCTAGCCCCCATTTCACCTTAAACTTAAGACTCATTTCTAATTGTCTACTCAATTATCTCTACTTTTATAACCATAGACACCATAAACTAACATGTCCAAAACCAAACTGTTGATACCCCCTTAAATATGTGTCTCCTTAGATGTCCCGTAAGTCATTAAATCCAGGTGCTCAGCCCCAGCATTTTTGAGTTTTTCTCTTGTATGCCACTTCTAGTCCCTAAGCAAATCCAAGTTGATCCCTTTTAAAATATATCTCAAATGTGTCCACAAATCATTTCCTGTAGCATTGCCATTCTATCCCAGCCATCATCATCTCTCTTCCGTTTCTCTTACTGCCCCTTCCCCTTCTCAAGAATAAATAAATAAGCTTTTAAAAAGCCATGAATTAGACTGTAATTCTTTGCTGCTTAAAACCTAGTGATTTCTCATCAACCTTACCTGGCCCAACAACCTCTCTAATTTTATCCTCTGTGAAAATCACTGTCACTCACTTGGCGTCTAGCTACTCCGGCCTAGCTTTCTTCAGTCATCCGAGGCACTCTGACCTTAGAGTTTTTGCATTTGCTGCTCTCTGCCTCAGACTCCTTCTCCAAATAATCCTTTGTCTTGTTCAGTCACTTCATATGGGTCTGTTCTCAAATGTCATCTCCTCAGACAGTTCTTTTTATTTTTTTATTAGTCATTCTGCTCAAAACTGCATTCTCCTAAAATCCCCATCCTTACCGTGCTTTATTTTTCTCTGTAATTCTTACTATTCTTTGACAGTATATCAAAATTTTTTACCTATTTCCTGTGTCCACATTAGAATCCAACACCCCGAAGGGAGGTAGGGAAAGGATTTTGTCTGTTAAGTTCACTGCTATATCTTCAGTATCTAGAACAGAGCCTGGCTCATACAAATACTAATATAGATTTGTGGAATGAATGGGTGAATGAATGAATGAATGAATAAGTAGGCTACACCTGTCCTTCGAAGGAAAGATTCTGAAGGAATGGTGAAACTCACTGGGCAGGATTCACAATTCCCAAAACACTGCTTCTATCTCTGTGTGGTGTATACTGCGGCATATGCATACTTTTTTCCTGTAACTTGACATTTCCCCTTGGACTCCTTTCTAGCCTAAGTCTCTTTTTTTTACCTACTCTCACAGGTTGCACTTTATGTCTCCATCCCACAAAAGTGGTCATACAGAATTAGTTTTATAAAATTGCAAATGCTCATACATAGAGATAGCAATTACTGTTTGGAGATGAGGGTTAGTTTATAATGGTGCTGAGAGCAGAAAATAAGGAACAAGAAATTTGAGACTTGGACAAATTAAATTCCAGACTTCTGGAGGAACGGGCAAATATCTTGGAGACAATATCCTTATGAAATCATAGTAAATGGGAAAAGTGACAAAAGATTGTACTCATGATAACTCACCTGGAGTCTAGTGCACCATGTCTCATATTGAGTCCAGTCTGGGCACAAGATTTTCAGAAAGACCAGAGAATGTGTTCAGACGTGGTAAGTAGTATAGTACATCATATGAGTACTGGCTGAAAAGTAGTAATACTAGTAATTGCAGGGGCTCCTGGGTGGCTCAGTTGGTTAAGCGTCTGACTCTTGCTATAGGCTCAGGTCATGATCTCACAGTTTGTGATTGGGATTCTCCCTCTCCCTCTGGCCCTCCCCTACTCATGCTCACTTGCTCTCTCTCTCTCTCAATAAATAAACTTAAAAAAATAGTAATAGTAATTGCAGTACTATGTGCCAGTCATTATTCTAAATACTATTTGTAAAAATTTATTTAATGCTCATCCTATGAAATAGATACTGCCATGTCTTTTCAGATGAGGTAATGAAGTTACAGAGAAGTTAAGTAACTCCCACAAAGTCACACAGCTAGTAAGAGGTAGAGCCAGTGATGATTTCATTCTGATTTTGGAGTCCATGCTTAACACGATGCTACTATCTTTTAATAAAGTGTGCTATTGAAGAAAAACGTGGATTACTGTAGAAGTTCTTAGAAGGCAGTATTAACCTCTGCCTCAGGCTCAGATGTCACCACCTTCTTCTCAGTCTCCCCAGTATATACTCTTATAATAGGACCAGTCATAGCACTTTATTATACTTGTTTGCTTGTATCTCCAACTCTCTTTTAACCTATATTTCTTCTGTTTTGAGAATTATATTTTTATGAACTTCTGACCCACTAAATTCAGTGTAGTGTTTGGCATATAATCAATACTCAGTTTTTGCTGAATGAAAAAAATGAATGGATGATCTCTGAAATGATTAGAAGTGTCCATTGGTAAGGTAATGAGCTTCTGATCACTGAAAGTATTCAAGAATAGGCTGATGCTTGAAGGGATGCTGCAGAAGGAAAAGGAACTTGTGGAAGTGGAAGATTAGACTAAGGTTCCTTTTAACTATGAATAATCAGATCCTGTAATGAGTTAATTATGATTTTTCTCCAAACATTTGGTTAGCACCTACTATGTGCCTGGCATTGTTTTAGGCATTAAAGATAGAAAGACAAGGGGCGCCTGGGTGGCTTAGTCGGTTAAGCGTCTGACTTTCGCTTGGGTCAAGATCTCGCGGTTCGTGGGTTCGAGCCCCGCGTCGGGCTCTGTGCTGATTGCCAGCTCGGAGCCTGGAGCCTGTTTCAGAGTCTGTGTCTCCCTCTCTCTCTGACCCTCCCCTGCTCATGCTGTCTCTCTCTCTCTCTCTCCTAGAAATAAGGAAAAAAAAAAAAAAAGATAGAAAGACAAAAGTGGCCTAGCCAGTACCACTGAGGAGCTAGTAGTGAGTGAGTAACTAAGAAAAGAGATGCTCAAGAGAATAGGTTAAGGTTTTGGTAGATAAAAATACATTAAAAAGGACAGATTTTAGAGATGTTTTGAATAAATGGAGAAGGGAGAAAAAAGCTGTTACATAGGGGAGAACTGGAAATGAAAGATGACCCTAAGATTACCTGCCCGAGAAGGGGAGAATTTAGAAATAAAGACCACATGCTTTGTTGTTATGGGGGAATTCCCCAAAGGGAAATATCAGTGTTTGCCATCAAGGTATATTGCAGGGCTGGATGTAATTCAGTAGAGATTAATTAATTTGTGAATATTTTGAAATTCTTGGAACAAACGTTCTTCTCTTATTAATGTCACTGAAACAAATAAAGATGATTACATCTTCCTTGTCCTCTGCCCCCTTTAGGGGCATTGATGTTAAATGGACAGTCTATTAAGTCATGGGGGATGCTTCAGTTTCTTTTCCTATTCAAGCACCTGGAGTCTGTTAGGCAATGGGGAAGTAGCAGTCTTTCTTTATATTAACCTGGTCCCTCATGCTGTTCATCTTTCACACATGTCTAAATATGTCTTGACACAGAATCATCCTTTCTAGCTGGGACATGATGTCTAGGTAGGTGGGGAATTCCCCTGTTTTGTTTAAAATCATAATTGTCTTTGAGTTTGGCTAGCATGTTCATGATTAGTTTACTGACAATTGGTTTTTTCCTTCTTATACCATATGCTATTCCATGATTCATCTGCTTTGAGTCTGTTGCCTTGAAGGTGAAACAATTTCTTCCAATGTTGATATTTCATAATCTCAAAGATAACAAGCATACACATATGCATAGTCCTTTCAGAAGTTTTAAACATTTGGAGATGAATGAATTATGTTGCTACAAATGAAAAGGAGCAATATAAAATCATAAGGGTAATATCCAGTCATCTCTTCTTGGGAGAGTGGGTGAATACTAATAATGAGAAAGCCTGAGTACTTTACTGTGTTTATCTTTTCTTGAGAAATTGTGGTGTGTGTTATTAATTTAAGAATTTTAATGTTTAATATTTTAATTGCTTTGATTTACATGTATTTTTATATTTGAAACTGACAGTTGGGGCACCTAGGTGGCTCAGTTGATTGAGTCTCTGACTTCAGCTCAGGTCATGATCTCACATTTTGTGGGTTCAAGCCCTGCGTCAGGCTTTGTGCTGACAGCTCAGAGCTTGGAGCCTACTTCCAATTCTGTGTCTCTGTCTCTGCCCCTCCTCCGCTCATGCTCGGTCTCTCTCTGTCTCGCAAACATAAGTAAATATTAAAAATTTAAAAAAAATTGAAACTAACAAGCTATTTGTAGAAGTGGGGATTAAATTCCAAATAAATTGTAACACGCACTGTTTGTATTGTAATGGTTGCGTCTTTTCTATATTTAATGTGTAGCAACAACTGTCCAGAAATCTTTTAATTTCTGATATAGTCCTCTTTCAAAATATTAATAAAATGCATTATATTTCTGAATGCAGTGCAAAGCAGTTATCTCTCCATGGGTATTTTCTAAGTGTTTAGATGATTAGACTTCTAATAAACATGAACCAAATTCATTTTCTGCACATAGCTTTAATCAGTGCACTTCTTTTGTTGAAGCATTTAGCCACTTTTTTCTATTTGCTCAGAATGGCAGTGATTGTTTTCAGTGAAGAAAAACTCTTTATAATTTCATGATATAGATGCCGTGTAAATATCTGTATAATTTATATGTTTGAAGAGAGATTTTTGAAAGACTCTAATTATCAGTGTATCTTCCTCCCTCCCTCCCTTTCTACCTGGCTTTAGCTCCTCTTTGGTTCAGGTGTGCTGGTGTCCCTAAGCCTCTCTGGGCCGCAGCTGGAGAAAGTAGTGATTGACAGAAGCCTGGTGGGGAAGCTCATCTCAGACTCCATCAGTGATGGTAATTACCCCCATGTGCAGGTCAATTGCCTACATTAACAGTGGGGCAGGAGAAATAGTATGTCAACAGGTGCACTAATTATTACCACTGGGGACTTGCAAACACAAGTAATCGCTTATAATAGCATAGTTACAACCCCTGGGACCAATACAAGTTTTGACTAATATTTAATACCAAAGATTTGTCAAGTGTTAGGCTCATATTCTGAGTATTTTTCACTTTTTCCTTTAAAAATGTGAATGTGTTTTCAAAACAGGTTATTTTTTGGGTGTGGTCTTTCAAAATTAGCCCCCTCTTGTTGACATTTTGAATATTTTCCATTTTGAAATGAATTTGAAAAACTAACCCAAATGTGTCAACACAATCACCAATTTAAAAAAAAGCCATAATTTGGTGCATAGGACAATTCTTTGTTACCAAAGTCTATGAATATTAACTTGTGAGAGAATTTGGGCATATTTCTAAATATCAAAAACCAGTGCCAAGTATACTAGATGAGGCTCCATCCTTTTAAGTATAACACAACCAGTATGTAATTGGTACAAAGCACATAAAATTTTTTTAAGCCAATTATTGAAAAGGTAGGATTCTGACATTTATTGAGCCTTGAAAGGCTATGTACTATACCAGCCTACTTATTTAATACTTATTTAATTAAAAAAAAAACTTTATATGGTATAATTATCTCCATTTTATAGATAAGGAAATTGAAGCTAAGATACTAAGGAACATGCCCCATGAATGAGATACTAAGGAGCAGCTTGAAAATAACCAAACTGAGATTTGAACTCAGGTTCTAGCTACAGAGCCCTTTTTTTTTTCTGCTATACTGTGATGACTCCTGAGGTTTTAAGCTTATATTCTTTTACTGAAGGTAAAAAGGTTTAAGAAACAGGTTGCGTTATCATTAGAGATTGAAAATTGTCAGTATCTTAAGTTGAATAATCAGAACAAAGTGTGGACCAGCGGAAAAGACAGAGCTGAGAGAAACTTTCCTCCTGCTATGTGCTCTCACTAGCTGTTTCTGAATGACTTAGACACAATTTCATCATCTTAGAGGAAAGCAGTCTGCAGGATGGCTATAATTAGCAACATTCCCGATAATAATAAGCTGGGGGTAGGATTGTAAGTGTGCCATTTCCTCTTCCTTACAGGAACATGGTGCCAAGGAAGCTTCCAATGGAAGAAGTTCCATTTTCATGTATAATAATTGACCCCTTTGTTGATACTACAAATAAAATAGTGGCTGTGATGATTTTGTCATGTTGATGCTCCTCTATAAGAAATAAAAGGAGACTTCCAACACTATTCATGTCTCTGAGATATCTTTTTTTACTTGTTTCTTTTATTTATGCCCCAAATAATACACTCTCATGAGACCATAATAACAATGTGGTTTCTTGGCAGTTCTCCAGATTCGCCTGTAATTGTGTAGATATACTGTTGGTTGCTGCTTGCACAGCTAGGGGTGTGGAAGTGAAGAAAAATATATGAAACATTCTATAATTTCATTATGCTAGGAACAATATGAAGTATTTCTCATTCCTATCATATGTTTTTATCAATGATTTTTAATATTAATAGCCCTTTATGTAACTCATGAATATTGTCTACCAACTAGTGTGCATTAGAAATAAAGCTGTGAAATATTTTTGCTAGTCTTCATTATTAAATCATAATTTATGTAATGTGCATATTGACTATAATATGCTTTATTTCATTCAGCTTGTATACTCTCAAAAAGAAAGTTCATTGATGAAAAACTTAAAAATATACATAAGATTGGTGGAGAACACTGATCTGTGACCAAAAAAAATCAGTTTGTTCTTGGACGGTTTATATCATATAAATGCAGGATGAAAGGCTAAGCACAAAGAAATGTTTTCATATTTACATTCAGTATGGAATAGTCCTTATTTTATGCTTTTCTAGCCGTAGTTCCAAATATATCTCATTTGGTGATTGTTCCCAAATGTCAGTGCATTATAAAATGGTCTCAGGATAAAAGGAAAAGTATCAAATCCATGTATCACTAGATTGATGATTATTGTTTATTCACAATATCTTTAATTTCCTTGTAAAAATGATATTTAGGAGTCTAGTTATTTCAGTTGTTATTTATGTTCTGAAAATAGCTTTTTATATTTCAGTGAAAAATTTCTTAATTCATTATCATTTTATTCTAACTTAGTATTTTACAGTATTTTATCAAATCTTTTTTTCCTTAGCTCTTCTTACAGACAACTTTATCATCTTATCATTTTTGGCACAAAACAAACTATGTTTTATTCAGTTTACCAAGAAGATGGGTTCTCCTGATGTAAACAAAAGACTGGAAAAACTCTCAGCCTTGGATTATAAGGTAGAGATTTCAATTTATAGTCATATCATTAATTATTAAAGTTTGCTAGAGTATCACATGGGCTGATACCGTATTCATTATTCTTGGACATTTCTCGATTTCCAAAAAACCAGAATTAATTAAATGATTAAGGTTGATTTCATAAAAATAGTGGCTATCCTACCTTTTCTTTTTTACTCTCATTATAGAGGTCTAATAATCGCATGTTTGGTACTTATGGAAATCAAAGACAAGTAACGGAGATAAATTGCACGTTTGAAAATGCTTTTCTTCTTAAGGGTAGTATATATAGCATTCTCATTTTTCCCTAAGGCCTCATATCATCTTTCTAGGCAAGGATAGCTACTTTAGTTTCCATTTCACAAGAAAAGAAAGAAAAAAGAAGGCACTCTCAAAGGTTAATAGAAAAGTGTAATAAACAAGGAGAGGAAAGATACTCTCCCCCCCCCCATACACACCCAACTATATCTGGAGAAAAATGCAAAACGAAATCTCCTTCGTAGGTTAGTATCTCTCCCTTCACTAACTCCAGGTAATTTGTTTCCTTGTATCAGAGACTTTACATCTGTTAAGGAAGGATTTTTATTTTAAATGATGTGTTTAATATAAGTTTTGCCACATTACATTTTAACTGCTTAGAAGGCATACTCTCTGCTAGGATGAGTATCTAATACATTTTCCAGGCTGTTTCAGTTCAAGGCCTCTTTTCAGCAATGACTTGTGTTTGCAAGATTGATCCAGCCTCTGTGACGTGGATTTGAGACAGTTCACTGTTCACTGGGAACAGAGCTGATATACAGCTTCCTTAAAAAAGATGCACACTTATGCCATACCCAGAGTATCTATCCGTAATAAGGGCAAAGATTTTTAGAAGTCAGCTTTATGTCTTGAAACTTTGTGTGAGTATTTGAGAAAGTAGAATTTAAACTAACCTTTTGCCCTTTGGGATTATTTCTTATTGTGATTGAGGTGGCAGTGGTATGGGGAGGATTTAATTTTATTTGGTAGAAACCTCTATTCTTATAAAATTTTTTTTGACATGAGATAAAATATAGTAAATGAGTTTTTCATTGTGGTAATAAACTAATTTGGTCTTGTTTGCCAATCTTGGGAAGCTTCTATAACATTTAATACTGATTTCTTAAGTCGGAAAATCCGTGGTTCTCTTGTATTCTATTCTGGTTAGTAAAAAAAACCCAAAAACTGGTATTAGCACTCTTAGTGGCGTGCTGTTTTCCAGGTGGGCTAATTGTAGATTTATTTGAAATGTTTATTTACTAATACTGGTCTTTAAAATGCATCAATACGGAGTGAGTAAATAAATAAGTAAATGCTCCAATATGCATTAATTCAAACTATTTAAAATGTTTTCACGGCACTTGTGTAAAATTTTGTATGACTACTTTTTCCAACTTAAATGTGATGGATAGCTTAGTAAAGTCTTCTCAACTGAAGGATAGTAACTATCCATTAATGGGATCAGAGAGAAACTGTCAGGATTCATCTTTTCTTATGAAGAGATGTGGAAAATAGACCTGGGATTTGGACTCTTGTACCTTAAATAAGGGAAATGCTTGTTTGTTTATTTTTCCTACCTTTGGATTTGAGAATAACAGGGGGACTCCATGTCTATGCATTGGAGAAGGAATCTGCTTCCCTTTGGAAAAGCCCATGGATTTCACTTTCTGGTTCAATATTTAATATATATAGATTTAATACTTAGTAAAAACAGCCATTTGTTGGAAGGTTAATTTAAGAAACCTGTTCACTTTACTTGTCCTATTGACCATCATGATAGAAAACTGATGCCATTAAAACTCACAGGAAACAGGAAATTTCAGATAACATACATGATATGCACTATGAGGACTGAAAGTGCCAGTTTCGTGTTTTAACTGTTTTCTCATTTAGAAATTCCTAAGTAACTTGTTTACATGGCAATAGGATGTCAAAATAACGTATGTGTGTTTGTACGGACCTAGCAACTCCCATTGTGGTATTTCTTTCAAATAAGAAAATAAGTAGTTAAAATAATAATATTGAGAGCATAAATATAAGAATTTGCACTTCAGAGCATGAAGTACATCTGTGTTGTCTGTCATTGCCCATTTGGATTTTAAAACAAAGAAATATGTTTCTATAATTCTGCTTTTCTTTACAGCTGTACCGTAATTCATTCAGATTGAAATAATTTTGGTAAAGAAAATTGCAGGGTAAATATCTTGAAACTACTGACCTCTAACAAGTTTTCCAGGCTACATTTGAAAAATCCAATTCAATTTATTTAACAGTGAAGGGACAGTGCAAGGAGTTAAATGTTTACCATGAGAGAACAACACTGGTAATTACTTTGATTTCAGTTCCTTTTGATGTGCATTCACAGGATGAAGAGGTCAATAATATTATGGCCATGCAAATAGAAAAGGGTTCCTTTTGACCATATTAAAAAAAATAGCAGAGGATTATTAAAGCATTAACCTTGATTTTAATGGCCTTGGTTGAGTGGTGAGATCACAATTTGGATGAGCCTGATTATTTACTAAATACAATACATAAATGCAACGGGTTCTTAACACCCATTGCACTCTGGCATTATCGCATTACTGCCATCCTTTGTTGCCTTGCAGACAGGAATATGAAAGCAATCTGTCATGTAGTGAGACTGGCTCCAGAAGCATTTCTCTGATAAGAAGACCCCCTGCCCTTTGCTAGTGTCTGGTCCAGTAGGCTTAGCCATGCGCTTAATCCCCAGAAAGTGGTTCGATTATTGCTGACCAGCAATGGCAAGATAGTTTTTTTTTTCTTCCAAGCTATCAACCTTCCATTAATTCCTTAAGCAGAAATACGGTGCAATCTATATTTCCTTGGCATGTGTCACCCAGATGGTGCCGTGCTTATGTTTTCAAATAACCATGTTCCAAAATAACATAGTTTGAATAATAAATTCTACAAATCCTTCCTAAGAAAGAGAAGCATAATTCTCAGAAGCTGCATAAACTTTTACGCATGATGCTGTGGCTTATCCCTTTATGCAGAATATATGTGTATGTGTTTCATATGTTCTTTAAAGTGATATTTGTCTCAAGTTGTTTTTCCTTTTATTGCTGTCACTCATTGTTAACGTGTTATGTCTTAAACAGTAGTCAGATACTCTTGGTCAGCAGTACTGAACTTGTCATTTAATATAGCTGGTCGTAAATCCTATGTGTAGGTCGATGCTGTCAAGCAGCCATGACTGTACATTTTGGTATTGATTGGGATTGCTACAGCCAATTCCTCCCTAACTCACATTTCTCCTTCTCCTTTCCTCTGCTAAAAATGGGGAGAATTTTGAACATATGTCTTTTTTATATATGTGTCAAAAGAATTTGGTAAATTCTGACACCTCCTTAAGCACATGTTTAACATGCATATTTACTTGCATTTATCTCCATTTACAGATGCTTTAATTTTTGTAATACATTGAGGATTTTGCATTAAAAAATGATTCTTGTATGCTTTTTTTTCTAAATCATTAGATTTCCTATACTGAGATACCAGGCCCAGTCAACAGGACAGCAGACCGTCATCTGGCAATCAATTGTGTTCAAGATACAGTTGTTTGCTGGTGGCCGCTGGTCAGTGATGATGCTTGGCCTTGGGCCCCCATTTCTCCCGAGAGAGACAGAGCCAATCTGCTGCTCCTAGGTTATACTCAAGGAAGACTGGAGGTAAATGTAAAGCAAACATATACATTTTATTGAAGTGCAAATAAAATAGGATTATTAGGTTTTTTGCCTCTGAAATAAAGGTGAATACTTTTTTTAAATGTATAATTCGTTTTTCTAATTACTCAAAAAAGGAAATTACATATAAATTGGGATCCTTCAAAGTATCCTATCTCCAGGATAAAAAGACAATTCCAGGGCTGGCCTGAGTCTCACAGTGATTAAGAACACAGGCTTCTGGGTTCAAATCCTGGCTCTGCCACTACCTAGCTCTCTGTCCTTGGACAAGTTATTAACCTGTGAACTGTGGGTTTTGTCATCTGAAAAATAGAGTTAACGAAGATAAGTTATGACATGCGTTTAGAGCAGTATCCACATATGGTAAACTCTGAAACACTGATCATTATTGATTCTTGTTATTATCATTATTAGTACTATCATTACCGCTTGCCTGTAATTTCTTGCCTGCCAAAGTTATGTTATCTATCAATCACCTTCTTTAAACTTCAGTCAGTGAATCAGCAAACATTAGCCAAATGCCTATTTTTTGGATGACCGTGGAACCAAACCATGGCTAAGACAAGAATTTATAAGGAGGGCTGGGGCGCCTGGGTGGCTCAGTCGGTTAAGCGTCCAACTTCGGCTCAAGTCATGATCTCATGGTTCGTGGATTTAAGCCCCGCGTCGGGCTGCTCAGAGCCTGGAGCCTGTTTCAGATTCTGTATCTCCACCTCTCTCTTTTTCTCTCTCAGAATTAAATAAATAAACATTAAAAAAATAAAAAAAAAAGAATTTATAAGGAGCACCGTAAAGCAGTGGCCTTCTCACCTGGTATCCTGCCTCAGACATGAGCACCAAAAGGGTTAATCTAGGAGGCGAGGACAGTATTTGACCCTGTCTGTTCTTGACAATGGTTCTGTCATCATTCATTATTGTGAACCTATGGGTAATTTCAACTTGCACCAGTACTTTGAGAATGGAATTTGTTTTTCTTTTTTATAACTTAAAAGCAACCCTCCCTCATTCTTTTTTAGGTTTTTGCCTGAGTAGAATATAGTCAGTTCAACTTATAGATGATTTGTCTTATGATTCTTGACCTCACCAGGATGTGAAAGCAATTCACATTCGGTAGAAACCATACTTGGAATTTTGAATTTTCATCTTTTCCCAGTCTAGCGATACATGATAGGCTCCTCTCTCATGATGCTGGACAGTAGCTGGCAGCGCAGCTCCCAGTCAGCCATGCGATCACAAGGAAAACAACTCCAACCCTTACAACCATTCTGTTTTTCCTTTCAGTACAATATTCAGTAAGTTACATGAGATACTCAATACTTTATTATAATATAGGCTATGTGTTAGATGATTTTGCCCAAATGGTGGCTAATGTGAGTGCCCTGAGGATGTGTAAGTAGTTGAGGCTAAGCTATGAGGTCCAGTAGGTTAGGTGTATTAAATGCATTTTCAACTAAGGATCTTTCCAATATATGATGGGGTTTTTGGAATGTGAAGCCATCATAAGGCAAGGAAAAACTGTAGTATGCTTCTATATTTTCTCTAAATTTATTTTCATTTAGGCTTTACAGAGTATTTCTCAGAGTTAATATTCTGAGGTAGAATTAACAAGTCCAGGTTTTTTCTATCCCTACCTACTTTTTCTGGTGTTATAAACTTTCAGGCTATCTTTTAAGACTGTAGAGTCCTTTCTAATTAATTAATTAACCTTTTTGTGGAACTTTTCCAATTTTGTTGTAGTAACTAAAACCACTTGTAATGCTTTAGGTGTGGATTTTGTGAGGCTAAGGAAGTGCTTTGTTCCTATTCACTGGCTTTTCATGCCCACTGTTTTATTGATCTTGGGTTCAGAAGCTAATTGAGTAAAGGAGTTCATCAAAATGACTGTAATAAAGCTAATTAGAATTCTACTAAATATTCTGCCTTAGAATAAAGGTAAAAATAATTTAGGTAAACGTTACACAAATTACCTGTATTTGAAATGAGTGTACTACAGGAAATTAGGAGTACTTTAAAGCATATACATATGTTTTATTATACCTCATCTCCTGCTGTCATCTAGATGATGTTTTTTGGAATTGGACAAACTTGGTTTACCTGTTGGTTGGATGATACACATACTAACTGTGTGACATTAATCAAGTTTACTGCCTCTAAGCTTCTGCTTGCCTTTAGCTAATTTTGTGTTTTTTGGCCTTGGATAGATCACCTGTCCTCTCTGACTTTAGTTGTCTTTTTTAAAATGATAGATTTCAACCAGACAGATCACCTCTTTAGGTCTGTGATAGCTCCAAAAAGTGCTCATCTGGATTGTGAAGCACAGATCTGATTTAGCCATTGCTTGCTCAAATGCCTTTAGCATAACTAAACTTAGCCTCGGCATTGAAAAGCCCACATTGACTGGCTGAGACCTACCTTTCCAATGTCATTTCCTTAGGCAAACCTGTGTTTTAGCCAAGCGGTTTGTTTAATCACTGCCTCTTATTTTTCATGTCCTGTCTATACACATTACTGGTATTTCTACATGAAAGGCCCTTCCTTCTGTTTCTACATCATTTGACAACGATTGAGCATGACACTGATGTAAACACTGTATTTCATTCTAGGGAATATGAATACAAAAATATCCCCACCTGCAGGGATCTTAGTGTCCACCAATGAGAGACAAATATGAAAACATGTAGGTGCACCAAAGCATTAAATGGCTCTGTGGATAGAGTATGTGTATGCTATACTAGGAGCCAGTAGGGAATGACTGATTCTACTTAGATAGTAAGGAGGAAACATTAAAGTGGTTTTACAATTTACTCAAATATGAGATTGGTAAACAATTTTACTTTCTTTTTCTGTCTTTTCTAAGTTACATATGAAGGTTGTACTAGACCTATGGAGTGATTTGGCTAGCTTTTTCTTTTTCTCCTTTTTGAAACAATACCAAAGGGAATTATCTGATATTTGAGTGTTTGGTAAAACTTACATACAGAATTTGCCTGGGTGTGGTGTCTTAAAGGAAGGATTGCTTGGTTTTTAGGAATTCTGTTTTTTCCTTAATTTGTACTTCTGGAAAATTACCCATTTTATGTAACTGTTCTTTTAATAGATTTTCATAAAGTTGTACATGATACTTAAACATCATTTTCAAATTTTTATTTAAATTTTACATAGTTAACATACAGTGGAGTATTGGTTTCAGGAGTAAAATTCAGTGATTCATTGCTTATGTACAACACCCAGTGCTTATCGTAACAAGTGCCCTCCTTAATACCCATCACCCATCCAGGCCACTCCCCACCCCTCTCCCTCCATCAGCCACATATTGTTCTGTCTCTGAGGGTCTCTGAGGGTTTGTTTCCCTCACTCTTTCTTTCCCCCACCCCTCTTTTATGTTCATCTGTTTTGTTTCTTAAATTCCACATGTGAGTGAAATCATGTGGTATTTGTTTTTCTCTGACTGACTTATTTTGCATAGCATAATACACCCTTGCTCTATCCACGTCATTCCAAATGACGAGATTTCATTCTTTTGATGGCTGAGTAATATTCCATTGTGAGTGTGTGTGTGTGTGTGTGTGTGTGTGTGTGTGTATACGTGTATACACACCACATCTCCTTTATCCATTCATCAGTCAGTGGACATTTGCTTCTCTCCATAGTTTGGCTTTTGTTGGTAATGCCGCTGTAAACATTGGGGTGCATGTATCTCTTTGGGTCTGTATTTTTGTATTCTCTGGGTACATACCTAGTAGTGCAATTGCTAGATTGTAGGGTAGTTCTATTTTTAACTTTTTGAGGAAACTTCATACTGTTTTCCAGAGTGGCTGTACCAGTTTGCATTCCCACCAACAGTGCAAGAGAGTTCCCCTTTCTCTGCATCCCCATCAGTACCTGTTGCTTCCTGTGTTGCTAATTTTAGCCATTCTGACTGGTGTGAGGTAGTATCTCATTGTGAGTTTGATTTATATTTCCCTGTTGTTGAGTGATATTGAACATCTTTTCATGTGTCTGTTAACCATCTGTGTGTCTTTAGAATAAAGTGTCTGTTCATGTCTTCTGCCCATTTCTTCAATGGATTATTTATTTTTTTTTGAGTGTTGAATTTGCTAAGTTCTTTATATATTTTGTATACTAACCCTTTATCAGATATGTCATTTGCAGATATCCTCTTCCATTACATAGGCTGCCTTGTAGTTTTGTTAATTGTTTCCTTCACTGTGCAGAAGCTTTTTATTTTGATTAAGTCCCAAAAGTTCATTTTTGCTTTTGTTTCCCTTGCTCTTGGCGATGATGAGCGACGTGATTTTTAGTTATTCATCACTGATTGCATAGCTAATACCCTCCTTTTCACTCCTATATATTAAGATACAGAATTCTATTTTAGTAAGAGTAGCTTTTTCTTGGATTTGGCCCTTTCAGTCAATCTATCAAAGTTAGACTCTTGGCAAAATTTGCAAAGATTTATTTTTCAGGGAGTGCCTGGGTAGCTCAATCAGTTGAGCACCCGACTTCAGCTTAGGTCATGGTCTTGTGATTCGTGAGTTCAAGCCCTGAATCAGGTTCCCTGCTGTCAGGACAGAGCCTGCTTCAGATCTTCTGTCTGCGCGCCCCCCCTCCCCGCCCCTCCCCTGCTTGTGCTCTCTCTCTTAAAAATAAGTAAACCTTTAAATTTTTTTAATGTTTATTTATATTTGAGAGAGGGAGAGAGAGAGAGAGAGCGAGCGAGCACAAGCAGGGAGGGGCAGAAAGCGGGGGGGGGCACAGAATTAGAAACACGCTCCAGGCTCTGAGCTGTCAGCACAGAGCCCAACACAGGGCTCAAACTCATGAATAGTGAGATCATGACCTGAGCCAAAATCAGATGCTCAACCAACTGAGCCACCCAGGTGCCCCCCAAATAAGGAAATCTTTAAAAAACTTAGCTAAAAAAAAAAGATTCCTTTTTCAGAACCTCATGTGAACTTACATATGCAAAAGGTGAATGTCTTTTGATCAAATCTCTAGGGAAATAATTATTTTTTTCACATTGAAGACATGATTTTTAACTATGAATTAATTCTAGCACATTTTTTAGAATGCCATGAACAAAAACCACTAGTCTATAAAAGCAATATTCAGGCATATGTCTTTAAATTTTTTTCACTGACCACCAATAGACTTCTTGAACCAATGATCAGAATAAAAGACACAATATATTCTTAAACTGAAAAATTCAAACTAAAATAGCAACCTCATAGAGAGGAAATTTAATCATTGCATCTGTTAAAACAGGATTTTTAGGAGCACCTGGGTGGCTCAGTCAGTTAAGTGCTGACTTTGGCTCAGGTCATAATCTCACAGTATGTGGGTTCAAGCCCCACATTGGGCTCTGTGCTGACAGCTTGGAGCCTGCTTTGGATTCTGTTTCTCTCTCAGTCCCTCCCCCACTCACACACTCTCTCTCTTAAAAATAAATGAATAAACATTAAAAAATATAGAATTTTTAAAAAGCATTTCCCACCCAAATTCAATCAGAAAATATAATAAGCTTTTAGTTAGAAAGTGGTAAGATCCTAGAGTAGTGGTTCCCAACCTTGGCAACACATTGCAATCACCTGCAGAGCTTTTACAGAGGGGCCCATCCAGACCCGTTATATCTGAATCTCCTGAGGGGGAGGAGGCACCAGTATTCTTTAACAGGTTCCCTAGGTGATGCTCATGTGCATCCAAGTTGTGATCCACTGCTTTACAGGAAACTAAAAAAAAAAAAAAAAAGCCATCAGTTTTGTATAACAGACCATGGAAAGGATAAAGCCCACATACTGAACCAAATGAGAGTTTTAACAGTAGATTCTAAGTAGAAAATTGGCTTACCAAGCAACTAAAAAAAAAAGAAAACAAAGGAAACACAGAACTAAGCTCTCTGTGACTGAATTATCTGTCTTTCAGAGGAGGAACATTTTTAAATTTATTTTATGGATATTAGAAAACTCTGCTCTAATTTCACACCGCAGAGCTCTAAACAACAGCACATATCTTAATTAGAAGCAGAGAGCAGAGACAGTTATGTAGTCTAGGAAAAAAATTTCTTTTGAAAAATATACAATAGATAGTGTGCAGAAAAAGAAATTTTTATCACTGAATTCATTTAAAAACACTTTTAATGGTGTATGTGTGGATTATCATCTATAACATGGTAATCATTCTTATTTAAATTCCACATACTCTTTATGTATTCCTTTTTAGAAAGTTATTGTAGTCATCACAGTACGATTTAATTCATTCACTTTGTCAAAAATGTGATGACAACACAATTAATTATTCCCTTGCCTTTGTATTTGAGCAGGTATTTTAACTTTTCAGCTATATGGATTAGATAATACTTTCTGAGTATGATGGTAATTTCAAGATGTATTACTCAGAAGGGGTCACCGAGTTTGTTTATCAAATTAATGAAAAACACAGAACCAGAGCTATTAAACCTTAAAACCTGTAGTCAGGGATAGAGAAATATAACTTCACAAAGATAACCTTTTTCCCATAAAACTTAAAAACTGTTTTTGCAGTGATTTAGAGGAGCAGCAACTGATGAAAAAGTAAAAATGAGACCAACTTTCAATATGGCATAATTTGATTTAAGAAAACATTTATTAAAGTATTATAAATGCATTCAACTGAAAAGCCAGAATATTTGAGAATCATCTCTTCCAAAGAAAGGTATGTACTGTTAGCTTTCAACTAAATAACAGAGATTTTATATTCTAGTGATGATAGCTTTTAAAAAATTTCTTTATTATTAAAAAAACACACACACATTAAAAAAAACCCACATGAACTAAATGTATTGTTTAGTGAGCTATTACAAAGGAAATACCCCTGGAATCACACTCAGGTCAAGGAGGAGAACTTTGTCAGGTATCCAGAAATACTATTAAGGTACTATCATGATTTCTGTTCCCCAGAAGTACCCTCTATCATGACTTTTAATCACTTTATGTATACCCATATATCCATGTAGTTTTTATCACCCTAATGCATCTCCTAAAACTGTAGTTTAATATTATTCATTTAGAACACTTCAAGGCGCCTCAGTCAGTTGAGTATCTGACTTTGGCTCAGGTCATGATCTTGGCATTTGTGAGTTCGAGCCCTCCATTGGGCTTTCTGCTGTCAGCACAGAGCCTCCTTTGGATGCTATAGCCCCCTCTCTCTCTGCCCCTCGCTTCCTCTTCTCAAAATAAACATTAAAAAATACAACACCACTTTAATGTTTCTTTCACTGTACAAGATTCCCTCATCCCATTGCTTTCTTTTCCTTAACATTTATCTTTTGAAACTGCAGTGTCTCATAGTGTGGATTTTGTTGTTTGCATAACCATGTGGTTCAACATGTTTTTCTGTCTTTTGAAAATTCTGCAGGTTAGTCAGTTTTGGCAAGACTGTGTGTGTAGGGGGGTGTGTTCTTTTCATCAGAAGGCACGTAGTGTCAGGTTCTTTTCTTGGTTGTCTCTCTTCTTTGATGTTAGTGGCTATTAATGCTCGGTGCCTAGATCCATTAATTCATTAGGGTTGCAAATGGCGATATTCTAATTATTATTATTTCATTCATTAATTGGGATACTTCTATAGATACTTCTACTCGTTTCCTATTTGTTTTCATAATGGTTGAAATCATATACTATAATCAGGATAAATGTCTGTTGCTTATCTTTTATTTACTAGTTTTCAAGATAATGAAGGTATCACTCCCTGAAGGTAACCAGTTAGTTTTGTTTTTTAAGTAGCATTGATACTTTATGAATTTAAATATATTTGATTTGATGGGTTTTATAAATAGTAATTGTTATCCTATTGAAAGCTCAAATTTGTCTTATATTTGGAAACTCTACTCCTTTATTTGTCATGACCTCAGTAGTCGTGGGTAGCTTCCCTGCTGTTTGCTGTGACAGTATGTTCCTTGCTCATCTTACGCATTTCCTGCCTCAGACCTGGAATTAGCCATTTCTTCAATAAGCTCTGGTTTCTTTTCATGGACAATGGTATTTTAAGCCCAAGTTTAGGAGCTAGGGATAATGTGTTGTTATTAGATTGGTCATTATTTCTAGGTATCTTTAGTAGAATGAGCTAGATATTTTTTACATATATATATTCAGAGTGATCCTGTTCACAGTGTTACTTTTAGCTCAGATTCAGGATACAGGGTTTTAAATTTAACCTCTTCTGTATTATATCTGTCTCTCCTCTTTTTCAAACCAAAAATCCTAGTTTGCAGGGAGATGGGTGATGAATTATAATATCCCAGTTACTTGCTTTATCTCACACCTAACAGTCTGAGAATAATCCTACTAATACTACCACTACTGATATAAATTACTAAGAATACTCAGAAACTTTTTGCCTATGTTTTTATCACTTCTTTCCTTTGCACTTTTAAATAGTTGTACTTTATTTACATTTCTGGAGATTAAAGTCATTATATACAACGCTCTCTATCTCTTTTAATCCTCATCTAGTCATCCATAGGTTTTTGGTTTTGCTATGCAGTTGAACTTTTTCTTTCACGTAGGGATTTAGAAAGGTTCAAAAACTATAGTGCCACCATCACCACTTTACCAGAATCAGGGTTCTATATTCATGGTCCTAATAAACACTTAGTTTTTTGTTTTTTTATTTTTTTTTTACAACATGAGGCTTTAACTCATGACCCCAAGATCAAGAGTCTACCATCTCTACCAGCTACCGACTAAGCCAGCCAGGTGTCCCAATAAACGCTTACTTTGAACCAACCCTCTATAGCTAAACTCGAAACATGACAATCTTGAGTCTATTTCCAGCTCACTATGTTGCTCTTCTGCTTTCCGTGCTTTCTTAATTTTAAAATATCTTTCAAAGAGAGCATCAGTTACATTGACTACTTAATGCTTTTCTGGCTCTACTGTTTCTTTTTGGATGACTTTTAGAATAGTTCTGTCTACCTTTTTCAAATTTAGCCTTTTTAAGAATAAAAATGAAATAATCTCACTGTGCTTTTTTTCAACAAGTTTCAGCCTTAAAGCTGACTGATTTAAACCTGATTGGGGGCGCCTGGGTGGCTCAGTCAGTTAAGCGTCCGACTTTGGCTCAGGTCATCATCTCACAGTTCGCAGGTTCGAGCCCCACATCAGGCTCTGTGCTGACAGCTAACTCAGAGCCTGGAGCCTGTTTTGGATTCTTTGTCTCCCTCTCTCTGACCTTCCCATGCTTACGCTGTCTGTCTGTCTGTCTCTCTCTCAGAAATAAATAAACATTAAAAATAATTTAAATCTGACTCAAAAAATTCATTTTAGGAATGAAACTACCAACTTGTTTATCCTTGAAATTAGAAATTCTAAGACCTTTAGGATTCTTCTTTACTTCTTCTCTTCTTTCTTAGCTTGAATTTTTAAACTCTTACTATTTCTTTCTTTATCATAGTTTTCTTTGAAAAACAAAAATAAATGAAGTTGGTTAAGTGGCCAACTTTGGCTCAGGTCATGATCTCACAGTCCTGCGTTTGAACCCTACATCGAGCTCTATACTGATAGCTCAGAGCCTGGAGGCTGCTGCTGAGTCTGTGTCTCCCTCTCTCTTCTGCCCCTTCTCTGCTCGCACTCTGTCTCTCTCTCTCAAAAATAAACAGTAAAAAACAAAAAGCAAACAACAAAAAAATAAAACATTGATTCATGGTCATCCATTCTTGTCTGGTGTCATAGTCTTTCTTAACTGGCCCACTGGAACATTGCATAATCTGTGGTTCAGCTAACACACTGCCTGTGTTTCTGTGCTTTTTTTCTTTGTACCTTTCTATTACTTTAGAATTAAAGCAGAGATCTTTTTCTATAGATTGCCAGACTTTAAGCAGGCCACCACGCATTATAAATGTCTTTATTATTTTACCCCTTAATTATCGACACGGTTCTTCAGCATCTCATTGTTTGCCTGTTCTCTATGCCTTTGTTAAAACTTTTCACCATGTTCTTTGCCACAGCCATTCCCACTTGAATTCTACTTACTAGTTCCTGAAACCTCTGGCATATATTTTTAAAGAACCATTAAAGAGTTATTAGATTTCAGAATTCATCTAATCTGAGGAGTGCCTGAAGATAGGATTAAGACCAAGAACTCAAGGTTGCTAAGAGAGTAAATCTTACAAGTACCTATCACAAGAAAAAAAAAAGTTTATAACCATGTATGATGATGGATGGTAATGAGGCTTACTATAATGATCATTTTGTGATACATACAAACATTGAATCATCATGTTATATGCCTGAAAGTAATATATATCAGTTATACCTCAAGAAAAGGAAAAAGAAGAAAGACCAAGAATTCAGTGAAAGAAGGGAATTCTTGGTCATGAAGTTTGTAGAGGATAACATTGAACAAGACTTAGGGAAGATGATAGTAGACTTCAAATTAATCTTGTTAGCTTATATGAATATCAGCAGCCAGGGTCCTCTGTTTTTGGCTTATTTTCTCTCCTTTGTGCTTTTATCTTCAGAGCACTGTCATTTAACATTTCTCCCTTCACTGCACAACATACTTTTTATTTCTTTATCTTAGCATTGTATCTTGACTTGCTCATCTTCTGACCAATACTTCAAACTAAGTTCACATGGAAGGAAAACCTAGCTGCATAAATATGAGAGGTATCTTCGTAAATGCAAGTCTGGATTTTAAAAAGTTTGTATTTTTTCTTGGTATTTTGCAATAACTACATAATTGCATTTGGCGTTTTCAACTTCTTGTTTGCAAATGATGTGCTAACAGAGCACCTTACATCTAGAAAATGTATTGACAAATTTTCCTTTCATATAACTCTTCAATCAGTAGGGTATATTTTAATAACTTCATTTTATTTTTTAAGTTTTTATTTTGAGAGAGAGTGTGTGCACATGCGCAAGTGTGAGCAGGGAAGGGGCAAAGAGAATCCTAAGCAGGCTCAGCGCTGTCAGCATAGAGCCTGATGTGAAGGTTGAACTCACGAACCGTGAGATCATGACCTGAGCTGAAACCAAGAGGCAGACTTTTAATTGACTGAGCCACCCAGGTGCTCCAGAAAAAAAAAAAGAAAGAAAAAAAAAAAAGAAATAAACCTTTGCTGTTAAAAGAAATAAGTAAGTCCTTAAGAAATAATATATAAGTCCTTAATAAATAATAAATAAGTGTTTCATGAGAGAGAGATATACAAGTAGATATGTACATACATATTTATGTGTTGTTGATGTTTAAGGTGATAACTGATGGTCTTAATAGTATGCTGGATTAGTATCCAGTCCTATGAGTGACAACTGAAGAAAACCAAGATCTGTGTGAACATACTTGGTACATTTCTTACAGGTTCTGAATTGTATCCGCACAGAATGGGATCCGCTGGATGTTCGCTTTGGCACCAAACAGCCTTATCAGGTGTTGACAGTGGAGCACTCCATCAGTGTAGACAAAGAGCCCATGGTTGACAGCTGCGTCTATGAGTGTGTTCGGAATAAAATCCAGTGTGTATCAGTAACCAGAATACCACTGAGATCGAAGGCCATTAGCTGCTGCAGGAACATTACTGAAGATAAACTGATTCTGGGCTGTGAAGATTCTTCAGTAATTCTTTATGAAACTCACCGTAGAGTAACTCTCTTAGCCCAGGCTAAACTTTTGCCTTCATTAATAAGCTGCCACCCAAGTGGCGCCATTCTACTAGTTGGCAGCAACCAAGGGGAGCTGCAAATTTTTGATATGGCTCTATCCCCTATTAACATCCAGCTCTTGGCTGAAGACCGCTCACCCAAGGAGACTCTGCAGTTCAATAAATTCTTTGACGTTTCCAGCAGTCTTGTTCAAATGCAGTGGATAGCTCCTCAGGTGGTTTCTCAGAAGCCTGAAAGTGGGGACATCTATGATCTCCTCTTCCTCAGGTTTGACAGAGGACCTTTGGGTGCACTTTTGTTTAAACTTGGTAAGTCAAGGAAGTTGGTGAGTAAGTAAGATGTTTATGATGATGACATTATGATTAAGAAAATGAAACCATTCTAGAAATGTGGGTTTTTCTGTGTCATCCTATAAATAGGCTTGCCTTTCAAACATTTCATATAGTTGTGGGTTTTTTTTCCAAGTAACCTGTGCCCAACATGGGATGCAAACTCATAACCTTGAAATCAAGAATCACATGCTCTACCAACTGAGCCAGCCAGGTGCCCTCATATAGTTTAAGAAAGCTTTGTGAATGATTTTCTAAATGTTAGGGAATGTAAGACAGTCAAGAATTTGGAAATTGCACTAATTGTCCATTGTGATGAATGAAAAGCTTAAACTTCCATGTTTGATACTTTCTAAAACAAATACATACTTGAATATTTTAAAAGTACTTACTATGCCCATTAAAAAATTCTGTGTTGAAGGAATGTAATACTTTTTCTATTAAAATTATTTGATTTAATTTATTATGTTTACTCATTTTTGAGAGAGAGAGTGACAGAGTGCGAGTGGGGGAGGGACAGAGAGAGAGAGAGGGAGACACATAAAGCCAAAGCAGGCTCCAGGCTCAGAGGTGTCAGCACAGAGCTACATGCAGGGATGGAACTCCTGAGCTGTGAGATCATGACCTAAGCTGCAGTCTGACACTTAACTGACTGAGCCATCCAGGCACCCCTATTAAAAGTATTTTAGATAATATTTTAAATATTATATTTAGATATTTTAGATATCTATTGCTTCTCAGATTGGAGTGTGTAAGGCATATGTTTTAAAAGAAGAGAAAGCAATGGTTGGTTAGAATTTGGAAAGAGGGGTGCCTGGGTGGCTCGGTTGGTTAAGTGTCCGACTTCGGTTCAGGTCATGATCTCATGGATCCTGAGTCTGAGCCTGACAGTTCAGAGCTTGAAGCCTGCTTTGGATTCTTTGCCTCCCTCTCTGTCTGTCTGCCCCTCCCCTGCTTACATTCTGTCTCTCTCAGAAATAAATAAAACATTTTTAAAATTAAACAAAAAGCATTTGGAAAGAGTTTTATAACTTTTTTGGTTTCCTTTTAGATAAAATTGTTGAAAAAAATCTTTTTCAGTATTATGAAAATCATGTATTAATGTTAACCAGGAAACGTATTTTTAAGAAAGATTTTATTTTTAAGCAATCTCTACACCCAATATGGGGCTCAAACTTACAACCCTGAGAGGAAGAGTCATATTCTCTACCCACTTAGCCAGCCAGATGCCCCTCAACCAGGAAACTTTAAAACAAACTTGTATTTGTATAGTTTATTTGTCTTTTATGGTTTTTCATTGCCAGCTCTGCCCTGAAGTATATGATTATCTTTACGTAGTTTTATATGATTTAACATTCTTGACAGAACCTCACTTAGGTTTAAAAAATAGATTTTAATGAATGCATGTTATTGCTGCTTGAAAACATAGAAAAGTAAATAAATTTTTAAACTCTGTGCATGATTTGGCTCTGTGATACAAAGTTAAGTCTTTATTTGTTTTTAAAAATGTTTATTATTTTGAGAAAAAGAGAGAGAGAGAGAGGGAGACAGAGAATCCCAAGCAGGCTCTGCGCTGGCAGCAGCTGTCCATGTGATGGATACAGGGCCTGATCTCATGAACAGTGATCATGATCTGAGCTGAAATCAGGAGCCAGATGCTTAACTGACTAAGCCACTCAGGTGCCCCCAAAGTTAGGTTTTTAAAGATATTGTAGTGTTTGTTAAATAGATGTCTGTTTACTGTTTTGTTTGTTTGTTTTTTTATGGATCTACTTGCCTCTGAAACTGAATTGTTGAAATAAATCTACTTGAAAATGACTTAACCTGAATCATATAAGGAGTATAATGTCAGGTCTATATTCTTTCCACATAATAAAAATGCATCTAAATTTATTTATAATGCTAATGTTGTCTAAGAAAAAAATGTTTAGAATCTCATTTATTATAAAATAATCCAGTTCTTTGCCTGACTACATTTTTAACAGTTGTATGTCTCCATATACAACACTCATTAAAGTGGATGTTAGATGTTTTGCATGTCTGTTAAAACACACACACATGTACACATGCACACACACATACACCCTCTAAATTACCCAGTTACCTGTCAAACAGAAGGCTGTCTGCCCACATATACCTAGCTTTTCTTCAGCCCTCCCTTGTGGGCCTACTCACAACAGCTTTGCAAAAAGCACAGCTTTCTCTTCCTATCTCTAGCACATTTGCCTTCTTACTAAAGTAAACAGGCTCTCAGTGTAGGGATTTAGAGGGCTTCCTGCTAATTGCCAGCTTGTAAACTTAATTGGACTGTCTCCCTGGGCACTGTTCCTAAATCAATTAGGCAATGAGTTGGCTGTCACATCTTTTTCCCAAGAAGGTCTCTTGGAAGAGAATTATCCAATAGAAATCAGGCATTCAAATGAAAAGGTGATAACTTCTGCACTGACATTTATCATTAAAATTTTATTTTCAATATGACTCTTAAGTTTTGTAGGATAGGGAAATTTTACAGACTCTTTAAAATATCTAGATACGGACTTTCCCAGAATTTTAAAAAACATAAGATTAATACTTATTACATATTATTACTTTTCCTAGGAAGAGTAGATTCCTTGAAACAGTAGATTCCAACTAACAGATCTTTTTTTTTTTTTTTTTTAAAGAAAACCCTTTTTAAAGAACAGATTTTTCTTAGGTTCTGCTACTAAATACATCCAAAAATTTTAATATACTTCTTGAATTAACACAGTGCTGATTCTGGGCATCCATGTGGAATTTTCATGTATAATTCAAGTTACTGCATATATAAACAGGTAGTTGCATGTGCAGTTTCCCGACTAGGGAGCATTTATGAGATTTTTTTCATAAGCTTGTTATGCAAGCCTTTGGAAATTTTGACATGCAAGGTGTAGCTTACAATTTAAGAAGCTGACATAGATCATAGTTTTAAAATAGAATGATGTCATATGTAAACGTGGCAGTGGCTGGTGCCAATATGCTAAGATTTTTGGAGTTTGACTTTTAGAATAGGTCAGTATAGGGGCGCCTGGGTGGCTTAGTCGGTTAAGCGTCCGACTTTCGCTAGGTCATGATCTCGCGGTTCGTGGGTTCGAGCCCCGCGTCGGGCTCTGTGCTGACTGCCAGCTCAGAGCCTGGAGCCTGTTTCAGTCTGTGACTCCCTCTTTCTCTGACCCTCCCCTGCTCACGCTGTCTCTATCTCTCCTAGAAATAAATAAAAACATTAAAAAATAATAATAATAGAATAGGTCAGTATAATGTTGAAGGAAAACTTTGTTCCAAGGCTAGAGCTTCCATTCTAAGTCCTTATGATCATCACGCAAATGTGTTGGGGATTAAAAGGCCATCACTACTGTTATGAGAATTTGAAGGGCATGTCTTACTCAGGAAGGAGCTAGAAGTATCATCCTCCCACATGGAAGCCAAGAAGTACTGTTTTATATAAAGCAAAATATAATCAGATTCGTTTGCTTGGTAATCATTGTCCCATATTTCCACATATGTAGACTGAGGTTAATTTTTAAAAGACAAGCCCCTAATTACATTACAGAGATATTAAAGCTTTTTCCATTCTCATCAGTACCTTTTTCAACTTGCACTGCTCTCTTTATACTCACAGGATCATCTCTCTGCCCTCTCAAGAATCTTCCCTTTTAACTGATGCTTCATTAAGTTTATCTGCTTCTTACCACCTACCCACCCAACTGAACCAACTACTTATCTCTGTGAACATAAACCTTTCCTTCTCAATTCGGTGGAAAAGGAGACCTTACTCTTGTCCAAGACTAGTTCTACTGCCACTTCCACTCTGGATCCCACTACATTCCTTTAGATAGCTTTACTTGGTCCTCCTCTCCACTTGCCCCACAAATCTTACTACACCCCGACATACCGGCCCAAACCATACCATAAAACAAACAGACAAACATCTCTTCCTTAACTTTGTGTTTCCTCTGTTATTAATCAAATGTTCACCTTCTTTTCATAGTCAAACTCACCAAAATAATAGTGAGCCTTGACTTTTTCTACTTCTTCACTTCCCGCTCACTCCTCACGGTACCAGGTTCTTGCTTGGGTCTTTAGTATTCTCCTGGAGCTGCTCTCGCAAAGGTCACCAGAGACTTCCTACTTCCTACATATATTTCTTTTATGTTACTTGATGACTTTTCAGCATTTACTGGTGGCTGACCACTTATGTCACAGAATTCTCATTGTGCTTGCCTTCCATGACCCTAGATACACCTTTTGTTCACTTTTGGATTCTCCTTCTGCCTATTCATGAATATGTTGAGGCTCTTTAAGATTCCATTTTTAGTTCTCCTCCCGTTTTATGTAGATTGAGAGTTTCTTTCTTTCTCCCCAAACTTGTTTCTTCTCCTATATTCTCTATTTTGATGGATGATATTATTATTCAGCTGGAATCCCACATCAGAAATCCTAGACTCCTCCCTCACCCCTGATGCCGTATTCCATCCATGCTACCTTCCAAATACTGTCAAAAACGTCTCTGTACCACCTTCCTGCCATGACCTTCATCTGGACCTTCCCTGTTTTCAAGGAGAGAGCAAGTAGTAGCTCTCTGTAATCTTCTGCCTTCCAGTCTTCTCATCCTGCCCCGCAGCCAGTCCCCTGAACTGCCACCAGAGTAATCTGACTTCTTATTTGGTCATGGGATCTCTAGCCTGAAATCCTTCAGGGGTTGATAAGCCCTTGTCTGCCTCTCAGGCTTCATCTCCCGAGATGTATTTGCACAACTGTAGCTCCCCATTCAGGGCATGTGCTCTCACATCCCCCCCTTCCTATGGTGCTTTTGATAGTATTCCATCTACCCGGAGTGCCCTGGCAGTGCTCTCCCAGAGCCTGCAAAGTTAGGAAAAGGTTAAATATTCAAGTGATTATATTAAGCAAGAAATAAATAAAGCTAATATCTTCCCTCTTATAGGATCTTGAAAATCAAAGGCAACGTGTGTGTGTGTGTGTCATTCTGTCTAAAAAGTAAGGATGATGATTTTTCTCTTAGTACTTTTATAAGAAGTATGTTTTCTTTAAATGAGTTATGTTTTTATTATTTTTTAGTTTTGTGAAATAATATACCTTTTATTATTTAGAGCATTTTTAGTAGGTTTTTCTGTTATTTGTGGCTGAAGTAAGTTTAAAACAATAGTCTACAATATTTCCAATCATGAGTACAGATTTTTCCTTATTTTTTTAAAAACTATTTTGCTTATATTTTGAGAGAGCACAAGCAGGGGAGGGGCAGAAAGAGAGGAGGGCAGAGGATCTGAATCGGGCTTTGCAGTGACAGCAGCAAACCCAATATGGGGCTTGAACTCAAGAACTGTGAGATCATGACCTGAGCCAAAGTCAGATGTTCTACCATCTGAGTCACCTAGGTGCCCTATAGATTTTTCTTTAATCAGAAAAGATAACTATTAAATCCTGAAACCATTATTTTATGTACCTTCTTTCATCTGAGTGTCCAGGTTCTAAAAGTTAACTAAAACTCCAGGCAAAGAAGGCCCTTGGATTTAAAAATAGAATGTAAAATGATTTTATCATAAAACACCTATTAGCCCCTGAAGGAGATGTTAGAATTGTCATCTAGAAGGGGATCCAAAAAAGGCTTTGATCTGAATGTTTAGCTCAGACACGTATTTATACACATATATGCCATAATATAGGGATAATCATTGTATGATATTATATTTTATTTATATAAATCCAAGTTAGCTAACATATAGTATAAAATTGATTTTAGGAGTAGAATTTAGTGAATCATCACTTACATGTAATACCCAGTGCTCATCCCAACTTAATGGGCTCCTTAATGCATGTCACTCATTATCCCATCCCCTCCACCTAGCACCCCTCCAGCAACTCTCAGTTTGTTACAAAAGAGTTATTTTTAGTGAGCTTTTAAAATATTAAACTTTATCCAAGTGGTGATTGGGGGTAATTTGTTGCTGGAAAGAAATGTCAGATAATTTCTTAGATGCCTAGTAATCTTAAACTTGGATCTCAGATCATTTAAAATGGACTGTTATTCCAGACAGCATTCTGCTTTCTTTAAACTAGAGTGATGATGGATTTTTAAATCAAGTTTATTGGAGTATAATTTACATAAAATAAAGTGTACCCATTCCAAATGTACAGTTTAATGAGTTTTGAAAAATGTGTCCTCATGTTTACCACCACAATCAAAACATAGAATATTTCCATCACCAAAATATTCCCTCACACCTCGTTGCAGTCATTCCCTATCTCCCTCAAGGTTAAAAGAGCACTGACCTGCTTTATGTCATTGCTGAATAGATTTGGTTTTTCTAAATTTCATAGAAAAGGACTCATAAAAGAGGCATTTTTTAGTGTTTTTCTACTTTCACTCAGCATTCATCTGTGAGAATCTTCCGTATTGGTATGCATATCTTCAAATTTTCCTTTACATTACTGAGTAGTATCCCATTATGTAGACGAACCACAATTTGTATATCATTCCGTCTCTTGATGGACATTTGGGTTGTTTCAAGATTTAAGCTAATATCAGTAAAATGCTATGTACTTTCATGTACAAGTCTTTATACTGATATATATATTACATATATATAAATATATAATTTTTTTTGTTTAATGCTTATTTATTTTTGTGAGAGAAGGAGACAGAGCGTGAACAGGAGAGGAGCAGAGAGAGAGGGAGACACAGAATCTGAAGCAGGCTCCAGGCTGTGAGCTGTCAGCACAGAGCCCAACATGAGGCTTGAACTCACAGACTGCGAGACCATGATCTGAGCCGAAGTCAGACACTTAACCAACTGAGCCACTGAGGTGCCCATATATTGACATATATTTTAATTTCTCTTGGAAAAAAAAACCTAAGAGTAGAATGGCTAGGCTATAGGCTAAGCATATGTTTAACTGAAGAAGAAACTGACTATTTTGGACTTCTGGCTGCTCTGTATTCCAACACTTAGCATTAATGGTCTTTTTAATTTTGGCCATTCTAATGGGGGTGTAATGGTGTTAATTTGCATTTCCCTAGAGACTATTAGATCTCAGCATCTTTTTTTTTTTTTAATTTATTTTTATTTTATTTTTATTTATTTCTAGGAGAGAGAGAGAGACAGCGTGAGCAGGGGAGGGTCAGAGAGAGAGGGAGACACAGACTGAAACAGGCTCCAGGCTCTGAGCTGGCAGTCAGCACAGAGCCCGACGCGGGGCTCGAACCCACAAACCGCGAGATCATGACCTAAGCGAAAGTCGGACACTTAACCGACTAAGCCACCCAGGCGCCCCAATCTCAGAATCTTTCTATGTGCTTATTTGCCATATATCTTCTCTAATAAAGTACATCTTCAAATTTTTGCCCAAATTTAATTGGGTTGTTTATTATTGAGTTGTAAGAGTTTTTATATATTCTGAATAGAAATCCTTTGTAAGATAATAGTATTATGAATGTTTTCTTCCAGCTTGTTATTTACTTTTCATTTATTTAACAGTGTATTTTGGGTAGCAGAAGTTTTTAATTTTAATGAAATTCAGTTCTTAAATTTCTTTATTTTATGACTTATGCTTTTTATGTACCATTTAAGAAGTGTCTAACCCTGTTTCCTCCTAGATGTTTTAATGGTTTATCTCTTACAATTAGGCTTATGGTCTGCTTCAAGTTAAAATTTTGCATATAGCAAGAGGCATAGATTGAAATTAATTGTTTTAAATACTTTTTAATGTTTTATTTATTTCTGAGAGACACAGCGTGAGCAGGAGAGGGCCAGAGAGCCAGGGAGACACAGAATCTGAAGTAGGCTCCAGGCTCTGAGCTAGCTGTCAGCACAGAGCCCGACGTGGGGCTCGAACCCACAAACCATGAGATCATGACCTGAGCCGAAGTCAGATGCTTAAGTGACTGAGCCACCCAGGCACCTCTGAAATTAATTTTTTAAAAAATTTTAGCCAACTAAAGGACCCTGAAATTATTTTTTAAATATGGATATTTATTTTTCCCAGAACCAATTTTGGAAAGACTGTCCTTTCTCCATTGAACTGTGTTGACCATAATGCATATGTCTATGAATAGACTCTGTTCTCTTCCACTAATCTGTATGTCTCTGTGGGGTACCACACTGTCTTCATTATGGTGGTTTTATACTAAGTCTTAAAATCAAGTACTGTTAGTTCTCCAACTTTGTTCTTCTTTTTCAGAATTATTTTTGGCTACTCTAGATCCTTTGATTTCTATATAAATTTTTAAACAGACTTGTCAGTTTTATAAAAAGTACTTGATGAGATTTTGATTGGGATTATGTTGAGTCTATAGTTCAATTTGAGGTGGAATGACAATTTGACAATATTGAGTTATTTATTCTCTCCATTTGTTCAGATCTTTTAAAACTTCTCTCAGTAGTGATTTTTGGGGCCCCTGGGTGGCCCCATTGGTTAAGCATCCGACTTTTTATTTTAGCTTAGGTGGTGATCTTGCAGTTGCTGGGTTCATGTCCCATATTGGCCTCTGCACTGTCAGTGCAGAGCCTGCTTGGGATTCTCTCTCTCTCTCTCTCTCTCTCTCTCTCTCTCCCCTCTCCTGATTTCATTTTTTCTCTCTTTTCTCCTACCTCTCTCAAAATAAATAAATAAAGTTTATTTAAAAATTTAAAAAATAAAGTTTCTCTCAGCAGTGTTTTAAAATTTAAGTGTAAAGATCTTATACATATTTTGTTCATTTTTTTGGGGTGCTATTGCAAATAGTATTTTTAATTACACTTTTAATTGTTCATTGGAGTTATATGGAAATAAAATTTTAAACTCTTGACCACGTATCCTGTGACCCTGTTAAACTCATTTCTTAGTTGTAATAATGTTTGTGTAGATTCTTAAGGATATCCTTAATATCTATAAGGACTATGACAGTGGCATTTAAAAACAGTTTTACATCTTCTTATTTAACCTGTATGCCTTTTAGTTTGGTTCCTTACCTTATTATAGAAGCTGGGATCTCCAGTACAGTATTAAATGAGGTGGCATGAGAGGATAGCCTTGCTTTTTTTCTGATCTTATGTGGAAAGCATTTTGTCTTTTCACTATAAGTATTGATGTTATTAAGTTGAGGAAGTCCTCTTCCTTCCATTCCTAGTTGGCTAAGATATATTATCTTGAGTGGATATTGAATTTCTTCAAGTGCTTTTTTTGGGTATCTGTTGAAATTATTATATGTTTTTTCTGGCTATGTGGTGAATTATATTGATTAGTTTCCAGATGTTTTAGCAGCCTTTCATTTGTGGGCTATATCTCTCTTGTTCATGATATATGATCATTTAAATATATTGCTGGACTTGCTAATATTTTGTTAAGGATTTTTGTATCTGTTTATGGGAGATATTCATCTGTAGTTTTCTTTTTCTTTTCCTGTACGATCTCTGTCATTTTTTTATCAGTATAATGCTAACATGTTGAAATAAGTTGACAGGTGCTCCCTCTTCTTTTATATATGTTGAGTGTGTAGAGTTAAAATTATTTCTTCTTCTGATATTTGACAGAATTTGCCAATGAAGGTATCTAGACATGCAGGTTTTGTGTGTGTGTGTGTGTGTGTGTGTGTGTGTGTGTGTGCACATGTGTGTATAAAGGTTCTTTAACTATGAATTCAAATTTAAATTTTTTTAATGTTTATTTTTTGATAGAGAAAAAGAGAGTGTGAGCAGGGGAGGGCCACAGATAGAAAGGGTGACACAGAATCTGAACCCAGCTCCAGGCTGTGAGCTGTAAGTACTGAGCCCAATGTGAGGCTCAAACCCATGAACAGTGAGACCATGACCTGAGCTGAAGTTGGATGCTTAACTTACTGAGCCACCCAGGTGCCCCTCAAATTTAAATAATATAGAATCACTCAGGTTATCTATTTCTTCTTGAAAGAGCTTTGATAGTTTGGGTCCTTCAAGGAATCCATCTCATTTAAGTTATTTATTTGTGTAAAGTTATTCATATTACTCATTATTTTTTAATGTCTGCACTTCTGTAGTCTTTATTCTTGATATTGGTAACTTATGTCTGCTTTCATTTTTATCAATTTAGGCAGACGTTGGTCAGATTTACTGATCATTTCAAAGAAGACTGTTGATTTCATTGTTTTTCTCTATTCTTTCTTTTCTAGTTCTTATTTTTATCATTTTCATCCTTCTCTTTACTTTAGGTATAATTTACTCTTCTTTCTCTAGGTTCTTTTTTTTTTTTAATGTTTATTTATTTTTGAGAGAGACAGAGAAACAGAGTGTGAGCAGAGTGGGGCAGAGAGAGAGAGAGAGACACAGAATCCGAAGCAGCCTCCAGGCTCTGAGCTGTCAGCACAGAGCCTAACGCAGGGCTTGAACTCACAAACTGAGATCATGACCTCAGCCGAAGTTGGATGCTTAACTGACTCAGCCACCCAAGTGCCCCTCCCTAGGTTCTTAATGTAGGAAGTTGGGATTGTTGATTTTAGACCTTATTTCTTTTCTAATTAAAATACTTAAAGCTAGAAATTTCCCTTTAAGTACTGCCATAGCTACATCTCACAAATTTTGATGTTATATTTTTATTTATTTTTTCCTTTCTAAATCTAAAGAGAGAGAGAGAGAATCTCAAGCGGGCTTCCCACTGTCAATGCAGAGCCTGATGCGGGACTTAAACTCACAAACTATGAAATAATGACCTGAACTGATGTTGGGCATTTACCAACTAGGCCACCCAGGAGCCCCTTTTTATTTTTATTCATTTCAAAATATTTTCTAATTTATGTAGTTTCCTCTTTAAATCATAGTTTATTTAAAAGAATATTGATCAATTTCTACATATTTGGGAATATTCCAGGTATCTTTCTGTATTGATATCCAAATTAATTCTGTTATCATCAGAGAACCTACTCTGTATGATTTCAAAACAGTTAAATTTATTGAGATTTGTTTTATCACTCTGAATATAATCCATCTTGGTATTCTATTTACATTTATAAAGAATGTATTTTGCTGTTGTTGGGTGAAGTTTTTTATGAATGCTAGGTCAAATTCATTGATAATGTTTTTCATGTGTTTTCAACTTTGTTCATTTTGATTATGTGTTCTCTCAACTAGTGACAGAAGAAATCTCCAATTATGATTATGGTTTTCACTTTTTCTTCTTTTAGTTCTATCAGATTTTGCTTTATTATTTTGGAACTCTGTTATTAGTAACGATTAAGATTATTATGGTTCTTCATGAATTTTTTAACTCTTTATCATTAAAGTATTGAATCTTAATTTAATTCATTATTATTTAAGCATTTTTTTTTTTTTTTTTTTTTTTTTTACAAATAGTTTATTGTCAAATTAGTTTCCACATAACACCCGGTGCTCATCCCCACAAGTGTCCTCTTCCATGCCCACCCCTCCTCGCCCCCACACCAACCAGTCCTCAGTTTTTGTCAGCATTCAAGAGTCTCTCATGGTTTGCCTCTCTCCCTTTCCCCTACCATTTCCACCCTTCTTCTCCCCCTTGGTCCTCTGTTAAGTTCCTCCTAATCCTCCTATACGTGCACACATATGATATTTGTCCTTCTCTGCCTGACTTATTTCGCTCAGCATAACACCCTCAAGGTCCATCCATGTTGCTACACATGGCCAGATCTCATTGTTTCTCATTGCCATGGAGTATTCCATCGTATAGATAAACCACATCTTCTTGATCCATTCATCTGTTGATGGACCCTTAGGCTCTTTCCATGTTTTAGCTATTGTGGACAGTGCTGCTATGAACATTGGGGTACATGTGCTCCTATGCATCAGCATTTCTGTATCCCTTGGGTAAATTCCTAGCAGTGCTATTGCTGGGTCATAGAGGAGTTCTATTGTTAGTTTCCTGAGGAACCTCCACACTGTTTTCCAGAGGGGCTGTACCAGTTTACATTCCCACCAACAGTGTAGGAGGGTGCCCGTTTCTCCACATCCTCGCCAGCATCTAGACTTCTCTGATTGTCTCATTTGAGCCACTCTGACTGGCGTGAGGTGGTATCTCAGTGTGGTTTTGATTTGTATTTCCCTGATGAGGAGGATGCTGAGCATCGTTTCATGTGTCTGTTGGCCATCTGGATGTCCTCTTTGGAGAAGTGTCTGTTCAGATCTTCTGCCCATTTCTTCACTGGGTTGTTTGTTTTTCGGGCGTGTAGTTTGGTGAGTTCCTTGTAGATTCTGGATATCAACCCTTTATCTGATATGTCATTTGCAACTATCTTTTCCCGTTCCGTTGGTTGCCTATTAATTTTCTGGGTTGTTTCCTTGGCTGTGCAGAACTTTTAATCTTGATGAGGTCCCAACAGTTTATTTTTGCTCTTGATTCCCTTGCTTTTGGGGATGTGTCAAGTAAGAAGTTGCTGCGGTGGAGGTCAAGGAGGTTGTTTCCTGCTTTCTCTCTAGGGTGTTGATAGTTTCCTGTCTCACGTTCAGGTCCTTTATCCATTTTGAGTTTATTTTTGTGCATGGTGTGAGAAAATGATCTAGTTTCATTCTTCTGCATGTTGCTGTCCAGTTCTCCCAACACCATCTGTTAAAAAGGCTGTCTTTTTTCCATCGGATATTCTTTCCTGCTTTGTCAAAGATGAGTTGGCTGTATACTTTTGGGTCCACATCTGAGTTCTCGATTCTGTTCCATTGGTCTATGTGTCTGTTTTTGTGCCAATACCATACTGTCTTGAGGATGACAGCTTTGTAGTAGAGGCTAAAGTCTGGGATGGTGATCCCTCCCGTTTTGGTTTTATTTTTCAGGATTACTTTGGCTATTCGGGTCTTTTGTGGTTCCATACAAATTTTTGGATAGTTTGTTCTAGTTTTGAGAAGTATGCTGGTGCAATTTTGATTGGAATTGCATTGAATGTGTAGAGAGCCTTAGGTAGTAATGACATCTTAACTATATTCTTCCTATCCATGAGCATGGGATGTTTTTCCATTTCTTTGTGTCTTCTTCAATTTCCTTCATAAGTTTTCTATAGTTTTCATCATACAGATCTCTTATATCCTTGGTTAGGTTTATTCCGAGGTATTTTATGGTTTTTTGTGCAATTGTGAATGGGATCAGTTTCTTGATTTCTCTTTCTGTTGCTTCATTGTTGGTGTATAAAAATGCAACCGATTTCTGTACGTTGATTTTGTACCCTGCAACTTGGCTGAATTCTTGGATCAGTTCTAGTAGGCTTCTGGTGGAGTCTGTCGGGTTTTCTATGTAGAGTATCATGTCATCTGCGAAGAGTGAAAGTTTGACTTCCTCTTTGCCAATTCTGATGCCTTTGATTTCCTTTTGGTGTCTGATGGCTGATGCTAGGACTTCCAGCACTATGTTAAACAGCAGTGGTGAGAGTGGGCATCCCTGTCGTGTTCCTGATCTCAGGGGGAAAGCTCTGAGTTTTTCCCCGTTGAGGATGATGTTAGCTGAAGGCTTCTCATAGATGGCTTTGATGATGTTTAAGTAGGTTCCTTCTATCCCAACTTTCTCGAGAGTCTTTATTAAGAAGGGATGCTGTATTTTGTCAAATGCTTTTTCTGCATCTATTGACAGGATCATATGGTTTTTATCTTTTCTTTTATTGATATGATGTATCACATTGATTGATTTGCGAATGTTGAACCAGCCCTGTAACCCAGGAATGAATCCCACTTGATCTTGGTGGATGATTCTTTTTATATGCTGCTGGATTCGATTTGCAAGGATCTTGTTGAGAATTTTTGCATCCGTATTCATCAAGGATATTGGCCTGTAGTTCTCTTTTTTTGCTGGATCTCTGTTTGGCTTGGGAATCAGAGTGATGCTGGCTTCATAAAATGAGTCCGGGAGTTTTCCTTTGATTTCTATTTTTTGGAATAGCTTGAGAAGAATTGGGATTAATTCTGTTTTAAATGTCTGGTAGAATTCCCCAGGGAAGCCATCAGGTCCAGGGCTCTTATTTATTGGGAGACTTTTGATCACTGATTCAATTTCTTCACTCATTATGGGTCTGTTCAGGTTTTCTATTTCTTCCCTTGTGTATTTTGGTAGTGAGTGTGTGTTTAGGAATTTGTCTATTTCTTCTAAGTTGTCCAATTTGTTGGCATATAATTTTTCATAGTATTCCCTGATAATTGCTTGTATTTCTGAGGGGTTGGTTGTAATAAGTCCATTTTCATTCATAATTTTGTCTATTTGGGTGCTCTCTCTTTTCTTTTGGATAAGTCTGGCTAGAGGTTTGTCGATTTTGTTTACTTTTTCAAAAAACCAACTCTTGGTTTCATTGATCTGTTCAATTGTTTCTTTTGTCTCTATGTTGTTTATTTCTGGTCTCATTTTTACTATTTCTCTTCTTCTACTGGGTTTAGGGTGTTCTTGTTGCTCTGCCTCCAGTTCCTTTAGGTGAGCTGTTAGATTTTGGACTTGCGCTTTTTCTAATCTCTTGAAATAGGCCTGGAGAGCAATGTACTTTCCTCTTAGGACTGCCTTTGCCGCATCCCATAGATTTTGAATTGTTGTGTTTTCATTTTCATTTGTTTCCATGTATTTTTAAATTTCATCTCTAACTGCCTGATTGGCCCATTCATTCTTTAGAAGGGTGTTCTTTAACCTCCATGTTTTTGGAAGTTTTCCAGACTTCTTCCTTAATTGATTTCAAGTTTCAAAGCATTGTGATCTGACAGTGTGCATGGTATGATCTCTATTCTTTTATATTTATTGAGGGCTGCTTTATGTCCCAGTATGTGATCTATCTTGGAGAATGTGCCATGCGCACTTGAGAAGAAAGTAAATTCCCTGGCCTCAGGATGTAAAGTTCTAAATATATCCGTCAGATCCATCTGGTCCAATGTGTCTTTCAAGTCCATTATTTCTTTAGTGATTTTCTGTCTGGTTGACCTATCCATTGCTGTAAGCGGAGTATTAAAGTCCCCTGCTATTAGCACATTCTTATCTATAAGCTTGTTTCTGTTTGTGATTAATTGTTTTAGATATTTAGGTGCTCCCATATTCGGTGCGTAGACATTTATGATTGTTAATTCTTCCTGATGGATGGACCCTGTAATTATTATGTAGTGCCCTTCTTCGTCTCTTGTGATTGTCTTTAATTTAAAGTCCAGTTTGTCTGATATAAGTATCGCTACTCCGGCTTTCTTTTGATTTCCTGTAGCATGATATATATTTCTCCATCCCCTTACTTTTAATCTGAAGGTATCTTCCCGTCTAAAATGAGTTTCTTGTAGACAGCATATAGATGGATTTTGTTTTTTAATCCATTCTGCTACCCTATGTCTTTTGATTGGAGCATTCAGCCCATTTACATTCAGTGTTATTATTGAAATATGTGGGTTTAGAGTCTTTGTATCTTTTGTAGGGTTCATGTTTGTGGTGGTGTCTCTGGAATCTTTGTTCCTTGCAACCTTTCCTTCACAGCATCCCCTTCAGGATTTCTTGTAGGGCTGGCTTCGTGGTGACAAATTCTTTCAATTTCTGTTTGTTTGGAAAGGTTTTCATCTCTCCTTCTATTTTCAATGACAGGCTTGCTGGATAGAGGATTCTTGGCTGCATATTTTTACTGTTCATCACATTGAAGATCTCTTGCCATTCCTTTCTGGCCTGCCACGTTTCAGTAGATAGGTCTGTCACCACTCTGATAGGTTTCCCTTTGTATGTGAGGGCCCTTTTCTCCCTAGCTGCTTTCAAAATTCTCTCTTTGTCCTTGTATTTTGCCATTTTTACGATGGTATGTCGTGCAGAAGATCGATTCAAGTTACGTTTGAGGGGAGTCCTCTGAGCCTCTTGTATTTCCACATTGACTTCCTTCCCCAGGTTGGGGAAGTTCTCTGCTATAATTTGTTCCAGGACTCCTTCAGCACCTTTCCCTCTCTCTTCCTATTCTGGGATTCCTATGATACGGATATTGTTGCGTTTGATTGTGTCGCTGAGCTCTCGAATTCTTCTTTCCTATTCCTGGATCAGTTTGTCTCTTTTTTGTCAGCTTCTTGTTTTTCTAGAATGGTGTCTTCTAAGTCACTTATTCTCCTTTCTGCCTCTTCAATCCGTGCATTGGAGGCCTCTAATTTATTATGTATCTCATTTTCGCATTTTTTAATTCTTTATATCTATTTTTCTTTTCGATTCTGTCTGTAGCCATAGTTTCTTTGATGTCCCCTATGCTTTTTGGAAGTCCAGCTATTAATTTTACCATTATTATTCTAAAATCTTGTTCCGTTATGCTGCTGATATCTGTTTTGAGCAGTTCATTAGCTGTCATTTCTTCTTGGAGTTTCTTTGGAGGAGAGCTCTTTCGTTTCGTCATTTTAGTTAGCTTTCCGGCTTGTTGGTTTTAAAGACCTGTTATGCTCTCTGTTTCTATGAGCACTGCTATATCCAAGAAACTCTTTGACTTTCCAGGGCCTATCCTTTCAGAGATTGTTTTTTGAATGGTATCCCTCGGTCACCCTTGTTGGGACCTTAGTTATTTTATTTTCCTATTCGTAGCGATATTTGGGACTCTTCACCTTGTGTACTCTAGCTTGTTTCTTGATGTAGCCCTGGAAAAGAAAACAGACAGACAAACACACAGGGAGCAGGAGTACACAAACGCACAGGCTGATTCAACTAACATTCAAAGTAAGAGGGAAAACGAAAAAGTTAATAGAAAAGACGGAGGAGGGAGGGCGAATAATAGGGAGCATAAAATACATAAAAAATAGGGAGCAAAAAGGGGAAAAGAAAAGGAAAGAAGAAGAAAACCGATGGACAAAGAACGGTTTAAAGCATATACCTGGATTTCCCAGCTACAGTTAAATAGCCGTGTGTATGCAGTGCTGGTTGAAGAGCATAGAGAAAAAGAGAGAAGGCAGGGCGAGACGAGGCAGATTTGGAAATAGAATGAACAGGCAGAAGGGATAAGAAGCTTTTTTCAAAGAGGTAAAGGGTAGAATATGGTTGGATAGGTGAGAGAAGGATGCTGGAATTATCCAGAGAAACTATATAGTCTAATTACTCCTGAGAGAAATAGCTGAAAAAGTCAGTAGGTGTAGAATTTACATTTACAGAATGGACTTGTTGTGATTGTTTAAGCAAGCTGGCGACCAGAGTTAATCAGGTCAGTGTTTTGGGGAAAAAAGTGAGAAAAGAGAAAGAAGAAGAAAAAAAGAGAAAAGAAAGGGAAAAAAAAGAAAGAAAAAAAAGGAAAAAAAACAAAAAAAGGGAAAAAAAAGGAAAAAAGAAAGAGAGAAAAAAAAAGGGAGGAGGGCACCTCTCAGGCAGGGATGGGCGTGGCGTGATCCGATGCCTCAGGCGGGGGTTCTGCCTTGGCGGTTGTGGGGAGGAGAGTGAGGGTGCTCCAGTCCCTTCTTGAACCCCGCGCTGCAGCTCGCTTTTTTTTTTTTGGCGTGTCAACTCCCCGTTCCGGGGACGCAGCCGAAGTTGGTTGCACTCTTCAACCCAGGCCAGTTCCAATCTCCAAATCCCAGTCCACGCGCCCCGCTGAAGTTGCCTTAGACACAGCGTCCCAGACAACCCCCTCGGGCTATTCCAGGCTCCCTGCTGAGCTCTGGGGGCGGAGTCAGAATCGCTGCTTCCTTCTCTGGGTCGGGCTGGCGCGCATGCACGGGGCTTGCCTGATGGGTCTGCGTAGCCTGAGCCCGCTGGAGTGAGGAAAACCGGGTTCCTTTATGGCTTGTCACCCGAAACACGAACTCAGGCTAATTTCCCAGTTTTTAGCTCTTTGCCTTCCCTCTCGAGTTCCAGCCAGCCAGGAGCGCGGACGCCCGGTGTCGGCGCGTCTCCTTCAGGGGTCCCAGCCGCCCTGGAGCTACAATGGCGGCAGGCGCGCCGCCGCTGCTGGAGTGAGGAAAACCGGGTCTCTCTATGGCTCGTCACCCGATACACCAACTCACAGGCAAATTTCCCAGTTTTTAGCTCTTTGCCTTCCCTCTCGAGTTCCAGCCAGCCAGGAGCGCGGACGCCCGGTGTCGGCGCGTCTCTTTCAGGGGTCCTAGCCGCCCTGGAGCTACAATGGCGGCAGGCGCCCCACCGCTC
The DNA here is from genome assembly GCA_017311185.1 of Proteles cristata cristata. NCBI lineage: Eukaryota > Metazoa > Chordata > Mammalia > Carnivora > Hyaenidae > Proteles > Proteles cristata. The sequence continues at coordinate 1,202,337 of JAESUZ010002979.1, forward strand.
TGAAATCCAACCTCCAGGAGCGGCACAAAGAAGCAGTTTGTGTGCTCAGCCTCCCCCAGGACCAGTTGGCGTGAGGGGACCTGGTGTGCAGGTATTTGGCAAGTACAGTCTTTCTATGCACCGAGCGGACGTTTTTCCCCCACGAGTGGAGGTTTTTCTGTCTCGGACTCTCTCCTTTTCCCCTCTCACTCCCCGTAGAGGGTAGTGGGGTATTGCCTCCCACCCTGGAGTCTCCGATCCCGGCCCGATTTTACCTTCCCCGGTTGGCACTCACGTTAGAAGGCTCTCTCAGTGGATTCTGCGTCCTTTTTCTCCCAGTCTCTCAGGTTTTGTAGGGTTTCCAATGGCTTCAGATCTTTTCTGTGTAATGTATGGGCGCGAGTGCAAGTACAGAGCTCCTTACTTCTCCGCCATCTTGCCGGGTTGGAGCTATTTAAGCATTTTTAAAAGCCTTGCTGTTGTCTTCTGGCTTGTATAATTTCAGAAACAAAGTTTCCAGTTTTTCATATCTTTGTACATGTGTCTTTTTTCTTTGGCTGCTTTTTATCATTTTCTCTTCATCACCTTTTGAACATGATTTTGATTATATGTTAATTTTTTTCCCTCAGCAAATCAGTTTTTTATTTTGCTAAAGGTATTGCTTAGGGTACAGGCAGAGTCAACAGATTTCAGATATTTTTGGTTTCTTGTAAAGTTCCTACAGATTAATATCTACTGCCAAGGAACCACCCTGATTTATGAGAGCTTACAGTACTTGACTGCAGGCTTGTGAAGGCTTTTAGATAGTACCATTCATTGATTCTACCAACATAGAAAGAATAGTGAGGTTTTATTGCTTGGTATAGTTAGGGCAATTCCCCAGATTCCCTATCAAGTTGAGTCCTGTTAGATATAGCACACATTCTCATTTTGATGTGACTTGAAGTTAGTATGAAGAATTTTGGCATCTTTAGCATGAACTAATATGTATATTTTAAATCCTAAAACACATAACTATTACAGTTAAATGATGATTATGATAGTAATAAAAAGAAGAATTGCAGTAATTTTTATATACTTTACAGCTTACAGATAATTTTACATACATTTTCTCATTTGGCTTAATGATTATTTGTACTGAGAAGTTTTTATGGACTTACTCAAATCAGTAAACATTAGTTAATATTCGTTGAAGAAAAAGGATGTTATAGCCAGCCGTTTTTAGAAGATAAGAAAAAGCAACACCCTGCTTAAAAGCCCTAGTATTTACTGACATTTAATTACACAGAAATTATTAGTTTCAGATGAAATCAAGCATATGTAAAAGATGACAAAATTAGAGAATGCCCACCTTTGTTTTGTGGTCTTGCTTCAGTACATTAGAAGTCAATTTTCTTTGGGGTGCCTGGGTGGCTCAGTTGGTTAAGTGTCTTACTTTGGCTTAGGTCATGATCTCACAGTTTATGAGTTTGATCCCCACACTGGGCTCTGTGCTGACAGCTCAGAGCCTGGAGCCTGCTTCAGATTCTGTGTCAGCCTCTCTCCTGCCCACACTCTGTCTCTGTCTCAAAAATAAATAAGCATTAAAAAAATTTTTTTAATAAAAAAAAGAAGTGGATTTTCTTTAATTTTAAAATGATAAACTAGGGGCTCCTGGGTGGCTCAGTTGGTTAAACGTCCGACTTTGGCTCAGGTCATGATCTCATAGTTCGTGGGTTTGAGCCCCACATCGGGCTCTGTGCTGACAGCTAGCTCAGAGCCTGGAGCCTGCTTCGGATTCTGTATCTGCTCATGCTTTCTCTCTCAGAAATAAATAAAAAACGTTAAAATTTTTTTTTAAATAAAAGGATAAACTAATGTGCTTATATTGTGACAAGATGTTTTATAGTAAATATCAGCTGCAAAGGGCATCGCTAGCAGGATTAATACTGATCATTTCTTCAGTAGAATAGTCTTTATTTTTTAAATTATTTTTTAAGTTTTTATTTATTTTGAGAGAGACAGAGATAGCATGAATGAGAGAAGGGCAGCTAGAGGAGAGAGAGAATCCCAAGCAAGCTCCGTGCTGCCAGCACCGAGCCCAGTGGGGGGCTTGAACCCACAAAGCTGTGAGATCATGACCTGAGCTGTAACCAAGAGTCAGACACTTAACCAACTGAGCCAGCCAGATGGCTCTAAAAAGAATAGTCTTTAAATGCCAATTAAAAAAAAAATCAACATGTGGTACCTATGAAAAAACTATCAATCGAGAGCCCCTATTAATAAAAACAGACTTAAAAGCATTTATATTGTCTTATTTGTCATAGCAATTTGTACTTATCCCCACCCACACCAAAGTATGTGGATCTGAAGAGGAAACACAACTTAGAACTAATGAAGCTAGCCAATAAGAATTGTGTTTACATCAAAACTCTGTCTTTTAATGTATACAACAGAGGCCTAAACAACTTGTGGGGAAAATTGGATTAGCTGTTGTCTACCTAAAAGAGAATAAACAAAAGAAGAATCTTTAGGTAGACCGCAAAAGCTAACCCTGTTTTCCCCATCTGTTATTTAGGCCTCTGCTCTATACGTTTAAAGACAGGGCTTTAAACTGTGAATACAGTTTGATTACATGGAGTATCAGTTAATTAATATATGCTGAATGATAGGCATTAGATAGATGGAGTTGGTAGCTGGTATTCAGAATGAAGATTTAACCACAAAATAATATTTTTCTTGGCTCCCTAAAACCCACATTTCTAGCACTTAATGTAGGAAATGATTACTTTTTTCCTTTATGGAAATGTTAACTCTTGTTTTTGTTAATCTACTTTTTATTTTTATAAGAATCACTTGGTTTTACTTTTCCATGACAGGTATCTTCACACGAGGACAGCTGGGCCTGATAGACATCATATTCCAGTACATTCACTGTGATGAGATCTATGAGGCAATAAATATCCTGAGCAGTATGAACTGGGACACTCTGGGCCACCAATGCTTTATCAGCATGACTGCCATTGTAAACCATCTTCTTAGACAAAAGCTCACTCCAGAGAGAGAAGGTCAGACATGAAATATATTTGATAAATGGATTCTGTATGTATATGACATACATTTTGTTGAGTCCGTTATCTTCTGAGGATTTTTTGAGTTATATTATCAGAGATTAAAAGATACAAATGTTAATGCCCTATTAAAACTGACAAGATCAGATATCAAATAATTATCCATATGGTAGTTAGTGTGAAGTGTTTGTCAACATAAAGAACAACTTTTTTGTATATACCTATGTTGGAACTCACAGTGCATTGTACATTTCGGTCTAAGTTCATGTGTGGAATATGCTCGAATTGCAAATTTTAATTGAGAATTTCATGTACTCTGTAGGGTCTGATAAACAGAGGGCCCGAAATAAAGGTCCTTTTTTTCCTTCACTTCAGACATCATTATTTTTGTCTTGTACCCCAAGTCTTTTGTCCAGATAGTATTCTTTACCACTGATTTGTGTGTGTGCTGTGTGTGTGTGTGTGTGTGTGTGTGTGTGTGAGTGTGCGAGAGAGAGAGAGAGAGAGAGAGAGAGAGAGAGAGAGAGAGAGAGAGAGAAAGAGAGAGAATTGTGGCCCAGGCTGCTGCTCCTTGTTTTCATTCTGACTGGTAGTTCTGATACCCCTCTGCCTACTTGGATTTCTCTGCTTTCCCTCAATAAGTAATTATGCCCATAGAATCTCAGATAAGACACTGTTTTTTAAGTGAGCTCTGTGTACAACACGGAGCTTCAACTCACCACCCCGAGATCAAGAGTTGCCTGCTCTACTGACTTGAGCCAGCCAGGTACCTCTCAGATAAGACACTGTTTTAAGAAAAAAGAGAAAAATAACATGCCACAAACAATAATGAAATTCATTTTTATATTTGCCAATTATCCAGTGTATATTATTTTTATTATGAGTTATTTACTTAATACAAAATGTACCTATGTGTTCTTGCACTTGTATATTTCAAATCTTTGCAAGAAGCATTGACATTAATGGTGGGAAGTCGTGGACAATGAAAAACTGTCCCTAGGTAATTTACAAGGTAGAGAAAGCAGGAAATGTGTCAAAAGGTCTTCACTGGAGGGCTTTTTCCCTATGATTTTCTTTGAATGTTTATGGATTTTCTTATTCCATTTTATTATGTTTCCAAAGTAGCAAAATTGCTTAGATAAATTCTGTACATAACCTTCATTTTAGTAATTTTAGAGAACATGTTCCTTCAGGAAGTACACGTCATGGGACTTGGCACAGTTCTTAGGAGGCCCACAATAAATATTTATTTAATGTTAACTGAATGTGCTTTTTGGAGGTAGTCCAACCCATCTATGGAGGGTCCAGTATTTCTACAGCTAGAAAATGCTTAGCACAATGCTTGGCCTACCATAGGTATTTAATGAATATTAGTTACAAATAAAAAGGGTATAATTTCAAAATATAGGGTACTAGATATTACTGTAATATTTCTGCCTACAGATTTATCTCAAGTACTTATTTCTTAGTATTGGTATACTCTCAAAGATTAGGTATATAGGGGGGCGGGGGGAAGTGGAATCTGTAAAGAAAGCCTGTTAGAGTATATATAATATGTACAAGAAATCCAAAATTTACAGTTGAAAAATTATAGAGAAGATAAAATAGTGACTGTCCCTCAGGACACTCAGACATTGCTAGCATCTTGGTGAATTTGTGCTATAAGATTCTTGTGTTGTAAGAAAGATTATTGGGGAATTCACAGATGGGCATTATCAGATTCTTGCTTTAATAAAGGATATTTTCAAGGAACCGTGTTGGGAAGATAGGGAAATGAAAAGCTTGTATGATACTAGGCTATTAAAATAAAACACTTGCATGATGCTGGATTATGAGAATATGTACATTTTAAGTAGGTATGTGCATTTTCCCCCCCAAGTAACTGCAAAATACATTTCTAAAACATTCAGAATTCTTCTCTGTTGAGATTTATTCTATCAAAATCTAACAAATTTGACATGGTAATTTGTTTTCCTTTTATTAGTGGAACCCAGTGAGCTCTTTCATTTGTGCTGTGTTGCGGTTATCTTTGAGATCTTCATTTCTGCCTTAAACATCAAGCTGGGTTATCTAATGAATCTGTGACTGTGCTGGGAGTTATGAGTGTTCTATGTAGGTTTGAACATTTCAGAAGTATGAAACATGCTGTCAAGAAAACAAGCAATGGCAAGAGGATCTGGCTTGTTTTCACAATAGCATTGCTGTATTCAATTTTAATCTAAATTGACTACTGCTTTGAAAGAAAATACCTCTAAAGTTCATCTTTACTGTCTAGATTTGAGTTAAAAAAAAAAAAAAAAGAAATTACTAACAGCTTAGTCAAGTCCATAACAATTACTCTGATGAGGTATTTAATACTTTCAAACCCGAATATGCCTAAAACTAAAGAGTTTTGCTAAATAAGGAATTTTTTATTCAGTCTAGCACTTACTGGCATAAAAATCAATGGAGTCTTATTGTAAACTGTAGTTTTCTCATACAGTGCTCACTATTATTATAATTATATAACTTCCAGCTATTTTGTGGAGAAAATACAACCCCAAAGGCATGGCTTGGTAAAATTATGAAGTAGGCAAAATGTGCCTTTTTCTCCCAGTCTCTAGCCCTCTGGTTTATCAAAACTTGCTCTCCATTCATTTTTTCCTAGGAAGGTGTCAGTTGACCAAGAGCAGATTAGCATGTTATCCCTCCCAGGGGTGTTAGCTTTCACACTTGAACAAAACCAACAACTTGTCTATTAGAACGAGATTTAGGGGAGGTATGGGGACTTTCACTATTTCTTTACAACTGTCTGAGAAGGATATTATTACTCCAATAGGGCTATATTTATTTTTGAATGTTTATTTAAAACATTTCTAAGACTTATTTCAATCCCTAGTGCAAAAAGGTTAGTTTTCTCCTTTTAGTTAAAGAGTATATGTTCAGCACACTGTGAGTTGATTTTACTGGAAGTACTAGTTCAAACTGTGTTACTTTGATGAGTCACTGTTTTAATTACCCATTTGTGGTGAGAGGTTGGTTCATTATGGATTTCTTCAGTTTTGACAGCTTTTTGTTGCTCAGAGTCATTGTCAGCTTTGCCTCAAGTGAAAGTTTATACACAGGTTTGTTTTTGTACCAGCTGTCATATTTTAATTTCATCTTTCCTGCAACAAGCTCACATTTCATCCAAGTTTGCAAAACCTGACTGACTGCAAACATGAGTATTCTGTTGTAATTGAAGGAGTTTCACTTGTTTTAGTACTGCTGTGTTTGAATTCCACAGCACAGCTTGAGGCAAGCCTTGGAACCTTCTATGCTCCAACAAGACCACTTCTGGATACAACTATACTGGAATATAGAGATGAAATCAGCAAATATGCAAGAAGATTCTTCCATCACTTGCTCAGGTGAACAATATCTTGGGATTGATTACTGTCAGACTACCTATTTATTGAGCCATCTTCTTTAATTATAATATATCTTAATGCCATTTTCTAATAGTCCACTTCCTAAGATAAAAAAACAAATCTTCTCTTGATATTCTTTAATATATTCTTGTTTTCCTTTTAAGGAATATATTTGAATATTGTTTAGGGCTTTTACACATCATCAGTACACTTGACTGTAATCCGCCCTTTAATGTGAAAGCAAACAATAACTATGTAAAGTAAATTTTATTAGTAAAGTCAATTTTATTTTTTTATTTTTATTTTTTTGAGATGGGGAAAGAGAGATAGCATTTCACAACTGTGAGATCATGACCTGAGCCAAAATAATAAATTGGACGCCTAACTACTGAGCCACCCAGGCACCCTAGTAATGTTCTATTCTTTAAGTTGAGAGGGATATATATCAGGGTCCATAAAAAACTATTATTCTTTTAATTAAATATATGTTTATATTTATATGCTTTTATACATAATGTATTTTAGAATAGGAAGAGAATTATCAACTTCATGTATGAAAGGAAATATTACACTGAGTTGAGTTTTGAGTTTTAATTTTATTTACAATATGTTATAGTTCTTTTAAACTCTTTCAAGCAATTTCATGTATCATCTCTCCTTTTTTCTCAGAACAATACCCTATGAGAGGGTATTATTATTTGACAAATAAACTATTAAGAGGCACTTCATCTCTGCTGAACAGTGAAGACTTTGGAAAACAGTCTTCTTAAACGTTGAGAAATGCTATTTATTAAATTAATACAATCTGCAGTTGAATCTTGCCTTTTAACCTGAATGAGTTTAGCATATTTCAAGAGCCTCTTCATCCTGAATGAGGCCATCTTCATTGTGTGAACATACGCCAAAAATCCTGGGGCTGATGTCACATTTTTTTGGACTTAGGGCTTTGTTCTTTGCTCTCACTATATTTTGTTTTCCTTGTTTCTGGGGAAAACTAATGAATTTACCTCCTGCCTGAAGAGCCCAGAAAGATTAATGTGAATGAAGCAGGTGTTTGGAGGCATATTCTTGGTGGCCTCGCTGTGTCTGGCTTCTCTGACTTTTTACAGTGATTTAGTTGTGTATGAGCATTACATTTCATAATGCTGCTGGTCCTAGGATGTTCATATCTTACTAAAAGTCACACATTCTACCAATGTGCAGTTTTTTGTTCATTGATTTTTCTAAAATGCAGTATTCTAATTTTTTTTTGATGTATTTTGATGATATGACTTTTTATTGTTGTCATTACTAAGGCTCTAGCTTTTCTGTGTGGTTATACTTAGAATTAAATATTTTTGCTTGGGATTTACCAGGTTTTTCACATTTCCTTTTTTGCATGCTTTGCTACTATTTCAGTTATAAAGAGTGTTTATTTGTTCTTTGACAGTAGGCCATATATGACATTATGAAAAAAGAGGCATAAGTTTAGGAGAAATTAAGTGAGATAGCTTAAATTGGAATTATTCTTTTGTTTAATCTGCTGCAAAGTTCTCCTGCTTAGAGGAAGAGGAATAGGCCAAATACTTCTTTGTATTTGTGAAGTGCTAGAGTTGCATACTGCCTGTACCTTTTCTAGCCAGTATATTAATGTTCTAAAAAATGTTTTTAGATAATGTAATAAGTTCTAAATAGTAAAGACTATCATAAAGAGTTTCAAATTAAAGTTGAAGAAAAGAAGCACCATGCAGAATAGGGATGTACATAAGGTCACTCACTGGTAAAGCTGAGGACTGAGACTGCCTGAGTCCAGATTGGGCTCTTTTGATAAAGAAGAATAAAATATTACATTGATTTTAATTTCATACAGCATATAAAGCATGAGGTCATAGTATGCATATATGAGGACAGTTATCCATGTTGGTTATTAAAATAACTATTTTTGTAAACAATTTTGTTTTTATCTTGACATTAGAGGAAGCCCATAGATCTTTTTGTCATTAGCAAGTATGAAAAATTATCTTGACAGTCTTCTTCCAATTGCAAATGAATCTAAACTCTAAAACTTATTTCTCATTTCTTGACACCTTTTTGTATGTGTTCCAAGTGATAAATTTTCATAAGGAAATGTTCCCTGTAAATATAAATCATGGCTTTTAACATTTAAGATAGAAGGCAGTAGAAGTAAAATATTAAGACAGCTAAATAGTTTACTACAGTAAATTAAATGATGCAATCTAATTCATAAAATCATTAAGCTGGAAGACCCTTACCTATGGGAGGTATCTAGAAAAAAAATTAATATGTTTTCCTTTGCTCCCATACTCACTCTCTTGACACCAGATAGGTAGGAGTTTTTTTTCCCCCACACTGACCAATTCTCTGACACCTGCAGGGGATTCTAGAATTCAATTCAATTCTGACATTAACGAAAGTTAACACGGAACCCACATGTAAAATTATCAGTCCTATAGAAGTGCCCTTACTTCACTTGCCATCTGCAAGTAATAAGTCCCCAAGTTACCCACAGCTTCTGTCCGATTTGGCTACAAATTGGAGTTTGCTGCTATCCCCTTCTCAGATTCGATAATTTGCTAGAGCAGCTCACAGAACCCAGGAGAGCAGTTTACTTACTATTGCCAATATTTTAAAGGATGTTTTATTTATTTACTTTAATTTAAAAAAATGTTAAAATTTATTTATTTTTAAGAGAGAGAGAGTGAGCATGGGCAGGGGAGAGGTAGAGTGAGACGGAGACACAGAATCTGAAACAGGCTCCAGGCTCTGAACTGTCAGTACAGAGCCCGATGATGGGCTTGAACTCAGCAGTTGTGAGATCATGACCTGAGCCAAAGTCTCGGATGCTTAACCAACTGAGTCACCCAGGAGCCCCCTTAAAGGATGTTTTAAAGGATACAGGTGAACAGCCAGATGAAGGGATGCATAGGGCAAGTTAGAGGAGAAAGGACATGAAGCCTTGTTCTCTAGAAGTGCTACCCTTCTAGGACCTCCACATGTTCAACAAGTTTGGAAGCTTTTTGAATCCTGTACTTTTGGATATTTTATGCAGGCTTCATTACATAGGAATGATTGATTAAATAATTGGCCATTGGTAGTAACTCAACCTCCACCCCTCTTTCCAGCCCCAGATCTGGGGATAGGACTGAAATTTCCAATCCTTTAATCATGTGCTTGTTTCCACTGACAACCAGCCCCCATGCTAGGGGCTTTCACAGAGTGTCCTCTGTAACTTAAGCTCAGATGTGGTTGAAAGGGGCTTGTTACGAATAACAAAAGACTTTCTTTTCATTTAGAAATTCCAAGGATTTTAGGGATGGGATAAAGACCAAATATATGTTTCTTAAAGTAAATCACAGTATCACAGAAGGCACAAATGCAACTGCCTAAACTAAGTTCAGAAGGTGATTGTTCACCTCTCTGTTTTCATGACGTAGAATAGTTGTCCAGAATTATTGAATAGGAAAGAATTAACAAGAACTTTTTATTATAAACAAATAGAAACTACAGTAGGCACTCCTAGATATTGATGAAATAAAAGGACAAACATTTCAAGTGAATGTGCCACGTCTGAAGCTTATTTTACTAACATGGAAACATTATAAATGTTTAAAAATTAATTCATTCCACTTGTTTATTTCCCTCTTAACTTTACTACTGTTTTCTGACTTGTATGGAACTATGTGATTGTGTCACAGAGAGAGTCATGCTTTTTAATTCTTAGAAAATGGTAAGCAAGTAAGTTGGAAAAGGGAATTTTATTGCCTAGAAATAAAAATATGATGTTGTGTCTCATCAGTCACTTAAGCATCTGACTTGAGCTCAGGTCATGATCTTACGGGTCATGAATTTGAGCCCTGCATTGGGCTCTGTGCAGACAGCTCAGGGCCTGGAGCTTGCTTCAGATTTTGTGTCTTCTCTCTCTGTCCCTCCCCTACTTGTGCTATGTCTGTGTGTGTGTGTGTGTCTCTCTCTCTCAAAAATAAATAAACATTTAAAATTTTTTTAAAAATCTGATTATGAAATATTTGAGCCAGAGTGTATTGATTCTTGTATTTTCCTTTGCACTGCAACAAAAAGTAAAATTAACTGCTGTACAGGAAGGGAGACGGATAGATATGTGATAAAACAATATTGTAAAATGATGGATAGAATCTAGGTGGTAAATGTATTCGTTCAACTTCCCTGGATGTTTAAAAATTTTTATAATACGGTGTTGGAAATATATATTACGTTGAGGTCAATATTTATACTTAGAGTTCAGGAAAAAAAGGGTAGTGTTTTGGAAATTATTCTAGCTTTCAAAATGGTTCTTAGTTTATGCAAGGTATACATATTGATAGGCACAAATATTTGTTGTGACTGAAAAAGTTGTTAACCAACTTGATTTCTAAACGACTTTTTCATTTACACTTTTCACTAACGCAGCATACACAGTAAGTAAAACCATTCTATGAAATGAATTCAAAGAAGATGAATACTAAAATAATTACCCAAGACTATTTAGGGAACAACACAGAATTACTTGCAGAGAAAAACTTCCTGGTCAGATCATCTAAAAATGCTGGATAATATATTTAAAATATTTGCTTAAATCATGGTTGAGCTGGCAGGAAACTAAGGGAAAGACTCAGGTGGATATGACAAGGATATTTGATTCCATTAGAATAAGCAAACTCCAAGTTTGCCTTGAGGGCATGTGCTGGCACCTGGGAGTGAGGAGTGTGGTTTACGAAGGCTTATATATTCAGAGTGTAGGAGATGAGGCCTAGGGTTCAAGCAGAATGGGGAGATGGGGTCTGAGACCCTCATATCAATCTAGGACCATTAGAGGGTAGCATCTTCTCTAAGCTATAAGGAAAGAAGGAATGAAAGGCAAGAAGGAATGGTGGGCAAAATACAATGTTAAACTTGTAGGAATATAAAAAATCAGTAGTATAAAACGTAAACACTAATGTCTAATTCAAGGGGTTAAAAATTAAGATAAAATCGTGGACAATAACAATGTATAAATCAGAACATGAGTGAAGAAGTTAAAACATTCTAAGGTCTTTATAATTTTCAAGAGGAAGATAGAGATACTATTAATATTAGATTTTATTAAGTGAAATACACATAGTAGAATTTCTGGGGTAATCACTAAAAAAACAGGAATAGATTGTATAATTTTCAAACAAATAGGGTGAATATGTTGAATGAGAAATGATTCATCACAGAAGAACACAAGAATTGGGGGAAGGTGCAACACAATGGGGGGGACTAAACATTAAAAAAAAGATGGAAAACAGAAAACACACAATGAGGTAGTAGAAATCAATTTTAAAAATGAATAATCATTGTCAGCGTAGGTGGGCTAAATATTTGATTTGCAAAGATTGTTGAAACAGATTTTTCTTCTGAATTTTTACAAGAGACATGTTAAACATAGAAAATTTAAAAGCAGCAGAATGGAAAAAATTATACTAAGTGAATTACCCAAAAAAGAGTTAGTGATGTTATAGAAATTGTCTTTAGATAAAATCATTAGTAGAGATTACTAGAGATTGATATTGGCAGAAAAATCAATTCACTAGAAAGATATAACAATTCTTAATGTGTAAAACATAGCTTAAATACACATGAAATAAATAGATAAATCTACTACCATTGTTAGAGATTTTAAGTTCTTCCATGTGGTAATTGATAGATTAATCAAACAGTATCAGTAAGGAAATAATAAGATTTGAGCAATATAATTAAAGGCTTTATTTAATAGATGTATATAGAGTACTATATACAATATTGGAGACTATACTTTTTTCATAAACAAAAACTCTTTTACAATTGACCATGTTCTAGGCCAAAAATCAATGAAAGGTTCAAAGAATTAGTTGTATTTATTCAGTAATTGAGTGCCACATGCCAGCACTATTGTTAGAACTAGGACTATAGCAATGAACAAAGATGCCCATACAAAAATCTATGGCATTGTAACGTTTACAGTATAGCAAAAGAAACAACATATGTAAATAAGTAGGTAAAATATATAGTATATTAGATAATATGTTCCACAAAGATGAACAAAGCAGGGACACAGATTGGGGAGTATTGAATGGTGGAGTGTGTGGGCTGCAGTTTTCAATAAAGTTGTCAGGGAAGGCCTCACTAAGAAGGTGAAGTAAGAGTTAAATCCTAGCAGTTTCGCTAGAGCAGTAAGCCAGAGGCAGAATAAGAGAATGGGCCAGCGATGTAGCAGGTGGCTTTGAAATATAGATCTTTGTTTCTGATTATAGAGAATTGAGATCTTTCTCTTGAATAATGGGGTAAGTCAGTAGATGATTTGGCATCATCTAGCGAGTGGTACACTCAGATGTCGTGTCAAGAATAGACTTTTGAAGGATAAGGGCAAGGGGAGCATTTGGGAGACTATTACAATAATTGAGTGAGAAATGTGGCCATTCAGAGCAGACTGGTATCAAAAGGGATGAGAATAGAGTGGTTCGATTTGGGATATATTAAAGGTTTTGCTGACAACATTTGCTGACAGATTGGATGAAGAATATGGTAGAAAGAGAAGTCAAGGATGACCTAAAATGTTAAGATCAGAACAGCTGGAAAAGTAGAGTTGTCATTGACAAGACTAGTAAGACTGTTGGAAGAAAAGGTGTGTTGGAAAAGGTCTTGGTTTTGGACACCCTACTAAAGAATGAATGGGCCAATCAGGCAATTAGAGATGAAATTTAAAAATATATGGAAACAAATGAAAATTAAAACACAACAATCCACAATCTATGGGATGCGGCAAAGGCAGTCCAAAGAGGAAGTACATTGCTCTCCAGGCCTATTTCAAGAGATTAGAAAAAGCGCAAGTCCAAAATCTAACAGCTCACCTAAAGGAACTGGAGGCAGAGCAACAAGAATGCCCTAAACCCAGTAGAAGAAGAGAAATAGTAACAATTAGAGCAGAAATAAACAATATAGAGACCAAAGACACAATTGAATAGATCAATGAAACCAAGAGTTGGTTTTTTGAAAAAATAAACAAAATTGACAAACTTCTACCCAGACTTATCCAAAAGAAAAGAGAGAGCACCCAAATAGACAAAATTATGAATGAAAATGGACTTATTACAACCAACCCCTCAGAAATACAAGCAATTATCAGGGAATACTATGAAAAATTATATGCCAACAAATTGGACAACTTAGAAGAAATGGATAAATTCCTCCATGGATAAACACACACTCACTACCAAAATTCACACGGGAAGAAATAGAAAACCTGAACAGACCCATAATGAGTGAAGAAATTGAATCAGTGATCAAAAATCTCCCAACAAATAAGAGTCCTGGACCTGATGGCTTCCCTGGGGAATTCTACCAGACATTTAAAATAGAATTAATCCCAATTCTTCTCAAGCTATTCCAAAAAATAGAAATCGAAGGAAAACTCCCAGACTCATTTTATGATGCGAGCATCACTCTGATTCCCAAGCCAGATAGAGATCCAGCAAAAAAAGAGAACTACAGGCCAATATCCTAGATGAATACGGATGCAAAAATTCTCAACAAGATCCTTGCAAATCGAATCCAGCAGCATATCAAAAGAATCATCCACCAAGATCAAGTGGGATTCATTCCTGGGTTACAGGGCTGGTTCAACATTCGCAAATCAATCCATGTGATACTTCATATCAATAAAAGAAAAGATAAAAACCATATGATCCTGTCAATAGATGCAGAAAAAGCATTTGACAGCATCCCTTCTTAATAAAGACTCTCGAGAAATTCGGGGTAGAAGGAACCTACTTAAACATCATCAAAGCCATCTATGAGAAGCCTTCAGCTAACATCATCCTCAACGGGGAAAAACTCAGAGCTTTTCCCCTGAGATCAGGAACACGACAGGGATGCCCACTCTCACCACTGCTGTTTAACATAGTGCTGGAAGTCCTAGCATCAGCCATCAGACACCAAAAGGAAATCAAAGGCATCAGAATTGGCAAAGAGGAAGTCAAACTTTCACTCTTTGCAGATGACATGATACTCTACATAGAAAACCGACAGACTCCACCAGAAGCCTACTAGAACTGATCCAAGAATTCAGCCAAGTTGCAGGGTACAAAATCAACGTGCAGAAATCGGTTGCATTTTTATACACCAACAATGAAGCAACAGAAAGAAATCAAGAAACTGATCCCATTCAAATTGCACGAAAAACCATAAAATACCTCAGAATAAACCTAATCAAGGATATAAGAGATCTGTATGATGAAAACTATAGAAAACTTATGAAGGAAATTGAAGAAGACACAAAGAAATGGAAAAACATTCCATGCTCATGGATAGGAAGAATTAATATAGTTAAGATGTCTTTACTACCCAAAGCAATCTACACATTCAATGCAATTCCAATCAAAATTGCACCAGCATACTTCTCAAAACTAGAGCAAACTATCCTCAAATTTGTATGGAACCACAAAAGACCCCGAATACCCAAAGCAATACTGAAAAATAAAACCAAAACGGAAGGGATCACCATCCCAGACTTTAGCCTCTACTACAAAGCTGTCATCAAGACAGTATGGTATTGACACAAAAACAGACACATAGACCAATGGAACAGAATTGAGAACTCAGAAGTGGACCCAAAAGTATACAGCCAACTTATCTTTGACAAAGCAGGAAAGAATATCCAATGGAAAAAAGACAGCCTTTTTAACAGATGGTGTTGGGAGAACTGGACAGCAACATGCAGAAGAATGAAACTAGATCATTTTCTCACACCATGCACAAAATAAACTCAACATGGATAAAGGACTTGAATGTGAGAAAGGAAGCTATCAACATCCTACAGGAGAAAGCAGGAAACAACCTCCTTGACCTCCACCGCAGCAACTTCTTACTTGACACATCCCCAAAAGCAAGGGAATCAAGAGCAAAAATAAACTGTTGGGACCTCATCAAGATCAAAAGTTCTGCACAGCAAAGAAAACAACCCACAAAACTAATAGGCAACCAATGGAATGGGAAAAGATAGTTGCAAATGACATATCAGTCAAAGGGTTAATATCCAAAATCTATAAGGAACTCACCAAACTCCACATCGAAAAAACAAACAATCCAGTGAAGAAATGGGCAGAAGATATGAACAGACACTTCTCCAAAGAGGACATCCAGATGGCCAACAGACACATGAAACGATGCTCAGCATCCCTCCTCATCAGGGAAATACAAATCAAAACCACACTGAGATACCACCTCACGCCAGTCAGAGTGGCTCAAATGAGCCAATCAGAGAATTCTAGATTCTGGTGAGGATGTGGAGAAACGGGCACCCTCTTACACTGTTGGTGGGAATGTAAACTGGTGTAGCCCCTCTGGAAAACAGTGTGGAGATTCCTCAGGAAACTAACAATAGAACTCCCCTATGGCCCAGCAATAGCACTGCTAGGAATTTACCCAAGGGATACAGAAATGTTGATGCATAGGAGCACATGTACCCCAATGTTCATAGCAGCACTCTCCACAATAGCTAAAACCTGGAAAGAGCCTAAGTGTCCATCAACAGATGAATGGATCAAGAAGATGTGGTTTATCTATACCATGGAATACTACATGGCAATGAGAAACAATGAAATCTGGCCATGTGTAGCAACATGGATGGACCTTGAGGTGTTATGCTGAGTGAAATAAGTCAGGCAGAGAAAGACAAATATCATATGTTTGCACGTATAGGAGGATTAGGAGGAACTTAACTGAGGACCATGGGGGAGAAGAAGGGGGGAAACGGTGGGGGAAAGGGAGAGAGGCAAACCATGAGAGACTCTTGAATGCTGAGAAACAAACTGAGGACTGATGGATGTGGGGGGGAGAGGGGAGATGGGCATGGAGGAGGGCACTTGTGGGGATGAGCACTGGGTGTTATATGGAAACCAAATTGACAATAAACTATTTGTAAAAAAAAAACAACAAAAACAAAAACAAAGCAAAAAAAAAACAATAAAAAAGAAATTAGTTTTGGACATACTGAGTTTGAGTGAGAAATTCAGAGGCAAGTTCTGAAGGAGTGTTATAAAGGGGTATACATAGCCTTAACTGTGATGGAAGAGAAAAACTCAAAGAGCCTTTGAATTTAAGAAAAATTTTAAATATCAGTAAAATATACTCAAAGAAATAAAAGGAAATAATAAAAATATGTTGAGAAATTAACATAAAATGAATTCATGTAACAGAAAAACATGGTAAGAAGAAGAATAATGCTAAGCATTTTTTTTTTGGACAAGATTAGTAAAATAGAAAAACAGTGAACAGTATTAGGGATATAAAAGGGAGTTCATGGTAGATATTTCAGAGGATTTTGAAAAATTCATTTATCTTGAGAGAGAGAGAGCGAGCGCCTGCATGAGCAGGGGAGGGGCAGAAAGAGAAGGAAGGAGAGAGAGAATCTCAAGCAGGCTCTGTGCTGTGAGGGTGGAACCTGACATGGGACTTGATCTCACAAACCATGAGATCATGACCTGAAACAAAATCAAGAGTCAGACACTTAACTGACTGAGGCACCCAGGTGCCCCTCAGAGATTTTTCAATGTTGAAATAACCTTGTTTATAATGAACAACTTTATCACAAAAACTTGAAAAATTAGGTGAAATAGAAATTTTTAGAAAAATAAAATAACCAAACTAACAAAAAAAGGAAAAGAAGATCTGAATATCCATATAAAAATTAAATTAGTAATTAATATTTTCCCATGAAATAAGCCACAGTACCAAGATTGTTGTCAGCACACGCCAACAGCACACTGTCAGCACAGAGCCCGATGTGGGACTTAAATTCACTAATGGCGAGATCCTAACCGAAACCAAAAGTAAAAAACGGACACTTAACCGACTGGTGCCCTAATGGTCCTAGGACATTTTTAACAAGTTCCATCACTGTACTCACAACAATTTTTCCTTTGTTGTTTTTCTTTTAGTCTTTTATTCACCTGACTATTGATACATTGTTGTAATTATCGAATACATGAAATTTTAAAGAAAAAAATCCCGAGGGTTGATTCACTGTGATGGCATTTCAAAAAACTTTTACTCCCTTTGATATGGTACTCTTATTTAAAGATTGTGAGGCCTTTAGAAAGTGGCCCACACACATATGAACAGACTTTTTTTTTTTTTAAGAGAATGATGAAAGAACAAAAAGGCAAAATAAGCAGAAGGGAACAACAGAAAAGTCTCAAGCCTTTTAAGTAAAAGCACCTAGAAAGATGTGCTTTTATACATGAAGGAGCTGGTTTTCATGTGGGTCCAGTTAGGGCCGGTTTAGGAAGGAAAGCTGTGAGTATGGAGGTACTTTGGATTTCTGCCAAGGGGTGAGGGGCCTCTATGGTAATGGTAATTTTAAAGAAAAATTGTGATACTATTCAGCAAACTAGGCTACCAAACTAGGCTACCAAAATTGGCAGAGTATAGGTACAGAACATTTGAAGACTATTTCACAAACAGATTGTGTATACTTGGCTCTTTCTTAAGACTCCTTTTTTATAGTTAGGGGTGTGAACCAGGGGTGTGGCCCAAAGTGTTCATACTGTGTTGCATTTAACAATGTGGAGTTCCTTTACAGCATTACTTCCCTGTATGTAAGTAAACCAGTGAGATAAGTCCTTAGATTTTGTTTATGTTGCTCACACCCTCTTTAAACCCTAGACTGGCCCCGGCTGATTGCCCCCCTCACACTTCTTGTCAAGAAGTCTTCGTCTCTTTCGTTTGGCAGAAAGGAATTAAAAGACACTAGGACCTGTTTACATTCACTGTATTAAATAAATGACCTTTAAGTACATTTGAGTATAGCACCTAGCAACAATTGGTATGTACTAGAATGACCATGGACACTTTTATTACGAAATACAACTATATTAAAGCTGAAGGATGAGGATAGCTTTTTACAAATGTGGTAAAAATCAAAGGTGTCTTACTATATAGTGAAGGGCATGGTGTAAATTGCAGCCAGTAAGAGAGACAGTATGACTCTTCCCTTCTGATACTCATGAATGCTTTATAAGGTCTGGGAGGGATTCTGCTCTGTTAGATAATCTACCCTGTTAAGGTCTGAAAAGAAACATGCAGAGAAAATACAACTAACAGTTTATTAGGCAGATTTTATTACATTTGTAGATCTCATAGTTCAAGGAAAGATCATGACATAAAATGTATGAACATCAATAAATAAGTTTTAGAATATGTCTACCTTTATATGAAATATATTTGTTTCCTTTGTGTTAGATAAAGCATAGATATAACCTTAATAATTCTTTATTCTTTTATTATATATTTAAACTTAACCGAACTCAAAAAACTATGAACAGCTGATGTAACTTATTTCTGATTAGAGTAAGTACTCTTATGTATCTTCTGGAGAAAACAAGGCGGATACCATTCTGTTCCTAGCTTTTGAATTCTACCCTTCTCCTTTACCTTCCCTACTGAAACTCACGTTCAAATAATAAAATACTCAGCTTGCTATATATTCTAATCCTTATTAACTATCTCAGTACATTTTATAGAAAGAGGTACTTAAGTTCTGTCACTACCTGGAGAACTAAGGAGAATGTGTCTAAATTTAGGGAGGTAACTCAGTGGTGCTGAAGTGGCTGGAAAAGAGACATTACTTTGGAAAAATCTTTAATGAGCACCTCATCACATGTCCTTATTACTATGGAAGGATATATATTTCTTTTAGTTCATAGGTTTTATAAGTAAATGTTGTTTAAACCTAAAGCCCTCTCATTAATTCAACTTTTCCAGATCCAGCTGACTTTGTGTTGTCATTATAGTTTTTTGAAACACTAAGCTACATTTTTTTCCAAAATAAAAATAGGTTTCTGATTGTAGAAGTAATACATGATTTTTTTCCCACAATATATCTTTTCCCGCTTTGCATGTCAATAAACATAGATTCACATCATGCATTATAAGGATGCACCACCATAATTGATTCAACCTATCCATGGACTGGATTTTTTCCAGTTTTTTGCTACCATAAACAATGCTGTAATAAACATCATATTCATGTATATGATGATATCTATATATCTCATATACATACACGTACATCTTTGTGCATTTATCTGATTATTTCCTGAGAATAAATTCCTGTAAGTAGCATCTTTCTAGTTTTATTTTTTACGTAGTCTTTTTATTAAAAGTTATTTTTATAATTAATGAATTTTAATTTTAGAGTAGTCAGATTCACAGGAAAATTGAGGGGAAGTATAGAGATTGCCCATATACTTTCTTTAATATTTCTTCTTTTTTTTTAACTAATGGTGATTACATGTGAATGGCGATTTAATGTGTGATAGTTAAAGCTGAGGGCTTTATAAACATGGTCATATTTAATCCCAATATTTTAGTATGTAACATGTATTATCCCCATTTTGTATTTGAGGATACTTAGATTAGGTAACTTGCTCAACAATTATATATACTTTGTGGCAGACCAAAATTCTAACTTAAGTCCATCTGTCCTCAAAGTCCATTCCCCACACTGTAACACAAGGAGCTGAACCATCTCAGGAGATGAGGAATTAATCTTTTTTAGAGATATTTGATTAAAGAAATCATACTGATTTGGAGAGGCAGTGCAGTATAGAGATTAACAACTGGGAATTTTTAACATGGGCATACTCTCAGTATTCCTTAGCTTTAGTTTCTTGATTTGTAAGTAAGGATAATCATGGTAACTACCACAGTGCGATGTTGTGAGAATTAATATGATAATCCTTGTAACAAGAATCAGTGGAATAATCTGGCACATAATAGTGGCACAATGAATACTGCAATTAACTATGGTGGTATAGGGATGTAATAATTAGATGAGGTAGACTAAATCTTTTATAACAGTATTTCTCAATCTTTTATTTTTTCATTATTTCTTTCCAAGGAGAAAAAAAACATTTATGTTAATTTAATGTATTCCTAACAAGGTAAATATTAAGGAATAAAACTGTCAGTTAAGATTGACTTTTGGAGGCCCACAAACTATTGTAGCAGCTAAGATTTTTTTTCAGTCTCTGAGAACCAAATTTTTGCCCTTATGAAAGTGATATTGGCCCTGTTGAGAAGGCATGTTTTACAAGGAAATACCTTCTTATAAAACTATACAAAACTCAGGGTGCCTGGATGGCTTAGTCAGTTGAGCATCCAATTCTTGATTTTGGCTCAGGTTATGATCCTGGGCTCGTGGGTTTGAGCCCCATTCTCCGTGCTAAACATGGAGCCTGCTTGGGATTCTCTTTCTCCCTCTCTCTCTCTGTCTCTCTCTCTCTCCCTCCCTTTCTGCCCCTCTCCCCCTCTCTTGTTTGCTTTCTTGGAAATCTTTTAAAAATACTATTATAAAATTTTACAAAACTTAAACCATCAAACTAATAGGAAAGTCATCCTAGGTTTGAGGGAGGAAGTGGGACTAGGTGAAATTTCTTTGTACTTTAAAGGCTCTTTTCAACCATGACATAATTATGATCTTATGTTTCTCAGGTTCCTTTGAGTAGGAAAATAAAATTGCTCTTCCCTAAGGTAACCTTTTTCTACTTAATGGGTTCTAAATTTTTCAATTTCTATGTGAACAATTATGGTATATCAGTATAAGTTGTAAAGAATGGCACACATTAAATAGGTTAGTATAGATTTAAGTAACTTTTACAAGTTTATCTGACACATTTAATAATATAATCATAATCTGGCTACATAATAGATTGTTGCATGTATCCATTTCTTTTTTATTACTGAGTAGTATTCCATTGTATGATGGTTTGTTTTACCATTCATCCATTGAAGGACATTTGGATTGTTTCCAGTCTTTGGCTGTTCTGAGTAATGCTGCTATAAACATTTATGTACAAGTCTTTATGTGAATATCAGTTTTCATTTCTCTGGGGTAAGTGCCCACGAGTATGTTTTTAGAGTTGTATGGCAATGAATGTTTCTCTACATTCCTATCAACATTTGGTGTTGTCTCTATTTTGTATTTTAGCCATTTTGTATTTTTGGTATGTAGCAGTATCTCATTGTAGCTTTAATTTTCATTGCCCTAATGGATAATGATGTTGAGTATCTTTTCATACAATTGTTTGCCCTTAGTAAATCCTCTTTGATGAAATGTCTCAATATCTTTTGTCCATTTTCTTTTTTACTGTTAGGTTTTGAGAGTTCTTTATATATTTTGATACTTGCCCCTTGTCACATATGTGGTGTGTATTTTCTCTTGGTCGGTAGCTCATCTTTCCATCCTTTTGATAGAATAATGGGCAGAAAAAAATTTTTTAATTATTGTAAAGTCCATTAGATCAATTTTTTCGTTTTATGAATAGCAGTTTTGGTGTCAGATCTAAGTCTTCCAAGCCCTATTTACCAGAGACTTTCTCTTCTGTTTATTTTCTAAAAATGTATAGTTTTATATTTTACATGTAAGACCATAATTTATTTTGAGTCAATTTTTACATAAGTGTGAAATGTGTTGAGGGTTTTCTTGTATTTTAGTTTAGTTTAGTTTTTATATCCAGTTGTTCTGGTGCCATTTGTTGAAAAGGGTATCCTCCCTCCACTGCATTGATTTTGCATCTTTGTCAAAAATCATTTGGACATAGGAGTGCCCCGGGGGGCTCAGTCAGTTGAGCATCTGACTTTGGCTCAGGTGGCTCATGGGTTCAAGTCCCACATCAGGCTCTGTGCTGACAGCTCAGAACCTGGAGCCTGCTTCAGATTCTGTGTCTCCCTCTCTCTATTCCCTTACTAATCTTTGGATGTCTGCAGTGATAATCCCTTTTTCATTCTTGATATTGGTAATGTGGGTTTTCTTCTTTTCTTTGTCAGTTTTGTGAAAAGTTAATCAATTTTATTGATGTTTTTGAAGAAATAACCCTTTGTTTCACTGATTTTTTTTTCCTCTGATTTTTTTTCCCCAATTTTACTGATTTCCACTCATCTTTATTATTTTATCCTTTTTGCTTTAGGTATATTCTGATCTTCCTTTTCTAGTTTCTTGAGTTGGGAGCTTAGATTATTTTTCTGTGTGTGATGTTTATTTTAGAAAAACGTATTAAAGAAATATAGTAGACATATAATGTTATATCAGTTTTAGGTATACAACATAGTGATTCAACAATTGTATACATTACTTAGTGCTCATCACAATAAGTGTAGTCACCAAGGAATCTTAGATTATTGACTTTAGGCTTTTCCTCTTTTCCAGTGTGAGAATTTGGTGCTATAAATTTCCCTCTAATACCTGCTTTCAGTGTGTCTGACACATTCTGATATATTGTGTTTTCATTTTCATTCAGTTAAATTCTTTTTTAAAATTCTTTTAATGTTGAGGCTTCTTTGACCCATCAGTTATTTAGAAGTGTGTTTATAAGTGGAGATTTTCCTATTATCTGTAACTGTTCTATTTTGATTCCATTATGATCAGAGAACACGCTCCATGATTTCAGCTTTTACATTTGTTAAACTTTGTCTTCTCACCAGGACATCTAGGAAAGAATGTGTGCTCTGATGTTTTGGGCTCAAATGTTCTACACATGTCAACAGACTGAGCTGGTTCATGGTGTGACTGAGTTCTAACATGACTCTACTGATTTTCCATCTAGTTATTCTTTTTTTTTTTTTTTACATTGATTAGATTTATTAGAAATTGAGTGATTATTAAAGAAAAAAAGGAACATTTGACAACTATGTTTAAAGGAATAATAGACAAGATTTAAAACAAGTTCAGGGAACAGGGAATTATATATATATATAAAAAGCCCTAACATATTTTTAAAAGAACCAAATAGATAATCCATAAATGCTTTGAATTTCTTAATGTAGTGTTCGTTGTTTCTCCTTTAATGGTATCAAAGTGATGCCATTATTGTATAAGGATTCTCCAGAGAAATAGATTCAAGGTGTGTGTGTGTGTGTGTGTGTGTGTGTAGAGAGAGAGAGGGAGAGAGACAGAAAGAGATCTATTTTAAGGAAGTGTTTAATGTGATTGTGCAGGATGACAAGTCCAAAATTTGCAGGGTAGGCTGCCAGATATGACACCTAGGGAAGGACTGATGTTGCAGCTCAAGTCCAAAGGCAAACTGTGAGCTGAATCATCTATTTCCTTGAAGAGAGTCATTCTTTTAGCTCTTAATGCCTTCAACGGATTACATGAGGCTCACCCACATTATGGAAGGTAAATCTGTTTTTTTTGTTTTTGTTTTTTTTTACAAATAGTTTATTGTCAAATTAGTTTCCACATAACACCCAGTGTTATGTCATAGGGGAGTTCTATTGTTAGTTTCCTGAGGAACCTCCACACTGTTTTCCAGAGGGGCTGTACCAGTTTACATTCCCACCAACAGTGTAGGAGGGTGCCCGTTTCTCCACATCCTCGCCAGCATCTAGACTTTTCTGATTTGCCCATTTTAGCCACTCTGACTGGCGTGAGGTGGTATCTCAGTGTGGTTTTGATTTGTATTTCCCTGATGAGGAGCGATGCTGAGCATCATTTCATGTGTCTGTTGGCCATCTGGATGTCCTCTTTGGAGAAGTGTCTGTTCATATCTTCTGCCCATTTCTTCACTGGGTTGTTGTTTTTCGGGCGTGTAGTTTGGTGAGTTCCTTATAGATTCTGGATATTAACCCTTTATCTGATATGTCATTTGCAACTATCTTTCCCCATTCCGTTGGTTGCCTATTAATTTTCTGGGTTGTTTCCTTGGCTGTGCAGAAGCTTTTAATCTTGATGAGGTCCCAACAGTTTATTTTTGCTCTTGATTCCCTTGCTTTTGGGGATGTGTCAAGTAAGTTGCTGCGGTGGAGGTCAAGGAGGTTGTTTCCTGCTTTCTCCTCTAGGGTGTTGATAGTTTCCTGTCTCACGTTCAGGTCATTTATCCATTTTGAGTTTATTTTTGTGCATGGTGTGAGAAAATGATCTAGTTTCATTCTTCTGCATGTTGCTGTCCAGTTCTCCCAACACCATCTGTTAAAAAGGCTGTCTTTTTTCCATTGGATATTCTTTCCTGCTTTGTCAAAGATGAGTTGGCTGTATACTTTTGGGTCCACATCTGAGTTCTCGATTCTGTTCCATTGGTCTATGTGTCTGTTTTTGTGCCAATACCATACTGTCTTGAGGATGACAGCTTTGTAGTAGAGGCTAAAGTCTGGGATGGTGATCCCTCCGTTTTGGTTTTATTTTTCAGGATTACTTTGGCTATTCGGGGTCTTTTGTGGTTCCATACAAATTTTTGGATAGTTTGTTCTAGTTTTGAGAAGTATGCTGGTGCAATTTTGATTGGAATTGCATTGAATGTGTAGAATGCCTTAGATAGTAATGACATCTTAACTATATTTATTCTTCCTATCCATGAGCATGGAATGTTTTTCCATTTCTTTGTGTCTTCTTCAATTTCCTTCATAAGTTTTCTATAGTTTTCCTCATACAGATCTCTTGTATCCTTGGTTAGGTTTATTCCAAGGTATTTTATGGTTTTTTGTGCAATTTGAATGGGATCAGTTTCTTGATTTCTCTTTCTGTTGCTTCATTGTTGGTGTATAAAAATGCAACCGATTTCTGCACGTTGATTTTGTACCCTGCAACTTGGCTGAATTCTTGGATCAGTTCTAGTAGGCTTCTGGTGGAGTCTGTCGGGTTATCGATGTAGAGTATCATGTCATCTGCAAAGAGTGAAAGTTTGACTTCCTCTTTGCCAATTCTGATGCCTTTGATTTCCTTTTGGTGTCTGATGGCTGATGCTAGGACTTCCAGCACGATGTTAAACAGCAGTGGTGAGAGTGGGCATCCCTGTCGTGTTCCTGATCTCAGGGGAAAAGCTCTGAGTTTTTCCCCCTTGAGGATGATGTTAGCTGAAGGCTTCTCATAGATGGCTTTGATGATGTTTAAGTAGGTTCCTTCTACCCCGAATTTCTCGAGAGTCTTTATTAAGAAGGGATGCTGTATTTTGTCAAATGCTTTTTCTGCATCTATTGACAGGATCGTATGGTTTTCATCTTTTCTTTTATTGATATGAAGTATCACATTGATTGATTTGCGAATGTTGAACCAGCCCTGTAACCCAGGAATGAATCCCACTTGATCTTGGTGGATGATTCTTTTGATATGCTGCTGGATTCGATTTGCAACGATCTTGTTGAGAATTTTTGCATCCGTATTCATCTAGGATATTGGCCTGTAGTTCTCTTTTTTTGCTGGATCTCTGTCTGGCTTGGGAATCAGAGTGATGCTGGCTTCATAAAATGAGTCCGGGAGTTTTCCTTTGATTTCTATTTTTTGGAATAGCTTGAGAAGAATTGGGATTAATTCTATTTTAAATGTTTGGTAGAATTCCCCAGGGAAGCCATCAGGTCCAGGGCTCTTATTTGTTGAGATATTTTTGATCACTGATTCAATTTCTTCACTCGTTATTAGTCTGTTCAGGTTTTCTATTTCTTCCCTTGTGTACTTTGGTAGTGTGTGTTTAGGAATTTGTCTATTTCTTCTAAGTTGTCCAATTTGTTGGCATATAATTTTTCATAGTATTCTCTGATAATTGCTTGTATTTCTGAGGGGTTGGTTGTAATATGTCCATTTTCATTCATAATTTTGTCTATTTGGGTGCTCTCTCTTTTCTTTTGGATAAGTCTGGCTAGAGGTTTGTCAATTTTGTTTACTTTTTCAAAAAACCAACTCTTGGTTTCATTGATCTGTTCAATTGTGTCTTTGGTCTCTATGTTGTTTATTTCTGCTCTCATTTTTACTATTTCTCTTCTTCTGCTGGGTTTAGGGCGTTCTTGTTGCTCTGCCTCTAGTTCCTTTAGGTGAGCTGTTAGATTTTGGACTTGCGCTTTTCTAATCTCTTGAAATAGGCCTGGAGGGCAATGTACTTTCCTCTTAGGACTGTCTTTGCCGCATCCCATAGATTTTGAATTGTTGTGTTTTCATTTTCATTTGTTTCCATATATTTTTAATTTCATCTCTAATTGCCTGATTGGCCCATTCATTCTTTAGAAGGGTGTTCTTTAACCTCCATGTTTTTGGAAGTTTTCCAGACTTCTTCCTGTAATTGATTTCAAGTTTCAAAGCATTGTGATCTGACAGTGTGCATGGTATGATGTCTATTCTTTTATATTTATTGAGGGCTGCTTTATGTCCCAGTATGTGATCTATCTTGGAGAATGTGCCATGCGCACTTGAGAAGAAAGTAAATTCCCTGGCCTCAGGTTGTAAAGTTCTAAATATATCCGTCAGGTCCATCTGATCCAATGTGTCTTTCAAGTCCATTATTTCTTTAGTGATTTTTTGTCTGGCTGACCTATCCATTGCTGTAAGCGGAGTATTAAAGTCCCCTGCTATTAGCACATTCTTATCTATAAGCTTGTTTCTGTTTGTGATTGTTCTAGAAAATTAGGTGCTCCCATATTCGGTGCGTAGACATTTATGATTGTTAGTTCTTCCTGATGGATGGACCCTGTAATTATTATGTAGTGCCCTTCTTCGTCTCTTGTGATTGTCTTTAATTTAAAGTCCAGTTTGTCTGATATAAGTATCGCTACTCCGGCTTTCTTTTGATTTCCTGTAGCATGATATATATTTCTCCATCCCCTTACGTTTAATCTGAAGGTATCTTCCAGTCTAAAATGAGTTTCTTGTAGACAGCATATAGATGGATTTTGTTTTTTAATCCATTCTGCTACCCTATGTCTTTTTTTTTTTATTTTTTTTTATTTTTTT